>BSBK01000303.1:0-1450429 GCA_027943335.1 Chamaecyparis obtusa
ATATATATATATACAGTATACTATATATATATATACATATGTATATATAGATATATATATATATATATATATATATATATATATATATATATATATGTATATATGTATATATATATATATATATCAATTGATTTTCTAATGGATGTATGTATATGTGCATGTGCCTACTTGCAGCGAGCATTTTTAATCTATATCTAGATCTAGATATATATATTACCTTTGTGTGCATATCATTCATGGCTTCTAGTGGTTCAGATCAGAGTGTCCATGATAGTCAGGGATCACGAGCTCCCTCAGACCAGGATAGTACCCAGGCCCCACATAGTAGAGATAGTCATAGAGATGGGACTATCTCTAGGATGCAGGTCACTTTGACTACGTTAGAGCAGACACTAGAATAGTACTACTCTACCTAATAGGGAGAAATTGACAGATATATGCACTGAGCTCATGAGTATGATTCAGAAGGCTCAATCATACAATCCATATGATGATGTATCGATTGATGTTTTTTATCATAGCCTATCTAGCACTGTCATAAGGATAGTAGGTTGGAGGATAGTTGATTTAGATGTCTCAATCACTCAGGTTAAGAATATGTTTGGCACCCATTATATCAATAAGAGGGTGGTTCAAGCATACAGGGTCACTTTTTGTACAGATGACATAGTGGCCCCTTTTATATATCCTAGATGGTTAGCAACACATCATATGTGGCCCCAAAAGGATGAGGTGCCACTATATTTTTGCAAACAATTGTTTGCAGAGTTTCATTTGGGCTACGATGTTGACTATATAGATCTACCTCCACATGCTGGTCAGGGTTGAGGGAGATATTAGGATAAGTGTAGATGACCCAATATACCATAGCCCCCTAGTAAGAGGGCATTGGTGGGTCAAAACCTTTTGGTTCTTCCAAAAGGTTTGGAGACCTACACTAGAGCTGGGCAGGTTGCAGCTGAGGACACACATTTAGATATGTATTCTAGCATTGCCACCATCATGACTCAGGTTGAGCAGTTTTCATCTGATTGTGTGGGTAGGTACATGCTTTGATCATGGATGAGTGCAGGGGTATCACCATCTAGTCCATTTTATGACTCATACATTAGATTTGATCTTCCTACTCCAGATGAGATAGGATGACTACCTGAGGATCACATGCGTGAGATTAGTGGTATGTTAGTGAGTGATCTCCTAGCTTCTTACTAGAGGATTTCTATGTTGCATTGGATTGAGCCGTGTGATTTTCCTACTTTCATTGGAGGAGGACAGTGTCGTAGATCATCCTCCACAGATAGTAGTCAAGGTCAGGGCTCAGATGCAGAGGTAGGTTCCTCTAGATAGAGTGTGGATGATCTTACACCGCTTCCACAGCATACACAGACTCCCACATAGCATACACAGGCTCCCACACAATAGACACAGGCTACGACCTCATGAGTTCATAGTAGATTCTTAGATTTGCTTATGGACGACGCCATTGATCTTGATGCAATGTCCTTGCACTCTTCTAAGTTATCCGACCTTGGACATGCATTACAACAGGTACAAGAATCTATATTTAATTTCAATTTATATAGATATAATGTTGTGTACATATAGTTCTATATTTAAATTTAAATTTATTTAAACGTGGTACAATACATTGCGATGGGTGTTGCATATGGAGATTTAGAGGAGCCTGTCGATCTGATTCATCATGATACAGAGGTACATGTAAAATAATTTAAATAAAAATTAAATTTTATAATTTATTTACATTTCAAGTTCTTATATATATATATATATATATATATATATATATATATATATATATATATATATATATATGTATATGTATGTATGTATGTATGTATGTATGTATATTTACATTTATAGACTCAGGTCCAGTAGGACAAGGATCCACATAGGCCTGGACATCTAGCACGTGATGGCGATCATCAACATAGTTGATGTGTTCATAGATTTAGATCTATGGCATTGATTTTGATCTAGAGTACACATGTACTAGAGAGTATTTATATGTTACGTTGATTTCTAGATATGTTTTACATTGACCTAGATATATGCTTTACATTGATATATGTACACATTTGTACATTGATATATATATATATAGGTCCATTTGTACGTTGATCTATTTACATCGATACATGTTTGGATTTTGTGATGTCTAGACATTTACATTGATAGATACATGTTTCGATTTTGTGATATAGACATTTATATTGATGTACACATGTTTGATCTTTTTGCATGATATATCTCTAGACATTTACATTGATATGTACATGCACATGTTTTGTACATTGATAGACTTTGTTCATTGATACATGTTTGGATTTTGTGATATATATATATATATATATATATATATATATATATATATATAGATACACACACACACACACACATACATTTACATTGATATGTAGGTGCATGTTTTGTATATTGATCTATTTGTACATTGATACATGTTTGGATTTTTTGATATAGATAGACATTTAAACATTGATGTACATGATGAAGGGTGCTCCCCTTAATACCACAAACACATAACAGAAATAGAGAAACAACAACAATATGCAAGAACAGAAAATTGGCTTCTTATTATCTCCACAAATGTGGAATTACAAACTTTCAGAATTACAATATGCAAAGCCACATGGGCATTCCCTTACAATATTCTGTAGGACAAAGCCTCGAACTATTACCCAGATCTACTACCCAGAACTATTCTGAACTGCCTAAGACAATAATACAGCCTTCCTTATATAGGCAATTATCCACCGCCTGGGAAGGTTCCAGAATTTTAGCCAATAAGGCCGACCAAACTTTGAATTATTTTATTTTACATTTCATTACATCATAGTCGGCTCAAGATAACCTTTGAAACTCGAACAGAAATTTTGAAGAAAATTATTTTTCACCATTTCAGGTGGCCCAACTTCCGAAGACCATAAGTCATCACCAGTTGACCCGATCGGCTATTATAACCCCATTTCGGAAACGCCACGAAGCGCTCTACAGGCTTGACTCATGCAAGCGCCCGTCACCCAAATTTTCGACCTCATCTGGGGCCTCTAAAGCCTTCAAAACTGAGTTCAAAGTTTCTGTACCCTGCTGCCAATACTGAAAATCTTAAATATCTTCCAATATACACTTGATCTGGAAATGAAACTTTACTGGCAGACTTACATGACCAAAGTGAACCTCCAAGAAAGAAATCAGATCATTCTGAGCACATACGAAAATTACCAAAAATAGTAACTTTCCATAAATAGCAGCTCTGCACTAAAATAGCCCTTATTGAATATAAAAATAGAAATATTTTTTGGGTGATGCAAGATTGCTCTTACACCCAGGATGCTCCTGCATCAGACACCCGGGGTAATTTGAGAAGTGACCCTGTCACGACTCAGGTGTGCAGAGGAAAACCAAGACGGTTAACCTCCTCCTTTGTTAGCCATGATGAATCTTCAACAGGTCGTCCTTTCCATTTGACCAAATACTATTCATATGTCCTGTTCCTTGTGCTTCTGCCAACACGACTGTCCAATATGTCTTCGATCTCTTTGATATCTGAACTAGTTGCTGGAATACTCCACTGTGCTGTTGTGATCTCATCTTCAACACCTCCTTCATGATACTCTGTCAGATCTGAAATGTTAAACACTGGTGAAATATTTAGCTCAGTAGGCAATTCTACCTCATATGCATTTCCTGAATCATGTTTCTTCAATATCCTACATGGTCCAAACTTCTTCATTTTCAGCTTGTTATATGTACCAACTGGAAACCGCTCCTTCCGCAAATGAACCATGACTTCATCACCAACCTGAAATTCCTTATACCTCCTTTTCTCATCCGCCTTAGCCTTATACTGTGCGTTCATCTTGGTAATATGCTTCCTCACCTCCCCATGGATGTTCTTCAAATGTTCTGCAAAATCCTCAGCCTCAGCACTACTTATTTCTCCTTTATCTATCTTTCTCAATTCAGATGCATTTCTTGGACTACTTCCATATATAATCTGGAATGGTGATTTACCAGTGCTCCTGTTGACAGAATTATTGTATGCAAATTCTGCCTGTGGTAAAATCAAATCCCATCCTGTTGGCTTATCCCCAACCAAACATCTCAGCAAATTTCCCAAACTTCTATTCACCACCTCTGTCTGTCCATCAGTCTGTGGATGATGTGATGAACTAAACTTCAAATCTGTCTTCAACTTCTTCCACAATGTACGCCAAAAATATCCAACAAACTTAGTGTCTCGATCTGAAACTATGGTCTTTGGCAAACCATGAAGTCTCACTACTTCTCTGAAAAACAATTCTGCGACATGAACAGCATCATTAGTCTTCTTGCAGGGAATGAAATGTGCCATCTTTGAAAATCTATCAACCACCACAAAAATTGAATCATGTCCCCGCTGTGTCCTCGGTAAACCAAGAACAAAGTCCATGCTGATATCCTCCCAAGGCTTCTCTGGTACGGGTAATGGCTGATACAATCCTGTATTCTGCTTCACTCCTTTCGCCATCTGACATACTCTGCAACTCTGTACAAACTTCTTCACATCTTGCTGCAACTGTGGCCAATAATAATTCTCACTAACCAAACCAAGGGTTTTATCACGACCAAAATGTCCAGCCAATCCTCCGCTATGCTTCTCCTTGATGAGATTCTCCCTCATAGAACTTCGTGGAATGCACAACTGACTCCCTCTGAATAGCATATCATCCTGGATGATGAAATCCAACCATTTCATCCTGTCTAGAGTAACAGGTTCTGTGCAAGCTTTCCAAGCTTCACCAAAATCAGGATCCTCTGGATACAAATTCTTGAGTTCCTTGAACCCAACCACTTCAATCTGCATTTCTGTCAGCAATAGTTGCCTTCTGCTAAGAGCATCTGCAACCCTATTAGACTTTCCACTCCTATGTTTCAAAACAAATGTATAACTCTGCAAAAACTCAACCCATTTCAAATGCCTTTGATTCAATTTTCCTTGACTATTCAAATATTACAAAGCTTGATGATCAGTATACAAAACAAACTCCTTAGGAAGTAGATAACGTCTCCACTTCTTTAATGCCTGAACTATAGCATAAAATTCCTGATCATAAACAGAATACTTCCTCTTGGCATCATTTAACTTCTCACTGAAATAAGTAATAGGTTTACCTTCTTGGCTCATAACAGCTCCTATTGCAGTACCACTAGCATCACAATCTACTTGAAACACCTTATTAAAATCTGGAAGTGCTAAAACAGGTTGTTCTATAACTTTTTGTTTCAACAATTGAAAACTCTTTTCTGCCCCATTAGTCCACTTAAACTCTTTTCTATCCCCTCTCATTGTTTCAGTCAAGGGTCCACAAATACTGCTAAAATTTTTGATAAACTTTCTGTAAAAGCTAGCTAGACCATGAAAAGATCTTACCTCAGTAGCACTCCTTGGAGTAGGCCATTCAAGGATAGCATGTACCTTCTCTGGGTCCATTTTTAGACCTTCTCCTGAAACTACAAACCCCAAATACACTAACTCCTTCTTCACAAAACTGCACTTCTTCAAATTAATCAGCAATTTCTCTTCTCTCAACTTCTCAAATACCATACGAATATGCATCATATGCTCATCCAATGTCTTACTAAAGATCAAAATATCATCTAGGTAAACAATGACAAACTTACCCAGAAATTCTTTCAGAACCTCGTTCATGAGCCGCATGAAAGTGCTTGGTGCATTGGTTAGCCCAAAAGGCATGACTAACCACTCATACAGTCCTTCCTTTGTCTTGAAGGTAGTCTTCCATTCATCTCCTTCTCTGATCCGAATCTGATGATATCCACTTTTCAGATCTATCTTTGAGAAATACACAGCTCCACTCAAACAGTCCATAATATCATCCATTCGCGGAAATGGAAACCTTTACTTGATTGTGATCTTGTTTATTGCCCTAGAATCTGTACACATCCTCCATTCTCCATTCTTCTTTGGTGCTAATACCGCTGGTACAACACAGGGACTCAAACTCTCTCGAATCAATCCTTTCTGTAACAGTTCATGCACTTGTCTGTTCAACTCCTCACTTTCTGCAGGTGTCATTCTGTGTGCTGCCTTATTCGGCAAACTCGCTCCTGGGATCAAGTCCATCTGATGACTGATCTTCCTGACTGGTGGTAATCCATCAGGCACGTTATCGGATATAATATCCTGAAACTCATTCAACAAATCTGCAACTTCTACAGGAACATCTTCTACTTCCTCTTTACCAGCTTTTGGAATTAAAGCAAAACATACATGCTCATGCTTCATACCATCTAGGAATTTCCTTCCATCAACAAATGTTATTCTTGCATTACCACATACCTTTTCTTCGGTCTCCTTCAATGGCTTTAGCTTATGTCGTACTCCATCCTTTGTCAGGGAATAGGTATTCACATGACCATCGTGTACAGCACATCTGTCAAACTGCCACGGTCTACCCAATAACATATGACATGCATCCATAGAGATGATATCACATAGTACCTCATCTTGGTACCCGCCGATCTTGAACTTCACTAGGCATTGTTCATTGACCATGACCTTGTGGTCATCCTGTACCCAGGCAATCCGATATGGATGTGGGTGTTTGTGTCTCTTGAGCTTCAACTTTGTCACCATCTCTTCTGACACCAAATTGTCAGTGCTTCCACTATCAATGATCACATCACAACATTTACCTTCACACTTGCACCTAGTGCGAAACAGGCTCCTCCTTTGCTTAGGCTCATTCTCACCACTCAACAGGACTCTTCTGTTAATCAACATTTCTCCTCTTTCAGCATCTTCAGAATTTGATGATCTGGAATCTTCATCTACATGCGCAACTCTGGCCTGGCCTTCATTTCTCCTATCTGTTCTGCCTTGGCACTGAGGACATTCAAATGCCCTATGACCTTCTTCTCCACAGTGAAAACATATTCCACGGAAGCCTCCTCTTCCAGATCCTTGTCCTCTTCCTCTTCCTCTTCCTCTTTGATCTCTATTATTCTGATCCTGGAAGCGATTGGAATTATTTCCGCGCTGATTCTGACTGCTACTAGCCTCATCCTTCTTTTTCGGATCTTTATTTCGGCCACCATATGACCATCCACCAGATCGTCCACCGCGACCTCTTCCATTTTGTCTGCTCTCGAACTTCTTGTTCAGCTTTTCCTCTACTTTTAGGGCAAATTGGTATGCCTCCTCAATACTGTTCATTCGAACCAGATTCAACTCCTCCTGAATGCTTGGCCTTAGCCCATTAAGGTATCGGGCAACTTTCTCCTTATCAGCTTCTGCATGGCCTATTCTGATGAGAAGTCGATAGAACTCCTCTGTATACTCCTGAACAGATCTTCCTGCTTGCTTCAAACTCTGCATTTTCTTTAGTAGGTCAAGCTCATAATCAACAGGAATGAACTGTCACTTCAATTTATCCACCATCCGATCCCATCTTGTGATTTTATCTTTCCCTCTTCTATTTCGCTCTAATTGAATTTCTTGCCACCAGATCTTCGCATGACCTTTCAGTCTGGCCTTCGCAAATTTGACCCTATCTGGATCCTCAACATCCTCATACTCAAAATATTCCTCACATTCATTGATCCAGTCAATCAATTCTTCTGGGTTAAGATTTCCAGAAAATGTAGGAACCTCAATCTTAGGTCTTTTCCCAATCTTGGAAATCACCCGAAAAAGTCTTTCTTCCTCCTGGTTCACAATTTCAGCTTCTCCTTCTTGATATTCTTCTTCGGCTTCATCCTCGCTTTCATCTCTGACATTAAGATTCATTCCTCTGTGAATCTTTTCTTGCAATGCTCGCACTTGTCTCTGCAGCTCTCTAACCTCAGGTGTTACGACACCAGCTCTTCCACCACGTTCCCTTCGTGGAGGCATTTTCGCGATGCGCGCTGAAACCCCAGCCACGGTCCTGGTGCAAAATGCCTCACAGTCGGTGATCTGTTTACACACTCAAGAACTCCTGCTCTGATACCACTTGATGAGGGGTGCTCCCCTTAATACCACAAACACATAACAGAAATAGAGAAACAACAACAATATGCAAGAACAGAAAATTGGCTTCTTATTATCTCCACAAATGTGGAATTACAAACTTTCAGAATTACAATATGCAAAGCCACATGGGCATTCCCTTACAATATTTTGTAGGACAAAGCCTCGAACTATTACCCAGATCTACTACCCAGAACTATTCTGAACTGCCTAAGACAATAATACAGCCTTCCTTATATAGGCAATTATCCACCGCCTGGGAAGGTTCCAGAATTTTAGCCAATAAGGCCGACCAAACTTTGAATTATTTTATTTTACATTTCATTACATCATAGTCGGCTCAAGATAACCTTTGAAACCCGAACAGAAATTTTGAAGAAAATTATTTTTCGCCATTTCAGGTGGCCCAACTTCCGAAGACCATAAGTCATCATCAGTTGACCCGATCGGCTATTATAACCCCATTTCGGAAATGCCACGAAGCGCTCTACAGGATTGACTCGCGCAAGCACCCATCACCCAAATTTTCGACCTCATCCGGGGCCTCTAAAGCCTTCAAAACTGAGTTCAAAGTTTCTGTACCCTGCTGCCAATACCAAAAATCTTCAATATCTTCCAATATACACTTGATCTGGAAATGAAACTTTACTGGCAGACTTACATGACCAAAGTGAACCTCCAAGAAAGAAATCAGATCATTCTGAGCACATACGAAAATTACCAAAAATAGTAACTTTCCATAAATAGCAGCTCTGCACTAAAATAGCCCTTATTGAATACAAAAATAGAAATATTTTTTGGGTGATGCAAGATTGCTCTTACACCCAGGATGCTCCTGCATCAGTACACATGTTTGATTTTTGAGATATATAGACATTTACATTGATATGTACGTGCATGTTTTGTATGTTGATCTAGATTTGTAGATTGATACATGTTTGGATTTTGTAATTGAAGCCAAAAATTAATTGATCTTTAAAATTAATATTTAATTTATGTTCAATCTTTCATCAATCTAATTAATCAATCTTACTAAAAAATCTTTAATCAATTGAAAGTTTAAATCGATCTTTAAAATCTAACTTTAAAATTAATCTTTAATTTTAATGTTCAATCTTTAATCAATCTTATAAATTCAATCTATATGTAGAATCAATATCATCAATTTATTTAATAAGACCCCTTAAGCCCTATTATGCACCCTTAAGCCCTATCTAGATCAATTAATTGAAAACTAATTAATCAATCTTATTGAAAAATTCCTTAATGAATTGAAAGTTTAAATCAATCTTTAAAATCTAACTTTAAAATTAATCTTTTTAATTTCAAAGCTCAATCTTTAATCAATCTTAGAAATTCAATTTATAGGTAGAATCAATATAATCAATTTACTTAATAAGACCCCTTAAGCCCTGTTATGCACCCTTCAAAGCCCTATCTAGATAAATTAATTGAAAACTAATTAATCAATCTTTATGAAAAATCTTTAACGAGTTGAAAGTTTAAATCAATATTTAAAATCTAACTTTAAAATTAATCTTTTTAATTTCAATATTTAATCTTTAATCAATCTTAGAAATTCAATCTATAGGTAGAATCAATATAATCAATTTATTTAATAAGACCCCTTAAGCCCTGTTATGCACCCTTCAAAGCCCTATCTAGATTAATTAATTGAAAACTAATTAATCAATCTTACTGAAAAATCTTTAAAATCTCACTAAATAAAATAAATTTTTAATTTCAATGTTCAATCTTTAATCAATCTTAGAAATTCAATCTATAGGTAGACTCAATATAATCAATTTATTTAATAAGACCTCTTAAGCCCTTAAGTACCTAACATGACCCCTTAAGCCCTTAAGTACCTAGCATGACCCCTTAAGCCCTAACAAGACCCCTTAAGCCCTTAAGTACCTAACAAGACCCCTTAAGCTCTTAAGTACCTAACATGACCCCTTAAGACCTAAAAAGACCTAACATGACCCCTTGAGCCCTAACGTGACCTCTTAAACCCTTAAGTACCTTGCATGACCGCTTAAGACCTAAAAGGACCTAGCATGACCCCTTGAGCCCTAAAATGACCCCTTAAGTACCTAGCATGACACCCTTAAGACCTAAAAAGACCTACCATGACCTTTAAGCCTTAAGTACCTCACATGACCCCTTAAGACCTAGAAAGACCTAACATGACCCCTTAAGCCCTTAAGTACCTAGCATAACCCCTTGAGACCTAAAAAGACCTAGCATGACCCCTTAAGACCTAAAAAGACCTAACATGACCCTTTAAGCCCTTAAGTACCTAGCATGACCCCTTAAGACCTAAAAACACCTAGCATGATCCCTTAAGCCCTAACATGACCCCTTAAGCCCTTAAGTATCTAGCATGACTCCTTAAGCCCTAACATGACCCCTTGAGCCCTTAAGTACCTAGTATGACCCCTTAAGACCTAAAAAGACCTAGCATGACCCCTTAAGCTCTTAAGTACCTAGCATGACCCCTTAAGACCTAAAAAGACCTAACATGACTCCTTGAGCCCTGACATGACCCCTTAAGCCCTTAAGTACCTAGCATGACCCCTTAAGACCTAAAAAGACCTAACATGACCCCTTGAGCCTTGAAATGACCCCTTAAGCCCTTAAGTACCTCGCATAACCCCTTAAGACCTAAAAAGGCCTAACATGACCCCTTAAGCCCTTAAGTACCTAGCATGACCCCTTGAGACCCAAAAAGACCTAGCATGACCCCTTAAGCCCTAACATGACCCCTTAAGCCCTTAAGTACCTAGCATGACCCCTTAAGACCTAAAAATACCTAACATGACCCTTTAAGCCCTTAAGTACCTAGCTGTTAGAAAGCAAAGATCCTGAAGATAACTGAGAGCGGGGGGGTGAATCAATTATCTGATAATTAAACCATTTATCAACTTCAATATCAACTTCAATAGATTTAAACCATATAATCAATGTAGTAACCAACCATAGAAAGATAATCATACACAATGACACAATAACACAAGATATGTTAACTAGGGAACCTCTTGATCAAAGAGTAAACCCCAGTGGGAATGATGCCCAAAAAATGATGCACTAATATGAAAGTTCCTTGCTAGAGGATGGACCTTGTTAGGAGTCTTATGAAATACATTCAGTACATATGAATCTCTGTTAGGAGATTTTGAATCCCTATTAAAAGATTCTAACCCTGTTAAGAGTTATGGAAGACAAAAGGACCCATTGCCCAAACAGCTTCAAGGCAAGATCTCTAAACTCACTGACCAATAGATCTTAGGATTATTCAATAGAATAATATGAAATATGTTACCTCCTTCACACTATGCCAAAACCACACTCTCTGCTACACAAGATAAAAAATCTAGATCTCTGTACTTTGCAAGTCTTCCTTCACCACTGAATTAGCTCTATTCTTCACCTCATGCATATATTCGCATCACAAATTTCACAATTTCATATCACAACTATTACAATCCCATCTTAAAACAAGAAAAAAAATCTTTCCTTTATACCACACTCAAATAATTACAAATGAGTCGGCATGCAAATACAAAATAATAATTTCAACATGCTACATCAAAATTACATAAAACTGTCAGCTTCCAGATACAATAACTTTCAAATCATGTGACCTCGAAGTTTGTGCTATGAACTACATCACCACCAATGAGTCTAAAACTTCCCTTTAACTACGTAGAATTAGATTCCATCCTAGTTAGGAGATATCCTCGGATTACCAAAAACTGCTACTTAGGAACACTGCCAGAATACTGCTTCCACCAAAATGCTTATAACTTTCATGAATAAATGAATTTATTTTTGTGTTGTTAACCATAGGTTAAAAAAACACCAAAGAACATACCATAAAATTCACATAAGTCAATTTTCAATATAACATGTGCACAAAAAAAACCTGTGCCTGTTTCTCTGCTAAACTCCAGAATATCACTGTGTTGACATCAATGACAATCATAGTCATGAATGCAACAACCACTACTATAGAATGACTACCAAAGGCTTTAGCATTCATTCCTAACAATCTCCCCCATTGGTATTTATGGCAACATAGATGAAAAACATCCAATGTTCTAAAAATCAAATCACTGCTGCTCAACTGCTCTGCTACTCTTCATCAATCAAATCTTGCTTCATTTTCCTATTCAGTCTCTCCAAAAAATGCAGTTCATCAATGTTTTTCATGATTCTCTCCCTCATTGACATCAATGCTAGAAATTCCATCACTCTGTCAAATAGTAGCTCAATGTCAAAAGACACTATTCAGAAAATACATTCACAAGAGTCCTCATGACTCGGCTCAGATACACATACTCCCCCATAGAGAAAGTACCAACATCCAATCCAAAAATTAGATAGGGCCATATTCCACTGGATGGCTACAACCAACTGCATCATTACTCAAAATTAGGTTGGGGCATAACCCCAAGCATACCTCTCAGATACTCAAATGTATCCTTAGGCAAAGGCTTAGTAAATATGTCTGCTATCTGTTCCTTTGTGCTAATGTACTCCAATTTGACTTCTTTCTCAGCTACTTTCTCTCTTACAACATGATACTTGATCTCTATATGCTTTGTCTTAGAATGTAAAACCAGATTTCTTGACATACTAACTGTATTTGTATTGTCACAATGTATAACAACAAGCTCATCAAACTTAATTCCAATGTCCATCAACATCTGCTTCATCCAAATTATCTGATTATAATTTTTTGCTGCTGCTACATATTCTACTTCTACTGTACTCTGTGAGATACAATTCTACTTTTTTCTCAACCAAGAAACTAATCTTCCTCCAAGAAAAAGGGCTCCACCACTGGTGCTTTTCTTATCATCAACGCTGCCTCCCCAATCAGCATCAATATATGCACATAGGGTAAAATCATCAGAAGTTTCATACCACAATCCATAGTCCATTGTGCCTCTAAGATATCTCAATATCCTCTTTACTACTACATAATGTGACTCTCTAGGTTCAGCTTGAAATCTTGCTACCATTCCAACTAAATGTTGTATATCTGGTCTAGTGTGTGTCAAGTACTGCAATCCACCAATCATAGATCTATATTTCTTTTTCTCAACTGCTAGTGTTTCATCTTTACTAGATAGTTTATGTCCTGTAACTGTGTGTGTGAATTTTGTACCTGATCTGTAGACACAACACTTCAGTAAAACATTAGAGGTTAGCAAAAATCAAAATCGTGCAAAATTGAAATCTAATTTAACCAAATGATTTACTGCCTTCTAGTAGGTATGAGATTGATGTTCTCAGATTATTATCAAGATCAGCAACCTAGATGACACCTAAATGAAGGATTTGAATGCAAAACTGATATGAAATATGAATGCAATTAATCTATTTTTTTGATATTTTCTATGCAATAAGAATGAAAAATGATATGAAATCTATGATATGTAAAAATTGATATGCTATGAATTGATCTAAAAATAATATGAAAACAAAAGTGATCTCACAACAATGTTGATTCGCAATAAGCTTTGATCCTTCCAATTGCAATTCTCCAGCGTGATTGTGCAAAAATATGAGATTCTGTGGATTTGAGAGATTTTGAGAGATGAATTATGAAGAGCTGAGCCTTGTTTTTATAGAAATCTAGAGCTTTGGAGGTGCATGGAAGAAATCCATTAATCACTCAGATTAACTCAGCTTGATTTTTGAGTTATCTGATAATAAAGATAATTTAATTCACAAAAAACATGCAAAAGCTGAGTTTTAACTCAAAATAGAGTTTAGCTTTAATTGATAATTGATAGTTGTTTGCTTTTATGATTGTGCATGTTTTATTTATGAATTAATTTAATAAATAAAGTGATTTATGCTCAACTTAACTAATTTTTGAAAATAAAACAATTGATTTATGGGTTAATCAATCATTTAATCAAACTTTTATTCAAAAATAATATCATTAAATATGACAACTTGCTTTAATTAATTAAATAAGAATTTAATCAATTAATAATAGGAATTTTGATTTATTGTCAAATTTAAATAATAATACTTAGGAATAAATACAATTAAATTCAATTAAATAATTAAGTGGCAGAATTAAATCTAATTAATTAAATATTGAGAATATTCAATTAATCAAACTTAGGCTAAATGGGATTTATCACCAAATAATCATTAAATTAAAGATAATTATGATGATTATGAATATTACTAGGAATATTCCCTGATGCAGAATTTAAGATAATTAATTATGATTCGATGATGTTTAGATGTGCCTTAGATTAGGACTTCGATGTTGATTTCATTCGATTTGTAGATGTAGGAGGTTAATGAACTTATAGCCCATTTTTGGGGTATTACATTTTTCCCCTCTTTGAATTACTGTGCAAAGCGTAGTGGTTCAAAGATAGTCTGTGTTTGATAAAGATATGAAACTGATGTTTGAAATTGATAATTAATATGAGACAGAAGCTGATTGATATTGATTTGATATGGAGATAATAGGTCCTGAATGACCAAAGATAATGTTCACTATAACAACAAATGAACCTATGATTGTGAAAAAGTGTCAAAATACCTGATTCCAAACCTTAGGATTGCAAAGAAGTGAGTGACCGATTCTAGACTTGATTGTCTTAGCAGAACTAGCAGGTATCACATTTGAATCCTTCAGTTGTAAAAGAACCAAGGAAAGAACACTATGATCCGATGGTCACAAAAACTGATACAGTTTACAAGATTAGGAGAATACCAGATTGATATGGATCTTGATGAATTTGATATGCCCCAAGTGATGATAGATTTGCCTCGAGCGATGAGGTCTTTTTTGATGAATCAGTAACTAGACGTGGTTGTTGTCTTGATTACTGAGGAAGATATGATTTCCATAAAGATATGATTTCAAATTTGATTACAAACTTTGAATGATGTGCAATACCATGCCCCCTTTGGGATTAAAATTGAAATCTAATAAGAAAAGTCAGTGTTAAATGGTTTAGAAGCATGTTAATTGATTTGAGAAGTGGTTATACACGTTTGAGAACATGTTCTACATCGTTTAGAGGTCCTAGAGACCAAGTTTGACTAGGTTTGACCATGAGTTGACCATAGTAGACCAAGTTGAAATTTTGATAGTTTGATGGAAGATAATCAGTTAAGTTGAATACTGAATTTCTGTGATGATTGAAGGTTGATTATGCAAGTAGTTAATAATATGAATGATTTTAGATTTTGGTTTTCATCCTAAAAAAGGATTCTACTTGCTATTTCATTGGAGGAACCTTCATGTGAGATTCAACTCTTGTTAGATTGGAAGAGGTGATGGAAGAATCTTTTAAGTGTTCAAGCAATTTGTGAGATCATGCAAAGTGCAAAAATGCAAAGAAACATGCAGGATGATAATGCAACCCTAGGACCTAGGACCTACTCACTAATCATGTGTCGATTTGTTATCATCATTAAACTTTTAGGTAACCAGATAAATCAATACAATGCCCACTAGCCATGAAACCATAGACATATGAATATTGATTTGTAACGCTCAAGAACCAATACAACACCCACTGGTGAAACAACCATGGACATATGAATATTGATTTTGTTTTCAGAATGTCAGATTAGATATAAGCATCAAAGCATAAGCGCTAGGATGACCTGAATATCATGTCCATTTTGATATAGAAATTTGTAGAAGCATCAAAACATAAACGTCGTGATGACCAGAATACTCCTTGCATTGCAAACACATCAAATAGTCAAGAGATCATTCTAAATCCAATGTGAATTACTCGTAGTGACCCTTTATCATTCACATCCTTAGGCAATATTATGTTTCATAGTAGGAGAAAGAACTCACTCAAAAAGACAATAGTTAGATCAAACTTCCTTGAATTTTTTGGGTATCAATGGTTGAGGTACGCATGGCCATCCAATTCGAGATAGAGGCTCTTACAGTTAGACACCATTTCAATCTAGAATTTCCAAAGTTGTTAGATTTTCACATACAAGCAGAAGACAAAGAAAAGATTATGCCCCTAGTCATCACTCTCTAAATCCTATAAAGGATATCATCGAAGAGCTTGAAGGGACATAATATGCAGAAATTTCAATGCAAATCAGTAAGCATACAAGGAGATAAAAGCATGTAAAAAGCATAGATTATTTTCAGTTGAGATGTTTGATGTTGATTGCATTGTTGCAGATGCAAAATCCTTTCTAGAGACAAGACTAACTGACTGAATCACATGAAGCTTCAAAGGACTTTGACTGGATATGACTCATCTAAGATATACTGGAGACCATAAGATATGACATTGATTGCCCCCAAGTTTGAACATTGATAGGATACAGACACTTGAGTTGATTGGTGTACAAACTAACTTATTGAAAAATTGGAAATGCAAAAACAAATTGGGAGATATGTACAAACTAAAGCAAGATTGAAAGCTAGGAAAGACCAAGATTGCATAGATAGATGGAGCATTTTGAACAAGTGGCACCCGTTTGCCAAGTTTTCACCATCTTGGCAGAAATTCTATTTTTGCTACCAAGGCACCTGTTTCCAAGTTTTCACCAAGGCACTTTTTTTTTTTCATTTTTCATTTTTTCAATTTTTTTGAATTTTTTATATTTTTCAATTTTTTTGTGAATCATCAAGGCACCTATTGCTAGGTTTTCACCAAGATGTTCATTTTTTCAGGACTTTTTCTGATTTTTATAATTTTTTCAGGATATTTTACCATAGACTGAATGCCTTAGGCATAGAATTTCTTCAGATGGAGAACGTTGATTGGTTTTTGGAGTTGTTCTCCTTAAGTCATTGAGAGTTGATAGGCACCAGAGCCAAAAGTAGCAGTGATTACATAGGGACCCAGCCAATTGGGTTCAAACTTCCCCTTGCATTCTCGATGTGATTGATTTTTAGGATTCTCTCTCAAGACTAGATCACCAACCTAAAATTCTCTATGTCAGACTTTCTTGTTGTAGCCTCTAGACATTCTCTTTTGATATACTCTGAGATGATCATACGATGCTTGTCTACGCTCATCTAGTAGTTCAAGTTCTTGCAACCTAGACACTCTGTAGTCATCATCAGTCACTAGACCATGCATTCTAATTCTTAGTGATGGGATTTTGACCTCAATAGGTAGTACCACTTCAGACCCATAAACTAAAGCAAAAGGTGTAGCCCCAGTAGGTGTTCTGATACTTGTTCTGATACTGATTCTGATACTTGTTCTGATACTAGTTCTAATACTGATTCTGATACTAGTTCTAATACTGGTTCTAATACTTGGTATACTTGATAGCATTTTTTTCCATTGCAAACTCCCAAGAAAGATCATATCATGCAGTCCCAATGTCTAGCAAGGTGGAGAACAAGAGGGATTGACAAGCTAGTGGAAGAGATGGAAGACAAGAGAATAAAGGATAATGAAGGGAAGAAATCCTCAAGGGAAAAATCCTCAAGAATACCCAAGCTAGGGAAAAATTGTCATGTAAAGCACATTTGGACAAGCAATGAAAGGCCAATATAGGATAAGTCACAAAATCATAATGCCAGAGCAGGAAAGGATGCATTCCAAAGGAGTAGACATGTCAAGAGGTTTCAAAGCATCGTGTTTTACTCTTTCTCTTTTCTTTTTTTTTTAGATCAAGACCAAAGGGGAAAAGGATAGAGATAAGCGAAAATGAATGGAGGAAAATAAATATGAAGGCTAAACAGGAATGGAATGAAAATAAGATCATCGTAAGATAGCTCACAAAATAGCCAAATATTCGTGTATAGGTTAACCTTGTCAAGATCAAAGAGAGAATATGGAATGGATGAAATATGTAGAAGAACTACGCATGATACCTAATTGCTAGGTTTTCATCATGGTACTTATCCAAGGTGCCACAAGAGAGTGGTTTTCACCATAGGATGAATTTATTTCTCTTTACTTTTGCTACCAAGGTGTCTGTTTCCAAGTTTTCACCAAGGCACATTTTCAATTTTTTTTAAATTTTTTTAGAAGAAGGAAAGCTTTTTAGATAATGCTCCTTGAAAGGATAAACCATGATATGCCAAGGATTCAAAATGATACGCTCAAAGATGCTAATAGGGAAAGGGAGATGGAAGAGAGAAATGGAGGATAAGGTTTTATGTAAAGTGAGTGAGGTTGGAAGATAGGAGGAATAGACAAATGAGGAAAAAGGATAGAAGGTAGAAGGATAATGAATGGAAGGATTGTGAAAGGGTAAATGGAAAGGAAGGCAAGATCAACATCAACACACACCTTGAAGGGAGGTGAGAGGATGGAGGAAATGTGAATGAAAGAATATGTGAAGGAATATGGTGAATGGATAGTAGAGGTTGTGGTTTAGGCGCATGGAATGGAAGAATATTTTTGGAAGAAGATGAAGTGGAAGTCTTTGGAAGCTTGAATGTCAACTTTACTTGTTGTTTAACACCAGACTCTTTCAAGAGAGACTTTGGAATCCATATAGCCACAGACTTTTTATTTCTTTTTGATGATCTAGAGAGAATATCTTTAATGATGGATTTTGGAACCCATACTTGTCTTGTAATTTTTTTCTTAGATATCTCTTTTGACTTTATGCATCCATGTCATTTAGAGGAGACATGGTGATCTTCTCTTTTTGATGGATTCTTATATTGCTTCTTTTTCTTGTATTGAACATTCAAGTTACTTCCAAAAGACTTGGGATTTATGGAAGAAGAAGGAGGATATGACTGGTTTAGATGGGTGGGTGGATGAAAAGGATTCAAGGGTATGCATCTATGTTGATCTTGAGGAAAGATAGGAGATGGAGGTATGTAAGGACCCAAGATGGATGGTGAATTAGGAGAGTTAGGAGGGGAAAGTGAAGGAACATAAGGACCCAAGATGGAAGGAAGATGTGAAGCCCTTTGTAATGGTGGAAGAGGTCCCAGGATGGAAGTGGAAGATACAAAAGGATAATCAATAAGTTCATCAGCATCTATATGACAACCAAGGATATCAACATCTTTAGAGTGAGCATTAGAATTTTCAATAGAATCATGGACATCTTGAATATGAGCACATTCTTTGATAGGATTGTTCAAAGATTGCAAAGACTTAGGAAGAGTAGAAAGTGGAAGCGAACATGGAGTGGTAGAACAAGAAGATGGAAGACTTTGATCTTGACAAGGATCTTTGGATAGCATAAGCACATAATTTTTCTCTTGATTTTCAATAGGCTTAACATTGGAAGTAACAACACCATTTTTACCAACCTTAATGAAAGTATCATCTTTGGAAAGTGCAAGTGTAGTAAGATTATTTTGATTGTCAATAAGCTCAACGGTGTAAGTAGTAACTTGATCTTGCTTAAGAGAAGACTTAAGACATGGTGGAATGCATGAAAAAGGATGTGCAGGATCAAAAGAACCCTGAAGCGGATACGAGACATCATGAAAAGGATTGGATGACATGGAGGGTTCTTGATCTTGATCTTTCTTTATGTTCTTTTCTTTATCATTTTTAGAGTCCTCTTGACATGGAGCCACTTCTAAGGACAAGGAAGCATGTTGGGATTGTATGGAAGACTTTGGAAGAGATGGTGGAGGACTAGCTGAAATAGGGATTATAGCATATGAAGGCTTAGGCTCTTTAGGTTTATCATTATTGAAAGTATTTGCAGCCAAGTCAAGGTTAGCTTGAGTTTCTTTAAGAGGTAGCCCTGGAGGATAACTATAGGGAACCACATGAAAACTATTAGGGCTTGTGTCGGATGAAGGTTCTGTGAAAGATTTGAAAGACTCGAAAGCTTTAGGAAATGTATGGGTATTGGAGGAAGTAGGGGATGGAAGGGAAGCATCAAAAGACAAAGGTCCAACATTAACATGATCTTTCTTGAGAGTGTAATCTTTATTTTCATCCTGAGAGTTCTTAGAGGAGAGATCATTATAGTATTGACTTTTCAAGCTAGCACGATGCATTTTATAGTCCTCGACAGTAGTAGATGGATCATAATCAAGGTATTGTCCACAAAAGCTATCAAAATCTCTTTCAAAATCAAAATCATATGGATCACCATCATGATCTATCCAATGTGACATCCCATTTCTAGTAAGCAGGATACAAGACATCATGAAAAGGATTGGATGACATGGAGGGTTATTGATCTTGATCTTTCTTTATGTTTTTTTATTTATCATTTTTAGAGTCCTCTTGACATGGAGCCACTTCTAAGGACAAGGAAGTATGTTGGGATTGTATGGAAGACTTTGGAAGAGATGGTGGAGGATTAGCTGAAGTAGGGATTATAGCATATGAAGGCTTAGGCTCTTTAGGTTTATCATTATTGAAAGTATTTTCAGCCAAGTCAAGGTTAGCTTGAGTTTCTTTAAGAGGTAGCCCTAGAGGATAACTATAGGGAACCACATGAAAAGTATCAGGGCTTGTGTTGGATGAAGGTTCTGTGAAAGATTTGAAAGACTCGAAAACTTTAGGAAATGTATGGGTATTAGAGGAAGTAGGGGATGGAAGGGAAGCATCACAAGACAAAAGTCCAACATTAACATGATCTTTCTTGAGAGTGTAATCTTTATTTTCAGCCTGAGAGTTCTTAGAGGAGAGATCATTATAGTATTGAATTTTCAAGCTATCATGATGCATTTTATAGTCCTCAGTAGTAGTAGATGAATCATAATCAAGGTATTGTCTACAAAAGCTGTCAAAATCTCTTTCAAAATTAGAATCATATGGATCACCATCACGATCTATCCAATGTGACATCCCATTTCTAGTAAGCAGGAACACACAATGAGGAGGACTCTTAGGAATAGAGGTGTCATAGGTATCATTATATTGTCTGTCATCATAGTCATCATAGTATCCAAAGTTGGATGTGTCACTCTTCGTGGAAGAGGTATCATAAGGGTTATCATGTTGCTCAAATTCTGTCCAGGGGCATGGTGACATGTACAAGTCTTTATCAAATGGAAAAGAGTATAGAGATTCCATGGAGAATTCTTTAGGTTCCTTTTCTTTCTTAAGATTGTTAAGTTCAACTTGCATAGCTTGCAGCTGCTTCATCATAGTGGTGATTAAAATTTCTTCCTCACATGTACTGATTCTTTGAGACATGTATACCGATTTTCAATGGCTACTGCTCTATTCTTGACACAATGATTTGTTTGATAGATTCTGGAAATAGGCTGAAAAAGCTAAATATCTGGCAATTCTGACAATTTTTTGACAACTTTAAAAAATTTCCCAAACGACACTCTACAGACTTGTATGACAATGGGTATGCTATGAAATGATAGTTTCAAAACTCATACGACAGTTGTAAGCAGGATTTGATTTCTTGAAATTTGCTGGTATGAAAACTTGTACGACACTGGGTACTCAATCATATGACAGATGGGCAGTACTGAAATGACACTTGAAAAAAACTCATATGACTTTTGACTTCTTGAAATGATTTTTGACTCCAGAAAGGATTTTACATCAATTTTTGCAAAATTTTGAGTTTGTAGCTTTGGATTTGTTTGCAAATTTTAATGTCTAAATTTGAGGATTGTAACAGATTTGTCTATTTTCAATAACCAGATAGATAAACAAGCATGCAAAATAGCAAGCACGTGATTTCAAGCATGTCTGAAAATAATGAACAAGGGCAAAAGCAACCTTGCATATGAAAAATCAAGTGACTTATTCATTCTAATCCTCAGAAGCGCTAATTGTGTATGTTCCAAAAATGTTTTGCAATAACGCAGATATACCCTATAAAATGAAAATTTGGCCTCGCTAGGGTTTTTAGTAATGGTTTGACTCTGCAAATTTTATGATCCAAAGGGGTGAACTCCAATCTCGGTGCACCAGGGTTTTGACACAGTCTGAGAACTTAATCTTCAGGAGCTACTAGGGAGATCTGACAACCCACAATGAACCATACCCATGGATATTTCTTCCACAAGGACATTTATATAGCGGTTGTCACTACCGTAGCGAAAATGGCTATGACCGCTTGAGGTTCCATCAACGCAGTTTTCCCTATGAAGGGATTGTCCGCTAGAGTTAACCCTCTCTAAAGGTGACTCACAATAGTATACCACAAGGGGACTTGGCTCCAGATCTAAGGTTTTTGACACCTTTTCACTTTTAACCCAAATAAAGCAAGCAGATTAATCTGACACGCTAAGACAAAGTTTTGCTTCACCAAGGTCTATGATGTCAACTCCATGTGATCTATCAACCTCTCTGGGGAGGGAATGTATCAATCAATAAGAGAAGGTGCACTAACCAATTTTGATTCACCAAAGCTCATGATGTCAACCCCATGTGATCTATCAACCTCTCCTAGGAGAGAATGTATCGATCAATAAGAGAAGATGCACTAACCGAGTTGAATGTGAAATGCACTAAGTATCCTCCCTACCTACAAGGATTCTATCATCAAGAAAGATTTCACTGGGAATCCAATCTCTCAAGAATCACAAATAGTGTTCATAGGGCCTAATTACTACGTGAGCACAGATATATGTTTCCAAAAGCAAATCTACCAAAAGTACCCAAAAAGTAGAAAGAGGAGCACTTAACACTTAAAGTGAATATGAGATGAGTCCATAAGGTGGAACACTTAACACCTCACACAAGCTGAAAATGAGTCCCCAACTTAGAAAACAAGTGAGTTCCTAAAAGCACAAAAGGGTTGCCTAGTGGAACAATTAATGCTTCTCTCCTGTAGACCCCTCCCCTTTATGGTGCTGAGATTGCAACCATGGGGTGGAATGAGGGGCCGACAAATTAGCGAGTCCAATAACCCAAGATAGAAATCAAGATCAATCACAAGTATCTGAGACTACTTAATGAATCCTTAAGGGGTCACAACCTAGTATCAATTATGTAAGTGTGTAAAACAAAAGCATGAAAAGAATCACCCAAGCTAGACACATGAGAGATTTATTTTAAGCCCAAATTGAAATATTATCAGCACAAGTGGAATACCTAAGATCCTCGCAACACGCTTAGTAGATTTTTACCTGATTTTAGCAAACTTTACGCTTTTTCCAATCAAAACCAGCAAGAGTCAATCAAAAATAGAGAATTCCAACTGTTAAGATTAGCTGTTAGTCAAAATCTGAAAATCAAATCTGACAAACTGCCTGCAAAAATAAAATGACAATTGAAATCTGATGCCTAAACTTGTATGACAGTGGGTCTATTACAAGATGACAATAAGAAACTCATACGATAGTGGGTATGCTCCCAGATGACAGTTTGGAAACTTGTACGACACTAGGTGTCTGATGAAACAATAATCCAACTTCCATTCGATAGTGGGTGCCTAATGAAATGATCCTTGATAAAATCAACTTGTCATATGACAGTGGGTATGCTCCTAGATGACATTGGGTGTCTGATGAAATGACAATATGAAAAAACTTGTATGACACTAGGTGTCTGATGAAATGACAGTCCAAAAAACTCATAAGATAGTCTGAAAAACTCGTATGATAGTCCAAAAAACTCGTACGATAGTTTGAAAAACTCGTACGACACTGTACAGACCAAAATTATAAATCATGTTGTATGAATAGTTTTGATAGAGAAAGTGCCAAATTTTTTATTTTTTTTCTTTTTTGCAGGCAAAAAAGAAATAAAAAATAATGTCCTATTGAGAATACCACCAGAACAGGCAGCAGTAGGTGAGTTCTGATAGAGAAATGATAGAAGATTGATAGAAATGAAGGGAAGCCCATTTTAGGGCCCCACGGTGGGTGCCAAAAATGTGTGTGTGAATTTTGTACCTGATCTGTAGACACAACACTTCAGTAAAACATTAGAGGTTAGCAAAAATCAAAATCGTACAAAATTGAAATCTAATTTAACCAAGTGATTTACTGCCTTCTAGTAGGTGCGAGATTGATGTTCTTAGATTGTTATCAAGATCAGTGACCTAGACGACACCTAAATGAAGGATTTGAATGCAAAATTGATATGAAATATGAATGTAATTAATCTATTTTTTTGATATTTTCTATGCAATAAGAATAAAAAATGATATGAAATCTATGATATGTAAAAATTGATATGCTATGAATTGATCTAAAAATAATATGAAAAAAAAAGTGATCTCACAACAATGTTGATTCGCAATAAGCTTTGATCCTTCCAATTGCAATTCTCCAGCGTGATTGTGCAAAAATATGAGATTCTATGGATTTGAGAGATTTTGAGAGATGAATTATGAAGAGCTGAGCCTTGTTTTTATAGAAATCTAGGGCTTTGGAGGTGCATGGAAGAAAGCCATAAATCACTCAAATTAACTCAGCTTGATTTTTGAGTTATCTGATAATAAAGATAATTTAATTCACAAAAAACATGCAAAAGCTGAGTTTTAACTCAAAATAGAGTTTAGCTTTAATTGATAATTGATAGTTGTCTGGTTTTATGATTGTGCATGTTTTATTTATGAATTAATTTAATAAATAAAGTGATTTATGCTCAACTTAACTGATTTTTGAAAATAAAACAATTGATTTATGGGTTAATCAATCATTTAATCAAACTTTTATTCAAAAATAATATCATTAAATATGACAACTTACTTTAATTAATTAAATAAGAATTTAATCAATTAATAATAGGAATTTTGATTTATTGTCAAATTTAAATAATAATACTTAGGAATAAATTCAATTAAATTCAATTAAATAATTAAGTGGCAGAATTAAATCTAATTAATTAAATATTGAGAATGTTCAATTAATCAAACTTAGGATAAATGGGATTTATCACCAAATAATCATTAATTTAAAGATAATTATGATGATTAGGAATATTACTAGGAATATTCCCCGATGCAGAATTTAAGATAATCAATTATGATTCGATGATGTTTAGATGTGCCTTAGATTAGGACTTCGATGTTCATTTTGTTCGATTTGTAGATGTAGGAGGTTAATGAACTTATAGCCCATTTTTGGGGTATTACAGTAACCATAGGTGTTCTAACTGGTTTACAATTCTCCATACCAAATCTTTTCAACAAATCATTCAAGTACTTTGTCTGACTTACAAAGATACCATCTTTATTTTGTGTTATCTGTAATCCCAAAAAGTATTTCATTTCTCCAATCATACTCATTTCAAATTCTGTCTTCATTTCATCAGCAAATTTGTCACTAGCTTTATCTTCTCCTCCAAAAATAATGTCATCAACAAAAATAACCAAAACTAACAATCCATTCTCAATTTCTTTTGTGTATAAGTTATTATTAGTTGTTCCTTTTGTAAATCCCAATTTTAACAAATACTTATCCAATCTAGCATACCAAGTTCAAGGTGCTTGCTTTAGTCCATACAATGCTTTCTTTAGTTTACATACCATGTCTCCTTCTTGAGTCAAAGGAAAACCTTCAGGCTACTTAATGTAGACTTCTTCTTCTAATTCACGATTTAGAAATGCTGACTTCACATCCATCTAATACACTTTGAATTTCTTAAATGCTGCATAAGCCAAAAATATTCTTACTAATTCAAGTCTTGCCATAGGGGCAAAAGTCTCTTCATAGTCAATTCCTTCTTGATGTGAGTATCCCTTACATACAAATCTTGCTTTGTTTCTAATTACTTCTCCTTGTTCATTCATCTTGTTCCTGAATACCCATTTAGTTCCAATCACATTTTTATCTTTAGGTATAAGGACCAATTCCCATGTCTTATTCTTTTCAATCTGATCCAATTCTTCTTTCATAACTTTAATCCAATGTTCATCTTCACAAGCTTCATTAGTAGACTTAGGTTCAATTTGAGAAATCAAACATAAATGTACCTTCTTTCTAGTCATAACTCCTCTATCCAAACTTCCAATCACTTGTTCAATAGGATGATTGCTTGATATATACCTGTTAGGTGTCATAGTCACCGATCTTTCTTCAACTGTAGATTCTTCTCTAGATTCTTCTCTATTTTCTTCAACATGACTTTCATTCAACAATTCACTGTCAGTCTCAAAAAATTGTTTAGTAGCTTCAATATTAGGTTGAGGGTTAGTTCCTTCATCAGATTCATAATCAAGCATTCTTTCTTAAATTTTAAACTTCTCATCAACTTTTACATTTTCACTTTCAACAATAGTCTTAATTCTCTTATTGTAACATCTATATACTTTTCTTTTCAAAGAATATCCAAGAAAAATTCCTTCATCACTTCTAGGATCAAACTTTCCTATATCATCATCTCTCTTAATATAACATTTCTTCCAAAAATTCTAAAATACTTAACTGAGGGTGCATGTCCAAACCACAATTCATAAGGTGTCTTGTCTGTGTCTACTCTAATTTGTACTCTGTTCATTGTATATACTATTGTATTCACTGCTTCTCTCCAAAATGTCTTTGCCAAATCACCTTGAAACAACATAGCTCTAGCTGCTTCAGTCACTAATCTGTTCTTTCTTTCTACAATACCATTTTGTTCAGGTGTTCTAGGGGCTGAAAACTATCTCTTAATACCATTTACTTCACAAAAGATGTTAAACTCTTTAGATTTAAATTCTCCACCTCTATCAGATCTCAAAAATTTAATCCTCATTCTTGATTCATTCTCAACTTTATTCTTCATGACCTTAAACTTATCAAATGCTTTAGATTTTTCTTTAAAAAATGTAGTCCACATCATTCTTGTAAAATCATCAACAAGAATCATAAAATACCTTTCTCCATAGAATCCTCTAGTCCTAGTAGGACGGCTCAAGTCTGTTTGAACAATCTCCAACTTTTCTGTAGATGTGAACTTCTTGCTAGGAAATGAACTCCTTTTCTGCTTAGCCATCACACATTCCTTGCAAATCATGTTAGTAGGCTTCATAATCTTAGGTAAGTCTCTTACTGCAAGTGTAGAACTCACTTTCACAATATTATCAAAGTTTATATGACAAAACCTTCTATGCCATAACCAACTATCATCAATCTTAGTCATCAAACATGTCATCTCAGTAGGGTTCAACTAAAATACATTACCTCTAGTTCTAGATCCTATTCCAATCAGATTTCCATCTTTATCCTTAATCACACAAGTTTCTTCAGTAAACAAAATTTGATTTCCTTTATCCACTAACTATCCAACACTCAAAAGATTATGTTTCAAACCATCAACAAAGTAAACTTCATTAGTATTAGTCTTTCCATCAAGAGTAATAGATCCTATACCTTTAATCAAACAAGGTGCATTATTACCAACTCTAACAACTCCTCCATCATAATTGTTAAACTTTATGAACTTTCCTTTATCACCAGTCATATGATGTGAACAACCATTATCTATAATCCAATCAGCTTTCTTTTCAACTTGGGAAACTAAGGCTTTTTCTTCCTTAACATTAGATTCAAAATTTTCTTCCTTAATTGCTACAAATCCTATGTCATCAAAGTTATCATTATCACTATCACTCAAATGTCTTTCAATTCCTGCTTCAATTTCTTCATCATTTGCATAATAACATTCTTTATATATTTTAGGCTTAAAATTGTTTCTATACTTCTTAACTCTCTTAGGACACTTAGATGTAAAATGACCATATTCTTGACATGTCCAAAATTTAAAGATTTTCTTACCATCTGGTTCTCTTTTCACAAGCAAGGCAATACCTTCTTCAATCTTCTTATCTTTATCAGATTTGGATCTGCTACTGCTGGCATAATCTCCATTCACACTTGTACTTCTAGACAAAGTAGGTCTAATGCTAAGAGCACTAAATGCTATCTCCACTCTAGGTAGTTCTCCTGATAATCTCAAATTCATCTCTGCTGCTTCCAATCTTCCAAGAGGAGTCTCTCTTGAAAAGTTTGGTTTACAAGGTATCACGTGTTCAATCATTTGTGTAGTCTGCCTGAATACCGGTGTCAATGTTCTCAAAATCTTCCATATTACTTCATTCTCTATCTTTTCACCTCCACAAGACTTTATTCCTGCAACAATTTCTGACATCCTACCAATATAGCTTCTAACAGATTCATCTTCCATCATTCTTATGTCTTCAAATGCACAAATCCAATTATGTAACCTAGCTTTCTTTGCATGTTCATCACCTTCAAAAGTAGAATGTAAAGCTTTCCAAATATCATAAGATCTAGTTAAACCTTTTACCTGGCTGTATTCATTCTTCGGAAGTGCTGATAAAAGTGCTTCTCTTGCAAGTATGTTACACATGAATAGATCTACCTCATCTTTAGAACTTGATTGAAGACTATCTTCTTCAATTATAGTTCTTGTAGTACCCCTACCCCTAGTCTGATTTTATAAATGTTATTATTATTTTAGGATGATAGATTATATGTTAGATGATCATTGATGCTTATGATTTTACTAACCCCATACTTGCATGTGTATGGTTGATGTGTTTATTTTATATTTCTATTTGACATGCCTGATGTGGTTGAGGGATGTAGTCGTAGTTACTTGCTTGTGAGATCCACATGATCGGCCGATCCCCGCCATTGTCTATTATATATTATTGTGTGTACATGCTTCATCTTGTGATGATAGGTTCATAGGTATAGGACATCGTCCTCCCTGAATTGGCAAGAGTGAGCATGCCCATAAACATTCATCTCAATGGTAAAGAGGGGAGATAATACACAGACCCAAAACCCTAACCTAAACCCAATTGTCCTAGGATTGGACAAGTGTCTGTCTGACTACCCTACCCAAATTCACCTGGTTGGCATGAATTTGTGGATCCCATTCTTGAGTTTGTGCATGGTTTCAGTTTGCTTTATTTTATAGTGCTTGATTCAGTTGATTCATGATTATTTAGGTGATTTTATATGATTATCGATGTTAGGATTATAGTTGAATTTAATGATTTAATTATGTTTAAGTGTATTATTAAATAATTGAGTATTTTAATGCATGTTTTAGGATGTATTAAATATTTAATTTATTTAATTTGAGTTTTAATTATTAACATGTGCTCAATTGAAAATGATTTGAATTATGCTTGCATATTTTATTAAATGATTAAATAATTAATTGCATGAATTTGTGATGTATTAAGAATTTAATTTATTTAAAATGAATTTAAATTATAACATGTGCAAAATTGAAAAGGAGATTGTTTTCAAAAAGTGAACAACTAGCTTTCAAAAGTTTAAGTTGAGATGTGCATTAAAAAGTATTTTTAATTAATTAATTGGATTTACTTTCAATTTTGGAATTTGAGTTGGATTAGGAGTTGTCTTATGAGTCATTTTCTGATTTGGAGTTGACTGAGAGTTGACTTTTGAGTTGTCTTTTGGGATTGCTTGAATTTGGGAATTGAATTCCAATTAGGAGATTATTGCATTCATTTTTGGGAGATAGGTTTTGGAGAAAATTTTTGGGGAAGCTTGTGTGCTTGGTATTTTGGAGATTTGTGGATTGTTGTGGCTGCATGTTGATTTGAATTTCTCTGTGCATCTAGATTGGGCACCTGTTTGCAACATAGCTTTCAGATCTGTAGGTTGAGCTTGATTTTGGAGAGAATTCTATTCTTAGATCTACAAGGGTTTTCATTTTCAGTTTCTGGCATTGGATCTAAGGTAGGCATTGAATTTTGCATGTTATCTCTATTTTTACAATCATTTGTCTTTCTGTGTTTATATTAAATCTGGGTATTCAGAAACCCTAGTGTAGTTGCTTTTTGTATTTTATTACTACTTGGCATCAGAGTGTTACTCTAGCAAAATTTCATTAAATACTTGTTTATAGATTTCCTTCAAATTGAAATATTAATTCTGGGCAATAGTATAACTATAGGGAATGATGAGATAAATTCCTATTGAAAGAAAACCCAATTTGGGTGGAAAATCCAATTCTGGTTAAAATATATATTCTTTGTAATAAAAAAATGCAAAAATTTACATGATTAGGTAAATTGTTGTTTATGTTTAAAAGTTGTTTATGAGAAGGAATAGATTCTTTACCAAAAGAATCTCATTGTGAATTGGATTGTAAAAATATATATGTATATATATATTGTTCACTGTAAAAGTACAGGTTGACTATGTATTGAAAATACAGTAAACAAATATATATATATATATATATATATATATATATATATATATATATATATATATATATATATATATATATATATATATATATATATATATATATATATATATATATATATATATATATATATATATATATATATATATATATATATATATATATAAGTTAATTCTTATTTTAAAAAAAATGGCTTTGCATATGTTAAAAAAATATATATATATCTAGTTGCATGTGTGAGTGTGCAATGTTTTTTTTTTCAATGTTTCGTATTTGTTAAAAAAAAAATTTTATAAAAAAATTAAGTTTAAGTGGGCGGGGACCACTTGTCCCCTACCCATTCTCGGCTACCATGTCAGGTCGGGCTTGTCGACGGTACCCGAGGGTACCGTGCGGCAGGGCAGAGCCTGTCGATGGTACCCAAGGGTACCATTCGGTAGAGCTCTACCACCGATGGTACTTAGAGTCCGTGCAGTCAGCAAGAGACAGTGGGGTGTGGGGCCCACAGGGACCCCCCCAATAGTTATTTTATTTTATTTTTTAGCATTTATTAATATGATTTTTAATTTATGTTAAAATTTATTTGTTTTGTTAATTTAAATTTTATTAATTTATTTTATGTTTAGTAATTTTATTTTATGATTAGTTTAATATTTAATTTTGATTTATTAATTTTGTTAATTAATGAATACATAAAATTTAAATTCTATGTGTTGAAATTAATTTAATTAAATTTAGATTAATTAAATTTGTTTTTGTTGAAATTTAATTTGTAGTTAATAAATTCGTAATTCAATTTACTTAATTTTTAGTGTTATTTTTATTTTGTTTATTAGTAAATCAATTTTATTGGTTTACTAAAATTGGTATGGTTGCATATCATCTTTTTGTTGGATATGAGGATAAGCCTATTCATTGAAAATGATTGAGATTAGTTATGAAGGTAATTTTGAATCAAAATGTGTCTTAAGCTGTACTATAGGGATTTAGTTGAATATTAGATTTAATTAATTGGAAATTGATATTGATGAAAGTAAAATGTTTTTCTTTATAGAAATTATTATTTGCTAAATGCTTATGTATGTACCAAAATTGGGCAATTATTCTACTGAATTCCTAGAATGTTATTAGGGAATATTCTTTTATGAGTGACTTTAGTATGCTTGTTATGTCATGATTCTTTTATCATTATTATGCGATCTATATTCTATTTGGTTTATGTTCATTATGAAGTTTCGATGCTTCTAGTTCCTGTTTAGATCTTTATTTGTGAGTATTGTCATCTTGTTTCTGAACTTTATGCTTATGTGTTGTGTGATATCGGGCATTAGAATGACCTAAGGGAATACAGAGGCTGGGAATGTTTGTCTTTTGTACTTGTTTTAGTACCATGTTTATGTGTGTGTTATTCTGATTGTCATCTATGAATCAATCTTATGGGCTCTTATTGGTTAATATCTGTATTTGGTATCTGTGTAATCATTTGGGTTTCTATGTGTGAAACTGCATCTAGGATTACCTAGTTGAATACCTATTGGTTATTTGTGAAATTATGAGCCTAGGGGAGATTGATTACGTGCATCTTAGGGGAGTGGCTTGCAATAGGGGCCGGGACCCAAAGTGGTTAGCACCTGGGTAACCTATTGTAGATTATGTAATTAAGTGATAACATAGTAATTAAAACTTTATAGATCATTTAAGGAGATAATTTAGAGTATGGTTATGATTAGAATTCCTCATTTCCATGAGAGAGAATTCTAGTCCCACATGGTTTGTATTGAGAGTCTGGGGTCTAGGGTGGCGAGTCCAAGGTAACTCAATGCTTGAGGGTCTGGTGTCCAAAGTGACCAGTCCAGGGTAACTCAAGTAGTTAGACATGTGATGACACTCCCATAGCATGTAGCCTAAATCATCTCCTAAGTTTTTGTTTATGCCTCTGGATTAGTGTGTTCCACCTTTCACTTTATTTTGTACCCCTTGAGTAGTGAGCTTTCAGGATTCCTTGCTCAGTGGTTTTATCCTTGTTTGGTTTTGGTCATCCGATTGGGGTTTGTGGTTATCTCGTTAGTAGGGTGGGGTAGACCTTTTTGGTTCTACACGGACGGGTGGTAGTGATTCTTTACCATTTGAGATTCGACATCCTGGTGCCGATGTTGTTGGTCCTTTTGCAGTTGGATGCCCTTATGGTTCTTCATTGATACTTCATTGTTGGTTTCTTATCTTACCTTCATTTATGTAGTCCTATATTAGAGTATCACATGTGATACCTAATATGGACATTGTACTTCTTTGGTTAGATTTATTATTACATACCCTACAACATGTGCAGTGGATGTCAGTGTATTAGTTATCATGGATGTCCATGAGGATTGTTTATATTGTTGTAAGTTGTATTTGTATCATTTATGTTATGGAATCTTTTGTTATCTTTCTTTAGTTGTATTTTGTTCTTAAGTAATTCTACGTCAAAGGACCCTTAGGATTTGTAATCAATTTTGGATGTTGGATTAATGTGAGTAAATGGTAATTGCTTCCGTACTATTGTTTATCTTGGTTGTTAACTTTAAAAAAAAAAATGTTCACCAAACTTAGTAGCAAGTTATAGGTTAATCTCTTCTGGGTTCCTTGGTGGGGTGTTACAGTTGTCTCATTTTTTGTAATCAACCAATAACCTGGTCCTAAACACAAGAGATGTTTCTTCATATTTTCTTTCCAGCTATCAAAATTTACTCAATCAAACTTAGGGCTTTCTTTCCTGAAATTCACCATAGATCTCCTTAAGTTGTTAAAATTTCCTTTCAAGGACCTACCTCTCTGATACCAATTGTTAGAAAGCAAAGATCCCCAAGATAACTAAGAGGGGGGGCGGTGAATCAGTTATCTAATAATTAAACCATTTATCAACTTCAATATCAACTTCAACAGATTTAAACCATATAATCAATGCAGTAACCAACCATAGAAAGATAATCATACACAATGACACAATAACACAAGATATGTTAACTAGGGAACCTCTTGATCAAAGAGTAAACCTCGATGGGAATGATGCCCACAAATAGATGCACTAATATGAAAGTTCCTTGTTAGAGGATGGACCTTGTTAGGAGTCTTATGAAACACATTCAGTACATATGAATCTTTTTTAGCAGATTTTGAATCCCTATTAAAAGATTCTAACCCTGTTAAGAGTTATGGAAGACAGAAGGACCCACTACCCAAATAGCTTCAAGGCAAGATCTCTGAACTCACTGTCCAATAGATCCTAGGATTATTCAATAGAATAATATGAAATATTTTACCTCCTTCACACTGTGCCAAAACCACACTCTCTACTACACAAGATCAAAAATCTAGATCTCTGTCTTCTCAAGTCTTCCTTCACCACTGAATTAGCTCTATTCTTCACCTCATGCATATATTCGCATCACAAATTTCACAATTTCATATCACAACTATTACAAGCCCATCTTAAAAAAAGGAAAACAATCCTTCCTTTATACCACACTCAAATAATTACAAATGAGTCGGCATGCAAATACAAAATAATAATTTCAACATGCTACATCAAAATTACATAAAACTGTCAGCTTCCAGATACAATAACTTTCCAATCATGTGACCTCAAAGTTTTCACTATGAACCACATCACCACCAATGAGTCTCAAACTTCCCTTTAACTATTCATAATTAGATTCCATCCCAGTTAGGAGATATCCTTGCATTACCAAAAATTGCTACTCAGGAACATTGCCAGAATACTGCTTCCACCAAAATGCTTATAACTTTCATGAATAAATGAATTTATTTTCATGTTGTTAACCATAGGTTAATAACACACCAAAGAACATACCATCAACTATGCATAACTCAATTTACAATATAACATGTGTGCAAAATAAAATTGTGCCTACTTCTCTACTAAACTCTAGAATATCACTATGTTGACATCAATGACAGTCATAGTCATGAATGCAACAACCACTACTATAGAATGACTACCAGAGGCTTCAACACTCATTCCTAACACTAGCATGACCCCATAAGACCTAAAAAGTCCTAGCATGACCCCTGAAGCCCTAACATGACCCCTTAAGCTCTTAAGTACCTAGCATGACCCCTTAAGCCCTAACATGACCCCTTAAGCTCTTAAGTACCTAGCATGACCCCTTAAGACCTAAAAAGACCTAACATGACCACTTGATCCCTAACATGACTCCTTAATCCCTTAAGTACCTCGCATGACCCCTTAAGACCTAAAAAGACCTAACATGACCCATTAAGCCCTAACATGACCCCTTAAGCCCTTAAGTACCTAGCATGACCCCTTGAGACCTAAAAAGACCTATCATGACCCTTTAAGCCCTAACATGACCCCTTAAGACCTTAAGTACCTAGCATGACCCCTTAAGACCTAAAAAGACCTAACATGACCCTTTAAGCCCTTAAGTACCTAGCATGACCTCTTAAGTACTTAGCATGACCCATTAAGACCTAACATGACCTAATATGACCTAAAAGACCTAACATGACCCCTTAAGACCTAAAATGAACCCTTAAGATCTGACATGACCCCTTAAGACCTAACATGACCTAATATGAGCTAACATGATCCCTTAAGACCTAACATGACCTAAAAGACCTAATATGACCTAACATGACCCCTTAAGACCTAATATGACCTAATAGGACCCCTTAAGACCTAATAGGACCTTTGAAGACCTAACATGACCTAATATGACATCTTAAGATCTTATAAGACCTAAAATACCTAATAAGACCTAATAAGACCTAACATGACCCCTTAAGAACTAAAATGAACCCTTAAGACCTAACATAACCCCTTAAGACCTAACATGACCTAATATGACCTAACATGATCCCTTAAGACCTAAAATGACCTAAAAGACCTAATATGACCTAACATGACCCTTTAAGACCTAATATGACCTCACATGACCTAATAGGACCCCTTAAGACCTAATCGGAGCCTTGAAGACCTAACATGGCCTAATAAGACCTAACATGACCTAATATGACTTCTTAAGACCTTATAAGACCTAAAAGACCTAATATGACCTAATAAGACCTAACATGACCCTTTAAGATCTAAAATGAACCCTTAAGACCTAACATGACCCCTTAAGACCTAACATGACCTAATATGACCTAACATGATCCCTTAAGACCTAACCTGACCTAAAAGACCTAATATGACCGAACATGACCCCTTAAGACCTAATATGACCTCACATGACCTAATAGGACCCCTTAAGACATAATAGGACCCTTGAAGACCTAACATGACCTAATAAGACCTAACTGTTAGGAATAAGGTGTCTCAACCTTGGATAATTCCTATTCTTATTATTTGTTTTGTAAATGTATTTTTTGCAAATAATGTAATTAAGTGTGAGTGTATATGTCTAGTTGGCATGTTGATGTGTCACTCCACTTGATGTGTCGGCATCTTGTGCGTAAGGAGATCATGACTGAAATGGTCATGATGGATTCCTATGATGCGTAAGAACTATTTAAGGAATGTGCTATGACAGGTGTCAGATCATTTTATGACTTGCTCCTATTTGGGCACCCAAGAAGAAGTGGTTGGTGTGTGTAAGAGAATATGCCAAAAATAGGTTGGTATGACAGATTCTCTTACACTTCTCTTGCGACTGTTATTTTTGGCAAATTCTATGACAAGTTGTCATAGTCTATTCTAGGGATGGATGCCTATTCTTAGGATTGCATGTAACAACTGTGTACATGTGGCTTTGTGCATGGGTCTTGGTGGTTGTGCCCATTTTTGGGTCCAAAGGAGTCTATATATATGATGCTGCTCCTATGGGAGAGATATAAAAAAATTTAAGTCTTGTTGGCTTTGTCTCTCATTTTCCTGAAAGAACTTGCATTACAAGTGTATTGTAATCTTTGTGTTGAAGATTATACATTGTGCAGGTTTTGGAGTGCTGGGGTTTTTTACCGAAAGGTTTTCCCCAGGGTATATCATTGTGTCATTCGCTATTTTTCTATATGTATGGTATGTGGTTGCAATATCTTTGTTAAAGTAGTTAACGAATCTAAAATTGTAAGGATTTATAAGAATTTGCACAATACTCTCCTATAGAGATTAGCGTAGGAAGTTGTTTTCACACCTGAGTTTCCTCACAAGTGGTATCAGAGCTTGATCAACTTTTGATCCTAGTTGTTGGGTAGGGTTTTTGAGCTAATCTCAAGTTGAGTGGGATTTTTTTGCAGAGCATTCTGAATCTTATTTGCAGATTGAGATGGCAAGTTCATCATATGGAAGAATGGACGTGGAGAAATTTAATGGCACTAATTTCGAGTTGTGGAAAATCAAGATGGAAGACATGTTGGAAGATCATGACCTATGGGAAGTGACTTCAAGTGCTACAAGATAAGCAACTATAGCTCAAGTAGATTGGGATATCAAAGACCGTAAAGCTAAGGTTCTCATAAGACTCTATTTAACCGATGCAGTCCTTCTGAATGTTCTAGATGAGAAAACCGCAAATAGTTTGTGGGAAAGACTTGCGGCCATGTATCAGGCCAAATCTTTGGTGAACAAGTTGTTCCTGAGGAAGAAGTTGTACTCTCTATGAATGGAGGAATGTGGATCCTTAATGGATCATTTAAATGCATTTAATCTATTGGCTGCAAAATTGACATCAACTGGTGTCAAGTTAGAGGAGGAGGATCGTTGCTACACACTTTTGTGTTCCTTACCAGATTCATGGGACCATCTTGTGATGGCTCTCAGAAGCACTTTAGTCACCTTCAAAATGGATGATGTGGTGTCTTCACTGCTATCAGAGGAGATGCAGAGAAAGGATTCCATTTCAGAAAAAGAAGCCCTTGTTGTTCATGGGAGATCCACTGAAAGAGGGAAGAAAAATGATAATAAGTCTGACAATAAGGGTAGATCCAAATCCCATGGGAAGTCAAAGACTTCCAATAAGTCCAAGGCAAAATGTTAGAACTGTGATAAATCTGGGCACTTTCGTAAAGACTGCAAAGAGCCGAAGAAGAAGAAGAAAGGTTCAGATTCAGCTTCAAAAATATTTCAAGAAGATGGTGATGCATTCATCATAGCTTTGGTAGCCCATGCATCTGATGATGTGTGGTTGGTTGACTGAGGTGTATCTTTTCACATGACCTCTCAATGAAACTGGTTCTCAAAATATGAAGAGTTCGATGGTGGAAAGGTGTACTTGGGTGATGATTCTCACCTAAAGATAGTTGGACGCAGAAGGCTCACTATCAAATTTCCTGATGATCAAGTAAAGGGAATCAATGGAGTTATGCACATTCCATGTTTGGCATGAAACCTATTATCTGTAAGTATGTTGAATGATGTAGGTGTGCAAGTTGTTTTTTCGAAAGAAGGATGCAAGATGATGAGAGGATTGATAGTGCTTGCAAGGGGTACTAGGAGAGGTACTTTATTTCAGCTAGATGCATGTATTCCTCTATGTAATAGTTCTTCATCCTCACCATCTGAAAAAGTAGTAAAGAAGTCTGTGGCTATTGGTTCTGATGGTAGTGCAAACACTTTGGAAGGTAAGCTTCCTGCAAAAAAGACAATGTTGTGGCATATGAGATTTGGCCACATTGGTGAAAAGGGTCTCAAAACCCTAAAAAATAAAAATCTTGTTGAGGGGTTAAATGATTGCAATCTCGAGTTCAACTTCTGCGAACACTATGTCTATGGTAAACAAAATTGTGTTTAGTTTTACTCTAGTTCTCACAAATCTTCTGATGTTTTGGATCTTATTCATTCTGATGTATTTGGTCCTATAAAAGTTCCATCAATCTCCAAGTCTATATTTTTTTTATCTTTCATAGATGATTACAGTAGAAGGACATGGATTTATTTCCTTAAAAGTAAGGCACAAGTCTTTAGTTGGTTCAAGGAATTTAAAGCTCTTGTAGAGAATCAGACTAGTAAGAAGATTAAGTGTGTGAGAACTGACAATGGTGGTGAGTTTTGCTCAATAGAGTTTGAACAGTTCTATAAAGAACAAGGTATCTAGAGGCATAAGACAACTCCTTATACCCCACATCAAAATGAAGTTGCAGAGAGAATGAACAGGACACTGATGGAGATGGCTAGGAGTATGCTTAGTGGAGCTGGTTTAGAACAAAGGTTTTGGGCTGAAGCTATGGCCATTGCTTGCTATCTGGTTAACAGATCTCCTACATCAACCCTTGTTGGTAAGACACCCATGGAGGTGTGGTCTGGTAAGAAGCCTTCAATTAGACATCTTCATGTTTTTGGTTGTGAAGCTTATGCACATGTTCCAAAGGAGAAAAGATCTAAGATGGAAAACAAAGCTGTTAAATGTATTTTCATCAGATACAGTGCTGGTGTGAAAGGATACAAGCTTTGGGATCCTATGACTAGTAAGGTGTTGTATAGTAGAAATGTTATTTTCAGAGAGCTAACATCTTCTCCTATTGTGCTACAACTAGATGAAAAAGAAAAGGAAAAAGATGTTGTTCAGTTGCCTCCTACCTCTGAGAAGACTGAACAGAGAGACCATGTTGGGCCTAATGATGAGGAGAGCTCTAGCAGCTCTAATAGTTTAGAAGAAGAGGAAGAACAACCTCAACCATAGCCCTTGAGGAGATCCATGAGAGAAAGAAAGTACCTAGAAAGGTTTGGTTATTCTATGTTAGATTCCAGTTGTGCCTTTGCTTTGATTACTAACACTGATGAGCCTAGATCTGTGAAAGAGGCTTTGGGCATGGAAGATGCAGGTTCTTGGATTGAGGCTATGGATGATGAGATGGCTTCATTGGAAAAAAACAAAACTTGGGACCTTTTACCTTTACCTAAAGGGAGAAAATCTATTGGCTGTAAATGGGTGTTCAAGAAGAAATTCTGTGCAGATGGCAGTGTTGAAAGGTATAAAGCTAGATTGGTTGCAAAGGGGTATTCACAGGTAGAGGGAATAGATTATGGTAAAATATTCTCTCCTATTGCAAAGTTGACAACCATTAGATTTCTATTATCTCTTGCTACATCATATGATTTAGAGATAGAATAGATGGATGTGAAGATAGCTTTCCTTCATGGTGATTTGGAGGAAGAGATTTATATGTCACAGCCTGAGCACTACATTGTTAAAGGTAAAGAATCCTTAGTTTGCAAATTAAAGAAATCTCTATATGGTTTGAAGCAATCTCCTAGGATGTGGTACCTTAATTTTGATGCCTTTGTGTTGTCAATTGGATTTGTAGGATCAAAATTAGATCATTGTATTTATTTTAGAGTTGAAAATGATCGCCTTCTTATTGTTGCATTATATGTTGATGATATGTTGCTGTTTGGGAAGGGTAAGGGTATGATTTCTGATTTTAAATCTCAGTTGTTAGCACAGTTTGAGATGAAATATCTTGGGGTAGCTAGGTACATCTTGGGTATGGAAATTAGTAGAGATAGGTCTAACAGAAAACTTTGGTTGAGTCAGAGTAAGTATGTGAAGTCTGTGTTGGACAGGTTCAGCATGGTAGATTGTAGACCACTATGTGTTCCTATTTCTATGGGACTAAAGTTATCTCTAGATGATTGTCCAAAATCTCCTAGTGAGGTGGAGGACATGAGTAGAGTACCTTATGCTAGTGTAGTTGGTAGTCTTATGTATGCTATGGTCTATACTAGACCAGACATTGCCCAAGCAGTTGGAGTCCTGAGTCGGTTTATGGCTAATCCTGGATGGGTACATTGGGATGCAGTTAAGTGAGTATTCAGATATTTGAGGGGTACATTAGATTACTCCATATGTTATCATGGTAACTCTTCTGGATCTCTGCATTCAGTTTGTATTCATGGGTTTGTGGATCCAGATTGGGCAGGTGATATTGACAGCAGGAGATCCACCAGTGCTTATGTGTTCACTATGTTTGGTGGTGCCACCAGTTGGATGAATAAGCGACAACCTGTGGTTGCTTTGTCCACTACAGAAGCTAAGTACATGGCTGCTACTCATGCTTGTAAAGAAGCCATTTGGCTTAGAAGATTATGTTCTGATGTTGGTGTTGATGCAAAACAAATTACTATTTGGTGTGACAGTCAGAGCGCTATTTGCCTTGCAAAGAATCCAACTTTCTATGCTATAATGAAGCACATTGATGTGCAGTTTCACTTTGTGAGAGATATGGTGGAAGATGGAAAGGTAAATTTGGAGAAGGTAGATAATATGAAGAATGTTGTAGATGCATTAATGAAACTAGTGGGCACTAAGAAGTTCAGATGGTGTTCGGAGTCCATGGGCCTTTTGGCCTACAATGGTTAAAGTTCCTGTTATGTTGTTGTTGCTCTTACAAGGTGTTTGACAAGTGAGAGAATGTTAGGAATAAGGTGTCTCAACCTTGGATAATTCCTATTCTTATTATTTCTTTTGTAAATGTATTTTTTGCAAATAATGTAATTAAGTGTGAGTGTACATGTCTAGTTGGCATGTTGATGTGTCACTCCACTTGATGTGTTGGCATCTTGTGCGTAAGGAGATCATGACTGAAATGGTCATGATGGATTCCTATGATGCGTAAGAACTATTTAAGGAATGTTCTATGATAGGTGTAAGAGCATCTGATGACTTGGGCCTATTTGGGTGCTGAAGAAGAAGTGGTTGGTGTGTGTAAGAGAATATGCCAAAAATAGGTTGGTATGACAGATTCTCTTACACTTCTCTTGTGACCATTATTTTTGGTGGATTCTATGACAAGCTGTCATAGTCTATTCTAGTGATGGACACCTATTCTTGGGATTGCATGTAACAACTGTGTACATGTGGCTTTGTGCATGGGTCTTGGTGGTTGTGCCCATTTTTGGGTCCAGAGGAGTCTATATATATGATGCTGCTCCTATGGGAGAGATATAACAAAATTTAAGTCTTGTTTGCTTTGTCTCTCATTTTCTTGAAAGAACTTGCATTGCAAGTGTATTGTAATGTTTGTGTTGAAGATAATACATTGTGTAGGTTTTGGAGTGCTGGGGTTTTTTACCGAAAGGTTTTCCCCAGGGTATATCATTGTGTCATTCTCTATTTTTTTGTATGTATGGTATGTGGTTGCAATATCTTTGTTAAAGTAGTTAATGAATCTGAAATTGTAAGGATTTATAAGAATTTGCACAATACACTCCTATAGAGATTAGCGTAGGAAGCTGTTTCCGCACCTGAGTTTCCTTACACTAACATGACCTAATATGACCTCTTAAGACCTTATAAGACCTAATATGACCTAATAAGACCTAACATGACCCCTTAAGACCTTAAGTACCTAGCATGATTTCTTAAGCCCTAACAAGACCCCTTAAGCCCTTAAGTACCTAACAAGACCCCTTAAGCTCTTAAGTACCTAACATGACCCCTTAAGACCTAAAAAGACCTAACATGACCCCTTGAGCCCTAACATGACCTCTTAAACCCTAAAGTACCTCACATGACCCATTGAGACCTAAAAAGACCTAGCATGACCCCTTAAGCCCTAACATGACCCCTTAAGCCCTTAAGTACCTAACATGACCCCTTAAGACCTAAAAAGACCTAACATGACCCCTTAAGACCTAAAATGAACCCTTAAGATCTAACATGACCCCTTAAGACCTAACATGATATAATATGACCTAACATGATCCCTTAAGACCTAACATGACCTAAAAGACCTAATATGACCTAACATGACACCTTAAGACCTAATATGATCTCACATGACCTAATAGGATCCCTTAAGACTTAATAGGACCCTTGAAGACCTAACATGGCCTAATAAGACCTAACATGACCTAATATGACCTCTTAAGACCTTATAAGACCTAATATGATGTAATAAGACCTAACATGACCCCTTAAGACCTAAAATGAACCCTTAAGACGTAACATGACCCCTTAAGACCTAACATGACCTAATATGACCTAACATGATCCCTTAAGACCTAACATGACCTAAAAGACCTAATATGATCTAACATGACCCCTTAAGACCTAATATGACCTCACATGACCTAATAGGACCCCTTAATACCTAATAGGAGCCTTGGAGACCTAACATGACCTAATATGACCTCTTAAGACCTTATAAGACCTAAAAGACCTAATATGACCTAATAAGACCTAACATGACCCCTTAAGACCTAAAATGAACCCTTAAGACCTAACATGACCCCTTAAGACCTAATATGACCTCACATGACCTAATAGGACCCCTTAAGACCTAATAGGACCCTTGAAGACCTAACATGACCTAATATGACCTCTTAAGACCTAAAAGACCTAATATGACCTAATAAGACCTAACATGACCCCTTAAGACCTAAAATGAACCTTTAAGACCTAACATGACCCCTTAAGACATAACATGACCTAATATGACCTAACATGATCCCTTAAGACCTAACATGACCTAAAAGACCTAATATGACCTAACATGACCCCTTAAGACCTAATATGAGCTCACATGACCTAATAGGACCCCTTAAGACCTAATAGGAGCCTTGAAGACCTAACATGACCTAATAAGACCTAACATGACCTAACATGACCTCTTAAGATCTTATAAGACCTAATATGACCTAATAAGACCTAACATGACCCCTTAAGACTTAAAATGAACCCTTAAGACCTAACATGACCTAATATGACCTAACATGATCGCTTAAGACCTAACATGACCTAAAAGACCTAATATGACCTAACATGACCCCTTAAGACCTAATATGACCTCACATGACCTAATAGGACCCCTTAAGACCTGATAGGAGCTTTGAAGACCTAACATGACCTAATAAGACCTAATAGGACCTAATATGACCTCTTAAGACCTTATAAGACCTAAAAGACCTAATATGATCTAATAAGACCTAACATGACCCCTTAAGACCTAAAATGATCACTTAAGACCTAATTTGACCTCAAATGAGCCCTTAAGGACCAAACATGACCTAATATGACCTAATATGACCTAACATGACCTAAAAGACCCCTTAAGACCTAATATGACCTCACATGACCTAATAAGACCCCTTAAGACCTAACATGATGCCTTAAGCCCTAACATATTGCCCCTTAAGCCCTTAAGACCTAACATGACCCCTTAACCCCTTAAGACCTAACATGACCCCTTAAGACCTAAAAAGAAAGTAGATTGAAATTTCTATCTAATCAATTAAAAATCAATTGACCTATCTAATCAATCCAATCAATAAATATAAATTTATAGACTAGAAAGGTATTCAATTAAGGAAATCAATCTATTCTAATCAATTAAAAAAAGAATCAACCTAACATTCAACTAATATTACTTGATGCATGATATAGATTAAGACTTAAAATTCAAGTAGAAAGTAAATTGAAAGTTCTATCTAATCAATTAAAATTCAATTTACCTATCTAATCAATCTAATCAATAAATAGAAATTTATAGACTAGAAAGGTATTCAATTCAGGAAATCAATCTATTCTAATCAATTGAAAAAAGAATCAATCTAATTTCAATTTAAATTCAATTTAAATATAGACATATCTAATCAATCTAATCAATCTAAACAAAAAATAGAAATATAGACCTATCTAATATTTATCTAATCAATCTAATCAATAAATTGAAATTAAAATTCAAGTACAAAGTAAATTGAAAGTTCTAGAATCATTTTTAAATTTAGTTTAAACCTATCTAATCTATCTAATCAAGTAGAAAGTAAATTGAAAGTTCTAGTTCTAAGAGAGAGAGAGGAAGGGAAAGGGGAAGGGGAAGGGGAAGGGGAGAGAGAGAGAGAGAGAGAGAGAGAGAGAGTTCATCAATTAAAATTTAATTAAAATTCAATTCAGGTTTAATCTTGATCCATAAATTCAATCTAATCATAAATTTCAAATCAAATTTAAAGTCTACATATAAGTTTCAAATAGTATTTCAATTAAGTATGCACAAATTAAAATCCTTCAACCTAAAGCTCCTGATACATGTAGTCTGGATCCTCTCTATCCTTTATTATCTCCAAAAGTTTTTCATGCTCTTTAATAGTCAACTTCCACTTTTGGTTTTTACTTGACCCTTTTTTTGACACAGTTTCAAACTTCAATTTTGTCGCTATAACCAAGTGACTATAATGTAGAACTCTCTTTCCATGCAAGTATTCAAAAAATTTAATTCCATTTTTGTCGATATTAGTTTGTTTATAATAGGTGCCTTCAATAACAACTGAACCAGTTGGATATTTTTGTCCATCACCATCAACAACTTGTTTAAGCAACTTGTGTTTTTCCTTGGTGCATCTTAGTAGATAATAATCTACACCTTCTATATTCTCAGGATCTACAACCATAGCAAAAATATCACCTGCACACAATTTATATTTATGTGTATGTAAGTAAATGTTAAATTTAAACCTCAAGAATATAATATATATATCACAAATATACCTAGAAATAAAAAATATTCACCTGTAACAACTAAATTAGAAACATGTTCATAGTCAGCTAAATATATAGGATCATGGATGTCTATGACATTGTCATCATCTTCATAAGAAGGCATTCTAATTAACACTTTATGATCCCATTTTGAAACATATCCATTTTCAATATTAACACATTGACTCATTGTGTTTTTGTTAAGACAATCTTCACAAAAGCATGATTTATCTCTTAGTTGAATCAGTGGAGGCTTGTGTTGTCCCGTAGTCATCACTTGATGCAAACTTCTAATTCCAACAATTGATTGACAATTGTAGGGATTTGATTGATCAATATTTGGATTGGATGGATTGATATATAGATCTCAGTTTGAAATCATGAAAAATGTGAAATGCAATATATATGTACACAAATTCATACATTGTGTAGTTCACATGAGCTATATATATATATATATATATATATATATATATATATATATATATAGACACACACACACACACAAGTTAAAACACACACATGTGACAGACCTATATATAGTTTTTTGAATTTGATTTTGAAAAATAAATGTAAATTAAATAAATACCTATCACTTCCCAAAAGTAACGTTTGTTGTATTGTGTGTCTCGAGTAGTGAAATGATTTTGTCACCATTCAACAATTTTCTTTGAATTCTCTAACGTGTTACCTAGAGAGATATATTTTTAACAATTTAGTATATATATATATATATATATATATATATATATATATATATATATATATATATATATATATATATATATATATATATATATATATATATATATATATATATATATATATATATATATATATATATATATATATATATATATATATATATATATATATATATATATATATATGTACATGTAATGTAAAGTTTTAAATAGTCTAGAGTCAAGTAAACAAGTTGAATATCAAATGTATACATACACATACCTTGAAGTTCATGTTGTTGGAGTGCACGCTTCACACATGCTCCTGCTCCATCATGCTCTCCTTTTCCATGTCCACTTTCAAAGAAGTTCCAAACAAACTTAATGTTGTGTCTAGCATGTTGCATGGCTAACCAATTAAAGGCTTTTGTAGACTTAAATTGACCTACAATTCAAATAAATATAAAAATGTATAAATATGTGACACATAAATATATCTAGAATTGAGAAAATTTAAAAGAAAATTTATATAATGCACACATACTTACCTGCACACCCATCAGACCAGATCCAATGTTGTGAAGCATTTATCCCATGACTCACAAGATTGCTAAAAAATATGTTGAAACAATGAGCCACATAGCTCCTATCATGAACCCTGTCATCACTAATATAGAAATGAACCTCCTTGATGATAATGCATTCATTTTGATCTGTACCATCTATCTCATCCAATTTGTACTGTGCATGTCTATAGGTTACATGCACAAATATTGCAACTTGATCAGAATGATAATATTGACTCTGGATCTCCTTTTGAGGGGAAAATGTATAGTTCTTCGCAAAATCTACAACTAAAAGAATACAACCAGGTGGGAAACAATTTTTGGAATCATCAAACTATTTAGCTTGCCATCGTGCACCATGACAATATTGGATATGTGGATAAATCATAAATCAAAATTTGTCCATGAATTGAAGGTACGGTAATTCACTCTCCTTTAATGTAATTTTTTTTGATTCACCTCCTATCTTCATTTGGTATGTCTCATATTCAAATCTCTTCCACTGGACTGGTGTTATAACATCAATATTATCAAATTGTAAAGGAAATTTCTGCAAATTTCCACAATTATTGCATTCATTTTTCATACAATGGACATTGAATTCATCTAAATCTTCTGATTTATCACATAAAATGGACTTTACAAATTCTGTTGTACTTCTAGTAACCATATCTAGATTAAGTATTGCCATAACCCTTTTATATGATTGCAAGTATAAGTGAAACTCAACATGATTTCGACAACCACATGTTTTGTGAACTTTATTTATGCGTACGAAGCAAGGGTGCAACATCTCAAACATTCTCTGACCTATTTTCACATCTGAAAATTCATGCTTGAATGCTTCAAACAATTCACTTTGTGTAGTATCGACAAAATGTTTTGGATGTGAAATCTTCATACTGGTCTCTTCATCTAGAATTTGTATAGTGTCCCTTTTATTGGAAGAAACACGAGAGTGGTTGGTCCAAAAATCAATGACATGTCTTCTTACATCTTCAAAAATTCTATCTTTACGGGGAAGTCTACAAATCTGTACCCAATTCTTTTCAATATCCATATCCAACATATTTCTCTTCCTAATATATCTTTGTACAGTTCTTCGAGATACCTTGACTAAATCAGAAATTGCTCGAACTTGATTTCTATGTGTCAATTTCTTGCTAGTTATCATAGTCATCAAGGCTCTTCTAGCTGCATTTGAATATGGTCCTTTATGATCTAGCCTATTAACAATGTTCAGTGCATCTTGTAAATTTTGAATTATTGTTTCTTTTACTTTACCTCCTCCAATTTTCCTATTATCAATACCCAACAACTCCAAAACTGGAGTCATTTCTTTTTTCTTGAATAACTTTGCAAACAATTGTGCTTTTCCCACCAAAGGTTTAATCTCAAAATAGTCCATCCACATATTTTTGAGATGCAATTTAATAGTGCTTTCAGGTACCAGGTGTTTCAGTTCAATTTGACTAATAAGTGATTCCCCATTCATGTCCATCAAATTCTTCATTGTAGGAAAAAAATGTATACTTTGACTACTAGTACCAATATCCTCCCCTAGTTGAGTTGCACCTTCTACACCGATAGGTTCTTCTTCAACATTGACCAGTTGCTCTTGGACATGTTTTGTATGACCTTTCATTTGGTCATCCCTTTTATGATCATACTTCCTTGTTCTAGTCCTTTTATTTCCCATTGCTCAAATATCTAAGCAAGAATTTTTTTATTGTTTTACTATTTCTTCACTAAAAAACTTGTCTTCAAACTCCGTCGAAACCAAAATATCTTTATAACTTCATCGAAAAAATGACTCCCTGCTTCAAATTATCCTTATATTCTAAAATAAGAATATAAATTCACAATTGATATATTTTTAAAAAAAAACATCACACACATATATACCCTTCGGATTGAAAGGGTGGTCGCCTAGGTGACCGGTCACGAGGGGCCAACCTCTTAGATGACTCAACCGAGTCCCACTCGGTTGAGTCTGACTCGGCCGAGTAGGACTCGGCCAAGTCATCCTAAGTGGCATGCCAACTTGGTAGCCAAAACTTCAAAAACAAAAAAAATGCAAAATTTGCACTTGTGGTTTTTTTTTCTCCTCTACAAATTAAAAATTTCAAAAAACTAAAACTACCCTTTTGTAGATCTCGGAACTACAATTATGGACATATAAATTTTATATAATTTCAATTAGAAAATGTTAAACAAATTTGTAAAAAACTACATGTAGGTATATAAAGCTTTGAGAAGTTGCCGATTCGATAAATTAAAAAAAATAGTAAATCAATTAAAAAAAAATATTATATGCAGCACTAGAGAAGAGAATCTTCTTCAAGAATATATAATTTATTTGGATTTTGGAATAATTTTGATAGGTGAAAAGTGGCGGGAGACAAAAACTGCTGATTTCATGTAAGTTGTACTTTGAATACTTATAATGGGCAAATTATAGATCAAAAACACTTCTTTCCTTTTTCCTGCACTAGGTATACATGTCATCTAAAACATATTTTAAAATTGGAGGAAAAAATAATGTTTTACTTATAATTATTTGACGGGAGTTAAACCCCCTGATTTGTTGTATTTTTCAGGACATGAAAAATAGACCTTAAAAATTAAAAAAATATATTAATTTATGTCCAAAATAATTTTTAAAAATTATAGGCATAAAATTCATCCTATTTCATACATTTCATCAGTTTACATCATCTTCAAATTCTAAATAAAAATGTTACTTTTATGCCCTTGAAGTTTTTTAGTTTTGGTGCTGTTAGCCTCTTCCTTTGTAAAAGGGTGACAGCTTATTGTGCTTTTACCCATAAGAGAATGGTAGATGATCTAAAGAAATATTTCATATCTATCACATTTGATCAAATTCCTAGAATAGAGAACAGGGCTGCCAATGTAATGGAAATGCTATCTACTCTATTACAGCAGCCTGAACATGAGCTATGGTACGAGTTCCTGGTGGAAGCACTATCTTATCCTGCATATGATTCACCCAAAACCCGCATGATTTGCACTGTTGTTGGTCATGATTCATCTTGATACAAAAAACTTTTCTCCTATCTCCAAGACCAAATAATTCCCAATACCTTCAATCGCCATGAGAAACAATACCTTATCCACAATGCATCCTAGTATGTCATCATTGGTAATGATCTATACAAATGAGGACTAGATGGTACACTACTTAGATGTTTAGAATGGGAAGAGTCTCAACATGCACTCAAGGAAGTCCATGCAGGTATATGTGGGTCAGACTTGAACGGTTTAACACTAGCTCAAAAGCTTATTAGGGCTGGGTACTATTGGCCTGAAATGGAGAAAGATGCAATCAAGTTTGCTAAGAACTATCAAAAGTGCCAAGTACATGGTAACTTAATTCATGCTCCAGGGAAAGATCTAATTCCCTTTACTACATAATGGCCTTTTCACCAATGGGCATTTGATCTTATAGGATCCATACATCATCATTCTTCTAATGGACATACCCATATAATCACAACTACATATTATTTCACAAAATAGGTAGAAGCAGTTCCTTTAACTCAAGCAACTGGTAAACAAATTTCAATGTTCATCTTGAACTACATCATATGTCGGTATGGTATTCCACATTCTATAGTCATAGATAGTGGTGGTCAATTCAAGAAAAAAGACTTAGATGATCTATGTGCTAAATTCAAGATTACACAACATTGGTCATCTATCTACTATCCTCAAGGGAATGGACAAGCAAAGGCTTCTAACAAGAATCTATTAAAAATCTTGCACCGTATACTTAATAAGACAGGAAGAGACTGGCATCTCATGATCAATCCAACTCTCTGGGCCTACAGAACAAGTATTAGAATGCCCACTTGGGATACTCCTTTCGCTTTAGTTTATGGGTCTGAAGTGGTACTGCCTATTGAGATCGAAATCCCATCACTAAGAATTAGAATGCATGGTCTAGTAACTGATGATGACTACAAAGTGTCTAGGTTGCAAGAACTTGAACTACTAGATGAGCATAGACAAGAAGCATATGATCATCTCGGAGTATATCAGAAAAGAATGTCTAGAGGTTACAACAAGAGAGTCAGACACAAAGAATTTCAGGTTGGTGATCTAGTCTTGAGAGAGAATCCTAAAAATCAATCACATCGAGAATGCAAGGGGAAGTTTGAACCCAACTGGCTGGGTCCCTTTGTTATCATTGCTAATTTTGGCTTTGGAGCCTATCAACTCTCAACAACTGAAGGAGAACAGCTCTGAGAACCAATCAACATTCTCCATCTGAAGAAATTCTATGCCTAAGGCATTTAGTGTATGGTAAAATATCTTGAAAAAATTTTAAAAATCTGAAAAAGTCCTGAAAAAATGAACATCTTGGTGAAAACCTAGCAATAGGCACCTTGATGATTCACAAAAAAATCAAAAAATATCAAAAGTACAAAAAAATTGGAAAAATGAAAAATACAAAAAAATGAGAAAAAGAAAAAGTGCCTTGGTGAAAACCTAGAAACAGGCGCCTTGGTAGCAAAAAATAGAATCTCTGCCAAGATGGTGAAAACTTGGCAAACGGGCACCACATGTTTCAAAATACTCCATCTATTAGCGCAATCTTGGTCTTTCTCTGCTTTCAGTCTACTTTAGTCTGTATATATCCTTGTTTCAATAAAGTCAGTCTGTACACCAATCAGCTCAACCGTCTTTATCTTATCAATGCTTAACACTTGGGGGAAATCAATGTCATATCCTATGGCCTCTAGTACATCTTAGATGATTCATATCTAGTCAGAGTCCTTTGAAGCTTCATCTGAGTCAGTTAGTCAGTCTCCTCTCTAGAAAGGATTTTGCATCTACAATAATGCAATCAAACACAAATTGAAAACAATCTATGCTTTTTACATGCTTTTATCTCCTTGTATGCTTACTGATTCACATTGAAATTTTTGCATATTGTGTCCTTTGAGCTCTTCGATGATGTCCTTTACAAGATTTAGAGAGTGATGACTAGGGGCATAATATTTTCTTTGTCTTTTGCTTGTATGTGAAAATATAACGACTTTGGAAATTCTGGATTGAAATGGTGTCCATCTATAAGAGCCTCTATCTTGAATTGGATGGCCATGCATACCTCGACCATTGATACCTAGAAAATTCAAAGAATTTTGATCTAAGTATTGTCTTTTTGAGTGAGTTCTTTCTCCTACTGTGAAACACAATCTTGCCTAAGGATGTGAATGATAAAGGGTCACTACAGGTAATTCACACTGGATTTAGAATGATCTCTTAACTATTTGATGTGTTTGAATGCAAGGCATATTCAGGTCATCATGATGTTTATGTTATGATGCTTATACAAATTACTATATCAAAATGGACATGATATTCAGGTCATCTTGGCATTTGTGGCTTGGTGCTTATATCTAATTTGACATTCTAAAAATAAAATCAATATTCATATGTCCATGTTTGCCTAACTAGTGGGTGTTGTATTGATTCCTATGCATACAAATCAATATTCATATGTCTATGGTTTCATAACTAGTGGGCATTATATTGATTTATTTGGTTACCTAAAAATTCAATGATGACAACAAATCGACACATGATCAGTGACTAGGTCCTAGGTCCTAGGTTTGCATTTCATTTTGCATTTCATTTTGCACTTTGCATGATCTCAAAAATTCCTTGAACACTTAAATGATTCTTCAAAACCAAAAATGCTAAACATGACACAAGGACTGAGCATTGTATGAAGGTTCCTCCAATGAAATAGCAAGTAGAATCCTTTTTTAGGATCAAAATCAAAATATGAGATCATTCATATTATTAACTACTTCCATAATCAACCTTTAATCATCACAAAAATCTAGAATTCAACTTAACTGATTATCTTACATCAAACTATCAAAATTTCAACTTGGTCAACTATGGTCAACTCATGGTTTAACCCAGTCAAACTTGGTCTGCAGGACCTCTAAATGATGTAGAACACATTCTCAAATGTGTATAACCACTTCTCAAATAAATAAACATGCTTCTAAACTATAATGCTAACTTTTCTTGTCAAATTTCAATTTTAATCCCAAAGGGGCATGGTATTTCACATCATTCAAGTCTATAAATCTAAATCTGTAATCAATCTTTCCTCAGTAATCAATACAACAACCATGTCTAGTTGCTGACTCATCAAAAGTCCTCATTTCTTGGGGCATATCAGATTCATCGAGATCCATATCAATCTGGTATCCTAATCTATCTTGTAAACTATATCGACTTTTCGTAACCATTAGTTCATTAGTGTTATTTCCTTGGTTCTTCGTAACTGATGGGTTCAGGATGTGATACCACTATGATTCTTTTGGACAATCAGGTCTGGAATCAGTCACTCACTTCTTCACAATCATAAGGTTCAAAATCAGATATTTTGGTACTTTTTCGTAATCATTAGTTCATTGCTGTTATAGTTAACATTATCTTTGGTCATTTAGGACTTAACATCTTCAAATCTTTCAATCGATTTCTATCTCGGAATCAGTTCAACTTTCAAATAAGTTTCAATCTCAAACAATCTTTATCATACATAGACTATCTTTGGACCTCTGTGCTTCACACAGTAATTCAAAGAGGGGCAAAATGTAATACCCCAAAAATGGGCTATAGGTTCATTAACCTCCTACATCTTCAAATTGAATGAAATCAATACAAAAGTCCTAACCTAAGGCACATCTGCACATTATCGAATCTAGTTGATTATCCTAAATTCTGCATCAAGGAATATTCTTAAAAATATTCTTAATTTATCATAATTATTCTTAATTTAATAATTATTTGGTGATAAATCTGATTTATCCTAAAGTTTGATTAATTGAATATTCTAAATATTTAATTAATTAGATTTAATACTGCCACTTAATTATTTAATTAAATTAAATTATATTTATTCCTAAATTGCATTATTTAATTTTGACAATAAATAAAAAATATTATGACTAATTGATTAAATTCCTATTTGATTAATTAAAGTCAGTTGTCAATATTTCATAATATAGTTTTTGAATAAAAGTTTGATTTAATAATTGATTAACCCATAAATCAATTGTTTTAATTTTAAAATCAGTTAAGTTGAGAATAAATCACTTTATTTTTAATTAATTTATAATTAAATCATGCACAATCAGAAAAGCAAGCAACTAGAAATTAACGATCAATTTTAAAATTGAAACTCAACATCTGATGATGAGTTGAAAAAGAGAACTAAAGCTCTATTTTGAGAAAAAATGCTTTTGCATGATTTTATGAGTTTATTTATTCTTAATTTCTTGCTAACTCAAAATTCAACCTGAGTTTATCAAGAGTGATTTATGGCTTTTCTAAATGCATCCTCAAGCCCTAGATTTCTATTAAAAGAAGGTTCAACTCTTCACAAATCCCTCTCAAAATCCCTCAAGCTTTCAATCTCACATATCTCAAATTTGCACAATTACTCTAGTGAATTTACAACTGAAGACCAAAGATTTTGCGACAGGCAATTTTGTGAGATCAATTCATATAATTCTTCAATTAATTTTTATATCATTTCAATTTCATTCTATATTAATTTCATACAATTTTTCATCCTATTGCATCAAAAATCTAAAAAAATATATTAATTTGCATTCATATTTTATTGTTTTCATCATTTTAAATCCTTCATTTAGGTGTTGCATTGTCACTGATCTTGATTTCAATCTGAGAACATCATACTCACACCTACTAGAAGGCAATAAATCACCTAGTTAGCATAATTTCAATTACTTGCAGATTTCAATTTTTGCTAACCTCTAATATTTTACTGAAGTGTTGTGTCTACAGCTAGGTACAAAATTCACACACACACTTTGGGGGCCGACATAAGTACCTGTACATAAGCTTCAAGAACTTGTTCCTCTACCTCATACCCAAGTGGATGAATCCACTTAGTTCATGGTTCAACAACTTCCATACATGTAGGATCAGTCTCCACCATAAACCATATTGTATCCTTATATTTCTCTACAATGCTTTCTGGAATCTTGTACCTCATCTGCATCTTAGCTCTCAAGGTCTTCAATTCTAATGTGACATAGTCTCTTAGTGTGCTTTCTGTGGATGCTTTGTTCGATATCTAAGGCATTGTTGGAATGGACTTTTCCAAATACAAATCTAAAACTCTTCCAACTATATGAAGGTACATATAGATGATTAGGGATCCAAACTTGAATATCTTTGTTTTGTCATGTTTGATAGCTTTGATGTTATCTATCAACTATGCATGCAAGATCTCACACAAGTTGAATTCTCCATCTTCCTTTACTATTCTGATGACAACTAGAATAGTGCCCGTAGACACACTATTCACCCTGTTGGTGTGATGAAATTCATAACACAGTATCAATGACATCAATTTGAGTTCTGCTTTCTCAATCGGCTCTATAGTCATGCCGCGCCTATCGCTCCTTGACTTACATACTTGCTCTACCATTTTCCTAACATCCTTGCCCATTGGAAGGATGATGGCTTTCCTAGAGAGGCCTCCCATCTCATGTATCAGATCACTTGTGATTCTTACTAGAACATCTCCAATCCAAAACATATAATTATGGATTCTGCTTAATAAGATCTTTATCCATTATGTCTCATAGAATTCATATGTCGTAGCATACTCAACAATAGGGTGATCATTCCATTTGGTGTATTCATCCATGAATTTTTTATCCTATTTCAACATGGTATCCATGTGTGCCCTTAACCTATCTAGTCCAACATGTTCTTTCTTATAGTAGATGTAAGCCCTTATGTCTTCCACATGCATGACGCCCATAGGCGTGCAGGAGAAAGCTCCCTCTAAATCATCTAGGGTAGATTTAAATGGGTGCCTCTTGAAAAAATATCTTTACTTCTAAGTGACATCATAAACAATGGGAGTGGCCATGACTTACCTGTTAATCACTTTCCAAATGAACTTAGAGATAATCTAATGGCTTCCAAATCGACACAATGAGCTAGGGTTTTTGCAACTAATCAAATGCACTGTAAACACTGATAGTTCAATCTCCAAATCTTTACAATAACTTCCAAGGCTCAATCTTCTCTTTAATCACTCTGAATTTGAATGCAATGAGTGAACAAACAACTTTCTATGTACTTAAAGTGAGAAATTCAACATTATTGCAAGTCATGTAAACCAGGATGTCACTTCAAAATTTCAAACTCAAGTTCTGCTAACAATCAACATGTGTACACTCTTGCACAAAGGTTCCTATACACTACAAAAGCTTAAGTCCAAAGGTGCATACTTTGAGGATGAGTATACTAGCCACGCAGGGGTCTAGAGCTAAATTAGCTCCCTCTATGACCCTGAGGGCCATTCATGTAGATGAAGAGGGTGTGTCCACTGGGGATGTCTCCAATACATTCTCATTAGTGTTGTCCTTCTTTCCTTCTGACCAAATCAAGCTTGCATCCTCTGAGGCTTTCACAAACTTGACTTCTGCTTCAAGATCCAATACTGGTTCTTCAACCTTTTTAGGGCTTTCCTGACCTTGCATCCTTGATCTACAAAACTTTGAGATATGTCTAGCCTTGTTATAGGAGTGAAAAATGACTGGAGGTCTATTATTCCTCAGTGCATTGACATAAGTCACCATTTTACATGTTCTAGCTGAGTGACCATTATAGTTGTGTTAGGAATAAGGTGTCTCAACCTTGGATAATTCCTATTCTTATTATTTGTTTTGTAAATGTATTTTTTGCAAATAATGTAATTAAGTATGAGTGTACATGTCTAGTTGGCATGTTGATGTGTCACTCCACTTGATGTGTTGGCATCTTTTGCGTAAGGAGATCCTGACTGAAACGGTCATGATGGATTCCTATGATGCGTAAGAACTATTTAAGGAATGTGCTATGATAGGTGTAAGAGCATCTTATGACTTGGGCCTATTTGGGTGCTGAAGAAGAAGTGGTTGGTGTGTGTAAGAGAATATGCCAAAAATAGGTTGGTATGATATATTCTCTTACACTTCTCTTGTGACCATTATTTTTGGTGGATTCTATGACAAACTATCATAGTCTATTTTAGGGATGGATGCCTATTCTTGGGATTGCATGTAACAACTGTGTACATGTGGCTTTGTGCATGGGTCTTGGTGGTTGTGCCCATTTTTGGGTCCAGAGGAGTCTATATATATGATGCTACTCCTATGGGAGAGATATAACAAAAATTTAAGTCTTGTTGGCTTTGTCTCTCATTTTCTGAAAGAACTTTCATTGCAAGTGTATTGTAACCTTTGTGTTGAAGATAATACATTGTGCAGGTTTTGGAGTGCTGGGGTTTTTTACCGAAAGGTTTTCCCTAGGGTATATCATTGTGTCATTCTCTATTTTTCTATATGCATTGTATGTGGTTGCAATATCTTTGTTAAAGTAGTTAACGAATCTACAATTGTAAGGATTTATAAGAATTTGCACAATACTCTCCTATAGAGAATAGCGTAGGAAGTTGTTTCCGCACCTGAGTTTCCTTACAAGTGGTATCAGAGCTTGATCAAATTTTGATCCTAGTTGTTGGGTAGGGTTTTTTGAGCTAATCTCAAGTTTGAGTGGGAGTTTTTTGCAGAGCATTCTGAATCTTATTTGTAGATTGAGATGGCAAGTTCATCATATGGAGGAATGGATGTGGAGAAATTTAATGGCACTAATTTCGAGTTGTGGAAACTCAAGATGGAAGACATGTTGGAAGATTGTGACCTATGGGAAGCAACTTCAAGTGCTACAAGACCAGAAAATATAGCTCAAGAAGATTGGGATATCAAAGACCGTAAAGCTAAGGGTCTCATAAGACTCTATTTAACCGATGCAGTTCTTCTGAATGTTCTAGATGAGAAAACCACAAATAGTTTGTGGGAAAGACTTGCGGCCGTGTATCAGGCCAAATCTCTAGTGAACAAGTTGTTCCTAAGGAAGAAGTTGTACTCTCTATGAATGGAGGAAGGTGGATCCTTAACGGATCATTTAAATGCATTTAATCTGCTGGCTGCATAGTTGACATCAGCTAGTGTCAAGTTAGAGGAGGATCATTGCTACACACTTTTGTGTTCTTTACCAGATTCATGGGACCATCTTGTGATGGCTCTTGGAAGCACTTTAGTCACCTTCAAAATGGATGATGTGGTGTCTTCACTGCTATCAGAGGAGATGTAGAGAAAGGCTTCCATTTCAGAAAAAGAAGCCCTTACTGTTCATGGGAGATCCACTGAAAGAGGGAAGAAAAATGATAATAAGTCTGACAATAAGGGTAGATCCAAATCCCGTGGGAAGTCAAAGACTTCCAATAAGTCTAAGGCAAAATGTTGGAACTATGATAAATCTGGGCACTTCTGTAAAGACTGCAAAGAGCTGAAGAAGAAGAAGAAAGGTTCAGATTCAGCTTCAGAAAGATCTCAAGAAGATGGTGATGCATTCATCATAGCTTTGGCAGCCCATGCATCTGATGATGTGTGGTTGGTTGACTCAGGTGCATCTTTTCACATGACCTCTCATCGAAACTAGTTCTCAAAATATGAAGAGTTCGATGGTGGAAATGTGTACTTGGGTGATGATTCTCACCTAAAGATAGTTGGACGCAGAAGGGTCACTATCAAATTTCCTGATGGATGAGTAAAGGGAATCAATGGAGTTATGCACATTTCAGGTTTGGCATGAAACCTATTATCTGTAAGTATGCTGAATGATGTAGGTGTGCAAGTTGTTTTTTTGAAAGAAGGATGCAAGATGATGAGAGGATCGATAGTGCTTGCAAGGGGTACTAGGAGAGGTACCTTATTTCAGCTAGATGCATGTATTCCTCTATGTAATAGTTCTTCATCCTCACCATTTGAACAAGCAGTGAAGAAGTCTATGGCTATTGGTTCCGATGGTAGTGCAAATACTTTGGAAGCTAAGCTTCTTGTAGAAAAGACAATGTTGTGGCATATGAGATTTGGCCACATTGGTGAAAAGGGTCTCAGAACCCTGAAAAATAAAAATATCGTTGAGGGGTTAAATGATTGCAATATTGAGTTTGACTTCTACAAACAATGTGTCTATGGTAAACAAAATCATGTTCAATTTTACTCTAGTTCTCACAAATCTTCTGATGTTTTGGATCTTATTCATTCTGATGTATTTGGTCCTGTAAAAGTTCCATCAATCTCCAAGTCTATTATTTTTGTATCTTTCATAGATGATTATAGTAGAAGGACGTGGATTTATTTCCTTAAAAGTAAGACACAAGTCTTTAGTCGGTTCAAGGAATTTAAAGCTCTTGTAGAGAATTAGACTAGTAAGAAGATTAAGTGTGTGAGAACTGACAATGGTGGTGAGTTTTTCTCAGCAAAGTTTGAATAGTTCTATAAAGAACAATGTATTGAGAGGCATAAGACAACTCCTTATACTCCACAACAAAATGGAGTTGCAGAGAGAATGAATAGGACACTAATGGAGAAGGCTAGGAGTATGCTTAGTGGAGCTGGTTTACAACAAAGGTTTTGGGCCGAAGCTATGGCCACTGCTTGCTATCTGGTTAACAGATCTCCTACATCAGCCCTTGTTGGTAAGACACCCATGGAGGTGTGGTTTGGTAAGAAGCCTTCAATTAGACATCTTCATGTTTTTGGCTTTGAATCTTATGCACATGTTCCAAAGGAGAAAAGATCTAAGTTGGAAAATAAAGTTGTTAAATTTATTTTCATCAGATACAGTGCTGGTGTGAAAGGATACAAGCTTTGGGATACCATGACTAGTAAGGTGTTGTATAGTAGAAATGTTATTTTCAGAGAGCTAACATCTTCTCCTATTGTGCTACAACCAGATGAAAAAGAAATGAAAAAAGATGTTGTTCAGTTGCCTCCTACCCCTGAGAAGACTGAACAAAGGGACCATGTTGGGCCTAATGATGAGGAGATCTCTAGCAGCTCTGATAGTTCAAAAGAAGAGGAAGAACAACCTCAACCTCAGCCCTTGAGGAGATCCACGAGAGAAAGAAAGCAACTAGAAAGGTTTGGTTATTCTATGTTAGATTCCAGTTGTGCCTTTGCTTTGATTACTAACACTAATGAGCCTAGATCTGTGAAAGAGGCTTTGGGCATGGAAGATGTAGGTTCCTGGATTGAGGCTATGAATGATGAGATGGCTTCATTGGAGAAAAACAAAACTTGGGACCTTGTACCTTTTCCTAAAGGGAGAAAATCTGTTGGCTGTAAATGGGTGTTCAAGAAGAAATTTTGTGCAGATGGTAGTGTTGAAAGGTATAAAGCTAGATTGGTTGCAAAGGGGTATTCACAGGTAGAGGGAATATGTTATGGTGAAATATTCTCTCCTATTACAAAGTTGACATCCATTAGATTTCTATTATCTTTTGCTACATCATATGATTTAGAGATAGAACAGATGGATGTGAAGACAACTTTCCATCATGGTGATTTGGAGGAAGAGATTTATATGTCACAGCCTGAGCACTACATTGTTAAAGGTAAAGAATCCTTAGTTTGCAGATTAAAGAAATCTCTATATGGTTTGAAGCAATCTCCTAGGATGTGGTACCTTAAGTTTGATGCCTTTGTGTTGTCAATTGGATTTGTAAGATCAAAATCAGATCATTGTGTTTATTTTAGAGTTGAAAATGATTGCCTTCTTATTGTTGCATTATATGTTGATGATATGTTGCTGTTTGGGAAGGGTAAGGGTATGATTTCTAATTTTAAATCTCAGTTCTCAGTAGAGTTTGAGATGAAAGATCTTGGGGCAGCTAGGTACATCTTAGGTATGGAAATCAATAGAGATAGGTCTAATAGAAAACTTTGGTTGAGTCAGAGTAAGTATGTGAAGTCTATGTTGGAGAGGTTCAGCATGGCAGATTGTAGACCACTATGTGTTCCTATTTTTTTGGGAACAAAGTTATCTGTAGATGATTGTCCAAAATCTCCTAGTGAGGTGGAGGACATGAGTAGAGTACCTTATGCTAGTGCAGTTGGTAGTCTTATGTACACTATGGTCTGTACTAGATCAAACATTGCCCAAGTAGTGGGAGTCCTGAGTTAGTTTATGGCTAATCCTGGACGGGTACATTGGGATGCAGTTAAGCAAGTATTCAGATATTTGAGGGGTACATTAGATTACTCCATATGTTATCATGGTAACTCTTCTAGATCTCCACATTCAATTTGTATTCATGGGTTTGTGGATTCAGATTGGGCAGGTGATATTGACAGCAGGAGATCCACCAGTGCTTATGTGTTCACTATGTTTGGTGGTGCCATCAGCTGGATGAGTAAGTGACAACCTATGGTTGCTTTGTCCACTACAGAAGCTGAGTACATGGCTGCTACTCATGCTTGTAAAGAAGCCATTTGGCTTAGAAGATTGTGTTCTGATGTTGGTGTTGATGCAGAATAGATTACTATTTGGTGTGACAGTCAGAGTGCTATTTGCCTTGCAAAGAATCCAACTTTCCATGCCAGAACGAAGCACATTGATGTGTATTTTCACTTTGTGAGAGCTATGGTGGAAGATGGAAAGGTAAATTTGGAGAAGGTAGATACTGTGAAGAATGTTGCAGATGCATTAACAAAACCAGTGGGCACTGAGAAGTTCAGATGGTGTTTAGAGTCTATTAGCCTTTTGGCCTACAGTGGTTAAAGTTCCTGTTATGTTGTTGTTGCTCTTACAAGGTGTTCGACAAGTGGGAGAATGTTAGGAATAAGGTGTCTCAACCTTGGATAATTCCTATTCTTATTATTTGTTTTGTAAATGTATTTTTTGCAAATAATGTAATTAAGTGTGAGTGTACATGTCTAGTTGGCATGTTGATGTGTCACTCCACTTGATGTGTCGACATCTTGTGCATAAGGAGATCATGACTGAAATGGTCATGATGGATTCCTATGATGCGTAAGAAATATTTAAGGAATGTTCTATGACAGGTGTAAGAGCATCTTATGACTTGGGCCTATTTGGGTGCCGAAGAAGAAGTGGTTGGTGTGTGTAAGAGAATATGCCAAAAATAGGTTGGTATGATAGATTCTCGTACACTTCTCTTGTGACCATTATTTTTGGCAGATTCTATGACAAGCTATCATAGTCTATTCTAGGGATGGATGCCTATTCTTGGGATTGCATGTAACAATTGTGTACATGTGGCTTTGTGCATGGGTCTTGGTGGTTGTGCCTATTTTTGGGTCCAGAGGAGTCTATATATATGATGCTTCTCCTATGGGAGAGATATAACAAAAATTTAAGTCTTGTTGGCTTTGTCTCTCATTTCCTGAAAGAACTTGCATTGCAAGTGTATTGTAACCTTTGTGTTGAAGATAATACATTGTGTAGGTTTTTGAGTGCTGGGGTTTTTTACCGAAAGGTTTTCCCCAGGGTATATCATTGTGTCATTCTCTATTTTTCTGTATGCATTTTATGTGGTTGCAATATCTTTGTTAAAGTAGTTAATGAATCTGAAATTGTAAGGATTTATAAGAATGTTCACAATACTCTCCTATAGAGAATAGTGTAGGAAGCTGTTTCCGCACCTAAGTTTCCTTACAAGTTCAATATTTGACATGTAACATTTTGAGAATTTCTTACATTTGTCTGATTTTGATTCCTCTGATCATGTTGAGTCCTGTTCTTCTTAGTAGTCTTGCAACTCATAGCTTTATGACCAAATCTATTGCATGAATAATAGTAACCATTGAAAGGTCTTACATTTGTATAGTTCCTTGCAATGTGTCCATGCTTGTTACATGCAAAACAAGTGCATTCTACTTTCTTGCACTCATTCTTTGGTGCTCCACCATTATCTTTCATTTGATCTTCTATCTTTTTAGCATTAGTAGAGTTCTTTTGTGAATCCTTTCTTGCTCGCATATTGTCAATCTAATTTTCTACTTCATTGCATCCAATACAGCTAGTGTCTCCTTTGGCTCTTCTTGCATACAACTAAGATTCTACCAAATCAACACTGGTGTGTAATTTGTCAATATGATCCTTTTCCTTTTTCAATTTAGATTCCAAGCTTTCTTTGATATTCCTTAGCTCCAAGATTTCTAAGTTAGCTTCCCTTAGTTCTTCATTGATTTGAAGATTCTCCTTGACTTGTTCATTGTAGACATCTTGATTGTTCATCAGTTTGTCATCAAATTCTTCAAGCTGACTTAATAAGGATGCATTTTCTTCATTCAACTTCTTGAATTTTTCTTCAAGATCATTGTTAGAGCATCCTTTCAAATCCTTTCTTAGTCTTTTGATAACTAATTGAGCATCACTAACTTTTTCTTTTAGCTCTTCAATATCTCTTTCTGAATTGTCCAAGTCTTCAAGAGCGGCTTCAAGATTCTTCTTTAGATTTTTTATTTATGCTTTGTCCATGATCTCCTCAAGTGGTTAAACTTCTTTTTTGAGGACCAGAGCTCTGATACCCATTGTTAAGAATGGGAACACTAAGAGGGGGGGGGGGTGAATTAGTGTTCACTATATTTTAACTTTTCCCTTTAATCTTTATTTTGAACTTAAATGCTTAAGTACTGAAATAAACATTCACATAAACATGAAACATGAAATCAAAACATGATACCAATATGGTTACAGGGAAATTCAAATAGGTAAAAACCCTGGTGGGACTTGATACCCACTAATATTCTACACTAGTGTTTTGTGATCCTTGTTAGAAGATCCTTTACCCTGTTAGGAGTAGCTTTACAATGCTTTAAGTATAGTAGACCTTGTTAAGGGTCAGACCCTGTTAGGAGTCTTTTAAAATGATCCCTATTAGGGGAGTGGACTCACTGTCCTAGAGCTCACTACTCAAATGGTGAGGGCTACAACCTTCTGATTTCAGATACACACTATATCTACAGGTGAACAGTCACTGTGACATTACTTGTCAGATCAATTCCTTTGGTGCGTTGATGCTTTGACCTCTAGAAAAGCTCTAATACATCTTATGATGTCTTCACATACCTCTTCTCTACTTATCACAACTCACTTATCACTTCCATGCTGAATACAATGGGTGCATCCTATATTTATACATTCATACAAACAAAACAATTAGGTCGGCCCTATAACTAATTACAAACAATGATTCCATGAATTGGCTTAAGCATGATTACAATTATACATATAAACATGTCGGCAACCTAAATACAATGGGTGCATGGCCTTTACAACATTAAATTATAATCGCAAACCAAAATGCTAATTGTCAGCTCCATGTTCTATTCTCTTCTAGCACACACTAGTTGTGCAACTTCAACTAACTGTAACTTTCACAGTTTTGCATATCTACTTATACACTCATAGACTAAGCATAAGTATAGTCTAACAAACTTAACTTCTAGGGCACATACCATAATTCATCCATACACACGTGCACTAATGCTCTGAGCTGCAGGAACTCTATACACTATCCAGTCTTCAACACAACTAAATTCTGATCTTTACACTAAGTGCACTGACTCCAAACTGCTATATGACTTTGTTTCCATAATGAAAACACTATATCAAGTCATATACTTCAGTATAGACAACTTGCCAACAATAATGACTTACCTTACCGAGTTGTCAAATCTTCAATACCATATTTTACCAACTTAACATAATTATATGTTAGGTAGAAAACAATCATACCAACATAATCAAATCATTTTCTGATCTATATTAGTTGCCCAATTAAGTTCTACAACTTAACTTCTGATTTCCTCTTTTCCTTAACTCATTCAACTTATATCATTTACCGAATGATATGGCAACATAATATAAATCATAAATCAATTGCTTGACATCAATGACAAGATTATAACTAATCTAATCATTCTACTAACATCATATATACCTCTGATCTCAGTTGGGCTTTATCATCAGCCCCATTCGATAAATAATTACAACATTATTATCAGTTATGATAATAGTGGGCTGGGTGTGGTTTTGGATGATAGCAGGTCAATATTTGAAGATGGTTTTTGCTATTTTATTATATTGCTTGTGGGTCAATGTTTGAAAAAGGTTTATGGATGGTGGTTGTTCATGGATGATTTCTTTGGCATTTGGTCCCATCTAAAGCTTAATGATTACAATGAGGTGTGGCCTTTGGGTTATTTTATTGTCCTTTTTTGGAGTTTTTATTAAATGTCTTTTGAGACTTTTGGCACTATAAATGCTTGTATTGTAATAGAAAATATCATGGTTGTGGGTTGAATTAGGAGTGGCTTCTGACTTGCCCTCTCTAAAATGTAAAATATTTTATAAATATTAATATAATCTTCACAAATTCAAGTGTGTTTTATAGATAAAAAGGAATAATAATGTAATATTAATTTAATTTAAATATATCATTTGATAATATAATAATAAGATAATTACAATATATATCATGATTATAATATTATAAAAAATAAGATAATATTGAAATTTAATAATATTTTAATATTATAAATAATAATATAAAATAATATAATAATAATAATGTACATTTAACTAAAATATAATTATTTTCTAACAAATATATAATATTTTTTGTAATAATATATATATGTGTGTGTGTTAATATGATTTAGAACAATAGAGAGGGGGGGTGAATCAGTTGCACTCATGTCTTGATGTATAAAACAATCTCAAAAACTTATCCTTAAATCAGATCCAATAACCAAAACAAACTTGGTCATCACTGATTTAGTAATAGAAACATCTAACAATGCAGTCCACTACCCAGCTGTAACTTAACTTGCAAAACATAGTAATGTTCAAACCAAAACATTCACACAAGTATTAACACCAGGTTTTATAGTGCAAATCCAATTTGGGAAAAACCACTTTGTAACATGCTACTATTATTTTCACTCTTCTGAAGTGAGCTCGGTAAAAAGCCAACCCTATCAAAGGTTACAATACACACTGACCCGATTAAAGGATTTCAATCACCCTGTTAAAAGTGAGCCTAGTCATAGGACTTACATACACTCCATTAGAATGCAACCTCATTCAAAGGATTTAACATATGACTATTAGGTCAACCTCTGTTAAAAGGATTTTGACTGTTAAAATGGTTAGAAAGTAGCAGTAGTATTATCTGAAAAATATACAACTCACTTTGCAAATATCAGATCCAATTCCGTACTCTAATGCTGCTTTACTGACTTTGAAACTTTGCCATTTCCATCTCTGATATGCTTGAAACTTTGCTTCAAGCAATCACCACCATTCTCCTTCAGCCTTTTTTGCTTAGACAGTCAATAAAACTTTCCTCTTCCAACATTCTCTGTTCTCCATGTACATGCATATCCAAATGCTCAGGTTCCCTTATATTTTTCTCAATTAGGTTAATTCATCTTTTTCCACTTAATCTCATTCGTAGATCTTAGGGTTAGGTTAGATTCATTGAATCTACTTGCTTCATGTTCTTCAGCTCCTTTTCTACAATCATCTCAAATCTCTTAAAGATTTACAATAAAATGTTTTACAGTGCATTTAATGCTTCCAAACAATCAATAAATAAAGTCAACACATTTTACATAATCCAAGAATTCAACAATGTCAGCTCCAAAATTAAATTCTCTTCAAATATAAAATTGTTGATGCTCGGTCGATATTGTGATTGTCCACTCGGTCTTCATGTATAAAGCTCGGTCATTACTAAAACTATTTCCTTGGCTTACACTATCTTCCTCGGCAATTTACTAATACTCGGTCGACACTAATTTTGCTCGGCATATCCTAACTCGGTAGACACTAACATTACTCAGCTTAAACATGATTTTTCCATTCTTTTCTCGATTAAGCCTACCAGTTTAGTCTTAAGTCTTAGTAAGATAAACAATGCATTACCTCATCATTGTGAAACATAGTCAAGTACACTTTGTAGTATCAAGATAACTCAACCTTTCCTTAGGTGCTATTATTACCAACCTTGCTTAGCCCCTTAGCAACACTCAAATAGATATAGTGCTTTCCTAAGTAGCAACAATCTTACCAATTAAGGTTTGACATCAATGACAATACAACAATTGTTTCAATTGGAGTTTCCAACAATCTCCCTCTTTGGCATTGATGACAACACCATATGATATCACTTGAATAACACATGGATTCCCAACCAATCCAAAAACTTATCTATCCATCAGAAAATTATTTATAATATCCTTAGCTTCATTCTAATTCAGAATCCTATAAGCCTCACTTCTGTGACCGTTAGAAGTATTTAGATCTCCCTCTATCTTGATCCTTCATTTGAGTTCATCATCCTTATCTTTAGTTTCATCATCCTTATCTTTAGTTTCATCAGTTCATCTCCCTCAATAGTTCATCTCCCTCTTACCTTTCAGTGTTATCATCTCCCTCTTACCTTTATGTGTTATGTGTTATCATATCAGTTCATCTCCCTCTTTGACAAAAATGCCAAAGCAACAACTAAAACATACATCCATCAGATGTAGATAATATCTGTGTAGCTCAGTGTTTCTCCCTCTATCATCTTGCTTATGACTGATTTCTTGTCTTTGTTTCTTTTCACAACTCTAGGTGAGCCCCTAAAGTGTGACAATCTTCTGCATCAATTTGTCAAATGTTTGACTGTAGCATATTTGATGCATTGCTCCTAGCTTGTCTGGGTAGCCTCAGTTAGGGGAAGAACCCCTAATTGACATCTCAAATACTCATGAGCTTCTCTGGGTAAAGCTTTAGTGAATATGTCTGCTAATTTTTCTTTTGTATTCACATATTCCATTCGGACTTCTTTGTCTTGTACTAATTCTCTCAAGTAGTGATACTTGATTGCAATGTGCTTGGTCTTAGTGTGCATCACTAGATTCTTAGAAATATTAATAGAACTTGTGTTGTCATATAAAATAACAATAGGTTCAGTGATTTCTTCTTTCATGCCTATCAACAATTATTTTATCCATACCAAGTTTGAACAGTTTACTGCAGCAGCAACATACTCGGCCTTGACAGTAGATTGGGAAATGCAATTTTGTTTCTTGCTTGTCCAGGAGACTAATCTATGTCCAAGAAAGAAAGCTCCACCACTAGTACTCTTTCTGTCATCTACATTTCCTACCCAATCAACATCTGTATAAACTCAGAGTTCAAATTTTTCATCCTTCTTATAATATAGACCATAGTCAGTAGTTCCTTTCAAGTATCTCATAATTATTTTCACGGCCATCATATGTGTTTCCTTAGGATTGACAGAGAATCTTGCCACAATCCCAATAGCTAATGCAATATCTGGTCTGCTATGTACAACATATTGCAATTTTCCAATCATGGATCTGTACAAAGTCTGATTCACTTCTACAACATCATCATTCTTAGATAACTTTTGTCCAGAAACCATGGGAGTTACCACTAGTTTAGCATCTTCCATCCCAAAAATCTTTTGTATTTCATTAACATACTTAGACTGTGTAATGAAAATTCCATTCTTCCTTTGATATACTTGTAAACCAACAAAGAATTTGATCTCACCAAACATACTCATTTCAAATTCAGTTTGCATCTCATTTGAGAAACTTTTACATAATGCATCTTGTCCACCAAAAATAATGTGATCAACAAAAATTTTGGCGAACAAAATACCTTTACCTTCTTCATCCTTCATGTATAGATTGCTTGTGTCATTTGTTCTTGAAAATCCAATCTATATCAAGTAGTTGTGCAACCTCTCATACCATGTTTTGGGAGCTTGCTTCAATCCATATAATGCTTTGTTCATTTTGCACACCATGTGTCTTCTGTTTGGATCAATAAAACCTTTTGGTTGTTCTATGTAAACTTCTTCTAGTATACCATTCAAAAATGTAGACTTGACATCCATTTGATAAACCTTGAAATCTTTATAAGGAGCATATGCAAGCAAAGTTCTTACTCCTTCCAATCTAGCTACAGGGGAAAATGTTTCCCCATAATCTATTCCTTCTTCTTGTGTGTAGCCTTTGCATACCAGCCTAGCTTTGTTCCTAGTGATTTCACCATTTTCATTCATCTTACTCCGAAACACCCACTTTGTTCCTATAACATTTTTGTTTTTAGGTCTCGGCACCAGAGTCCAAGTATCATTCTTCTCAATCTAGTCAATTTCTTCATTCATTGCTTGTATCCAATCTTCATTCTCCAATGCTTCTCTAGTTGTCTCTGGTTCAAATTCACACAGTAAACATGTTGGATCCTTAGTCTTACTTCTGGTCTAGATTCGAGTATTTTTATCTCCAATTATCTGTTCAGGCTTATGATGTCTTCTTACATATTTTGCCAAAATAGGTTCAACTGTTCTCTCCCCGATTTCATCATGTTCCTCAACAAGATTGTCAGATTCAAATTCAGAATGCTTGACAACCTCTTCCTGATACTCAATAGCCTTTTCTTGTAGCTTGACATGTTCTTGTTCTCTCTCGACACTATTTTCCTAATGCTCAGTAGCTTTTGTCTGTCGCTTGACATTACTTACTTGAGACTTGGTATTAGGTGCAAGTTTGTCACTTGCCTCTTCTTCTTCAATGTACACAAAAGATCTATAATCTTCTGGTTCTATTTTACCATCAACTTCATTTCTTTCTACGTACTCATCAATTTTGACATTCACACTTTCCACAATTTTGTTAGTGTTAGAGTTCAAACACTTATAAGCTTTACTTTTTGTGGAGTACCATAGGAATATGCCTTCATCACTCTTAGCATCAAAATTTCCATTCCTAGTGTCTTTTAATATATAGCACTTACTTCCAAAGATTTTAAAGTATTTAACACTCGGTGTATGCCCATGCCATAATTCATAGGGTGTTAGATTTGTACCTTTATTGATCTATACCTGGTTAAGAGTGTAGACAGCAGTGCTTATAGCTTCTTTCCAATATTTTTGTGCCACATTATTTTCAATCATTAATGTCCTTGCACAATCCAAGCTAGATATGTTTCTCCTTTCTACTGTACCATTCTGTGGAGGTGTCCTAGGTGCAGACATCTATCTTTTAATTCCTCTATCATTGCAGAACAGATTAAATTCATTTGATGTGAATTCTCCACCTCGGTCAGATCTAAGACATTTTAGGTTCCTACCTATTTGCTTCTCAACTTTTCCCAAATACCACTTAAAGAATTGAGAAGCTTCAAATTTTTCTTTTAGAAACATCACATGCATCATCCTAGTATGATCATCAACAAATAAGATAAAGTATCTAGCACCACAGTAACTTTGTACACCCATAAGTCCACAAAGGTCAGTATGAACCAAATCTAAAATGTTTTCAAAAGTAAAGGATTTTCTCTTGAAACTTGACTTTGTCATTTTTCCTAACTGACATTCCTTTCACATCATATTCTTAGGTTTCTTCAATCTTGGTAGACCTCTTACCTTTTTCTTCTTACTTATCTCTACCAGATTGTCAAAGTTAATATGACACAACCTTTTATGCCATAACCAAATATCATCAAGTTGTGCAATTAAACATGTTTCTTCAGATAGGTCAAGATAGAACAAATTACCTCTATTCTGATCTCCACTTCCAATGATTTCTCTAGTAGCATTAAATATTTTAGCTTTCTTGTGATGAAATTCCACTCGATAATTAGTTTTGTTAAGCTGAGCAAGACTTAACAAATTATAATTAAGACCTTTAACCCAATATGCATTTTCACAAGATATCTTATCAGTCAGTTTAATCAAACCTTTTCCTCTAAGAGGACATGGTGCATCATTACCAAATTTTACACTTTTACCTCTGTAATGATGTAAGGTCTCAAACTTATTTTTGTCACCAGTCATGTGATGTGAACAACCACTATCAATAATCCATTTATCATTCTTGTTCACATAGGATATCAATGCAGTTTTCTCATCCTCATTAGATTCATCTTTCATTGCAACATAGACTACCTTAATTTAAAAATCATCACTATCAATGTCAATCTCTTTTTCAACAATGTAATAAGATTTCTTACCTTTTCCTTTGTAGTCTTTGTTCCATCAGTAGCTTCTGTCATCTTTTCTATCTTTGTGTTTTCTTTTCCTTTCATCATCTTTATCCTTCATGTCAGGACATCTAGTAGCTATATGACCAGCTTTATTACATGCAAAACATATAATAGGGAGTTTACCTTTATACTTTCCTTTTCCCCTTCTTGGTCTTCTAGCCATAAGAGCTTCTAGATCTTCTAGGTCTTCATCAAAAGTGTCACTATCACTTTCACTATCACTTTCACTTTCACTTTCATTGATGCACCTTTCCTTTTCTTTCTATGGCTTGTTCAGAACTATCTATGACTTGAAAGTATATTCAACATTTCCAATGCTTCCAATAGTGAAATTATCATAGTTAGAGAGTTCAAAAGTAGTCAACTTACCAACCAAACTTTCCAAAGTAAGCACATTAGTAGAGTTACATCTAGATTCTTGAATAGATGAGATCTTAATAGCATATATAGGACGTAGGGTTCTTAGAATTTTCCCAATTATAGTTTCATTATCAATAGCCCCATTTTCTCCTCTAATAGCATTCACAACTTCTTTTATTCTACCATAATATTTTGCAATGTTTTCACCTTCTTGCATTCTCATTTCATCAAACTTACCTCTAAGACTCTCGACCTTTTCTTTTAGCACATTTAGGTCACCACCATAAATCCTTGCAAGAGTGTCCCACATATCCTTAGCAGTTGTGCAGTCCTTTATGTCCTCAAATTTTGGATAACTTATGGCAGATACAATTTCTAGCATTGCCTGATTATGTTCTTACTTAGCTCTCATTTCTTCAGCAGTCAAAGGTGTGACAAGTGAGACATAGATGTTCTCAATGTAGTACTTTGCAGAGTCACCAATACTAGCCAGATGTACCTCCTTCTTATACATCCTGATCATTTGCTTCAAGCCCCTTTAAACTTGATTCTGTCAATACTAATAATAAGAAACAAACCTCTGATACCAATTGTTAATATGATTTAGAACAATAGAGAGGGGGGGGGGTGAATCAGTTGTACTCAGGTCCTGATGTATACAAAAATCTCAAAAACTTATCCTTAAATCAGATCCAATAACCAAAACAAACTTAGTCATCACTGATTTAGTAATAGAAACATCTAACAATGTAGTCCACTACCCAGTTGTAACTTAACTTGAAAAACATAGTAATGTTCAAACCAAAACATTCACACAAGTATTAACACCAGGTTTTATAGTGGAAACCCAATTTGGGAAAAACCACTTTGTAACATGCTACTATTATTTTCACTCTTCTGAAGTGAGCTCGGTAAAAAGCCAACCCTATCAAAGGTTACAATACACACTGTCAAGTGTGACCCGGTTAAAGGATTTCAATCACCCTGTTAAAAGTGAGCCTAGTCATAGGACTTACATACACTCCATTAGAATGCAACCTTGTTCAAAGGATTTAACATATGATTGTTAGGTCAACCTCTGTTAAAAGGATTTTGACTGTTACAATGGTTAGAAAGTAGTAGTAGTAGTAGTATTTGAAAAATATACAACTCACTTTGCAAATATCAGATCCGATTCCATACACTAATGCTGGTTTACTGACTTTGAAACTTTTCCATTTCCATCTCTGATCTACTCAAAACTTTTCTTCAAGCAATCACCACCATTCTCCTCAGCCTTTTCCCCTTAGACAGTCAATAAAACTTTCCTCTTCTAGCATTCTCTGTTCTCCATGTACATGCATATCCAAATGCTCAGGTTCCCTTATATTTTCCTCAATTAAGTTAACCCATATTTTGCTGCTCAATCTCATTCATAGACCTTAGGGTTAGGTCAGATTCATTAAATCTACCCGCTTCATGTTCTTCAGCTCCTTTTCTAGAATCATCTCAAATCTCTTAAAGATTTAAAATAAAATGTTTTACAATGCATTTAATGCTTCCAAACAATCAATAAATAAAGTCAACACATTTTACATAATCCAAGAATTCAACAATGTTGGCTCCAAAATTAAATTCTCTTCAAATATAAAATTGCTGATGCTCGGTCGATATTGTGATTGTCCACTCAGTCATTACTAAAACTATTTCCTCAGCTTACACTGTCTTCCTCAACAATTTACTAATACTCGGTCAACACTATAATTTTCTTGGCATATACTAACTCAGTCGACACTAACATTACTCGGCTTAAACATGATTTTTCCATTCTTTGCTCAGTTAAGCCTACCAGTTTAGTCTTAATTCTTACTAAGATAAACAATGCATTACCTCATCATTGTGCAACATGGTCAAGTACACTTTTTAGTATCAAGATAACTCAACCTTTCCTTAAGTGCTATTGTTACCAACCTTGCTTAGCCCCTTAGCAACACTCAAATAGATATAGTACTTTCCTAAGTAGCAACAGTCTTACCAATTAATATTTGACATCAATGACAATACAACAATTGTTTCAATTTCAGTTTCCAACAATATATATATATATATATATATATATATATATATATATATATATATATATATATATATATATATATATATATATATATATATATATATATATATATATATATATATATATATATATATATATATATATATATATATATATATATATATACATACACACACACATGTATTACAATATGAAAAATTATATTATATTGATTAGTTATTATTATATATTATTTTAAATTAATAGATAAAATAATATTACATATAATTATCATACATTTACAATATTAATATTATAATAATTAATATAATGGATGACCCCCATTAATAGGGCTTTAAAGGATAATCTTTTGATAAATAAGATATATTTTCAACAAGTCAAAGTATAATATTGCTATCTGGATTTGAACGTGTAGTTTTAGAGGTTAATCTATTTATCCTTGACTGAAATATGGTGAAATAGGTTACTCTTGAGAGTGGGTGGCACAAGATAAACTTTTATGGTCCCTCTAAAGGAAACTTGGGGCCCAATGGTGTCATTTGTATTGCTCATGATCATCAAGGTAAAGTTTTGGGATCACTTTTTATTCCTCTAGGATTTATAACAAACAATGAGGCCAAGTTTAGAGTAGCCTAACATAGAGTGAAAATAGGGTTAAATCTAAAATTGAAGAAGATACATCTATTAGAAAGTAAAGTCCACCAAGATAGATGAGAGGGTGGGGCGAATCAGTTATCAGATAACTACAAATTTTATCAACATCAATAGATTTCAACCATGTAAGCAATGTAATCAACAACCATAGAAAGATATACATACACAATGACACATTAACACAAGATATGTTGACTAGGGAACCTCTTGATCAAAGTGTAAACCCCACTAGGAATGATGCCCACAAAAGATGCACTAATATGAATATTCCTTGTGAGAGGATGGACTCTATTAGGAGTCCTATGAAATACATTTAGTACATATGAATCCCTGCTAGGAGATTTTGAATCCCTACTAAAAGATTCTAACTCTGTTAGGAGTTATAGAAGACAGAAGGACCCACTGCCCAAAAAGCTTCAGGTGAAGATCACTAAACACACTGTCCAATTGATCTTTTTATTACTCAATACAATAATACCAAAAGATTAGTGATCTCAATAATTCAATAATTCTCCTCCGACTATGCCAAGCCGCACCAACTGCTTCATCAGATCTCAATACCACATATCTATACTTCGCATATCCTCCTTCAAAAAATTCACTTTCAAAAATATCATACACAATTACATATTACAACAAGGAAAACATTCCTTCCTTTATATCACACTCAAGTAATTACAAATGAGTCAGCATACAAATTACAAAATAAAATCTTCCACATGTTACATCAAAATTACACAAAACTGTTGGCTTCCAATTAATATAATTCTTCACTCGTGCAACCTTGGATCTTGCACTCTCATCCACATCACTAAAAAAATGCCTTTAACTACTCTCTAATTGTGCATAACCAGTTTCAATCTCGATTAGGAGATATCATGCAATTTCCACAAACTGCTATTTAGGAACATTGCCTGAATATTGCTTCCACTAAAATACTCATAACTATCATGAAAAAATGAGTTTCCATCTGTGCTCTTAATCATGATCTTATAGAACATCATAGAGTAAGTCCTCAACTTTTCATAGCTTCATCTTCAATATCCCAAGTGCGCTAACTCAAACACTGTTGACATCAATGACAATCACAGTCATAAATGCAACAACAAATGCTACAGAATGGCTTCAAATACTCCCTCATAGGATATATTTAGCATTCATTTCTAAAAATATCCCCCATTGGCATTGATGGCAGCATAGATGAAAAAATGTCCAAGTTCCATAAATCCAACACTGCAACACTGCTACTCTAAAAATGCTTTCAAATCCTCTTCATCAATCAAATCTTGCTTTGTTTTCCTATTCAGTTCTCTTCAACAAATGGTTTTTCATGTATAATTCTCCCTGATTGACATCAATGATAGATGTTTCATCACTATGTCAACAACTTCAATGTCAAAAGACATTGTTCATAAAATGCATTCACTAGAGTCCTCATGACTCAGCTCAGATACACATATTCACTCATAGACAAAGTACCACCATCTAGTCTACAAGAAAGATAGGGCTTATATACCACTTGATAGATGCAACAATCTGCATCACTTTTCAAAAGTAGGTTGGGGCATAACCCCAAGCATACCTCTCAGATACTCAAATGTATCCTTCGAAAAAGGTTTTGTAAATATATCTACAATCTACTCCTTTGTGCTTATGTACTCAAGTCTAACTTCTTTCTCTGCCACTTTCTCTGTTACTACATGATAATTTATCTCTATATGCTTTGTCTTAGAATGTAACACATGATTCTTAGACATATTAATTGTGCTAGTGTTATCACAATGTATAACAACAGGCTCAACAAATTTTATCCCAATATCCTTCAGCATTTGCTTCATCCAAATTATCTAATTACAATTGTTTGCTGCTACCACATACTCTTCTTCTACTATTCTCTATGAGATATAGTTTTTCTTCTTGCTTATCCAAGAAACTAATCTTCCTCCAAGGAAAAATGTTCCACCACTGGTGCTCTTTTTCTCATCAACATTGCCTCCCCAATCAACATATGTACATGCACATAGGGTAAAATCATTATATTTTTCATACCACGATCCATACTCAATTGTGCCTCTTAAGTACCTTAGTATCCTCTTTACTCCTGCATAATGTGATTCTCTGGGTTTAGCTTGCAAGCTTGCTACAATGCCAACTGCATGTGATATATCAGGTCTTGTATGAGTCAAATATTGTAATCCTCTAATCATGGATCTGTACTTTTTTTGTTCCACTATAGGAGTCTCATCAGTGCTAGATAACTTATGTCCAGTTACCATAAATGTTCCAACTAGTTTACAGTTCTCCATTTCAAATATCTTCAATAAATCATTCAAGTATTTTGTCTAACTTACAAAGATACCATCACTGTTCTATGTTATTTTCAATCCTAAAAAGTATTTCATCTGACCAATCATACTCATTTCAAATTCAGTCTTCATTTCATCTACAAATTTATCACTGGCTTCGTCTTCTCCTCCAAAGATAATATCATCAACAAAAATAACTACAACCAACAAACCATTTTCAATTTCTTTTGTGTACAAATTGTTGGCTATTGTACCTTTAGTAAATCCTAGTTTTATCAACTACTTGTCCAATCTTGCATACCAAGTTCTAGGTTCTTGTTTCAGTCCATATAAAGCTTTCTTCAGTTTACATACCATATCTCCTTCTTGAGTCAAAGGAAAACCTTCAAGCTTCTCAACATAAACTTCTTCTTCTAATTCTCTGTTCAGAAATGTTGAGTTCACATCCATCTAATAAACTTTGAATTTCTTGTAAGCTACATAAGCCAAAAACATTCTTACTTCTTCAATTCTTGCTATTGGTGCAAAAGTTTCTTCATAGTCAATTCCTTCTTGCTGTGAGTATCCTTTACATACCAATCTTTCTTTTTTCCTTACAAATTCTCCTTGTTCATTCATCTTGTTTCTGAATACCCATTTTGTTCCAATAATATTCTTATCTTTAGGTATAGGGACCAATTCCCATGTCTTTTTCTTTTCAATCTGATCTAGTTCTTCTTTCATAGCTTTAATCCAATGTTCATCTTCACAGGCTTCACTAGTAGATTTAAGTTCAACTTGAGAAATTAAACACAACTATTCTTGTACCTTATTTCATGTTAGAACTCCTCTATCTATGCTTCCAATAATCTAATCAACATGATGATTCCTTGATAGATTTTTGTTAGGTGTCACTGTCTTAGATCTCACTTCAAGTATCGGTTCCTCAATGATTTCATTGTGGCTTTCATTCAACAAATCACTGTCAGTTTCATAAAATAATTCAGTAGTCTCAGGGTTAGGTCTAGAATGAGTTCCTTCATCTAATTCATAATCAAGCATTCTTTCCTGAATTTTGAACTTTTCATCAACTTTAACATTTGTGCTCTCAACAATAGGCTTAGTTCTTTTATTGTAACATCTATGATCTTTTCTCTTCAATGAATATCCAAGAAATATACCTTCATCACTTCTAGGATCAAACTTTCCAATGTCATCATCTCTCTTAATATAACATTTGCTTCCAAAAATTCTAAAATACTTAACTGATGGTGCATGTCCAAACCATAGTTCACAAGGTGTCTTGTCTATGTCTGCTCTAATTTGTACTTGGTTCATTGTATACACTATTGTGCTCACTGATTCTCTCCAAAATATCTTCGCCAAGTCATTCTCAAATAACATAGCTCTCATTGTTTCAGTTACTGACCTGTTTATTCTTTCTGCAATACCATTTTGTTCAGGTGTTCTAGGGGCTGAATATTGTCTCTTAATACCATTTACTTCACAAAAATTGTTAAATTCCTTTGAAGTAAATTCTCCACATCTATCTGATCTCAAAAATTTAATCTTCATTCTAGATTCATTCTCAAATTTATTCTTAATGATCTTAAACTTAACAAATGCTTCAGATTTTTCTCTAAGAAATGCATTCCACATCATTCTTGTAAAATAATCAACAAGAATCATAAAATACCTTTCTCCATAGAATCCTCTAGTCCTTGTGGGTCTGCTCAAATCTGTTTGAACAATCTCCAACTTATCTTCTAATGTAAACTTCTTGTTGGGAAATGAGCTTTTCTTCTACTTAGCCATCACACTATCCTTGCAAATCATGTTAGTAGGCTTCATAATTTTAGGCAAATCTCTTACTACAAGTGTAGTACTCACTTTCACAATATTATCAAAGTTTATATGACAAATATTATGTGCCACAACCAACTGTCATCAATCTTAGTAATCAAACATGTCATCTCAGTAGGATTCAATTGAAATACATTACCTCTGGTTCTTGATCTAGTACCAATCAAATTACCATCCTTGTCTTTGATTACACAAGTTTTCTCAGTAAACCAAACTTGATATCCCTTATCAACTAGCTGTCCAACACTCAAAAGATTATGTTTCAAACCATCCACAAAGTAACCATCATTAGTATTAGTCTTTCCATCAAGAGTAATAGATCCTATACCTTTAATCAAACAAGGTGCATTATTTCCAACTCTAACAACTCCTCCATCATAATTGTTAATCTTTATGAATTTCTTCATGTCTCAAGTCATATGATGTCAACAACCACTATCTATAGTCCAATTAGTTTTCTTTTCTACTTGAGAAACTAAAGCTTTTTCTTCCTTAATTTTTGTTTTAGGATTTTCTTCTTTGATAGCTACAAATCCTATATCATCATTCTCAATTTCACTTTCACTCAAAGATTTCTCCAATCTATCTTCAAGTCCTCATCATTTGCATAGTAGCATTCTTTAAATATCCTAGGTTTAAAGTTCTTCCTATACTTCTTCACTCTCTTAGGAAATTTAGATGCAAAATGACCAAATTCTTAACAAGTCCAACATTTAAAATTTTTCTTACCGTCTGATTCTCTTTTCACAAGCAAGGCAATACCTTCTTCAATCTTCCTATCTTCTTCATTTCTAGATGTATTATTGCTAGCATAATCTCCACTCACACTAATGGTTCTTGACAAAGTAGGGAAAACACTAAGTGCACTGAATGTTGTCTCCATTCTAGGTAAGTCTCTTGATAGCCTTAGGTTCATCTCTACTACTTCCAATCTTCCAAGAAGATTCCCTTTGGTAAATTTTTTAGTATAAGGAATAAATTGTTCAATCATCTCTGTTGTCTCCTTGAATGCAGGAGTCAATTTCCTCAAAATTTTTAATATCACTTCATTCTCTGTCTTGGTTCCATCACAAGATTTTATACCTGTGAAAATCTCTGACATTCTACCAATATAGCTTCTAATAGATTCATCTTCCATCATTCTTATATCTTCAAATGCACATATCCAATTATGTAATTTGCCTTTCTTAGCATGTTCATCACTAACCAAATTTCATGAGATGCCTTTAGATATTTTACCCGACTCTACTCATTTTCTGGAAGGGCTGACAAGAGTGCTTCTTTGGCAAGTATGTTACACATGAATAGATCTCTCTCCTCATTAGTACATGCTTCAATGCTATCCTCATCAATGATAGTCTTCTGATTCTTTGTAATTAACCAATAACTTAGTCCTAAAAAAGGTAGGTTTGTCTTCATCTTTTCTTTCTAGCTATCAAAATTTACTCCATCAAACTTAGGGCTTTCTTTCATGAAATTCACCATGGATCTCCTTAAGCTGTTAAACTTTTCCTTCAAGGACCTGTTGCTCTGATTCCAATTATTAGAAAGTAAATTCCACCAAGATAACTAAGAGGGCGGGGGGGTGTGAATTAGTTATCAGATAACTACAACTTTTATCAACATCAATAGATTTCAACCATGTAAGCAGTGTAATCAACAACCATAGAAAGATATACATACATAATGACACAATAACATAAGATATGTTGACTAGGGAACCTCTTAATCAAAGAGTAAACCCTGGTGGGAATTGATTGGTTAGAATAATATCCTAGTAACTCAAGGATTGGACATCCTTTAACTGTGATTCATTGCTGAAAATCATCATGTATCTACTTAGAACATAATGCTAGACTTTATTAAATGTATCAATCTGGGAATGTGAACTTGAGATGATGGCTACAAATTTTATGCTTTAGTTCTTCTCAATAGTCATCACTACTAAAGTAAAAGCTATTGCTACAGGAGATTTATACTAGAAAATGAAACTACAGATTAACTCTCATCTTGAAGGAAACAAACTTAATAGTAAATAGATAATGCTTGAGAAGTAAACCTATGCTGCAGGAAATAGTCAATGGTTCTGCTACTAGTGGCTGCAGGAGAAACAGTACTTAACAACTTCAAAGAAACTTAACTAAATCCTACTTAAGCATGAACATGGAATTCACCTCTCGTGTGGGCCCCCACGAAAGTATGAATGAATTATAACTCAGAGATTGAAATGAAGAACTATTATATATTCATTCAATAAAACATAGATACAATATAGGATATCAAAGTATTTTACTCTATTGTTGGATTACAGTATGAATTCCTTAAGATGTCTAACTAGTCTGGAATCATAAGTTCTAGCTTATTTAAAAGCAACTAAGAAAAATAGAACTCCTAAAAACTAGGTCCTTCATTACATAGCATAAAAACTTCAGTTACAGGAATGATAGCATCGTTTATGCAAGAAGATAATCCATATTTAGTGCTTCAAGAATATAGGAATGCTTGGTAACTAGATTGACTTGGACTAAATTAGTAATCACAAAGTTATGGAAGGAGTGGAGCTATGATGAACTTATGAAATAGTTATCTTCCTTAAAAGACCCACTCATCCTTGAGTCTTCCCTCCTTGGGGACTTATTCTTCCTGCAAAAGGTTAACATAGGGGAATCCAAAACATGAATCCAAGGTAGAGATTATAATAAGTTTTCCTATTTTAACATAGCCTTTTCATATGGCTGCAGGAGATCTACCCATTAAAGCTAGAGAAGAAAGATACCGGATTTCATCATAACATTCATTAATCTATATATATATTCAGTCTTGTCCTTAAGTTTCATAAGTATCAAATATACATATAGCTAAAGCTTAGAAACATAAAAGACTCTATAATGTTCATGAAAAACCATAAGATATTCAAGTCTAAACTTAGAAAATCATAAATAAAACATTCCATAAACTTGACTCATCATTCCCCCCAACTTAACTATTTACTAGTCCTCTAGCAAATAAATTCTTCAACCTGGTTGTCAATCTATAGTTAGAAGCTATTCTCTATCCAGTACCTCCCTCTGCATGACTCCAATAGAATTCTTTTATTTCCATGTGTTTCTTCCATCTATCCTTTTCCCTCTGCATATCAAAACTATCCAGATTTTTTGAGTTTGCAAGTAAAGGAGACATCAGTAATGGAGGCTGAAAGGTTAGTGGAATCCAGAAACTTTCTCTCTCTCTCTCTCTCTCTCTCTCTCTCTCTCTCTCTTCCCAAGGAAATGTACCAAGGAGTATGCTATGTTTCCATAGAGAAATTGAGAGGTGAATGTGGTTCTCTATTTCTCATCTCCCTAGATAAACTGTTCTAGCACCACTGAATGGCATTTCTAGCCTTAGATAGTTTAGAATCTATCATCTGTTCATATGCATTAAATTCTTCATTTCTCATTGGATAAATGATCTTGCTACCTGAGTCATAGGGGGCTATCCTTAACCAATTATAGTAGTAAGTTTGAGGATCTTTGGCTTCAGGCCTTAGAAATAGGGGAATGTCTGACTCCAAATCCCTATACACCTTAGCTTGAGTGTCCTAACTAGTTTCATTTTATACCCAGGACATGAGGGCTCTGAGTTGAATATCCCCAACATAAAGCAAGGGATTCCAAACTCGGTCATTAGGGACTGCTAGGTTGTGGAGGTAAAGTTCACATAATAGATTTTGGAGAGCTGTGTAATACCCTAAAATTGGCACCTATTAAATTCAATTTTACATCTTCAAAGTCCTAGTTCCCTAGGAAATTTTTTGTCTCCTACCTGACTTAATTTGACTTGATGTCAATTGAAAAGACCATAAATTGCATTAATTAAATATCAAAATTAATTCCTAAAGTCCTTGACTTTAATTAGCTAAATTACCCCTATGATAATTAATTTAATCCTAAGTCCTAAGTGCTTAGAATTAAATTAAATCCACCCCATTTGGCTAATTACCCATAAAAGGAATTAATAATTGCTTGATATTCGAATGGACACACCTTTTTGAATTAATAATTCAAGATATTCGAAAGGCCACCTATGTGGCATTTTCTATTCTTTTATTAAGTAATTCATGATTTTTTGTCTCAAATAGAAATGAAGGGTCAGGAGTTTCAAATCAAGAACCCCTTCATTCCCTCCTCAAGCTTGCTTATTTAATGGACCTCATTTCTTCATTTGAAGGAGGAACTTTTGAGAGCATCTCTACTATAGTCAATTTTAGTTTCCATTATTATATTGTTTTCAAAGCTTTATTGCATTAATTAGCTTAATATCTCATTTTAGTTTAACTATTGCACCTCATATTAGATTAAATTTTCTTAATTGTTCTTAGATTAACATCATATTTATTTCAATGTCCTTAGATTAAAATTGCACTTCATCTTTATTTCAAGCTTTTAGTATAATTTCATTTCTACATTTCTAGATTAATTGCACTCATTTCTAGATTAATTTCATTGATTTTTCATCTTAGCTTTTGAAAATCCTTCATTGTGGGATTGGTCTCATGGTTGTTGGCTCTCATTCTGAGATTAATTAAAAACCCCATCCACATAGGAGGCAATAGGTTGATTCAATCGATGTTGTGAGATGGAAAATTCATGGTCATACTTGCCATCTCATGATTGAGCAATGACAATGTTGTGTTTGTGCCTAATTTAGAGGTCCACATTCAGAAACACACAAGTTGCAGGAGAGTTATGGAATGCTTGAGAAAACTGGGTAGGCTCTTGTAATGAGGAAGACCTGTCCTACATTATACAGGTCATTTGATAGTTTAACAACTATTCCTTAAGAAACAAGGCATAGACAGGTGATGGAGATCTACAACCCATTAGGTTAAGAATTAAAGATGTAATTTTGTCAAGTTTCATACTTAATTGTTCTATCTTTTCCTCTTGAACAAGTGTTTCTTGATAATGAAGGTCTACTACCCTATTTAGTTCTTTGCATTGTTGTTTCCACTACTCTCTCTCATAAATTAATTGCTTAGACAATTGGAAGATAATAGATAGCAAAGAGTTTGAACTAGATTGATCTATTATTGAACTAGGGCAAGAATTATTTGCTGCTGGAGGAACATATGACTTACCATTTTTACCACTTGTCCTCTTCAAAGGATTTTTCAAGATGATCATAGCCCTCTCAGTGTTAGAGCATTTTTGAGCCACTGAAGCTAATGTATCTAACCCTTCATTCAAAATTTGCTCTACAACCTTATTAATAAGGTCTATATCAATATCTTCATTTTCTTCATAGGGATCCCTTTCTACTGCAGGAGAGCTCTAGGAGAGAATGCTATTTCATTTGCTTCCCTAATGTAATTATCAAAGTCATCATTCCCTAAATCATCTTCCTGAAGATTCCCAGAGGTTGATCCTATCCTTTAAAACACATAAGCTTTCTCTTCTGAGCCAGAGTCATCTCTGATTATAATGACTTCTGCATTTACTAGCTTATCAGGAACCTGCTCTATTTTAACATCAGGACATTCCTCAAATGTGTCCTATTCCATAATCTCAATCCATTGTTCTTCCCGCTAAGAAGTTTCAGGCTGTAATTCAGCTTCTTCTTGAATACCTTCATCCTCTTGCTGAATGTTTTCATCCTCTTCTTCCTTCTGCCCAGAATCTTGTGTTACATTTGGCTCATTAACTAGAATCTCCTTAGTTGTTTTTGACCTCTTCCTAGCACTTCTCCTTAATGGGGTTTCCTCCTTTTCTAGAGCTTTTCTTTTTCTAGACGTGCCCGTGGCTATAGGAGATACCTTAGCCTATCAACTAGTACTAGGGTTAATTTTCTTTTTCTTATCCTTTGCAGAAACCGTTTCTACTACAAGAGAAACTTCAACCTTTTCTATAGGAGTCTTTGATTCCTCTTCATGAGTTGATCTTGAAGTAGAATAATTAGTGGAATTAGGGGAATTAGGGGTCCTAACCCTAGATTTCTTCTTGGATGAAGAACACTATCCAATTTCAATAAAAAATTTCCTTACCCCTTTAGTAGTTTTAACCCTCTATCCCACTCTATGCCCAATTGGTTTAGGGGTAGGCTCCTTAAACCCGTGCAACATAAATTCCTCCTAGGAAATATCTAACTATTTCCTTAAGGCTTTTTCCACTATCAACTTGATTAGACAGTGGTGAGAGACAAAATTTAGTTTACCCTCTTAGACTAGAATGGCTTGTTTTGACAAAATAGTAAACACAACACTAGGGACATTGATAGGCCTGTTATCATGTCTCAAACAACTCAAGAATTTAAAGTGAACAACATGCAGGAATGAGTGCCTCCCTTCATAGGTGAAATACCTAATGATATAAACCACACATTGTTTAAATAGCTCAAGAAGAGATAGTCAAAATGTACCTTGTTTCCTATCAACTTCAAGTGGCGGGTCTATATGAAGAGTGAACTGAGCTCTGGAAGTAGTTGGGTCAAGGTTCTTTGCAAATTCCTCACCCTCAAGTGGTAAACCCATGACCTCTACCAAAATTGACTAAGAAAATGGCACCTTCAATCCTTTAACTATAGCCACTCCTTTTAAGGAGCTAAGAAACTGAAGTGCAACCTCGTCATCCCAGCTAGTTAGTTTCTGGACATAACTATCCAACCCCTTGCTTGGAAATACAACCTAAAATTTTGGTCTTTGAGAAAAAAACCATGCACAGTAGGCTCTCTTTGAATGAGGTCACCACCCATCATCTTGTTTCCAAGATACCCAAACAAAGTTGCAGGAGATAAAACAAACAACCATAATTTTGAACAAGAAAGCTTGAAAAGGCAGGTTGCAGGATGATTCAAATTTGGAAATTTCTAGCAAAGAAGCTCGAGAAATGAGCTTATTAGTAACATAAATGCAAATTACTATATTATCATTTCATAATTACTCATAATTACTCTCCTTAGAACTCGTACTCAACATAACTTGCCACCTTAGTTTTATACGTGCGCAAGATAACACGTAGCATAATGATTTTCAAAAGTGTCTAATCATGGTAGAAAAATACAAGTATGATAGGAGAAAGGAATAAATACAAAGATTTCATAAACATAGTGACAAAAAATAATAATAAACTTCCCCCCCAGCTAAAGTATTGCAAGTGGGCCCTCACTTGCAGCAATGACAACGCATATGCTAAAATTAAGAGGAAAACAAATTAAAGTTGCAGACCTTGAATTGTGTGCTAACCTAAAGTGCTAGTGAGGTGGCAATTGTTATGATCCATGAATGAAAGAAAATATGAGCTGGATGGATGATAGACTAGAAATGAAGCAGAAATTTATTATGGAGAAGTGACTTTCGTTAAGAAAGTATTTATTATGAAGGTGAAAAGATCTTTTTAGAGAAAGGAAGGAAAATGAGCATAAAGCTCATTACAAGTTGTTCCAGGAAGTGTGTCACCAATGATAGAAGAGAATTACCATAGGAACTCATCCTTGCTTTGGGGTTTGTGATACAACTTCAATATGTGACCATTGACCACCAGTTTGAAACGTACTGGATCAACTGTGGAGAGTTGAACCATGCCATTTAGAAAGACTACAATTATCTCATATGGTCCAAGCCATCTGGTTTGGAATTTCCTTGGGTTATGCTAGTACCAAGAGTCATATAGGAGCACCCAATCTCCAACTGAAAACACTTTGTCCTTGACAAACTTGTCATGCCATTGCTTGTGTTGATTTTGGATCAATTCGGTGTTATGCAGGGTAGATTTCCTCCACTCATCAAGGCCATTCAAACTCAAAATCCTATCTTGCTATGCTACAGTAAGATCCATCCCAAGATCAAGAGCTATCCTAAGTGTCTTATGTTCTAATTCAATAGGCATGATTGCAGAGCAACCATAGACAAGCTCAAATGGTGTGAAATCTGTTGTAGACTTCCATGTAGTTCGGTATGCCCAAAGTGCTTTAGGAAGTCAGATAGCCCAATCTTTCTTATGAATGGCTACTATTTTAGTGAGAATAGATTCCAACTCCCTATTGGTAACTTCCACCTTCCCATTAGCTTGGTGGTGATAGGGTGAAGACTTACCATGCCTGATGTTATATTCCTCCATCAGAGAAGCAATCAAATTAGAAGTAAACTGAGGACCTTGATTAGATTGAATATCCCTTGGTACTCCAAATCTAGTGAAGATGAATTCATAAAGGAAATTTGCAACATTTTTATCCCTAGGGTGCTTCATAGGTTTAGCCTCAGCCCATTTTGTAACATAGTCAGTGCAAACAAGGATATAAGATTTACCTTAGGAAGAGGGTTCAATAGGACCAACAAAGTCAATTCCCCCTTTGTCAAAGGGTACGACAACTACCTGTGGCTACAGGGGCATTTCATCTATCTTTGTAGGCCATCCCATGCGTTGGTATTTTTCACACTTTTTGGTGTATTGAGCAGCATCCTTGTGGAGACTAGGCCAATAATAACCCGTAGTCAAAATTTTCAATGTTGTTCTTTTTGCAACAAAATGTCCACCACAAGGTTCATCATGACATGCCTTGAGGATATCATAGGTTTCATCCTCTCAAATGAATCTTCTAGTTACTTGGTTAGGACCAATATAAAACATGAATCCAGAAATCCATGAATAATTAAAGCTCTTTTTAGTTAACAACCTTCTTTCTTTAGTAGAGAAATGAGCTGGTGTCTTACCGGTTGTGAGATAATTGGCAATATCAGCATACCAAGGATTGTGTACAGTCAGCAAGAAAAGATGCTCATCAGGAAAACTATCATCAATGGCTACAGGATCATCAATTACATGTAACCGAGAAAGAAAATCAGCTACCACATTGGTTTTACCAGGTTTATCTATGATAGTAATGTCAAACTCCTGCATAAGCAGCAACCAGCGAGCCAATCTACTAGAGATTGTAGGCTTGCTCATGAGATACTTAATAGCAGAATGGTCGGTATGTACATAGATCTCATATCCAGTAATGTAGTGTCTGAAATTATTCAGGGCATAAATGACTATAAGAAGTTCTTTTTCAGTGATAGTGTAGTTAAACTTAGTGCCTTGCAAATTCTTACTGATAAAGTAAATTGCATGCTCAATGGACCCACCTTTTGGCCAAGCACAACTCTAATAACATAGTCTTAGGCATCAGTATGGATGTGAAAAGGCAAGCCCCAATTAGGTCCTCTAAAAATTGGTGCTGTAGTGAGAACTTCTTTAAGCTGCAAGAAAGATTTTGCACACTCAGAATCCCAAGCAAATTTAGCATCCTTCTTGAGCAAGTTATACAGTGGTGCTACAAGCTGACTGAAATCCTTTATAAACCTTCTATAATACTTGACATGTCCAAGAAAACTTTGCACATCTTTTTGTTTTACTAGAGTAGGTAATGTGCTAATTACTTCAATCTTGGCAGGGTCCACTTGAATACCTTTTGAAGATATTAAATATCCTAAGACAACCCTTTCTTCCATCATCATGAAGCAATTTTCACTATTAAGAGAGAGGTTATAATCATGACATCTCTGAAGAACTTTCTCCAAATTTTCCTTGGCCTCATTGAAAGTATGCCCATAGGTGATAAAGTCATCCATGTAAATCTCCATGCAATCAACAGAGATATCTGAGAATATACTGATCATAGCTTTGTCATGCCCAAAAAATTAATCAACCAAAAAATGTAACAATTTTTTTTCTAAAGTGAAATGTTACGGAGTGTCATTCAATGGTTGAGTGTAAGCTGACATCAGTTATGTTGGGTGCAATCTAGGATCAAGTTTATAACTAATGTTGTAAGAGTTAGATTTCGAAAGGTGGGGACCCTAGAGTATATAGTTTCCAATAAGAACTTATGTTCAAGGTGTATTAATCATTCTTCCAATTTCATACCAAACAATTTGATAGTTCATAATACCATTCTTCATTGACATGTGAACAATTTAACCTAGCCAATAATTTACTATTGATACTCTTGTGTTAATCATTTAGAAATTGCACACAATGAACTATAACATTAAGTGGATCTATCGAAATTAAGTCTAACTCGTTTAGACCTTCATCTAACTAATGTTGAAGATCCTGTTAGCTAATTAACCTTTAATTAAATTGACTATTAGCTTATCAAGAAGTTTCAATGCTAGAGGTGTTTGTACATATAACCGATAATACTACTAATTTAATAATTTGATTCATTCCTATTTAGGTTTGAACATTAATACCACTAGCTAATAATCTATTTCATTGATTACCAAAATAGAAATTAATGGCTAAAATCTATAAATTATCATCTAAAAGGCTAATGTCATACTCAAATATACCCTAATCTAACAATTCACCAATCCTATCACTTACTAACCAATCGATTAATTAATGAGTCTAACATATTAACATTATGTTCTCTCCTCTTAATAACTAATTGATTTAACAATAACTAAATCCAATTACGTTATCAATGAATCTTTTAATTAATAATAAGTTCATAACAATGAAACAACTTACCTAATACAATTTGTATTTATTAATTAAAATGAAATAGAAAACAAAGGCAAAACAAAATCCTAAAAGCTAACCTACTCCCTAACCTAGCCTAATCACCTACTAACCCATTCCTACTAATTTGGCATTCTACCCTACTAAGCTGCCTAGCCTTATCCCATCATGGGTCCCACGTGCCAAGTGGGTGAGAACCCATGTCATGACAAGACCACAAGAATTTCAAAATTCAATGAGGGGGAGAAGTAAAAAGAAACAAGTTTAAAAGGGTCAAGTTCAAATTAGGAGGGCCCACCACAAAGTCCTATCCCATAGCCTAGGAAATCTCACGCAAGGAATGGAGGGAGAATAAATTAAGTTGGGAAAATTTTATGTGGACAACAAGGAAGAGTGCCTAGATCCACACATAGGAAGGGGGAAACTCCCAAGACAAAATGAATGTTCATACACTTCCATGTCAGTCCTTTCACATCTAACAAGAGGGAATGTCAGAATTAAATTTATTGCATGTTATATTTAAAGGAAAGGGTGGAAGGTGGCATGAATATGGGTGTGGAAGAAAAGGGTAAGTCAAATATTGACATGACAAGGTGGTGGTATGCATGGCAAGGGTGAGCTGACTTGTTCACCAACCAAGCATTAAAAAAAAAAGCCTCTTCATTGAGTTAGGAAATGTTCAAACTTATTTATTAACATTGCATTTCCCTTGCTCCCAAAACCCAATGAAGGAAGCATGGAGGGAAGAGTTTATTAGAATTTTGATTTAAATAAAGTATCATAAGCATGGGTAGATTTGGAGTGGGTCCCACTAGTATGCATAGGATAAAGTAGCCTTTATGTCATGTTTTATAAATTCCTATTAGTTAAGGGTTAGTTATAATAGCATGGGTAAAATAGGAGTTTATTTATGTTAATCTTAATTAGAAAGCTTAATGGGATGGGAAGGGAATATTCTCTAAGGTAAGAGATTAATTTCCTTCCCATACAAAATCCAGAGAGCATTTTGCTCTAAAAATATGGAAAGTATCATTTTTATGGTAGTGCTATAGTTTTAACATTTTGATTCTTTTGCTTGCATTAAGAGAGTTAAACACATGCATTTGGTTACTCAATTAGTGTATTACACTAATGAGGATTATGGATTGGATTTTATTTGTATGTGATTTTGTTTTTTTACATAGTATTTTAGCATATTCATTTAGACATTGTTATCATGTTTCAACTAAAGGGAATTAGAAACAGAATATGTACCAATGGAGTTTGGATATATTGAATTAAAATCTTACAATCTACATTAGAGAGCTTACTAAGTTCATACATCAACTAGATTTTAGGTGTTATTGAAACTATGATATTCTTATTCTATCAACTTTGAGTATCATTTCACAAGAATAATAACTTCACTATCTCAAGAAGTAGAATACAATAGATATGAAAGGAATGATTCATCATTTTCATAATAGTTATCTCATCAAATACAATACATATTCTTTATGAAGGAGAAGTATTCACATTTACAACAAGATAATATAAATTGGTAAGGATACTCAATGAGAGCTCAAAGAGAATAAGCAACTTCTCTTCATTACAAATCACTTACAACTTCACAATGGCCAAAAGCATGAAAATAACATTACAATATGCAACAAGAGGAGGATCTTTTACAATATCAACAATACAACAACATAGGGTATTTCCACACAATCACACCAAAGAGTGAACTCCTTCCAAGCTTCATGCACATGAGTCTTGACATCAATACCTGCAATGAAAGGGGGAGAACCATGGGATGCTCACCTCCCAACCTAGGTCTCTATGAGACCACCCCCAAGCTAGGAGAATCAATAACCAATGGATGCCAATCACACATCCACAAGACATGATAGCAACAACAAGAAACACCCTCCCAAGGCTTGCACAAATGGATTCAACATGAACCCATACAAAGGGTGAAGGTGGATCTTCCATGTAGGAGAATGTCAAATAATACAATCAAATAACATGCCTCTTCAAGGCTAAAATCACATTCATTATTCCAACAAATCTTCTCCTTATCTTCTCAAAAGTGAGATCAAGAAAAATTGGCATGCAAGGGCCCATACACCTTGCATTTCTTCCCTCTTCTCTCCATGAGAAGAGACTCTACACTACCATGGAGTCCAACTAACCCCTTCACCCATACATGGTCACTTCTTCCCTATCCAAGGGTGAGTAATGCCATCACACCCTTCACAAAACTCCCATATCAAAACAAGATAAAAACCATAACAAGAATTCAAACCCAAAATCCCATTCCCATACATAAACACAATAAAATTACATGAACATAAACAAGAGAATGAAGAACATGAAAATCTACTTGCAACAAGAAAATGAAGGTCTTTCATGGCAATGGAGACCAACCTTCCCAATGTGTTATGACAAAATGAATGTTGAGAAGAGTCCAATCCCCTTTTTCCTTCCTTTCTCCAAAACCCTAATGTCTCTAAAGATAAAGAGTGGGTGAACACCCACTAACTCTACCAAGGGCCTCTAAAAATACCTCCAACTTCTACCCACCTACTATCATTAATTTTAGAATTGACTCACAAGTCCTATGGCTTTTCCTTGTCCCCTATTTTAAATTCTTGATTGAAAGGAAGTGTGGGGTTGGGTAAGGGTCAAGACTTCTTTAAATTTCGAAGCTTATGGTAAATGGGTTATAAAATGGGTTACCTAGGCCACTAGGGGTTTCTAGTTGTGTTAAAAACATCCCCAACCCATACCCTTAACACTTAGGCACTTCGATTTTGTTAAATTTGACCCTTAGGACCTCTTTTGGGCCTCTAGAAGTGGTTAGAGAAAAATTGGAATACAAATAAATAAATTAGTGGGGTTTATAAGTATCTCCAATCAAGGAAACTAATTAGGTCCCTAAAGTCAGTTAGGTTTAGATTTACATTGCTGACCTTAGTAAACATGTTGTTACATAAACACACAACAAGTGTCGAGTGACACTGTAAAATAACATAACACCCCATCGACATGTCACTAATTGCATAGAGAGACATCAATACATACATAAAATTTGACGGTTACGAATTAAGTCACTTTACAATGAGGTTCGAACATCTTCATTAGGTTCAACCTTGGCTTTATAGTTTGCACAATGGTTGGTTACTGATTCTCTGACTAATTCCATGGTTCTCTTACTTGCACACTAAACATTGAGCATCAGCAATTCAAGGTGATAAAATTACATGAAATATACATATTCAATTCTTTATTTAACAACATAAATCAATATGCAAAACTCAATCCTAATTGTAATTTTTCATCCAATAATGCTTAAACATAATAATTTCATAATCATCATGACATGTCATCTATGAAGTAATCAAATCTAAATATGCATAATCAAAATCATGACATACTCTATGTTCTAATCCACATCACAATGTAATCCACATAGTATAATAATCATCATCAAAACATAGTATCTTGAGTCTCTATCAAGATAAATCAACAAGTGTATCAATGTAACAAAATATGAATGAGAAAAGATGCTATGATGGGTCAGGGTGAGGCCTCACAATCTCACTGGAAGGTAGCAGGGGCATTACACAACCCAAAAGGTAGCACTAAATAGGCAAATGCACCCCATGGGTAGGTGAATTTTGTCTTCTCCTAGTCCTCAAGGGCTATTTGTATCTAATTATAACCACTGAATCCATCCAGAAAAGAGAAGTATTTCTTTCCAGCTAAGTTATCAAGGACTTGATCTATGAACGACAATGGAAAGTGGTCCTTCTTAGTGGTTGTGTTAAGCTCTTTATAGTCAACACAAAATATCCACTTCCTTCCTTTTTTAGGCACTATGACAAGAGGGGAGACCCACTAACTATCAGAAATGGGATAGATGAATCCAACATTTAATAACTTCTTCAGCTCATTCTTTAGTATATCCCTTAGAGCTAGGTTAACCCTTTGCTGAGGTTGGTGAACGAGTCTAAATTCAGGGCTGATATAAATTTTGTGAGTGTAGAGCTTAGGGTCTAAACCTTTCATGTCAGTATAATCCCAAGAAAAGGTTGATTGATGTTCTTTTAGAAGCTACAGGACATCTATTTGTTGAGAGAGAGTTAAGGCACTGTTTACATTTAACTCCTGCTCTGAGCTAACCTCTACCTTAGTGACCTTTTCTGCCATGGATAACTGAGAAATTGGGGAAGAGTCCATTTCATGAGGTAGTAATGTATGAAGAAATTTGGAAGTTTTTGAATATTGCAGGGCATCAACAGGTGGTAACAAAGTGTCAAGAACACAGTCCTCTTGGGAACACACTTGGGATTTCACTCCATACTCATTCAGAATAATGGAGGAAATGATTTCATCTTCTTCCCTAGAAGCTACAAAAGGTTCCTTGGATATCATAATGGAATTAACCTCAGGTTCAATATCATCCAAATCTAGCCAGATTATCTGGTCATCTTGCAATAGAGGTTGAGCTGGGGAATACAAAGTCATATTTTTAGTGTTGACTCCATTGGATATAGTCATTTTTCCTGACCAACAAGCTATATAGGCATTTGCAGTAGCTAGCCAAGGCTTGCCTAGAATTATTAGATATCCTCCCATGTTAGCCTTTGGAGAAAGGACAACAAAGTCAACTAGATATTCCCAAGAATTCAAGGTGACTATTACATCCTCTACCATCCCATTAGGTGTAACTGTGGAACTATCAACAAGTTGAAGGATGATTGGGGTTTCCCTAAGACCGATGATATGCAACTGAGACATTAATTCCTTGGTCATGACATTTATGGATGCACCTAAGTCAACTAGAGCATTTTGGACTTGTATTCCTTGAATAGTGACCATAACCACAGGGCTACCAGGATCAAAATACTTGGGAACTATCAATTTCTCCAACATTAGATCAGATAACTGGCCTAGGACATGTATGGTTTTGGCATCCTTTTTCTTCCTCCTAGGCTACTTGATACAAGCTTCCTTAATGGCTTTAGTATATGCAGGTACTTCCTTTATGGCATCTAACAGGAGAATCTTTACTATCATTTACTTTAGTTGGGCAAGCAAATCCAACACTGCTTGATTTTCCACTAGCTTAACTTGTTCCATGGGGGTTCTTGTGTTGTAGGAGTAGCAGGGTTGATTGGTATGTTAGTTGGTTTAGCTGAGGCAACCTCAACTTTGGTAATGATAGGCTGCTATGGAGGAGGAAGAGTCATGCCAGATCTTAAATGGACATTATTTAGGGAAATTGCATACCTCTACTGTTGCGTTGTTGGTTTAGCATTGTTGGGATTAGGAGTAGGCTGAGCAAGCAATTGAGTCTATTTAGGGGAAGTATTATTGGCTACAGGAGGAGGCATCAAAGCCTGCTACTGAGGCAGTGGAATCAAAGCTAGTTGGTTTGATTGGTTCATCCAATTGTGTGGTTGCTACCACCCCTGCTAGGGCTACTGCTAGGATTGCTGAGGTTGTGACCAACCTTGTTGAGATTTTTGCCATCCTAGCTGATGCTATTTCCAACCTTGCTGAGGTTGTTGCCAATTTTGTTGATGCTACTGCCAGCCTTACTGAGGTTGTTGCCAACTTGGCTAATGCTGCTGCCAACTATTATACCCACTAAATCCACTATGTTGTTGATTTTGCCATGCATTAGTATTATTAAAATTTTGAAGAGGATCTTGGGGAATACCTAGTCTCTGAGCCCATGGCCTTCTCTAGGAAATGTAGAGCTATTAGAAATAGGAAATACTGAGAGGGGGGGTGAATTAGTATTTCACAAACTTTTACTTTTGCCCACTTATGGATATAGCAGATTACTTTAGTGCATACAAAGCATAAGAAACTAAATAGCATACATAATAGTAAATGTAAAGAATTCATAACACATGATATGTTCTCGAGGAAACCCTAGCCAAAGGAAAACCTTGGTGGGGATGGTACCCACAAAGATCCACTAATCAAAAGATATCCAGTTAAGGATGTTGATCCTGTTAGGAGCCTGTTACAATCATATAGTGTATCAGTCCTGGTTAAGGGACTATAGGCCTTGTTAGAAGCCTCAACCCTATTAGGAGTTGTAGATACAAAACCTGATTACCAGATGAGCTCACTGCCCAAACAAGTAATGCAAATGTTTACTAATTACAATATGGTATTGCTTACAACTTCGCATCAACAACTTTCACTGCTATCACAAGTTACATATATTACATGTTACATTTCAAGTATGTTCGGTACATCTTTATTTATACAAGATACAAACATAATATCTTTCTCTTGTCAGCTTGCATATCTTTATCCAAGAGTAAACATCTAGGATGTCATCTCTTTATAATATTAAGTCATTATTTTGACAAGCAAAATAATCCCTTAATTCATTTACTAATTCTATCTTCAAAACTGCTCTGTCGGCTGTGTACTCTTTTGCGCACTGAGATGGGGTATCCTTAGACACCATAGAGCCTAAGTTCAACTATGAAAACTTTGATAATGCTCCAATGAACGTCACCAAAACAAACTGTATTGGGTGCTTTGTCAAAAGCACTGTTTCATACTTAGACAATTTTAGTCTGCGATCTTCCATACTTACTTTCCAGCTTATGCAATCTTCATAGAGAACATATATTGCTAGAATGACAACATCTATGTACATACCTTAGCCAAATTTCCAACAATCTCCCCCTTTGTCATTCGTGGCAACATATGAGAAAATTAGCCAAGTGTACAAGTCAAAATCTCAAAATTTGTATCAAAATTGTGGCCATAGTATAAAATAAGTATACTATCCTTATATCTCCTCAATATACACATAATCTATAACACTTCATAATACTCCATAGAACTCCCCCTATGAGTATCCTTCCTTATCATATATAGACAATTTTCTAAGTATCTCTCCCCCTTTGACAACAATGACAAAATAAAGGGTGGAGAGGGATATACAAAATTGTGTCAAAACTTTTACCTTACTATCCTATTGCAAAGCCGGTAGGCTTGCAACACAGTCTGCAAAATCTATCTTCCAAGTCTCAAAAACTTTCTCCCATGCCTTCTCTATTAATTCTGCTACATTGAGTAAAGTACTCAATCCATATGCTACAATCTAATAGGCTTGAAGGGATTCAAAATTGAACTTCTAAAATGATGTCTTAGCAGTAAGACATTCTTCTAGCTGCTCTTCTATTATAGTCAACTTGATTGAGACATTCTCTCTCAAGATGTTTATTCTAATAATTTTCTTGTTCTTCTCATCATTCAAAGTCCTTATCTCATCACATAATTTTCTAATCTTTTTCTCAACTGAACTGATCTTTATGTTTAGGCTGGCCAAAGAGTTTGTCTCTGCTGCAATTTCATCTTGCTTCTCTTTTATCTTCTTCTCTTCCTTAATTAAAATATTTTTAGATTTTGTACACTAAATGTACAAACACTTTCCAGACTCAAGATGTTTCCTTAAGTTCTTAATGTGTCTATCAAGGCTGTCAATGTCATTTTTGATATTCTGACTTATATTCTGCAACATCTCAGCTTCATAAGCTACCTGAGCCTTAACCTTAGCAATATTAGTCAAATTAGTGAACTCAACATCAAAAGAATTAATTACCATCTTTGCTCTTTCAAGTGGATTTGAATCAAAGACTTTTGTAGATATCACACTTTGTAGCTTCTCAGTCAAATCTTTCAGACTACCTTCCAAATTCTTAACTTTCTTATTCTTACCAATAATATTTTTCAAAGTGATCAACTCTAATTGATCATCGTCATCAACTTCCTTGCTCAAGTCTTCAATCAATGTTCCTATTCCTTTCTCTTTTCTAGTCTTAGGAGTAAGACTGATGTCTTCTTGTGGTTCAATAGGTGTATGGGCCTCTATTTCCATTTGCACTTCAGTTTGATTAGTCTCTATTTCAATACTCTTTTCTTGCTCTCCCAAATCCAAATTGTCAACAATGTTGTCCAAACTATTGAGTATCACATCATATGAATCTAAAGTAACTTTTGTTCCTTCAATGTCCATAGATTCTGTGCCAATTTTTATAGAAGAAGAGGGAATATCTTCAACTTCAACTACCTCTACTGCTGCCTCTACTTGTTCTAAACTTTGTTTCTCTGCTGGTTCTGCAACTGATTGATCTTTGCTATCTTTTCTTGCTACCAAGTTTTCTAGCACTTGCACAACTACCTGTTCAGTTTCAATCTTCACTTGTGCATACTGACCTCCCATTATTTGTATAATTCTTCTTTTGGTTCTTAATAGGGTTTCAAGTGGCTTGAGGATCTATTTAAGGTGGTCATCATCTCTTATCTCACAAAACTATCTAATCGCATTCTCTCTCATTTTAGTATCTTCTTCTTGTGCTCTCATCTTCCTTCTCACAAGTCTGTTGTACAAATCTTCTGGTATCTTTCCATGAATAGTATCAAATTTCTTGTTTGTTAAAATCATATGTGTAACCATTGCATTCTCAAGATTTAATCTATCAGAAGATCCATATAAATCATAGTATTTGTTCATTTTGGTAAAGTCTCCATGCTGCATTATATCTTCATTAACTCTTTCTATCCTTGGTTTCCATAATTTCTTCTTTATTGTCACTTCATCATCTTTTAACTCTACAACTCTTCTAGGTACTGGTGGAACAATTGTTTTATGTTTTTACCCAGTCCTGAAGCACTTTCCTTCATTCTTTTTCTTGGTGTCTAACTAATTTCTTATTCCTTCACAGGTTCTTCAACCTTTACCTTAACTTGAATAGGTTCTGCACTTGATGCCAAAGGTGGGATTGATAGTATCTCACTTTGCCTTATTGCTTCTGCAATCTTTCTTGAAATATCAAATTCCTACTCACTCATACCCGATTCTTTTAGAATTTTCTTTATTGTAGACTCCACTCTCTTCTTTGATTGTTTTTCTTCCTTAAGTGTCTTTGCTGAATCAAAGTTTTCATCATATGTTCCAAATCTATTGCTATGAGCATCAAATTTACTTTTCAACAATCTACTAACATATCCTTCAGTTTCAACTTCAAAAATTTCATAGCCAACAGGGTCTATGAATTCATGTCTAGGTTCTACTACCTCAATATAAGTGAAATCAATATCAACCATAAAACATATATCATCTTTGTATTTCTCAACTAGGGATGGAGGAATTCTTGATCTATTTACCACATTGTTCTGAAAAGTTTTCAACACTAACTTTACACTGTCATTAACCTTCTCAATAAGATGTTTCATGTAACCTTTATTGATTCTTGCCATAGTATTATCACCATCATTCCATTCAATAGTGTAAGGAAATAATCTTAGCAAGTGCAAGAACATGTAAGTAACCAATGAGGAAAATCTAAAGTGAGTGTATTTAGCCTTCTTTATCTTTTCCAAGTTCTCAAACAACTATATTCTCAAAATTTCACACATATCCACAGGCTTCTTCTCCACACACATCAAATAAGCAACATGTACCATACCTGCTGGCATATCATCTTCTCTAGAGCTTCCACAGAACTTTGTTGTCAAAATTTTACACAAGTATTTTACATCATCTTGCTTAATCTTACTAATGACTATACCTCTACCATTGTATATTGAACCGGTGTTTTCAATCACAATCTTTCTCATGTTTTTCTCATTTAGTGGAATTGCACCAACTTTTGATAATCCAGTCACATCATGAATTAGGTCTGCAATTATGTCTATAACTCTATCTTCTAACCAAAATTTACCATTATGTATCCTACTCAAAATGATCTTAGTACACTCCTCATCATCAAATTCATATTTCATAGAGTACTCAATGATTTCATTATTTTCTAGATGTTCATAACCTTGTTTCACCAATATATCTGAGTTTTACAATTTCTTATATTCACCATTAAAATCACTCTCCCTTAGGGTTTCATACTTGCATCCAAGATAACATTTTCTAAATGAAGAACTTCATCTGGTACAAATGATAGGGCTAAACTAGCATCTTTTTCTAAGGGTTCAACTGGATCTTTCTTAGTTCTAGGTCTATTCTTATCCTTAATGTTGTGAATCAATGACACATCCATGATTATTTCTGATTACTTAAGCTGATTCAAGATCATAGATGGATAAATACCTTAAATTCACAAAATTAGGGCTTTTGCTAGATCAACGCTTCAAACTTCTGCAAATCACTTCCAAACTTCTTTCTTCACTTTCAAATCACTTCTAATCACTTGATAATCATAATAACTTTGATTTCAATCTTTTATTACTTATCATTTACTCGATCTAACATCGCATTCAATTATTTTGCCGTTAAAATGCCAAAAAGCTAATTCTGTAAACCTGCAACCATAAATCTTCTTATGACCTCACAAAACACAATATTTTTTTTTGTGCACTTAACCATAGCATTAGTATAACATAAAAAACCTTCATCTAACTACACAAAACTTAACTCATTCAAAATCTAATTCTATACTAATTCTAAGCTCCTAAACTATAGAAATTTACATAATTTAAGTGCTTAAAGAAGGGTTAGGTAAAAACTCATTCTTACCATCAGATACATTACCTTCTTGATTACCTTCAATGCTAAATATACCTCCTTGATCTGTGCCTTTAACAAATTTTACTTCACCTTCATTGCTACAACAACCTTTTTTTTTGTTTCCTGCATTTTCATTCCTTCTTGCATAGTTTCTAGGGTTAGGGTTATGATGATAACCTCCATTGTTCATTCTGCAAAATCTTGCTATGTGTCCAATCTTGTTACATATCTAACAAATGATTCCATTGGTTCCATATCTAGGTGTTTGTTGATTGATTTGTGTCCTACAATTTCTAGCAATATGTCCAATTTTGTTGCATCTAAAACATACTATTTTATTCCCTCTTTTCATGTCTTCAGTTGATCTTTGATCTGCATTGTTATTATTTCTAAACATTCTACTATTGTAATTATTCTCAATAACTTTAGATCTTCTACATTCAATAGCTCTATGTCCAAAACCATGACAATTATAACAATAACCATTAAGAGGTTTGAATTGTTTACCTGTACAATCTCTCTTCATATGACCAATAGTATTACAAGAAAAACATCTACCTTTGAATTCTCTTTGCATACCTTTGGATGATTCATCTTGCTTTGATGATTCTTCTTACTTTGGTGATTCTTTAGATTTGTTCTCATCTAACTTCTTTTCTTCATTACTTTCACATTCATTCAGATCTGGTTTCTTGCTTTCACTAACTATCTTTAATATGTTAAATCGAAGACCAATTTTGTCATAAAATGGTTTTCCATAAGATACTTGCTTATCAATATTTTCACTATTTGAATATAGCCTCTCAAGTTGTTGTTTGGATTGAGTCAATTCACCTTTCAAAATTTTGTTGTATTTCTCAAGTTCATCATACTACAATTTGACTTTATCAAATTCGGATGTTACCTTGCCAAGTTTAGATTTTAGATCTTCATTCTCATTCTTCAAGTTTTCATTCTCAAATCTTAAATTGTCATTTCCATCTTTCAAGCTAAGCTTCAGATTTTCTATCTTCAATTCATGTTTAAGGATCACATTTTCTTTTTCTAAATCATCACAATCTTCAACAAGAATTTTAGATTCCTTCTCAGATTTCAGATCTTCTATCTTACCTTTCAATTTGTCAATAAGACTCTTTGCATCATCACACTTTCTTTTCAAAGTGTTTCTTTCATCAGTAAGCATATCAATTTTCTCAAGAGCTTCTTCAAGATTCTTCTGCAATTGATCCATATCCATAGAGATCTTACTCAAGCTACTAGGCTTTCCTTGAATGTTTCTTCTTTGAGTAACTGAGCTCTGATACCAATTGTTAGAAATAGGAAATACTGAGACGGGGGGTGAATCAGTATTTCAAAAACCTTTACTTTTTCCCACTTATGGATATAGTAGATTACTTTAGTGCATACAAAGCATAAGAAACTAAATAGCATACATAACAGTAAATGTAAAGAACTCATAACACATGATATGCTCTCGAGGAAACCCTAGCCAAGGGAAAACCCCAGTGGGGATGGTACCCACAAAGATCCACTAATCAAAAGATATTCGGTTAAGGATGTTGACCCTGTTAGGAGCCTGTTACAATCATATAGTGTATTAGTCTTGGTTAAGGGACTATAGGCCTTGTTAGAAGCCTCAACCTTGTTAGGAGTTGTAGATACAAAACCTGATTACCAGATGAGCTCACTACCCAAACAAGTAATTCAAATTTTTACTGATTACAATATGGTACTACTTACAACTTTGCATCAACAACTTTCATTGCTATCACAAGTTACATATATTAAATGTTACATTTCAAGTATGTTCGGTACATCTTTATTTATACAAGATACAAACATAATATCTTTCTCTTGTCACCTTGCATATCTTTATCCAAGAGTAAACATCTAGGATGTCATCTCTTTATAATATTAAGTCATTATTTTGACAAGCAAAATAATCCCTTAATTCATTTACTAATTCTATCTTCAAAACTGTTCTATCGACTATACTCTGTCATTGATAAAATAGTCATAACTTTGTCTGTACTATCTATACTCTTTCAAACACTAAGATGGGGTATCCTTAGACACCATAGAGCCTAATTTCAACTTCACAAACTCTGATCATGCTCTAGTGAATGTCACCAAAACAAACTGTATCGGGTGCTCTGTCAAAAACACTCTGTCATACTTAGAGAATTTTAGTCTGCGATCTTCCATACTTACTTTCCAGCTTATGTGATCTTCATAGAGAACATATGTTTCCATAATGACAAAATCTATGTACATACCTCATCCAAATTGCCAACAAGAGAACCTCTCCATTCTCATCAATGGCTTTGAACTCGGTAGGCATTGGTTGGGACTCCAAACTTGCAACAAATTTACACTGACAATTCTTTTCCTTCTCCCTATAGTGTGGATAGTACTCTTCTAACATTGCATCAACTTCATCCTTCTTTCTCCTTTCTTGCATTGTGTCCAACTAAGTAGATAGTACTCTGCTAACGTTGCAGGCTGAACATAAACCTAGAGACATAGTCTTCCAGAGTTTCATCTTCCTTTTGTGACATTTTAAAGATGTCATCTCCCTTTAAGTCTCCTCCTCTGCAATAGTCTTTATACTTCTCAAGAAACATGGTGCACACTGAATTCCAATCTGCTACAGCATCGGCACCCAAACTCATAAACCACCATAGAGCAGCCTCCTTTAAAGTGGAAGGAAATAATTTGAGCTTATGGCCATCAGTGGTGTAGTCATAGCTTCTACAGAGGACATCAAATTCAAATAGGAAAGTTTTTGGATCCTCCGTGATGAGTCCATAGAATTTAGGAAGTGCGACTGCAAGAATGTTCTTTAGATTTTGGTTACCTTGCTGAGTAGGAATAGGAAAAGGGAAAGTAGGATGAGCCATTAAATTATCTAGATATTATGGGTAGGCAAAGAGGGTATTTAAATGGTAAGACTCTTCAGATGATGGAAGTGAAGGAAAGTGATCAAAGGCATCAGCAAACACGTTCTCAAACGGTTCTTCTTCTTGTGGGATTTCTAATTGGGGTTCCTCAAATGTTAGATCTAAAACCTCAAATGGTTCTCCTTGATTAAGGTTAGGTAGCAATCACCCAAGATGATCCCTACGTCTATGCATGTAAAATTATGAAGAATGAAAACTAACTTAATGACTTTTGGGTCGAACTAAATTGACACCATCCCTAGCAATGGTGCCAAAAATGACTGGTTAGAATAATATCATAGTAACTCAAGGATTGGACATCCTTTAATAGTGATTCATTGTTGAAAATCATCATGTATCTACTTAGAACATCATGCTAGACTTCATTAAATGTATCAATCTAGGAATGTGAACTTGAGATGATGGCTACAAAGTTTATGCTTTAGTTCTTCTTAATAGTCATCACTACTAAAGTAAAAGCTATTGCTATAGGAGATTTATACTAGAAACTAAAACTACTGATTAACTCTCATCTTGAAGGAAACAAAATTAATAGATAATGCTTGAGAAGTAAACCTATGCTACAAGAAACAGTCAATGGTTCTGCTACCAATGGCTTTAGGAGCAACAATACTTAACAACTTCAAAGAAACTTAACTGAATCCTACTTAAGCTTGAACAGGGAATTCACCTCTCGTGTGGGCCCCCATGGAAGTATGAATGAATTATAACTCAGAGATTGAAATGAAGAACTATCATATATTCATTCAACAAAACATAGATACAATATAGGATATCAAAGTATTTTACTCTATTGTTGGATTACAGTATGAATTCCTTAAGATGTCTAACTAGCCTAGAATCATAAGTTCCATCTTATTTAAAAGCAACTAAGAAAAATAGAACTCCTAAAAACTAGGTCCTTCATTACATAGCATAAAAAATTCAGTTATAGGAATGAAAACATCATTTATGCAAGAAGATAAGCCATATTTAGTGCTTCGAGAATATAGGAATGCTTGGTAACTAGATTGATTTGGATTGAATCAGCAACTGTAAAGCTATGGAAGGAGTGGAGCTATGATGAACTTCTGAAATAGTTATCCACCTTAAAAGACCCACTCATCCTTGAGTCTACGCTCCTTGTTGACTTATTCTTCTTGCAAAAGGTTAACATAGGGGAATCCAAAACATGAATCCAAGGTAGAGATTATAATAAGTTTTCCTATTTTAATGTAGCCTTGTCATACAGCTACAAGAGATCTACCCATTAAAGCTAGAGAAGAAATATATCAGATTTCATCATAACATTCATTAATCTGTATATATATTTAGTCTTGTCCTTAAGTTTCATAAGTATCAAATATATATATAGCTAAAGCTTAGAAACATAAAAGACTGTATAATGTTCATGAAAAACCATAAGATATTCAAGTCTGAACTTAGAAAATCATAAATAAAACATTCCATAAACTTGACTCATCAGCTACTCAGTTGTTTCTCTAGCACTCAGTAGTTCTGGTTTACGGACTGGAGTTCTTCAGGGTTTGGTTGGCCGATTTGGTGCATTTATTGTTGGTAGCTTTTGTTGTATTCTCCTATGTAGATCTAGAGGCCGGCATGGAGAATTAAATGTTTGTAAGGCTATTTGAGAGCTGACTTGTATTACATCTAATATTTGTTTGTAGTAGAAGCCAACTTGGCTTAGGAGTTAATTATTTCATCCAGCTGACTTGTGGTTGAAGATTAGTATTTAAGGAGTGTTTGGGTAGTTGTTTAGAAGGAGGAGATTGAGAAGATAGAAGATTAGATCTGGATCTTGTGAGATTTTGAAGATCAAATTATTATTTGATAGTTTGTAATAGAAGAGCTAGTGGTTGTTTTCTTGGAGACAAGGATATTGCTTGGAGGCTTGTGAGCTCATGTTCAGATCTACCTTAAGGTTTCCATTAGTTGCTAATTTGTTTCAGAGCTATACTAGCTAGAGTTAGATTGGATCTTTTTTGATCTTGTAGAACTATTTCTAATTTTAATTGGCCCTAACCAAGAAGGCCTTATAACTGGGCATGTTAATGAAAATTCAAATGAAAAAATTGTTGTGTTGTGTTATTCCGCAGTGTTGATTGTTGGCTACAAGGTTGGACTATCCTTAATTGGATCCACCATCCTTGACTACGCCACCTTGTTTTTCAACTTCTCTAGCAATGGTTTACTTTCATGTTGAAATAAGTTTTTAGAGTTCTTATTAGCAACAAGCATTATTTTAATGATGTTGAGTGTATCATACTTCTAGTACCACTCTAAATAAAATTGAAAAATTTCTAAAAAAATGTTTTCCACTTTGAATACCTTTCTCTCAAATGTTAACCCTCCAATTGAGAAAGGTAAGGAAGGGAATATAATCTTCTTTGACTAGCTAGTGAAGAGTCTATCTATGCTCTCTAGTTGTAGTACATATTCTACTTCAACACCCTATATGTCACATGCATTGGAAGTTTTTTGGGTTGTACTTCATATCCGTAAAACCTTAGCACAATGTATTCTTCCATTAAGTACCAATCAACCAATTGAATTGTGCTTCCAAGTTGGATGCAATCCCTACATGAAGCAAAGAATCTGGGCATTCGAGTGCTTGTTATTTTTTTGTACAATGGTGCCACAAAGAAGTCTACAAAATTATTGTAATTCCTTATGTTATCATACATCCTTATCTAAGGTGTCTAGTTATATATTGGAGTACCTATCGGTCCTGTCCCCCTCTAAGTTTTAAGCTTTTTGTCATTGCTCATTAATATTGCAGCATGCTTGGCTAGTAGAAGATAACACAAGTAGGTTGTAAACCTAAATGTCTTAGAATTGCCTCTTTTAATCAATGCTAATTGTTCTTTCATTGATTGAACCACATGTCCAACAAAAATATATCTTACTGGTTCATTGACACAATGGATATCCCAAATCAATTGAAGAATTTTGGCACCCACTTCCCTATTGTTTTCTAGTCCTAGGAAAAATGCTAGTGAGGATATAGTATCCTGAACCCACAGCACAAAAATGTTAAAATCATAATGAGGCTTATGGTTCTCACCCAATGAAGCCTTTGCCTCTACAACTATTAGACCCTTTATAAATGAATCTTTTGCATTTGGCGCGACTGCCTCATATTGCTCTACCAGTAATCTAAGGTCAATATGGACATTACAGTTTTGTCGGTCAAACCCTAGGTCTAGCAAACTGAGAAATTTTTCTTGGGTTATTGATAAAATTTCTTACTGATTATTTTTATTTACAATTTCTTTTCTTTCTTCATCATAATTTTCTACAAAAATCAAGACAATTTCTAGGCAAGGGAAAACTTCAGGTAACAACATGCTATTGGAATTTAGGAGAGATAGGTACTGAGAGGGGAGGGTTGAATCAGTGCCTTCAAAACTTTAGTTGCAAAACCTTTCTAATCTATAACTGAATACTGTGATAACCAATCAAAATAACTTGAATCTAATTGCATAAATCAATCATCTAGTTAACTTAAGAAAGTAAACAATCATGAAATCAATATGACAATCACATAACAAAAGTATTTTGGTAGTGTAGAAACCCTTGTTAGAAGGTAAAAACTACGGTGGGGATGACACCCACAAATTCTTCACTACTGCAGATAGAAAAGGTTTGCCTATTAAGGCTACAAGTTTTGATCACTTCTAGTGATCTTACCCTATTAGGAGTAACATATTAGATCAGCCAGATCTACCTAGTTATAGGATTTAACAACACTATATGAAGTGTGTACTTGGTTAAGAGATTTATACAAAGACTATTAAGTCTACTCTGTTAAGAGATTTATCAAAACTCTATCACAATTGTTAGAAAGTAATAGGTAAACTATTTGCTAGTTGACAACTCAATTGTCTAAAATAGATCTATAAGTTCTTATCAAAATATCACCTTATCTATGATGGTTCTTTGCTCTGATCTTCTCGGTTGCCTTGTCTGATTCTGCTTAATATGAAAACCTCTGTACTCTGTTCTGCTCGGTAAACTAATTGTCTTGAAGATAGGCAATTTCTTCAAGTGCTCCGTAATTCATATATATGAGTTCAACAACCTTATAAAATGGTGCGAACATATACAATATATAGTGTTCTTGTTTTGCCGCTTAAAAAAAAATTAGGTTACAAAAGAAAATCATAACCTTAAGATCTACGGTGCAAAATAACCTAGATCAACTAATACAAATAAGATAATCATTGCATTTAATGAATATATTTTACAATAAATGCTCCTCAATCTTGGTGAACCATTTTATGATCTATTATAACTATTTGCATAGAATAATGTGCCATTTCTGATTACTATGCTATTTTCTATGATCATCGATAAACACTGTATAATCTACTCAGTGTATACTATGATGCTTGGTGTTTACTGACTATCGGTGTTAGTGTCACTGGTGCTTGGTCAACTATGTGATGCTCGATATAAGGCTTTACCAACTACTCTATCTTCTAGTTACCGACTGTCTCAATATAAATAACCGACCAACCTGTTTACTATCCTTTGATACTAATGACAACCTAAAATGCTCAATAGAGATTAACAATCTCCCCCTTTGGCATTAGTATCAAAAATTCATAATGTATATAGACAAAATGTTTCTATATATCCGTTATATCTCTGCTATATACATATCCACTACAAAAACTTCTAAGTACAAAAGTACTCCCCCTCAGTGCATGCTCCTGATATTATGTAATATACATATAAAAAATATACTATTTGGCATATACATGTTTTCCCCCTTTTTGATAATAATGCCAAATATCCATAAAAGTATGTAATGTATACTTACATCTTATAAAAAATGTTCTAATGGGTTTTCTTCACAGACTCCAAAAGGTTTTCCCATTCCTCTTTCAAGTTGGTAAGAGTAATTTGCTCAAGACCGACTTGTGCATGCATGTCAAAGATATTTTCCAACACCAAAATCTCTGGTGTTGCCACAAGTTTCTCAGCTTTGATAGTATGTGTTTCAAAAATCTTCAGGTAAGGAGTGAGTTCTTTTTGTAACTCTGTATCCTGATCGAAGATGTGCACATCTTGTTTCCTTAAGCCTGTATCCTATATCAGGGGCATTGATTTTGTTGGCGAGGGTGGCAAGTTGATCTAAAATGGGAGTATTCTCATCATTGTTTGTTTTGGGTACTATCTGTTGTAGAATATCCCTTACATCATTTAACACTTCTTTACATTTTTGTTCTTGCCTCAATTTTTCTTGTGCCACTTTCCTCGAACATAACTCCCCATACTGACTTAGTTCCTCGGGGCTTAGAGTTCTTGAGTCACATTCGGGTATAATGATAACTTCATCAATGGTGATCGACCCTTTGGCTTTCTTCTTTTTCTTCTTCAGGGCTAGAGATGACTTCTTTTCGCTTACGATAATAGATTTTTCTTCACTCCTCAGAGTATCCTTACCAGTTGACACTATATCATCCTTCTTCTACTCCTCGGTAGATTGAGTAGGAGTCTCGGTGGTAGTGTTAGGTTGGTTCACCTCGATTGACTTGGTTTGTTCAGGTTCCTTCTGTTCTATAGACTATTGCAATTTGCTTGCGTGCTTGAATCTCAATTGTATCTTTGGTTGGCTCAGGATGAGAGACATCAGGTTGTACTTGTGAAATTATTTCAATGACCTCTGCAAGTACAGGTAGTTCACCTGGTAGAGATGTACACACATTGTCAGTGTTTAATGCTTCATCTTTGTATTGTGTAATTATTACATCTTCATCATCCTTATCATTAGGATCACCATTAGTGATGTCCTCAATGAGTGCATCATCATTAGTTTTCTTTTGCAAGTGGATCTTAGCTTGATCTGATGCATCCTATGAAATTTTGATTTCTTCCTTTGGCTCGGTGATATCAATTACCTCGATAACTGGTATACTAGTGTCTTCTATTTTCTTGCCTTTATTATCATCAATGAAAATACTTTTACCTTTGAACTATGTCTCTTTTTAGATAGTTTCAGGAATGCTTCCTATTTAGCTTTCTCTTCTACTTTCAAAATTGATGTCCATAGGGATTCACATATGACATCCATATCATCTACATTCTCATCCATAATCTGCATAGCTCTATTCTTGACTAAAAATCTAGGTTGATACCTTGTCATGTATTCACTTACCTCAGCATAGCTAAAGTGTGTGGCTGCACAGCCTAGAGATCATTCTCTTTTTCTTTTATCTGTGTCTAGTGCAATAGACCTTCTTTCACTTATTTTGTGATCAAGTTCCTTTGGTAGTTGACATGCAAATTCCATTGGTACTCTTTTGAACTTGATCACCATTTGAACAATAGCATGTTCTATCTTTATCTTGTCCTCAATTGACATGTTGTGAAATTTTCTTATGCCTGGATCATTAAGATTTCCATTCTCAATAATATATTCAATTATTTCTTCTATGGTACTATCCCTGTTATGAACTAGCTTAAATTGATCAGGGTCATTTTTAGTGTCAATCTCCTCTATATCTTCCTTACTCCTTATGTATTTCCTCTTTTTCTTCGGTGGTTCAGCTACTTTCTTGTTCTTTCTCTTGATGTATTTCTTCATTGGTGTGGCTACTCTCCTTTTTGCTACTTTTACTGCTTCTTCTTTTTGCTCAGTTGATTGTGCTTCAATTGCTAAATGTGTCCTCATTCCTTTAGGTTTTGGTAGCTGAATATCTTATTCATTAGTTGTGGGTAGTTGAGTTTCTTCTTCATCATTGGTGGGAGGAACCGGTGTGTTATCCTTTTCTTTATCTGACTCAGTCTCCTCACTGTCATAGGGTTTGTCAGCTAGCTGTAACTGATCTTCGGTTGCTTCATCAATTGGTGACTCCTTATGTGAGTCAGATGTAGTTCCATATTTCATTGTGAGATCCTTTTTCATTTTCTTTTCCCTTCTTAACATTTTATCGATCTTAATGTCTGTTATAATTCTAGACTTAGCTTCCTCATACACTCCAAACCTACTAGTAGTGATGTCAATCAGTAATGCTAGCAATGCATTGATAGATTTCAGAGTGAAATCATGATTCATTTCATAACCCATTGGTGCTAGCCATTTTGTTCTCGGTTCTACTACCTTTATCATTGAGTGGTCTATGCTTACCACAAAGCATATGTCATCTTCAAATTTTCTCACTAATTCTTTTGGAATTCTACTTCTTTGTTGCATTCTTGTTTGAAATTCCTTGAAATATGCATGGAACTCCTTGTTCACATTGTCTCCTAGACTTCTCATCATATCACCGATTTGAGCAATTATCGGTTTGTCCGATTGCCAGTTAACTTTTCCAATACCTGATACATATTTTTGCAAATAGAGGAATGTACAAACAAGCAGTGATCTGTACTTACATTTATTGGACTTCTTTGCTTTTATAGTCTTCATGTTGTCATACAGTTGGTGTAGTAGTAGCTTGGCAAGATCAACCTGGTGATCTTTCTTCACAATTTTATAAGCCATGTCCACGGTGCTAAAGGGTACACTATTCGGTCTACTTGATTGAAATATCTTGTACCTGATGACATGAGCTATGAATTTTACCGCTGGATCTTTGATAGTTGAAATCTTTAGTGCCCTACCATCCCATTGAGCTCCAGTGTTCTTTTCTATGTCGAGATGAGATTAACTTCAAAATGCTTTGGCTTTGTTGGTTGTAGGGTACCTAGTGACCCTACTGATAATCTTCTTGGTGACCTCAACTAGTTTGTCTAGCCAAAATTTTTTGTCATGGAATCTTCTTAGCATGATTCTTATCCAGTCATTGTGAAATGATTGCAGGAAGTATGTGAAACATCGTAACCCTGACTCCTCAATCTTCTTATATTCAGATTTGATCTTACCATCTAGTCCATAGACTTGCTGATAAGCTACTATGGTCTCAAAGTCACATACTTCACCAATCTTGTAGTGAATGTAATCCCTAACATCTTTTGTTAACAAAACCTTATCAGGAATACTAGAAAATGCACCCATATCATTTGTTTGTGCTGTGACCTTAGGATGAGGTTTGAATTTATCCTTGGAAAAGTGTGCCCTAACAATTATTTCCACTTTGTCCTAAATGTTCTATGATTTTCTTATGGTCGAAGATGATGCCATAAATTGTTTCTAGGGTTTTAGCAAGAAAATAGATAACCAGTGTTCGGTAGATAGCTGAACTTACTAGTTTTTGTCGAAGAATTATTGTCGGTTTGATCTATAGTAGCTTTGAATCTATTCTAAAATTTTTTAGCTCAAACTCTTCTTTGTAAAATCTCCTTTCTTCGAAATCCAAATGTAATAATGAACTCTATTTCCGTGTATATATAGGGTTATTCGATATTCCCGCTCAAACTTTGATGTAATAGATGCGTGACCTAACTTTCAATACGAGATGGTTGTCAACTCAGTAGTGTCTTTAATATATTTTTCTCAGTTAACATAGAGTTTCTTCATTGATTTGACCTGTTGTCGGTTAACCTTGTATAGTGATTACTGATGGGTAACCAACTCATGTTTCTTCTTTTACCGACTAGATGACATTTGCAAACTTATAATATATAAACCATAGCGCATCTTCATTCATGCAGATTTGGTATTTGTACATCATATATAAGGAACTGTATGTAAAATGTGATCATTTGAAATGTCAGTTCCATACATACCTTTTCATCTTAAGTGGAGGTATCGATGTCACCCAATCCAGTGGACGAGGTTTCACCAACAGTGTTACTTGACTCAACATTCTCATTGGATGCCTTCTTCCACATTGTGTTCCTTAACTTTGTAATTTCTACAATGTTATATCCACTTTCAAATATATGGTTTTCATCAGGTGCTCGGTCTCTATAGTTCTTGCTTACATGACTGACCTTGTGACAGTGCATACATGTCATTCCTACACTTGTCCAATTACTTGATTGTCCAATCTGACTCTTTCTGTAATAGTTTACTACAATATGTCCATACCAACCACATGCAGTACAATTAGTCCATGTATTATAATCCCAAACATATGAGTTACCTTGTCTCTTTGGTTGATATGGCTTTCATTGTAGTTTCTCTTTAGGTGTCCAGACCTGCTTCATTTTTGCCATGTAGTCCCTTGTAGTGTGTCCATACTTATTACAAGTATAGCATATTTTCTCCTTAGTAGTATTATTAGCAATGTCATTCTTCTTTGCTCTGCATTCATAAGCTGGATGTCCAAACTTACCACAGTAATAGCAATATCCATTGAACTTAGGAATGATAGGAGGTTTACCTTGTGCTTTACTTCTGCACACATTAGATGTATGTCCTAGTTTTCCACAGTGGTAACATGTCAACACTTTAGGTTTTTGACTTTGATTGTTGTTGACTTCTTCAGCTTGTTGTGATGATTCTCCTTCACCGGTGTAGCCTATACCAGTTCTACTTCTAAATCTCCTCTGATTAGTCAAAAAATCATCAATCTTTTTAGTGCTATCCTCGACTATCTTCATCATCTCATTGTGTTTCTTTTGTGTTTTTATTTCATTTCTTAGTTTTTCATTATCTTCTCTGAGTGTTGCAACATCTTCAAGTCTTCTTGATAATTCTCCATTTACTCGGTTCATTTCTTAATTAACTGTCATCATCTAATTTGATATTTAGAAGTGATGATCAATGAGTCTTTGAATTTCATTTTCTTTTGATTAAATTTGTTCAGTCATCAGTCTTCAGTCTTCAATAGCTAGATTCTGATCTTGTTTAGCTTGTCTACCATTGTTCATGATTTCCACCATTCTCACTATTTGAGATTCATGACCGATTTGAAGTGCTTTCACTTGCTCGGATAGATGCTAATTCTTTTCAGATAACTCAAAGATTATGCTTTTGGATCCATCAAAGATGCTTCCAGAGCTTCATCCAATATGATCAAACATGTCATCAATAGGTTCTTCATGATAACTTATTTCATTTAGCTGAATTAAAAGGTTCTTCCTTTCAACTAGTAATTTCTTCAGTTCTTCCTTGGCTTTTTTATATTGTTCCACAAACATCTGCATTTGTATTTTCTGATTCTCAATAGTCTTGTCAAGCTTGTATCTCTCCATGACTTAGATCTTTTCCCTTTAGTGGTTAAACTGTTCAACAAGAGAACTGTGCTCTGATACCAATTGTTGGAATTTAGGAGAGATAGGTACTGAGAGGGGAGGGGTGAATCAGTGCCTTCAAAACTTTAGTTGCAAAACCTTTCTGTCTATAACTGAATACTGTGATAACCGATCAAAATAACTTGAATCTAATTGCATAAATCAAATCATCTAGTTAACTTAAGAAAGTAAATAATCATGAAATCAATATGACAATCACATAACACAAGTATTTTGGTAATGTAGAAACCCTTGTTAGAAGGTAAAAAATGCAGTGGGGATGACACCCACAAATTCTTCACTACTGCAGATAGAAAAGGTTTTCCTGTTAAGGCTACAAGTTCTGATCACTTCTGGTGATCTTACCCTGTTAGGAGTAACATATTAGATTAGCTAGAGCTACCTAGTTATAGGAGTTAACAACACTATATGAAGTGTGTACTTAGTTAAGAGATTTATACAAAGATTGTTAAGTCTACTCTGTTAAGAGATTTATCAAAACTCTATCATAATTGTTAGAAAGTAATAGGTAAACTATCTGCTAGTTGACAACTCAATTTTTTGAAATAGATCTATAAGTTCTTATCAAAATATCACCTTATCTATGATGGTTCTCTACTCTGATCTACTTAGTTGCCTTGTCTGATTCTGCTTAATATGAAAACCTCTATACTCTATTCTGCTTGGTAAACTGATTGTCTTGAAGATAGGCAATTTCTTCAAGTGCTTCATGATTCATATATATCAGTTCAAGAACCTTATAAAATGGTGTGAACATATACAATATATAGTGTTCTTGTTTTGCCGCTTAAACAAAAATTAGGTTACAAAAGAAAATCATAACCCTAAGATCTACGGTGCAAAATAACCTAGATCAACTAATACAAATAAGATAATCATTGCATTTAATGAATATCTTTTACAATAAATGCTCCTCGATCTTGGTGAACCATTTTATGATCTATTATAACCATTTGCATAGAATAATGTGCCATTTTTTATTACTATGCCTTTTTCTATGATCATCAATAAACACTATATAATCTACTTAGTGTATACTGCGATGCTCGGTGTTTACTAACCATCGGTGTCGGTGTTGCCGGTGCTTGGTCAACTATGTGATGCTTGGTATAAGGCTTTACCGACTGTTCTGTCTTACTTCTAGTTATCGACTGTCTCAATATAAATAACCGACTGACCTATTTACTTTCTTTTGATACTAATGACAACCTAAAATGCTGAATAGAGATTAACACATGCAACCCAAACCTACATCCCACAAAGAAACTTTATTTGTTTTTTCACCTTTCATTGGATTATTTTTATAAATTCAAACCTCTTTGGCCCAGTTTCCTTACTACACAATGTATGTTTAATTGATATAACTCTCCTTTCACCATTGATAGCAAGATTATAAACATCATGATAATTGTTAGCACCCTGAAAAATTTTCATGGCTCCTGGTCTTTTCCTCTGGTCCTTGCAGTGTTTTTCCTAGTCTCTGGCCTAGAAACCCTTGTCAAAATTCAAAAATCTAGTCGTTACTTTGAAAAACCCTAGCTTGCCCTGACCCTGTTCTATTTTCATGTCACCTTTTTGGGCCACTTAAAAGTCCTATAGCGCATGTGCTAAATCATTAACCTCTTTGTCACATGATTGCGTGAACCTTTTTCATGTTTTACGATCATGCGACTAAGGTTTGATGTCTCCCCTTTGATTTATTTCCCTAATTCAGTTGGGTTTAATATTTCTTAAGTTTGTGCTTGGTGAAATAAATCTTCCTAAGTCCCTGCGCCATTAATTTTCCCTATGTTTCAACCCTTTGAAAACTTGTGGTTGTCACATGTTTGCAAGGAATCTTTTTCCCCTTTGCAAACATGCGACAAGGTGCCACCATCCCAGCGGGCCTATCTTCAAGGTCTACGGTGAGTTAAAGTACTGCAACATCTAGTGGTTTTCATTATACCACTAAGGTGAAGTGCTCATTGTTTAGCACAGTGGTGTAGCGACAATCGTCCAATGTGATGGTAGACGACAGACGGTGGGTCCTAATTTCCATGTCAGCACAGTTGGCGGTCTCTTATTGGTCCATGATATAATATGTTGGCAATTGTTAGTGGGACCTAGTTATTTAGCTTGTTAGAGGGTCCTGACATTTGTAGAGAATCAACGGTAGGCGTAAGTTCTTATGAGATGTGTTCAAAGTTTCAGATCATGCACTGGCCATTGATTTCACCTTTTCAAAAGTGATAAAGTAAGGTGGGTCCACTACTACATGTATGTGATATGGTAGCTTTTGATTGGTCAAGAGAAATAATGACATGGTAGGGTGGGGTTACGCTCTATGTTATCGGCTAAGATTCTAGATCAATGGTTGGCGTATAAGTGCATAGAATCTTTTGAGCCCTTCAGATCATGCACTAGCCATCCAATCCTCCACATGTGCAAGATGACTATTGTGGGTCCACTGACAGGTGTTACAATTGGAGCCTTCCTATTGGTTGTGTTAGTATACAGGTGGAAGCTATCAGGGTTGCTTGTGAAGGGCATGGGGTAGTGGGGCTTGTGTCTATCTTTTCTAATGTGGTCTCTCCTAATTCATCCATGTTGTTATGATGGGGATGTGTCAGTGGGTCCAGACTTTCCTAAGGTGTTAAGTTGTTGTTTGATCATGTGATCATTGTTATACCATTGGTTTGAGATGCACATGCTTTAGCATCATAGTATAGCGAGGACCATCTGATGCAAGGATAGGAGAAAAGACATTGACATGGGTCCTCTTTGTCAAACAGGCTAATTTGGAGGTTTTCTATTGGTTGTGTCAGTGATTAGTTGGACTTGTTGTCAGGCAGGACCGATATCTCTATGACCTTTTGATCCTGTGGTTGTCGTATGATCACATGGAATCTTTCCAAGCCATGCGATCATGCGATGGTCATCGATTTGGAATCAAGGGGAGGTCAATGGGACTTATGTCAGATGTAGTGGATTGGGCACATTCTCATTGGTCCAGGTGTGCTGTGGTGGATTTTTTAGTGGGGCTGCCAGTTTGTAAAGAGGTTAAGGTGCCACGTGATCTCTTGGCTATCGTTACACCGCAAGGGTAAGTTGCATGATGGATAAGTCAGTAGTGTAGCAATAGCTGTCAATCTTAACTAAAGGAGGAAGCTTTGCGATGGGTCCTGGGTGTTCAATGGCGCTGAGTTTCTCACTTTTGATTGGTCATTGGTATGGTGATGTGGTAGTTGACTTGTTGGGGGGTCCCACAGACATTTTTTAAGTTATTATGAGCTGCTCGATCTACCAAGAAGATACATAATTGATGATTGTGTTTTAAATGTCTTCTATCATGACCATTTTATTTCAAATTAAAATTTTGAATTTTCCTGAAACATTTCTAGCGATAGAAAGGACTAGTTTTAATTGCTTTTGAGGCTGAATTTGATTTGTTTGGTGGTGCCGATGGTTGCAGTGTGGTCTAGGTTGCCGTGATCGATTGCTGCAGGATGTTTTGTTGTACTATGAGGGATGGTTTTGTGCTGCAGGTGGCTGGACAGATTGGTTTTTATTGCAAATTTCTTGATTCTTTGTCTTGATCTCATAGATTTTCATGATTGCAGATCTTTCTAGATCTCTTTTTCTAAGATTGCTTGGTTTCCTGCCCCTACAGTAAATTTTGATGTAATTTTAGGGTTGGTGTAGTTGTTGAAACCATAACCGTAGATGTCTGAAGCTTGTTGCATCTTGTTTTAGAATTCCAAGATGGCTAGTGGTATAAATGGCTGTATTTTTTACTTTGCAAGGGCTCTAAAATTTTGGTTCCTAAGGGTTCCTTTTCAGTTCCATGAAGGGTCCTTTTCCTATAGATTTTCTCCTTCTCTCTGCATATAGGGTGTTCTTTCTTCCTTTGTTGGTTCAAAGAATATGATACATATTGTATTTGATTTGTCTTATGTATGAGGATTCAGTATATTCTTACTGTTACCGAACTATCTCCATTTGAATTCTGAACTCATTAATCATACATCAAGGGTGTTTGATTTTTCTGTTTGCATTTCCTATGTGTTTGTAAGTGGAGTTGTCTTTGTAGAGATAATTGGTTTAGGATTAGTTTTCATGTATGTATGAGCTAAGGTGTCAAAGATATGTCATGCTTGTCTTCCAGTGGATGCTAGTTAATGTATTATCTATTTATAGGTCTCTTCTAAGGGGAGGGTTAAAAGCCTTTGGATGGGTAATAACATACTTGGATACACAGGTGGGTTGTTGAAGTGAGGTTTGGTCATGGTGTGTGATTGATGTTAGGCATCAACATACTAAATACATTGTCTTCTTGTTTCATAGCTTTCTATTGCAATAGGGTATTTGACTCTGTGGCCCATTTGACAAGACACTGGTCTATGAGGGACTTAGGCTATCTTAGGGGTCCTTTCAACCCATCTTTTAAATCATTTACATTCAGTTCCACCCTTTCCTTTTCATGTTGTTAGTATAGGTCTCTGGTTTTCATACCCATTCTATGCAAGTAGGGCTATTGCATGAGATCTTGGTTTCATTGAGGTACAGGATACCTATAGGGGTTTGAAAACCATTCCATAGTCAATTACCTATAGGCCTGTAGTTTGACACAAGTTATATGTGTGTGCAGAAGAGGTACACCCGTCTGAGAGCTCAAAGTGTAGAAGGATCTCTCTTTGATCCTTGTCAGTTGGCCTTTTTCCTTGTCAGATTTGGAGTGTTGAGTGAATGTGACACTAGCCTTGTCAATCCTAATGTCAATCTAACCTTTGGGGAAAAAGAACACCAACAATACTCAATAGTGAAACCAGGAATTTCTACTAGTTTTCTACAGTCTATTGAAGTTTTCCCATCTTCTTGCCCTTGGCCTTGAGTTTTTGCTTTCCCCATTGTTCTTCAGAAGAATGAAAAAACATAGAATCACATATATTTATGAACAAAATCAAAGATAATAACTAACTAATTAAAAAAACCCAAATTTAAGAAAACCCTAATTGTACATGCAAGAATTAAAATTTCAAAATCAAGTTAAACAAAATTTTTGACATTACAAAATCAGGATGCATCAGGCTAGATTTCTTACCCAAAATTAAATTTTGAAATCTGGATAGATAGAAGTTAGAACAACTAAGGCTCTCACAAATTACAATCTTGAAATCTTTGGCGACGGTTCAACAGTTCTTTTTAGCTCTCCTGCTATGAGTTGATAGGTTTTTAAAAAGGAAATGTTAAAAACATTTCGTTAAATGTAACATTTAAACCAAAATTCTAGAATCCTTTTAATGTTTTATCTTGAGATGATATAATGGTATGTAATCTTTTTGACGAATTACATGTGTCACATTTTCAGAGTGAGCTTTCAGAAGAGGTTTTTGAAACCCATAGTACTTCTGAATACAACTTCAACCGTTCATCTCTCATAATCCAATGATTGTTACGATTTTAAACTATTAAAAATTTAATACACACTAATGAATATAATCATTAACTATATTCACTTAGAATTCATGCATTTAAGAATACCTTATCCATGAAATTTGAACCAGTCACCATTAAATGATAAGGTTTGGAAACATTTAATTATTACATGAAATAAAAGTGCAACAAAAATATTGTATATTATATTAGGAAAAATTTCATTATAAATTTAAAATTCAACAATGCCCATAGGCCATATCTATTAATGATTCTTATAATCAAAACAAAAAAGAAAAGCACTTTGAATTTCTTAAAACATTTTCATATTTTTTTTTAAACATACGTGATTACAATTTATATCATTGCAAAAACCTTGGTAAGCTACTACTACCAGAGGGAGACATAGTAGAGACTAGGTAGACTCAGGGACTATCCGACTGAGGCTCCCTTCCTTCTGTGGAACTTTGAAGAGAGGATAATCTTAGAGAATTCTTCTAGCCATCGATAGTCCTTGGTTTCCTCCAGTAGGTGCCACTTCTAGTGGAAATTCCTCTCAATCTATGTCCACTTCCGATGATGCGTGAGCTTCTCAACATCAAGGTTTAGTAGAAATGGTTTCCTAGGCATATTTACTTTTGGTTGTAGAATCCTAGGCAAATCATTTTCCCAAGGAATTCCAAACTCAATTTCTGCAAATATGAAAACATTCACATCATCACTGAGGTAATCTTCTTTGAAAACTTTCCTCAGAAGCATGAGAATATCCACCTTTCCCCCCCAGGTCCAACAGAGATACCAAGAACCGAGATGAAATGTCAGTGTTAACTCTATACCTATTTTCACTCTCTAGAAATTCACATCCCAACACCATCCTTATAGCCTCCTTGGTGAAGGGTCCCAACTCCATAGCAACAGACACCAGGATTGGGTCTATGACCAAGCCCAAAAAGGCCTTTTGATCCTCCAAGGTAATGCATCTTAAATGAATTGGAGTGTCCATTGAAAATCAAACTGGTATTAGTATTCTAATTTTTGACAAAAATCAAAGAGAACCTAGCACTCACAGACTATTTTCACAAATCTACTTTCACAATCATAAATTAATGAGTGTAGATCATCTATTTATAAGCCTTGATTGAAATTATTTCTCTACCCTAAAGATCTAATTAATTTGTAAGTTAAATGGTAACTGTCCTTCAAAAATCTCCAAATCTTTCATAGTTAATGCAATAGTGGGTGAAATTGGAAACAACACTTATGATAAGACATTTTTTTATCTTGGGAATAATGAAGGCTAAAAGGATCACACCACACAAGTGGACATAATAATTCTTTATTATAAAAAAACTTGAAACCCGTGCCCACTCCATAGAAACAATAAGAAAAGTATGTTAGCTATGAAATGGTGGTAGGAAATGAAGCTTTACCATTGATGTAAGATCATCGAACAGTCAGAAAAAAATGTCCTTAGATGACATGATGTTTTCATTCAAGCCTTAACTTTAAGGCATTATTCTATCGAGGTAATGAATAGATAATGATGTCACACATATCTATCATTGAAAATTGAAAGATGCCATTAATTGATATTACTTTAATTGATGTCATCTACTCATTGCCATTAATTAATATTTCTATCTAATATTACCGAAGATTGCCAAAAGAATTCTACTTTTTTGGTTTCAGAAAATGAGGTCATAGACTCACACGTCTATTGGATTACAACATATCAATGACCAAAGGTGAATTTTGGGCCTATTGTTGGTCTTCATAATCTTTATGACAAACTTTCAGTGGAATCATGACACATGGTATGATTGATTGTGGGCTTATTTGTACAATCAATCATGCCACGTGTCATGATTTCACCGAGAGTTTGTCGTAAAGATTATGAAGACATAACTCCAATGGACATGTGAGTATATGATGTCATAGTGATGGGACACAATGCAACTTCAACATCAAATCAGAACCATTGGATTAAGAGAGATGAATGGAGATGAATGGTGGAAGGTGCATTTCAGATGGAATGTGGTGAGATAAATCCTTTACTAAAAAATCTCTCTGGAATCATCACACATGTCATTCTTTGAGAATGAAAACTTAGGAGAGTAAAAATTTAATAATTATTTCCAATTATTAAATCGCCATACCAACTATACAACTATTGTATTAAATCGCCAAGTTTATATGCATTTTTGAAAAATATTCGCCATGACAAATAAATTAATTACAATATTTGGAAAATAATTTTTCCATAATTTATCAGTATAAGGAAGTCTGATTCACCAATTAAATAAATAATTTTCCTATAAAAAAACATTTGTAGTTGCCATATTTTTATAAAAATGGTATATGTTATTAAAAAATTTGCCACCAAATATCCATATTTTGAAACATAATTCACCATTACTATTAAAAATTTTCCCTCCAAAAAACATGTGATTCGCCATGATTTTATACTTTTAGGGAGGGGGGAGTTTCTTAAATTTATCCCTAGTCTGGTTAGGAATCAACTAGCCATCATCTTTTTCTTCTTTTTCCAATTCTCCTTCGTCTCGCCTAGGAGAAATAGCAAGCGCCAGGCGGGGGACTTTGTTAGAAGTGGTAGGAGGCCACACAGGAACACTAGCCAAGGGCTGAGTAGAGGCACCAATTGTAGAAATAAGCAAGGGAGGCCAGATAAAACCCATAACCCTCTGAGGAGGAGGAGAGGTGGAGCGGTGACACCATTGGCACAGAGTCCTAGAGTGCTTAGCAGAGGAACTCCAGCTGTGATGATGGCCCCTAGGTTACATGTGATTAGCTGAGAAAGAGTCCAAAGGCACCCTAGAAATAATACAAGGGGCATTTCCCCAGTGCTGTAGCAGCTCCTACAAATGGGTGACCTCCAAGGCCAGCTTGTTTGCTTGCACCTAAATCTACATCATGACATTATTACATAAACATGCCTTAGCATAAAGAGAGATATGAATATCCAGATAATTGTGAGAAAAAAGAATAGTATTTCATTCTTTCCATAAAGTAAACAAGATCTCCATCCTGAAAGCATTCCATATCTAGGTATACTGGGAAGGCATTCTAGGAGAGTCACCAAGGAGCGCCATATGCTAGGAAAAAGGCTCGGGCTAGAAAGGTGATAAAAGTTCATGAATCCAGATCCAATAATTCTAGGCACGATGAAAGAACCAAAAAATGTGCATGATAGTTTTAGAATGACCACAAAAAGGGCATTTAGGGTTAGGCACACCTAAATTCCAGAAATGAGATCCCAAAGGTAAGCCCTGGTAAAGAAAACACCAGGCAAAATGAGCAATCTTAGGTTCAGTGACAGAATCCCAAATAGTGCGAAAACACTAGCTACAATTCTTTTGGGAAGAGGAAAGATGCCATTGTTGGTTGAAAGAATCAATCATCAAAAAGTGGGGCACAAGCCAAGAATATACAAGCTTGGGCTTGTAACTAGTGAATAGCATAGCAAGATACCATTTCCAATCCTTCCACCAGGGTTTAACTAAGTGAATTCTTAACTTGTGCAGGAGGTGGGGCAGAATGGCTGAAACTAGCATATCAAAAGTCTGACGATCTAGTCAAATGAGCCAGAACTAAACACAGAGGTCATCCCAAGAGTGAAGACTCATAGTGGCTTTGGAAAATAGGTCTTTCAGAATTTGAATGCCATGTTTGTGAAAATTAAGAGCACTCAAACCCTAGATTCTGGCAAGAGGGATCCCTTGCTGAGAAAATAAATGGGACCACCAAATATTCTATTGGTTAAGAGAAAGACCATCATGAAAACCATTCCCAACAGAGTGAAGCCAGGGTTTGATAGCTTCCCAGGCTCTCCAGTTACTTTTGGCAACAAAAGTGCCCTAGATATGAATAGGGGCCTTCATAACAAGAAGGGTTTGAAATCCCATACCCTTTAATTTTGAGTTTTTTATTAATTTGTTTTAATTAATTACTCTAGCCATGCATTTAATGGGAATGATTTAAAGGCTTAGAGGTAATCAATGTGATTTTTTATCAATTATTGATGATTAAATGCTTGATTTATGAAGTTTATTGATTTTACCAAATTTATTGAATTATGTTAATAAGCAAGGATCAAATTAACATAATCAAGAGATTGCTCCAAATTAGAGAAAAATAGGGCCTTAGATTTTATTAGCTTGATTTTGGATGATTACATTTTCCCCTCTTTGAATTGCTTTGTGAACAACACATGGATTCAAAGAAAATTGATTTAGCGAATGATTCGATAGAATTGATAGATTCAAGGAGATTTGGAGAGCAGTAGAAAGAACTAATCTGAATTTAATCAATTTAGAGAGCAGTGAGAAAGAACTACTCTGACTTTGAGAAGATTTAGAGAGCAGTGAGAACCACATTGAAAGATTTAGAGATCAGTGGAAAGAACTACTCTGAATTTGAGAATTTCAAGCTTGATTGAGCAAAATTCCACATGATTTGAAAGTCGTCAATTATGAACTTGATTGAATAAGAATTGACCATACTGACTCCGAGCTTGATTGAAGGAAGATTGATAAGATTTAATTGGAATATCCAGTTAGATTTGGTTTACAGAAACTAAATATGAAAGACCATAATGATGAAAAATAACCAATTTGATTTGAAGAAATGAAATTGATCAATGTCGGAAAGATTAACAACGTCGACTTGATTGAAGATAACTTTCACGCCTCTGGTGTTTGAAGATTTGATTGAAATTTTTAATTTATGGTATGATTATGCCCCCTCAGGATCAAAATCGGAATAGAAATTTGATAAAATCAATGTATTCAAGCATTTAAGAAGATATTTGATTGATAGAAATAGATATGGATGAAGTAAAAATTATTTAGAATGTGTCAAAATTCAATTAGGATCAATTTTAGTGTCAAAGAAACATTTTTTGACCATGTTTGACCAATGTTGACTGACCAAATATGAGAGTTCACCAAGTTTGACTAATGTTTGACCAATATCCTAGAGTGCAAACTCTATACGTGAGTGAGAAATTCACTTTGTATAGCTTTTGGTAAGCCATTCATGTATTTTTTATGCTCTGTGCAACATTCGTAACTTGAGTTTGATTATATTATGACTATTATTGATTGTGCCTCTAGATAATAGCCATCTTTAAATGTATTTTCCCTATTTGTGTTTCCATTTCTGCTCATTTTGCTCCTATTCAACTATAGTTTGACCATGGTTGACTTTTCCTTTTGAAGGTTGGCTTTTCTCTGTAACATCATTTTTACTGCATTTAAGTGATATAAATCACCTATTTCTATTTTGGTTCCGATATGAAGCTTCTATGACATCTTGTCACGAATGTGTTCTAGGTCATCGGGGTCCTTGAGAGGCTTAAATAGGGCCAAAATGGTCATTTTACTATTCCTTTTCACCTTTTACCTTCAGTAATTTTAGAGCTCTGATCAACAAAATAGTGGTCCCTTTTGTGCATCATCATTTTGAGCTTGCATGATGACACGATCGGTCGGCCCACAACATGACATCAGTGAGTAGTTGATAATGCCTCCATTCAAGTTTTCACTTTGAAATTTTACTGCATTCATTGCTTTTTAGGACTAGTTTAGTTTAGGATCCACCTCTTCCTCTTCCTCTCCCCTTCCCTCCCTCTCCCTCTCCCTCTCCCTCTCCCCCTCCACCTCCACCTCCACCTCCACCTCTCCCTCTCCCTCTCCCTCCACCCCTCACTCTCCCTCTCCCTCTCCACCTCCACCTCCATCTCTCCCTCTCCCTCTTCCTCCACCTTCACCTCCATCTCCATCTCCATCTCTATTGCCACCTCTTCCTCCATCTCCCCTACCACTCTCCCTCTCTCCATATCTACCTCCCTCTACACCTCCATCTCCACCTTCACCTCCACCTCCACCTCCACCTCCACCTCCACCTCCACCTCCCTCTCCACCTACACCTCCACCTCCACCTCTACCACCCCCCCTCAACCTCCACCTTCATCTATTCCTCTCCCTCTCCCTCACCCTCTCCCTCACCCTCCACCTCTATCTCCACCTCAACCTCCACTTTGACCTCAACCTCCACCTTGACCTCAACCCGACCTCAACCTCAACCTCAACCTTGACCTCAACCTCGACCTCGACCTTGACCTCGACCTCAACCTTGACCTTGACCTCGACCTCGACCTCAACATCAACATTGACCTCGACCTCAACCTTGACCTCTCCATCCACCTCCATCTCTCCCTCCACCTTCACCTCTCCCTCTTCCTCCACCTTCCAATCCACCTCTCCCTCTCCCTTCACCTCCACCTCTATCTCCACCTCTCCCTCTCCCTCTCCCTCTCCCTCCACCTTCACCTCCACCTACAGCTCTCCCTCTCCCTCTCCCTCGACCTCAACCTCCACCTCTCCCTCCCCTCCCACTCTCCATCTCCATCTCCATCTCCATCTCCATCTCCATCTCCATCTCTACCTCCATCTCTCCTCTCCCTCCACCTCTCCCTCCACCTCCACCTCTCCCTATCCCTCCACTTACACCTCCACCTCTAGCTCTCCTCTCCCTCCACCTCCACCTCTCCCTATCCCTCCACCTCCACCTCCACCTCCACCTCCACCTCTCCCTCTCCCTCTCTCCACCTCCACCTCCACCTCCACCTTCATCTCTCCCTCTCCCTCTCTCCCTCTCTCTCCACCTCCCTCTCCCTCTCCCTCTCTCCCTCTCTCTCCACCTCCCTCTCCCTCTCCCTCTACACCTCTCCTCTCCCTCTCCCTCTCCCTCTCCCTCCCCTCTCCCTTTCCCTCTCTCCACCTCCACTTCCACCTCCACTACATTTAAAACATGTCCATGTACATACAAAAAATATGAATTCCAAAGTTCAAACACATGACATAGGTGGATTGCAATGCTAATGCATTCTTAATATAAGGTGAACATAAAAATTCAAACTTAAACACACATTTGGTAAAGTAAAGATACAATAAAATGGTTTTCAAAGATAATACACATTCCACATGTGGTTTTTTTGTCTCAAACTTAATTTCTTTAAATAGTTTTTTTAAAACATATACAAAATAAATAATAAAGCTTAAATATTAATAAGATTAATAAGTGAATAAGAAAGTTCAAAGACATTTTGTGAAACATTATTTTCACTTTACACATCATATCTTGTTCAAATTATCCAATCCAACTTATTTCACTTCACATATATCTTGTTTAAAAAATAAATAAAAAAATACAATCAATAAATAATATAAAAATCAACACAAAAAATACTAGGCTAAAAATAATGGTCATGACCATTGACCATTCCTTGCAGCCTTGAGGAGGGGGCCAATTCAACCCCTCCCATATTTTTTTTTTATTAAATAAGAAATTCTATTTACATATTAATTTACAAATAAGTTCACCAATTTTTAAGGTGCAACAATAAAATTCAATCCCTCCCAAATATATTTTTTAATCAATTAATTCTATTTACATTTGGATTCAGATGTGAACAATAAAATTAAAAATTGCTTTGCATTGATTGCAATAACAATTGAAAAACTCTAGATATTTATGAAAGTCAATTGCCTCTAGATACTGAGGATATTTGAGAGATGAAGCAGCTGAGTATATTTTAGATTGAAGACATGTATTTGGAAAGCTAATTGTTCCACACTTGATCAGTATGTGGCTGCTCTTCTGAAACCTGTTTCATGACACTGAACTTTCAGATCTTGGCTTCCCCAATTTTGAAGTCTCCCAACTTCATTTCTCTGTTCCATTTCTCAACTGTAAACATTTGAACATACTTTTAGTTACGGTATCACAAAAAGTTACGTGTCTGAAAAAGAAAGGAAAAATTTATCTATAATATGTGAAAGGATTATAAATATGAGACTTCATGGATCTATTACAGTCTCATCCTTCATGACTCTTAGAACTCTACAATTATTAAGGATGAGAGTTATTAATTGCAAAGTTCTAAGAGTCATGAAGGATGAGACTTTTATTGATAGAGTTCATTTTGCTATTTTTTGCAAAATCATACTAAACTTGATATCTACAGCCACAACCATGTTTTTATCTCCCTTCAAAAACATGGATCTATGTGTGTAGGCTCTTGACTTGCTCAGATCTTTTTAGATGTATGGCTGCATTTTCTCATTCATATTATCCTATTGTACTTTAGATGTGATCATTATAATTTCACTCCTCAGAGTTTACACCTGTCCAATGTTCACAAAAAATATTTGTTTTAATATTTTGAGTGTTGGATGAGAGAATTTGTAAGATGCAAGCTTTAAGTTGTGTAAGATGATCTTTCCATGCCAACAACTAACACAATTAAAATTCTATGCTTTTAATATGCATGGTGAGTAAATTTGTGATAATATTGAGCGATAGGGCTCAAAATGATGGAAAAGTATGTGAAATAATTTGTGATAATATTGAGCAAAAGGGCTCAATATTATATGTTTGAAAAAGAAAATGATTAAAACTCACTAGTAACTAAAAAATATTTTCACATCCATTAAAATTACTTTAATCAAAACAACCTCCATGAAAAATTATGTTAAAATAATATTAATGACATACTTTACACAGGGCAATCAGAAAGCCGGTATACACTTTCAGGTTGGTTTACCTAATTTTTAATCAAGTGACTAACCATATCAATCAACTATACTCTACTACGCACTTTTTAGTCAATGGTTATCTTGATATCTTTCTTGAAATCTTCATACATATTAAGATCTTGATACATTTCTAATTTTCATGTTGCTTGAAATCTTCACATCTTAAGGAAAAATGTGTTATAAAACATGGGTAGATTCTCACTATTTTGAAATCTAGTGGCCTATTCCACCTCGCTTTTAGCATGGAAAGTGGCATAAAGGAAGCCCTATTTTAGTAGTAATAGAATTCATTTGCAGATGGGGAGCTACATGTCTTCTGAAAAGCCTCTAAACATATTGACAACAAAATTGATATTGATGGATGGGAGCAGCAAGGAGATAGTAGGTTGCATGTCTTTTGATAGTAGTTAGGATCTTGAAAAGCCTCTAAACATATTGAGATAAAAGTTCATATTGATGGTGTTAGCCCATTTTCCATTCATTGCAAAAATCCAAAGAAAATGGTCTTCTCCTAAAAAATCCTATAAGAATTGCCATGTCCTACTACAACATAGCTTTGATCAGGGAAGAAAATATATAATGTGTTGTGGCCTACGAACTTAGTCAAGGATAGTTTAGGGTGTGTGCAAGCTTTAGTTAAGATCGCATCTCTTTTGGTGTAAAAACTAGTGAGATATTGCAATTTAAAATTGGGAAGGTGTGAGAAATAGGGTTTATCCATGAGAAAGGGTTTCTAAAATTTGTCTAAGTCCATAAAAACCTTATCCTTATTCTATTTCCTCATTACCTTTTTCGGGCTACTTAAGTTTCCTTTTTACATGTGCCTTTTCTTTTCTTTTGTTTGTGTGATCTCTAAGTCCCTAGCAATTAGTGATTTTTATCCAGCAATTTGGCGACAATGGTATTCACCAGATCTCATGATTCCTAGTGGTTTCCTTTAAAAATTCAGCAATCAAGAGAATGAGATATTCACTTAATCTCCAAATCCTAGTGGTTAGTGTCCTATCATTCAGTGATCTGGTGAGCGGTTAAGGTTTTCCCTTTGTCATTGAATCTCCAAATCAAATAGTCAAGGCAAGAAACATCCAATGAATGTGAGATTTCCTCAATCGCATAATCTTTGAGTCTGATCATAGTTTGATTTGATTTATGAAACCAGATTACAATACCTGGTGTGATACCTACAGTATTATAGAATTCAATAGGAAATTTGGGAACAAGATTGCAAACCAAAAATTGATCCATTCTATTCGAATAGTTGAGTTTATACAAGTCTGATGGATCCCAAGGGTCATCAAAATCCCTTGGAAATGAAATGAAGAGCCATCATAATATTAATTACAAATAAACTATTCAAACTATCAAAAATTATCGAAAAACTATATATAAAAATTAGGTCTTCTTGGAGAAGGCATAACTTTCTAGTCCTAGCTCCAATTTGCGAACCGTTTGATGCATTGGAAAGGTATTCAAAAGAGCTAGAGTCAAATTTTAGAAATGACAACACACCATTTTTTCCCAGAAATGCACCGAAGACCCTCAAAAATGCATTTTACGAAAACATGGTAAAATTTGAAAAATTAGATTTCAATTTTTTCCAATTTAATCCTGAGCATTCCTCCCCCCTTGAGAGGCAATGGGCCCCATTGCACTAATCTGCTACAAAAGATGAGGAAATTGTTCTTCAATTTGTTCCTTACTAAACCACTTGCCTTGATGAGAATGTTGGCCAGCTCGAACCACCCGATACAGAGGAATGTTCCAATTTCTCAAAGTCTTTAAAATGACTTCAATAATATGGTCACAATAGATTGGAATAGTAGTAGATGGATTTAACTTTGCAGCTTGAATGTATTCAGTAGCTTGGGAAATATCCAACAAAGGAGGAAAATAGGGTCTCAACAATTCTACATTGAAAACTGGATGCAGTCCCAAAAATGATGGAAAATTAAGTTCAAAAGCATTCTCACCAACTTGTTTCACAATAGTATATGGACCATAATGAAGAGGATGAAGCTTCCTATTTGGTCATTGGATGTGCTCTTTCTGAAGATGTAACCATACCTTGTCACCAATCTGAAACTTATGAGGAGTTCTATGTTGATCATGCCTTTCCTTATACTTCTATTTACTCTACTCCAAGATCTCATGAACTTTCTATTGGAGGTGTCTAATGTTATCAATGAATTTTTCTACTTTATCTACCTCCTTGTCACCATTCAATGGACTATTATATTGTAGAGATGGTATTGCTACATCCATAGGTGCCAATCGTTGGTACCCAAGAGAAACCTCAAATGGACTGTGCCCTGTAGTAATATGGAGTGAACGGTTGTAGTTGTGTTTCACATAGGGTAAGCTTTCATCCCATGTGCAAGGATGTTTGGAATGATACATCTGTAAAATATGAATAATCATTCGATTCACCACTTCTGTCTACCCATCTATTTGGGGATGGAATGTTGTGGACTTTGTCAACTTGGTGTCCATTTTAGCCCACAGTGCAGACCAAAATTTGCTGATGAACCTGTTATCCCTGTCAGAAATAATGGTTTTTGGCAAACCAAAATGAACCCAAACATGTTCAAAAAATAGCTTGGCAGTATCTCCTATAGAAATCATCTTTTTACATGCCCCCATGATAGCCATTTTAGAAAACCTATCTACCACAACATATACACAAGCATGCCCATGCCTGGTAGTTGGAAGTCTAGACATAAAATCCATTGAAATAGATTGCCATGGCTTATCAAGAATAGGTAATGGTAAGTATAGACCCAACTTACAATTTTTTGGCTTTGCAATTGCACAGGTTGCACAAGCTTGTATATGTGAAATGATATCCTGCTTCATTTTTGGCCAATAGAAATACTTTTGAAGGATAGCAGTAGTCTTACCAATACCAAAATGTCCTGCAACATGACTGTAGTGGGCTTCCCATATCATTTTATTCCATTCCTTAGTGGGTACACATATGTGACTGTTATGGAAAAGCAACCCATCTTGCAAGTGAAAATTAGGGACAAACTTTCCTTCTACCAAATTACCATAGATGCTAGCAAAATCAGGGTCAGTTTCATATAGTTGTTCCCAAGTTGATGATTGATGACCACATGAATCTAACACTATTGTCAAACCTGCAATTGGAGGCCTACTCAAACAATCTACCACCCTGTTACTACTTCCTTCTTCATGACAAATGTTAAGGTGAAATTTTTGTAGATAGGCTGACCATTGTTGATGTCTATCATTTTGCAGCTTCCCTTGTGTTTGTAAGAATTGAAGTGGTTTATGGTCTGTAAGTATAACAATTTCCTTTCCCAATATATAGTGTTTCCATTGTTTGCAAGCCTGAACAATGGCATAGAACTCCTTATCATATGTGGGCTACCTACGTACTGTATCAAAAAAAATTTCACTATGATAGGCAATATGATGCCCATGTTTCATGAGTACCACACCAAGAGCATAATCAGATGCATCTATTTCTATCTCAAATGCTTGGTGTAGATCTGGAAGGACCAATACTGGTGTTGAACATAGTCTTTTCTTTAACTCCTCAAATGCTTGTTGCTTTTCCTCTGTCCACTAAAATTTTTCTTGTGCTCCACCCCTTAGTGATTGATTAAGAGGCCATGATATGTGTGAGAAACCAAACACAAATCTGCAATAGAAGTTGGCTAAACCCAAGAAGCTACGAAGCTCTGTGAAATTTTTAAGGGATGGCCAATCTTGGATTATTTGAATCTTTGCTGAATCAACATGAACATCCTCAGTATCAATGATATACCCTAAGTATTGAATACTCTGCATACCAAAAGAACACTTCTCAATGTTGGCATAAAGTTTGTGTTTTTGCGGAGTTGAAAGAACTTGTTCAACATGCTGCAAATGCTCAAACCAAGTTTTGCTAAAGATGAGTATGTCATCCAAATAAACAACCACAAAAGAATCAATGAATGGTCTAAGCACATCATTCATCAATCTCATAAATGTGGCTGGGGCATTTGTTAGGCCAAAAGGCATGACCAACCATTCAAACAAACCTTCCTTAGATTTAAATGCAGTCTTCCACACATCTGCTGGATCAATTGGTACTTGGTGGTATCCAGACTTCAAGTCAATTTTTGTAAACAAATTAGCCCCCCTAAGTTGGTCCAGCAAATCATCAATTCGAGGGATTGGATATCTATTTTTAATAGAAATTTTTTTTAATGCTTTATAATCAATACAAAGCCTCCATGTCCCATCTTTCTTTTTAGCAAGGACAATTAGACTTCCACAAGGTGAAGCACTTAGATGAATGTGTCCTTTCTGAATCAACTCCTGAATTTGTCTCTTAATCTCATCATTTTCCAAAACTGACCTCCTATATATTGGCTCATGTGGTAGTGGTGTGCCTAGGATTAAATCAATAGAGTGCTTCACTTGATAGTGTGTTGGTACTCCCATTGGTGGTTTAAACACACTATGATATTCTTTCAAAATTTTATCCATCTGATTTTGTTGATTTTCTATGACCTTAGCATGTGTATTAAGAACAACTGACTTTGTTTGTTCAAGGTGAATCATGAGTAGAACAAAAGCTCCAGTTTGAGAAATCAAGCATTTACATTGTTTAGCACTAATTAAAGAAGCAGTTTGTGTTGGACATACCTCTGGTATTCGATACCTCTTACCACCAAGCTTGATTGTAACACTACATGGCCTAGACTCATACACCCCATGCCTCTGATACATGTATGGCTGCCCAAGCAAGACATCACATACATCCAATGGTGCTACATCATAGATCACTTCATCCTTGAAAGGCTTGATTGAATATAGAAAATGACATTGTTGATTTATTTGAATATCTTGTCCCTCATTTACCCATCCCATAGAGTATGGTTGTGGGTGTCTTGTCACTTTCAGATTTAATCTTTTGACTATCTCCCTAGAGATCAAATTCTTTTGACTCCCACTATCAACAATAAAATGCAGAGGCTTTCCATCATCCCACATCTGTGAATGAAAAAGTCTCTCTTCATCTTCACGGGGCAATACTTTAGCAGTTCCAACTATGACATATGGATTTGCTTCTATGATGGAATCATTCTCCTCTTTCTCAGAATTTTTTACTGGTGACGATTCAGGTTCAACTTCCTCTCCTCATATCTCTGTCATCAAATTTTTAATACTTCAACTATCCTTTATGTTATGGGTTGGGGACTTATGCATCTCACACCACATGTCTATGTCTATTTGTGTCTTTTTAGTAGACCACCATGTGTTCTTGGATGAATTTGAATGAGGTTCCTTGGTTACCTATTTTCCTACAAATTTATTGCCACCTTCAACCCTTGGCTTGTTGTTTGCAAAGTAGTCCCTCTCCCCTTTCTGCTTGAATTTATCTTCAATTTTTGTAGCATATTTATAGGCAGTTGCCAATGTCTCAATATTCAAAAATTCCATCTTTGTTTGAATATACCTATGAAGTCCACTCTGATATTTCAAAATTCGAAGCTTCTCTGAATCCTCAATACTGAGTGTTGCTGAAAGTGAATGGAATGTATTGGTGTAATCTTGAATAGACTGATCCCTCTTTTGTCGAAGAAGCTACCACTCTATGTATTTTTGTTCATATACATCCTTTGGAAGGTAAGCTTCTTTTATGTATTCCACAAATTCTCCCCATGTGGGCTTCTTATCAAGAGAAATTTCAAAACCATCTTCAGCAAATGATTCTCATTCCTTATTTGCGATTTTGGTTTCCCATGCTAATTTTACATGGATTTCAGCTTTGAGGAGAGAAAGTGTTATCTTTTCTGCATCTGAGAAATTATTTACAGAAAAGTATCTATCCAACTTTGATAACTAGTTATTAACAGCTTCAGAATCGACCTTTCCTTCAAAATTTGGGATGTCAAAATTGACCTGCACTTTGAAAGGGGTATTTCCACGAAATGATGTTTCTGATTCAAAGGGTTTTTTATTCTTTAGGAGGTGTGAAAATTAACTCATCATCTCCTCTCATTGCTTATTTAAAGCTTCCTCGACCAACTTCTTAACATCATCGTCTGACATCTTCGATCATGTGCATTTCAAAGGTGAGTATTTTGACAAATCTTGTGTATCCAATCCTAATCTTTGGTAGGAAGACCTTACGTAAATTGGCATAAAGGAGTGTTCCCACTCTGATACCATTGATCTGATTTATGAAACCAGATTACAATCCCTGGTGTGATACCTGCAGTATTGTAGAATTCAATACAAAATTTGAGAACAAGATTGCAAACCAAAAACTGATCCATTCTATTCAAATATTTGAGTTTATACAAGTCTGATGGATCCCAAGGGTCATCAAAATCCCTTGGAAATGAAATGAAGAGCCATCATAATATTTATTACAAATAAACTATTCAAACAATAAAAAATTATCAAAAAAACTAATATATAAATTAGGTCTTCTTGGAGAAGGCATAACTTTCTAGTCCTAGCTCTGATTTGCGAACCGTTTGATGCGTTGGAAAGGTATTCAAAAGAGCTAGAGTCAAATTTCAAATTGATAACTTTTAGTTGGCATTTCTCCACACCATTTTTGCCCAGAAATGCACCGAAGACCCTCAAAAATGCATTTTGCTAAAACATAGTAAAATTTGAAAAATTAGATTTCAATTTTTTCCAATTTAATCCTGAGCATAGTTAAAGGCTGGTCAAGGTATTCCCTTTGTTGCTAGATCACTAGATAAAAGATGAGTTAAGTTAGGAGCTTGGTGATTTAGTGATAACCGTTGATGGAGGATCAAATCGATGGCTGGTGCTTGCTCTCATAATGGAACCAGGGTTAAGGCAAATATCCAGTGATTCTGAGATTGCTTCTTTCACTCATTCTCCAGATAGAATCAGGGTTAAAACAAAGATTATGAGATTGTGAGACTTTCATCGATCATGCAATCTCCAAATGAGCTTGGGTTAAGTCAAACTTAGCAAAAGGTCTATCGCAGTAGTTATGTCTTGCATTCAGTGAATCGATGACTAAGTGATCTCGTATTCTCTAGATTTTGGTAGTTAAGTGCTTAACATTCAATGATTCAACACTATGGTTATCTCCAAGTTGTACAATGAAATGGTTAAGTCTTCTAACATCAGGTAATTCAATGGTGGTAATTGATATAGATGAGATCAGACAATTATCGCTTGATCTTTGAATGAAACCATGAGTTAAGTAAAAATTTGGCAATTATGAGATAGGCTTTTTCGCTTGATCTCCCAATTAAACCTCGGTCAAGATAAATGTTCTACAATCCTGAGAAGTCCTTCAGTCGTGTAATCTCCAAATTAGGCGAGGTTAAGACTTACCGCAGGACAAAGGAAAGGTGGGTCTAGTTGCCAAGTCATGTAGAATTGTTCATGTCTGATTGGTTGTCAAGGATAGATGTAGACAAACTCTTTAAAAGGAAAAATTGACTATTATGTCAATTTCTAAGAGCCACACGATGTGTTGGGAAAGGACAAGATCAATGATTGGTATTTAAAATTTGTCAATTAACCATTGCAAGCGGGATTTTGAATTTTTTGAGGGTTTTTCTCTATAGGATTGAGTCGGTGAACTAGAAGCGACAAGTTGAATCATTTTTATTTGTTTTAGAGGATGGTTGGAGGTAAAAAATGGTGAGTAAAGTGTCAGGTAGCCATCCTGATCAGACTTGTTTTCCTAAAGTTCCATGCTGGCTAAATACAAATGACTGATATTTTGAGAGGGGTGTCTTAGGGTACACTTTGAAGCCCTAAATAAGGAGGTTCATCAGGTAAAAACTGATAGGATGTTTTGGCACAAAAGAGAGATGAGTGGTTGCATTTCCTTGACCCAATGAAAAGACTTACAAATCTTGGGAGGATGTTTACTCCTTAGAACAAACAAATAGAATAATAACCCACTAAGATCACAATAGGTGGCATCTCCCAAACTCCTTAAACAAAGAAAACTATAGGAAGAATTTTATATGAAGACACAGATACTGATGAAGGGTGCTCCCCTTAATACCACAAACACATAACAGACATAGAGAAACAACAACAATAATATGCAAGAATAGAAAATTGGCTTCTTATTATCTCCACAAATGTGGAATTACAAACTTTTAGAATTACAATATGCAAAGCCACATGGGCATTCCCTTACAATATTCTTTAGGACAAAGCCTCGAATCAATACCCAGAACTATTCTGAACTGCCTAAGACAATAATACAGCCTTCCTTATATAGGCAATTTTTCACCGCCTGGGAAGGTTCCAGAAATTTAGCCCATAGGGCCGACCAAACTTAGAATTATTTTATTTTTCAATTTATTACATCAAAGTCGGCTCAAAATAAATTTTGAAACCCGAATAGAAATTTTGAAGAAAAATCATTTTCTGCCATTTCAGGTGACCCAACTTCCGAAGACCATAAGTCATCACCAGTTGACCCGATTGACTATTGTAACCCCATTTCGGAAAGGGCGCGAGGAGCTCTACAATGCCTAAATCAAGCAAGCTTCATTCAGCTCAAAATTCAACCTCATCCGGGGCCTCTAAAGCCTTCAAAACCGAGTTCAAAGTTTCTGCACCCTGTTTCCAAAATCGAAAATCTTCAATATCTTCCAATATACACTTGATCTGGCAATGAAACTTTACTGGCAGACTTATATGACCAAAATGAACCTCCAAGAAAGAAATCAGATCATTCTAAGCACATACGAAAATTACCAAAAATAGTAACTTTCCATAAATAGCAGCTCTGCACAAAATAACCCTTATTGAATATAAAAACATAAATATTTTTGGGTGATGCAAGATTGCTCTTACACCCAGGATGCTCCTGCATCAGACACCCAGGGTAATTTGAGAAGTGACCCTGTCACGACTCAGGTGTGCAGAGGAAAACCAAGACGGTTAACCTCCACCCTTGTTAGCCATGATGAATCTTCAATAGGTCGTCCTTTCCACTTGACCAGATATTCTTCATATGTCCTGTTCCTTGTGCTTCTGCCAACATGACTGTCCAGTATATCTTCGATCTCCTTAGTGTCTGAACTAGTTGCTGGAATACTCCACTGTGCTGCTGTGATCTCATCTTCAACACCTCCTTCATGATACTCTGTCAGATCTGAAATGTTAAACACTGGTGAAATATTTATCTCAGTAGGCAATTCTACCTCATATGCGTTTCCTGAATCATGTTTCTTCAATATCCTGCATGGTCCAAACTTCTTCATTTTCAGCTTGTTATATGTACCAACTGGAAACCGCTCCTTCCGCAAATGAACCATGACTTCATCACCAACTTGAAATTCCTTATACCTCCTTTTCTCATCTACCTTAGCCTTATACTGTGCGTTCATCTTGGTAATATGCTTCCTCACCTCCCCATGCATGTTCTTCAAGTGTTCTGCAAAATCTTCAGCTTCAGCACTACTTATTTCTCCTTTATCTATCTTCCTCAATTCAGATGCATTTCTTGGACTACTTCCATATACAATCTGGAATGGTGATTTACCAGTGCTTCTGTTGACAGAATTATTGTATGCAAATTCCGCCTGTGGTAAAATCAAATCCCATCCTGTTGGCTTATCTCCAACCAAACATCTCAGCAAATTTTCCAAACTCCTATTCACCACCTCTGTTTGTCCATCAGTCTGTGGATGATGTGATGAACTGAACTTCAAATCTGTCTTCAACTTCTTCCACAATGTACGCCAGAAATATCCAACAAACTTAGTGTCCCGATCTGAAACTATGGTCTTTGGCAAACCATGAAGTCTTACTACTTCTCTGAAAAACAATTCTACTACATGAACAGCATCATTAGTCTTCTTGCAGGGAATGAAATGTGTCATCTTTGAAAATCTGTCAACCACCACAAAAATTGAATCATGTCCCCGCTGAGTCCTCGGTAAACCAAGGACAAAGTCCATGCTGATATCCTCCCAAAGCTTCCCTGGTACAGGTAATGGCTGATACAATCCTGTATTCTGCTTCACTCCTTTCGCCATCTGACATACTCTGCAACGCTGTACAAACTTCTTCACATCTTGCTGCAACTATGGCCAATAATAATTCTCACTAACCAAACCAAGGGTTTTATCACGACCAAAATGTCCAGCCAATCCTCCACTATGCTTCTCCTTGATGAGATTCTCTCTCATAGAACTTCGTAGAATGCACAACTGACTCCCTCTGAATAGCATATCATCTTAGATGATAAAATCCAGCCATTTCGTCCTGTCTAGAGTAACAGGTTCTTTACAAGCTTTCCAAGCTTCACCAAAATCAGGATCCTCTGGATACAAATTCTTGAGTTCCTTGAACCCAACCACTTCAATCTCCATTTCTGTCAGCAATAGTTGCCTTCTGCTAAGAGCATCTGCAACCCTATTAGACTTTCCACTCCTGTGTTTCAAAACAAATGTATAACACTGCAAAAACTCAACCCATTTCAAATGCCTCTGATTCAACTTTCCTTGACTATTCAAATATTGCAAAGCTTGATGATCAGTATACAAAACAAACTCCTTAGGAAGCAGATAATGTCTCCATTTCTTTAATGCCTGAACTATAGCATAAAATTCCTGATCATAAACAGAATATTTCCTCTTGGCATCATTTAACTTCTCACTGAAATAAGCAACAGGTTTACCTTCTTGGCTCATAACAGCTCCTATTGCAGTACCACTAGCATCACAATCTACTTGAAACACCTTATTAAAATCTGGAAGTGCTAAAACAGGTTGTTCTGTAACTTTTTGTTTCAACAATTGAAAACTCTTTTCTGCCCCATTAGTCCACTTAAACTCTTTTCTATCCCCTCTCATTGTTTCAGTCAAGGGTCCACAAATACTGCTAAAATTTCTGATAAACTTTCTGTAAAAGCTAGCTAGACCATGAAAAGATCTTACCTCAGTAGCACTCCTTGGAGTAGGCCATTCAAGGATAGCCTGTACCTTCTCTGGGTCCATTTTTAGACCTTCTGCTGAAACTACAAATCCCAAATACACTAACTCTTTCTTCACAAAACTGCACTTCTTCAAATTAATCAACAATTTCTCTTCTCTCAACTTCTCAAATACCATACGAATATGCATCATATGCTCATCCAATGTCTTACTAAAGATCAAAATATCATCTAGGTAAACAATGACAAACTTACCCAGAAATTCTTTCAAAACCTCGTTCATGAGCCGCATGAAAGTGCTCGGTGCATTGGTTAGCCCAAAAGGCATGACTAACCACTCATACAGTCCTTCCTTTGTCTTGAAGGCAGTCTTCCATTCATCTCCTTCTCTGATCCGAATCTGATGATATCCACTTTTCAGATCTATCTCTGAGAAATACACAGCTCCACTCAAACAGTCCATAATATCATCCATTCGTGGCAATGGAAACCTGTACCTTATTGTGATCTTGTTTATTGCCTTAGAATCTGTACACATCCTCCATTCTCCATTCTTCTTTGGTGCTAATACTGCTGGTATAGCACAGGGACTCAGACTCTCACAGATCAATCCTTTCTGTAACAGTTCATGTACTTGCCTGTTCAACTCCTCACTTTCTGCAGGTGTCATTCTGTGTGCTGCCTTATTTGGCAAACTCGCTCCTGGGATCAAGTCCATCTGATGACTGATCTTCCTGACTGGTGGTAATCCATCAGGCACGTTATCGGATACAATATCCTGAAACTCATTCAACAAATCTGCAACTTCTACAGGAACATCTTCTACTTCCTCTTTACCAGCTTTTGGAATTAAAGCAAAACATACATGCTCATGCCTCATACCATCAAGGAAATTTCTTCCATCAACAAAAGTTATCCTTGCATTACCACATACTTTTTCTTCAGTCTCCTTCAATGGTTTTAGCTTATGTCGCACTCCATCCTTTGTCAGGGAATAGGTATTCGCACGACCATCATGTACAGCACATCTGTCAAACTCCCATGGTCTACCCAACAACATATGACATGCATCCATAGATATGACATCACACAGTACCTCATCTTGGTATCCACCAATCTTGAACTTCACCAGGCATTGTTCATTGACCATGACCTTGTGGTCATCTTGTACCCAGGCAATCCGATATGGATGTGGGTGTTTCTGTCTCTTGAGCTTCAACTTTGTCACCATCTCTTCTGACACCAAATTGTCAGTGCTTCCACTATCGATGATCACATCACAGCATTTACCTTCACACTTGCATCTAGTGCGAAACAGGCTCCTCCTTTGTTCAGGTTAATTCTCACCACTCAGCAAGACTCTTCTATTAATTAGCGTTTCTCCTCTTTCAGCATCTTCAGAATTTGATGATCTAGCATCTTCATCGACATGTGCAACTCTGGCCTGGCCTTCATTTCTCCTATCTGTTCTGCCTTGGCGCTGAGGACATTCAAATGCCCTGTGACCTTCTTCTCCACAGTGAAAACATGTTCCACGGAAGCCACCTCTTCCAGATCCTTGTCCTCTTCCTCTCCCTCTTTGATCTCTATTATTCTGATCCTGGAAGCGATTGAAATTATTTCCTCGCTGATTCTGACTGCTACTGGCCTCATCCTTCTTTTTCGGATCTTCATTTCGGCCACCATATGACCGTGCACCAGATCGTCCACTGCGACCTCTTCCCTTTTGTCTGCTCTCAAACTTCTTGTTTAGCTTTTCCTCTACTTTTAGGGCAAACTGGTATGCCTCTTCAATACTGTTCATTCGAACCAGATTCAGCTCCTCCTGAATGCTTGGCCTTAACCCATTAAGGTATCGGGCAACTTTCTCCTTATCAGCTTCTACATGGCCTGTTCTGATGAGAAGTCGATAGAACTCCTCTGTATACTCCTGAACAGATCTTCCTGCTTGCTTCAAACTCTGCATTTTCTTCAGTAGGTCAAGCTCATAATCAACAAGAATGAACTGTCGCTTCAATTTATCCACCATCCGATCCCATCTCGTGATTTTCTCCTTTCCCCTTCTATTTCGCTCCAACTGAATCTCTTGCCACCATATCTTCGCATGACCTTTCAGTCTGGCCTTCGCAAATTTGACCCTATCAGGATCCTCGACATCTTCATACTCAAAATATTCTTCACATTCATTGATCCAGTCGATCAATTCCTCTGGGTTAAGATTTCTAGAAAATGTAGGAACCTCAATCTTAGGTCTTTTCCCAATCTTGGAAATCGCCCGAAAAAATCTTTCTTCCTCCTGGTTCACAATTTCAATTTCTCTTTCTTGATATTCTTCTTCGGCTTCATCCTCGCTTTCGTCTCTGACATTAAGATTCATTCCTCTGCGAATCTCTTCTTGCAATGCTCGCACTTATCTCTGCAGCTCTCTAACCTCAGGTGTCACAGCACCAGCTCTTCCGCCACGTTCTCTTCGTGGAGGCATTTTTGCGATACGAGCTGAAACCCTAACCACGGTCCTGGCGCAAACTGCCTCACAGTCGGCGATCTGTTTACACACTCAAGAAAACCTGCTCTGATACCACTTGATGAAGGGTGCTCCCCTTAATACCACAAACACATAACAGACATAGAGAAACAACAACAATAATATGCAAGAACAGAAAATTGGCTTCTTATTATCTCCACAAATGTGGAATTACAAACTTTTAAAATTACAATATGCAAAGCCACATGGGCATTCCCTTACAATATTCTTTAGGACAAAGCCTCGAATCAATACCTAGAACTATTTTGAACTGCCTAAGACAATAATACAGCCTTCCTTATATAGGCAATTTTTCACCGCCTGGGAAGGTTCCAGAAATTTAGCCCATAGGGACGACCAAACTTAGAATTATTTTATTTTTCAATTTATTACATCAAAGTCGGCTCAAAATAAATTTTGAAACCCGAATAGAAATTTTGAAGAAAAATCATTTTCTGCCATTTCAGGTGACCCAACTTCCGAAGACCATAAGTCATCACCAGTTGACCCGATTGACTATTGTAACCCCATTTCGAAAAGGGCGCGAGGAGCTCTACAATGCCTGAATCAAGCAAGCTTCATTCAGCTCAAAATTTGACCTCATCCGGGGCCTCTAAAGCCTTCAAAACGGAGTTCAAAGTTTCTGCACCCTGTTTCCAAAACCGAAAATCTTCAATATCTTCCAATATACACTTGATCTGGCAATGAAACTTTACTGGCAGACTTATATGACCAAAATGAACCTCCAAGAAAGAAATCAGATCATTCTAAGCACATACGAAAATTACCAAAAATAGTAACTTTCCATAAATAGCAGCTCTGCACAAAATAACCCTTATTGAATATAAAAAAATAAATATTTTTGGGTGATGCAAGATTGCTCTTACACCCAGGATGCTCCTGCATCAGACACCCAGGGTAATTTGAGAAGTGACCCTGTCACGACTCAGGTGTGCAGAGGAAAACCAAGACGGTTAACCTCCACCCTTGTTAGCCATGATGAATCTTCAATAGGTCATCCTTTCCACTTGACCAGATATTCTTCATATGTCATGTTCCTTGTGCTTCTGCCAACATGACTGTCCAGTATATCTTCGATCTCCTTAGTGACTGAACTAGTTGCTGGAATACTCCAGTGTGCTGCTGTGATCTCATCTTCAACACTTCCTTCATGATACTCTGTCAGATCTGAAATGTTAAACACTGGTGAAATATTTAGCTTAGTATGCAATTCTACCTCATATGCGTTTCTTGAATCATGTTTCTTCAATATCCTGCATGGTCCAAACTTCTTCATTTTCAGCTTCTTATATGTACCAACTGGAAACCGCTCCTTCCGCAAATGAACCATGACTTCATCACCAACTTGAAATTCCTTATACCTCCTTTTCTCATCTGCCTTAGCCTTATACTGTGCGTTCATCTTGGTAATATGCTTCCTCACCTCCCCATGCATGTTCTTCAAGTGTTCTGCAAAATCCTCAGCTTCAGCACTACTTATTTCTCCTTTATCTATCTTCCTTAATTCAGATGCATTTCTTGGACTACTTCCATATACAATCTGGAAAGGTCATGCGAAGATATGGTGGCAAGAGATTCAGTTGGAGCGAAATAGAAGGGGAAAGGAGAAAATCACGAGATGGGATCGGATGGTGGATAAATTGAAGCGACAGTTCATTCCTGTTGATTATGAGCTTGACCTACTGAAGAAAATGCAGAGTTTGTAGCAAGCAGGAAGATCTGTTCAGGAGTATACAGAGGAGTTCTATCGACTTCTCATCAGAACAGGCCATGTAGAAGCTGATAAGGAGAAAGTTGCCCGATACCTTAATGGGTTAAGGCCAAGCATTCAGGAGGAGCTGAATCTGGTTCGAATGAACAGTATTGAAGAGGCATACCAGTTTGCCCTAAAAGTAGAGGAAAAGCTGAACAAGAAGTTTGAGAGCAGACAAAACGGAAGAGGTCGCAGTGGACGATCTGGTGGAGGGTCATATGGTGGCCGAAATGAAGATCCGAAAAAGAAGGATGAGGCCAGTAGCAGTCAGAATCAGCGAGGAAATAATTTGAATCCCTTCTAGGATCAGAATAATAGAGATCAAAGAGGGAGAGGAAGAGGACAAGGATCTGGAAGAGGTGGCTTCCGTGGAACATGTTTTCACTGTGGAGAAGAAGGTCACAGGGCATTTGAATGTCCTCAGCGCCAAGACAGAATAGATAGTAGAAATGAAGGCTAGGCCAGAGTTGCACATGTTGATGAAGATGCTAGATCATCAAATTCTTAAGATGCTGAAAGAGGAGAAATGCTAATTAATAGAAGAGTCTTGCTGAGTGGTGAGAATGAACCTGAACAAAATAGCAGCCTGTTTTGCACTAGATGCAAGTGTGAAGGTAAATGCTGTGATATGATCATCGATAGTGGAAGCACTGACAATTTGGTGTCAGAAGAGATGGTGACAAAGTTGAAACTCAAGAGACAGAAACACCCACATCCATATCGGATTGCCTGTGTACAAGATGACCACAAGGTCATGGTCAATGAACAATGCCTGGTGAAATTCAAGATTCGTGGATACCAAGATGAGGTACTGTGTGATGTCATATCAATTCACATTCATTGATCCAGTCGATCAATTCCTCTGGGTTAAGATTTCCATAAAATGTAGGAACCTCAATCTTAGGTCTTTTCCCAATCTTGGAAATCGCCCGAAAAAGTCTTTCTTCCTCCTGGTTCACAATTTCAATTTCTCCTTCTTGATATTCTTCTTCGGCTTCATCCTCGCTTTCGTCTCTGACATTAAGATTCATTCCTCTGCGAATCTCTTCTTGCAATGCTCGCACTTGTCTCTGCAGCTCTCTAACCTCAGGTGTCACAGCACCAGCTCTTCCGCCACGTTCTCTTCGTAGAGGCATTTTCGCGATACGCGCTGAAACCCTAACCACGGTCCTGGCGCAAACTGCCTCACAGTTGGCGATCTGTTTACACACTCAAGAAAACTTGCTCTGATACCACTTGATGAAGGGTGCTCCCCTTAATACCACAAACACATAACAGACATAGAGAAACAACAACAATAATATGCAAGAACAGAAAATTGGCTTCTTATTATCTCCACAAATGTGGAATTACAAACTTTTAGAATTACAATATGCAAAGCCACATGGGCATTCCCTTACAATATTCTTTAGGACAAAGCCTCGAATCAATACCCAGATCTACTACCCAGAACTATTCTGAACTGCCTAAGACAATAATACAGCCTTCCTTATATAGGCAATTTTTCACCGCCTGGGAAGGTTCCAGAAATTTAGCCCATAGGGCCGACCAAACTTAGAATTATTTTATTTTTCAATTTATTACATCAAAGTCGGCTCAAAATAAATTTTGAAACCCGAATAGAAATTTTGAAGAAAAATCATTTTCTGCCATTTCAGGTGACCCAACTTCCGAAGACCATAAGTCATCACCAGTTGACCCGATTGACTATTGTAACCCCATTTCGGAAAGGGCGCGAGGAGCTCTACAATGCCTAAATCAAGCAAGCTTCATTCAGCTCAAAATTCAACCTCATCCGGGGCCTCTAAAGCCTTCAAAATCGAGTTCAAAGTTTCTGCACCCTGTTTCCAAAACCGAAAATCTTCAATATCTTCCAATATACACTTGATCTGGCAATGAAACTTTACTGGCAGACTTATATGACCAAAATGAACCTCCAAGAAAGAAATCAGATCATTCTAAGCACATACGAAAATTACCAAAAATAGTAACTTTCCATAAATAGCAGCTCTGCACAAAATAACCCTTATTGAATATAAAAACATAAATATTTTTGGGTGATGCAAGATTGCTCTTACACCCAGGATGCTCCTGCATCAGATACAAAGGCAACACTTGGAAAAGTTAGAACTATTTTTGGAAGTTGTTGTAGAAGACTTTGCACTCAAATCAGTGTACACTTTTGTAAAATGCAACATAATGTAGTCTTTCACTTTATGTCTTTGTCCTATTTGTGTAATCTTTGGTCTTTTCCTAAGTGATCGATATCTTTTTTTGCAATCCTTATTCTATAAAAGGATTTCCAGGATCATTTAGAAAGGGATGAAACTTGAATTCATTTTGCTTGCAAAATCTGAGTCTAGGGTGTAAGAAAATTGTAATAGGTTAAGTTTTATGAGAAATGAACAAAGTTATCTGATTTTTAGCCATTATTTGAGGTGGTGCATATTTGAAAGCATAATATATGTAGAAACATGGTTCAACAATTTGAAAAAAAAAATCCAAAGTTTACTTCTCTCCTTGTGTATTATTTCCTTGAGTTATCAATATTGAAATTCATTGCATAGAGTGCTTCTATGTATATGTTGTTATTCCTTTGCACTGATCAGAGATCAGATTAAAGACTCTAGATAGGGCATAGATTTTTGGAGGTTTGCTTGAGGATATAAATAAGTAGTGTAAATTCATAAGATATTTTGATCAATATCATCATAAGGTGGTGATATTAAAAGGGTCCTGAATCAATAACATTGATAAGTTTATGTGTATTTTCTTTGTAAGTAAAGTATAGCCCAATGGATAAAGGCACTGGCTAGAAATGAGTTTATTTTGCAATAATGGATACCTATTAGAATTTGGTTGTAGTCCTATCATAAATATAAAATCATTAGAAGAATTTTTGAGGTATTAAGACCTAAAAATTTGTGTCCCACCAAATAGTAATGGAGATTCAATGAATGACTGGTTATCATTCACTTTCTTCTTACCACTCATCTATTATTTTCAATCTAGTTTAAAGTTGTAAAATTTGTATATTTCACTGGATTAGGTATATTCGCCTTGGTTTTTGTAAAGCCAGAAGTGCCGAGGGAAGTCTTGTCCCTATAGTTGGTCCAGTTGCCTACAGATCCCCCCATATTTGGAGTAGGCCCCTCCTTAAAATCTATCTTAGGTATACTGGTGTCTCTCTAAGTGTAAAGTCCATTTTGAGGAGCCAACACAATGGTGACTCTGCTGGGGAAGAGAACATAACAAAGAAATAAATTAGTTAAGAATCTCTGGTTACATTACATAGAATCAATATTATATAACCTAGTTTCATTTGCCCCATCTAAATCACCAAAAAAATGGTGACTCTACTAGGGAATAGATATGATACAGTCATGATGAATCTAAATTGAAGATCTCTGGTGTTATAAACTTGCTATAAATAACACGAGTACTAGTAGAGCTAGAATCATGGCCAACTTATTTATCTCATCCAATGGTTACCATTGAAGTGTATATAGTCAGGTTTTAAAGTTTTATATCATTTCACCAAGTTGTGAGTGGTGACTTTAAATTTTCTATTTGATCAGTGCATAAAATGATGTATTTTCAATCTTGATAAATAGTTTTTATACCCTATTGAAGTTTTGTTGTGTTGGTGGAAAAATATATAGAAAGCATTTTTAGTGGTTACAGTATTTGTTCTCTTCAAGGAGGTGGAAAATCTACAAAGATTTCAGTGTAGCAAGCTTCAGATCTATCAATCTTTCCAATCAGCGGGTTGAGTTTCAACCACATACTTCTAGGTATTTTATTTTTCAAAGCATAAGAAATGTTTCCTTATTAAGTGATTTAAACACTAAGAAAAGGAACAAGGTATGAAAAAGAGGTTTGCATGCTTTAAGAATTAGGATTGCAGTTTTGTAAAAATTTTAGTGAAGTATGAAATAGTAAACAATGGGGGACATATAGATTAGTGGGTCTGCTATACTTGAATGTGGTGGTTCTTTGTCAGAGTATGAAGAAAACTTTTTGACACAAAGAATCCAAGAGGAAGCCATAATGTTTTTAAGGAGACATGTGGAAAAAAGGAAAGAAGAATCAACACATGAGTTTTACAAGAGGTTTTCTGATAAACATAATGAGCTTCCAAAGGGTGTTGAGTTTTTATGGTTTGCATATATTGATTTTTTTTTATAGCTTTGTATGTTTGAATTAGTTAATTGGTCTACATAAAATACAGATGAATCTATTAAATAGGCTGAAAGATGGATAGATTCAATTAAAGATCCTAAATCTGAAAGTGATGATGATGTTGTTTATGTTGATGTTGATTGTGATGCTGACAATGAGATCAGTGAATATCAAGATGATGATGAAGAGTCTACATTTAATGATGTTTCTATTAAGTTTGTAGATCTTCCCTTTTATCAACATAAGAGAGAAACCTTCTTGTCTTAGTATATGATGCAGGGGCATCCAAGGTTAAGGTAGGGCATTCTGTGTCCTCAATGAAACTACATGGGGTGTTTGTATTTTGGCCGGTGTTACTCGGTTGCAACCTTGACTGACAGTCTTGGTCATTGAAGGAAGCTCGATCATTGAAGGAACTCGGTAGTCTCTAGCACTTGGTGAAATTGTTGCTTGGTCATGCCTATGGTGCTCAGTCGACATTGGTGCTTAGCAACGCTTGGTGTTCTTGGTAATTTTACTATCACTCGGTAGTTCTGACTTACCGACTAGAGTTCTTTGTGATTTTTTGAGCCGACTTGGTGAATTAATTGTTGGTAGCCATTGTATTGGGCTGACATAAACATTTATATACATTTGTAAGACAATTTGTATGGCATTTAATTTGTTTTTTTTGGGAGTTGAGGGTTTCATCCAGCCAGCTTGTGGTTGATGATTAGTATTTAAGGAGGGCTTGGGTAGATATTGAGGGATAGATTGGGTAGAGATCAAGACTAAGACATTAGAAAAGATCTAAATTTCAGATGCAAAGCTTAAGAGAGAAGTTGTGGAAAAGTGCTTGATGTTCTTGCAAATCATATTGTAATCTAATAATCATTTTGTAGCAAAGTTAGGGGTTTTCAGACTTGGGAACAAGGAGATTGCTTGAAGGCTTGTGAGATCAAGTTTAGATATGCCTTAGGGTTTCCATCAGCTTCTGATTGTCTTCAAAGCTGAACTAGCTGAGTTTGTATTAGATCTAGTTGTGGATCTTGCAGAATTGTTTTCTAATTGTAATTGGCCCTAACCCAGAAGGCCTTACAACCGGGCATGTTAATTAAAATTAGTGTTGAACAATTACTTTGTGTTGCATTGTTGAGTAATCCATTATGTAATTTTGTTGGCTACAAGGTTTGGACTATCCTTCATTGGATCCATTGGCCTTGAATGCATAAGGTGGTATCAAAGTGAAGTTTTGTTCTTGTTGAAGCGAGAGTTTGATCTGGTTGAAGTAGAAGGTTGACCTAGCAAGGCTAATCTTGCAAAATTGATCTTATTGGAGAAAAGCTTGTGCACAATCTGAATTGTAGATCCGAAGCACTGAACTTGTGAAATTGCACCCTAGTTATTTATAAGGTTGCAAGTTGAGATCTAACTTGTTGCAACTTGGAAATTGTCAAAAGGTGGTCGGTGAGGGTTTGTTGCAAAGGGTTTCTCTTATTCTTTAAGGATGCCTCTGAGAAGATTGGACCCTAGAGTTATTTATGATCTTTGTGATACTATTGAATCCCAGATCATAGAGAAGGTGAAATCAAATTTAAGATCTGAGATGGAATTGATGAAGAATGATATGGTCACCGAGATCATGAGAACTGTTGTTGGTATACCTTAGAATGTTGGTACTGAAGATGGCTATGAAGAAGCTGTTGAAGAATTTGAAACTGCTGGATCTAGTGGTGATGACCAAAGGAATAGATCTGGTGAAGACAAAACTGCTTGGTAGCCTAGACCTACTGCTCGATTTAGTAATTACTAAATGGAAGTTTCTACTTTCTCTGGTACTTTGAAGCTCGACAATCTAATTGATTGGATTGGTGAACTTGAAGATTTCTTTGAGCTTGAAGAAATTAAAGATCCTCTACAGGTGAGATTAGCATAGACAAAGTTGAGAGGACATGCTTCTCTTTGGTGGAAAGAACTATAGAGAGACTAAGAAGATGAAGGTGAAACAAAGATCAATTGATGGAGATTGATGGTGACTAAGTTGAAAGCTAAGTTCATACTGGTTGACTATGAGCTTGACTTGTTTAAGAAGTTACAGAATCTAAAATAGAAGGATTTGTCTGTTGAAGATTATATTGAGTTCTACAAACTCACTATTCAGTATGGACACCAAGAGCTTGGTAAGGAAAAGGTAGCTCAATATGTGAATGGTCTGAGATTCAATATTCAAGATGAGCTTGGTATGCTAAAGATTGATTTTGTTGAAGATGATTATCAGTATGCTCTGAAGGAAGAAGATAAGTTGAAAAGGAAATAGCCTAGTAACTCTCGAGGGAAACAAAAGATTGATCACTCGGTGAAGGAGAAACTGACTGATGTAGAAGATGAACAGAAACCCATGGAACCAAAGAAGAAGACAGGTAGAGTTATCTTTAAGGTTACTTGCTATAATTGTGGGGAGGAAGGACACCATTCTTTTGAATGCACATATAAGAAGGTTGACTGATGAACTACTATGATGAATGAGACCATTTATAATGAACCTAAATCAGAGAACTTGTTGCTTTAGTGAACATTGCTTGGTACAAAGGATGAACCTTGTCAGAGGAGTAACTTGTTTAGGATTTGATGCAAGACCAAAGGTAAAATTTGTAATGTTATGGTTGATAATGGTAGTACTAATAACCTTGTTGCTGAGGACCTAGTTCAGAAACTTGGTTTGAGTAGAATGAAACATCCTTGTCCTTTAGGCTTGGTTGCTTACAAGATGTTCATGCTTTGGAAGTTAGAGAACAATGCTTCATTGATGTTTATATTGGCCAGTACAAGGATCTTGTGCTTTGTGACATTGTGAAGATGAATAGTTGAGATATATTGCTCAGTAGACCTTGGCAATATGATTGTAGAGCTATTTATGACTGTGTAAGAAATGTTTTTACTATTGAGAAGAATGAAAGGAAGTTTTCACTGATGCCTTTGATGGATACAACACTCGGTAGGAGAAGCCTGAGTATTGGTAGCCGAGTTGAGATTGTGGACCTGTACATTGTCAAGAAAAGACTTGAAGAGATAGAGGAAACTGAAGTGGAAGACTTTGCAAGTAGAAAAGGTGGAGGACTTGTATGTGAAGAACCAGTTCAGGATTTATGTGGTAAATCCTGAAAGATGTTCCTCTCACATATGAACATCTTTTGGAACTTGGAGTGTCTGATGCAGGGGCATCCAAGGTTAAGGTAAGGCATTTTGTGTCCTTAGTGAAACTGCATGGGGTGTTTGTATTTTGGCTAAGTAGCTGGTGTTACTTGATTGCAGCCTTGACCGACGGTCTTGGTCATTGAAGGAAGCTCGGTCACTAAAGGAACTTGGTAGTCTCTGGCACTCGGTGAAATTGTTTCTTGGTCATGCTTGTAGTTCTCGATCGACACTGGTGCTTGACGATGCTTGGTGTGCTTGGTAATTTTACTATCAGTTGGTAGATCTGACTTACCAAATGGAGTTCTATGTGATTTGTTGAGCTGACTTGGTGAATTAATTATTTGTAGCCATTGTCTTGGGTTGACATAAATGCTTGTATACATTTGTAAGCTGACTTATATGGCATTTAATTATTTGTTTTGGGGAGTTAAGGGTTTCATCTAGCCAGCTTGTGGCTGATGATTAGTATTTAAGGAGGGCTTGGGTAGATATTGAGGGACAAATTGGGTAGAGATCAAGACTAAGACATCAGAGAAAATTTGAATGTCAGATGCGAAGCTTGAGAGTGAAGTTGTGGAAAATTTCTTGATTTTCTTGCAGATCAGATTATAATCTGATAATCATTTTGTAGTAGAGCTAGGGGTTTGCATACTTGGGAATAAGGAGATTTCTTGAAGGCTTGTGAGCTCAAGTTTAGATCTTCCTTAGGGTTTCCATCAGCTTCTGATTGTCTTCAGAGCTAAACTATTTGAGTTTGTATTGGATCTAGTTGTGGATCTTGTAGAATTGTTTTCTGATTGTAATTGACCCTAACCTAGAAGGCCTTACAGCCGGGCATGTTAATGAAAATTAGTTTTGAACAATTACTTTGTGTTGCATTGTTGAGTAATCTGCTATGTAATTCTATTGGCTACAAGGTTTGGACTATCCTTCATTGGATCCACTGGCCTTGACTACATAAGTATAAGAAATATTTGTGTAAACAACAAAAGGATAAATATGATGTAAATATTTTTTTTTGCAGTGATTGTTGTGCACAAGATGATTTGAGGCAAAAAGTTTCAGTCACTATTCAAGAAGAGGATGATGTTTGCAACACCAATAGTGAAGCCAATAAAAATGATAATGAAGTTCAATGCTTGCTAAGAAGTGAGAAGATCTCATCACTCTTGGCTATTGATTTTTCAAAAGTATGCCCCTAATGTGGATTTCAATTTGTAGTACCTAGATGATATATGCTTTGACATTGATAATGAGGTAGGTGTTCAAAGTAATGCTAATAATGATTCATTTTTTTATGAGTACCCCTCATATAATAAATTTTTTAGAAGAAGTGAATGAAGACCATGACAGTGTGTTGTTTTGTCATGAAGATTCCAATGATGAACAAGTTTCTTGTTCAGTTTATTTTCCTTCTTTTGATGAATATGATAGTGATTATGACAATGTTGAGGGAAGTGTCTTCAATAATAGGGACAGTGAAATTTTTTATAAAAGTGATGATGTAGATCAGTTTTCCTTTTGTCACAATGTTTATGAAAAATTTTTACACTTCGTTCATGATCCAGATTGTGAATAAATCCTTGAGGAACCAAGTTACTCAGTGGTTGAATCATCTCATGGAGATAAATTTGAGGATCTAGTTCCTTCTTAGCCAGGTGAGTTTCTAGTGATGCATGATGACTATTGTGTTTTATATTCTGATTCATTATTATATGAATGTTATATTTCTAGTCCTCAAGAAGAGGTGATAGATGTTCCATACTTTTTGGATTATGAAAATGATAGTGATTGTGACTAGAAGAATGGGGGTTGTAACAAATACAAAATTATTTTTCAACCCAAGAATGTTCACATATGTAGGCAACAAAATTGTCATGATATTTTCAGATGGATGGTCTCATATGGGGATAAAAATCATATGTTTGATAGAGGTAAACAATGGTTTCATTTTTGAGGCTTTGAGCCTTGGAAAATAATGTATATATTATATAGTTGTTTTCTTTCAGTTCTGTGGTGTGTTTCTTTTAGTAAGGTCCCCTATTTTTGAGAAAGAGTGAGAAGTTTTTTTTCTTTTTTGAGTGGTCTGCTTCCTCCAGAAATTCTAAATTCTTTCTATGCTTGTAAGAGGCATACATCCCTAGACAGAGCCACTATTAGCCTATTTTCCATTCATTGCAAAAATCCAAAGAAAATGGTCTTTTCCTGCAAAATCCTATAAGAATTGCCATGTTCTACTGCAACATAGTTTTGATCACCAAAGAAAATATATAATGTGCTGTGGCCTATGAAATTAGTCAAGGATAGTTTAGGGTGTGTGCAAGCTTTAGTTAAGATCACATGTCTTTTGGTGTAAAAACCAAATGAAATATTACAATTTGAAATTGTGAAGGTGTGAGAAATAGGGTTTATCCATGAGAAAGGGTTTCTAAAATTTGTCTAATTGTATAAAAACTCTACTGTTATTCTATTTCCTCATTCCTTTTTTGGGCCACATAACTTTCCTTTCTGCATGTGCCTTTTATTTTCCTTTGTTTGTGTGATCTCTAAGTCCTTAGCAGTTAGTGATTTTTGTCTAACGATTTGACAAAAATGGTATTTTCCAGGTCTCATAATTCCTGATAGTTTCCTTTAAACATTCAACAATCAAGTGAATGAGGTATATGCTTAATCTCTAGATCCTAGCCATTAGTGGCCTATCATTCAATGATCTGGTGAGTGGTTAAGGTTTTCCCTTTATCAGTGAATCTCCAAATCAAACAGTCAAGGCAAGAAACATCCAGTGAATGCCAGATTACCTCAGTCATGTAATCTATGAGTCTGATCATAGTTAAAGGTTGTGTTGGTTGTCCTTTTGGTTTCAATTTGTAGGTTTACACTATGATTGACAACTTAATGTCTCAAAACAATATACAACTATGTCCTTTACAAACTGACTGAAAGATATTATCATTTAAATTTGGGTGTGTGTGGTTGATGACAATGAAATGCCTCCAGATAATGGACCAGTGCCTTAACCTAGGGAAAAGACTCACCCAATTACATACATCAGCTCAAGATCTTAAATCAAACACTCTTGGGCTCAGGATAAGTGCTTTTCCTATTACCCCTCTCCCTCAAACACTAGGACATCAAATTCTTATTTGATTGTAAACTCACTGAACTCACCTAAAAGACTTTAATCCTAACTTTTTTAGGAACTCAGAGATGACTTCACAATACTCTTTGTTTACCATATGCTAATACACTTTGTGAAACTAACATATATGAGCTCAGAACCAAAACAAGAAGACATACACAAATGTAAGATTAGAACTCAATAACATTCTCATTAACATATTTAGGATCAGTATACAATCAAAGAAACACAAAGATAGGAAATAGACCCAAAATCCACCTCCCCTTTCCTCAAATGTTTATACAATCACAACCACTAGAACTAACCAAAATTTAGAACAAAACCTCAAGACTGAACCCTTACTCTATCAAAAACTAACTACTTATACCCCTAGTCACCTTGGAATCCTCAAAGAGGATGCATCAAGCTTCGGGTGACTAGGGTTAGCATTTCAACTACCCAATCAATAAAAAATACAACAAAAGTTATTACAGGGGAAGAAACACAGGCAACCTAGAGAAAAAAAATCTTAGATAGATCTACCATCATCAAAGTCTGCAAGAATAGAGAACACCAAGGAATTGCCATGAAAACCAGTCAAATCAGCCACCTACAAACACACCTCAAGCATAAAACCATACTCCTCCTGGTACAAAAACATCATGCCACCGACCACAGAGACCCTCAGATCAGTCGGCAACAACCAGTGCCACCAAACCAATCGAAATCGACTGCTAAAACCATAAATTTTGGTACTTCCTATCGCTGGAAACCCTCTGTAAATTTGAATTTGAATTTCAATGGCTATTTCCATGAGGCCAATAGAAAATTGGCGGTCGACATTTAAACTTAGGTCAACTTTATATCGCGACCATCGGATCTTTCCCTTTCACGGGCTTTATGATTTACCTTTTAAAAAGACCCCAGTCACATTTAGTGAACTGGTGACAAAAGACCTTTTCCAGTTCATGGAATACTTTATCTCTCCACCATTTAGTTTAGCGGTTACGCGAACACTTGTTCGCTGAATTGCCAGTCAATTTGGAGCACTGCTATTTTTCTTCACGAATGAGCGAAGCCTTTTGAAATTTTTCAGAGCTGCTAAACACTTTTATCCAGACTACCAAACATTAGACCCCCTCCTGGGCCTGCTTTATGCCACTTGTCATCACACCATAGCCAATAAGAATCATGCATGTTAGCTCCCTATAGTAGACATGACCCACAAAGTATAAGCCTTTAATCAAATGGTTGTTGCATGATTGCATGGCCTGAAAAGATTCCATGCGATCATGTGATAGCCATAGATCCTGCCACACTGTTAGCCCCTTTGAAAGATTTAGGCCCACTGACAAATCCAAATCACCTTCCCGCTCGACCAATCAGAACAATGCAAGTCAATGCCACCTGTTAGAGGACCCACCCTCGTCAGCTATCTGAGAAAAGTAGAATCGACGGCTGGCGTAAGATCTCATGGCTCTGACAACTTCCATGAGAATTTATGCCAACCGTAGATCTTCTACAGATGTCAGGTCCCACTAACAGACATGCAAGCAACTAGGTCCCACTGAAACATCCAAGTAAGATTCAAAATCAATGGATAGCACATGATCTCATGGGGTAGGAATATTTCTTGAGATCATGCACTGATCATAGATTGAAAAGCCTTCTCTACAGGCCCCACTGACAGGATCCCACTCAGCATTTCATCAACCAATAAGAAACTGCCAACTATGCCAACATGGCAGTGGACCCACTCAGTTTAAAAGATACGTCACACAGGAGAATCAATGGCTGGCATATAATCTCATAGGTCTGATAGATTCTATGAGAAGACACGCCAACCACCTGATTGAACCATGACCAAGACCTAGGCCCAGGGAAATATTAAAGGCCGAAACTATAGGAAAAATAAGCATAGGGACTTAGGAAGAATTAAATCACTAGGACTTAGGAAAAATTAAATCGGCCAGACTATAGGCTTAAGGAAATATTTGCGCACATGGGTTTTAGGGAACTTTAAGTGGCCCAAGAAAGTAACAACAAATTAGAATAGGGCCAGGGTAAAACAAAGGTTTTTTTCCTACAACGGCTAGATTTTTGAATATTTTCTCTAGGGCTTGAGGCCAGAGATATGAAAAATATTGTAGAGACTAGGGAAAAGGACAAACAACAATGAAAATGTTTTAGATTGCTAATAGTGGCTCTGTCTGGGTATGTATGCCTCCTGCCGGCATAGCAAGGATCTAGAATCACTAGTTAAAGCAGACCATCCCATTGGAAAAACTAACAATAAAGAGAAACAAGACCAAAACCTAATAGACCAGGACAAAATAGGACAGGGGCAATCAACTTTACAAAATTTATAGAATGTACAGACCTAACTACTATTCATGGAAAACAAAATACCTTCAATTGAAGTATTTCTTCAAGAATTGTCCATGAACTGGCAATTCTTGAATATCACCATTTAATTCCTTGACAATGTATGAATCTTGGCCCCATTTCTCATGAATTAGATATGGCCATAGCTAGAGTGGATCAAATTTACCATGTTTTCCTTTATCCTCCAATCTGGCATTCCAAATTAACACCAAATCACCAGGCTCAAACCTCCTCTCTGTTAGAAATAGGAAATACTGAGAGGGGGGGGTGAATCAGTATTTCACAAACTTTTTCTTTTGACCACTTATGGATATAATAGATTACTTTAGTGCATACAAAGATTATCAAGCTGATTAACAAACATAGTAGTAAATAGAAAGAACTCATAACACATGATATGTTCTCGAGGAAACCCTGGCCAAGGGAAAACCCCGGTGGGGATGGTACCCACAAAGATCACTAATCAAAAGTATCTTGTTAGGGATATTGGACCCTGTTAGGAGTCAATTTACAATATATAGTAGATTTGTCCTGGTTAAAGGACTTTAGGCCTTGTTAGAAGCCTTAACCCTGTTAGGAGTTAGATTACAAAACCTGATCACTAGCTGAGCTCACTGCCCAAACAGGTAATACAAAATGTTTCTGACTATAATATGGTACTGCTTACAACTTCCCATCAATAACCTTTGCTTCTATCACAATATACAACTATCGCAAGTTATCTTTTCTTTCTTTTTACATATCACACTTATTTTCATTACATTTCAAGTATGCCTAATATATGAGTTATTAAAGATAATAACTTTACATGGTCACTTCCAAAATATTTAGCCAAGAGTAAACATCTAGGATGTCATCCCTTCATAATGTTAAGTCATTATTTTGACAAGCAAAAATAATCCCTTAACACTTTCGCTAATACTGTCTCCAAAACTGTTCTGTCTGCAAAAACTATCTTTGGTAAACTTTGAATAACTTTGTCTGTACTACTCCAAAATTTATGCGCACTGAGATAGGGTATCATCATACTATTTAGAAGCTTTAGTTAACTACACAAACAAAAATATTTCTCCAGTGGACGTCGCCAACTAAATCTTCATCGGGTGCTCTGTTAGGATCACTGTATCCATACTTAGACAATTTCTTTCTTCAACTTTCCATACTTGCATTCCAGTTTCTGTGCTCTCAATAGAGATCATATGTTTCCATAATGACAACATCTATGCATCTACATTAGCCAAATTTCCAACAATCTCCCCCTTTGTCATTGGTGGCAACATATGGGAAAATTGGCTAATTGTGCAAACAAAACTTTAAAGTATTTACAAAAAAAAATGTGGCCAAAATTATACAACACATATACAATATTGTACTCCATAGAATAGCTCCCCCTATGAGTATCCTTCCTCAACATATATTCAATTTTTTGCTATCTCTCCCCCTTTGACAACAATGACAAAGATAGGGTGTACAAAAATTTCAAAAAAAAACTTTATACCTTGTTAACAGCTATTGCAAAGCCGGTAGGCTTGCAACACAGTCACCAAACTCTAACTTCCATGATTCAAAATCTTTCTCCCATATCTTCCTGATGGATTCAATAACATTGAGTAGAGTACTCAATCTATATGCTGCCGTCTGACAAGCTTGCAAGGAATTGAAGCTAAACTTCTAAAAAAATGTCTTTGCTGAAAGACACTGCTCAATTTGGTCTTCAACAATTGATATCTTGATTGAGACATGCTCTCTCAAGATGTTAACCTTGATCATCTTTCTGTTCTTCTCCTCTGCTAACATTCTGATTTCATCTTTGAACTTCCTTATGTTCTTCTCTACAGAACTTATCTTTACATTTGGGCTTGACAAGGTGTTTGTTTCAGCTATAATTGCATCTATCTTCTCTCTGATCTTCTTATCTTCTTCAACTATTAGGATTTCTGATTTTTTGCTTTGTATATACAAACTCTTTCCAGTCTCAAAATGTTTCCTCAAATTCTTTATGCATACATCCAAATTTCCAATATCATTTCGAATATTTACACTTAAATTTTGTTGCATTTCTGCTTCAAAGTCTTCCTGAACTTTTATTCTAGCAATATCCTTTAAGTTAGAAAATTTAGAGTCAAAAGAGTTTATTACTATTTTAGCTTTTTCAAGTGGATCCGATTCAGATACCTTAGTGCTGATCACACTCTCAAGTTTCTCTGTCAAAACTCTAACTTTGCCTTCAAGGTCCTTCACCTTCTTATTCTTTCCAATAATTTTATTAAGAGATGTGATGAGCTCAAGTTGATCATCATCTTCAACTTCTTTTCCAAGGTCTTCAAAAATTGAACCAATTTGTCTCTTGTTACTGTCAGGTGCACTAGGGGTAGTGACCTCTATCAAAATTTGTTTACCTTTAATAGTCTATTCTGCTGGAACTGATTCTGATACCGCAGGTGCTTCCACTGCCTCTATGTCCTTTTATGATTCTGTGACCTTTTCTTGCCCTCCGAAAGCCAAATTGTCAACAATTTTTCCTAAATCATGAAATACTAAATCATCTGACTCTAGTGTCACTTTGGTGCCTTCAATATCCAGTGATTCTTTGCCAATATTGATATGTGAAGAAGATGGAGCTTCTTCAATACCAACTTCCTCTGCATGTTGTTCCTCTGATTGCTTTTGCTGAGGGTCTAATTCAACATGCATTTTTACAACTATATCTACAAGAACTTGCATTACTACTTGCTCTGTCTCTTTTTGTACTTCCTCCTTTTTGCCTCTCATTATAAGGATTGTTCTTCTCTTAGTTCTCAATAAAGTTCCAAGAGACTTCAAGAATCTCTTCAAATGATCTTCATCCTCAACTTCATAGAACTGTCTGATTACATGTTCTCTCATCTTTATGTCCTCTTCTTGTGCTCTCTATTTTCTATTCACAAGTCTGTTATACAAATCTTCTGGGATCTTACCATGAATTGTGCTAAGTTTCTTATCTACCACAATCATATGTGTAACCATTGCATTTTCAAAGTTTAATCTGTCAAATGATCCATATAGATCATAGAATTTATTCAACTTAGTGAAGTCTCCATGCTTCAATATATCTTCATTAACTCTTTCAATTCTTGGTTTCCAAGTTTTCTTCTTGATTGAAACTACATCATCATCTTTAATTACTGCTACATTTCTAGGTACTGGTGGTACAATTACTTTTTGTCTCTTGTCGGGTCCTGTTGCACTCACTTTTACTCTTTTGCTAGGAATAGGAGAAAAATATTTATCTCCTTCATCTTTTTCAGGTACTTCAACTTTTACCTTTACTGCAATAGAATCAACAGGATCTGCACTTGATACAAGAATTTCACTTTGCCTCAAGGCTTCTGCAGTCTTCTTAGCTATGTCAAACTCATGACTTGACATACCTGATTATTTCATTATTTTCCTCATAGTAGATTCAACTCTCTTACTAGATTGCTTCTTTTCTCTCAAACTTATTGCAGAGTTGAAATTCTCTTCATAGGTTCCAAACCTATTTGCATGACCATCCAACTCACACTTTAACAATCTATTCGCATATCCTACTATTTCTGCTTCAGATATTTCATAGCCAAGAGGGTCTATGAATTCCATTCTAGGCTCAACTACTTCAATGTAGGTGAAATCAGTGTCTACCATAAAACAAATGTCATCTTTATGCTTTTCAACTAAGGATTGAGGAATCCTTGATTTGTTCTTAACAATATTCTGAAAAGTCTTCAATACAAGCTTCACATTGTCATTAACTTTATCAAAAAGGTGCTTCATGTAGACTGAATTTATTCTTTCCATTGTGTTCACATTGTCACTCCAATCAACTGTGTAAGGAAATCTTCTCAAAATATGGAAAAACATATAGGTTATCAGAGATAAAAACCTAAACTGTGTGTACTTAGCCTTCTTAATCTTTTCTAAGTTCTCAAATAACTAAATTTTCAAAATTTCACATAGGTCTACTTGTTTCTTCTCAATACACATAAGATAAGATACATGAATCATTCCTACAGCCATGTCATCTTCCCTTGAACTACCATAGAATTTAGTTGTTAGGATCTTGCAAAGCTACCTAACATCATCTTGCTTAATCTTACTTATCACAATTCTTCTACCATTATAACTAGATCCAGTGTTGTCTAAAACAATCTTTCTCATGTTCTTTTCATTCAGTGGAATCTCTCCAACTTTTGATAATCCAGTAACTTCATGAATTAGGTCGGTAGTTATATCAATAACTCTATCCTCCATCCAGAATTTCCCATTGTGGATTCTACTTAAAATGATCTTGGTACATTCCTCATCATTGAATTCATACTTCATGGAATATTTGATAATTTCATTATTCTCTAGGTGCCCATAAGCTGGTTTAACTGACATGTCTTGATTGTACAATTTCATGTAATCATCACTAAAATCTACATCTCCCAAAGTTTCAAACTTGCAACCTAAATATCCTTTAACATTCTCAATGTGCAATACTCCGTCTGGTACGGATGATAATGCTAGACTGTTATCAATTTCAATTGGTTCTACTAGTTCTTTCTTAATCTTAGGTCTATTCTTATCCTTAACATTATGAACCATAGAAATATCCATCTTATCAACTGATTAAAGATCAAAAAATACCTCAACTTTGCAAATATAGGGTTTCGGTATGATCGTCGCTACAAATTGCTTCCAAACTTCTTCAAATCAACCTCAACTTGCTTTTTCTTCTTTCAAATCTCTCTTCAATCACTTTGTAATCATAATAACTTCAATTTTGACCTTATAACACTTCACATTAACTCGATCTAACATCGCATGCATTCATTTTGCCGCTAAAACCTCAAAAAGTTGATTCTGCAAACCTGCAACCATAAAACTTTCTGCGACCTCGCAAAACACAATATTTTCTTTTGCACACTTAACCATAGCATTAGTACAACATAATAAACCTATATCTAACGTGCAAAACTTAACTCATTCAAATTCCTAATCTACACTAATCCTAAGTCCTAAACTATAGAAACTTACATAATTTAAGTACTTAAAGAAGGGTCAGGTAAAGATTCATCCTTACCATTAGCTACATTACCTTCCTGACTACTTTTAGTGCTGACTATACCTCCTTGATCTGTGCCTTTATCAAATTTTACTTCTTGTTTATTGCTACAACAACCTTTCTCTTTGTTTCCTACATTTTCATTCCTTCTTGCATTGTTCCTAGGGTTAGGGTTATGATGATAACCTCCATTGTTCATTCTGCAAAATCTTGCTGAGTGTCCAAACTTGTTGCATATTTGAAAAATGATTCCATTGTTTCCAAATCTCTGTCCTTGCTGGTTAATCTGTGACCTACAATTTCTAGCAATGTGTCCTACTTTGTTGCATCTAAAACATACTACCACTTTTATTTGATTCATTTCTTCAATAGATTTCTTATCTGCATTGTTAGTATTCCCAATCATTCTATCATAATTATTCAAAATTACTTTAGGTCTTCTACATTTGTTAGCTCTGTGTCCAAAACTATGACAATTATAACAATGTCCATTAAGAGGTTTAAATTGCTTACCTGTGCAATCTCTCTTCATGTGCCCAATAGTATTACAAGAAAAACATCTACCTTTGAATTCTCTTTGCATACCTTTAGATGATTCTTCTTTCTCTCTAGGTGGTTCTTCTCTAGGTGGATCTTCCAATGTGTTCTCATCTAGCTTTATTTCCTCCATACTTTCAGATGTCTTCAGATCTAGCTTCTTACTTTCATGGATTGTTCTAAACATACTAAATCCAAATCTAGTCCTATCAAAAAATGGTTCTTCAAAATAAATTTGCTTTCTAGTCTTATCACTATTTGAATATAGCCTTTCAAGTTGTTGTTTAGATTGAGTTAATTCACCTTTCACAATTTTATTATACTTCTCAAGTTCCACATACTGCACTTTTACTGTTTTAGATTTGGATGTTTCCTTTTCAAGTCTTGACCTCAGATCTTCATTCTCAATTTTCAATTTTTCATTATCAGATCTCAAATTTCCATCTTTCATACTAAGCTTCAGATTTACTATCTTCAACTCATGCTTAAGGATCTCATTTTCTTTTTCTAATTCATCACAATCTTCAACAAGCATATCAGATTTCTTTTCAGATTTCAGATCTTCAATCTTACCTTTTAATTTGTCAATAGCATTCTTTGCATCTTCATATTTTCTTCTTAATGAGTTTCTTTCATCAATAAGCATATCAATCTGTTCAAGAGCTTCTTCAAGATTCTTGTGAAGTTGATCCATTTCCATAGAGATCTTACTCAAGCTGCTAAGCTTTCCTTAAATGTTCCTTCTCCGAGTATCTGCACTTCGATACCAATTGTTAGAAATTGGAAATACTTAGAGGGGGGGTTGAATCAGTATTTCACAAACTTTTTCTTTTGCCCACTTATGGATATAACAAATTACTTTAGTGCATACAAAGATTATCAAGCTAATTAACAAACATAGCAGTAAATAGAAAGAACTCATAACACATGATATGTTCTCGAGGAAACCCTGGCCAAGGGAAAACCCCGGTGGGGATGGTACCCACAAAGATCACTAATCAAAAGTATCTTGTTAGGGATATTGGACCCTGTTAGGAGTCAATTTACAATATATAGTAGATCTGTCCTGGTTAAAGGACTTTAGGCCTTGTTAGAAGCCTTAACCCTGTTAGGAGTTAGATTACAAAACTTGATCACCAGCTGAGCTCACTGCAAAAACAGGTAATACAAAATGTTTCTGACTGTAATATGGTACTGCTTACAACTTCCCATCAATAACCTTTGCTTCTATCACAATATACAACTATCACAAGTTATCTTTTCTTTCTTTTTACATATCACACTTATTTTCATTACATTTCAAGTATGCCTAATATATGAGTTATTAAAGCTAATAACTTTACATGGTCAGCTTCCAAAATCTTTATCCAAGAGTAAAAATCTAGGATTTCATCCCTTCATAATTTAAATCATTATTTTGACAAGCAAAAATAATCCCTTAACTCTTTCGCTAATACTGTCTCCAAAACTGTTATGTCTGCAAAAACTGTCTTCGGTAAACTTTGAATAACTTTGTCTGTACTACTCCAAACTTTATGTGCACTGAGATGGGGTATCCTCATACTCTGTAGAATCTTTATTTAACTACACAAACAAAAATATTTCTCTAGTGGACGTCGCCAACTAAATCTTCATCGGGTGCTTTGTTAGGATCACTGTATCCATACTTAGACAATTTCTTTCTTCAACTTTCCATACTTGCATTCTAGATTCTGCGCTCTCAATAGAGATCATATGTTGTCATAATGACAACATCTATGCATCCACATTAACCAAATTTCCAACACTCTCCATAGCCTTCCTATCATATAGGTTCTTGATTTGCAATTGCAACTTGACATTCCTTGCAATTGATTCTCTTCTAGTTTCATCCAACCTAATGAGGTCCTCAATTCTCAACTGCATTTCATCATTTATATCATCATCATATAATTGCACAAACTTATAGATTTCCAATAGATTATTCTGAGGCATTCTTGCATGTATTCCATATACTAGATCAAATGGTGCACAACCAATTACCTTTTTCACAGTCACCCTATCAGCCCATACAGCTAATGGTAGTTTTGAATTCCATGCCTTTTTATTCTTTTCAAGAATCCTCTTGAGGATCTTAATCAAAATCTTATTAGTAGATTCTGCCTGTCCATTTCCTTGTGGATGATAAGGTGAAGAATTTGACCTCTGAATTCCTAGACCTTTGTAGAATTCCTTGTATTCAGTAGACCTGAAGCACATTGCATTGTCACTAACTATCCTCTCAGGGCAACCAAACCTTGTAACAATATTATTCAATAGAAAATCAATGACCACCTTACTAGTTGCATTTCTTGTAGGGATAGCCTCTACCCACTTAGTAAAGTAATCAGTGGCAACTAGTATCCAGGAATGTCCTCCACTAGACTTGTTTGGTATCTCCCCTATGAAATCTATTCCCCATTGTTGGAAAGGAGCTTGTACTTCTACTGGCCTTAAGGGCACATTGCCTGAAAATTTAAGCTTACCAAAGAACTTTTGACAAGCATCACATCTCCTTACCAATTGCTCTGCATCCTTCAAGATTGTAGGCCACTATAACCCTGCTCTCAAGATCTTATGAGTAGTAGTCTTACCCATATAATGCCCACCATAAACTCCCTCATGCATTTCTTCCAACAACTTGTTAGCTTGATTATCATTAACACATTTCAAAAGTATGCAATCCAAATTCTTTCTATACAATTTACATTTCACAATCACATACTTGATGGCCTGTAATTTCAATGTCCTCTTCTTATTGTCATCCATGTTTGCTGGACATTTCATGTTTCTCAAGTAATAGATGATATCTTGATACCAGATACAATCATCCATATCACGTGTAATCAACCTCAGCTTGATTTATCTGATTTGCATCGAGATTGGATTGAGCCATCAATTTTGCCAATCCTTGTCCTCTGACCAATTTGGTAATTTGGATATCAATGTTGAATTCTTGGATCCTATTGATCCATCTGCATCTTCTCCTAGACATCTCTTGTTGTGAGAAAATATCTTTGACCACTACACTTGGCACAAAGACAATCACAATTGATCCCATTAGATAACACCTAAAAGCCTTGACTACCTTGACAAGTGAATATGCTTGTTTCTCATTAATATCATATTTCAATTCAGTAGCTTGCAAAGATTTACTAAAAAATGCAATAGGCTGCTCATAACCTTCCTTATTTTTCTGCAACAACACTGTAGCAATAGTATGAAAAGATGCAAAAGAGAAGATATGCATTGAGATATTGTAATCAGGTGCCTTAAGCATAGGTGCATCTTTAATATCTTTCTTGATATTCTTGAAAGCTTCATTAGGCTCACCTTTCCATGTAATAGTAGATCCTTTCTTTAACATCTTGGATATAGGTCTAGTGACCTCAACAAAGTTTGTTACAAATCTTCTCAAGAAGTTTACTTGACCAAAGAAAGACTGAATTCCTTTAACATTTTTTGGCCTTTGAATCTTGTCAATGGCTGCCACCCTCTCAGGATCAATTCTAACTCCTTGCTTTCCAACCAAGTGGCCAAGTAACTTACCCTCAGTGACACCAAATGCACATTTCCTTGCGTTTAATGAAATGCCATATTCCAAAGCCCTCATAAATATTTTCTCTAAATGAGTACAATGATCTTCTTCCTTCTTGGAATAAGAAATTAAATCATCTTGATAAACAACAAGGAAAACATCAATAAAATCTAAAAAGGAAACATCCATAGCCCTCTAAAAAGTAGCACCAACATTTGTGAGACCAAAAGGCATTCTCACATAAACATATGTCCCCCAAGGTGTAGTGAATGTTGTCTTAAATTGTTCTAATTCTTTTATAATTACCTGATTATAACTAGAGAAACCATCCATCATAGACATCAATTCTGATCTGGTCACTCTCTGCAACATAGCTTCCATATTGGGCAGATGATAGTTATCCTTCAATGAGTTGATGTTCAAATTCCTGAAGTCCACACAAAGTCTCATGTCATCATTCTTCTTTCTGACAAGGACTAAATTTGACACCCAAGAAGAATTCCTAATAGACTTGATAATTCTAGCATCTCTTAGATTCATTAATTCTTCTTGCATCTTAGGTGCCAAAGTAGGATTTATAGGCCTTTGTTTTTGCCTGAAAGGTTTAGCATCTTCTTTCAATGGAATAATATGTTGAAACAAATCTTCTCTATAAACCTTTAGGTCATCATATGACCATGCAAAAACATACTTGGATTTTCTTAACAATTCAATCAAAGATTTCTTTACCTTTTGAGATATATCCTTACCAATGTACACCTTCTTAGGTTCCTTATGTGTTCCAAGATTTATCTCCTCTAGATCAGCATGATCTTCTCTTTTGATATTCTTTTGAACTCTATCCTGGTTATCCAAGATAGTTTCCAAAACAACAAGCCCCTTGGGCACCTTGTTAGTTCTAAGTTGAATAACTTCATTGCCAATGACAACCTCCTTCCCTTTTATAGACTCAACCAAAGTTGAACAATCAAATTCTTGACCATGATACTGATCTTCACAACTCATAAACTTCAAGATATCATTATCATCATCAAAAACTTTCCAATTTTCAATATTGTTTGGTACACTAGACCTAGCCTGAATTTTAACTTTAGAGATACTAGTAAATGTAATATCACTGGGATTGATTTCTATATTGGCTAACAAGTTAGCCATCTTATTGTTACTCCTATCCTTCCACTCAATATTGAAGGCATCAAAATGTTCAATCAAATCCCAAACTACATTCCTATATTTTTTTAACCTTTTGTTCTTGGAAGCATATACTGACCTGAATTGGGACACCACCAACTCAGAATCACCAACAACACCTAAGCACTTAATACCATGCTTTTGTGCCAACCTCAGTCCTAACAACAATGCCTCATATTCTGCTATATTGTTGGTACAAAAGAAATTCAATGTGAAAGAAAATTTGTAGGTGTTTCCATTAGGAGAAATAAGTAAAATACCTACTCCTGCTCCATCCTTGCAATTTTCACCATCAAAGTACATTACCCACAAATCACCCTTCACAAAAATAACACTTACCTCAATAGAGATAGGTGACAAAATAGGTTCCTTCTCAAGTACAGGGATCTCTGCCTAAAAAGCATTAATATCAGTATCCACAAAACATGTTGTTTCATTATCAATACTTCTCTCAATCATGTGGCATACTCTTGGTTCTCACTCAATCTTGACAAACTGATCATCAATCTTGAAGGTGGCATAGGATAGATCACACTGTAAACTTCCACCCATGGCAGTACTCCATCTTTTAGATAATAGCATCCCATAATGAGGAGGGATGTCCACCACCAAAACACTCATGGTAAATTCTTTCTCTGGATAGGCTGCCAATCTATAAGGCATTGCATTTATAGTCCCAATAACTGGTACCTCCCTCTGATCCATTGCACAACATCTGCCTTGGACTGTATCAACTTTAAGGCCCAACTTTTCCATAATCTTAAAAGGCATAACAGTATTAGAGGCACCACTATCAATCATACAATTTCTTAATTTCATTCCATTCACAAGGACACTTAAAAAGAATGGATCAATGTTTTCAAGGATAGCATTGACAGAATTGTCCAAATATATAGGAGGAATTTGAGATACAATTCCCTGAGCAGCAACACCTTTCAAAGCTTTATCCTGAGATCCATTGCATGCAACATCATTATTATGAACATTATCTACCCATGCCATAGCTCTGTCTTTGTGTTCAGGGATCCTCAACAATTCTGAAAATGGAACCTTAACTATAATTTGGGACAATACAGATAACATATCAATAGGAGTAGTGGGAGGAACATCAATCTGCACTGCTTTAGTATCCTTTTACTTATCTGATACATTATTTGTATTGGTGACTTTCACTTTTTCATTCTTATCCATTGTGTTAACTGGCTTCTCAATCTCACTGGAAAATCTTTCAACTCCAACTCCCTTAGGCTCATAATTCTTACCTTTTACATTCTTGAATTTCACCATGTGATCACCTTTTGATTTGTTCTCATTAGGCTCTTTGGAGATGGTACTTTTTATAAACATTCCTACAACTTTTCCATTTGTATCCCTTGCCACCATGCCTCTAGTTTGCACTTGAGCAATCATTTCTACAGTAATCCTATTCATCTCTTCTCTAGAAGGTCTTAAATTTACTAGGTTAGAAGAAGAGTTCAAGTTACATGTCTTCTTATCAATGTCTTCACTATCAGAAAAAACCTCTTGATGAAAAAGGGCCTAATTGTGTCTCTTCACATTTATATCTGCTTCTTCATCAAAATCAAAATCACCTTCATATCCTAGATATGAAGTAGCCATGTTACATCCAACATCATCTTGATCTTCTTCTTGATCTATCTCCTCATTGCCACAATCTTGATTTGCAGCCATAGAATGTGCAACCACACAATGCTCTATAGAATGAGGGGACTGGCATGCAAAACACCAAGGTATGTCCTCCATGACATTTATTGAAGCTTTTTTTAGAGGGTTAGGGACACCTCTGTCATTTTTTCCTCTTGCAAAAGGGACAACAAGCTTGCCATCCTTCCATTGGGTGTTGTAGGGGTAGTTCTGCAATCTATTCTGCTTATTGAAATTGTTGTTGAACTGGGGCCTTTCATTGGTAGGAGCACTGATGTTCCTATTTGTAGGTTCCTTCAAATACTTCAATACATTGAGCACCTTATCCAATTTATCTTCTTCTTGCCTCCTATTTCCAACATTTCTCTCATTATCCCTTTTATATATTTTGTCTCCAAAAAACTTTGGATCATCTCTTTTCCCACCCAATTTTCCTGATATCTTCATATTATTCTCAATATTGATAGCAATCCTAAAAGCATCTCTAAGAGTTCTTGGTTCCTTATCCCTCAACAAGTATCCCATCTTTCCATCAAATACATTGAAGTATGTGGTCAAACAAACATTGTCATTTAACTGCATAACTTGAAACAACTTATGCATACCCTTCTGAAATCTCATATTGAATTCAACTGCAGATTCATTTTGATTTTTCCTTATGGTATTGAATTCATTCAACATGAAACTAGCATTAGGCCTATCACCATATTTCTCTTTGAAACATCTCTCAAAAGAATCCCAAATATCAATACATTTATCAGGAAGTCTCTTAAACCAATCTCTAGCATCCTCCATTAGAGATTGAACAAATAATTTCATGACTACATCCTCATGCTCTACCTCATAATCATTAAGCATATTAAAAAATAACCTAAGATTCTCCTCACAACTAATAGCATTATTACCAGAGAACTTAGGTGTTGGAATCATTTGTCATTGCACCAAAAGCTCAAACTATCAATGCCCGATACAAATGCTATATTTAACCCGATCCACAGGAGGTAGTTAAGCCATGTCATGAATCTCCAAGGAGGTGCTGACCACCAAGTTAACAATCTCCCCCTCAGCATCGACTAAGCCTTCAGCACCCACTGAAGGGAGACTTGAACCCATGACCCAAGGCTCTGATACCAATTGTTGGAATCATTTTCTGTTGCACCAAAAGCTCAAACTATCAATGCCGAATACAAATGCCAGATTTAACTCAATCCATGGGAGGCAGTTAAGCCATGTCATGAATCTCCAAGGAGGTGCTGACCACCAAGTCAACATTAGGTGCCTTATCTCTTATATCATTTGGAAAAGTATTTAAGTAGCTTGGTATCCCATCAAAACTAATTTTCCTATAGCCTTCTAATTGCATAGGTCTTCTTTGAAATCCTAAACTAGTGTTCCCACTAGAATTATTATTTTTATCTACATTCCCACCCACTTGCACATTTGACTGTCTATTAGGATCAACAAATGATTTGGTAGATACATTAGAAATTAGATTACTAGTAGTAGCATTGCTAAGTGGAACAGTAGTGTTCATAGATGGCATACCTAGCTCAGTAGTAGAAGGGCCAAGAACATTAGCTGATGAAGCCTTCAAGAACTGGATCTTTCTTCTTTTCTCTATAATAGCAGCATCAACTTTAGCTCTTTCCAACTCTTGAGCTAGAGCCTCATCCTCTTTTCTTTTTCTTTCTATCTCTATCTCCCTATTTGATTTAGGTGATGGGACCCCTGGTATTGTCACTGGTTTTCTTATTTGGACACCCACCATCTTCTACTTTCCTTTTTCATTAATAACTACAGTAGGCCTAGTGATCTCATGTCCATTCCTACCCTTAGGCAAAGGAGCATAACTTTGCACTTGTCTGATCATAGGGCCCTCTTCATCAAACTCATGGTCTTGCAACAAGCATTCCTACTCACTTCTTAGAGCTTCAAGATCACCAAAAAAATCATGCTGCAACACCCTAGGAGCAGAAGCAAGCATCTTGTTTCTCTCCTTCATTTCATTAATTTTTCTTAAAAGAGACTGCCTCTCCATTAGAGTGTTTACTTTTTTAGCCTCTCTCTCCTCTTGTAACCTTTTGTATATGGAATCCTGCTCTACCAACTACAACCTAAGTGCATTTAGGTCATGTGGATCTATCATGTTGTCTTTAGAGCTTGATGATACTTCCACATGAGTAGGATGCTGATATGGGAAATGCACTCACCTTGGTTCCATGGCCTGCCTTTTGAATATGTCCTCATCAGGATCTAGATTCAGCCCATAACCTTTTTCTCTAGCATGTTCATCCTGACCTGCAGGTAATGAACCCTTATCTTGAAATACTACTTTTGGGATATCATAAAATTTATCTTCAGAGTGGCCATTGTCTGATCTAGAAATTCTATCTTATGAATCTTCCTCATTAGAGGATGCAAGTGGTGCTCTACCTCTGATATTTCTTTGCTCTCTCATAGGAGCACTGGTAGACTCTTCATTTCTTCTAATCCAACTCTTTTTCTTCTATCTAGGTAATTTTTCCAGAGTAACCTCTAGATTTTTCTTGACAAAGGACCTAGTATTCCTCCTTTTGTCCATCTTCAACTTATGACACTGGTTCTTAACCTTTTTGAGTCACCACCCACCAAAGTGGGGAATCCTTTAACTAAATACAACAGGAAAACAAGAGTGCACTTTGAAAACTTTTATCTCTAGACTCTCCCCAGTAGAATCACCATTTTGTTGGTGACTCAGATGGGTAAATCAATCTGGTCAATAAGATTTTGACTTTACAAGATAACTACAACCAGAGATTCTAATAGATGCAGTTCTTCATCATTGTTCTCCCCAGTAGAGTTACCATTCTATTGGTTGTCCTTTTGGTTTCAACTTGCAGGTTTACACTATGATTGACAACTTAATGTCACTGACTCTATCACCACTCCAAAGTCTGCAAGTAAAAGGGCCAATTAATAAGGATCAAAGAGATCCTCCTACACTTTGAGCCTTAATGCTCAAGTGGGTGTACCCTTGACTCACTTCTCCAAAGGAGTCTCAAGACAATATACAACTATGTCCTTTACTAACTGACTAAAATATATTATCATTTAAATTTGGGTGTGTGTGGTTGGGGACAATGAAATGCCTCCAAATAATGGACCAGTGCCTTAACCTAGGGCAAAGAGTCACCCAATTGCATACATCAGCTAAAGATCTTAAATCAAACACTCTTGGGCTCAGGATAAGTGCTTTGCCTATTACCCCTCTCCCTCAAACACTAGGACATCAAATTATTATTTGGTTGTAAACTCACTGAACTCACCTAAAAGACTTTAATCTTAACTTTTTTAGGAACTCAGAGATGACTTCACGATACTCTTTATTTACCATATGCTAATACACTTTGTGAAACTAACATATATGAGCTTAGAACCAAAACAAGAAGACATACACAAATGTAAGATTGGAACTCAATAACATTCTAATTAACATATTTAGGATCAGTATACAATCAAAGCAACACAAAGATAGGAAATAGACCCAAAATCTAGCTCCTCTTTCCTCAAATGTTCATACAATCACAACCACTGGAACTGACCGAAATTCAAAATAGAACCTTAGGACCAAACCCTTACTCTATCAAAAAACTAACTACTTATACCCCTAGTCACCTTGGAATCCTCAAAGAGGATGCATCAAGCTTCAAGTGACTAGGGTTAGGGTTTCAACTACCCAATCAATCAAAAATACAACAAAAGTTATTGTAGGGGAAGAAACATAGGCAACCCGAAGAAAAGAAATCTCAGACAGATCTGCCATCATCAAAGTCTATGAGAATAGTACAGAACACCAAGGAATTGCCATGAAAACTAGTCAAATCAACCACCTACAAACACACCTTGAGCACAAAACCATACTCCTCCTGGTACAAAAACATCATGCCACCGACCATAGAGACCCTTAGATTAGTAGGCAACAACCAGTGCCACCAAACCAATCAAAATCGGTCGCTAAAACCATAAATTTTGGTACTTCCTATCGCTAGAAACCCTCTGTAAATTTGAATTTGAATTTCAACAGCTATTTCCATGATGCCAACAGTAAATCAGTGGTTGACATTTAAACTTAGGTCAACTTTATATCACGATCATCGGATCTTTCCATTTCACGAGCTTTATGATTTACCTTTTAAAAAGACCCCAGTCACATTTAGCGAACTGGTGACAAAAGACCTTTTCTAGTTCATGGAATACTTTATCTCTCTGCCATTTAGTTTAGCAGTTATGCAAACACTTGTTCACTGAATCGCTAGTCAATTTGGAGCACCACTATTTTTCTTTGTGAATGAGCGAAGCCTTTTGAAATTTGTTGGAGCCGCTAAACACTTTTATCCGGATTGCCAGACATTAGACCCCCACTTGGGTCTGCTTTATGCCACTTGTCATCACACCATAGCCAATAAGAATCATGCATGTTAGCTCCACGTAGCAAATAGGACCCACAAAGTATAAGCCTTTAATTGAACGGTCATCACATGATCGCATGGCCTGAAAAGATTCCATGCGATCATGTGACAACCATAGATCTTGCCACACTACCAGCCCCTTTGAAAGATGCAGGCCCACTGACAAATCCAAATCACCTTCCCACTCAACCAATTAGAACAATGCAAGTCAGCACCACCTATCAGAGAACCCACCCTCGTCAGCCATCTGAGAAAGTAGAATCAACAACTAGCATAAGATATCATGGCTCTGACAACTTCCATGAGAACTTATGCCAACCGTAGATCTTCTATAGATGTCAGGTCCCATTGATAGACACACAAGCAAACAAGTCCCACTGACACGTCCAAGTAAGATTTGAAATCAATGGATGGTGCATGATCTCATGGGGTAGGAATATTCCTTGAGATCATGTGCTGATCGTAGATTGAAAAGCCTCTCTACAGGCCCCACTAATAGGATCCCACTCAACATTTCATTGACCAATAAGAAACTGCCAACTATGCCAACATGGCAGTGGACCCGCTTAGTTTAAAAGATACATCACACATGAGAATCAACGACTGGCGTATAATCTCATAGGTCTGATAGATTCTATGAGAAGATATGCCAACCGCCCGATTGAACCATGACCAAGACCTAGGCCCAAGGAAATATTAAAGGCTGAAACTATAGGAAAAATAAGCACAAGGACTTAGGAAGAATTAAATCATTAGGACTTAGGAAAAATTAAACCGGCCAGACTATAGGCTTAAGGAAATATTTGCGCACATGGGTTTTAGGGAACTTTAAGTGGCCCGAAAAATTAACAACAAATTAGAATAGGGCCAGGGTAAAACAAAGGTTTTTTTCCTGCAACGACTAGATTTTTGAATATTTTCTCTAGTGCTTGAGGCCAGAGACATGAAAAATATTGTAGAGACCGGGGAAAAAAATAGACAGCCATGAAAATTTTTCAGAGTGCTAATAGGTTGGTCAAGGTTTTCCCTTTGTCGCTAGATAGCCTGATAAAAGAGGAGTTAAGTTAGGAGCTTGGTGATTCAATGATAACCATAGATGGAGGATTAGATCGATGGTTGGTGCTTTTTCTCGTAATGGAACCAGGGTTAAGGCAAATATCCAATGATTCCAAGATTTCTTCTTTCACTCATTCTCCATATGGAACCTAGGTTAAGACAAAGATTATGAGATTGTGAGACTTTCTTCAGTCGTGCAATATCCATATGAGCTTGGGTTAAGTCAAAGTTAAAAAAAGGTCAATCGTGGTAGTTACATCTTGCATTCAGTGAACCAAAAACTCAGTGATCTCATATTCTCCATATTTTGGCAGTTAAGTGCTTAACATTTAGCAATTTAGTTCCATAGTTATCTCTAGGTCATGCAATGAAATAGTTAAGTCTTCTAACATCAGGTAATTCAGCGGTGGCTATTGATACAGATGAGATCAGATGGTTGTCGCCTAATCTTTGAATGAAACCATGAGTTAAGTAAAAATTCAGTGATTGTGAGATAAGCTTTGTCGCTTGATCTCCCAATTAAACCTTGGTTAAGATAAATGTTTTGCAATCCTAAGAAGGCCTTCAGTCGCATAATCTCCAATGTTAATCACTATTGAGCATTCACTAGTACAAAAACAACAATATATGACTAAATAAACTACTAAAAATTGTAAATAAATGACTAATTTTGGTCACGTGACCAGTAGTAGTTTATTGCCGGTCATTTATCTTACGACCAAATTTATGACTAAACTATTTTAGTCATTGATTTGGTCATTTATTTAGTCATTTATTTGGTCGTTTATTTAGTCATTTATTTGGTCATTTATTTGGTCGTTTATTTAGTCATTGATTTAATCATTTATTTGGTCATTTATTTGATCATTGATTTAGTCATTTATTTGGTCGTTGATTTGGTTATTAATTTGGTCATTAATTTGGTTATTAATTTGGTCATTAATTTGGTCATTGATTTGATCATTGATTTGATCATTGATTTGGTCATTGATTTGGTCATTTATTTAGTCATATATTTAGTCATATATTTAGTCGTTTATTTAGTCATTTGTTTAGTCATATATTTAGTCATTTATTTAGTCATTTATTTAATCATATATTTAGTCAATTAGGGCACGATGGAATCGAACCACCATCCTCCTACTTGTAAAGTAGGTGCTCTTCCATTGAGCTAGTACCCTTTAAAGAATAATCATACCATGTATACTAGTACTTTCCATTAAACATAATTTAAAGTTTTTCCATCTATAGTTCAAGGGTTATGATAGTAAATGGTTAGGAGAATCATTCAAAACAAAGTATGTCAAAGATTGTTATGAGGCAAAGTTTGTGATTGTCATGTAAAGAGGAAGAATCATAGGTTCCATCACAGTGAAAAGCACATTCTATACATGAAAGAAAATGTAAATTTCTTGATCTAAGGGGCAATAAAATGCCAAAAAAATAGAGTAGCAACCTCCATGCAATTTCATGAATAAAGGAGAAAAATTTAGAGATTAAAACTCTTCCTAATGACTGTAACTGTACTAAGTACCCAGCTTTAGACTAATCCAATTATTAATCCAAAAATTCACTTTCTAGACCATTGTCATACACCTAGAGCCTCCAACTTGTCCAATCTTCAAGAAAAGCTTCCACCCTTGTTCTAGCACCTTAGAACATCATAACATGGCCAATGTACCATGTTCCACCAGCCCTCCAAGTTTGGTTGAGAGATCTGCAATGCAACTCACTACAAGAGCATAATCTTCTTGTAGTCCTGTCTAGTTAGTAATCTGCCTTTAACTCACAAACTTTCCAAACAACTAGGGAAACCCTTGATAGTTCCAAACACCCTTTACAATGCTACTAAACATATCCCAAACCCAGGGTATGTTACTTTGGACCAACTACTAGATCCACTACCTTTGCAGCAACCAAATAGGCCTAATTTGCACCCATTTACATAGAAACTCTTAACTTGACTCCTAACTAGTTTGTTTATATATTGCAATATGTGGGTTGTCACCCTACCATTTCTCAATCTTATTACAATAATACCTTGATCAAGAAAAACACACTTCTGTAGGGATACTTTAATGAAAGGTAGTTCAACCATCCAATTCCTCTTTCAAAGTACCACTTGCCTGGTTCTCATAGTGAACATGAATGGAATCAAAATATATTTGAATAGAGAAACTTTTCTAACTGTCACTGGCACAGTCATGACAATTAGACATTTTTTGTATAGACAGTGGTTTCAAACTCCTTAAAACTTCTCACCCATTGGTTGGAAAGGTTGCTAAATCTTCCCAGCATTTGTCTGACTTGATTCTTCAACAGTATGGATTCAAACTTTAATGCAATGGTATAATATTGTGACTGCAATAGTTGTTATAGGACAATTTGACAGTAAGTTCATTCATTTGCGATATAAAAACCGTTGTTATGTATATTAGAGGGTTACTTAGATTTCATCCAACATGTTCAATCTTTTCTTAACAATTAGAAACTTCCACATAATTAGACTTGATCAAAAGAAAAACATTCACTACCTATAGATAGTCAAATTCAACATACGAGTCATGCTAAGGCCTTGGATTTCTCCCAAAATACATATCCAATTGGCCTGAGACAAAAAACAATTAAAAGACCATTCAAAATGCTAATGAATTCTAGAATCTTATGTTTTTCCCATGTTCAACATAAGAGTAATCCACCATTTTGTGATCAAGCCCTTAATATTGAGGGTTTTGTGACTATTTTTAAAGAATTGGATCAAACTCTTCTCACAGAGCACGACAGAAGTTCAAACTTGACTTAAAAGAAAGGTATTTTACCCTAATTCCATCTCCAATTGGTATGGCACAAAGAAATGAGTGATTGATCAGTAAAAAAATTGGAAATGTACATTCAGATCAGTCATGAGTGTCTGAATTCATTTTAATGTCTAATTGCTTTTCCATAATCATATCTGTCCAATCTTGTGACCGTGACAGAAAATGATAATTTTTGTTAACATTTTCATCTTATGAATATTACTAAAGGATGGATATGTTGTGATAAGTTTGTAATAGATTCAATTGGTCTTCCAAACATCTTGATTCATATTCTACACTAGTTTCTAATGGTCATAAGAACAAGCACAATCATGACTGTCTGATATAGAATAGTGGCAACTTATTATTCTTGGGTTCCAATTCCTTAATGTTTAATGTCATATATTCGTGGAGATAGATGTGTTCTGATGGTCATAAGTGTCCCTACTTTCCCCTCAAGGATATTACGTGTTTCGATCCCATCTAATAGTTCAATATTATGCAAAGAGGTTGATCACACCATTCACTGTCAACATCCAAATGTCTCAGTCATATCAGATTATTTATTAGGATCTAGTATGTAACAGACAATACAATAATTCCAATTGATTTGTAATAGACAATTGCTTTAAGAGTTTCTAGAATGTAACTGTACAAATGTGTATCTAGATCACATAAAGAAGATGAAGAGAATGGAAACTAAGGAAGCCTAGAAACATTGGTGCCCCTTGGGGGTCATTACTTATTATTCACTATATGAGAGAATAAATTTGTTAACCAATGAAACATCTCATTTCTCTCAATTATAATCTTAGCTTCTTCTTTATGGATAATAATGATACTTATGGGATTTTATGCTTTCTTCTCATACTAACTTTGCTGGCACCTGAATTTTTCAACAAGGAATCAACATTCTAGATTCAATCTACATTTCCAAGAACATCTAAACCTGTAAATTGCTAGTGGATTAATCAAAGAGTACCTAAAAATGCACCTAGTGGGTCCTATTTTGATCCCTAGTGAATCTATGTTTTAAATTTTCCAATAGATCCACTGTCACATTTGATACAAGTATAGACCAACCTAGAACATGGATAAATTTTTGACCTTCAAACAAAAATTTCTAGGAATAAAAGCACAGAACACCACAGCTAATAGGAAGTAAAAATTCAATATTCTTATTTTTTTGGATATTTGACCATATATATCCAACTAACCCCTTTATTGACTAATTTTTATCAGTACTACTGCTTATGTGAGATTTTCTCATGTACAAAAATAACATGTTGAATGGATTGAGGTTGAGTGGTACGACATCAAGGTAGGATTGGAAGCCCAACCTTACATTGTAGAACTCACAAGTACTCATGCAACAAAAGCCTAAACAAGTAACCACCATTAACATTGACCATGAGTTTTGAAAAAGACTAAAATGTTTTCCACAAAAAATATGTAACTCACAGGAAAACTGCTCAACTTGAAACTTACCAAAAAAAACTCATAAAATGTCATAATGTTCATTTTAACACAATTTTCTTCATCTGAAGTCAAGTCAGCATTTTACAGTGTTTAGGCCTTGTGTGAGGTTGTCGGTCTCCATATCACATAAATATTGCCTCGGTCTAGTGTTCATTTCTGCTGGCGGCTACATATTACGCTAAACTTTGCTCATCTATCTACAACGCTGCATTTTTCCATTTCCACTTTTGGGGCTGCTTATTTATTTTTTGAATCTGGTATGTGCTAGGCTTCTATGGTTTTGATTGTTAACTTAAATTTAACTATAGTGAATATTTTTTCTTATTGTCAGACGTCAAGAAGTTTCACAATTTTATTTTAATGACTGTCACAAGCTGTAATTATAATGAGCAATTTTTAGTTCTAGCCACTAAGCTGCTAGGGATTTTTCTTCAATGAGTCAAGAAAAATGCAGAATGAAAAAAAGTACCATATTTGAGAGCCCAAGATTCCATGTCAAAATGGATGTTCAGGAAACAAGCTTAGTTATAAAACAAAAGCATGACAACTGAATAGAAGAAACATGAGCTAAATTTATAGTATGTTCATACTCTCTCATATTAGATTTTTGACCCATAATGGAAGATTTTCCAATTCTGGCTATGCCTTTCTATCTACACAAGACACCATATTTTTGAACATCTCTTTTGAAGGACCCTTTTTTACGGTTGTATGGTTTTGGGGGAAGTTAAATTAGTTGTTAACCACAAAGAGGAAGTTAGGGAGGCTATATAATCCTTCCTTGGTCGACATACAAGGGAGAGGTGAAAAGGTCTACAAACTTGTGATAGGAGCAGCAGTCAGCATTCTGACTGTCACCATTCTTGGTGACAGTCATGAAGTTTTATATTTCATCCCAAGGAGATCTCCATGTGTAGATGGGTGAAGAGGAATGTAGGTACATCTCCCAAAAGATATTGTAATGTTTTGTATCTCTATGAATTCAATAAAAAAGTTGTTTCCTTGAAATCTTTACTGTCTTTTATTTCCAGTCACGGTTTTAGCTGTTACAATGCATTTCTTAATGAGAAAATGGATTGAATACGCTTCAAAACCTATTTGGAAGTATTCTATGATGAATTAGTTTTAATTAGAATCAAGTTGGAGTTATTTCCATGAAGAATCCAAGAAGATCCATGGAGTTTTGTGAAAACAGGTTCCCAACCCTCATTTCCGGGTTAGATGCAAGGGTTTGTCTATAACTTTTGTTTCAACCGATGTAAAAACATAAACTTTAGCTTTATATGGAGTGGATTCACATACCTTTAATATGAATTTCATTTTGAGCTGATTGGTTTTGTATTGTTGAAGTAAATGGATGCCCTAGCAACATGAAGACGGATTTTCTAAATTCTCTATTGACAGAAAAATGGGTCTCTGTCCTAGGGCCGTAAATTTTTAGTTAACCGTTGGATTGTTCTCTCCTTTGGATATGATTTAAAATACCTAGTTTTTACAAAACTCCACCAAAGTGATTTGCATGTTTCTTTCTACAACAAAAGTTGTGAGTAACAGAATTCAGGGTATCTAAACTGTCTATGACAGTCAATTTGTTTGTATTTGCTTTTGGTTTGTATGGATACAAAATGGTTATAACCCTCAAGGGACCTGGTTAAAGGGGAAGCCATTAATATAAGGTGAGTTATCAAGTCTAATAATTAGGACTGCAGGACAGTGCATGACAGGGACAGTCAAGTGCACACAATTGCAAGTGCAGGCCAGATGGAGGACATAGTGAATGGGTCCAAAGGATGCATTGGTCAGTGTTCAACAATGTGGCATAAAGTTATGTTGTCATTATCAGAAGAGATATTTACATTTATGTTGTCGTTATCAATTATTCATTCAATATTCAAGCTTATATTGGGACTCAACATCTTATCTGTTCTGGCTATCAAATAATTGGCTGAATTGAATTGTAAGCAATAATTGATTGTCAGAAAATTAAACATTGATACCAATGCAACTGAAAACTTGGTTTTCTTCAACAGGACACTGTTTTTAAGAGTTTCCTATCATAATCAAATAATTGACTTATTTTATTGAAAGCAACATTTGGCTATGTACATGTGTTTTTGTTTTGATCAGTTCAGATCAAGTTCAGAAGAGTGAGAGATTCCCAGATTACCAGAGCATGGAGGGAATGTATGAATCCAAAAAATAATTGTGCACTTGACAATAAGTATGGCAATACACATAGGAAAAGAAAAGTAAAATGTATATACATCCTTTTCAAAAAACCAATAATAGGAGCTAAAGAGGATCAACTAACCTTGTAGTGTACGTGGAAGACTCCCCAATGTCAGAGCTTTAAACTAAATAGATTCTATCTTGTGTTGATAATCTTTATATGGGCACTGCAGGGATGTACCATACAATAAGGACTTGACTGGATCCATTCCCAGCAAATTGGGAAATTTGATTAATCTGAAAATACTGTAAGGCAGTGTAGCTTATGCATCATTAATCTCATTGGACTTTACAAATAATCTAATATAGATTCAACATCAAAAACAATAGCTAAGAACATGCTCTTTTTGACAGGCTAATAACTTTTTTTATGTCCAGGTTGATGATTGAATGTAGTTTCTCAGGACAAATTCTAACTGAGTTGCATAATGCAAGATTATCATTGCAAGAGAATCAAGATAAAGCAACATGCAAAGAATAATCCCTGCAATTTCCTATGGCAGAGAATTAATGAGTTAGCAATCATAGATTCTAGCTGGAATATATGCAAAAGCTACATATGATTCTCAGCTGAAGCAGCTAACCTTCCAGAACAACAACAACAAGTTTTTAGTTAGCCATGGCTTCAGAGGTGATTTATTTCTAGTCGTAGCTTTAGAGGCAATTCATTTTAGTAGGGAATTCTTAACTTCATTAGAAAGATTAGGTGAGAACATGTCCTTCAAATAGAGGGAATCCATGAAAGAGATCATGTGCACTTTAGAGGGAGAAGGAAGAAATGGAGGATTGGCTCAATTAGCTCAGTCAACCCAAAAAAATTATAAAAATGGCTACTTTCTATTTCAAATTTGTCTCACAATTGTACATTCTCATTTCAGATTTGCATTACAAACCTCATGCACAATTGTCTTACTTGGCAGTCAAATGAAGAATGTTATTGGTCTATCTTTTCTTTTAGTATTTGAGCTTTTTTCTTTGTACAATCACCCATACAAAAATATGAAAGGAATGTACATGTCTACTTTAGGTTATCTACTCTAAAAAGGTACCTTTCTTAATCGCTTTTATTCCTCGGCAGTAGATTGAGATAAAAGTGCAGTCCTTTCATCTTTAGAGGTATCATCTTTGCCTCCACTGTATGAGAAAAAATTACATTACATCATTACACAAATCACATTCATAATAACTATAAGCATATAGGCATAAGTGACCTATTGACCAAAACTAGAGAATTAGGTGAAGGAATGAATTGCCTCTCCAACTGTAATTTACCTCTCCAACTGTAATTGCAAGGCAAGACAGTGGCCTCTAAGTCCTGGAAATAAATGTCATTCTCTTCAAGATCTACCTGTAAAGAGGTGAATTCCTCTTGAAACTGATATAATTTATCTCTAGCAGCTTTGAATTAAAATTCAAGTTCTTTGTTCCTAGAAATGTGATTTTCTCTCTCTTTCTCCAAAGACTCTTTTGATAGCCTAAATTATATAAGCTACCTCTGTAAATCTTCAATTTTTTCTCTGATTCTAGAAGTTGAGACTTAAGTGCCTCAATATTTTTATTTGCTAGTTGAAGCATCCCCTCTAGGTCTTGTTTTTCTAATTGCAGGTTAGCGAGGTCCACTTTAAGTTTACTATTTTCTTCATAAAATTGGTGTTCAAGAAATTCTTTCTCTCATGTTGATTTTTGAGTTACTTCAACCCTATTAAAGTCAGTTGAAGTAAAGTTTGACTCAGAAGCTCCAACAGAAAGTATAGAAGTTATATATAGATTCATTTTCAGATTGCCCCTTCTCAACCCTTTTTGACTCTTTTTTTCCCCAAATGTTGGGCTATCTCCACCATTAGCTTTTAATTCACTGCCACTATGAAATTCATCATCCCATGCCAATTGTTTCTTGCCTGTAGCTCTCATGCTTGAAATATATTGAAGTGAAAAGAAATGATTTACAATCCAATCTAATGCAAAACTTCTCTTTTCAACAAACTCCACTATGTCAACCTTTCCTTGAAGAAGATCACTGCAAACCTTTGCAAGACTTTGAATAAGAGAGTTCAACTTAGAATTTTGCCACTGTAGAACACACGTGCTATAGCCTGGAAAAAATATAGAGTTTTAAAGGGGAACATAACCATAAGCATTTAGTGGCATATTCTCAGAATGACTCAACATAGTTTGAATGAACAAAACCGTCAATAAGCTCCACTATTTTGTGATTAGAAGCATTCAGATTTGAGTTAAGGGAGAGTTCTTTATTATGTTTGGAACATGCAAATGGATTGATTTCATCTTTAGAATAATTTCATTCAGAGGGAGATTATGGTGAGAACTGACCTGATACATCTGAAGAACCATTCTCAAAATAAGGAGTACTTAATACTTTCAGACAAGTCAACTTTTCTTTTATTTTGCTAATTTGTTCATTGTCTGAGTGTTGAGATGTAGTAGCCTTGACATTTTCCAAGACTTCATCCATGTTCTTCCTTTTTGCGTGGGTGTTTAAAATCATGTGATTTTGCCAAAATATCTTGAGTGCAGGAAAAGGTTAACTCATTGACTGGCATCTTAGATTCAAAGGTTGAAGACTGTTGCTTTTGTTCTTTTTGTTTTTCGGCGGCTGGAACATCTGTTTCCCTCTTTATATGGATTTCTTTCAAAGGAACTTTCTTATCCACTATAGGTAGTATATTGCCATTTTTTTTTTCAATTTAGTATGGTTGCATGATATCTCTTTTATTTTTCAAAGAGATTATAGAGATTCTTCTTGATTTTTATAAGAAATTGTAGCTAAGAGTTCCATTTCTTATCCATCAAATGAAAATCCGGTGATTCAAGTGCCTTATTTTTCAGCATGCTTGGTTTCTCTTTCTTAAAATGTGCAATTTTTTAAATCAATGCAATTACCCAGGACTCAACACAGCTAGCTTCATCTTCATTTCCTACATCCTTGATATTGAGGCAAGGCTTGGTTCAGATGTCATTTTGACATATTTTGACAATTCCAAATGACCATTTGTAGTCATACCATTTATTCCACTAATACCATACTCTTTGCACAGAGCATCTAATTGTGACTCAACCTTCGATAATTTATTTGTTGTCCATACACATCTCTAATTTGGCAATCTTTTTCATGCTCTCTAAATGTTTCTTGTTAGCAGCGTCAGCTGATTTTCTATTGTACTCTTTCTCTTCATTACGTATTTCTTGATCCTTTTCAAGGACACAAAGTTCATATTTCACTGATGCATTCTCCTCTTCCAAAGAGCTTAGTTTTACCTGCAACAAACTTACTTCAGCTTCAGCCTAAACTTTGTTTTACCTCAATTTGTCAAGTTGCCTCATCCACTCTTGAAGAGACTCATGAAGTGCACTATTTTTTGCACTAGTAGCCTTTGAATTTTTTTTCTACCAGTTTTGCTTCTAGTTCTTGCCAAATTAAATCGATTCTTTGGCTTTCTTCATGACAACATGATGAATGGCCTACTTTTTTTCTTCTCATACATGATGTAGTTTCCACATGCATTATTTCAATGCTCCATGAAGATGTAAAACATGATCTTCAGCTGCAACTTTCTGTTGAAGTGCAACATCAAGTTCTTGTTTTAGAGAAACTGCATGCTCTCTAGCTTTTTCCCAGCCTGAATTGCATTAGAGTTTTAATTACAACTCATTGAACACTGCAAATTTAACTTCCAAAGAACAATGTTTTTCAATTGCTTCTATAAGTTGTCTGAGGATCAACAAAGAAAAGAATGTTGGATGTTGAGGATCATGTTAGAAAATAATGTTGGATGTCACATCTAACTAGTCCTGCAGAAAGAAACTAGAATAAATTTCCCCTCAAAACCTTGAATGATTCAATAAAATATTAGAGCATAAAATCATGGGGAATGAAAATTTTAAAAATGAAAGATTTCAAGAAACTTTACCTGACACTTCATTTTCAGCAACCTTTGCGTGTTGTTTTACAAGGTCATCTTTAGCATTGGTTTCAGCAAGAATGGAAGCTAGTCTCTCACGTAGATATTTAACATTATTTGAGAGCAACAAAAGATTCATTATTTCATCAGAATGCTCAGGCACAACTGACTTCAGATCATGTGACATTCACAATCATTTAGCATAACTTTATTGAAATATGTGGTTCGTATTTGCACTCAGAATTAGCAATCTTATACCTATTACATAGTGTGTGTAAAACTGATACTTATTAGTTGAGTAAACTTTTGATGCATCACACGGTACTTAATGAACTTTTAATTCAAGCAATACACTAATAAATCATAATAAGATTAAAAAAATTTAGAACTAGAAATGTTTTGGTGGATGAATGTTCAATGATTCCTTAGTTATAGTGGATGAATGTTTTGGTAAATTTTTATCTTATGTTTTTCATGTGTGCCTCTATTTTGTGTCATTTTTCATTCCTAGTGCTATTGTAATTTTAACAGTTAATTTTAACTAGACTAGTCTCATCAAATCGTGACTGCTTACTGAGATATGTAATAAGAGATATTTGATGATTTCAAGACATCGAATACTACAATAATCAATAAGTTATATTAGTGTCTATTAAATCTCTGTAATAATAAATTCTGGAAATTCATTACTAATATCTTAAGAAGTTATCATCTTTTATACTGTATTATCTCTATTATATATATTACTCCCATATACATACTAACATACCTATTTTAAAAAAAATCTATATAAAAGATAGAGAGATATCATACTCGAGGTGTTTATTTCACTTAATCACAAATCCGGTTAAAATAGGTGCCTTCAGAATGGTATCTCTTGGCTTCATTTATATAGCTTTTTCTAAATATAGGTATCCTATTTTATTCATTTTAACTTCAGCTTAGTCTCTTTTTATATTACACACATTAGAGTCTTATATAATATTTGGATTAATATATAGCTGAATATTTATAACTATTTACATTTTAATATAATTCAAGTTGAGATTATGAGATTAATCACTTAATACTATTGGTGACCTTCATAAATATTTAAGTAATGAAAAATGGTAGGAACTGAAATAGATTATAAGTTTTAATCAAGACATTCAAGTTTGACATCAAAGTAATACTTTTATGGTTTTTTTTTTATTAGATGTATGTTGTGTGATTAACTGAGCTTATCTTGTTTTTAAGTTAAAATATTTATATATTAATGATTTTATATGTCTTTTTGTCAGTACAAACTCAAAATGAACCCAACCCCAATTTTTTATTGCTGAATCCCTGAACTGAACCTATGAAACAAAACCTGAATCCAAACCATTACCAATATGAATTTTTTTAAAAATAATTAGTTGATAAATCAGCAAGGATCCAAATGCAGAGTTAAGCATACACATTAAATGACTATGAAGTGGTAATTGCCATGTGAATTGAGAAATGACCAGGAACTCACAGTCTAAACAAGTCTGCTAACCACATAACTCACACAATTAACAATATATAACTTATGCTGATTCTATATCATGTTCAATGAGTCACAATCTCAGTGGTAGACAATAAATCCAACAATAGTCAAATTGAGAAAGAGAAAAATATTATAACAGCTGCAAGGAAATCAGTGCAATCACAAGCTATTTCCCTCGGGATCTCTTGATGTCAGTTTTTTAGTTTAAACACTACATATTGTTCCAGGGAATTTCACAGGTTTCATTAGCTATTGCTATTTCTGCATCTGTCATATTGTTTCATTAACTATATTGCTATTGGTATCCATGACAAATCAAGGATATAGTGGATGTACATTGACCATAGAGATATTGCTCCCATGGGACATGAAGAGGAAGAGGAAAAAAAATAATTTTCCATGGAGATGCAAGTAAACCTATCACCAAGTGAGTGGCATTGTTGACTATGAATATTTGGTACCGGCTTTCAACCTGAAAAATGATGCTGATTGTAGTAAAAGTGAACAAGAACTATGTTTGGAATGGCCAATTCAATTATGGAAGTAGAAGAAAATAGCTTTTGAAGACAATTCTAACCAAGGTGACTAAGTTCAGCATTCTTGCTGATTTGATATATTATATTATAGTTTTAGTAAATCTAGATCATTCCTATTGCGTGAGCATTGAGAAGAATGTTGAATTGGGAAAAGAAGTTACCCCCTCAGTGATGGCAGCAAGAATGCCACTTGTATGTTGTTTTGTTCACATCCAAGGTGAATTGGCATCAATTATTGAATTGGCTAAAGGTATTTTGAATATGAATCCCAAATTGAGTGTCATTTGTACCATATCAGATCATAGTAAAATTAAAATATAGGATGTCATTTTCCATTTGGCAGAGCAATGCAAGGATATGCAGAAATTTAAAATAAGTACTCTCACAAATGTCAATGCAGATATTCAATGAAAATTGGTTCAATCCATGGAGGGAATTAACGAAATTGATTCAGAGAGTGACTTTGTCTAGAAATTGTCAATCCAGGCAAGGGTGATGTTTTTGTGCTATTTGTTGGACTTGAGTCTGGTCCATGAGTTGCATGCTTTTAGGGGTACATGACGTACACTTCTTACATGTTGCCCTCCAATTCCAAATTTACGATAGTTTTTTTTCTTGTTGGTAGTTAAGTAGTCATAAGTAAAATTCTTGGATAGGATAACAGACTGCAGCTATGGGGAAATAAAGAGAGGAGTTTAGGTTAGTAACTATATTTTGTTGAATAGAGCAATTTTCTCAATGAGGTGAATAATAAAGTTGCTGGGTCATATGAAGGATTCAAATCAGAGAAATTTGAGGTTTATCAGTTATCCTTTGCTATGCTCCTTTATTTTTCATTTGATGCCTTTCATCCTTATTTTGGTTTTCTTGGTAGTTCTGATTATCACAATCCTAATCAATGGTTGGAGTGTTGGAAGTGTCTGAAAGCATCATAGGATTCCCATTGAGCATCAATTCTTAGAAAAATCTTGTACATCGGTGATGGTCATGTTGTTGGTCCTTTTGATATATACTTTGAGTTGCAAGATGTTAAGAAAAAAAATGGATTTGTTGAGTCTTAGAAGTCAGTTAATTTCAGTTTAATCCCTGCAACAATGATTTCCTTACAAGAACAAGAGCTTTGAGGAAGGACCCTATTGCTCACTACAGTCCCAACATTTCCAATGATAGAGTAGTAAAGGTTGTCATTTTAACTAAAAGATCTGCTAATCTTGCATTTTGCATTTGTTGGGTGAGTCCTTACTTCTGAATTAAACATGTTTTACGCATGTTCTAAGCATGAGTATGTTAGGTGGGGAAAGTACAGTTAAACCTCTAATTGCGGATGTTCCTACTAATCTATGTTTTCAAGTATGTATTTATCTGATGTTTGTAGTTATCTTGGTACCCCGAGGATGTGGTGTGGACTGTTGTATATCAGTCTGTCAAATACTGGTTTAAATAGTCTCCTAGTTGATGTTATCTTCATGAATTTGGTAGCCTTGGATCAACAACTTTGTCTCAAGCATGTCAATCACTTCCAAAAGATGGTCTATATTTTGAGCACAAAGTTGTAAAGCTCATGGAGTCTAATATAACAAGCACTATGGAGTATTTGCAAAATAAAGGTCTTTGTCTGATGTCAGTTTCACTAGCGAGTGCCATATCAAGCTCAAGTGGAAAGCCTCTTATGGGAGCTAGGTCAGTAGAAATTGTGGATTCTACCAATGATAGATGAAGTTCAAGAACATAGATCACTACATTACCTATCAATAATTGCTCACCTCATGTTGTAATTGGAGCTAGTGGGTTTGGAAGTGATGGATCTTTAAATGAAGTGTTAGAAACAAAAAATGGTGAGAGATATATTCTCTTGTTTCAATAAATAAATCAAAGTTTTTTACATTTAGAATTGAAGTGCATTTCCAAGTTAAGAATAAAGACTAGGGGTAAGACTGAAAAGGAATGTCTAATGCAAGTTCTTTAGCTCAATATGTTTATTGATTGCCATGGTTGGTTATTTTTGTTAACTACAAATATTTTTATTCTTATTTAGATATTTATGACCAGTTTCCCACATCCTTATCTTATGGGAGAAACTATTTGAATAAAGAACTTACAGCTAAAACGTCAATATCTAATCCTATAATTTCATCTGAGCCCTGTAAATAATTTCCATTCCTTAGACTTCAAGTTTAGAAAATTCAAAATTTAGCAATTGCAATATTAGAGTTCACGGGTGCAATATACAAAACATGTTATCACATGCAATGAGAGAACATGATCATTAAGTTCACAAATGGTACTACAGTTTTTGAAAATGCTTCATAAACTGCATGTTGAAAACTAGCTAGGGAGCATGGAAAATTCAAGGAATCTACAGTGGTGATTTCCAAAGATATCTAAAAAGAAGGATGCGAGAAAACTTGGGTGAAAGAAAATTGCGGGACAGGCTTCAAGTCACCACATAGAAATGCTTTTGAGAAGGGGCAAACTCAGTTAGATGATACATAATTTCACCATTAATGAGATTCCTCTAGGTACCATGGACTAAAGGGAGGATGAATATCTTCAAATATCCAAGTTTTTTTTGATAACCATGCTTTCGCGTTAGATAACCATAGATATTTCATTTCCTGCAGCATGGAAGGGTTCAACATTTTGAACATCTAAATATATAGGAGAAGAGTTTTGAGTAATGTTTCCAGCTAAAGAGTCTTAGCCCTTGTAATTTCAAACATAGAATGGCTCAAATATACAAAGCCATAGAGGTTTTTGTTGACCACCAAAAATGAAGAAATATGAGGCCCACAATTTGTGATGATACAAAAAGCCCACAAAGTTTTGAGATACCTCGCATAATTTAGATCTCAAAGCGTTAGATTGGAATAGGGTATTGATGTCGTGGCTACATGCAGATAAATAGAGGCATTGGTATCAGACTAATAAACAATAAAATAGAACATGAAGTTACATAACAAAAGAGGAAAATAAAAGTTGTTTCCATTATTTTGTTGAATAAGGCCGTGTCTTGCAGGCATCAAACAACATACCTATAGAGTGAGCAGGCTGCGTGAAAAGGCTTCACAAGAATCTTCAATAAGGCATTTTGAATAAGGCTGCGTGAAAAAGATTCACAAGAATCTTCAACAATCTATATAAACTCCATGAAAATACCCTAACATGCTTCTGCCCAGAGCTCCATAAGAAGGAAAATATGAAAGAGAAATGTGGTAAATCGGTTTCCAATTCCTTAGTACCACCATCGGGAAAAGAAAAGGCGCATTTTCCTTATTTTATTTTGGGTAAATCATTTAAAACTAATATCATAGCATGCTTATTAGAGGCTTCTATTCTTTTTTGATGTAATTTAAACTTTCATTGCTAAGATTTATTAAGTAAATTAAGTATATTATTTAATAGATATTAATTTAAGTTTTTTATTAATAGATATTAATTTAAGTTAATATCTATTAAGTAATCTATTTTATTACTTTCTAATAAATATTGAAATGTGAGTTTGTTATCTTTCTATATTTGTTCATTATAAGAGTAAATGTCGAGATAAATATTACTAAGTGTTTGTTAATTATTTTCGCTATTAAGAAAATGTTATTCTCACACTTGTCTTATTTAATGTCATTAAAACTCACAAATAAATACAAATTTATAGTCGGGAAAGAGAAAATAGTTTAAAACTATGAATAGATGGAAAGCTTGTTAATTTGGTTCAAAAAGGTGTGAGATGTCAACAAATAAGATGTCATATGTATGCTACACAATTTTAGATGTTAATTGAAGTACTCTAGAGAGATGTAAATGCTTCCCCTCTTGATAGCTACCACAGTATAGTAACCAATCTACTACCATAAATAACATTTTAAAAAACTTTGATAATGTCTATGAATTATATGCACCTGATCTATATAAATTCTAATTGCAAAATGCTTACATGAGTTTTAAATATAGTTAACATTTAGAGATATTGGCAAATAGTGGTTGGAATAATGTTCGCACAATAAGTCTATTGGCGAACACACATTATTGGTGAAATGCAACTTCTAAGATATAAGTATATGATATTATCAAATGTTAATGTGTAAAGGAGTATTAATCATTCATTTAGTCATTTTTATTAGGGTAACTAATTATTTAGTCATTTTAGTTGTGATTTTACCCAATGACCAAATTGGTCATTTATTTAGTCATTTATATTTGTAGAACATGATCAATTTAGTCACGTGACTAAAATTTTTAGTCATGTGACTACAAAAATAGTAGAACATGATCAGTTTTAGTCACATGACTAAAATTTTTAGTCACGTGACTAAAAGTTTTAGTCACTTGGTCATTTATTTCCCAAATTCTACTAGTGATTTAAGGTTGTCATTAGTATCAAAGGATAGTAAACAGGTGGGTCGATTACTTATATTGAGTTGGTCAATAACTAGAAGTAAGACATATCAGTCAGTAAAGCCTTTACACCGAGCATCACACAGTTAACTGAGCACCAGCGACACTGACACCGATGGTCAATAAACACCAAGCATCGCAGTATACATCGAGTAGATTATTCAGTGTTTACCAATTATCACAAAAAATGACATAGTAATCTGAAATGATGCATTCTTCTATGCAAATGGTTACAACAAATTGTAAAATGGTTTACCAAGATCAAGGAGCATTTATTGTAATTAGATACTCATTAAATGTAATGTTTATCTTATTGTAATAGTTGATCTAGGTTATTTTTGCACCATAGATCTTAGGGTTATGATTATTTTTGTAACCTAATTTTTGCTAAGGTGGCAAAATAGAACACTATATATTTTGTTTGTTCGCACCATTTTATGAGGTTGGCTAAATTAATATATATGAATCATGGAGCACTTGAAGAAATAGCCTATCTTCAAGACAATCAGTTTACCAAGCAGAACAGAGCACAAAAGATATCAGATTGAGCAAAATCAGAGAAGGCTATCGAGTAGAAAAAAGTAGAAAACCATCACAGATAAGGTGATATTTTGATGAGCACTTATAGATCTATTTCAGAAAATTAAGTTGTCAACTAGTAGATAATTACCTATTACTTTCTAAAAATTGTGATAGAGTTTTGATAAATCTCTTAACAGAGTAGACTTAACAGTGTTATGTAAATCTCTTAATCAAGTACACACTTCATTAGTGTTGGTTAAATCCTATAACTAGGTAGATCTAGGTGATCTAATATGTTACTTCTAATAGGGTAAGATCACCAGAAGTGATCAAAACTTGTAGCCTTAACAGGCAAATTTTTTCTATCTGCAGTAGTGAAGAATTTGTGGGTGTCATCCCCACCATAGTTTTTACCTTCTAAGAAAGGTTTCTACGTTACCAAAATACTTGTGTTATGTGATTATCATATTGATTTCATGTTATTTACTTTCTTAAGTTAACTAGATGATTGATTTATACAATTGTATTCAAGTTATTTTGATCGATTATCATAGTATTCAGTTATAGATCAGAAAGGTTTTTTGCAAGTAAAGTTTTGAAGGCACTGATTCACCCCTCCCCTCTTAGTACCTATCTCTCCTAATTGCAACAATTGGTATCAAAGATTAGTTCTCTTTTTTAATAGTCTAACCACTGAAGGGTAAAGATCTAAGTCATGGAGAGATACAATCTTGACAAGACAATTGAGAATTAGAAGATACAAATATAGATGTTTGTGGAATAGTATAAACAAGCCAAGGAAGAACTGAAGAAATTACTGGTTGAAAGGAAGAACCTTGCAATTCAGCTGAATGAAATCAGTTATCATGAAGAACATATTGATGAAATATTTGATCATATTGGATCAAGCTCTGGAAGCATCTCTGACGGATCTGAAAGCATAATCTCTGATTTATCTAAAAAGAATCAGCATCTATCTGAGCAAGTGAAAGCACTTCAAATCGGTCATGAATCTCAAATGGTGAGAATGGTGGAAATCATGAACAATGCTAGACAAGTTGAACAAGATGGGAATCTGGCTATTGAAGACCGAAGATTGATGACTGAACAACTTCAAGCAAAAGAAAGTGAAATCTAGAAACTCACTGATCGTCACTTCCAAGTATCAAATTAGATGATGACAGTTAATCAAGAAATGAACTGAGTAAATGGAGAATTATCAAGAAGACTTGAAGATGTTGCAATACTCAGAGAAGATAATGAAAAATTGAGAAATGAAATAAAGACACAAAAGAAACACAATTAAATGATGAAGATAGCTAAGGACAGTTCTAAAAAGATTGATGATTTCCTAACTAATCAGAGGAGATTTGAAAGCAGAACCGGTATAGGCTACACCGGTGAAGGAGAATCATCACAACAAGATGAAAAAGTCAACAACAATCAAACTCAGAAACTGAAAGTGATGACATGTTACCACTATGGAAAACTAGGACATACATCTAATGTGTGCAGAAGCAAAGCACAAGGTAAACCTCTTGTCATTCCTAAGTTCAATGGATATTGTTATTATTGTGGTAAGTTTGGACATCCAGCTTATGAATGCAGAGCTAAGAAGAATGGCATTGCTAATAATACTATTGAGGAGAAAATATGCTATACTTGTAATAAGCATGGATACACTGCAAGGGACTGCAAGGTGAAAATGACACAAGTCTGGACACCTAAAGAGAAACTACAACGAAAGCCATATCAACCGAAGAGACAAGGTAACTCATGTGTTTGGTATTATAATACATGGAATAATTATATTGTATGTGGTCGGTATGGAGATATTGTAGAAATTTGTTACAGAAAGAATCGGATTGGACAATCAAAAAATTGAACAAATGTAGGAATGACATGTATGCACTATCACAAGGTCGGTCATGTAAGCAAGACCTACAGAGACCAAGCACCAGATGAAAACCATATATTTGAGGTGGATATAACATTCTAGCTATTATGAAGTTAAGGAACACAATGTGGAAGAAGGCATCTAATGAGAATGCTGAGTCAAGTAACACTATCAGTGAAACCTCATCCACTGGATTGGGTGACATTGGTACCTCCACTTAAGATGACAAAGGTATGTATGGAACTGACATTTTAAATGATCACATTTTACAGACAATTCCTTATATATGATGTACAAATACAAAATCTGCATGAATAAAGATGCACTATGGTTTATGTGTTATAAGTTTACAAATGTCATATAGTCGGTAAAATAAGAAACGTGAGTTGATTACCCATCAGTAATCACTATACAAGGTTAACCGACAATAGTGCAAACCGATGAAGAAATTCTATGTTAATTGAGCAAAAGAAATTGTAGACATAACTGAGCTGACAGTTGTTTCGTATCAAAAGTTAGGTCACGCATTTAATGCATCGAACTTTGAGTGGGAATATCGAAAAGTCTATATATACATGGAAACATAGTTCATTGTTACATTGCGACTTCAAAGGATAGAGATTTTATAGAGAAGAGTTCGAGCTAAAGATTTTCAAAAAATATTCCAAGCTACTGTAGATCAAACCGACGATAATTTTTCAATGATAACGATTAAGTTCATTTGCCTACCGAACACTGGTTATCTATTGTTTGCCAAAACCCTAGAAATAATTTATGGCATTGACATCAACTACAAGAAAATCATAGAACATTGAGGAGGAAGTGGAATTAATTGTTAGGGCACATTTTGCTGAGGAGAAATTCAAACCTCATCCCAAGGTCGCAGCACAAACAGATGATATGGGTGCATTTTCTAGTATTCCAGATAGGGTTTTGTTAATAGAAGACATTAGGGCCTACATTCACTACAAGATCGGTGAAGTATGTGATTTTGAGACCATTGCTACTTATTAGCAAGTCTGTGGACCAGATGGTAAGATTAAATCTGAATACAAGAAGATTGAGGAGTCAGGGTTATAGTGTTTCACATACTTCCCACAATCCTTCCATAATGACTAGACAAGAATTGTGCTAAGCAGATTTCATGATGGAAAATTCTGGTTGGATAAACCTATTGAGGTCACTAAGAAGATTATCAATAGGGTTACTGGGTACCCTACAACCGACAAAGACAAAGCCTTTCAAAGTTCATCTCGTCCTGACATAGAAAAGAACACTGGAGCTCAATGGGATGGTAGGGCACTAAAAATATCAACTATCAAAGATCCAGCGGTAAAATTTGCAGCTCATGTCATCAGGTACAAGATATTCCAATCTAGTAGACCAAATAGTGTACCTTGTAGCGCCATGGACATGGCTTACAAAATTGTGAAGAAAGATCACCAGGTTGATCTTGCCAAGCTACTACGACACCAACTACATGACAATATGAAGACAATAAAAGAAAAGAAGTCTAATACATGTAAGTATAGATCACTGCTTGTCTGTACATTTCTCTATCTACAAAAATATGTACCGGGTATCGGTAAAGTAAACTGGCAATCGGACAAATTGATAACTGCTCAAATCGGTGAAATGATGAAAAGTTTAGGAGACAATCTGAATAAGGAATTCAATGCATATTTCAAAGAATTTCAAACAAAAATGCAACAAAGAAGTAGAATTCAAAAGGAATTAGTAAGCAAATTTGAAGATGACATATGCTTTGTAGTCAGCATAGACCACTCAATGATAAAGGCAGTAGAACCGAGAACAAAATGGCTAGCACCGATGGGATATGAAATGAATCATGAATTCATTTTGAAATCTATCAATGCATTTCTAGCATTACTGATAGACATCACTACCAGTAGGTTTGGCATATATCAAGAAGCTAAATCTAGAATCACAATGGACATAGAGATCAGAAAAATGTCTAGAAGGGCAAAGAAAATGAGAAAAGATCTCATAGAAAAATATGGAACTACATCTGACTCACCTAAGGAGTCACTGGTTGATGAGGAAACTGAAGGTTAGTTACAGTTGGCTGACAAGCCCTATGATAGCAAGGAAATCGAGTCAGACAAAGAAAAGGATCACACACTAGTTCCTCCCACAATTGATGAACAAGATATGTAGCTACTAGAACCTAAAGGAATGAAGACACGTTCATCAACTACTGCACAATCCACCAAGCAAGTAGAAGTAGTGAAAGTAGAAAAAAGAAGAGCAACTACACCGACCAGGATTAAGAGAGAGACCAAGAAAGTAGCTGAGACACCAAAGAAAAAGAGGAAATATATAAGAAGTAAGGAAGATATAGAGGAGATAGACACTGAAAATGATCCTGATCAATTCAAGTTAGTTCATAATAGGGCAAGTACTATAGAAGAAATAATTGAAGATATAATTGAGAATGGAAATCTTATAGATCCAAGCATAGGCAAATTTGACAAAATGTCAATTGAGGACAAGACAAAGATAGAACATGCTATCGTCTAGATGATGATTAAATTCAAGAGAGTACTGATGGAATTCGCATGTCAATTGCCAAAAGAACTTGATGACAAAATAAGTGAGAGATGGGCTATTGCACTAGATACAAAGAAAAGGAAAAGAGAACGGTCATTAAGTCATGCAACCTCATACTTTATCTATGTTGTGGTAAGTGAATACATGATAAAGTATCAGGCTAGATTTCTAGTCAAGAATAGAGCTATGCAGATCATGGATGAAAATGTGGATGATATGGATGTCATATGTGATTCTCTATGGACATCAATCTTGAAAGTAGAAGAGAAAGCTAAACAAGAAGCATTCCTGAAACTGTCTAAGAAGAGACAGAGTTCAAAAGATAAAGGTATTTTCATTGATGATAGAAAAGGTAAGAAAATAGAAGACACCAGTATATCATTTATCAAGGTAATTGATATCATCGAACAAAAGGAAGAAATCAAAATTTCACAGGATGCACCGGATCAAGTTAAGATCCACTTGCAAAAGAAAATCGATGATGATGCACTCATTGAGGACATCACTAACAGTGATCTTGATGATGAGGATGATGAAGATGTGACAATTGCACCATACAAAGATGAAGCATTAGACACTAATAGTGTGTTCACATCACTACTGGGTGAACTACCTATACTTGCAGAGGTAGTTGAAATAATTTCACAAGTACAACCTGATGTGTCTCATCCTGAGCCAAATAAAGATACAATTGAGATTCAAGCACCTGAGCAACCTATAGATACAAATGAGCCTAACAAACTAGAGGCACAGTCTACAAAAATAAAGGAACCAGAAGAAACAAATTCAACCAAGGTGAACCCACCTAACACTACAACCAAAACTCCCACACCATCTACCGAGGAGTAGAAGAAGGATGATACAATGTCAACTAGGAAAGATACTCCAAAAATTGAAGAAAAAGCTATTGTCATAAGTGAGAAGAAGTCACTATTAGGAATGAATGCAAAGTATTTTGGCAGTCATTCTGTAGCAGTTGTTGTTGCATTCATGACTTGGATTGTCATTGATGTCAACACAGTGATATTCTAGATATTAGCAAGAAAGTAGGTACAGTTTTGTTTTGCACACATGTTGTATTGCAGATTGGCTTTTGCATAGTTGATGGTATGTTCTTTCATGTGTTATTAACCTATGGTTAATATCACAAAAAGAAATTCATTCATTTGTGAGAGTTATGAGCATTTTGGTGAAAGCAGTGTTTAGACAGTGTTTCTGTGAAGCAATGTTTAGAAATCAGAGGATATCTCTTAGCTGGGATGGAATCTAATTTTGTGTAGTTAAAGGGATGTTGGAGACTCATTAATGATGATGTGGTTCATAGTGAAAACTTTGAAGATATGTTTGGAGAAAGTTACAGTATCTGGAAGTCGACAGTTTTATGTGAATTCTGTGTGTAGCATGTAGAATTTATTATTTTGTAATTGAGGACCGACACATTTGTAATTATTTGAGTTTGGTATATAAGAAGGAATTTTTTCCTTATTGTAATGTGTACTATGAAGATTGAGATGTGAATATATGCATGAAGTGAAGAAAACAGCTAATTCAGTGATGAAGGAAGACTTGTGAGTACAGAGATTTGGAATTGTGATCTTGTGTAGCAGAGAGTGCAGTTTTGGCACAGTGTGAAGGAGTTGAATGGATAAATTATCTGATAACTAATTCACCCCCCCCCTTAGTTATCTTGTGGATCTTTACTTTCTAACAATTGGTATCAGAGCGGCAGGTCCTTGAAAGAAAAGTTTAACAACTTAAGGAGATCCATGGTGAATTTCAGAAAAGAAAGCCCTAAGTTTGATGGAGTAAATTTTGAGAGCTGGAAAGAAAAGATGAAGACACATCTATTGTGTTTAGGACCAAGTTATTGGTTGATTACAAAGAATGAGAAGACTATCATTGAGGAAGACAATCTAGAGGCAGGAACTAAAGATGAACTAGATCTATTCATTTGTAACATACTTGCAAGAGAAGCACTTTTGTCAGCACTACCGGAGAATGAATATAGTTAGGTAAGATGTTTGAAAACATCTCATGTAATTTGGAAAGCTTTACATTCTACTTTTGAAGGTGATGAACATGCAAAGAAGGCTAGATTACATAATTGGATTTGTGCATTTGAAGATATCAGAATGATGGAAGATGAATCTATTAGAAGTTATATTGGTAGGATGTTTGAGATTGTAACAGGAATAAAGTCTTGTGGAGGTGATAAGACAGAGAATGAAGTGATATGGAAAATACTGAGAACTTTGACACCAGTATTCAAGTAGACAACGCAGATGATTGAACAATTGATACCTTGTACATCAAACTTTTCAAGAGAGACTCTTCTTGGAAGATTAGAAATAGCAGAGATGAACTTGAGATTATCAGGAGAGCTACCTAGAATGGAAATAGCATTCAGTGCTCTTAACATTAGACCTACAAGAAGTACTAGTGTGAATGGAGATTATGCCAGTAGTAGTAGATCTGAGGAAGATAAGAAGATTGAAGAAGGTATTGCATTACTTGTAAAAAGAGAACCAGATGGTAAGAAAATCTTTAAATGTTGGACTTGTCAAGAATATGGTCATTTTGCATCTAAATGTCCTAAAAGAGTTAAGAAGTATAGAAGCAACTTTAAACCTAGGAGATCTAAAGAATGTTATTATGAAAATGATGAAGATCTTGAAGCAGGAATTGAAAAACATTTAAGTGACAGTGATAATGATAACTTTGAGGAAATAGGATTTGTAGCAATTAAAGAAGAAAGTTTTGAATCTGATAAAAGGGAAGAAAAAGCATTAGTTTCACAAGTTGAAAAGAAATCTAATTGGATTATAGATAGTGGTTGTTCACATCATATGACTGGAGATAAAAGAAATTTTTTTAAGTTAGATAATTATGATGGAGGAATTGTTAGGGTTGGTAACAATGCACCTTGTTTGATTAAGGGTATCAGATCTATTACTCTTGATGGAAAGACTAACACTGATGATGTTTACTTTGTTGATGGACTGAGACATAATCTACTAAGCATTGGACAATTGGCTGATAAGGGTTATCAAGTTTGGGTTTTTGAGAAAACTTGTGTGATAAAAGATAAAGATGGAAATCTGATTGGAAAAGAATCCAGAACCAGAGGTAATGTATTTCAGTTGAATCCTACTGAGATGACATGTTTGATAACTAGGATTGATGACAGTTGGTTATGGCATAAAAGGTTTTGTCATATAAACTTTGATAATATTGTCAAGGTGAGCACTATACTTGCAGTAAGAGATTTACCTAGAATTATGAAACCCACTAACATGATTTGCAAAGAATGTATGATCGCAAAGCAAAAAAGGAGTTCATTTCCCAACAAGAAGTTCACATCGACAGAGAAGCTAGAGATTGTTCATAAAAACTTGAGTGGTCCTACTAGGACTAGAGGATTCTATGGAGAAAGGTATTTTATGATTCTTGTTGATGATTTTACAAGAATGATGTGGATTGCATTTTTGAAAGAAAAATCTGAAGCATTTGATAAATTTAAGATCATGAAAAGAAAAATTGAGAATGAATCTGGAATGAAGATTAAGTGTCTAAGATCTGATAGAGGTGGTGAATTTACATCTAGAGAGTTTAACACCTTTTGTGAAATGAATAGTATTAAGAGACAACTTTCAGCCCCTAGAACACCAGAACAAAATGGTATTGCAGAAAGAAGGAACATGTCAATAACTGAAGCAGCAAGAGCTATGTTGTTTGAAAATGATTTGGCTAAGACTTTTTGGAGAGAAGTAGTGAACAAAACAGTATACACTATGAACAGAGTACAAATCAGAGCAGATACAAACAAGACACCTTATGAATTATGGTTTGGACATACACCTTCAGTTAAGTATTTTAGAATTTTTGGAAGTAAATGTTATATAAAGAGAGATGATGATATAGGAAAGTTTGATCCTAGAAGTGATGAAGGAATATTTCTTGGATATTCTTTAAAAAGAAAAGCATATAGATGTTATAACAAAAGAACTAAGACTATTGTTGAAAGTGCAAATGTAAAAGTTGATGAGAAGTTTAAAATTCAGGAAAGAATGCTTGATTATGAATCTGATGGAGAAGCACAACCTCAGCCTAACATTGAAAATGTAGAATTATTTTTTGAAACTAACAGTGATTTGCTGAATGAAAGTCATATTGAAGAAAATAGAGAAGAAAGTGGAGAAGAATCTATGGTCGGAACAAGATCAGTAACTATGACACCTAGCAGGTATACTTCAAGACATCACCCTGTTGAGCAAGTTATTGGAAGTTTAGATAGAGGAGTTTTGACTCAAAATCAGGTACATTTATGTTTGATTTCTCAAATTGAACCTAAGACTACTAATGAAGCTTGTGAAGATGAACATTGGATTAATGCTATGAAAGAAGAACTAGAGCAGATTGAAAAAAACAAGACATGGGAATTGGTCCCTAGACCTAAAGACAAGAATGTGATTGGAACAAAGTGGGTATTCAAAAACAAGATGAATGAACAAGGAGAAGTGATAAGAAACAAAGCAAGATTGGTATGTAAAGGATATTCACAACAGGAAAGAATTGACTATGAAGAAACTTTTGCACCTGTGGCCAGACTTGAAGTAGTGAGAATGTTTCTAGCATATGCAACTTACAAGAAATTCAGAGTATATCAGATGGATGTGAAGTCAGCATTTTTGAATGGTGAATTGGAAGAAGAAGTCTACATTGAGTAGCCTGAAGGTTTTCCTTTGACACAAGAAGGAGATATGGTATGTAAGTTAAAGAAAGCTTTATATGGATTAAAACAAGCACCTAGAACTTGGTATGCAAGATTGGATAAGTATTTATTGAAATTGGGATTTATAAAAGGAACAACAGATAGTAACTTATACACAAAAGAAATTGAGAATGGTTTGTTGGTTATAGTTATATTTGTTGATGATATTATCTTTGGAGGAGAAGATGAAGCTAGTGACAAATTTGCAGATGAAATGAAGACTAAATTTGAGATGAGCATGATTGGAGAAATGAAATATTTTTTGGGATTATAGATAACACAAAGCAAGGAAGGTATATTTGTAAGTCAGACTAAGTATTTAAATGAATTATTGAAAAGATTTGGAATGGAAGATTCTAAACTTTTTGGAACACCTATGGTAACCGGACATAAGTTATCTAGCAAAGATGAGACACCAGCAGTTGAGCAAAAAAAGTATAGATCTATGATTGGAGGATTGCAGTACTTGACACATACAAGACCTGATATAGCACATTCAGTAGGGATTGTAGCAAGATTTCAAGCAGAACCTAGAGAATCACATTATGTAGTAGTAAAGAGGATACTGAGATATCTAAAAGGAATAATGGATTATGGATTATGGTATGAGAATTTTGATGACTTTACTTTATGTGCCTATACTGATGCAAATTGGGGAGGCAGTGTTGATGAAAAGAAAAGCACCAGTGGTGGAGCCTTTTTTCTTGGAGGTAAATTGGTCTCTTGGCTAAGTAAGAAGTAGAATTGTACTTCTCAAAGCATAGCAGAAGCAGAATATGTTGCAGCAGCAAATAATTGTAATCAGATTATTTGGATGAAGCAGATGTTGAAGGATATTGAAATAAAGTTTGATGAGCTTGTTGTTATACATTGTGATAACACCAGTATAGTGAGTATGTCAAAAAATCCTATTTTACATTCTAAGACTAAACATATTGAGATCAAGTATCATGTTGTAAGAGAGAAAGTTGCAGAAAAAGAAGTAAGATTGGAGTACATAAGTACAAAGGAGCAGATAGCAGATATATTTACAAAGCCTTTACCTAAGGATACATTTGTGTATCTAAGAGGTATGCTTGGGGTTATGCCCCAACCTATTTTTGAGAATTGATGCAGATGATTGCATCCGTCCAGTGGTATATGAGCCCTATCTTTCTTCTGGATTGGATGTTGGAACTTCCTCTATGGGGGAGTTTATGAGCTGAGTCATGAGGACTCTTGTCATTGTATTTTTCTAAAAAGTGTCTTTTGACATTAAGGTGTTGTTGACTTAGTGATGGAATTTCTATCATTGATGTCAATGGGGGAGAGATATACATGAAAAACATTGTGGATTGTATGAGAGAGCTAAATAGGAAAACGAAGCAAGATTTAATTTAATATTTTGCAGTGATGTTGCAGTATTGGATTTTTGGAACATTGGATGTTTTCAATCTATGTTTCCATCAATGCCAATGGGGGAGATTGTTAGGAATGAATGCAAAGTATTTTGGCAGTCATTCTGTAGCAGTTGTTGTTGCATTCATGACTTGGATTGTCATTGATGTCAACACAGTGATATTCTGGATATTAGCAGGAAAGTAGGTACAATTTTGTTTTGCACACATGTTGTATTGAAGATTGGCTTTTGTGTAGTTGATGGTATGTTCTTTGGGTGTTATTAACCTATGGTTAATAGTGCAAAAATAAATTCATTCATTTGTGAGAGTTATAAGCATTTTGGTGAAAGCAGTGTTTAGACAGTGTTTCTGTGAAGCGATGTTTGGAAATTGGAGGATATCTCTTAGCTGGGATGGAATCTAATTTTCTACAGTTAAAGGGATGTTGGAGACTCATTAATGATGACATGGTTCATAGAACAAACTTCGAGGATATGTTTGGAGAAAGTTACAGTATCTGGAAGCTGACAGTTTTATGTGAATTCTGTGTGTAGTGTGTAGAATTTATTATTTTGTAATTGAGGACCGACACATTTGTAATTATTTGAGTTTGGTATATAAGAAGGAATTTTTTCCTTATTGTAATGTGTACTATGAAGATTGAGATGTGAATATATGCATGAAGTGAAGAAAAGAGCTAATTCAGTGATAAAGGAAGACTTGTGAGTACAGAGATCTGGAATTGTGATCTTGTGTAGCAGAGAGTGTAGTTTTGGCACAGTGTGAAGGAGTTGAATGGATAAATTATCTAATAACTGATTCACCCCCCCCTTAGTTATCTTGGGGATCTTTACTTTCTAATAGTCACCTCTTTCCCAGAAGAAGAAGAAGAAAGCCAAAGGGCCAGTCACCATTGATGAAGTTATAATTATACTAGAATGTGACCTGAGAACCCTAAGCCCTGATGAACTAAGTAGGTATGGGGAATTATGTTCAAGGAAAGAAGCACAAGAAAAGTTAAGGCAAGAACATAAACATAAAGAAGTGTTAAATTATGTGAGGGATATTCTACAACAGATAGTACCAGAAACAAATATTGATGAGAATACTCCCATCTTAGATCAACTTGCCACACTCGCCCAAAAAATCAATGCCCTTGATATAGATGCAAAAAAAAGAATAGAAGAACAGGCAAAATCAAAGATTCAGAACAAATTGGTAGAAAGGATTAGCACAGAAGTGGCACTGAACAAGGTAAAATTATCTGAGGTCATTATCGAGGTAAAATCTATCACCCAAATAATCTGTCAACTTCTAATCAATCTTTGTACTTCAGACACCTTCACTATAGAAGTCAGTGAAAAGATAAAAGGTTTAGAAGTGGAGATACAGTTGAGTACACAAGTAGCTATCACTGAGCCAACTACTTTCTTAAAGCATATTAACTGAGTTTAGGAACTTCGGCAGCTAATAGCAGACTTAAGGAAAGAAGAAGTGCACATCACTGATTAGGTTACAGAGTTACAAAAAGAACTCACTCCTTACCTAAAAATTTTTGAAGCACACATTGTCAAAGATAAACAACTTTTGGCAACACCAAAGATTTTGGTGTTGGATAATATCTTTGACATGCATGCACAAGTCGGTCTTGAGCATATTACTCTTACCAACTTGAAAGAGGAATGGGACAACCTCTTGGAGTCTGTAAAGAAAACCCATCCACACATTTTTGATCAGATGTAAGTATACATAGTAATTTAAAATGGAACATTCTTCTATGAAAATAGTTACAACAGATCATAAAATGGTTTAACAAGATCGAGGAGCATTTATTGTAATTAGATACTTATTAAATTTAATGTTTATCTTATTATAATAGTTGATCTAGGTTATTTTTTCACCGTAGATCTTAGGGTTATGATTATTTTTGTAACCTAATTTTTGCTAAGGTGGAAAAATAGAACACTATATATCTTGTTTGTTCACACCATTTTATGAGGTTGGCTGAATTAATATATATGAATCATGGAGCACTTGAAGAAATTGTCTATCTTCAAGACAATCAGTTTACCGAGCAGAACAGAGCATAGAGGATATCAGATTGAGCAGAATCAGAGAAGGCTATCGAGCATAACAGAGTAGAAAACCATCATAGATAAGGTGATATTTTGATGAGCACTAATAGATCTATTTTAGATAATTAAGTTGTCAACTAGCAGATAATTACCTATTACTTTTTGACAATTGTGATAGAGTTTTGATAAATCACTTAATAGAGTAGACTTAATAGTCTTATGTAAATCTCTTAACCGAGTACACACTTCATTAGTGTTGTTTAAATCCTATAACTAGGTAGATCTAGCTGATCTAATATGTTACTCCTAATAGGGTAAGATCACTAGAAGTGATCAACACTTGTAGCCTTAATAGGCAAACCTTTTCTATCTGCAGTAGTGAAGAATTTGTGGGTGTCATCCCCACCGTAGTTTTTACCTTCTAACAAGGGCTTCTGCATTACCAAAATACTTGTGTTATGTGATTGTCATATTGATTTCATGTTGTTTACTTTCTTAAGTTAACTAGATGATTGATTTATACAATTGTATTCAAGTTATTTTGATCAGTTATCACAGTATTCAGTTATAGATTAGAAAGGTTTTTTGCAAGTAAAGTTTTGAAGGCACTGATTCACCCCTCCCCTCTTAGTACATATCTCTCCTAATTCCAACACTCCAAATGAGGTGAGATTAAGACTTATCATAAGACAAAGGAAAGGTGGGTCTGATTGTCAGGTCATGCATAATTGTTCATGTCTGATTGGTTGTTGAGGATAGATGTGGCTAGACTCTTTAAAAGGCCAAATTGACTGTTACATCAATTTATGAGAGCCACACAATGTGCTAGGAAAGGACAAGATCAATGACTGGTATTTAAAGTTTGTCAATTAACTATTGCAATCGGGAATTTGAATTTTTTGAGTGTTTTTCTTTGTAGGGTTGAGTCAGTGAACCAAAAGTGACAAGTTGAATCAATTTTATTTGTTTTGGAGGATGGTTGCAAGTAAAAAATGGTGATTAAAGTGTCAGGTAGCCATCTTGATTAGATTTGTTTTCCTAAAGTGCCATGTCGGCTAAATATAAATGATTGATATTTTGAGAAGGGTGACTCAGGGTATAAGCGGATTGTAATAGATTAAGTTTTATGAGAAATAAACAAAGTTGTCTGATTTTTAGCCATTATTTGAGGTGGTTCATATTTGAAAGCATAGTATATGTAGAAACATGGCTCAAAAATTTGAAAACAAAAATCCAGAGTTTACTTCTCTCATTGTGTATTATTTCCTTGAGTTATGAATATTGAAATTCATTGCATAGAGTGCTTCTATGTATATGTTGTTATTCCTTTGCACTGGTCAGAGATCAGATTAAAGACTCTGGATAGGGCATATATTTTTGGGGGTTTTCTTGAGGATATAAATAAGTAGTGTAAATTCATAAGATATTTTGATCAATATCATCATAAGGTGGTGATATTAAAAGGGTCCTGAATCAATAACATTGATTAGTTTCTATGTATTTTCTTTGTAAGTAAAGTATAGCCCAATGGATAAAGGCACTGGCCACAAATGAGTTTATTTTGCAATAATGGCTACCTATTAGGATTTAGTTGTATTCCTATCATAAATATAAAATCATGAGAAGAATTTTTGAGGTATTAAGACCTACAAAGTTGTGTCCCACCAAATGGTAATGGAGAGTCAATGAATGACTAGTTATCATTCAGTTTCTTCTTACCACTCATCTATTATTTTCAATCCAGTTTAAAGTTGTAAAATTTGTATATGTCACTGGATTAGGTATACACACCTTGGTTTTTGTAGAACCAGAAGTGCAGAGGGTAGTCTTGTCCCTATAGTTGGTCCAGTTGCCTATAGATCCCCCCATATTTATAGTAGGCCCCTCCTCAAAAATTTTCTTAGGTATACTGGTGTCTCTTTGAGTGTAAATTTCATTTTAAGGAGCCAAAAGATGGATGAGAGCAACAAGGAGTTATGTGAGCCTCTGAAAGGTAGTGAGATAGTAGCCTCTAAACTTATTGACAATAAGATAACATTGATGGATGGGAACATCAAGGAGTTCTTTGAGCCCATGAAATACTCAACCCATTTCAACATATTTCAAAATATTTCAGAGGTGATGAATGGGGATAATGGTCAATAGTAAATTCTATCTTTTCCCTAATCCTAGGAGCTCTTTTATCAGTAGCAGAACATTATTGCTTATATAGAAGGATGATATGCTTATAATTGCTTCCCTCATGGCTTTATTGATAGATTATATAGAATGTAATATAATGGCTTTATTGATGAAAGGAAGCCTAATGTTTATTTCCTATCACTCGATCTCAAAGTATATAAGGATGAATGTGGAAGATGAGAAATCCAATCAAATAGGTTTAGGAATGGTAACAAATAAAAAAGTTTAAACAAGTAGGTTGTCTATGTAGTGATCCTCAATCTTCCTTTTCTTTTAAATCATGAATCTTCTAGTATGGAAATATCTATAATTTTTTCTATCGTTTATTTCTAAAATAATTTATTTAATGAATTCATAATCAAAATTTCAATGTATTTGATTTCAATGTAAGTCATTCACTCTATGATGTAGTGTCATTATTTTATCTCCATTATTACCATTGCAAAAAAACATGTTCTATCTATCCACTCTTCTTTAAACATTCCACCTTCCTATTCACATTTAAAATGATATGAACTATTCTATAACTGAATCATTTTTATTTTTATTTTCATTTTATTTGTGTTCCTATATAACCCTTCCTTAAATAATCATATAAATAACTGAATGCTTCATATAATATTCTCATTTCTCCCAAATCACCTAAGATATAAACTTCTTTTTGTGGGTAAATTACAGTCTATGCACTCGGGCACTTTTGACATGCAAATATGACTAACATTCAAGTTAGGCCATGGGATACATGTGATGCAAGGTAGGAAGAAAGAGGGGACAAACAGTGGTGCACCCTAATGATCCAAGCCTACCCAACACATGCGGAAGCCAAAAAACACAATAGTGAGAGACAGAATGCAAAATCTTTCATATATTATCATCAAATAGAACCATACATGCTAGGCTGTAAGGCCTTCCCGATTAGGGCCAGATATTAAAATGAATCATAGAAGTCTTCCAACATGTGAGGATCTGAAAAAATCTCTACTTCTATCTTCTACCAACTCCTATCCAAAAAAAAAACTGCCTCCTAAACTCTAAACCAACAACTATATTTATACAAGAAGCTACCAAACTGAGTCAGCCTTCAAATCCACAATCAACAAAAGGAATGGTCAAATCTAGGACCATATGCTTCCTAATGATGGATACAAACATTAAATCCATGATCCAATATAAATGCACAAGTTGGCCACAACAGGAACTAAAACTAACTCGTTGATAAGCAAGATAATCGAGTAGTAGATAGGCAATATTGAGTGCCAGTGAAATAACCAACCGCCCAAGAGATAACTGACCACACTCAGTAACCAACCAACTACTGACCAACTTGGTCAAAGAAGGAACCGAGCAACACAGACAAACTCCAAATTTTTTTTGGTGACACAGGATTGCCAAGGACCCGAGATACTCCTGCATCAAACACCTAGGGTTATTTTGAAATGATTCTCTGAATCATTTGGTAAGTCTAGTTTGAGCTACATCCAACTCAAATTATGAAATCCAAGAACTTTCTTCCATCGGTCTATTCTTCCATTTTACCAGATATTCCATATACTATTTTCCTCTTGTACTTTTGCCAACTCTTTCCTTCAAAATCTGTTCAACTTCATCATTTTGCTTCTTAGGATATTTTGTCAGTACTGTCACTTCTTCATTAGGTTCATGATACTCATACAAATCAGAAATGTTGAAAATAGGTGATATGTCCATGTCATCAGATAACTCAATTTCATATGCATTTCCACTGTCAAATTTCTTCAAAATCTTGCAAGGTCCAAACTTCTTCATCTTCAACTTCCCATATGTTCCAATAGGTAATCGGCCTTTCTTCAAATGAACCATCACTTCATCACCAACATCAAAATTTTTATGTCTCCTTGATCTATTAGCTTTGTCTTTGTATTTCTAATTACTATCTTCCAGCTTTAGTTTTACATCTTCATGCAATGTCTTCATGTACTCAGCAAACTTTACTCCTTCAACACTTTTCTTATCCTCATCAGCAATGTCTCTCAAATTAGATATTGCTCTTGGTTTTGTGCCATTCACAATCTCAAATGGTGTCTTTCCAGTACTCCTATTCATTGAATTATTGTATGCAAACTCTGCTTGTTCCAACATAGAATCCAAATTACTTGGTGTGTCTCCAACTAAACATCTCAAAAGATTTCCCAAAATTTTGTTCACAAATTCATTCTGTCCATCAGTTTGTGGGTGAAATGTAGAACTATATTTCAACTTAGTGCCAAATTTCTTCCAAAGGGTTTTCCAAAAATATCCAACAAATTTACTGTCTTGGTCAGAGATAATACTCCTTAGTAATCCATCCAATCTGACAATTTCCTTAAAGAAAAGATCTGCTACATGTACTGTATCTGATGTCTTTCTGCAAGGTATAAAATGTACCATCTTAGAAAATCTATCCACAACAACAAATATTGAATCATTACCTCTTACTATCTTCGGTAAGCCAAGAACAAAGTCCATACTGATGTCAATCGAAGGTTTCTTAGGAACAAAAATTGGTGTATACAATCTAGTATTCTAACTTACTCCTTTTGCAACTTGACAAATTCCATAACTTTTCACAAATTTTTGAACATCTTTATACAACTGCAGCCAATAGTATTTGTCCTTAAGAAAATTCCATGTTTTATCAATACCAAAATGTCCAGCCAAACCACTACTATGTTTCTCCTTTATCAGATTACTTCTCATTACTCCTGTCAGTAGACACAACTGAATACCTTTAAACAACATACCTTCCTGAATAAAATATTCATTCCATTTAGTATCTTTTTGATCTTGAATAGGTTCTCTACACTTTCTCCATGGCTCAAAAAAATTAGGGTCAAACTCATAAGAATCTCTCATCTCATCAAAACCAAGAACTTCAATTTTCATCTCGGTCATCAAAGATCTTCTTCTACTCAGTGCATCAACAACTTGGTTAGTGACTCCACTCTTATGCTTTATCAAAAATGTATAACTCTAGAAATACTCAACCCATTTCATATGTCTCTGATTCAACTTATTCTGACTACCCAAATATTCTAAATCCTTATGATTAGTATACAACACAAATTCACTCAGTATCAAATAATGTCTCCATTTCTTCAGTGCTTGAACAATAGCATAGAATTCTTGATCATACATAGAATATTTCTTTCTAGCATCATTCAAATTTTCACTAAAGAAAGCAACAGGTTTACCTTCTTGACTCAACACAACTTCAATTGCACTTCCACTTGCATCACATTCCACTTGAAATACTTTACTAAAATTAGGTAATGCCAAAACAAGTAATTCAACAACCTTCTGCTTCAGAGTCTCAAAAATTTTGTCAGCTCCATGTGTCCACTTGAATTCTCTTTTGTCTCCTCTCATAGTCTCAGTCATAGCATTGCAAATTGAATTGAAATTCCTTATGAACTTTTGGTAAAAACTAGCCAAACCATGAAATGATCTTACCTCACTAGCATTCAAAGGTGTAGGCCAATTCAAAATAGCTTCAACCTTTTCAGGATCCATCTTCAAACCATCAGCTGAAATAACAAATCCCAAATACACAATCTCTTCTTTCATGAATGAATACTTTTTTAGATTTATCAACAACTTTTCCTCTTTCAATCTTTGCAAAACTTGTCTAACATGCAACAAATGTTCTTCTCTAGTCTTACTAAATATTAGAATATCATCAAGATATACAATCACAAACTTACCCAAGAATTTCTTCAAAACTTCATTCATCAACCTCATAAAAGTACTTGATGCATTAGTTAAACCAAAAGGCATAACCAACCACTCATACAAACCTTCTTTTGTCTTGAAAGCAGTCTTTCATTCATCACCTTCTCTGATTCTAATCTGATGATACCCACTTTTCAAATCAATCTTTGTGAAATACTTTGCTCCAGTCAAACTATCCATGATGTCATCTATTTTCAGTATAGGAAACCTATACTTCACTGTTATCTTATTGATTGCTCTGGAATCAGTACACATTCTCCATTCTCCATTATTTTTCAGTGCCAATACAATAGGTACTACACAAGGACTCAAACTTTATTTGATCAAACCTTTCTCCAACAATTCTTGAATTTGTCAGTTCAATTTATGATTCTCGGTAGGTGTCAATCGATGAGGTGCCTTATTCGGTAAACTAGCTCCAGGGATTAGATCCATACAATGATCAATTCTTATTTTTAGTGGAAAACCATCAGGTAAATTATCAAAAATGATATCAATATACTTGGTGAGTAACTTATCAATCTCCTCCAAGACATTATCCTCTATTTTCTTACTTGGTTTGTTAGGGATCACAACAAAACATAAATCATTCTTCTTCAAAGAGTTAACAAACTTTCTTCCCTCCAAAAAAACTTTCACAGATGTGCAAACATTACTAACAGGTTCTTCCATCAATGGTAACAAGATTTGTTTCTTTCCATTAGCCACAATAGTATACTTATGCAATCTCCCATCATATATAGCATGTCTATCATATTGCCAAGGTCTACCCAACAAAATATGACAACAATCCATAGGCATGATATCACATAACACCATATCATAGTACTTTCCAATTTTCAAATTCACATAACATTGTTCACTTACCAAGAGTGTATGCTCATCTTTGATCCATGAAATATGATAGGGCTTCGGATGTACCAACCTTTCCAACTACAATTTTGTGACCATCTCTTTAGATGCTAGATTCTCCAAGCTACCACTATCAATGATTACCTTCCAAAATTTATTAGAAACTCTACATTTGGTCTTGAACAAAATTTTCCTTACCAGATATTCCTTCTTGCTTTCATTCCACAATGCTCTCCTTACCATCAAGTTATTTTCTTTCTCAAGTTCATTCGGTGACTCTTCTTGCACCAAATCATTTCTACTACTACCAGCCTTCTTACTAACATGTGTACATTCAAAAGATCTAAGTCCTTCTTCTCCACAATTTTAACAAGTTCCTCAAAAACTTCCTCTTCCATAACCACCTCGGTAGTTACTGCCTCTACCTTTAGATGAAATTTCACCTTTCCACTCGGTCTTGCCTTTGTCCAGATTTGTCTTTTCTGGTTCAAATATACCATTTTCACCATTAGATCTACCTCTTCCTCTAGGGAATCTACCACCTCAACCTCTTTGTCTTTGCTCATGTCTTTTGTTCAATTTCTCCTTGGCCTACAAAGAAAATTGATAAGCCTCTTCAATGTTCTCCAACTTGACCATACTAATTTCCTCTTGGATGGAAACTCTCAAACCATTCAGGTATCTACCAATTCTTTCCACATCATCTTCATCATGTCTAGATCTGATATCAAATCTATATAATTTCTTGGTATATTCCTTTACTGAGCTATCTTTCTACCTCAAACTTTGCATTCACTGAACTAGGTTAATCTGATAATCACAAGGTAAGAACTTTCCTTTCAATTTGTTCACCATTTTATTCCATACCTTGATTTTTTCTTTACCTTTCCTTTTCCTATCTAGTTGCAAATGTTCCCACCATAAGGATGCATGACTTTTCAACTTTGTGCTTGCAATCTTTACCTTCTTATCCTCAAGAATGTTTTCATGTTCAAAGTACTTTTCCATCTCAGTGATCCAGTCCACTAATTCATCAGAATCTAGCTTTCCACCATACTCAGGAGAATTGAAATGTGGTGTTGACTTCAGACTTGTCAAAGCCTTAAAAAATCTTTCTTCACCTTGATCCATAATAGGTGCAAGTTCTGCATTCACCTATTCTTCTTCAACTTCATCATCACTAACATCTTCAAGATGTCTACCTCTTCTTTGGGCTATTTCCACTACTTCTAACCTAGCAAAAATCTTCCTTAGCATATCTGCCAATCCTAGATCTTCATCTTGCCTCCCACAAACCATCTTGATAACCCTCTACAATTCCAAGTCAGATTGCAATCTGCTACCCCATAACAATAAACTAGGGCTTCAAGAGGAACCTACAAACCTAGATCCATAGAACTAGATCAAGATCTCACCTCACTCTGATACCACCTAACACAAGGTAGGGAGCAAGAGGGCCAAAAAATGGTGCACCCTAATGATCCAAGCCTTCCCAACACATGCGGATGCCAACAAACACAACAATGAGAGAGAGAATGCAAAATCTTTCATATATTATCATCAAATAGAACCATACATGCTAGGTTGTAAGGCCTTCCTAGTTAGAGCTAGATATTACAATGAATCACAAAAGTCCTTCAACATGTGAGGATCTGAAAAAATCTCTACTTCTATCTTCTACCAACTCCTATCCAAAAAAAAAATTGCCTCCTAAACTCTAAACCAACAACTACATTTATACAAGAAGCTACCGAACTGAGTCGGCCTTTAGATCCATAATCAACAGAAGGAATGGTTAGATCTAGGACCATACGCTTCCCAATGATGGATACCAACATTAAATCTATGATCTAATATAAATGCACAAGTCAGCCACAACAAGAACTAAAACTAAACCCGTCGGTAAGCAAGATAATTGAGTAGCATACAGGCAATACTGAGCACCAGTGAAATAACTGACCACCTAGGAGATAACCACCCACACTTGGTAACCAAAGGAAACTAACCAACTACCAACCAACTCGGTCAAAGAAGGAACCGAGCAACATAGACAAACTCCAAATTTTTTTTGATGACACAGGATTGCCAAGGACCCAAGATGCTCCTACATCATGTCAGGTAGGGTGAGGAAAAGTTGAGGGAGTTGATTGACATGTGCCATGAGTAAAGTATACTCACAAATGTAGGGTTTCAAAAACTCTAAAGAGGTGTTCTTAGATGGGCATGATGTTTTACTTTTTGGACATGCTATTGCAACATAGATGAAATTGACTCAGAATGACAACATTATCAAGTGCAAGGGTATTGATCCAAACATCATTGACAGTTAAATAAAAGCATCTATAAGATGTGGTTTATCAGGGGATGATCTGGTTGTTAAATAAAATGAAAGACATAAACTAAAAGAAAGTGTAGGGCATGATCTAGTTGTTTACAATATGTTTCAAAAATGATATTCATAAGTCTTATCAAGAATTGATTTAACAAGAAATTCAACAAAAAAATAGAGTACCAATTTAAAGAAAAATAGTGAACTAATCCTTCATATGCTCACTATAATTTTTTTTCCACTACCCAAACAACATAACCAGATCCAACTAGATTCATACCATGGAAATTTTAAATAAAAATAAGATCAATATTTGTTGGTCATGTATATACCCAACCCCAACTACTAGTTAGACCTCAATATCAATATCAACCCCAACCTTGATATAAGCAACCTCAAAATTACAATATGTCAGAATTTCAACATATACTACAACCTGTGAATCAATATCAAATATATAACAACTCATACGTGCCTATATCATAGGCCCAATATCAAAGGAAAGATAACATATTTTCTACAAATAACAAATACCATAGTCTAATGTTGGAAACATGCCACCATAAATTACTGATATCCTCATGAAACAAGTTCAAAACTTAAAAACTCCATTGTAAGATCTTTAAAACTAGGGTCAAATGGATTCCTACACCACAAAAAACTTATATCCCCACCCTTTTGATCATTCAATCTATATGCCTCCATTACCTGCACATTTTGTGCTACCCAAATTTGATAAATATAAAGGAAAAATAAATCCTATCAAACACATTAGGGAATTAGTTGCAAGACACATACAAGCTTCTCGTGATAAAACATTCATCATTCTATTATTTCCTCAAAGTCTAGTTAGGCTAGAAATAGAATGGTTCTCTCATCTACCCTATGGCATCCAATCCTAGGGTGAGTTAGCTAAAAATTCATCACCCACTTTCATCATTACATACAACAAAAAATTAGTATCAAAGATCTATGTGACATGAAATAGAAAGAGGTTGATTCCTATTAAACTTCCTACAAAGATGTAAGAGTATAGTTAATTTAATTCCCTATGTTTTTTCCAAAAATGATCTTAGTCATGTTCATAGATAACCTCATACTGGACATGGCTTATACAGTCAAATTATAACATGTCCAAACTTTCAAATAATTGATTGAAAAGGGAATGTGATGCAAGTTATCCTTAATTAGAAGGGGAATTATTTCCAAACCTAATTAATATAATACCACTAAATCTCCCATAAAAAAATCAAATTTGTTCAATAAAAACAAGAGTGTCACCAATTGCGGCATTATAGATGTGAAAACTGTTAATTATGCTCAACCTAAACTCTGCCTAAAAGGGGCACCTATGCAAAATCAAACTCTAGTAACAAAAAAACCTATGGAAAGTACCCAAATGGCCAACTTGTCTCAATCCAACATGCAACGACCTTCAAGACATCTATTCCCAAAATTAGAATACACACCATTGGGATAACCCATCAAATAGGTACTAAAGAAGTTAATCTAGAAGATTTTGATCACTTTGCCTAAGATATGAGAATTTGAGCATGGTGTTGTTAAACCTAAATGGTGGAGAAATAATGCTTTCTAAAAATACCACTATATTAAAGGCCATACGACATTCAATTGTTATAGGCTCAAGAACATAATAAAATATCTCATCAAATAGGGTCAAATCAATGTCAAAAACACAAAGAGAACATAGATCACACAATCTTTATTAAATGTCCATTGAAAAGTCATAATAGAGGGAAAGCCCCTATGTCTATTAACCAATCCAATCAAAATAATTATGTGTATCACTCATCCGATAATGAAATAAATTGTGTCAACCCATCCAATGACAAAATCGCTTCAATCACTGTAAGAGGAAACAATTCTAATTGAGTTGTAACTACTCATCATTAAAAGGTTGTCCTAAAAGGGGAACCTTCAACTTATGTTGTACCTTAGACTTTTATTGCACCTCATAACCCATAATACAATCTATTGGATCACCTCATGCACACACTTTCCTATCTATCCATTCTCAATTTCCTGTGCATATCCCCACAACACAAGCAAGCCTTGACTCAAGCCCTTAAAAATTTGGCTATCCCAATGGACATAACCATAAAAGAAATTTAAAATGATGGTTAACTACATTTCCTCTCACAAGCATGGTACATTAAAAGACCATGATATACCCCTTTAGAAGATATTGCATAATGATCCATTGCATCTGCAAGTGCATAAACACACAATTTGACAAGTCCCCATAGATGGCAGAGTGGGACTAAACATTTGTACTTTAAAAGTCATAAAATCCTAGGGGTACTTAGATTAAAGTGTTGAGATTACCAAAAGGATAAATATAAGAGACTATGATGAAGTAGAAAGATCTTCAAAATGAGTCCTCGACTTACCCATAAAGATAGGACTTGTAAAAAATACAACATTCCAAATCTTGGATCCAGAGCTAGGATACAATATACTACTGGGATTTCCTTGGATACATGAGATGTAGGAAGTAACTTCTACTTATAGACAATTAATTAAATTCCCTCATTAAGGCATGGAAATAATTATATAAGGAGATTCTAATCAATTCTAATATTGCAATACCTTAATGGGTAACACCAAAAACTAAGTACCTTTGAATTAAGAATCATGTCGACCATCTACATCTACTTCAATCCATAATAACACACTAGGCTAGGGAATATGAATATTGGTCATAGACAAACGATGTGGTTAGTATTTCTATGAAGAATCATTTGCCATCACCAACCTCCCTTTATTTCCTAATTCATATAGCTGACCAAGACCCACCTAAATAATTGAATATGTTCAAACATATCATGATGATTTTGGCCCACTTTTAGCTTCTGGGGACATGGAAACAAGCAATGCTCCAGAAGCTAATTATTATCAATACAAAAATTTAACCCTAAGACTCTACCTTCAACCCTATCATCTCAACTACATGCTAAAATGATTGTTAAAATAAAAAATCAGAGAAAAAAAGATGTTGGATGAAATATGCTTAGAGTTTACCATTAAAGAAGTCGCCTCTGAGATTATTTTCTTCTTTAATGGCTTTTCCTATTCTAGCTACATATTTTTAGAGATTGGTATGAGGTGCCAATGCAATGAATAAATTGAAATTTAGAGGGGGCACTTGAAGTGTCATGTAGAATGTCACACATCTTGCTACTGCTAATGTCGCAGTAAAATTTAGGCACATAAAATATAGATACAATGCCACATGTCTAAGAACTTATTTTCCCAAATTTTTCAGATTCTTGCCATGTATCCCATCTGCGGAATGCCACTTGCAATTTCCATCACATTTTTCCTAATATTTCTATTGAAAAAGAAAAAGACAACCAAGAAAAATGCCAGTTGCCAATAGGAAAAAAAAATTATATTTCTAACGAGATTTTTCTCTGTTGCATGGTTTCCAAGGAGAAAGTAATGCTGGAAAACCAATTGAGAACATTAGTCTCCTACCTTAATGACAAAGACTAATAAATTTGACTCTTCATTTTATAATATAATCAAATTTTGGATCTATTTAATATGGTTAAACTATTTTGTTTTAACATGATTATTTAATTATTTTTTATTGCTTGCGTACTTTTCTATTTCTATCACTATAGTTATTTAGCTTTGACCATTTTTATTTGTTTATATTAGTTTTAATAAGTAAATGTGTGGCAAGTGTCTCAAATGGAATCCTGAGGCAATCAAGAGAGAGAATTTGAACAACGGCCAAATGTGCAAAAAGGTATATAACATGTCCAAATTTATTTATTTAAATGTATCTTTAGATAATTGACATTATATTATTATATAAATTATATTAAAAATTATATATACTATAAATTATATAAATTATATAAATTATATTAATGAAATCTATTTATTTATTATTATATAAATTATATTAAAAATTTTATATAATATAAATTATTAAATATTTTTTAAAGTATTATTATATTAATAATTTAGAGATATTATAATAAAAGTATTAAAATATTATTATATTCTAATAGTATATTTTATATTAAATATTTAATACATATATTTATTATTTAATTATATATAAATTAAAATTTTATATAATAAATTAAAAATAAAATCAAATAAACTTTCAACACTTTTTAATATAATATAACAAAGGATCTCATATTATCTTATTTCATATAAATGTAATATAAATTAATCTTTTGGTATAAATTTTTAAAAAATACAAAATCAGAGAAAAAAAGATGTTGGATGAAATATGCTTAGAGTTTACCATTGAAGAAGTTGCCTTTGAGATTATTTTCTTCTTTAATGGCTTTGCCTATTTTGGCTACTTATTTTTAGAGACTGGTATGAGGTGCCAATACAATGAAGAAATTGAAATTTAGAGAGGGCACTTGAAGTGTAATGCAGAATGCCACACACCCTACTATTCCTACTTTTGTAGTAAAATTTAGGCACATAAAAATTAGATACAATGCCACATGTCTCAGAACTTATTTTCCCAAATTTTTTACACTCTCGCGACATAGTCCGTCTGCAGAATGCCACTTCCAACATCCATCACATTTTTCCTAATATTTCCATTGAAAAAGAAAAAGACTACCAGGAAAAATGCCAGTTGCCAATAGGAAACAAAAATTATATTTTTGACGAGATTTTTCTCTGTTGCATGGTTTCCAAGGAGAAACTAATGTTGGAAAAGAAATCAAGAACATTAGTCTCCTGCCTTAACAACAAGGACTAATAAATTTGACTCTTCATTTTATAATATAATCTAATTTTGGATCTTTTTAACATGGTTAAACTATTTTGTTTTAACATGATTATTTAATAATTTTTTATTGCTTGCATACTTTTCTATTCCTGTCACTATAGTTATTTAGCTTTGACCATTTTAATTTTTTTATATTAGTTTTAATAAGTAAATGTGTGGCAGGTGTCTTAAATGAAGTCCACAGGGAATCAAGAGAGAGAATTTGAACAATGGCCAAATGTGCAAAAAGGTATATAACATGTCCAAATTTATTTATTTAAATGTATCTTTAGATAGTTGACATTCAGATGTAAAAATGAAAAATTAATAGCTTACTAATCATTTTACAATGGTTTTTGTAGGGGGCGGAGAAGGGAAGAAGTAATTAGTGATATACAATTCTTATTAACAATTTTTATGGGCATATCATTTTCTTCAATAGCGACCATGTACTTACTTTGGTAAGTGGAAGCAAGGATAAATATTCAACATCTATCAAATCTTTTTTGGTCGTGTAATACCTACCGATTTTATATTTAGTAATACGAATTATTTTACTTTTATTAGCATATGGGAAAAGTGAAGAGAAGTTGAAGAACAATCTTATTGCCGCTTGGTCTTTGTGTGGCTAACCATAATATGCCTAATTTTGGAGATTTTTATGGGCATTTTTATGTTCATTCCAGATGTAGGTTTAGTAATTGTCACGCAGTACTTACTACATCTCTAGTGGTACCGTATACTAATCTTAAGCTTAAGTGGTACATTGATGAATTTAGAAAAGGAAAAAAAATTGTTGTATAAGTGTCCACTATGGGATTTAATCTTAATGGTGATGTGATTACCTTTCTTCTATTCTAGAAAAGAAATATATTCTGATACTACATTTTATTTATATTATTACATATTGTAGTTGAAAAGAAGTATAAAGTGCATAAAATCGAACTTGTTCCATCTTTGGCTTGATTCAAAAAATTGTATTTTCTCATTAAGTGAATACAAGAGGATTAATAAAGTTGTATTTTCTTTTTAGATTTCAAAAAAAGAGAGATTTTCTTCTTCTTTTTAATATCGTGGTACTAAAATTGAAAGATTATATCTACGCCCTGGTTTATTTATTCATTGATTCCAAAATAGAAGTGTTAAAAAAACATTATTCATATGTGCATTCTCATAAGTAAGCTTTCCTCAATGGGCATGTTGAGAATTGTAGGTATCAAAGTGGTAATTATAGCCTTCCATGTTAATAATATAATTGTTGGCATGATAATTTGGGACTGGGTTATCCAATAAAGAGTCTATTGAAACTCATACAATATTATGAATGATAAGATAAATAAGAAATTCAACCTTGTTATTTGTATAAGCAATAATTTAAAATTAAAAAATATAATAATGCAAAAATATGATTATATAAATCTACATGTGAAAGGAAAAGCCCTAAGAATCACTACTTGTGGAGGTCAAAAATTTCTTGTCTAGGATTATTTAGGGAACCAGAAATGAGCATTCTGGTCCTTAGCACCTCTTTCTCCATCATTTCTAGCAAACACATCATCTTCCTGCAAGCTTGGTAAAAAAAAAACCTAGCTACCACTGCTATTTCTTTCTCTTATTGTGTCGGCTATAAGATAGAGCATTCATAAATTTAGGGCAACGTAGAATTAAAAAAAAACTAAAAAATTAGTGTTGTAGCAAGGGCTAGCAGTGGTGACTTTGTTTAGGAGTGGGCTTTATTTCTTATATTTTATATTACTATGTAAGTAAGATCGCACATGTAAAAGCGCCTAAGGAAAGTGATGAGGTTCCTTTTCAAAATGAATTTAAAAAAAAAAAATTAAAATGTTATCTCACTTGGCATATTTATGCTCTATTTCTTATCTATTAAAAAGTTATGTTTCCACTCTTATAAAGACAAAGTCAAACTACCTTATTTATCTAGTAAAGAATGTAAACAATAGAGTAAAATATAAATCTAATTGGTGGGCCCTATGAACTTAATATGCATTGATTAAATTATGTTGTTTTGTTCATTTAGTAGAAATTTTAACAAGTGTCATGTAGTAAGGAGTACTTGTCTTTAATTTTTAATTAGTTTTAATATAAAATAAAATAAAATATTAAAATTATAATGTAATTAATTTTAATTGTTAATTACTAATTGTTAATGTTAATTATAATTATTTTTAAAAATATTAGAATAATAGAAATATAATAAATATTAGAATTAGAATTATTTTTATTTTTATTTAGGATATGTTAAATTGATAGCAAAGTATTTTTTAAGAATAGAGAGTTCATCATTCTTTTTCTTAGATATAGACTAAATTATTATTTTTAACACTTTTTTAATAAATTTGTAAAATAATAAAAAAAATTATTCATTAACAAATCTACAATGAAATATTAACATCCTATTACTTAAATGAATATCATGATATAACTATTATTTAAAATATTTTTAATTTTTTTTAAAAAATTGTTAATTGAATATTAAGAGAAAGAAATTTAAACTTAAGTTATTATACATGTATCTAGTTTTAGTATATTATTGTATTATTAATTGTATATTAAAATGAAATCTATTTATTTATTATTATATAAATTATATTTAAAATTTTATATAATATAAATTATTAAATATTTTTAAAGTATTATTATATTAATAATTTAGAGATATTATAATAAAAGTATTTAAATATTATTATATTCTAATAGTATATTTTATATTAAATATTTAATACATTTATTTATTATTGAATTATATATAAATTAAAATTTTATATAATACATTAAAAATAAAATCAAATAAACGTTCAACACTTTTTAATATAATATAACAAAGGATCTCATATTATCTTATTTCATATAAATGTAATATAAATTAACCTTTCAGTATAAATTTTTTTAAAATATAAAATCAGAGAAAAAAAGATGTTGGATGAAATATGCTTAGAGTTTACCATTGAAGAAGCCGCCTCTAAGATTATTTTCTTCTTTAACGGCTTTGCCTATTTTGGCTACTTATTTTTAGAGACTGGTATGAGGTGCCAATACAATGAAGAAATTGAAATTTAGAGGGGGCACTTGAAGTGTCATGCAGAATGCCACACATCCTGCTATTGCTACTATCGCAGTAAAATTTAGGCACATAAAATGTAGAAACAATGCCACATATCTCAGAACTTATTTTCCCAAATTTTTCACATTCTCACCGTGTAGCCTGTCTACAGAATGCCACTTGCAACGTCCATCACATTTTTCCTAATATTTCCATTGAAAAAGAAAAAGACTACCAGGAAAAATGCTAGCTGCCAAAAGGATAAAAGAAATTTATATTTCTGATGAGATTTTTCTCTGTTGTGTGGTTTGCAAGGAGAAAGTAATGTTGGAAAAGAAATCGAGAACATTAGTCTTCTTCCTTAATGACAAGGACTAATAAATTTGACTCTTCATTTTATAATATAATCTAATTTTGGATCTATTTAATGTGGTTAAACTATTTTGTTTTAACATGATCATTTAATTATTTTTTATTGCTTGCGTACTTTTCTATTTCTGTCACTATAGTTATTTAGCTTTGACCATTTTTATTTGTTTATATTAGTTTTAATAAGTAAATGTGTGGCAGGTGTCTCAAATGGAGTCTCGAGGCAACCAAGAGAGAGAATTTGACCAACGACCAAATGTGCAAAAAGATAGATAACATGTCCAAATTTATTTATTTAAATGTATCTTTAGATAGTTGACATTAAGATGTAAAATTGAAAAATTAATAGCTTACTAATTAATTTTACAATGGTTTTTGTAGGGGGGTAAACAAGAGAAGAAGTAATTAGTGATATACAATTCTTATTAACAATTTTTATGGGCATATCATTTTCTTCAATAACGACCATGTACTTACTTTGGTAAGTGGAAGCAAGGATAAAAATCCAACATCTATCAAATCTTTTTTGGTTGTACAATACCTACTGAGTTTATATTCAATAATAGGAATTATTTTACTTTTATTAGCATAAGGGAAAAGTGAGGAGAAGTTGAAGAACAATCTTATTGTTGCTTGGTATTTTGTGTGGCTAGCCATAATATGCCTAATTTTGGGGATTTTTATGGGCATTTTTATGTTCATTCTAGATGTAGGTTTAGTAATTGTCACACTTTGTTTTGCAGTACTTATTACATCTCTAGTGGTACCGTATACTAATCTTAAGCTTAAGTGGTACATTGATGAATTTAGAGAAGGAAACAAAATTGTTGTATAACTGCTCACTATGGGATTTAAACGTAATGGTGATGTGATTAGCTTTCTTCTATTTCAGACAAGAAATATATTCTGATACTACATTTTCTTTATATTATTGCATATTGTAGTTGAAAAGTAGTATAAAGTGCATAAAATAGAACTTATTCCTTCTTTGGCTTGATTCAAAAAATTGTTCCATTTATTTGCATAGGCAATATAATATAGTGAATACAAGAGGATTAATAAAGTTGTATTTTCTTTTTAGATTTCAAAACAAGAGAGATTTTCTTCTTATTTTTAATGTTGTGGTACTAAAATTAAAAAATTATATCTACCCCGTGGTTTATTTATTCATTGATTCCAAAATAGAAGTGTTAGAAAAACATTATTCATATGTGCATTCTCATAAGTAAGCTTTCATCAATGGACATGTTGAGAATTGTAGGTGTCAAAGTGTCCAATATAGCCTTCCATGTTAATAATATAATTGTTGGCATGAAAATTTGGGAGTGGGTTATCCAATAAAGAGTCTATTGAAATTCATATAATATTCTGAATGATAAGATAAATAAGAAATGGGTAAAAGCACAATCGGGTGTCACCTTTTAGGCTAATTAATCAGCATAGCTAAATTTTAGTATTTCTAACAAAAAATTAATTTTGTTCAAACATATGGTCTAGCTAGATTCATTCTAGCTAAGTTAGATAAGTTATTTAACTTTTCCAATTGGAAATATCTATTAAATGCATGTTTTATATCACTTTGGGTCCAATTAACTTAAAAATAAAATTATTTTAGAAAAGTGGCATTTCAATAACTCCTAATCTTTTTAATGATATATTTTTTTAAATAAAAAAATGCCATTTTGTAGAGATCAGAGTCAAGAATATCATGATATAAATTTTATAGTGTTTTAATTAAACATAGTTTATTGTAAAATTAAAAATATTGCAAGTAGGTATTTTAACAGTCAAGGAGACGTTGATTCAGAGAAAAAAAAAATGGTAAATCATATTAAATAAATTTGAAAACATATGGTGCACTAGAGGAGAGAGTCCTCTTTGAGAATATATATATCATTTTTTGATTGGGATATATTTGTTATGAAAAATATGTTGTGAGATGAAAATTGTTGATTTCAGTGAGTTGGAATTTGAATTGTTATAAAAGAGAAAATATAGGTCACAAACCAATTTTTATTTCTTCATGCACTAGCTATATATGTCATCTATGACATATTTTAAAATTAGGGGAAAAAATGTTTATTTACATATAAGATTTTGGTGGGAACTAGACCCCTAATTTTTAGCAACTAAAAAATCGTCTTTAAAAATTTAAAAAACATATCAATTCTTATTCAAAAAAATTATTAAAAATATTAATCATAAATTTCATCCATTTTATCACATTTAATTAGTTTACATCATCTTCAAATTTCAAACATAAATGTCATTTTTATACTATTGAAATTGAAAAACTTTGATTTTGTTAGCCTTTTCCTTTATAAAAGGGTGACAACTTATTGTTCTTTTACCCAAATTCAACCTTGTTATTTGTATAAGCAAGAATTTAAAATTAAAAAATATAATAATGTAAAAATATAATTACATAAATCTACATGTGAAAGGAAAAGCCTTAAGAATCACTATCTGTGGAGGTCGAAAATTTCTTGTCTAGGAAAATTTAGGGAACCATAAATGAGCATTCGGGTCCTTAGCACCTCTTTCTACATCATTTCCAACAAACACGTCATCTTCTTGCAAGCTTGGTAAAAAAAAATAACCTAGCCACCACTGCTATTTCTTTCTCTTATTGAGTCAGCTATAAGATGGAGCATTCATAAATTTAGGGCAACATAGAATACAAAAAAAGAAACTAAAAAATTAGTGTCGTAGCAAGGGCTAGTCGTGGTGAGTTTGTTTAGGAGTGGGGTTTATTTCTTATATTTTATATTACAATGCAAGTAAGATCGCACATGTAAAAGTGCCTAAGGAAAATGATGAGGTTCCTTTTCAAAATGAATTTAAAAAAATAAAAATTGAAATGTTATCTCACTTGGCATATTTATGCTCTATTCCTCATCTATTAAAAAGTTATGTTTCCACTCTCATAAAGACAAATTCAAACTACCTTATTTATCTAGTAAAGGATGTAAACAATAGAGTAAAATATAAAGTTAATTGGTGGGGCCTATTAACTTAATATGTATTGATTAAATTATGTTGTTTTGTTCATTTAGTAGAAATTTTAACAAGTGCCATGTAGTAGGGAGTACTTGTCTTTAATTTTTAATTAGTTTTAATATAATATAAAATAAAATATTAAAATTATAATGTAATTAATTTTAATTGTTAATGTTAATTATAATTATTTTTAAAAATATTAGAATAATAGAAATATAATAAATATTAGAATTAGAATTATTTTTAATTTTGTTTAGGATATGTTAAATTGATAGTAAAGTATTTTTAAGAATAGAGAGTTCATCATTCTTATTTTTAGATATAGACTAAATTAATATTTTTAACACTTTTTTAATAAATTTTTAAAATAATATAAAAATTATTCATTAACAAATCTACAATGAAATATTAATATCCTATTACTTAAATGAATATCATGATATAATTATAATTTAAAATATTTTTAATCTTTTATTTTATTAAATTGTTAGTTGAATATTAAGAAAAAGAAATTTAAACTTAAGTTATTATACATGTATCTACTTAAGTATATTATTGTATTATTAATTGTATATTAAAATTAAATCTATTTATTTATTATTATATAAATTATATTTAAATTTTATATAATATAAATTATTAAATATTTTTTAAAGTATTATTATATTAATAATTTAGAGATATTATAATAAAAGTATTAAAATATTATTATATTCTAATATTATATTTTATATTAAATATTTAATACATATATTTATTATTTAATTATATATTCCATTTCTTGTATCTTTGGTTAACTTCATGAACTCTAGGTGGCTGAGGCTTGGCCTCACCTGATTAACTGTCGTTAATTTTTGTATTTGATCTCTCTATAGTTAATATAAAAAAAAAATATCATACATTAAAAATAAAATCAAATAAATGTTCAACACGTTTTAATATAATATAACAAAGGATCTCATATTATCTTATTTCATATAAATGTAATATAAATTAATCTTTTGGTATAAATTTTTTTAAAATACAAAATCAGAGAAAAAAAGATGTTGGATGAAATATGCTTAGAGTTTACCATCGCCTTTGAGATTATTTTCTTCTTTAATGGCTTTGCCTATTCTGGCTACTTATTTTTATCGACTAGAATGAGGTGCCAATAAAATAAAGAAATTAAAATTTAGAGGGGGCACTTGAAGTGTCATGCAGAATGCCACACATCCTGCTACTGCTATTGTTGTAGTAAAATTTAGGCACATAAAATGTAGACACAATGCCACATGTCTCAAAACTTATTTTCCCAAATTTTTTACATACTCGCCACGTAGCCCGTCTGCAGAATGCCACTTGCAACGTCCATCACATTTTTCCTAATATTTCCATTGAAAAAGAAAAAGACTACCAGGAAAAATGCCAGTTGCTAATAGGAAAAAAGAAATTTATATTTTTTACGAGATTTTTCTCTGTTGTGTGGTTTCCAAGGAGAAACTAATGTTGGAAAAGAAATTGAGAACATTAGTCTCCTGCCTTAACGACAAGGACTAATAAATTTGACTCTTCATTTTATAATACAATCTAATTTTGGATCTATTTAACATGGCTAAACTATTTTGTTTTAACATGATTATTTAATTATTTTTTATTGCTTGCATACTTTTCTATTTCTATCACTATAGTTATTTAGCTTTGACACTTTTTATTTGTTTATATTAGTTTTAATAAGTAAATGTGTGGTAGGTGTCTCAAATGGAGTCCCAAGGCAATCAAGAGAGAGAATTTGAACAATGACAAAATGTGCAAAAAGGTATATAACATGTCCAAATTTATTTATTTAAATGTATCTTTAGATAGTTGACATTAAGATGTAAAAATGAAAAATTAATAGCTTACTAATAATTTTACAATGGTTTTTGTAGGGGGTGGAGAAGGGAAGAAGTAATTAGTGATATACAATTGTTATTAACAATTTTTATGGGCATATCATTTTCTTCAATAGCGACCATGTACTTACTTTGGTAAGTGGAAGCAAGGATAAAAACTCAACATCTATCAAATTTTTTTTGGTCGTGGAATACCTACCAAGTTTATATTCAGTAATACAAATTATTTTACTTTTATTAGCATGAGGGAAAAGTGAGGAGAAGTCGAAGAACAATCTTATTGTTACTTCGTATTTTGTGTGGTTAGCCATAATATGCCTAATTTTGGGGATTTTATTGGGCATTTTTATGTTCATTCCAGATGTAGGTTTAGTAATTGTCACACTTTGTTTTGTAGTACTTACTACATCTCTAGTGGTACTGTATACTAATCTTAAGCTTAAGTGGTACATTGATCAATTTAGAAAAGGAAAGAAAATTGTTGTATAACTGCTCAGTATGGAATTTAATCTTAATGGTGATGTAATTAGCTTTCTTCTATGATAGATAGGAAATATATTCTGATACTACATTTTCTTTATATTATCGCATATTGCAGTTGAAAAGAAGTATAAAGTGCATAAAATGGAACTTGTTTCATCTTTGGCTTGATTAAAAAACTGTGCCATTTATTTGCATAGGTAATGTAATATAGTGAATACAAGAGGATTAATAAAGTTGTATTTTCTTTTTAGATTTCAAAACAAGAGAGATTTTCTTCTTCTTTTTAATATCGTGGTACTAGAATTGAAAGATTATATATACCCCATGGTTTATTTATTCATCGATTCCAAAATAGAAGTGTTAAAAAAAACATTATTCATATGTGCATTCTCATAAGTAAGCTTTCATCAATGGGCATGTTGAGAATTGTAGGTGTCAAAGTGTCCAATATAGCCTTCCATGTTAATAATATAATTGCTGGCATGATAATTTGGGAGTGGGTTATCCAATAAAGAGTCTATTGAAATTCATACAATATTCTGAATGATTAAGATAAATAAGATTTATTCAACCTTGTTATTTGTATAAGCAAGAATTTGAAGTTAAAAAATATAATAATGTAAAAATATAATTACATAAATCTGCATGTGAAAGGAAAAGCCCTAAGAATTACTACCTATAGAGGTTAGAAATTTCTTGTCTAGATAAATTTAGGGAAGAAAAAATGAGCATTCGGGTCCTTAGAACCTCTTTCTCCATCATTTCCAGCAAACACGTCATCTTCCTACAAGCTTGGTAAAAAAAAAAATAGCCACCACCGCTATTTCTTTCTCTTATTAAGTCGACTTTAAGATGGAGCATTCATAGATTTAGGGCAACGCAGAATAAAAAAAGAAGCTAAAAAATTAGTGTCATAACAAGGGCTAGCAATGGTGAGTTGTTTAGGAGTGGGGTTTATTTCTTATATTTTATATTACTATGCAGGTAAGATTGCACATGTAAATGTGCCTAAGGAAAATGACGAAGTTCCTTTTCAAAATAAATTTAAAAAAAATAAAATTTGAAATGTTATCTCACTTGGCATATTTATGCTCTATTCCTTATCTATTAAAAAGTTATGTTTCCACTCTCATAAAGACAAAGTCAAACTACCTCATTTATCTAGTAAAGGATGTAAACGATACAATAAAATATAAATCTAATTGGTGGGGCCTATGAACTTAATACATATTGATTAAATTATGTTGTTTTATTCATTTAGTAGAAATTTTAACAAGTGCCATGTAGTAGGGAGTACTTTTCTTTAATTTTTAATTAGTTTTAATGTAAAATAAAATAAAATATTAAAATTATAATGTAATTAATTTTAGTTGTTAATTTTTAATTGTTAATGTTAATTATAATTATTTTTTAAAATATTAGAATAATAGAAATATAATAAATATTAGAATTATAATTATTTTTAATTTTGTTTAGGATATGTTAAATTGATAGTAAAGTATCTTTTAAGAATAGAGAGTTCATCATTCTTATTCTTAGATATAGACTAAATTATTATTTTTAACACTTTTTTAATAAGTTTGTAAAATAATATAAAAACAACTATTCATTAACAAATCTACAATGAAATTAAAAAAAAACTAAGCAAAAGTGGCCATGCCACTATAGTATAATATTTTATAAAAAATTGGTTCAAAACTCAATTGGGAAAGAACCAAAAAGAAAACTCAATATCATTGTTTTATACAAAATGAGGATTACAAATAGATAGCATACCATATAAATCAAAACCCAAAGATGAAAACATGTATCTACAATGAAATATTAATATCCTATTACTTAAATGAATATCATGATATAACTATAATTTAAAATATTTTTTATTTTTATTTTTTTAAATTGTTAGTTGAACATTAAGAAAAAGAAATTTAAACTAAAGGTATTATACATGTATCTAGTTTTAGTATATTATTGTATTATTAATTGTATATTAAAATTAAATCTATTTATTTATTATTATATAAATTATATTTAAAATTTTATATAATATAAATTATTAAATATTTTTAAAGTATTATTATATTAATAATTTAGAGATATTATAATAAAAGTATTAAAATATTATTATATTCTAATAGCATATTTTATATTAAATATTTAATATATATATTTATTATTTAATTATATATAAATTAAAATTTTATATAATACATTAAAAATAAAATCAAATAAACGTTCAACACTTTTTAATATAATATAACAAAGGATCTCATATTATCTTATTTCATATAAATATAATATAAATTAATCAATCTTTTGGTAATTTTTTTAAAAAAATAGAAAAATCAACTAATAGAAATAGCAATATAATTTGTATTATTATTAAAGGACCACACTTAAATAGGAAGGAAAACCTCTAAATTTAAGAAGTTTATTTTTTTAATATTTTTATAAAAAAGGGTGCCTAAAATAATGTATTGTGGCTAAAATAATGGCAATAAAATTATTGCATTCGTAGAATTTCGTATAAGACCCCAAACCCATTTAAGCAATGAGATAATAATATCATGAAACGAAAAAAAGAATACTCAAGTTGAAAAAAAAACATTAAAAATTCAATGAATTAAAATTTATTTTGCAATAAAAATTGATAAGAAATTTTATAAAATTATGCTTATACTTTTTCGCCAATACTTTTTTTATAAAATTATTTTATTACAATATAAAGATTACCATCATTTATGAATTAATTACAATCTTTCATCTAATGTAAATATTAAATAAAAAAAAAAAAACTAAATAATTTGTATCATCTTTTATTTTTAGTTAGGGTTAGGGTTAAGATTAGGGTCAAGGGTTGGATATAATTAAGAATTTTTTTTTAATCTATAACAGGTTAATTTTATTAATCATAGAGCAAGATTACATAGAGTTCAAATATTACATAGAATCTAGTTCATGGATAGACAATGAAACTATACAGCTAGGAGAGCACATAGACTAAATACAAAAGCTAATCCTCCAGAGCATGCACACCTGAGAGCCAACAAAACACTAAGATCTGGAAAAAACAACCGTGTGCAGGAAAGCCGAACACCATAAGCATAAGAAACCAACTGTCTACAACCACCAACCGACACCATAATGAGTGACCCCATAGAAAACCGGGGCAAAGGCATAGAGGGAAAAAACATCACAAAACCAGGGCGGTCAAAATTCCCAGAAAGGGTTTATAAAAAAACCCCAACAATCTTCCACCAAAACTGACTGAATCCTGCAGCAACCAAAAAACTAGGGATGCAAAACATTAAAATTATTTTTGCACAGCTAAGGTAAAGTTTAGGTTAAGATTATCGTTAGTACTAAGACTCAATTGATATAAGAACAAGGGCCACATAATAGCTAGTACTTGCCTTTAGTTTTGTAAATAATTATAATTTTATATAATTATTCTATATATTTTTATTAATTATATAAGTATAATTTTTTATAGAATTGTAATTACAGTAATAAACAATTTTTTAAGTATAATTATTTATTTTATAATTAATTTAAATCTTAATCTTAAGTTTATTTGTAATTATTTTGTAAAATATAAGAATAATATTAATTGTATCTTCTTGATATATTTTTAATTATATATGATTAATATTACAATATATATAATATCGTACTATAATATTAAATAATAATAATAATAAATTTTAGAATATGATATTTTCCATAACATCAAATAATGAGTTTATACAATTGAAATAGTGAAAAGAATATCATAAAATTTTATATTAAATATTTAAAATACATATATTTTTTATATTAAAGATTGAGAGTTCAAAAAATAGCACCAAAAAGAGGGGAGGCTAGGCCGCAACCCACCAATCGGAGAGTATCAGGTAAGAAAAAAATAGCTAAGAGGTTAAGACATAATTATAGACTGAAATAGTACGGAGGAGCATACAAAAAGGAACAAAAGAGCTCTAATGAAGAACATCATCAAGATTATCTATCCAAGTGGTCCAACCAAGCGCGCCCTCCATCCAGACCACTTTTTTCTATTCCAAAATCTGGGAGTATAAATGCAACTTATCAAATCTGGGACCATTGTTGTCTCTAATGTCTTGAATTAGCTTTCCAAGTGCAACATCAAAAGTCATTTGGTTGTCCACAATGCTAGCCCACTCGTATCCATCCTTCATCTCATATATGAACATAGAAGCATGACCATCATGAAGAAATCTCAACAACTTCCTCCGCTCCAAATTCATCATGCAGAAAACCTGAGAAGCAATTTTGAAATGGGTGAGTTTTCTATAAAACCCAATAAGAGTCCTATCAATGCCTTAAAATTTAGATTCATTTCTCAATTTCCAAATATACCAAAGGATGAAAGATGGGAGAATTTTCTAGAATAGGTTAGCATCTTTGCAGAGCCCATCAATAAATCTAGTAATGATATCAAGAGTATAAACATGCTTAGTAATGGAAACACCAAACATAAGCCAAATCTCTCTAGCAAAACTACAATCAAAGAAAATGTGCCTCATAGTCTCAGGCATCCTACAAATAGGACAGGTATCAAAGGCAGCCTGGTAGTTCCTAATAGGAAGTCTATCCAACAAAAGCTGCCATTTGAAGCATTTAATCTTAGGCGGGATGGGGGACTTCCATAGTTTATCAAAGGTTTTCTACCAATTAGCAGAACTGGTGGTACTATACCAAATAGTGTTAATATGATCAGTGACAGAGGTATCATGATTGAGGAGTTTGTAGATATCTTTAGCTTTAATGCTGGTAAGGAGAGAGCCATTTATCAATCTAAAATTGAGGTAATGATGAGAGTCAACATCGGTGTTCCTAGGAAGACTAAGGGAGGCACAAGCCAACTTGAGCAGATTGTAAGTTCTTTTATGGGAAATAGGAAGATCATAATCTCTGGCAAGGCTATCCTAGCTAATAAGATTGTTATGTTCCATAATATCCATGATGCACTTGATGCCTTTATTAGCCCAAAATCTAGTAGAAAACCCCTTGGTAAGGGCAAGGGGCTTACCCTGGTGGAAGAGATTCCACCAAATAGAATGTTCTCCATGTAAAGTATAATTGTAGTCAAATCTAGAATTATCAATGAAACCAAAAACATTCTCCCAAGCCTTCCAAATGGATCTGAAAACCCAAGTACCCCGAACAGTCACCAGAAACCTACCAACAATTAGGTCACAAAAAGGGAGGCCTTTCCAAGACTTGGCATTTTTAGGGGCACCATTCTGAATATTATTTCTGATAAGCACCTTCCAGGGCTCATTTCCTTCAAGATCTTGGAAAATCCATTTGGAGGCAAGGTACATTCCCTAAAGTCTGAGATCCTTCAAGCCAAGACCACCAAGACTTTTCTCTAAGTGGCACCAACGCCATTTAACCGCATGGGCTTTTTTGTTACCTTTACCATTCGACCACAGGAAATGACAGATAGCCTTTTGAATTTCAAAAATTTACTAAACATCCATGAAGAAGAGTAGTAGATACTATAGGAAGAGAGGATTTTTTGACAAACTTGGACCCTCCTAGCAAGGGAAAGAAATTTATTATTCCATTTATTAAGCTTTTTGACAATTTTTTCCTTAAACTAGAGCCACATGTCTTTGAGAGAGGGGGACACAGAGACAGGGATACCAAGGTATCTAACAATCTTATTAGGTCCTCCCCAAGCATATCCAAAATGAGTAAGCCAATCAGGAGGCACATCTTTCCAACCTAGCATGACAGATTTAGAACTGGAGATACGAGCCCCTGAGGCTTTACCAAAGAGCTCAAGCTTTTGATTGAGCCACTGAATGTTATTATGTGAGAGCTCCAAAAATAGAGAGGTATCATCAGTGAACTGAATGTTAAGAAGTTCATAATCATTAGGCAGAGTAATGCCCCGGACTCTAGGAGAGATAGTATCATCTTTAAGTAGGTAAAATAAAGCATGAGGTAATGACAAAAAGAGCGGGAGCCAGAGGACAACCCTGTCTAATGGACTAGGATAGCAGGATGGGTTGGGAGAGAGCCCCATTAACTTCAACCATGGAAAAGGTATCTTTAAGGAGGATTTGGACATACTTGTAGAATATGTTGGGGAAGCCAAAAGCCTTTAGCATCATAAGGATAAAGTCCCATTCAACCCTATCATACACCTTCTCAAAATCAAGAAGAAGCATGGCAGTGTTCTATTTAGACATGTTGGCCCATTCCATGGCCTCCAAACTAGTAACAAGGTTTTCTAAAATATATCTTCCTTTAATAAATCTGGTCTAAGTAGAGCAAATGAATTTCAGGAGAATTTTTTCTAGCCGGGAGGCCAGAATCTTGGCAAGGATCTTATAGCAAACGTTAAGGAGAGTAATAGGATGCCAATTTTTAACCAGGGCTCTATCACCATCTTTAGGAATCAATTTGATAATGCCAGTGTTAATAGAGTTCCCCAAAGTACCATTATTGAAAGCTTTAGTGTAGAGATCATGAATTTCATTAGTAATCCAGTCAATATTAGCTTTGTAAAATTTAGTAGGGAGCCCATTCAGGCCAGGGGCTTTATTATCCTTGAGCTTGCAAATGGCATCAGAAATTTATTGATGGGAGACCATATTTTGGAGGAGAAGAAGATCACTATCAGAAATCATCTTGGGGATGAGGTCAATGCATCTGATCCTAGTGGCTTTCAAAGTTTCGGTATCCTCCAAGGTAAAAAGGGTTTTGTAGAACATCACAAAGGCATTGGTAATGTCATGTAGGGTGAGGAGCTCCTTATCATTCATAAAATTTTTGTCAATCCTCTCTTTGTTCTGCTTGTGCTTAAGGAGGTTAAAGAAAATTTTTGAGCCTTTATCTCCATATTGGAGCCAATGGTTGTAGGCTCTAATAAAGGCACCTTTGATCTTGACTTGCTGATGTTTTCTAAGGGAGTCTCTAGCTAGAGAGACTTGTTCTGAAAGGACAGGGGAGTTGGGCTGGGATTGAATGTTACTCTCAAGCACATGAAGGTGGTTAGAAAGAAATTTCTCCACACGTCTAAAGTATTTATCCTTTTTTTGACCAAAAGTTTGGAATATTTTCTAACACAAGGAGATATTAATATTCCATCTACTAGTCTGAGAGAGGGTCTTATTATGCAGGTTGAGTAATCTGACCATTTTAATGGCAATAAGCACATCTTGATCTCCAAGAAGAGAAGTATCAAGAATAAATTTTTGATTGGTCTGAGAGGTAGCCAGGATGGTGTTCCTAAGATTCACTAAAGCTAAAATGGGGTAATGGTCAAAAAGAGTAGCAGGGATAGTAGCAACAACACTTTGATACTGGTTAGGGGAGAAGGAGAAGAAACTACTGTTTGCATAAAATCTGTCAAGCCTAGAATAAATATGATTAGGTCCCTGTTGAAAATTGCACCAAGTTACCAGAGTGCTGAAGATTCAGATTTATTGCCTTCAAGAGGGTCAAAAAGTTGAAGATGATGCTTAAGGTTATCCCAATGAGCCTTCTTGTAACCTTTCCACTTGTTGGTTTGTCTTTTCTTTCTACTTGCAGGTTTACACTATGATTGACAAACTAATGTCACTGACTCTATCACCACTCCAAAGTCTACAAGGAAAAGGGCCAATTAACAAGGATCAAAGAGATCCTCCTACACTTTGAGCCTAGATGCTCAGGCGGGTGTACCTTTGACTCACTTCTTGAAAGGAATCATAAAATATTAAGCAATTATGTCATCTACAAATTGGTTTTAAAGATTTTATCATTTATATGTATGGTGGATGATGATGAACTACTTCCAGAGAATGGATCAATGCCTTAACCTAGGGCATAGAGTCACCTAATAACACATATCAACTGAAAAATCCTAAATCAAATACTCTTGAATTCAAGATAAGTGCTTTTCCTATTATCCCCCTCACCCTCAAACCTGATCATCAAATTCCTACCCAACCATGAACTCACTGAAATCACCTTAAAGACTTTAATCCTAACTTTGTTAGGAACTCAAAGATAATCCAACAATACTCTTTGTTTACTATATGCTAACTCACTTTGTGACATTAACATATATGAGCCCAAGATCAAAATAAGAAGACAAACAAGAATCTGAGATTGGAATTAAAGTGCATTCTCATTAAAATCTGCAGAATCTATGCATTACCAGAACAACAAAATGCTAGGAGACAAACCCAAAATCCAGGCTCTCCTTGTTTTGTCTTTACATTGATTTTCAACATAACATCCACCCCAACAAAATAAAAAATTTGATCATATATACCCTCTAGTCATCTTGGAATCCCAAAAATAGGATGCAATAAGCTACAGATGACTAGGGCAAGGGGTTAGGGTTTTCACCCACCAAACCAACCAAAAATTTAATCACAATTTATTTCATGGGAGGAAAACCAAGTGACTTGGCCTAATCAAATCCTAGGATGATCTTCACTTATGATAAATCTCCTGATTTGTACCAAAGACCATGAATTTTCTACATTCACCCACCTGATTACCCACTTGCAACATGCCTCGAGCAACTTCTTCACGGTACAAAATCCACTACAATTAGTCATCAGACACCCTGGGCCACTTTGCAACCATCGGCAAGATTATTCCTACCAAACCCAGCTGCTAAAACATTAAAAATTAGTCCTTCTGTCGTTGAAAACCCTCTAAATATTTGAATTTCTTGAAGAAATGGCTAATCAGCAAGTTTAAAATGGGGCCATGGATCTCATCCCTTCCCGATAGATCGGATGGTTGTCATTAATCTCCATAACAGTCAGAAGGCCATTTTGAAAAGTCTCGCGCCATGTCACCAAACTGTCAGCCAATAAAAAATGAGCATGTTAGCACCACGTAGCATCACGGACCCACCTTGAATTTTCTTTACATTCTTATCAGATGGTAGGCACATGATCGCAAGGGGAAAGAATATTCCTCATGATTAAGAGGCCATCGTCGATCCTTCTGCAACTATCAGACCACTGACCTCTGCAGAGAGATGGTTCCACTAACAACTACCATGTCACAAACCTACCAACCAATGAAAAGCCTCCATCTTTGCAACACCTGGCACTAGACCCACTGACACCATCCCTGATCAGATTCAAAATCAACAGATGTCGCATGATCTCATGGGGTAGGAATATTCCATGAGCTCATGTGCTAGTCGTAGATCTAAAGATCTTCAGTGCAAGCCCCACTGGCAGGATCCACATCGCAATCCACCTCGGCCAATGAAAAGCTACCAAGTAAGGATGACTGAGAAAGCAAGGACCCACTGTGCACATGCCACAACATGTTGGAAGATCGGGTGGTTGTCACATGATCTCAAGGGGAAGGAATATTCCATGAGATCATGTGCCTGCTATTATATTGAAAGTAACTGCGATGCCGGGCCCTGCTGACCATACGAACATGCGACCAAAGGGAATGAAACCACCAGTGGAGTCACAAAATGTTAAGGGTCAAACCAGAAAAGTAAAGCATGTGTGTTTTTTAATCACTTAAGTGGCCCGAAAAGGTAATGAAGAAATATAACAGGGCTAGAATAATTTTTTTTAATTTTTTATTAATGACTAGATATTTGAAAATTTGAACTTAGGGTTTAAGGATAGAGACCTAGAAAACACTTGCAGAGACTAGAGAAAATCTACAAAGTCATAAATTTTTTTACATGTGCTAATAGTGGCTCTGTCTAAGGATGATGGGCAACCTATGCCTATGCAAGAATGTAGAATTACTGGATGAAGCAGACCACCAACTAGACAAAAACCTTGAACAACAAAGAGAAAAGGACAAAACCCTACAAGCTAAGACAAAAGAAAAAGGGAATAGGCACACCACTATATAGAATGTACACCAAAAATAGACCTAACTACTATTCATGGAGAGAAGTATACCTTCAATTGAAGTATTTCTTCAAGAATTATCCATGAACTAGCAATTCCTGAACATCACCATTTAGTTCCTTTATAATATAAGAATCATGGCCCCATTTTTCATGAATTAGATATGGCCCCAACTAGATTGAATCAAACTTACCATGTTTACCTTTGTCCTCCAATATAGCATTCCAAATTAATACCAAGTCCTTAGGCTCAAACCTCCTTTCAACAGTCCTTTTGTCATACAAATTCTTGACCTGCAATTACAACTTGGCATTTCTTGAAACTGATTCTCTCCTAGTTTCATCCAGCTTGAGGAGGTCTTCAATTCTCAACTACATTTCATCATCTATATCATCATCATAGAACTGAACAAACCTATACATCTCCAATAATTTGTTTTGAGGAATCCTTGCATGTATCCCATATACTAAATCAAATGGTGCACAACCAATTGCCTTCTTCACGGTTACCCTGTCAGCCCATACAGCTAACGGTAACTTTGCATTCCATGCTCTTTTATTCTTATCAAGGATCCTCTTGAGGATTTTTATCAAGCTCTTATTTGATGATTCTGCCTGTCCATTCCCTTGTGGATGATAGGGTGAGGAGTATGACATCTAAATTCCTAGACCTTGGTAGAACTCCTTGTACTCAGAAGACCTGAAACACATTGCATTATCACTGACTATCCTCTTAGGGAGACCAAACCTTGTGACAATATTGTTCAACGAGAAATCAGTCACCACCTTACTAGTTGCATTTCTTGTAGGGATAGCTTCTACCCACTTTGTAAAATAATCAATGGCAACTAATATCCATGAATGTCCCCCACTGGACTTGTTTGGTATCTCTCCTATGAAATCTATTCCCCATTGTTGGAAAGGAGCCTGCACTTCAACTAGCCTCAAAGGTACATTTCTTGAAAACTTAAGCTTACCAGAGAATCTCTGATAAGCATCACACCTCCTTACCAACTGTTCTGCATCCTTGAAGATTGTGGGCCACTAGAATCCTACTCTCAAGACCTTTTGAGCAGTAGTTTTACCCATATAATGTCCCCCACAAACTCCCTCATGCATTTATTTTAACAACTTGTCCGCCTGATTTTCATCAACACATTTCAAAAGTATGCAATCCAAATTTTTTCTATACAATTTGCATCTTATAATCACATACTTGATGGCTTGTAGTTTCAAAGTCCTTTTCTTGTTGTTGTCCATTCCTACAGGACACTTCATGTTCCTTAAGTAAAATATAATGTCTTGATACTAGATGCAATCATCCATATCACAAGTGTAATCAATCTCAATTTGGTTTATCTGACTTGCATCAAGATTGGATTGAGCCATTAGTTTTGCCAATCCGTATCCTCTGATCAATTTGGTAATCTGGATGTCAATATTGAATTCTTGAATTCTATTTATCCATCTACATCTCCTTCTAGACACCTCCTGTTGTGAAAAAATATCTTTTACTGCAGCACTAGGTACAAAGGCAATCACAATTGCTCCCATCAGATAACATCTAAAAGCCTTGACAACCTTTACCAGTGCATAAGCTTGTTTCTCATTGATATCATATTTCAATTTAGCAGCCTACAAAGATTTACTAAAAAATGCAATAGGCTGTTCATAACCTTCATTATTCTTCTGGAACAAAACTGCATCAATAGTATGAAAAGATGCAAAGGAAAAGATATGCATTGGGATACTGTAATCAGGTGCCTTGAGCATAGGTGCATCTTTAATAGCTTGCTTGATATTCTTGAAAGCTTCATCAGGCTCACCTTCCCACTTGATCTCAGATCCTTTCTTCAACATCTTGGATATTGGCCTAGTGACTTTAGCAAAATTTGTAACAAATCTTCTCAAAAAATTCACCTGGCCAAAGAAAGACTGAATTCCTTTAACATTTTTTGGCTTAGGGATTTTATCAATGGCTGCCACCCTTTTAGGATCAATTCTAACTCCTTGCTTTCCAACCAAGTGGCCAAGCAACTTACCCTCAGTGACACCAAATGCACATTTCCTTGGATTTAATGAAATGCCATATTCCAAAGCCCTCACAAATATTTTTTCTAGATGAATACAATGGTCTTCTTCCCTCTTGGAACAGGTAGTTAATTCATCTTGATAAACAACAAGGAAATCATTTATAAAATCTGAAAAGGCAACATCCATTTCCCTCTGAAAAGTTGCACCAGTGTTTGTGAGACCAAAAGGCATTCTCACATAAACATATGTTCCCCAAGGTCTAGTAAAAGCTGTCTTAAATTGTTCTAATTCTTTTACAATTGCTTGATTATAACTAGAGAAACCTTCCATCATAGACATTAATTCAGATCTGGTCACTCTTTGCAACATAGCCTCCATATTAGGCAGACAATAGTTATCCTTTAATGAGCTGATGTTCAAATTTCTAAAATCCACACAAAGTCTGATGTCACCATTCTTCTTCCTGACAGGAACCAAATTTGAAACCCAAGAAGAATGCCTAATGGGCTTGATAATTCCAGCATCTCTTAGCTTCATTAATTCTTCTTGCATTTTAGGTGCCAAAGTAGGATTTATAGGCCTCTATTTTTTCCTAAAGGGTTTAGCATCTTCCTTTAAAGGAATAACATGCTAGAACAAGTCTTCTCTATAAACCTTTAGGTCATCATACAACCATGCAAAAACATGCCTGAATTTTCTTAGTAATTCAATCAATGACTTCCTTACTTTATGAGATACATCCTTACCAATGTAGACCTTCTTAGGTGCCTCTTGTGTTCCAAGATTTATCTCCTCCAAATTCATATGATCTTCCCTTTTAATATCCTTTTGAACTCTATCCTGGTTATCAAACATAGTTTCCAGAACAACAAGTCCCTTAACTGGAACTTTGTTAGTTCTAAGTTGGATGACCTCATTGCCAAGGACAACCTCTTTTCCTTCTACAGTCTTAACCAAGGCTGAACAATCTAACTCCTGACCATGATATTAATCTTCACAATTCATGAATCTCAAGATATCCTGGTCATCTTCAAAGACTTGCCAATTCTCAACATTGTCTGGTATACTAGGCCTAGTCTGAATTTCAACCTTAGAGAGGCCAACAAAAGTAACATCAGTAGGATTGATTGCAATATTGGCTAACAAATCAGCCATCTTGTTATTACTTCTATCCTTCCACTCAATATTGAAGGCATCAAAATGCTCAATCAAATCCCACACAACATTCCTATATTGCTTCAACCTTTTGTTCTTGGAAGCATATATTGATCTTATTTGGGACACCACTAATTCAGAATCTCCAATAACCTTTATACATTTAATTCCATGCTTTTGTGCCAATCTTAGTCCTAACAACAATGCTTCATATTCTGCTATATTATTGGTACAAAAGAAATTCAATGTGAAAGAGAATTTGTAGGTACTTCCATTAGGAGATATGAGTAGAATACCTGCTCCTACTCCATCTTTGCAGTTAGCACCATCAAAGTACATTACCCACAAATCACCTTTCACAGACATGGAACCAACCTCATTAGCAATACATGGTAATATAGGCTACTTTTCAAGTATGGTGACCTCAGCTCTAAAAGCATTGACATCAGTATCTATGAAGCAGGTAACCTCATTATCAATATCCTTTTCAATCATATAAGTTACCCTTGGTTCTCTTTCAATTTTAACAAACTGATCATCAATCATGAAAGTTACAGAAGAGAGATCACACTGCAAACATCCACCCATGGAAGCACTCCATTTCCTAGATAATAGCATACCATAATGAGGTGGAATGTCTACCACCAAGACACTCATAGTCAATTCTTTCTCTAGATAGGATGCCAATCTGTATGGCATTGTATTTATAGTCCCAATGACTGGTACTTCTCTCTGATCCATTGCACAACATCTACCTTGTTCTGTATCAACTTTGAGACCTAACTTTTCCATGATCTTAAAAGGCATAACAGTACTAGAAGCACCTGAATCAATCATATAATTTCTTAACTTCATTCCATTCACAAGGATACTCAGGAAGAATGGATCTATATTTTCAAGGCTAGCATTGACAAAATTATCCAAGTATATAGGTGGTATGTGAGATACCAATCCTTGGACCTCCACTTCTTTCAAAACTTTATCCTAAGGTTCATTGCATGCATTATCATTATTATGAACATTATCTACCCATGCAATAGCCCTATCTTTATGTTCAGGGATCCTCAACAATTTTGACAATGGAACCTTGATAGTTATTTGAGATAATATAGCCAACATATCAACAGGAGCAGAGGGAGGAATCTCAATCTGCATTTCTTTAATGTCCTTTTGCTTATCTGATACATTGGTTGTAGCTGTGACCTTTACCTTTTCATCTTTAGCCATTTTGTAGAAACTTTTTCAACTCCAACTCCCTTAGGTTCCCATTTCTTACCTTTTACATTTTTGAACCTTACTAAATGATCATCCTTTGATCTATTCCCACTAAATTCCCCAAAGTTGGCGTTCTTCATAAACATTCCCATGGTTTTCCCATTTGTATCCCTTGCCACCATGCCTCTAGTTTGCACTTGAGCTATCATTTCTATAGTAATTCTATCCATTTCTTCCTTTGAAGGTCTTTTCAAGTTTACTGTCCCTGAGGAAGAAAATATGTTACATGTCTTTTCATCAATGTCATCATTATCAAAAAAAACCTCCTGATGGAAAAGTGCCCTATTGTGTCTTTTTTGGCACATATCTCCTTCTCCATCAACCTTAGAATCATCTTCATATCCCAAATCTGAAGTTGCCATGTTGGATCCAATGTCATCATGATTTTCTTCTTGATCTAACTCCTCATTGTTATCATCTTGATATGCTGACATGGATTGTGCAACCACACAATGCTCTGCAGAATGAGGGGAATGGCATGCTATGCACCATGATGTTTCCTCTATAACATTTATAGAGGACCTTTGTAAAGGATCAGGGATAACTTTATCATTATTTCCTCTTGTAGCAGGGACAACAGACTTGCCATCCTTCCATTGGGTGTTGTAGGGATAATTTTGCAGTCTATTCTACCTATTGAAATTATTGTTGAATTGAGGCTTGTCATTATCAGGAACATTACTAATTCTATTAGTAGGTGCTTTTAAATCCTTCAATGCATTCAACACCTTTTCCAACTTATCTTCCTCTTGTCTCTTGTTTCCAACATTTCTCTCATTATCCTTTTTATATTTTTTTTATCTCCAAACAGCTTTGGATCATCTCTTTTTCCACCCAACTTTCCTGATATTTTCATGTTGTTTTCAATATTGACAGCAATCCTAAAAGCATCTCTAAGAGTTCTTGGTTCCTTGTCCCTCAACAAGTATCCCATTTTTCCATTAAAGGCATTGAAGTATGTGGTTAAACAAACATTATCATCTAACCTCATAACTTGAAACAACTTATGCATACCCTTCTGAAATCTCATATTGAATTCAGCTGTAGACTCATTCTGACTTTTCCTTATGGTGTTGAACTCATTCAACATAAAACTAGCATTAGGCCTATCACCATATTGTTCTTTGAAACATCTCTCAAAAGAATCCCATGTATCAATACATCGGTCAGGGAGTCTCTTAAACCAATCTCTAGCATCTTCCACTAAAGATTGAACAAATAATTTCATGACTACATCCTCATGCTCTATCTCATAATCATTTAGCATATCAAAAAATAATCTAAGATGTTCTTCACAACTAATGGCATTGTTACCAGAAAATTTAGGTATCTTATCTCTTATATCAGTTGGAAAAGCATTTGGGTAGCCAGGTATTCCATCAAAATTGATTTGCCTATAGCCTTCTAGTTGCATAGGTCTTCTTTGAAAACTTGAACTAGTGTTAACCCTAGGATCAACATTTACATTTACATTCCCATCTACTTGTGCATTCGACTGTTGCCTAGGATCAATATTTATCTTAGCAAATGAAGAAGGAATTGAACTAGTAGTAGCATTACTAAGAGGAATAGTAGTAGTCACAGACGACATACCTAGTTCATCAACAGATGGGCCAAGAGAACTTGCAGATGAAGCCTTCAAGAACTGGATCTTTCTTCTTTTTTCTACAATGGAAGCTTCAATTTCAGCCTTCTCTAATTCTCTTACTAGGTCCTCATCTTCTTTTCTTCTTCTTTCTATCTTTGTGTCCTTATTTGAATTGGGTGGTGGGACCCCTGGTATTGTCAATGATTTATTTGTCTGATGTCCCACCATCTTTTGCTTTCCTTTCTCACCAACAAAAAAAATAGGCCTAGTGATCTCATGCCCATCTTTATCTTTAGGGAGGGAAGCATAACTTCGAACCTGTCTAACCACAAGGCTCTCCTTATCAAACTCATGGTCTTGCAGTAAGCGTTCCTGCTCACTTCTCAAAGCATCAAGATCACCAAAGACATCATGCTGCAAAGTCTTAGGAGCAGAGGCAAGCATCTTGTTTCTCTCCTTCAACTCATTAATCTTTATAAGAAGAGATTCTCTTTCTATCAGAGCATTCACTTTTTCAGCTTCTCTCTCCTTTTGTAACCTCTTATGTATGGCATCCTGTTCTGCCAACTTTAACCTTAGTGCACTTAAATCATCTGGGTCTATCATAATATCATCAGAACTTGATGATGCATCCATATCAGTGAGATTTTGATATGGGAAATGGACCTGTCTTGGTCTCATGGGTTGCCTTCTGAACATATCCTCATCAGGATCTAATTTTTTTCCAAAACCTCTTTTTCTGGCTTGTTCATCCTGACCTGCAAGTAATGAACCTTTGTCTTGAAATACTGCCTCTGGGGTATCATAAAATTTATCTTCAGAGCGACCACTATCTGATTTAGAACTTTTGTATTGTGAATCTTCCTCATTAGAGGATGCAGGTGATGCTCTATTTCTAGTATTTCTTTGCTCTCTCATGGGAGCACTAGTAGACTCTCCATCTCTCCTGATCCAACTCTTCTTTTCCCATATAGGTAACTATTCCAGAGTAACCGCTAGATTTTTCTTGACAAAGGACCTAGAATTTCTTCTTTTGTCCATGATCAATAGTCTATAAGCACTGATATTAACCTTTGAGTCACCACCCACCAAAGTGGGGAATCTTTAAAATCTTAAAGAAAATAACTAAATACACAGGAGAAAAAAGTCAACTAAAAACTCCTATCTCTAGACTCTCCCCAGTAGAGTCTCCATTTTGTTGGTTTGTCTTTTCTTTCTACTTGTAGGTTTACACTATGATTGACAAACTAATGTCACTGACTCTATCACCACCCCAAAGTCTGCAAGGAAAAGGGCCAATTAACAAGGATCAAAGAGATCCTCCTACACTTTGAGCCTAGATGCTTAGGTGGGTGTACCTTTGACTCACTTCTTGAAAGAAATCACAAAATATTAAGCAATTATGTCATCTAAAAATTGGTTTAAAAGATTTTATCATTTATATGTGTGCTAGATGATGATGAACTGCTTCCAGAGAATGGATCAGTGCCTTAACCTAGGGCATAGAGTCACCTAATAACACATATCAACTGAAAAATCCTAAATCAAATACTCCTGAATTCAGGATAAGTGCTTTGCATATTATCCCCCTTACCCTCAAACCTAATCATCAAATTCCTACCCAACCATGAACTCACTGAAATCACCTTAAAGACTTTAATCCTAACTTTGTTAGGAACTCAAAGATAATCCCACAATACTCTTTTTTTACCATATGCTAACTCACTTTGTGACATTAACATATATGAGCCGAAGATCAGAATAAGAAGACAAACAAGAATCTAAGATTGGAATTAAAGTGCATTCTCATTAAAATCTACAGAATCTATGCATTACCAAGACAACAAAATGCTAGGAGACAAAGCCAAAATCTAGGCTCTCCTTCTTCAGTCTTTACATTGATTTTCAACATAACATCCACCCCAACAAAATAAAAAATTTGATCATATATACCCTCTAGTCATCTTGGAATCCCAAAAATAGGATGCAAAAAGCTACATATGACTAGGGCAAGGGGTTAGGGTTTTCACCCACCAAACCAACCAAAAATTCAATCATAATTTATTTCATGGGAGGAAAACCAAGTGACTTGGCCTAATCAGATCCTAGGATGATCTTCACTTATGATAAATCTCCTGATTTGTACCAAAGACCATGAATTTTCTACATTCACCCACCTAATTACCCACTTGCAACATGCCTCAAGCAACTTCTTCACGGTACAAAAACCACTACAATCAGTCATCAGACACCTTGGGCCACTCTACAACAATTGGCAAGATCATTCCTATCAAACCTAGCCACTAAAACATTAAAAATCAGTCCTTCTATCGCTAAAAACCCTCTAAATATTTTAATTTCTTGAAGAAATGGCTAATCGACAAGTTTAAAACATGGCCATGGATCTCATCCCTTCTTGGAAGATCATACAGTTATCATTAATCTCTATAACAGTCAAAAGGACATTTTGAAAAGTTTCTCACCACATCACCAAACTGTCAGCCAATCAGAAACAAGCATGTCAGCACCATGTAGCATCACAGACCCACCTTGAATTTTCTTTACCTTCATATCGGATGACAGGTGCATGATCGCGAGGGGAAAGAATATTCCTCATGATCAAGCACCCATCATCAATCCCTCTGACAATTGTTAGACCACTAATCTCTATAGAGAGATAGTTCCACTGACAACTACCATGTCACAAACCTACCGACCAATGAAAATCCTCTATCTCCGCAACACCTAGCACTAGACCCATTGACACCATCCCTGGTCAGATTCAAAATCAATGGATGTCGCATGATCTCATGGGGTAGGAATATTCCATGAGATCATGCACCAGTCGTAGATCTAAAGATCTTCACTACAGGCCCCACTAGCAAGATCCACATCACAATCCACCTCAGCCAATGAAAAGCCACTAAGTCAGGATGATTGAGTAAGCAAGGACCCACTGTGCACATGCCACAACATGTTGGAAGATCAGGTGGTTGTCGCATGATCTCAAGGGGAAGGAATATTCCATCAAATCATGTGTCCACCATTAGATTGAAAGTAACTACGATGTTGGGCCCTACTGACCATGCGAACATGTGACCAAAGGGAATGAAACCACCAGCGGAGTCACAAAATGCTAAGGGTCAAATCAGAAAAGTAAAGTGCATGTGCATTTTTTAATCACTTAAGTGGCCTAAAAAGGTAATGAAGAAATATAATAGGGCCAGAATAAAAAGTTTTTTTTATTTATTAATGGCTAGATATTTGAAATTTTGAACTTAGGGTTTAAGGACAAAGACCTAGAAAACACTTGCAGAGACCAGAGAAAATCTACATAGTCATAAATTTTTTTACACGTGCTAACACCACTCAAAGGGAGAGCCTCTAATTTTTTCATCATAATTCTCAATCATATTAAAATCACCACCAACAAGCCAAGGAACACTAGGCAGGGTGGTCATCCAGTCCCAGAGGATGGTTCTTTCATTATTGTCATTAGGGGTATAAAGAGAGAAAATCCCAAAAGGGGAGTCATTAACCATTAAAGTGACCCAAGCCACCCTATTACATGGTGAGATACCTAAATCAGTAATGTATCTAGTCCATTTAGGGCTAATAAGGAGGGCAAGTCCACCTTTCCCTTTAGGATGCGAAGTGACAATCTTAAAGGCATCCTTCCAAATACAATTAAGGGCATTATCCAGAGTGAAACCTATAGTTTTAATTTCTTGCAACATCATAAAGTCAATATTAGTATCACACTCCATAAACTTCTTAATAATAAACTTGTGATCTGGAGACTCGAGGCCTCTTACATTCCAAGAAATAAACTTCATAGGGAGATATGATTAAGGGAGCTAGTAGGGAGACCAAAGAGATCTCCATTCTTATTTTTGTTCTTAGACCCAAGGGGTCTACCTTTCTTCTTAGAAACAGAGCTTTTCATAACATCTTCCTCATCACTGCCACCAGCAAAGTCAATACATGAACCCTGATTGTCTTTAGCGGTAGAGCCAGAGGCTGGATTAGGTTTAGCATAGATAACTTGAATGACCAGATTGTCTTCAATTTCATTGAAGGAAGAGGATGGGGGATTAGGAGGAGCATCCTCAAAAGGAGTCTTCGAAGAGAGAGTAGGGTCTACAGTTATGGTATCAATCCCATTACTGTCAAGATTGTCATTCATAGTAATGTCAATATCATTATTGAGTTCAATTTTGTCAGAAATATTAAGGTGAGGACCAACTTCAATCATGAGTGGACTGGTATTAAGAATTTCAAAATGGTTAGATCTGGGATTACCAATATGAATTCATTCCAATGCAAGCTGTTGAGTGTCTTTTCATTGACATTTTCTGTTAGCAACAATTTGGCAATCTTCAGAAGATGGAGATGTGAAGTCAAACAGAGAAGGGATTTCCCCAGGGATCATCAGTGAATTGGTGTCCACAGCATGTGAAGTTTGGTCTAGCATAGAGCCAGAGGTTGCGGAAGTGGTGGGGTTTATTTTTCTATGATTGTCTTTAGGAAGAGTTAAATCCAAAGATGATTTAGGGTTTCTGATGGAGGCATCAGGTTGTGTCCTAATTGAAGGAGTTTTGGCAGTGTTAGGGTTTGTTGGGGCGTCAGACAAAATAGGCTTCCTACGGTTGGCAATTATCAGGCAATTTTTCCTTTGATGACCTTCTCTTTTGTAGAGAAAACAAGCATTCCACCTAAAATCTCAACTAGACAAATAAAAATGTCTCCACCAATATTAAGATTCAAGCTTGGGGGGATGTCAATCCCAGGTTTGATGGAAATCAAAAACTCTAGCATCCAAGTTAGGTACCAGATGGGGTGTCTCATCAATTTGGATAATTTTTCCAAATTCATCTAGCAACTAGGGTAAAAATTTCTAGAGAAAGGGTGGGACATCTTTGACTATGACCCACCTAGGGTAGGAGAGCACAATAACCTCTTCATTAATTGCTTCCTGCGACCAAACTAGGGTACAGAAGGAGGTCTTTCCAATGGTCCAGTAATGTCTCTTAAGAGCTTCAAGTTGAGAGTCATGGTTGCTAAAGAAAATGATATACAAATCACGCTGGATTTTCCTACAAAATGAGATCTTCAAGCCAAGCTTCAAATTCCATAAACTATGAAACCAATCATCCATGAATTTCCATGGTAGGAATTTTTCCACATCAACACAAGCAAAGAAAATTGTAGTAGTGCTTAACCTAGATTTTTGTAGAGCAATCTCATTTAACATTTCATCATTTGGGGAAATGAATAAGTCCTTCGAGGCATCGATAGGGCTCTTACCTTTGGCATTGGGTCCTTCGCATCGAGTAGTTGAAACAAATCTCACAGCAGGGGAGATACCATTGCTAGGAGGGGCAACTGTCTCTGCAAATGGTTTTTTCAGAGGGGGATGGTTTAAAGCATCGGGTCTAGGGGAAGATAAATCAATGGCAGGCATCTCTAGCTCCATTGAAAGCCAGGTACAACACATGCACGTAGACAGGCAAGGAATAAATGCAATCATCAACCAAGTAGTGAAAAACAAAAAACTCTATAGAAAACATGGGAGAGAAAGACAAACCGCGTGGAGGAGAATAAACTCCTCCATGTCACTGTAGCATCATCGACTTCACTCCAAATTCGCTCCTAATTCACTCCCAATTTTCACTCACTTATTATAATATTTAACATATAAGATTATATTAAAAAAATCAAATTAAAAAATTTAAAAATATTGCATGTTCACTATAGAAAACATGAAATTTACAAAAAAATAAAAAATAAGATAAATTATGATTGGTCCATACAATTTGTTTTAATCAGTAGTTAAAGCAAGAAATCCAAAAGTCATTTGCTTAGCCTATCGACAAGTACTAATAAGTGTTATTATATACTATTGCATTCACCTGTGTACAATTAGTGAATTGTTTTGCACCAATGAAACGTAATGATGTTTTGGACAATTTCTATTATCACTTTTTAGCTATATTACAATAATCTTTTTCTAATTATATTGTTTTGTCATATTTTAGTAGTAGGAAAAATTTTAAAGGATGATAAATATTTGTAAGTTCTAGTTTTTATCATCATCTTGTGATTTAAAGTGTTTAATGTAGATTTACAAATTGAAAAATAGTACTTATCATCAACTTTCATTTAAATTTTAAATATTAGATTTTTTCAAATGGTGTTAAGTTCAAATTTTCTGCAAGACTAAAAAAATTATGATTTTTGCTAGCCAACTCTAACTTAATATTTAAAGTTATATTAATAATTATTTTTTAGATTTTTATTTTTTTTTAAATTTGAACAAAAAAATTGTTAAGTGCTCTCTACAATTGAAGGCTTAATAAATTTATTATTTAAACATTTAGAGATCTTATAAATAAGATAAGTTTTAATTATATTATAATCATTAGTTAGTTTTAATAGTTAATATTATATTATAATGACAAGTATTGGCCACTACATGGCATTTGTTTAAATTGATCTTATTTTTATAATAAAACTATCACAAAATAATGTAAAACTATTTAAATTTTAAAAATATATAATATTCTATTTTTTTTGTACAATTAGTTTTTGTTCATCTTTACAATATTTAAATTGTCTTACTATTTTTTTATAAATAATAATTTAGATCATTAGCTTCTTAATATATTCTTGATGACATTTATGTCTCTATTTTTTTATTTCTTATTTAATTATATTGTTTGAGATATTTTTCATTCAATTATTTTATTTGTTTTCATTTTAGAGATCTTTAAATTTATATGTTTTTTATTAGTAAAAGTAGCTAAAACTAGGGTGTCGACCCTTTACAAAACAATAGCCAAAAGGTTGTAGCGCTGGTCAAGCCAGTACAAATAACAATAAAAGACCACCACTTACAAACTTAAACTAAATATAGTAAAAATAGAAAAGAAAAGGATTGATAACAATAGAAGCTATTAACAACTGACAAACATATAGACCAAACTACCAAAGCTAGTGACCATTGTCTAGTTGAAGCCAACACTCGAAGCCATTCTTGATGGAGAAAATCCAACAGGTCCTTATTCTAAGGGTTATCACTAGTGAGGCTTCATACAGAAGACACAAGGAAGTAGCTAAAACATAATCATGGTCCATCTCTTGAAAGTTCTTCATGAGGAATTCCACTCTATTTTTGAGTGTCTAGACCTCCTCCTTTACACCTTTAAGAGCTTGTACATCCTCCCATATTTTAAGATGACCACCACAACCCTTAATAATTGATGAAGCCTCATTCCCTTCATCCTTATCCACCCCACCATTGAAGCTATCCTGGATGAAGGAAAGATTTTGGTAAGCCTTAGAACAGATACCCTTGTGGAGGATCTCATTCCATCTGACCTTCTTTGGCCACACTTTAACAACCCTAATTGAGGTTCAATTGATTATCAGTTCACCTTGGATATGTAACTCTTTGTTTTCAACACTTTCATCATGTTACTTACCTTTCTACTCCAATTTGTAGTACTTTGATTCATACCCTAAAGACCCACATTATCACCACTTAGTTGGGAGCTAGGTATCTTGTCTCCTTCTTGCCTAGTCACCATCAGTCTTCTGATAGATTTGTCACCTTTCCCCTAGTTTTTCACTCCATATTTCTCTATTGGTAGACTTGCTAAAACATGTCCATTATTTTAGTCTTTGTCAGCATCTTGTAAAAGGTAATTTGAAATATGTTTTGGGTAGTAAACCATAGATTCAAATTGATGTCCCCCAAAGGCACCATCAGTGTACCATACCCAATTAAGAAACTCAATTGATGTTATAATCTTCCATGTGGAAACCAAGGTCATGTCATCTATATCAATCAAATCATAGGTTCCCCAAACTATAGTAAAAAAGTCCCTAATGGCTCTTATCTGAGTAAGGAATAAACAAAAAGTCCTAATGAGATTTAACACCCACTTCCCCCATTAAAGGAATATTCTAGTCTTTATTAGAATTGTGTCATCTATATAGCCAAGTACCTCTTGAGGCTCCTAAACAAGTATGATTTCCTCATGACATATAAGAAATTTTTCTTTTCATCTTGAATTATTTTTCTAATGTCTGGAAGAATTTTACCCTTATTTATCCAACATCTTGACCCAGTAATATCAAGCCCATAGGAAACACAAGCTTAAACAACCTTGTTTCCTTCTCTATAGGATTTTTCAATTTAGAACTAATGAAGACCATGAAGGAGCATGAAGATATCACCTATAATGTTCTTAGTGGACCAACATTACTTATTCACACCTCTGACCACATCTATTATGTACTTGGATTCCCCTTCAAAAAATAGGACTTTGATGCCTACTAAAAGTGTATACTTAATTCCCCAAAGAAGAGTCTTTCCCTCTGCATGATTACTAGTATGAAAAACCATATTCCCAATAAAATGAAGGACCATTTATCCAATGCAATTCCTAATTAGGTCACTAGCTACAACATTGGAACCTTTGGTAGAACCATCAAAATTCATCTTGTGCCACTCCTCTTTTGGAGGTTTCAATTGTGTTGCCCTCCTTTTTAAAACTTTAGAATTATCATAAGTTACATAACTTTGTGGGAGTTTCTAGTTAACCATCACTTGAGCCTCATAAGAAGACAAGGGAAAAGAGGCACATTTCCCCAAGCATGTAGAAATATTTTCCATCAAAATCTTATTGAAGGAGAAAAAGATAGAGTCAACTGAACTTTCAAACCATCTAAAAATATTAGAGTTCCTTTCCCTCCATATACTCTAGGCCAGATGAGGGTGTTGGAAAGTTAAGGTGCTGAGAGGGGGGGTGTGAATTAGAACCTTCTAAAACTTTTAGCCTTCAATAACTATTTTAACCCCTTTATCATTGCATGCATAAAACTTAACAAACTATTTGTTGAATGTAAATAAACTAAAGTAAACTCATTCATCCATAATGCATAACACCCATCAACACAATTGACACAATATTTTGGTTACTCATAAACCCTTGGTTAGAGGGAAAAATTGCTATGGGGATGACACCCACAATCCTACACTACTGCAACATAAAGGTTTGCTTGATTAGAGCATGCAAGATATCACTTCTAGTGATTTTACCCTATTAGGAGTAATACAAAATAAGACCTGCTAAAGTCTACCTAGTTGTAGGATTTTGTAACACTCATTAAGTGTGCACTCTATTAAGAGATTTTACAATAAAAATCTTGCTAAAGCATTCCCAATAAGTGGGATAAGAGAATAAAAAAAAAATAGTGTATTCCAGTAATAATTGATCTATAAATGTGCATCTACTTGTATGATAAATCAGATCCATTGTGCTCTATGCATTATCAATGTCTTCCTCTAATTGATTTCACCAAGACTATCATCTTCCTCTGCTCAGTAGCCTTAACTACCTTGTCTCTACTTTGATTCTTTTCTTCTCTGTAATCATACACATTATCTTCTTTTGATTCATCCTAATATATTATTTTGGTAGCTTCCTAATTAATTGACCTAATTAGGGTTTAGATCCTTTTGGAAATATCTATGAAATAGATCAACAATCCATATTTATTTCCTCTTTCCAAGAAATATCTTCATTATTCTCATTTGTTCAATATGTACATTGGGATCATTAAAATAATGGTTTATTCCCAATAAATCTTACCTAATGTTTACCTTCATCTTTGTAAACCATTTTCTTTGCTCGGTAGAATCTGATCAAACTTTTATATCCATTTTGTATCACTTGGTTATCTTTCCTATTCTTCTTGGTTAGCATATTGTTCATGCTTGGTAATTCATTTTCTCAGTTACAATACTTGCTTGGTATTCTTCTTGTTTAGTACCCATGGTGCTCGGTTAAGATTATTTGTTTGGTCTTCATTCTTCTCAATATACTCTATTGAGTATATGCATAGCTTTGTGCTTAGTCTTATTTTGCCTTGTCTTATTGACTATCATGCTCTTTACCGACTAACTTCTTCTCACCGACTGACTTCTCCATTTATACCAACATGTTCAATTCTTTAATAATGACAACACAAAATATATTTAGGAGTAACAAAGGGGGGGTCAACCTCCACAACTATTTTATTAGGGGATTATGATAAGTCCCCTTCTATTCTCTAAAAATTTTCTCCACATTATTGTTCTTTACCTATTTGATATTGAGTCTAGCAATAATTATGCCCCATAACTCTTGACTAAAGTCATAGTTAATGAGGATGTGGGGGAACTGATTCTTCTTCACTCTTGTATAAAGTGCATCTATTCGAGAATTCAAGCCCTCTCTTGATCAAGTTGTCCTAAGTGAGGATCTTATTGTGCATCATAGTCTACCAAAACATATTTATTTTGGGGATCAACAATGACTTCCACACCTCCCTAGCCCAAGGAGGGGGGTTACCTTTGCCCATAATCATGGAATAGGCATATTTCACTGAGAAGAGAACATCATGATTTTCACTCCAAATGAATTTTCCATCCCTTCTAAATAGAGGAATTCAAACTCTATCCATCATCTCCTTCAATTCTCTGACTACATCAGAGAGTTTGCGCCTAGTTTGACTACAATTAGAAATGTCCTTCCAATTTCTCTCATTTTCTATGTAATCCCAAAACTTATCACCAAATTTCTACTTCATTACACTCATAAGACTTCTAAAATTATGGTTGCTAGCAAGGGGTTCATCTCCCATCCAAGCATCTTCCCAAAATCTAATTTTCCCCATTACCAATCTGCCACCTCAATCCTCGACGAATCAGATTCTTCCCTTTCATTGTGTTTTCTATTTAAATTTTATATTTAATAATATCAAGTAAAATTAAAAAGGAATTTATTTATTTTTAAAATTAAATCATTTTAAAATTACTTTGCAATAAAAATTGATTAGAAAAGTTATACAATTATTTAATTATATTAAATATAGGTTAAATGTTTTTTATGAATTGAATTATGATCCTCAATCTACTTTAAATATTTAATAACATATACTAGAATTAATAAATAATATGTATTATATTTTAATTATAGTTAGGGTTATGATAAAGGTCAGCTTCAGGTTAGAGTTAAGGGTTGGTTAAAATTAAAATGTGCACTCTAAAATAAAGTCGAGGTTCATATTGAAAGCTTTTTTCATCTTGTTTTACAACATGAATGTTTAGATTTTTAAGTGAATTTCAAATTTAAAAAGATGGTTTTGTAGGCTCTACATGTTAACTAAAACATGTGGTTTGTAGATACATGGTAAGACTATATTTAGGGTGCTTTGGAGGAAGACTGTTAGCTAACTGAGAGGGGGGGTGAATCAGTTAATTCCATTTATCCTATAGTCCCAATCTTCTAGATGTATATATTGAAACTTTTTCAAACAAATAATCAACTCGGTAATCTTGTCAACAATAAATTTATGTTCATTTACCGAATACCAATAAATTCAATATTTTGATTACCGATTAATCCAAATATGAAATGTGTAAAGTAAACTATCAATCCAATCACATCAAAAATACATAACACAAGGATTTTAACATGGAAACCCTACTAAGGGAAAAACCACATGGGACCGGTAACCCAAAATATTTCATTCTTTCGAAGTGAGCTTGATTAGGAGCCAACCCTATTAAAGGTTACAATGCACATTGTAAGATGTGACCTAGTTAGAGGATTTATCACTAACAGTTAAATCTTGACCAACATTCACTATGGAGTCAAAAAGAAAACCAACAACATTCATGGAATGTTATATTGAAATACAAATAAGACTATTAAGTCCACTTGGTTAAGATATTTTAGCTGTAACAATGGTTAAACTAATACAATAGTGATCTGATTCAAATAAAACTAATAATTAAAAATTTTCAGATCTATGCTAAGCTCAAAATACCTCCTCTAATCAATAATCACTTCAATCCTTCATATCCTTCAATATATTTAGCTTGGTCAATAATACTATGATGCTCGGTTATGCCTGCAGTTCTGATCGGTTCTATCTGTAACTAGTTTGATTAGTGGTGCATGAAAATAGTCCTTCCATGTGATTTCTCCTATAGATTCAATAAGCTCCAAAATCAATAATGAATCCCATATCTCTTTATATAAACATCATAAACTATTTTCTTCTCATCCATTAGATTTTGCCTCTTAATCTCCATTGTTCATTTTCTGCTTTAACCTTCCTCGGTAGATGTGTCAATAACACATTTCATCCTTCTCCATTTGATCAATCTTGAATTTTGTCATCCATTAGATCATCATAAAAAACTTTATCTTTTACCTCAAAATCATAAGCAACTTGCTAGCTCATCAATTCAGTCGGCTGTTATAAACTTTAATTGTTTCTCTTGCTTGGTTAATATAGAATGTGTTGGTGAATACTAACTCAGTTATTGTTGTTACTCGGTATACACTACACTAGCTCGGTGTATACAAAAATCTTCAATTACCAACCACATTAACTTGTTCAATTCTAATATTCAATACATAACAAATTCATGTGATACAATGAGTCAACAAAATGATGCCATAGACTCATCAATAAGTTACCCAATGTATACCTTAGCCATATCTCTATATCCATCTCATCTTTATGTAGATATCTCTTTCCTTTACCATTTTTCTTCTTCAAATGTTTGTAACCATCATGATAAGTATAGTCAAAACTAGTTGACATCAATGATAATACATATTGATTGATTTAATTTCCTTACATATCACTTTAGTGACTCGGTGATCTCTAATCACTATCTTTCACTTGTCCATTTAGTTCATCAAAATATTCAATCATTTGTAGATCATCGATCTCTCCCTTTGGCATTGATGGCAACACAATATGAAATATTCCATAGAATATCAAACATTTGTACTAAAACTCTATTAGTAAATGTTTTAGCTTAGTAAGCTCTCCCTAGCTTGATCATTTAATATGTTTAATCACTACATAGCATTTCAACATTTTAGGCACTCTCCCTGCAGATTTGATCTTCTTCTTCCTTTTACTTCTTTGAATTTCTCTCCCACTGGATAGATATTAGACTTTCTCTCCCTTCTTTGTGTTCTCTCTAACTGATATTTCATATGAAATATTTCTCTCCCTTTGACAACAATACCAAAAAGAATAAACAACTCTCCAATAGCCAAAAATATCTATGTTGTTCGGTTCAAATAATGTACCTGAATGTACAAATATAAAATTTTCCTATTGTATCTTTCACAACCTTAGGAGACCTAAAGTGTAAGCAATATGCATCAACATTATTTGATTTTTTGATAGAGTATAGGTTGATGCAACCTCATGATCACCTTAGTGACTGATAGACAGAGGATGGACCCCTAGTCTAGTCCTCAAGTACTCAAATGTATCCTTTGGTAAGGGTTTAGTAAATGTGTCTACAAGTTGTTCTTTAGATTTCACAAACTCAAGTTTCACTTTCTTTTCTTGTACTTGTTCCCTCAAATAGTGATACTTAATAGATATATGCTTTGTCTTAGCATCCATCACCAGATTCTTGGAAATTTTTATAGCACTTGTGTTGTCACAATATATAATTACTAGATTGGTGATCTCTTCATTCATTCCTTTCAATAGTTGTTTTATCCATGCAATATTTGAACAATTAGAAGTAGTGGCAACATATTTTTCTTCAGCAATAGACTAAGAAATACATGCCTATTTCTTACTTATCCAAGTAACTAACCTTTCTCCCAAAAAAAATGCTCCATCGGTTGTGCTCTTCTGGTCATCAATATTTCCAACACAATCTACGTCGGTGTAAATTTATAATTAAAAAATTCCTTGTTTCTTATACCATAAACCATAATTCTTTGTGTTCTTCAAGTATCTCAGAATCCTTTTAACAACAGTCATAAGTGATTCCTTAGGATTAGCAGAAAATCTTGCTACAATCCCAACATCATGTGCAATATTTGGTCTACTATGCACAACATACATCAATTTACCAATCATTGATCTATATAATTGATGAACTACAACTGATTAAGAACTTGGTTGAAGAACTACAAGCGATTAGAGATCATCGAACATTGAACTATTATGTAAGATAATTCAATTGGTTTTATGTTGTCATTGATGTCAACTAGTTTTGATAGTACTTATCATGGATTTGCAAATATCTAACACATCTATAGAAGATAAAAGAAAGATGAAGAACTGAGATATCTACATTGAGGAAGATGGATATGATAGATGAGGATAAGGAATACTCTTGGTAACTTATTGATGAGTCTATGACTTCATATTGTTGACTTTATTATGTTGCATTAATTTGTTATGAATTTGGTATTGGAAAGTTATCTATATTGATGTATATGACTTGATGTAGTGTTTTCATTATGGAAAAAAAGTCATATAGTAGTTTGGAGTCAGCGTACTTGAAGAGAAGATAAAAAATTAGTTAAGTGTTGAAGACGGGACAATGTACAAAGTTCCTACAGCTCAGAGCATCAGCACACATGTGTACAGAAGAATTATGGTATGCACCCTAGAAGTTAAGTTAGTTAGACTATATTCATGCTTAGTCTATGAGCGCAGGATCAGATGCGCAAGGATGAGAAAGTTATAGTCAGTTGAAGTTGCACAGCTAGTGTGTGCCAGTGAAGAACAAATCATGAAGCCAATAGTTAGTATTTTGGTTTGCAGATATAATGTAATGTTGTAAAGGCTATGCGCCTATTGTATTTAGGTTTTTGACATGTATACTTATTTTTTTGTAAGAACTCTTAAGCCAATTTATTTGGAAGCGTTATATGTAATAGGTCTAAGGGCCGACCTAGTTGTTTATTTTGTATGAGCGTATAAATATAAGATGCGCCCATTATATTCGGTATGGAAGTTGATAGAGAGTTTTGATAAGAAAAGAAAAAGTGTGCAAAGACACTAGAAGATGTATTAGATCTTTTCTAGAGGTCAAAGCATCAGGGCATCAAAGGAACTGATCTAACAAGCAGTGTCATAGTGACAGTTCATCCTGCAAATATAGTGTGTATCTAAGATCAGAAGGTTGTAGACTTCACCACTTGAGCAGTAAGCTCTTGGACAGTGTGTCCTCTCCCCTAATAGGGACTATTGTAAAAGACTCCTAACAGGGTCCGACCCTTAACAAGGTCTATTGTACTTAAAGCATTGTAAAGAAACTCCTAATAGGGTTAAGGGTCTTCTAACAAGGATCACAAAACACTAGTGCAAAATATTAGTGGGTGTCAATTCCCACTAGGGTTTTTACCTATTTGGGTTTCCTCGTAACCATATTTGTGTCGTGTTGATTTCATGTTTCATGTTTATGTGAATGTTTAATTCAGTACTTAAGCATTTAAGTTTAGTATAAAGATTAAAGTGAAAAGTTAAAATATAGTGAACACTAACTCACCACCCCCGTCTCAGTGTTCCCATTCCTAACAATTGGTATAAGAGTTCTAGTCCTCAACATAGAAGTTTAACCACTTGAGGAGATCATGGACAAAGAAGAAATGAAATATTTGAAAAGAAATCTTGAAGCTTCTCTTGAAGACCTGGACAAATCAAAAAGAGAAATAGAAGAACTAAAAGAAAAAGTCAGCGATACACAATTGGTTATCAAAAGGCTAAGAAAGGATTTGAAAGAATGCTCTAACAATGATCTAGGAGAAAAGGTCAAGAAGTTGAACGAAGAAAATGCATCTATGAAAGAACTACTTGAAGAATTTGATGATAAGCTCATCAACAATTAGGAAGTCTACAATGAACAAGTCAAAGAGAACCTTCAACTCAATGAAGAACTAAGGCAAGCTAACATGGAAATCTTGGAGCTAAGGAATAGAAAAGAAAGCTTGGAGTCTAACTTGAAAGAAGTAAAGAATCATATTGAAAAATTGCACACCAGTTTTGATTTGATAGAATCTCAATTGTATGCAAGGAGAGCCAAAGTAGACACTAGCTGTATTGGATACAATGAAGCACAAAATTAGATTGACAACATGCGAGCAAGAAAGGATTTGCAAAAGGACTCTACTAATGCTAAGAAGATTGAAGATCAAACCAAAGATAATGGTGGACCACCTAAGAATGAGTGCAAGCAAGTAGAATGCACTTATTTTGCATGTAACAAGCATGGACACATTGCAAGGAACTATACAAAGGTAAGACCTTTTAATGGTTACTGTTACTCATGCAATAAGTTTGGTCATAGAGCTATGAATTGCAAGAATAGTAAGAAGAACAAGATTCAACATGATCAAAGAAATTAGAATCAAACAAACACAAGAAGTTCTCAGAATGTTACATGCCAGATATGTAACTATAATGGTCACTCAGTGAGACAATGCAGAATGGTGACTCATGTCAATGCACCAAGGAATGTAAGACCTCTAGTCATTTGTCACTCTTGTAACAAGGTTGGACATATCTCAAAGTTCTATAGATCAAGGACACAAGGTCAGGAAAGCCCTAAAAAGGCCAAAGAACTAGTATTAGATCCTGAAGGAGAAGTCAAGTTTGTGAAAGCCTCAGAAGATGTGAGCTTGATTTGGTCAGATGGAAAGAAGGAAAAAGTTGATGAGAATGTATTGGATGCATCTACAGTGGACACACCCTCTACATCTAGATGAATGGCCCTCAAGGTCATAGGGGGAGCTAATTTATCTCTAGACCCCTGCATGGCTGGTATACTCATCCTCAGAGTATGCACCTTTGGAGTTAAGCTTTTGGAGTATAAAGGTACCTTTGTGCAAGAGCGCACATGCTAATTGTGAATAGAACTCGAGTTGGAAATTTTGAAGTGACAACCTAGTTTACATGACTTACATTAATGGTGGAATTCTCACTTTAAGTACACAAATTTTTTTTAAATTACTCATTGCATTCAAACTCAAAGCAATTGAAGAGTAGAAAGAGCCTTGGAAGTTGTTGTGAAGACTTGGAGATTGATCTATCAATGATTTGCAGTGCATTTAGTCAATTGCAAAAACCCTAGTTCATCACGCCGATCCAAAAGTCTTCAGATTATCTCAAAGATCAGTTGGAAAGAGATTAAACAAGTAAGTCATGACCACTCCCATAGTTTATGATGTCACTAAGAAGAAGAGATATGTATTCAAGAAACATCCATTTAAATCAACCCTAGATGATTTAGAGGGAGCATCCTCTCGCACACCTATGGGTGTTATGCATGTGGAAGACATTAGGGCTTATATCTACTGCAAGAAAGAATTAGTAGGGTTGGATAGGTTAAGGGTGCACATGGATACCATGTTGAAACCAAATAAAACATTCATGGATGAATATGTTAAGTGGAATGATCACCCAATAGTTGAGTATGCTACGACATATGAATTTTATGAGACTGAATGGATTAAGATAATATTAAGCATAATTCATGATGACCTATTTTGGATAGGTGATGTGCTGGTCAGAATCACTAGTGACATAATACATGAGATGACAGGCCTTTCTAGGATAGGTGTTGTCCTTCCCATGGGAAAGGATGTCAGGAAAATGGTTGAGAAAATTTGTAAGTCAAGGAGTGATAGGTGCGGGATGACAATTGAGCCTATTGAGCAAGCTAGTATCAAATTGATGTCTATGATACTTGGGTATAGGTTTCATCACACCAGTAGGGTGAATAGTGTGTTTGTAGGCACAATTCTAGTAGCCATTAGACTTGTGAAGGAAGATGCAAAGCTCAACTTGTGTGAGATCTTGCATGCATAGTTGATTGATAACATCAAGGAAATAAAGCATGACAAGACCAGGATATTTAGGTTTGGGTCATTGATCATTTACATGTACCTTCATATAGTTGGGAGAGTACCAGATTTGTATTTGGACAAGTCCATTCCAACCAAGCCATAGATATCTAACAAAGCATCCACAAAGAGTACTTTGAGAGATTATGTAACATTAGAATTGAAGACCTTCAGGGTCAAGATGCAAATGAGGTATTGAATTCCAGAGAGCATTGTGGAAAAGTATAAGGATACTATTTTCTTTATGGTAGAAACATATACAACTTGTATGGAAGCTATTGAGCCAAGAACTAAGTGGATTCATCCACTTGATTATGAGGTAGAGGAATAGGTCCTTGAAGCATATGCATAGGTTCTACTATCAGCCCCTAAAGATCCTAATGAACCTAGGTGGGGAACTTATGAGGAGAAGACAAGGGAGGTTGATGCTAAACTAAATAGCATAGCAACTAAGAGGAAAGCCTCTAAGATTACATCTGAGATACTTAGAATTTATGGAGTAATACAAGAAGACCTTGACAAGGAAAGGGAAGAAAATATTACTTTGGAAATTGAGAGTGCATCCATAGAAGATGCTAAGTCTAATGATCCTAAGTTGAAAAAGGTAAAGATTGAGAAGATTGATGATCCAAAGGATAAACAGGGTAAAATTGATGATATCAGTCCTGCACCCACTACTACAGTTGATATTGAATCCATAGATGCATCTCCTAAGATGCCCAAGAGGAGAAAAAAAACCACCACAAATCACCCTTCAGCTATAAGTGTAGCCACAAGAAGCAAATTAAAAAATGTGCAGTCACGTCTAGAAGTAGGATTCATACCTATTCTTCAAGTGTTAAGGACTAGAGTTGTAGATGAAGGAAGGCTAGATTAGATAGCCAAGTTCTATGACAAATATCATGAAATTGATAAGTCAGGGATTGATGAGATGCTGATCAAACACATGATAAAGTTCAAGAAGATAGTTATTGAATTGAAGACAACAATCCTAGATAAGGTATGGGAGATTATGGATACCTTGAAGAGACAAGCCACTGAAGAAGACTTCAAAATAAGGGAACAAACACTTGATTCCACTCTTCTAGTATGTTTTGTTGAAGAAAAGTCATTATTATTGAATTTGGTGAAGCCACACTTAAGGAAAAAGATGAGAACACTACACCTCATGAATAAAGATTGTGAGTTGATATCTAAGGAAACAAAGAAGGCCTTTGAGAAGGTATTCTTAGAGAAGGACATGAAACCTAAGTCTATGCCCATCACTCAAGCACCTAGTGAGCAAGACAAAGTAGCAGAGACCATCAAGATACAATCTACAGGTCCTCAGGATTCAATGCCTGTAGTGGAAACAAAAACAAAATTAGATAAGTCTGCACCCATAACAGAGCCACTTAAGGATAGCACCATTATCATTGATAATGTTGAGATAGCCATGGCGGCAACTGACACTGAGTTGGATAAGTTTGAAGAAGCTTTTGTGAGCACACAAGAAGCTGAAATGTTATATAGCAACACACTACCCACTCATCAAGAAGAAGCATTGACTAGTGATTTGAAAGAAGAAGAAAAAGAAATAGAAAAAGAGGAAGAAAAGGAAGAAGAAGAAAAGATAAAAGAAAGTGAGAAAAAGGATGAAATGTCAATAAAGCAAGAAGTGGTGGATAGCACTCCCATCACTCCCTCTGCAACATTGTTGTCAAGTTTGACACCTGACACATCTAGTTTGGAATCATGGAAAGAAGAAGACCTGATTAAGTTCAACATCTTAGCTATGGAGAAAGCCAAAGAAAGTGATGAGGAATCCCCTCCTGGTAGAATCAGTAAACATTTTGAATGATCTGTTGCCAGAAGATAAGAAAGTGTCAAAGATACACTCGGTTTATGATGTGAGTATAGTCATCGCACAGTTCAAAAAAAATTTCTCAAGCCTTGAAGAATTTGCATCCCTAGTTGTAGAAGAAAAGTATCTAAAGAAGAGACTGAATGAATTGGTGAACAAATTTTTTCTTGACCTCAGTTCCCTCAAGACTGGTCAAGCATCCTTGAAAGAATTTGTAGATCAAGGAAGAAGAATCATTGTAGAATGCATGGATCAAGACAAGCTTACTAATGATCATTTCAAGAAAATAAAAGAGGTAGAAGCTATGATTAAGCAGGTGAAGAGTTCAGTGATAGACACATCAACAGATGTCAACATGTGCAATAATATCTACCAAAGTCAGATAGACAAAATTGAGAAGGTAGAAAAAGAGATGACAAAGTTAAGGGCTAGATAGACTCAGTTGAGGAATGCTCTTGTGCCCTCACTAGACATTCTTAATTATCATATCAAGGAGATTGATGCCACTATGGTGACATATGATCAAGTTCCTTCCATATATTTGAAGAATATGGAGAAGCTTCATTTTTCATTATGCGCCCATCTCTAGATAGTAAAATCTCTGATCTCATTTTGTAAGAAGGAGATCTAGAACCTAAAGATTGCATATCCGAATGTTTTCCCTCAGTGAGTATGTGTAGATATAGTTTTTTGGCATAAATTTTTCATTAATGTCAAAGGGGGAGTTGTGTATATAATATGGATCATAATATGTATAGGGAGATATAAGTATATGTATAGATGACAAAAAGTTTTTTGTATTAAGAACAGTTAGCAACTTGGCCATATTCCTTTTTTATCATCAATGAAAAAGGGGGAGATTGTTGGAAAGTTGGCTATACTAATGTATATGAATTGATATAGTGTTTTCATTATGGAAAAAAAGTCATATAGCAGTTTGGAGTCAGCGCACTTGAAGAGAAGATAAAAAATTAGTTAAGTGTTGAAGACTGGACAGTGTACAGAGTTCCTACAGATCAGAGCATCAACACACATGCATACAAAAGAATTATGGTATGTGCCCTGGAAGTTAAGTTAGTTAAACTATATTCATGCTTAGTCTATGAGCATGTGATTAGATGTGAAAGGATTAGAAAGTTACAGTCAGTTGAAGTTGCACAGCTAGTGTGTGCTAGTGAAGAACAGAGTATGAAGCTGACAGTTAGTATTTTGGTTTGTGGATATAATGTAATGTTGTAAAGGCTATGTGCCTATTTTATTTAGGTTTCTAACATGTATATTTATTTGTTTTTAATCATGCTTAAGATAATTCATTTGGAAGCGTTATATGTAATAGGTCTAAGGGCTGACCTAGTTGTTTATTTTGTATGAGCATATAAATATAAGATACCCCCATTGTATTCAGTATGGAAGTTGATAGAGAGTTGTGATAAGTAGAGAAGAAGTGTGAAAAGACACTAGAAGATGTATTAGATCTTTTCTAGAGGTCAAAGCATTAGCGCATCAAAGGAACTAATTTGACAAGTAGTGTCACAGTGATAGTTCATCCTGCAGATATAGTGTGTATCTAAGATCAAAAGGTTGTAGACTTCACCACTTGAGTAGTGAGCTCTTGGATAGTGTGTCCTCTCCCCTAATAGGGAATATTGTAAAAGACTCCTAACAAGGTCTGACCCTTAACAAGGTCTACTATACTTAAATCATTGTAAAGTAACTCCTAACAAGGTTAAGGATCTTCTAACAAGGATCACAAAACACTAGTGTAGAATATTAGTGGGTCTCAATTCCCACCGGGGTTTTTAGCTATTTGGGTTTCTCCGTAACCATATTGGTGTCATGTGTTGATTTCATGTTTCATGTTTATGTGAATGTTTAATTTAGTACTTAAGCATTTAAGCTCAGTATAAAGATTAAAGTGAAAAGTTAAAATATAGTGAACAGTGATTCACCCCCCCCCCCCTCTTAGTGTTCCCATTCCTAATAGTTTGGAGAAAAATGTTACAAAGTAGTGTGGTGAGTTAATGAAGCATTCCAGTATACACCGAGCAGTGTAGTGTATACCAAGCATAGTATAAATCAATCTTGTGTTCACCGACGCATTTCTTTGTTAACTGAGAATGAATAAAAGAACTAAATGATTAGTTTAGCTAACAAAGTTGATGAGTTGTAAAGTGTATGATCATAGAGTGAAAAGATAAAGTTTTTTATAAGATCAAAAACTAGAAAAATTCAAGGAAGATCTAAAGGACATAATTAAAACATGTTACTGACACATCAGCCAAGGAAGGTTTAAGCGGCAAAATCAACGAAGGAGTTTAAGCGGCAAAATCTGATGGATAAGAAGAAAATGATTTACTTGTCTATTTAAGAGACTAGGGTTTCATAATGAAACTTATGCTGGAGGAAAGAATAATGCAGAGATATCATGTGAACAAGCTTCATGCATGCCTGACCAAACTAGTTAAGGAGAACCAAACTGTAGAGATTACTGAGCATCAGAAAGCTATAACCGAGAGATAGTAAGTTACTGAATATTGTTGAACAGAATTGATATATTGATCAGAGGATTTGAATGAGCATAATATAGATCTGTACATCTACAAAATAAGTTTTATTGTAATCAGATCACATGTTGTTATAGTTTAACCATTGTAATCAGATAAATCTCTTAACTGAGTAAACTTGAAAGTCTTGTAATGTCATTCATAGAATGTACATTTGTTATCCTATCAACCCCATAGTGAATGCTGGTTGGATGATAACGGTTAGTGTTAAATCCTCTAACAAGGTCACACCTTACATTTTGATTTGTAACCTTTAACAGGGTTGGCTCTTCACTGAGCTCACTTTAGAAGAGTAAACAATTTTGGGTTACGGGTCCCAGGTGGTTTTTCCCTTTACAGGGTTTCCACATTAAATCTCTTGTGTTATGTGTTGATTATGATGATTGTTGAATATCATACTTTACATGTTGCATATTTGATTTGATCAGTAGTTACTATAAGTTATTAATTGGTAATCAGTAAAAGCATAGACAATTTACTATTCTATGTTACCGAGCTGCAAAAATTTGTTTAAATTATTTTTGGATATACATTTTGTATTTGGGACTATGGATAACTAATTCACCCCCCTCTCAGTTATTCTAACAATTGGTATCAGAGAATATTGGTTTCTTGGAATAGAGTTTTAAGGACTTCAACATAAAGATCACAAAATGTATAAGAGGGATGTGCCAAAGATGAACAAGGACAACTTTACAATATGGTAAAGCCAAATGAAACTGCATATATCTAGAATTGGGAATTCTACCCTCACACTATTAGAGAATGGCTACATTGCACCGCCTACTGGACCTTTGACTCTTGATCAACTAAGAGATAGACATGAGCATAACATTACTATGATGGAGATTGATGCTGCTCTAACAGATGCCAAATTTGAAGATATTAAAGATTGCACTACTACTAAGAATATATGGGATAAACTTGCTCAAGTTTATAGTGGTGATAAAAATGTCAAGAGAGCCAGAGCTGAAAGTTTAAGAGGAAGATTCGATGATATGAAGATGAAAGAAGGAGAAAATATTGTGCAGTACACAAACTAAATAAATGAGGTAGTTGACGCTATCAGAGGATCTGATGGTGTTATTGATGAAGATATTATGGTAATAAAAATTCTAAGGACTTTATTGCATGTTTATGCAATCAAAATATCTACAATACATGAAAATAGGTCAGCACCTAACAATACTCTCACTCTTGATAATCTGATTGGAAAGCTAACAACTTTTGAACTAAACAACTATGATAATAGTGTTGTACCGACTGTTGAATCTTCTTTTATGACTTCTATGAAGATTGGTAAGTCTAGTAGTAGAAATAATAAGGATGATAGTGATAGAAATACTGATGATGAGCTTGAAGCTCTTATGCCCAGGAGATTACCTAAAGGAAAAGGTAGTTATAGAGGCAAATTACCTTTAACATGTTTTAACTGCAAAGAAGTTGGTCATATTACTGCTAGATGTCCAAATAGGAAGGAAGATGACATAAACAAGGACTGATATGGTGAAGGAAGCTATGGGAGAAGAGGCAACAGAAGTTACCAACACTACAATAGAGACAACTAAGATAACAATGATAAAGGAAAAAAGGTATGTTACATTGCTGAAGAGAATGAATCTGACTCTGATTTAGATGATGATGTAGAAGTTGTATTTGTTTCTATGAAGGATTATTTTTAGGAATAAGAAAGGTATGTAGAAACAACACTGATTTATAAGGTTAATAAAATGATACATGGATCATTGATAGTGGCTATACACATCACATGACTAGTGATGAAGAAAAAATTGATCGTCTTGAGCAATATAATGGAGGATCTGTAAAAATGGGTAATGATACACCTTGTATGGTTAGAGGAAAGGGATCCTTACTGATAAATGATAGAATCCAATGTGATAATGCCTATTGGGTAGACGGACTAAACTATAATTTTCTAAGTGTGGCACAGATGAACAATTCAGGTCACAGAGCAACTTTTGAGAGCAATAAAGTAAAAATATTTGATGATAGAGGAAGAGTTGTTGGAACAGGAGCACAATCGAAAGGTAACTTGTTTTATCTTGATAATGCAAAGTCTTCTTGTTTAATGATGAAAAATGAGGATGCTTGGTTATGGCACAAAAGGTTATGTCATGTAAACTTTGATAACATGATTAAGATCAGTAAAAAGAAAAAGGTTAGAGGTCTTCCTAACTTATCAAAGCCTGATCATGTTATGTGTCATGAATGTCAGAAAGGTAAAATGACAAAATCTAGTTTCAAAAGAAAAGATTATTCAACAAAGAAAATACTTGAGTTGGTTCACCCTGACCTATGTGGTCCCATGAGAACACAGAGTTATTATGGAGATAGATAATTCATTCTTTTTGTTGAATATTATACTAGATTGATGACTGTCATGGTCTTGAAACAAAAATCAGAGGCATTTAAAATGTTCAAGTGGTTTAAAGAAAAAGTAGAGAAAGAGACTGGTAAAGACTTGAAATGCTTAAGATCTAACAGAGGAGGTGAATTTATTTTTGATGAATTTACTAACTATTGTAATGAGCATAGTATACAAAGATAGGTCTTTGCACTGAGAACACCTTAGCAGAATGAAATTGCTGAAAGGAGGAATAGGTCAATTGTTGATTGCACAAGGACACTAATGATAAAGAAAAATGTGTCTCGGACATACTGGAGAGAGGCAATTAGCACAGTTGTTTATGTTTTGAATTGAGTACAATTGAATAAGGACACTAAAAAAACACCCTATGAGTTATGGTTTGGTCACAAACCCTCTATAAGTTATTTTAGAATTTTTGGAAGTAAATGCTTTATTCTGAAAGATGAAAGAAATGGAAAGTTTGACTCAAAAGGTGATGAAGGGATATTTCTGTTGGAAATATAGATGCAGTAACTAAGAGGGGGGGTGAATCAGTTAACCACAAAAATATTACCACTGATCCCTTAAATATCTTAACAAATTATTTACTGTGCCACTCGGTAAATATACAGAGAAATGCTAAAACTTGATCTTTGAAGTGTGTAATAATTAAACTGTTCTTAAGCATTCATCATTGATTAACTTACATGAATAAAGAAAATAACATGAACACAAGAGACACCAGATTTACCGTGGAAACCCAATATGGGAAAAACCACCAATGTAACTAGTTACTATTTTTCACTCTTCTGAAGTGATGCTCGGTTAGAAGCCAACCCGGTAAAAGGTTACAAAACACACTGTTAGGTGTGACCTTGTTAGAGGATTTAATCACCCTACTAGGAGTGGCCTTGTAAGAGGTCTTGAAACAATTCAATAGAACTGTCACCTTGTTAGAGGATTTAAAAAATGGTTGTTAAACCAACTCGGTTAAGAGATTTTGATATCATTGCTACAATTGTAAGAGAGTAACAATGAAATAACCTGCAACTGAATTGTTGAATATAGATCTCTATTCTGCTTCACTAGATCCTTACTGATCAAATAAATCTTTGCTGCTCCTCAAGGATATCTAACCATCCTTCAAAATTCACACATACCTTTCTTCAAAATGATTTCTGCATGCTATAAATTTTTTTTTTTATTCACCACTTGACCTTCGATATATATGCCATTCTAATTAACATTTAGATTGTCAAGTCGGTACTAATGATTATTCTAACAGTCAGCTTGGATAAACAAACTATAAAAATAAAATCCTTTGAAGGGCTGACCTTTCTCAGTAAACATTAATCCTGAAAAGATTTCCTTCGGTGACCGAGTGAGCTCGGTAACCATAGCGAATTTTGCAACATCCTTGGGAGACCGAGAGAGCTCGGTAACCACTAATTTTCCTTCGATAACCAAGGAGGCTCGGTTAACACTATTTCCCTATCATGTTTCCTTTTGACACTTGAGAGATCTTGGTAGACACTAAAAACTACCTAGCTGACCGACTGAGCTTAGTAGACACTGAGAACCGCTTAGCTGATCGACTAAACTCGGTAGACATTGAGAACCGCTTAGCTGACTGACCGAAATTGGTAGACACTGAGAATGATAATTGATATGACATTTGTGTGACATCAAAGACAACACATAGCTAATCCAACAATGTCCTTTAGATAATTGTATCCAACAATCTCCCTCTTTGGCATTGATGGCAACACAACATGTCATAGCACAATGAAATTTCATAGAGAAACCTAGAGTGAGAAACATATCCTTAGCTTCATTCTGATTCTCATCATCTTCAAACTTTTTTTTTGACTGAGAACTCTCCCTCTTAACTTCTCAAATTATTCTTCTTAGAAGTTTCTTGAAATGACAGCAAACTCTCCCTCTTTGACAACACATGCCAAAGACAACTTACACAGTTTCGGTAAATATCAATGTACCTTATGTACTGATTCATATGCAATGATTCCTTGATTATGTTGCATCAACTGATTGATCTTCAACATGTTCTGGTTGATGCATCACTAAAACTTTATTTAGTGAACATCGGATAGGGGAGTGACCCCTAACTTGCCTTTAAGATACAAGAATGCATCCTTAGGTAGTGGCTTGGTGAAGATATCTAGAATTTGTTCTTTTGTATGAATCTATTCCAATCTGATTTCCTTGTCCTACACCAATTCTCTGACAAAGTGATATTTAATTGCAATGTGCTTGGTTTTGGAATGCATTACTGGATTCTTTGAAATATTTATTGCACTTGTATTATCACAAAACATAACAATTGGTCCTTTGATCTCAACCTTCATGCCTTCCGAAAGCTATTTAAACCATACAATATTAGAGTAGTTTACTGCTGTAGCAACATATTCTACTTCTACTATGGATTGGGATGTGCAATTTTGCTTTTTACTAGTCCAAGATACTAACCTCTTGCCAAGAAAGAATGCTCCACCACTTGTACTCTTTCTATCATTAATGTTTCCTTCCCAATCAGCATTAGTAAACACTTTTAAATCTAGATTGCCTCCAAATTTATACCACAAGCCATAATCTTCAGTTCCCCTTAAATACCTCAAGATTCTTTTGATTGCCATCATGTGATTTTCTCTGGGTTTAGCCGAGAATCTTGCCACTATACCAACTGCTAAGGCAATATCAGGCCTTGTGTGTACTACATACTATAATTTTCCAATCATTGATCTGTATAAGGTCTGATCTACTTCTTTTGAATCATCATCTTTGGTAAACTTCAGTCTAGTACACATGGGTGTACCAACTGGTTTTGAGTCTTCCATACCAAATTTCTTAAGTATTTCCCTGATATATTTAGACTGAGTAATGTAGATACCATTTTTGTTCTGCTGAATCTGAAGTCCAACAAAAAAATTTATCTGACCAAACATAGACATTTCAAATTCTTTGTTCATATGCTCTAAAAATTCTTTGCACTGATCATCATTTCCTGTAAACATAGTATCATCCACAAATATTTCTGCCAAAACAATTTTGTTATCTGATCCTTCTTTGATGTATAAATTACTATTGTCATTAGCTCTTTTGAAATCAATCTGAGTAAGATAGTTATGTAATCTTTCATACCATGCTCTAGGAGCTTATTTCAGACCATACAATGCTTTGTGTAATTTGTAGACCATATCCCTTTTGTCTGGATCAATAAAACCTTCAAGTTTCTCAATGTAGACTTCTTCCTCAAGAATACCATTGAGAAATGCAAATTTTATATCCATCTGATATACCTTAAATCCTTTATGTGTTGCATATGCAAGTAAAGTCCTCACACCTTCTAATCTTGCAACATGAGAAAAATTCTCTCCATAATCTATTCCTTCTTCTTGAGAATATCCTTTACATACCAATCTTGCTTTGTTTCTTGATACTTGACCATCTTCATTCAACTTATTTCTGAATACCCATTTTGTCCCAATTACATTTTTATCTTTAGGCCTAGGTACAAGAGTCCATGTCTTATTTTTCTCTATTTGCTCTATTTCTTCATTCATAGCCTCAATCCAACTTTCATTTTCCAATGCATCTTTGACATTTTTAGGTTCAAAATCAGCAAATAAACATGTACCTTTTAGTTTACTTCTTGTCATAGTACCATCTGATTTGTTTCCAATAATTTGATCTGGTTTATGATGCTTTCTGACGTACTTGGCCAATACAGGTTCCTTGCTTCCTAAATGAGTTACATTGTCATCTTCTTCATCTTCAGGTTCAGGTTGCTTGGGCTCGGTAGATACTTGCTTGATAGCTTCAGATTGAGACTTGGTACTTTGTGACTCGGTTTGAACTTCTTCTTGTGACTTGGTTACTGTACTAGGCTTGGTAGATGTAGTTTCCTTATTGACAGATGTGTCTAGCAATGTATCAGGTTCGATGTAAACAAATTTTCTATAATCCTCTGGTTCCTTTTTGCTTTCTTCTTCAGTCTTTTTTGCAAACTCATCAATTCTCACATGTGCACTTTCTATGATTTTGTGAGTAGACAAATTTAGACATCTATATGCCTTACTTTTGCAAGAATATCCCAAAAATATTCCTTCATCACTTTTTACATCAAGTTTTCCTTTTCTAGATTCTTTTAAGATATAACATTTACTACCAAATACTTTTAGGTAACTTACATTTGGTTTGTAGCCATACCATAGCTCATACGGAGTCTTGAATGTATCTTTTCTCAGCTATACTTAGTTCAAGGTATGAACTGCAGTGCTGATAGCTTCCTTCCAGTATTTCATAGCAATGTTCTTTTCAATCATTAGAGTCCTTGCACAGTCCATGATAGATCTGTTCCTTCTTTCAGCTATTCCATTTTGCTCAGGAGTTCTCAGGGCTGATACCTGTCTTTTGATTCCTCTTTCAATGCAGAAATTATTGAATTCATGGGAGATGAATTCACCACCTCTGTCTGATCTCAAGAATTTTATTCTTTTTCCTATTTCCTTTTCTACTCTTGCTAAATACCATTTGAACTTCTCAAATGCTTTTGACTTTTCTCTTAAATACATAACAATCATCATTCTAGAGTAATCATCAACAAAGAGAATAAAGAATTTTTCTCTGGTATAGCTCTCAATTCTAATAGGTCCACATAAATTAGTATGCACAATTTCCAAAATATCTTCAGACTGATAGTTTTTACTTTTAAAACTAGACTTTCCCATTTTACCAATTTGACAATTCTTGCATAGACCAACATCAGGTTTCTTCAAAATAGGAGTACCTCTTACTTTCTTGAATTTTCTTATTTTCATCATGTTGTCAAAATTTACATGACATAACCTTTTGTTCCATAACCAACTTTCTTCAATTTGAGCAATAAAACATGAGTAATCACCAAGATCAAGATAAAATAGGTTACCTTTGGTTTGTTTGCCTGATCCTATCAGTTTTCCTTTGTCATCCAGTAGTCTTGCTTTTCCATTCATGAATTCAACCTTGAATCCAATGTTAATTAGCTGTGCTACACTTAGAAGATTATGCTTTAGTCCTTCAACCCAATATGCATTATCACATATAAGTTCTTTGGTTAATGAAATTCATCCCTTTCATTTTATACAACAAGGTTCATTGTTTCCAAACCTTACATTACCACCATCAAAGTTTTCAAAGTGTTCAAACTTAGTCCTATCACCAGTCATATGATGTGAACATCCACTATCTATAATCCATGTATCATTCTTGCTTATATGAGAGATAAGTGCCATCTCATCTTCATCATTATCAGATTCATCTTTTACAGCAATGAAAACAATTTCTTCTTCACTATCATCGGAATCTTTAGCTAAAAAACATGTTTTCTTACCTTTATCCTTAAATGATTTGAAATTCTTCTTGCCATTGTACTTGTAACTTTTCTTCTCATCTTTGCTTTACTTGTTTGGACACCTAGCTACAATATGACCAATTTCTTCACATGAAAAATAGATTAAGGGAGTTTTACCTTTGTATTTTCCTCTGCCTCTTGAGTACTTCTTTGCAAGTAATGCTTCAATAACTTCAAGATCGCTATCAGAACTTTCCTTTGATTCTTCTTCACTTTCTAATTGGATTTTCTTCCCTTTCTTGAGTGAAAGTTTGGCCTCAAAAGCTGATTCAATATTTTTAGAAGTTGGAACATAGTTGTCATAGTTATCCAGTTCAAAGGCTGTCAATCTTCCAACTAAGGCATCCAAAGTTATATTGTGATTTTCTTCACATCTTCTTTCTTGAATAGCAGAAACTCTTATTGCATAAATAGGAAGTAATGTTCTAAGAACCTTACTTATAACAGTTTCATCATCAATTTTTCCTCTAGAAGCTCTGATTGCACTAACACTTGTCTTGATCCTTTCAACATAGTTTGCAATGTTTTCTTCTTCTCTCATTTTCATTTGATCAAACTAACCTCTTAGGCTCTCTGCTTTGGCTCTCTTCACATTGTCATCACCACCATAGATTTTCTTTAGCTTGTTCCACATTTCATGAGCAGTTGTGCAGTCTTTGATTTCATCAAATTCTTCATAGCTAAGAGCTGATGCAATGTCTATCATCATAGTGTTATGGTTCTTCTTCTCTGCAATGTCTTCAATAGTTAATGTGCCAGTAGGAATTGTATATTCTTGATCAATATATTTGCATCCTGAATCACTAATGGAAGCGAGATGAAGTCTCATGAGACCTTGCCATGCTGAAAAGTTATTTCTATTAAGCCTTGGAATTTCTCTTTTGTAAGACATCCTGATCTTTAGCTTAGGTCCTTGAAACCTTTCCTGCAAGCACCAAAAGCTTTGATACCAATTGTTGGAAATATAGATGCAGTAACTGAGAGGGAGGGTGAATCAGTTAACCACAAAAATATTACCACTGATCCCTTAAATATCTTAACAAATTATTTACTGTGCCACTCGGTAAATATATAGAGAAATGCTAAAACTTGATCTTTGAAGTGTGTAATAATTAAACTATTCTTAAGCATTCATCACTAATTAACTTACATGAATAAAGAAAATAACATGAACACAAGAGACACTAGATTTACTGTGGAAACCCAATATGGGAAAAACCACCAATGTAACTAGTTACTATTTTTCACTCTTCTGAAGTGATGCCTGATTAGAAGCCAACCCGGTAAAAGGTTATAAAACACACTGTTAGGTGTGACCTTGTTAGAGGATTTAATCACCCTGCTAGGAGTGGCCTTGTAAGAGGTCTTGAAACAATTCAATAGAACTGTCACCTTGTTAGAGGATTTACAAAATGGTTGTTAAACCAACTCGGTTAAGAGATTTTGATATCACTACTACAATTGTAAGAGAGTAACAATGAAATGACCTACAACTGAATTGTTGAATATAGATCTCTGTTCTGCTTCACTAGATCCTTACTAATCAAATAAATCTTTGTTGCTCCTCAAGGATATCTAACCATCCTTCAAAATTCACACATACCTTTCTTCAAAATGATTTCTGCATGCTGTATATATATTTTTTTATTCACCACTTGACCTTCGATATATATGCCATTCTAATTAACATTTAGATTGTCAAGTCGGCACTAATGATTATTCTAACAGTCAGCTTGGATAAAAAAACTATAACAAAAAAATCCTTTGAAGGGCCGACCTTGCTCAGTAAACATTAATCCTGAAAAGATTTCCTTTGGTGACCGAGTGAACTCGGTAACCACAGCAAATTCTGCAACATCCTTCAAAGACCGAGAGAGCTCAGTAACCACTAATTTTCCTTCGATAACCGAGGAGGTTTGGTTAACACTGTTTCTTTGTCATGTTTCCTTTTGACACCCGAGAGATCTTGGTAGACACTAAAAACCACCTAGCTGACTGACTGAGCTCGGTAGACACTGAGAACCGCTTAGTTGATAGACTAAACTCGGTAGACACTGAGAACTGCTTAGCTGACCGACTGAACTCGGTAGACATTGAGAATGATAATTGATATGACATTTGTGTGACATCAAAGACAACACATAGCTAATCCAACAATGTCCTTTAGACAATTGTATCCAACAATTTCTTGGATATTCCACTAAAAGAAAAGCATACAAGTGTCTAAATAAAGTTACTAATAAAATGATTGAAAGTGCTAATGTCAGGGTTGATGAGTTTGATGACAAGAATGAAAAATAAAGCACAAAGGAACTAGAAGAATATGGTAGATTCACATACATTGAACAACTAGAGTATCTACTACAGCTGCAGATAGTGACAACCGGTCAATAGGAAAACAACACTGAAGAATAGGAAAGAGAAACTGACGAGTAGGAAGGACCTACTGAGAAAGCAAATGAACCTGAACATGATGAACAAGAAAGAAGAGATTAGATACTAGAAAGATTTTTCTGAAGACATCATCCTAAGAACCAAATCATTGGTGACAAGCAAGCTGGCATACAAACAAGAAGTAAGTCAAGACAAGGTACATGCTTAGTTTGTGAATATGAACCAAAAAATGTTAAAGTTGCATTGGAGAATGAAGAGTGGATAAATGCAATGAATGAAGAGATTGAACAGATAGAGAAAAGCAATACATGGACCTTAGTACCTAGACCTAAGGATAAGAATGTTATCGGTACTAAGTGGATCTTTAGAGAAAAGCTGAATGAAAATGGAGAGGTTACAAGGAATAAAGCCAAACTAGTTTGCAAGGGGTATGCACATGAGGAAGGAATTGATTATGGTGAGACCTTTGCACCTGTTGCTAGACTAGAAGGAGTTTGAATTTTACTGGCCTATGCAACACATAAGAAATTTAAAGTTTATCAAATGGATGTTAAGTCTGCATTTATGAATGAGATACTTGAAAAAGAAGTCTACATAGAACAACCAGAAGGGTTTGTAGATCCAAATAAGAAAGACATGGTATGTAGATTACATAAAGCTTTGTATGGTTTGAAGCAAGCATTGAGAGCCTGGTATGAAAGGTTGCATACTTATTTGTTAAGTATTGGATTTGTTAGAACTAGTGAGAATAGAAATTTGTATATGAAAGGAGATATTGATTATACTATTCTAATTGCTAAAATATTTGTGGATGATATTATCTTTGGAGGAAAAGATCACATATGTAAATCATTTTTTGATGAGATGAGAAAAGAATTTGAAATGTCTATGTTTGGACAGATTAAGTTCTTTCTAGGACTATAGGTTATTCAGTAGAATGATGGGATATTGATCACACAATCCAAGTATATAAAAGAAGTACTGAGAACATTTGGCATAGAAGATGCTAAACCAGTTGGAACACCAATGGTCACAGGCTGAAAATTGACTAAAGAGGATGAAACTATAGAGGTGAACTAGACACTATACCGATCTATGATTGGTAAGTTGATGTGTGCAGTACATAGTAGACTAAGTATAGCACATGCTGTGGAAATTGTTGCAAGATTTTCTGCAAATCCTAGGGAGTCACACATGGTTGCTACAAAGAGAATCTTAAGATACCTAAAGAAAACAAAGGATTATGGATTATGGTATCTTGAGGATGGAAAGTTTTAACTCAAAGTATACACTGATGCTAATTGGGTTGGAAATGTGGATGACAAAAAAAGAACAACTGGAGGAGCATTTTTATTTGGTGAAAGACTTGTTACTTGGACAAGTAAGAAGTATTCTTGTATTTCCCATTCTATAGCTGAAGCAGAGTATGTTGTTGCTGCTACAAACTATTCAAATATTGCATATATTAAGCAAGTGTTGGAAGGAATGAATGAGGTAATCACTGAGCTAGTGATTATATATTGTGATAACACTAGTGCTATAAAAATTTCAAAGAATCCAGTGATGCACTAAAAAAAAAGCACATATCTATCAAATATCACTACTTAAGAGAACAAGTATAGGAGAAGAAAGTGAAGCTAGAATTTGTTACATCTAAAGAGAAACTTGTTGATATTTTCACAAAGCCTCTACTGAAAGATACATTTGAATACTTGAGGACTAGACTTGGGGTCCATCCCCTATCAACCAGTCACTAATGTGATCTGGAAGTTGCATCAGCCTAATCTTATCAGAAGATCATTCACATTGATGCAACATATTTCACACTTTGGATTTCTGTCTAAGGTTGTGAAAGATTTGAGGAATCAAAATAGAGAATTGTAAATTAGTATACTAAGATATAGTAAATGAGTTAGACAACAAAGAGTTACATGGCTACTACAAGAGTTGTATGGTTTATATTTTTCTTTGCCATTGTTGTCAAAGGGAGAGATAAACAATATGATAACCGAGGAGAATACTAGAACATCTATCTAAGGGAGAGACAATCTGAGAAGATAAAGGGAGAGATAAATAGAAGGAATCATAGAGCTACTAAAGATCATATCTACAGAAGATGGTCTACACTTGCAATGCTGTTATGTAATGTAGTGATTAAATATATTAAGCTAGGGAAAGCTTACCGAGCTACAACGTTTGTTTACAGAGTTTTAGAATACATGTTTGGTATGTGTATGGTATACTTCACATTTCTTAAGTTGTCACCAATTCCAAAGGGAGAGATTGATGAACTACAACTGATTAAGAACCTAATTGAAGAACTACAAGTGATTGGAGATCACCGAACACTGAACTGTTATGTAAGATAATTGAATCAGTTTTATGTTGTCATTGATGTCAACTAGTTTTGATAGTACTTATCATGGAGTTGCAAACATCTAACACATCTATAGAAGAGAAGAGAAAGATGAAGAACCAAGATATCTACATTGAGGAAGATGGATATGACAGATGAGGATAAGGAATACTCTTGGTAACTTATTGATGAGTCTATGACTTCATATTGTTGACTTTATTATGTTGCATTAATCTGTTATGAAGTTGGAAGCAAAATGTTACAAAGTAGTGTGGTTGGTTAATGAAGCATTCCAGTATACATCAAGCAGTGTAGTGGATACCGAGCATAGTATAAACTGAGCTTGTGTTCACCAACGCATTTCTTTGTTAACCAAGAATGAACAAAAGAACTAAATGATTAGTTTAGCCGACAAAGTTTATGAGATGTAAAGTGTATGATCAAAGAGTGAAAAGATAAATTTTTTTATAAGATCAATGACTAGCAAAATTCAAGGAAGATCTAAAGGACATAATTAAAATGTGTTACTGACACATTAGCCGAGGAAGGTTTAAGTGGCAAAATCAACAAAGGAGTTTAAGTGGCAAAATCTGATGGATAAGAAGAAAACAACTTACTTGTCTATTTAAGAGACTAGGGTTTCATAATGAAACTTATGCTGGAGCAAAGAATACTATAGAGATATCATGTGAACAAGCTTCATGCGTGCTTGATCAAACTAGTTAAGGAGAACCAAACAATAGAGATTACTGAGTGTCAAAAAGCTATAACCAAGAGACACTAAGTTACTAAATATTGTTGAGCAGAATTGATATACTGATCAGAGGATTTGAATGAGCATAATATAGATCTGTACATCTACAAAAGAAGTTGTATAGTAATCAGATCACCTTTTGTTATAGTTTAACCATTTTAATTAGATAAATCTCTTAACCAAGTAGACTTGAAGTCTTGTAATGTCATTCATAGAATGTACATTTGTTATCCTGTCAACCCCATAGTGAATGCTGGTTAGACAATAATGGTTAGTGTTAAATCCTCTAACAAGGTCACACTTTATAGTGTGTTTTGTAACCTTTAATAGGGTTGTCTCTTCACTAAGCTCACTTCAGAAGACTGAACAATTTTGGGTTACCGATCCTAGGTGGTTTTTCCCTTTACAGAGTTTCCATGTTAAATCTCTTGTGTTATGTGTTAGTTGTGATGATTTTTGGATATCATAATTTACGTGTTGCATATTTGATTTGATCAGTAGTTACTATAATTTATTAACTGGTAATCGATAAAAGCACATACAGTTTACTATTCTATGTTATCGAACTACAAAAATTTGTTTAAATTGGTTTTTGATATACATTGTGTATTTGGGACTATGGATAACTGATTCACCCCCCTCTTAGTTATTCTAACAATAATGTCTAATTTACCTTGGTTGACTGATCATCCTTTGTCAATTTGCATCCTGTGACCATCGTTATACCTACCAGTTTTGAATCTTCCATTCCAAAAGTCTTCAACACTTCTTTTATGTACTTTGATTGTGTTATGAATATCCCTTCATTTTTTTTTAGAATTTGCAAACCTAGAAAGAATTTAATCTCTCTAAGAATTGAAATTTCTCATTTCAATAGTAAATGCTTTGCAAAGATTATCATGTCCTCCAAATATAATATCATCAATGAAGATTTCAGCAATAAGAATCTTGTCATCAATTTCTCCTTTCAAATACAAATTACTATTTTCACTTGTCCTCGCAAATCCAATACTAATAAGATATGCATGCAATCTTTCATACCATGCTCTCAGTGCTTGCTTCAGTCCATACAGTGCTTTGTGCAATTTACATACCATGTTCTGCTTATTTGGATCAACAAAACCTTCAGGCTGTTCAATATAAACCTCTTCCTCAAGTATTCCATTCAAAAATCTAGATTTAACATCCATTTGATAAACTTTAAATCCTTTGTGTGCAGCATATGCAAGTAGTATTCTAACTCCTTCAAGTCTAGCAATTGGTGCAAAAGTCTCACCATAATCTATACCTTCTTCTTGTGCATACCCTTTACAAACAAGTCTTGCTTTATTCCTAGTGACTTCACCAATCTCATTTAACTTGTTTTTGAATATCCATTTGGTTCCAATAACATTTTTATCACTTGGTCTCGGTACCAATGTCCATGTCTTGTTTTTCTCTATCTACTCAATTTCTTCATTCATGGCTTTAATCCATTCCCAATTCTTGAGTGCATCTTTAACATTTTTAGGTTCAGATTAAAAAACTAAACATGTTCTCTATCTCAACTTACTTCTTGTCATCATGCCAGCTTGATTGTCTCCAATAATTTGGTTTTGTGGATGGTGTCTTCTCACAAATTTTGCTAACACTTATTCTCTTCTTTGTTCATCAGTCAGTGCAGGTTGAATTTCTTCCTCTGTAGTAATTTTTTGATTCTCGATGTCTATAGGCTGATGCTTGGTGTCTTTATCCTATTGCTCGGTAGCTTATACTTGTTTCTTAGGTAGAGGGTCAGATATCTCAATGAATGTATATCTACCATAGTCTTCTAGTTCTTTCTTGTTTTCTTCATCATTTTTATCAGCAAACTCATCAACTTTCACATTATCACTTTCAATCATTTTGTTAGGAACCTTATTCAAACACTTGTAATATTTTCTCTTAGTAGAATATCCCAAAAAGATTCCTTCATCAAATTTAAAACTAAATTTTCTATTCTTATCATCTTTCAAAATGTAAAATATACTACCAAAAATTCTGAAATAACTTATATTAGGTGTATACCCATACCATAACTCATAAGGTGTCTTGTTTGAATCTTTCTTTAGTTGTACTCAATTTAATGTGTATACAATAGTGCTAACAGCTTATCTCTAGTACATTTGTGCAACATCTTTCTCAATCATCAGTGTTCTAGCACAATCAACTATGGATCTATTCCTCTTTTTAGCAATTCCATTCTGCTATGGTGTTCTTGGTGCAGAAACCTATCTTTTAATTCCATGATCATTACTAAATTTAGTGAATTCATTAAAAATAAACTCACCTCCTCTATTAGATCTTAAGCATTTTAAATCTTTTACACTTTCCTTTTCCACTTTAGCTTTATACCATTTAAACATTTTGAAAGATTCAGATTTCTCTTTCAAAAACATAATTGTCATCATCCTAGAGTAGTCATCAACAAATAGAATAAAGTATCTATCACCATAATAACTTTGAGTTCTCATAGGACCACATAAGTTGGTATGAACCAACTCCAAAATAGCTTTAGATGAATAGGTCTTGCTCTTAAAACTATATTTTAACATTTTTTCCATTTGACATTATTTGCACATGACATGGTTAGGTTTAGATAAGCTCGGTAAACCTCTTACTTTTCTTTCCTTACTGATCTTAAACATGTTGTCAAAATTCACATGACATAACCTTTTATTCCACAACCACACATATTTAGTTCTAGCCATTAAACAAGAAGTTTCAGCATTGTCAAGATAAAATAGATTACCTTTAGATTGTTCACCAATATCGACCAATTTTCCTGTTTCATCAGAGATCTTCACCTTTCTACTTTCAAATGCAACTCGGTGACCTAAGTTATTTAACTTTGCTACACTTAACAAGTTATAGTTAATTCCCTTCACCCAATATGCATTTTCACATTTGATCTTATTGTTCAGCATGATAGATCCTTTTCCTTTTACCAAACAAGGTGTATCATTTCCCATTTTAACAAATCCTCCATTATAGTGTTCAAGGTATTGAAAATTTTCCTCATCACTAGTCATATAATGTGTACATCCACTATCAATAATTCTTGTATCATTCTTGATAACTTTAGAAATAAGTGTTGTTTCTACATACCTTTCTGCTTCTTTTGAATCTTCTTTCAAAGCTATGAATACCACCTCAATTTCTTCATCAATGTCAGTGTAGGTATCATCATCATCATCTCCAACAAGGTAACCTACCTTCTTTCCTTTTTCTTTGTAGTCTCGATTATTTATTCTATCATAGTGTCAGTTGCCTCTGTGATCTCGGTTATCTCTTCTGTTAGACTTCCTTTCACCAGATCGGTCATTTTCTTTGTCATCATCTTTCTTGTTAGGGAATCTAGCTACAATATGACCAATTTATTTATAGTTAAAACATGCCAAAGGTAATTTCCCTTTATACCTTCCTTTACCTTTTTGCAGCGTCCGAGCCATAAGTTCTTTGAGTTCATCAAGTCCATCTTCATCATTGTCACTGTCACTTTCATTCCTTATCATATGTTTACTGCTTGATGAAATTTTCAAAGATGACATAAATGTAGACTCAACACTCAATACAATACCATTGTCATAGTTATTTAGCTCAAAAGTAGTCAATTTACCGATTAGGCTATCAAGTGTAAGAATATTACCCGGTGTAGATCTCATTTCATGAATAGAAGATATTCTAATAGCATAAACAGGAAGCAAGGTTCTTAGGATTTTACTCACAATAGTGTCTTCATCAATAATACCTCCTACTCCTCGAATAGCATTGACAACCTCCTTAATTTGGTTACCATACTGTGAAATTTTTTCTCCTTCTTTCATTTTCATATCATCAAATCTTCCTCTAAGGATTTTAGCTCTTGCTCTCATCACATTCACATCTCCTTCGTAGACTAGTGTTAGTTTATCCCACATTGCTTTTTCTGAAGTACATGTCTTGATATCTTCAAATTCTACATCAGATAAGGCAACAACAATCTTAGTCATTGTCATTCTATCCTCATGTCTATCTCTCAGCTGATCAACAGTCAAAGTTCCAATAGACGGTTGAATGTAGGCATTGTCTAGGTACAATACTGCAAATTCTCCAATTCCAAATATGTGCAACCTCATTCTGCTTTTCCATGTTGTGAAGTTGTCTTTGTTCAGCTTTGGCATCTCTCTATTATACATCTTTTAATCTTTAGCTCAAGTCCTTCAAACTTCCTTCCAAGAGCACAAGCTCTGATACCAATTATTAGATAATTGAGAGGGGGGGTGAATCAGTTAATTCCAGTTATCCTATAGTCCCAATCTCCCAGATGTATATATTGAAAAAATTTCAAAAAAATAATTAACTCGATAAGCTTGTCAATAATAAATTTTTGCTCATTTATCGAATACCAATAAATTCAATACTATGTTTACCGATTAATCCAAATATGAAATGTGTAAAGTAAACTATTAATCCAATCACATCAAAAATACATAACACAAGGATTTTAACATGGAAACCCTGTTAAGGGAAAAACCACCTGGGACTGGTAACCCAAAATATTTCACTCTTCTGAAGTGAGCTTGGTTAGGAGCCAACCCTATTAAAGGTTACAATGCACATTGTAAGGTGTGACCTGATTAGAGGATTTATCACTAACAGTAAATCTTTACTAGGATTCATTATGGGGTCAAAAAGAAAACCAAAAACATTAATGGAATGTCATATTGAAATACAAATAATATTGTTAAGTCCACTTGCTTAAGAAATTTTAGCTGTAACAATGGTTAAACTGATACAGTAGTGATATGATTCAAATACAACTAATAATTTCAGATTTTTACATCTATGCTAAGCTCAAAATACCTCCTTTGATCAATAATCACTTCAATCCTTCATATCCTTCAATATATTCAGCTCGGTCAATAATACTTTGATGCTCGGTTATGCCTATAGTTCTGATCAGTTCTGTTTGTAACCAATTTGATAAGTGATGCATGAAAATATCCCTTCCACATGATTTCTCCTATAGATTCAATAAGCTCTAGACTCAATAATGAATCTCATGTCTCTTTAAATAGATGTCATAAACTATTTTCTTCTCATCCATTAGATTTTTCCTCTTAATCTCCATCATTCATTTTTCCGCTTCAAGCTTCCTCGACAGATGTGTTAATAACACGTTTCATCCTTCTTCATTTAATCAACCTTGAATTTTTTCAACCCTTAGATCATCATAACAAACTTTATCTTTTACCTCAGAATCATAAGCAACTTGTCAACTCATCAATTCAGTCAATTGTTATAAACTTTAATTTTTTCTCTTTCTCAATTAATACAAAATGTGTTGGTGAATACTAACTTGGTTATTGTTATTACTCGGTATACACTGCACTAGCTTGGTGTATACATAAATATTCAATTACCGACCACATTAACTTGTTCAATTATGATCTTCAATACATAACAAATTCATGTAATACAATCAAGTCAACAAAATGATGCCATAGACTCATCAATAAGTTACCCAATGTATACCTCATCCATATCTCCATATCCATCTCATCTTCATGTAGATATCTATTTCCTTTACCATTTTTCTTCTTCAGATGTTTGTAAACATCATGATAAGTACAGTCAAAACTAGTTGACATCAATGATAATACATATTGACTGATTTAATTGCCTTACATATTACTTTAGTAACTTGGTGATCTCTAATCACTTTCTTTCACTTTTCCATTTAGCTCATCAAAATATTCAATCAGTTGTAGAACATCAAAGCCAAATATAGGTTTGTGTTCTTGTTTGGAGGGTTTTTAATGATTTATGGTGGATTTTCTTTAAAAATCAAGTATAATAATGATTTTTATGTTTGAGTCTTGGAAATATAAATTTTATATCTAATTATCTTTATCTTTCTTTATACCGACACGGGGTTGAATCTTTTAGTTATTTGATATTAGAGCATTGTCTATGTATTTTTCCTTTGAGATGTTGCACATGTGTTGATATTGTAAATTGTCTAATGAGGATCTAGTAAGGTAGGCTTTGTTGTAGATCACCATTATTACATAATTATTTTTATTGTAGTGAGAAAATAATTTTTGGGAGTACTTGATATTGTTGTTCATTTTAATCTTAGTAATAGATTATGGTGTACAAGAAACACTTTTCACTCTTAGTGGAGTTTTTTCTAAGGATAATTGTTTGTGATTCCATTTATAACTCAGTATCACTTTCAATGGGAAATTTGTGAAGTCACACAATGCATTCTATCTTCTTTTTTTTAATATTTTAGTTCTAAGCTATTGTTGTTGCAACATATTGTGTTCCATGGATAATATTAATTGATTAGAAGAACAATGATCTTTTGCAATTGGTGTTGGTGTCGTTTGAAGCTCTTAAATTATACCCTTATATTATAGTAATATTTTGATGTCTCTTATTCTATTAAAAAAGTATGTGATATTTTTTATCTTCTTATTTTGGAATTACTGGTTTGAATCGTACCTTGTAGAGAAATTAGTTGAGTTCTTTGATAATTTTGGGGCTACAAAGGATCTTTAGTTAGGATATATTTATCACAATGCCTAAATATCTTGGCTACATGATGTAGTGGGAGTTTTACAAGTGATGAAAATTCATCATTTGATGGTAGATGGCTATTTTTATGTTCTTTGGAGATGGTGACATCTTGGTTTTCTAGGGAGGATTGGAGTCTTTGGTGAGATCTTGTTGGTTCTCTTTGGTTTTGAGTATTAATTATTTTCTTGAAGCTTCATGATTTTGATGTGTTGCATTTGAAGTTATCAAGGATTGATTAGTGGATATTCATAGATACTAGAGTGTATCATCCTTAAAATTAATAACCCTCAATTAGGTGTTCATTTTAGCCCCATTTTAGTATGTATGGGCTCCCACATTGATTTCACATTCTCCTCATGCATACTGGACCTTCAAATTAACATTATAGGTCCTATATTGATTCAATTTCTTCAAAATATGAAGTAGGACCTTATTTATAATTATCATCCTCTATTTTTACTCTAATCACAAAATTCATTTCATATCCTAGGCCCTATTTGACTTTTTATGGCATCAGGACACTTTAATGACATCGTGAGTTATTTGTACTTATCTTACATTTACTGACTGACCAAGAACCCCCCCAAAAAAATTCAATTGTTTAGGAAGGAACACTTTGCTAATGGCATTTTGTTCCTAGGTTTTTGAACCTATATTTGAAGCAAGGTCTCATCTCAAGGTTTTTGTGTGAGAAACATTTCTATGGTCGGCCTGCTTGAGTTTTAACCCCCCAAAATGATGAATTTAGTATATAAACCCCCTATCTCTCTTCATTTTGGTATCAATTATCAAGTGCAAACATTGCATACAAGGTCTTCAAGCTTTCATGAGAAATCAAGCATCTAATTCTTCAATCCTTCAAATCAATTTTTTTCGTCATCAAGCATTATGGTAAACAAGTACAAAATTCATCATTCATGGCTTTGGTTTCATGATTTCCTATTAGTTTTTTGGGGAGTTAAAGCTATTGCATCAACACCTTTGATCACATATAAAGAAGCATTGCACCATTAAGGTATATAGTTATTTATAGTTCAAATCTTGCTTCCATTTCATCTTTCCTTATGCAATTTCAATTCATTTTGAAGTTTGATTCCTAAATAGGGATTTGACCAAGGCAAATCCCTTTTCCCAACCTTTTTCCTATATTTATGTGTGCAAGAATAGGTTACAGAGATGTTAGATCATGTTGGTTAGTATAGGAACAATTTTAGTTCTTGTCAAAGTTTCATTTGAAAGTGTCGGGTACATATCAACTACTTTCTCTATCCCTGAGTACAGATCAACTGCCTTCTTTGTCCCTGCCATTTTTATTGAAATTTAGTAGAGATTCAATTCATAACCTTCAGGTCTTAGATCTACAATTACAACTCATTCTAACACTCCAACAATCATAAATTTGGGTTTGAAAGTTCACTTTTTCTATTCTATTTCTAGGTGCATTCAAATCCTTCTCTTTTACCCTTTTTTTTTTTTTATCATTTTTCTCAATTGGATTAGATCATATCTATACTTTTTTAGTTTCTTACATCAATAACTTTACTCACTCTCCAAAATCATAGGCAAAAAAAGGAATCAAAACCCTTTAAGTGTAGGTATTTCATTGGCATCCTTTAAGTGGTGTTGATCATACTTATCTTGAGGTGGTTTTGCATTCCAATATATCTTATGAAGTGGGGAAGATAGCCCTTTTACATGATCCCCATTTCGCATTGTAAATTTTGGTAAATTTGTCTCTGTTATGCATTTTACCTTTTGTGTGGATAGTTATATCTACTATTTGTGTGTATTTTTAAATCATCAAAAGATCAAAAAGAAAATAGTTAACTTTCCTTTTTTTCCTTTTCATTAGTTGCATTGCATTCATATTTTAAGAAAACTCAAAAACCAATTTCATTGTTTAATGTTTCTTTTGTCATAGATTATTTACAAAATGTCTGATTTATTTACAAACTTTGATGAGTCATTTAGCCATAAATATTTTGATATGTTATATGAAGACCTTGATGTATTAAACCCTGCTTAGTCTTCCTCTATGCCTCCTAAACTCTAATTTTTCCAAAGATAATTAATATGATATAAGGATTTAGGTTTTAAAATTATCCCCTTTATGAATAAATCAATGATGCCTCTCCTAAATATTCTCTCCCTCGTGAGGACATATTAATGCAAGAACCTACTCTTAAGCCTTCTCTCAATGATATCCCTCTTTGGGATTAACCATTGGAGAATGATGTTGATTATTCTCTTGATATGTACCTCCCCCATGAGACCATATTTGTGCAAGAGAATGATTTTGTGATGAAAAAGGGTGATATGATTGAAAATTCCCTTAATGACACTTCCCCTCCTCTCTATTCCACTCATCTTACCTCTAGAGATGAAGCACTAATGACTCATGATTTTCCTTCTCCTAAAATGACCTTTTAAGTAGAGTATGTTATGTAGAGAATCTTGACACTCAAACTCAATAGGGATATCTTTCTCCCAACTCAACAACTCAATAGGTGAAACTCTTCATTAGCTCTACAAAACTACTCACTAGGATTCAATATCCCAAAACACACTCAATCCTCTCAATTACTCAATCATCCTCTCACACACATCCTCCCATATACATCCAACCATCTTGGACCCTCAATATTGCTTCACAACTCTCATACACTCTAATCACTCACTAAACCCTTATTGGTTGCTAAATTAGGATTAACCTCAAGTAAGACTCATTATCTTCATCAAATACCAACTCCCAATTTGTAATACTTCTCTCAATAAAAAATACAACCTTTGTAAAGCCTTCAAGGCTTCTCAAACATGTCACAAATAACTCTATTGCTTAATTCTCTATTTTTGGACAACCATCTCCCTTGTTGGGACAATCATGATTACAAGAGTTACTCCTTCCAAAAAACACTTCCAATACTCACAAAAATTTGGGAACTCCTAATATTATTCCTTTCCTTCAACACAACAAATAAACTCTTCCAACTTATGTTTAAACAAAAAACTTGACTCATTGTTAACTATGACAATCTTAACATATTTGGGGTAACATAGCATATTTAGAACAATCACGTATTAGGGGATTCTCTCCATTATCCAAGATTCCAATAGACCTCTAATTAATTACTAGTGTCCCTCCAACCCCTGACTAAAATTTCCAATCAAAATAACCCAACCAATACTCATTTAACACAACAAACAAGAAGGATTCACAACGTTGTCGTATTAGGACAACCATTTGGTGTTTGTTTTGTTATTATTGGCTCCAAAAACCTAGGAAAATGTCCAAACACTCCACTCTCACCCTAAAAAACCCTCAAAACCTTTCTTAACCTTTCTCACACTTGTACACATTCAAAACTCTAGCACTATATCGCTATTCACAGTCATCTCCCTGTGACAGTCACATTCTTCTTGTTTTGCATGTGACAAATTTCACTTGAAGAACTGAACACTTTATTTTAAGAAAGAATAAACTATAATAAAAAGTTACATTCATTTTTTAGGTCATTCAATCTATAAATAACTCATAAATCATTTTTATTTGATCACTAGATACCCTCATGAGGGTTTTGGCGGGTTTTACCATAATTGAGAGAACTTCTTCAATACTTAATGAAAATGTAATAAAATAAAAATAAATGCATATTAAACCTAATTTAATGTTACAATGATTAAATATTCAAATCAATAAGTTTTCAATGCAAAAAAGGAAATCCCATTCTTCAATGTGAGAAAACTTATAGCAAATGCAGGGAATCGTCAACTTTTTATTGAAATTTGTGCATTAAATTCAACAACCCCCCTCCCAAATGTGTAAAAAAGATTTTATAATTCCTTTAAAGATCTTAAATATTTAAAAAAACCACCATAACTTATTTTGGACAACTTTACATTAATTTTCTCTCAAAATGCAACTTTTTGCATCATAACTTTTGTCAACATTTGACAACTTTTCACAAAATTCAACCTAGACCAAAACTAGGACTCCCATGATCCAAAAGGGATCCAAATAGGTCCAAATACATAAAAAATACCATTATACATCATAAATTGTCTTACATTAATCATTTACACACTTTTGCACCATATTGACAACTTTTTGACAACCTTGTCAATATTACATCTTTATGACTCAAAATGTCAACAAATGAGCTCATAAACACTTATTACATAAAAAATGGTCATTGTTGACATTATTAAATAGAATAAATAAAAAATCATTTACCTTGTACCAACTTGACCTCATTGTGCCATGAGGGCCTATTAGGTGCTCCTGCACCATATTCTTGACCTTGAAAGTTTTCCAAGTCTCTTGGAACTACTATACCTACAAAATAAGTCATATTAAATACTCCTCTAAGTCGTTATACTAGTTTCATATTCACTTTAGGATTATACTTGTCATCTTCTTGAAATTTTATGCTTTTTTTGTCACTGGAACTCTTCATCCTTGTTCCATCAACTTGGACCTAAATCTCTATACTTTGATCTACCTTCTTCCACCTATTTCCAACCTATCCCTCAACTTATTTTATATCAAAAAAATCTATACCTTGACTATAATATATCATTTTCACCATTGGCTTAGCATTCACTAGCAAAATCAACAAAATTAAGAAGTAATAACAAGTTCTCAGTACCTTATGGTGGTTACCTCTTCTCTTCACATGCATTACCAACTTCATCATGCTTGGAATCATTATTAGAATAGAATAAATCTTCCTCACAATAGAAGTCATCAATGAAAGACAACTCACTACCTTGAAATCAACACATCCTTTCTCCATCTCATTTGGAGACCACACAAACTCTTTAGCCATCTCATGGCTAATCACTACCAACTCTTCCTCCTTACTAGTCTCACTCAACTTGGAGACCTCTTCCACACTTAGCATCTTTACTTCTTCCTCTTCACCTATTGGGGTGAACACAACTCTCTTAATCTCATCAACATCCTTCACATTCAATGAATTCATTTTTTTTTGTTAGGAATGGGAACACTAAGAAGGGGGGGGGGTGAATCAATGTTCTATAATTAATTTCTAATACTTGAAACTTAACTCAATTACTTAAATCTTGAAATGAATAGTAAATAAAATCAAGTAATAAACCATAACACATAACACAAGATATGTTTATGGGGAAACCTTGGCTAGAGGAAAACCCCAGTGGGAATTATTACCCATGAATAATTGCACTTTGTATTATGAACCTATTAATGTTCCTTTTCCCTATTATGAGAAGTCACTATAATGCTAAGTAAAATGACTTGGTTAAGAGTCTATAAGTAACAAACCCTGTTAGGGGTGGATGGATCACTGCCAGAGCTCACTGCTCAATGAAGAAGGCTACAACCTCCTGGTTATCAAATACACACTATATCTGCAAGGTGAACTGTTGCTTTGACACTGCTGTCTGATTAGCTCCTTTTGTGCACTGATGCTTTAACCTCTTGTAAAGCTCTATATCATTCTTACTTCTCTAATACATACTTCACATACTTTTTCTCATCTCTTTATGCCATTCATACTCAAATACAAAAGTGCATGTTGTAATACCCCAAAATTGGCATCTTGCAATCCTAACCAATTTTGTTGCATTTAGTCTCATTTTATCAATTTCTAATCATCAAAGTCCTATTGTACTAGGCAATTATGTCTTCTAATTGACTTTACTTAACTTAGTGTCAAATGTAGAAAACCTTAAATCTGCATTAATCATATGTTGTATTTAAGTCCTAAATATCAACATTTATTAGCTAAATAAACCCTATGATTGATTAATTTAATTATAAAGTCCTAGCACTTTAATTAAATTAAATCCACCCTCTTTAGTTAAAATACACATGAAAAAGGAATTAAATAAATATTTGGTTTTAAATAAATATCCTCATCTCAATAATTGAATTTAATTATTTAAATAATTGAGAAAATCCACTTATGAGGCAATATTGTATTTATTTAATCATATATTCTCTCCAAAAAATCTTCTCTTCTGTTCAGAAAAGGAAACTTTGAGTTAATTAAGAATGCAAAAGAGGAATAAAATAGTTAAAAGCTCCACACAGGAAAAAGCAAAAAGTTGACTGCCTCTCTGCAAGAAACTTGCTATTCTAAACTAAACTCTCATTGAATCTCCATCATTCGTCTAATTCAATCTCGATCGTTGATTGAACCCAGGACTCTATAAAAGAACCCTCATTCCTCATTCAAAGGATCCCAATTTTTCAAGCAACAAAGTGCTATCACATTCTCATTGCTTCTTGTTTACATTCAAAGCTTTCATTTGCATTGTTAGTTTGATAATCATCTTAGATTAATATCATGTTTAGCTTAAATATGCACTTCATTTCTTAATCTAGTTTTCTTTCAAAGTTCTTAGATTAATTGCGTATTTCATTTCTAGATTAATTGCATACTCATTTAGATTAATTGCATACTCATTTCTAGATTAATCTTGCACATTCATTTCTAGATTAAACTACATAAATCCTCCATTCTAGTGCTAGTCTATGGTTGTTGGACTCTCGATTCTGAGAGCAATCCTGAACCCTACCTGGATAGGAGGCGATAGGTCAAATCATTCAGATAGGCAAGATGAATAATCTTATATTCATTTTTGTGTGCAGCTAGTGAACAATGACTATGTTGAAGTGTGAGGCTAAATTAGAGGTCCATATTTAGCTTATACATTTCTAGTGCCCACTATGGGGCCAAAAATCAATTTTTGGCCTCATCTCATTTTTAAATTTCTGTCAAAATTTTGCATTATGTCCGTACATCCGTACACCTCTGTATGGATTCTCGTGTGAAGATTCTCACTATATCACATGAATTTGTGTTGGTCTTAGCACTTCCTCATGTCAAAAAGGTGTTTTCTCGCATGGGATTGTGCACAATCTCGTGTGAAATTTGACACCAGAGGTTTAAATTTTCACATTTTTTGTACTTACTATTCTTGTTTTCTAACATTTTTTTCTTTGTTGTGATTTTTATGGTTTTCATTTTCTGGTACAACATAGTAGTGGGCTGCAAGACATTTTTTGAAAACTCCCAAAACACAACTAGATGTATTTACTAATAGTTTAATTGTAGGACGCTTGCCAAAGATGCTTGTCAAATCCATTTCAAACCCACTCAAACATTCTATCTATTTTATTGCTTTTATGCACATATTCTAGAAAGGGCCTTGTGAAAATCTCTTAAGAGTCTTGATAGTAGCATGGGCTAATAGGCTCTTCATTACATGGAAGTGATGGCCATGGATGAACGTAAGACCCAGATGCTGCTAGAATGGTAGATACCTGGGGGAGAAAGGAAAGGTAACAAATATTTAGCACGTCTATTAGTTAGGGGATTATGCTCTTCTCTCTCTGAGAGAAATAGATACCCAAAAGCTTTTGGATTGGTTGAGAAGAAGTTAGCTCGGTGATAGAAATGTTTGGTGTGTTTGGGTGAGGTGAAGAGGTAGAGGATTATTCTCTTCTCTCTTTGAGAGAATAAAAAACTCTGACCCTTGAATCCGAGCCAAGTCCGTGTCACCTTTAGAGGGCCTGTCGAAAGTTGAACCTCTAGGAACGACCCAAGTGAGTACACACCTTTTGTCGGTGATTCCACCTCACTATAATAAAGTAGATTTGTTGAGTCTAAAGACTTCAAAGACATGTTGACTTATTTCTCTTGATCCATGACTATCATCTTTAGAAAGCTCTTTCTATTGTTCTGAGTGGTACCGCTCCTAGGCCCTAGCCCTTCTTGCGGGGGTGTACACTTTCAGGTGTTGGTGTGGCTACGAGGCCCTAGCCCTGTATCAGGGGCACCAAAGGTTAGTGTGAATAGAAGCCTATTAAAAACTCTCTTAGTTAGTTGCCTACCTGGTTCATCTCTGAAAGGGGACATAATCTTTGTGTAGGGAGGGGGAAGAATCTCTCCCATAGATTCTCACCATAGGCATGCACCTAGACATTTGAAGGTGGTATATGAAATTGGCCCCTACTTCAAGGGTAACCTTTGAACATATATTATTGAGTCCTTGGAAATACCAAAAAAATGGGTACCCTCTAAGGGGTGACATGGTTGTGTGAGGTGAACGCATGTGCATAAGTTGTGAGGCACATATTTTATCTTCTCTACCATTTTTTTTGTAGGGATAATTGAGTGTTTTTTTTGAGTCTTCAAACTGTCCAACATGATCAGAACTTTGTCAAGACTCCCATGTTTCATCTGAGTTTCCTTGTCCTTGGCAGAACTATTTTTGACTATTAACTGTTTCACATCCGTCTATTAGTCCCAAACTTTGTGCTTGTTAAATGATTGATTGAAACCTTAAAATAGAGTTTTCTTATCTAAAATGTCCTAAATCATTCCATACATTGAGTATTCTACCAGAGAATAGCCTAGGTTGTGTCCTGTAAACCATTCCTATCTTGAAAAATGATCTAAAACTATATGATCTTGGACTTTCTTGCATGTTTTAGAGCACAATCTTGTGTGAACTTTCAGCATTCTGTGCATTTTCTCATTTGGGATTTCATATCCTCATGTGAAGTTTCATACCAGTCTGTCAAAAACTCTATTAGTTAATTTTTTAGTTTGTTCCTACATTTTCTCACGTGAGATAGCATATCTTTGTGTGTAGCCTGACATTTCCTTGCGTGGGACTGCACTTCCTCGTGCGAGATTGTCCCCTATTTTTCAAAATAGCAAGAAATTTCCCATTTGTTGGTCAACTTTATGCCTAATCTGATTCTTGTTTGGGGTCTATTTGTCTATTTTCCTACTTGTACACAGTTTGAAACTGGATGTCTTAGGCTGAGAATCATGTGATGACCACTTGAAATTATTTTGTCTCTCTATTATCTACCTGTTCTATTGTGTTCTTGTACTTGTGACATGATAGTCATCTCTCGATTCTTCTAACCATACTCTCAATGACTCATGCTAGGTGCATTTCACTTTTATCACTCTTTTCTTTTCCAGAGACAAAGTTCCAAGCATACTCCTCGTTATCTCTCATTAATGAATCCTAGTCTATAACTATTGCGACTTAGAGTAGCAATGTGTTCCCTTCATGTCTCACCAAATGGGGTAGAGGTAGACCTTGAAACTAAGGAAGAGGTCATTTTGAGCTTGTCATACAATCAGAGCACTATAGGGGATCTTCACGTTCTTCCTTAGGCACATCTGGAGAGGAGTAACCTTGTTCTCCTTCTCCTGTCATTCAACCTCATGTCCAGTGTAATTTTATTGTGAACTTTAGTCAGGTCAGGAATCCTTTGTTTCAAGAACACGAAAGCTCTGAAGAGTTACCATCTAAAATTGACCCTCTTGACACACCAAAAGTCTCCTTTTCCATGACCTCTCAACATACTGCACACCCGCACACTGAATCTATTCATATCCACATGATGGATGATCAATACCAAAAGGGTAAACACAGTAGGAGTTATGATCAATCTCAAAATGATGGAGATAACCTCAAGCTTTCAATGACAAAGATAAATTCTAATCCCCAAGTATCTTTGAAATCCTGGGTAATGATGATGAAGAGATAACCCAACAAGATGTTGATGCTGCCAAAGCTAACAAAAGCCTTTGTAAGATGATGGAAATCCTAATGAAAGAAGAGAAGGAGAAATAATTTCTTGAACTGGCCAAGCAAGGGACCAAGCTACCTCCAAACTATAAGGTTGATGATCTTGTAATCAAAGAAAAGGAAACAGAGGCCACTAAACTGCAAAAACTAGTTCAAGACATGCAAGACCATATTAGACAACTCATGAAAACTAATGACAAACTAGCAAACTAGTTCACGCTAGAGAGCATCTATCCATTCCTATTTGACAAGAGTCTCAGCATGATTCCTTTTCCCAAGGGCATAAAACTTCCCAAATATGACAAATATTTGGGTACCTCTGATCCTCAAGATCACTTGAGAGAGTTTGGTGCTCTATCCATGGAGTTTATACATGACCAGACTTATCTCATGTGTCTCTTCCTATGTAGTTTGGGTGGATCTTCTATGGAGTGGTTCTCTTGACTTCCTACTGGCATCAAGTGTTTTGATGAGATTTCCAATCTATTCCTCCAGCACTATTCACATAACATCCAACTTTTGGTTAATATCTTTGATCTTTGCAATCTGAAACAATGATCTGGGGAACCTTTCTTGACGTTTCTCCAATGATGGAGACAACTCTACACCAAATACTCTCACAAAATACTAGAATCTAAGAATCTTGATATCTTTTTAGACAATCTTCTTCTTAATTTTGGGTACCAAGTATAGCTACAAGGTCCTTTGACCTTTGATGATATGATTAAACAAGTTGTGAGAATCGAGGCATTCATGGTCAAGAAAGGAGAACTAACCCTACATAAGGATAACAAATAGGGGTCCTCCTCTAGAAAAGACAAAACCAAATTTGTTAATAAAAACTAGGATGTTGTGAATAATGGAGTCATTGAAAATGTGACTCCAAAGCCTCCGAAGGCCATTTTCAAAATTACCTCTAGTATGCAGGATGCCAAAGCCACTCAGAAGGCTACAATAGACACTCAAAAACCTTCTAGGTTTTCCAAAAGCAAACCTTGGGCACCTCGACCCAAATGTGAGTTCACCTCCCTAGGGGAACCTCTTGACATGGTTTACAAGACTCTCTTGAAAAACTAAATATGCACACCTCTGGATAACTTGCATCCTTATGATCCACAACCATGACCTAGTTGGTGGAATAAGTTTGTATACTGTGATTACCATCAAAACAAGGGTCATAAGACTTCTACCTATATTAAAATTTGACATAAAATCTATTATCTTATCAACAATGGTGATGTTGTGAGTGGTCATAATAAGAATTCAGATCACCAAGCATTCAAAGACCCCTTTCCTCCTTACGAGAAGGGTGAATCTTCCAAGACTAAGAATGTCAATAACAAGGTCAACTATATGTACAATACTAATGATAATGTTATTAATATGGTTGAACCTATCAAATACTATGATGTGATCACCATCAAGGGGAGCGAGGATGCTCCTAGACCTAAGGTTCCATTTGTCTTGCAAGGCCCTGCATCTTAAGATCCTGAATTAGAATCGTCTCTAGTTTGTGTGAATACTATCACTTGATCTTGTGCAAAGGTCATTCTCAAAGGCCCCAAGCCTTCTACATCTACACTAAAACAACTTGCAGACACAGCTATTGTTGGCCCTGCCAACAATAACTCAAAATTGGTCCCCATGCCTACTAATGCTAATTATAGCATCTTAGACCAATTGCAACATACCAACACTCAAATCGCTATCTTTGAGCTATTGAAGATCTCACCTACTCATAGGTAGATTCTTGATAAAGCCCTTGCTAAGGAAAATGTCCCAAAATATCTTGATCTTGACCAGTTTCAATCCATGGTGGGTCACCTAACCTCACCGCATTATCTATCTTTTTTTGATGAAGATGATCATTTGCTGAGCCATTTGCACAATGCCCCTTTGCATATTAAAGTTATGATATGCCCAAAATGCATCTGTTGTGTCCTCATTGATAATGGTGTCGATCTTAATATCTGCTCTACTAACCTTCTCACCTAGTTATTCTATGGTGAAGACTGCATAGATTCCCATAAAAACATCACCATCAAGGCATATGATGAAGAAGAATGCAAATCTAAAGGGCTAGTTGTAATACCCATCCGAGTTGGTCCTATTGAGAGATGTCATATGTCAGGTTCTGGATATTCCTCTTGCATACAATATACTATTGGGAAGACCATGGATCAGGTGGTTCCTTCAACATACCATCAGTGTATAAAGTTCCTATTTCATGGAGAAAAATTAACAATACCTACCAACATGAGCTATTCTTGCAATATGCTCACACAATCTGCTAACAATTTTGTCCCAACCAATCGTGAGTCTTTTGACTTTTTTGATGCCAAGCTCAAAGAAATAGAAAAGACTCTCAAACTCAAGGATTCTAGCATGGGAGAGTATTAGATGGAGCTTTTATTGTCACTGCCAGATCTAGCTCTATCTCTGCATTCCTATGGGAAACCTTATGAAAATAAGAAACCTTCTGCTATATCCCCTTAAGTAGTCTATGATAACACCTAATTTGTACATGCCACAACACTATTAGAAGATGATGATGAAGAAAGAGCCATTACAGATTGGATTTATAAAGAGAAGGATACATCTGAACAAATCACCCCAACTCATGACATAGAACATGAACCAAACAACAAAGGCTTCAAGCTCATGAAATGCTTTAGCTATAAAGGGAGTGGCCCTATAGTGGTGAATAATAATGGATTGCTTGAACCAATTGAAGCCACAAGATGATGGACAAAAGAAACTACTAGTCTAGGCTTCAAAAAGACCCTGTTCCATTTAGGGATCAATAAATTTGTACCAGAACTAGAATTCCATCCAGCATCTAGAGACATTGTTTTAACTAAACACTCAGACATTAGTTCGGATGAGGATACCTTTCCTTATCCTATTCCTCCAAATCTTTCCATGCTCTTCACAGAGCTAAATGATTTTGTGCAACATGTTAGACACCTTGAAACTAATAGTAATTCTAATGAAAATTCCTCAGTTACTCCATTGACATACGAGAAGTTAAGGAAAATGCAAATGACTCACCATAACTATCACTGAGAACTATACATACCATCACCTTTCCAAGAATGGTTCAAATAGGAACAAGCCATCAACACTACAAGAGATGAGAATGAGTTAGATGGTACAATAAGTATTGATGGGGTTCCTATATCAAGTATCACAGACTCACATAAGTATGATTTCAATTCTCTATCTGACACAACTTTTGACAAAGACGTAGACACAGTGCACACATTTGAAAACCTTCTCAAAGTGGGTGAAGTGTCTAGTGTTAGGATGATCGAGTGCAATCCCATTGACGTTAACATACCCTCTACTTCTGACGTGAGCACGCAAAGGGACTCGAACACGCCTCTAGATGAGATCTTTTTAGGTCTCAACTTGCTTGTACATACTTTTGATGACTATATTGTTAATGCACTTGAACCAATCACTTCTCTTTCACTCCACCATCCTAAGCTGATAAAATGGAACCCTTCCTCTCCATCCAATGAAGTCCTTACATTCTAGAACGATTATGCTCTTTCTTGTTACCTTAACATTGTCGAACCAGTAATGTCCACTAGTGAAGATAGTGTCAACAAGACCAAGGCCGATATCAAGTATCTTAGTCATATAATTAAAAGAAGAAAAAAGAATAGGAGCTTTGATGGTGAAAACCACATTGTGGCAGTATCAGAGCCAAAAAAAGTAAAAAAAAAAGATGTATCTGAGGGTGAAAACCTCTCTGAGGCACCTGAGGATGGGATACTTGATACACTTCCAAGTCATTTTTCAAGAAAGATCTATAGTACTAGTTGAGACAACTCAACCCATGAACTTGGGCATAGAGGCTACACCTCAGATTATTCATTTGGCATAGTCCTTATCTAAAGAAGAGAAAGAGGAGTTCACTAGTTTCTTTCGAAGCAAGAAAATGAACTTTGCATTGACCTATTTTGATATGCCTGGTTTGGATCCTAATCTGATCATGCATCACCTATCTATTACACCAAGTGTCAAGCCTGTTAAACAAAAGCTTCGTAAGATGCACCTACATGTGGCACTATTAGTCAAAGCTAAACTGGAAAAATTGCTTAAAGCTAGCTTCATCAAAGAAATTGACTATGCGAAATGGATTTCCAATATTGTTCAAGTTACTAAACATGACAAATCTATCAAAGTTTGAATAGATTTTTGAGATTTGAACAAAGCTTTTCCCAAGGATGATTTCCCATTACCTAACATTGACATGATTGTGGATATGATGGTTGGATATGAAATGTACTCATTGATGAATAGTTTCTCTAGCTACAACCAAATCAAAATCATGCTAGAAGACCAAGAGAAGACTTCCTTCACATGTGCTTGGGGAACTTTCTATTTGAATGTCATGCCCTTCAGACTTAAAAATGTTGGAGCCACATATCAAATAGTTTTTACCACTATCTTTCATGACATGATGCACAAAAAAATGGAAGACTTCATGGATGACACATTAGCTAAGAGTATGCAATGGAAGGAACATCTGGAAGATCTAGGTCCCATACTAGATCAGATGGAATAATTCAATCTGAGACTCAACCCAAAGAAGTGTGCATTCGGTGTTACATCTGGCAAGCTACTGGGTTACATCATATTGGTGAAAGGCATAGAAGTAGATCCTGAAAAAGTTCAAGCCATCATGGAAATTCCTCCAGCAAAGAACATCAGTTAGATGAGAGGACTTCAAGTTAGACTACAATCTATTCGGTGCTTCATCGCACAATTTCCTAACAAGTCACAACTATTCACCAAGACTTTACATAAAGGTGTGACTTACGAATGGATAAAAGAATGTGACAAAGGACTTACATAGATCAAATAGTACCTAGAAAATTATCCAATATTGATGCCTCCTATTCATGGGAAGCCACTCATTCTCTATATCTCTACTACAAAAACATCACTGGGTGTCTTACTAACTCAAGAACAGAACAAAAAAGAAAGAGCTATTTACTAAATCAATAGAACTCTGGTCTCATATGAAGCAAACTACTTTTTCATAGAGAAAGCTTTCTTAGCAGTGGTGTTTTCTTCATAGAAACTAAGGTACTACATGCTCACTCACACTACAAGACTTATCGCTAAGATTGATCCTCTAAAGTATTTACTCAACAAAGCTTCCCTTACAGGTAGATTGGCAAAATGGGTCATGATTCTTAGTGAATTTGACATTGAGTATGTAGAGAGAAAAGCCATCAAAGGGAAAGTGATCTCAGATAAGTTGGTAGAGGCACCTCTCACTGATCACCAACCATTGAACATTGAGTTTCTAGATAAGTCCATAATGATTCTCACACATCATACATGGACTATGTCCTTCAATGGATCATTCACCCAATAGGGGTTAGGTGCTAGAATACTATTCATCACTCCACAAAGGTACTCTTTACCCAAGGCATACAAGATATTGTTTCCTTGTACAAACAACATCATTGAGTATGAAGCCCTAATCAATGGCATGAGGATAGCTATTGAATGGCAAGTGGATGAACTCAAAGTCTTTAGAGACTCACAGCTAGTCATCAATCAAGTGAATGACATCTATCAGATGAAAGATGACAAATTGGCTCCTTAAAAATGGATGGTCAATTATTTAAGAAAGTACCTTGCTCTTATCACCTTCCACAAGATTCCAATGGTGGATAACAAAGTGGTTGATGCCATGGATACTCTTGCTTCCATGTTACAGATACTAGAGAATGACTTCCAACATGAATCCTTGGTGGACATGTTATACTACCTAGCCTATAAAACCCCTAAATCTAGGATGATTTATTCCATCATTGGACATGATTCATCCCGCTACCATAATATCTATTCCCACCTCCATGACCAAATTGTTCTAGATACTTACACTCAGAATGAGAAACATCACCTAATCCATAGTGCTTCACGATATGTTATCATATTTAACAACTTGTATAGGTGAGGTCTAGATGGTACCCTCCTTAGGTATTTAGAACCTGATGAGTCTAAGCATGCATTAGCTAAGGTGAAAGAGGGTATCTATGAATCTCACTTGAGCAGTTTGACACTAGCTTGTAAACTTATTAGAGCTAGTTACTATTGGCCAGATATGGAGAAGGAAGATACAAAATATGCTAAGGCTTGTAAATAGTGTCAAATTCATGGGAATTTGATTCATGATATCACTTTCTATCCATTTCAACAATGGGCCTTTGATTTGGTGGGTCAGATTCATCCCTCTTCATCAAATGGACACAATTTCATTATCACTACTATAGACTATTTCACTAAGTGGGTCGAGGTAGTCCCTCTGACCATAGAAAATGGAAAATACATAACCATGTTTATACTGAATTACATCATCTGTAGGTATGGTGTATCCTCCTCAATAATCACTGACAATGGGGGATAGTTCAAGAACAAGGATCTAAAAGATATTTTCTCTAAGTTCAAAATCATGTAGCACTGGTCTTCAATCTATTATCCCCAGGGTAATGGATAGGTGGAAGCATCAAACAAGGTGATCCTCAAGATCATGCACCACAGATTTTAGAAATCTGGATGAGACTGGCATCTCCAAATCAATCCGGTTCTATGGGCTTACTGCACAAGTATAAGAACACTGACAGGGGCCATGTCCTTTTCTTTGGTTTATAGAGAGGATGTTGTGCTACCAATTGAGGTCAAGATTCCCACTCTACGAGTCTCTCTAAAGGGCCTCATTACTGATGATGACATTAGAATATCCTGGCTATAAGAGCTAGAACTACTAGATGAATGTCATAAAGTGGTGTTTGATCACCTTTGAGCATATCAGAAAAGGATGTCCAAGAGCTACAACAAGAAGGTCAAACCAAGGGACTTCCAAGTGGGTGATCTCATCCTGAGAGAGAGCCCTAAGAATCAACAACAACAGATCCAAAAGGGAAAGTTTGAACCAAATTGGCTTGGTCTGTATATTATTACTACAATGTTTGCGTCTGGTGCCTATCAACTCTCTACTATTGAAGGAGAACAACTCAAAGAGCTGATCAATGCTCTACATCTGAAGTGATTCTACAGCTAAGACATCTTCAGAACGCTCCATGTACATACATATACTTTGAGAAAATCCTAAAAAATTGCAAAATGTCCTGAAAAAATCTATTATCCTAGTGAAAACCTAGTAAATAGGTGCCTTGATTATCAAAAAAAAATTGAAAATTCCAAAAAAATAAAAAATAAAAAATACAAAAATACAAAAAAATTAAAAAAGAAAAAAATGTGCCATTGATGAAAACTTGGTAAACAAGCGTCATGGTAGAAAAATCAATAAAATACTACCAAGAAGGTGAAAATATCGTAAACAAGCACCTCTTGTTCCATAATGCTATACCTTTCATAGCACTACTTGGCTCTGTATAATTGTTTTCCTGCTTTCCTACTTTTAGTTTTTTGGCTCATGCACTTACTCTTAGTTACCTTCGAGACTATGCTCGACTCTACATGGATTGAAACTAGTCACACTTGGGGACACCTTCCTAGTTTGGGGGGCACTGTCCTAACATTTTCATAGGATCTTCCATGCATCAACCACCAATGGTTCTCACTTCGTCTGCCTATTGATGCTTAGCTATTAGATCCCTCTCCTTGAGGATCTCTCATGTATCAGTCACCAGTTGTTCTCACTACGTCTTCCTACTAATGCTTATCTATCAAATCCCTCTCCTTGATGATCTCTCATGTATTAGTTACTAGTGGTTCTCACTATGTCTATCTACTAATGCTTAGCTGGTCCTAAGATCTCTCTCTTCAAGGATATTCCTTGTATCAGTCACTAGTGGTTCTCACTACGTCTACCTGCTAATACTTAGCACTACAATCTCTCCTTGCAACTATCTCTCACATCAGTCACTAGTGGTTCTCACCGCGTCTGTCTACTATTTTAGTTCTAATGATACTTTTTGCATATGACATTTACTTCTGATCCAACATCAATCTGCTGAAACTTAAACTAAAACTAAACTTGTAACTCTCTGAGACATGTTGAGATTTTCTCTTGTCTTCTTGTTTTTTTCACTTCATCATTCCTCCTCGAGAAACTCAATGATGTCTATCCTAACTGAGAGATGCGAAGATTGGGGGCATGATATTTTCTTTTCTTTCTATTTGCTGGATTAGTTCCAATGATCCAAGGAATCCACATAAAATGGGTGTCCACTATGAGAGCCTCTATCTCATGTTAGATGGCCATGTGTACCTTGACTCCTTTTATATCGACCCTTTGGTGAGGTTGGTTCTTCTCCTTATCTATTTGAGTGACTTCTTTCTGCTCCAAGTAAACTTTCATATGCTCATCCTACGAAGTGAACGTAAGGGTCACTGTAAGAATTCTTAGTATGCTTCTCATTCACTTAGCAAAAGAAGGAATTCTCACATGTTTGGTGTGTTTGTGCAAAAGCAACATTCAAGTCATCCTAGCAACTGTGCTCTAATGCTTATGTTAACTTTCTAAATCAAAAGGAATAGGTGTTCAGGTCATTCTAGCATCTTGTGCCTTAATGCTTACACCTCATTCCTACAAACCTAAGACTAATATCATATTCATATTCTCATGATCATTGTGTTAGTGAGTGTTGTATGACATCCTATGACCATCCTATAATAAAAGCTCTATGATGATAACTATCTAACAGGTCCAACAACCAAGTCCTAGGGATTGCATCTAGCTTAGGCTTGCATTCTTATTCTAGGTTTGCATTTGAGATAGTGATTTGAGGCTCATTTCATTATATTCTTCTAGATTTGTATGGTAAGGGTTCTCATCTCACGTCCTGGGTTCATCATGACTACACAAGTGTTTGATCCTTGCTCTAGATCTTCAAAAAAGTTCTTTTGGTTAGTACCTATCATATATTGTGCTACCCTACATGAGATGTTAGTACCATACATTGCATTTGCATCTTCATTCACAAAGTGCATACATTTACATCTACATATCCATATACATGTGCATTCATTATAAGCATAAATCAAAGCATACATTGCATTTACTCATCTACCATTTATCATTGCATTTTAAATTGCATACATACATAACAAAAACATGTGCATTTCATCCATACATAAAGGAACCATGTGCATCCCATACATATTCACCTACATAATCCATACATTCATCATTTAAGATACATCTCATAAAAACATAAACATTAAAAGCATTTACATATAAGATGACACATGTAATGATACCAAAAGATCAAGCTTATATATATATATATATATATATATATATATATCAATCAAGAGTGTCAGTAAAAAAAGGGTGCTACTTGAGCATAGTCTATATCTCAAAAATGGGCTACAATACAGATTCCTATGCATCAGATACATCATGCTCTAATCTAGCCCTAACCATCACCACTCAGAGGAGGTGGAGGAGGTGGCATATCTGGCTGAGGTGGTACCTATGGAGGAGGTCCTTGTGGTACCTCTAGTGATCTGGCATACTCTAAAAATCATGGCACCTAGTCCACTAGCTCAAGAACTGCACCAATGTAAGCTGCATAACAATATGTTGCCTATGTAGCCTCATATCAAGTCTCTATCTAAGACCTCACTAGCTCCTCCAACAGCTCCTTGATCTCCCTATCTGTCTCCACTACCCAGTTATCTTGAATGGTGACCTATATGTGGAGATCACCCAGCTCTCTATGCCTATCATACCCTATCTTGGCTCTGCCATAGTGCATCCTGTATCTATGTGACTACATCTCCAAGAGGGGGACCCTATGCAGCCTGATCTTGCATAACCTCATCTTTTGTCTCCTTTTTAGGATCCTTCTATGGTATCTCCTTCATCCTCTATCGTGCAGATCTCTCTTGTGCTCCGCTACTGCCAGCACTAGGATCTATCCTCATCTGCCATGTAGGAATGGCCACCTATGTCACCCTTTGTCAAGTACCTATTGCTACTATGGTGAAGGCTGAGCTACCTACTATTGCTATGGTGGAGGCTATGCTACCTATTGCTGCACTACCTATTTTACCTACTGACCCATGCCAACTAGATCTATGTACCAAGGGAATGGATGCCCAACTAAGTGATACCAATATGCTAACATCATCCCCCCATTAGCCACTAGCACCATATAGTTCCATCAGGCTAGCTTTACCTATGCCTTGATCATAGAAAGATCCTCATCTAGCCTCATTAACTACCCCTTCTTTACCTCATCAGCAAAGCAGGAGTAAGAGTAGTACTCTAGGGATACAACCTATGGCCTACCAAATTGCAACAAGACCCGTGATAATGGAAAGTGCTCAATGATAGATATGGTATGAATGATCAGATGATGTGAACAAAAGATATATTGAAGTTCATGTTTGGTATTATCCTAGACCTCTATACCTATCCATGGCCGCCATGTAACTGCAACCTGTTGGCGATTTTCTAGCAAGCCAGATTGCTGACTGTATGTTTGTCATTGATGACAACATATGGTAAGCAGCATGGGTGGAAGCTTGATGAAGAGAGCCCTCAGCATATGTTTCATGGATATGTTATAACATGATATCATAGACGCAGAAGTTGATCTTGAGTAAAGATAGTAATAGAGTTCTGTCTATTAGTGAGTGTTCCTAATAGGTCCCAAGAATAATTTTGTATATGATTAGCTGTATGGTTGTAGTAGAGCCTTGCACCTTCATATTTATGTTGTAGACATATGTATGATGTTATGATCATGAACAAAAAATCAAATATGTAGTACAACTTGAGTTATGAAGCCTCTAGTTGACAGTTACAGTTTCCTGAGTTCATCTAGGAGAGCTGAAAGTGGTTATAATATTGTGGTAGTTGCACCTATCATCACGCTATGCACTCTTGGATTTATGTTAAGAGGAGAGTTAACAATTTTTGGTTAAGAGCGCATGATGTAATTCAGCATAAGAAGAAATTTGGAGATAATTTAGTGAAGCCGACTATGTGTAGCATGGCATCTACTCACATGGAATTGTGAAGTCCTAATTTATGTTGCGTGCTTAGTAGAGCTAACTGAAGTATTATTGGAAAGTTTTATTATTTCTCTAATATGATTTCAAGATGGTTCTAACAGGCTAACTTGATTATATCATTTGGAGGAAAGATATTTATAGGCAATCATTTGAGATTGCTAAAGTGTGGTTCTGAGTTGAAAGAAAAGAGAAAAGCAGAAAGTGTGAAGTGTTGAGCCATCAGTAGAAGGTCTATGTGACCAAGTAAAGAGAATATGCTATTCATTATAACTGTATGCACCCAAAAATGGTTGCCAAGACTTTGGGCCCCATTTATTCAATTTATTTATCCTGAATCAGTTTTATCAATAATCAATATTTTCAGCATTATCAATCTCTTGATCAAGTCTTAATTTCGATCATATATTGGATTTTTATCCTTGGGCTAACCATTTTATCCTAAGTCTTTATTTATTCAAAAGGATTATTTCCTCCCCTTTTAATAAATAAAAAGCCCCACCTTTTCCTCTTATCCTAAGTTGCACAAATAAAACATTATTCTTATTTATAAAAAGAGAAAAAATACTTTTTGTCTCATATGGACACAAAAGTCAACTCCTATTTTTCTATTGGAGGATACTTGTGCACATATATTGCTCCTCTTTCAAGCTCCATCATTGATTAAGTCCTTTTCCTCTTAATCTCCATGGTCCATTTCACCTCATTTCTTATAAAAGGAGAGCTCTCTCCTTCATTTGGGATCCATCTCTTTCATATTATTGTTATGCTATAGGTTTTCTAGGTTATTTGGAGCTCTTTGAAGACATATTGCATCCAAGCTTTTAAGATCTTTGTTGCATCTCATTTAGTTGCATATTTTCTTTGTTTAGTTTCATAATAATGGCATACTAGCTTAGTTTCCTTTTATGCAATAGATTAATCTCACATAGCTTAATTAGGGGAATTGTAATCCATTGCTATTTCATTTCTTAGTTTAATTTGCATTGTCATCTCATAGACTACTTTGCATCATCATTTAGATTTGCATTGCATTGCATATCTTGATTCCATTTGGGGATATTGGCATTGTTGCCCTTGTCTTTATTGTGAATCTCTCATTGTGTGGTTGACTAGCAAGGTCATTAGCTTCATAGCTCTAGCTGAGAGCAACTCTACATCTTGCAACTCCATACATAGAGAGCTATGGATCAATTTTTGAGGCTTCATTCTTGAGAGTTCTTGATTGTAAGGATCCATAGAAGTGCACTACTTTTGTGTGTACAATAACTGATCCAGACAATAGGTCTATGCATAGTTCACCAAGATCTAGATATAGTGTGTATCTATTAATCAGAAGGTTGTAGCCTTCACCACCTTTAAGTAGTGTGCTCTTGGATAGTGTGTCCTCACCCCTAACAAGGTTTGATCATTGACTAGGTCATTGTACTTATTGCATTGTAAAGATCAACTCCTAACAAGGTTGTAAGATCTTCTAATAGGGATCATAATACACTAGTGCAGTTCTTAGTGGGTGTCAATTCCCACCAGGGTTTTTACCTATTTGGGTTTCTCTGTAACCAAAATTATGGTGTTTTGTTAAGTGTTCTTTCATTGTGTTTATGCTTAATGTTCTTATATACTTAATTGGATAAATAATTGAATCTTGTAGATAACTAATTCACCCCCCCCTCTCAGTTATCTCTTGGGACTATTCCTAACAATTGGTATCAGAGCCAAGTGCCTCAAAGAGAAATTTTAACAGCTTGAGGTTGATCAGATGGAATTATTTAGAAAAGAAAGTCCTAAGTTTTATGGAGAGAACTATCTAGACTAGACTAACAAAATGATGACACATTTACAGTGCATTGCCTTTGAAATTTTGAAGTAGCTACCAAAGAAGTTGAAATTCCTTCTCTAGATGATCTTGCAAAAGAAGATGCAAACTTGAAGAAAAAGGAGATGTTCACTTCAAATGCTATTGCTAAATAAGCTCTTATCAGCGCCCTATCTGATAGTGAGTTTTCAAAGATCAAGAAAATGGACAAAGCCTATAAGATATGGAAATACTTAGAAGACATGTTTGAAGGAGATATTCAAGCTAATAATGCATGTAGAAAGACATGGAAGAAAAGATACAATACATTAGAGATGCTACCTGATGAGAATGTCATAGCCTATAATCAAAGGATTAATGAAGCAGTTGTAGGAATCAGAAATAATGGTGGAGAACTATCAAAAGAAGATATAATGGACAAACTGATGACTACCTTGACTCTTGAATATGACAACAAGATATGCATCCTAGAAAACACTATATAGTCCACAAAAGACTTTAAAAGAGAGACCTTAATCAGAAAACTTTTAGCCTTTGAGATATCAAGATTGAAGATAGAACCTAAAACTGCATTCAAAGCTTTAGTACATGATAAGAAATCCTTGAACACCTCTGGTAATTTTGATGATGATAATGAAGAGAAAACACTAGATGATTTCATTGCTATGATTTCTAAAAGAGAAAAGAAAGGAAAAGGAAAACATGAAGGTCAATTACCATTCAAATGATTTTCATGTAATAAGATTGGTCACTTTGCATCCAAGTGTCCTACAAGAGTTAAGAAGTTCAAAAATAACTACAAGCCTAAGTATAGAAAGGAATGCTACTATGCCGAAGATGGAGTATCAGATGAAGAATCAGTTGAGGAGGAAATTGGATTCATTGCTCTTGAAGATGAAAATAATACACAAGAGTTAGCACTGATTTCACAAGCAGACATCGGGATAGATTGGATCATTGACAGTGGTTGCTCACATCACATGAGGAGACAAAGATATATTTGTTCATTTGGGTAGGTAAAAAGGAGGCATAGTTAGATTTGGAGATAACACTCCTAAACCTATCATTGGTAGAGGAGCCATTACCTTGGATGGAAAGAACAACACTACTGATGTTCTATATGTTGATGGTTTGTAGCATAACCTTTTGAGTGTTGGAAAGTTGCTGGACAAAGGTTACCAATTGGAGTTCAAAGACAACAAGTGCATCATTAACAAAAAGGAAGGATAAATGATTGCATCAGGGTCAAAAACTAAAGGTAATGTTTTTCAGCGTAATCCAGAGGCAAGTTGTTTTGTTGCTAAAGTAGATGATAGTTGGCTATGGCACAAGAGAATATATCATATCAATTTTGACAACATAGTAAAGATAAGTAATGTTAAGGCAATAAGAGATCTTCCTAGAATTGAAAAACCAATTGATGCAATGTGTAGCGAATGTGTGATGGGAAAGCATGTAACAAATTCATTTAGAAGCAAGCACAACTTAGTAGAAAATAAGTTGGATCTAATACATATAGACCTATGTGGACCAACTCAAACACGATCATACTATGGTGAAAGGTATTTCATTTTATTTATTGATGACTATTCTAGAATGATGTGGGTTGCATTCTTAAAGGACAAATCACAAGCATTTGATAAATTCAAAATATTCAAAGTTAAGGTTGAAAATGAGTCTGGATTGAAGATTTAATATCTAAGATTAGATAGAGGAGGAGAATTCACCTCTGACGGATTTTATGAGTACTACGAAGAACATGGGATAAAGAGATGGCTAAGTGCCCCTAGAACCCCTCAGTAGAATGGAATTTCAGAGAGAAGGAATAGGATCATTCTGGATAGAATGCACACCATCATGATTGAAGGAAAGGTTGCACACACTTATTGGAGAGATGCATTCAACACAACAGTCTACACTATTAATAGAATTCAATTGAGGCTAGGCACAGACAAGCCACCCTATGAGATATGGTTTTTTAATGTACCTATAGTGAAATACTTCAAAATCTTTGGAAGCAAGTGCTACATCAAGAGAGATGAAGCAATTGGCAATTTTGATGGAAGAAGTGATGAAGGTATTTTTCTTGGTTACTCTACTAAAAGCAAAGCTTATAGATGTTTTAATCTAAGATTGAAGAAGATCATTAAAAGTGATCATGTTAAGATTGATGAGAAGTTTATGATTCAAGAGAGATACCATGATTATGCACCTATGATTGAAGAAGAACCTAGACCTACCAGTAGTGAAGCAATTGTTGAAGAAATGTTTGATAGCATTGATGTGCTATTCAATGACCCTAAAACAAGTGAAGAAGAATCTCATAAGTTTGATGAGAAAGTCAATCCTAATGATCCTAAATTCACATCCAGATATCATTCAAAGAAATCCATCATTGGAGATCAGAGCATTAAATTCATGACGAGATCAAAAGAAAAAAGGTCCACAACAAATGAAGAGGTATGTTTACTATCACAGATTGAACCCTTAAGTGTTGAAGATGCATGTAATGATTCAGATTGGCATGAAGCAATGAAACAAGAGATAGATCAAATAACTAAGAATGATACATGGGAATTGGTCCCTAGGCCTAATGATAAGAATGTGATTGGAACCAAGTGGATATTTAGAAATAAGATGAATGAAGATGGAACAGTAGTAAGAAACAAAGCTAGATTAGTATGTAAAGGGTATGCACAAAGAGAAGGGATTGATTATTTAGATACATTTGCACCTGTAAAAGAAGATTGAAATCCATAAAGTTGTTTCTAGATTATGCTAAATACAAAAAATTTAAGGTATATCAAATGGATGTTAAGTCAGCATTCCTAAATGGAGATTTGAAGGAAGAAGTTTACATAGAGAAGTCTGAAGGATTCACCTTATCAGATAGAATTGATATGGTATACAGATTGAATAAAGCCCTTTATGGACTTAAGCAAGCCCCTAGAGCATGGTATGAAAGACTTGATGGTTACTTGACTAAGATTGGATTCAAGAAAGGAGAAGCGGATTGTAACTTATTCATAAGAGAGACATATGATGGACTATTGTTAGTTGCTATATTTTTTGATGACATTATATTTGGTGGTAATGATAAGCTTAGTGTACAATTTTCTAAAGAGATGCATAGCGAATTTGAAATGAGCATGATTGGTCCTATCAAGTACTTTTTGGGATTGAATGTATATCAGATAGACAAAGGTATATTCATAAATCAAACTAAGTATGTGAAAGAGATCTTGAAGACATTCAAGATGGATGATTACAAACCAGTAAGTACCCCTATGATAACAAGATGCAAACTTTCAAAAGAAGATGATTCACCAGCAATAGACATAACCTTGTATAAATTTATGATTGGAAAACTTATATATCTTACTAAAACTAGACTAGACATTTCCAATGCAGTTGGTATTGTTGGAATATTTGTTGGAGAACCTAAGAAAAGTCATCTCATGGAAGTAAAAAGAATATTCAGATACTTGAATGGAACCTTAGACTATGGTTTATGGTATCCTAATTTAGAGAATGTAAAGCTTCATGTATATATAGATGCAGATTGGGTAGGATGCGTGGATGATAAAAAGAGTACCTCTGGAGGAGATGTATTCCTTGGAGATAGACTTGTTGCAGAAATATAAGTAGAATATGTTGCAATAGCATTTAATTGTTCTACAATTGTGTGGATCAAGTAGATGATAAAATATTTTGGCATTTAGATTGACTACACTATTATTATTCATTGTGATAATGCTAGCACTATCAATATGTCAAAGAACCCTATGATGCATGCAAAAAAAAACATATTGAGATAAAATATCACTTCCTAAGAGAGAAAGTTACAAAGAAAGAAGTAATGGTGGATTATGTGAGTACAAAAGATTAGCTAGCAGACATATTCAAAAAGCCTTTACCTAAGGATACTTTTGAGTATCTTGGGGAGAAGCTAGGAGTAATTCCCTTCCCTGAATCTGATTAGAGATAGCTAGAGTGCATCAGTCCTCAGTGACTGATGAAAGGTTGATTACTCTACCTTAGGAGTAGTACCAGTGCTTAATGTTTTTGGTGCCATTTTCCATTGATGTCAAAGGGGGATTAATATATAGTCATGAAAAACATAAAAATAAGGAATATGTAGTAATAAAAAACAAGTAGAAAGGGGGAGTAAAAATACAGTCATGGGAAGCAGTACAGTTGAGGAAATAGAAAATGTTATGAAATAATTGATCATTTGGATTTGTGGTGTTTTTCATTCCATATGTTGCCATCAATGCCAAAGGGGGAGATTGTTGGAGATTTTCTAGTAAGCCAAATTGTTGACTGTATATTTTTCATTGATGACAACATATGGTAAGCAGCATACATGGAAGCCTGATGAAGAGAGCCTTCAACATATGTTGCATGGATATGTTATCAACATGATATCATAGACATAGAAGTTGATCTTGAGTAAAGATAGTAATACAGTTGTGTATATCAGTGAGTGTTCCTGACAGGTCCTAGGAATAGTTCTGTATATGATTGGCCATATGGTTTTAGTAGAGCCTTGTGCCTTCATATTTATGTTGTAGAAATATGTATGATGTTATGATCATGAACGCAAAGTTAGATATGTAATAGAGCTTGACTTATGAAGCCCCTTGTTGACAGTTACAGTTTCTTGAGTTTATTTGGGAGAGTCGATAGTGGTTATAAGATTTCATTAGCTGCACCTATCATTGCGGTATGTACACTTGGATTTATGTTAAAAGGAGAGTTAAAAATGTTTGGTTAAGAGAAAATGATGTAATTTAGGATAAGAAGAAAGTTGGAGATAATTTAGTGAAGCCGACTATGTGTAGCATGACGTCTACTCACATGGAATTGTGAAGTCCTAATTTATGTTACATGCTTAGTAGAGCCTACTGAAGTATTATTGGAAAGTTGTATTGTTTCTCTAATATGATTTCAAGATGGTTCTAACATTACGACTTGATTATATCATTTGGAGGAAAGATATTTATAGGCAGTCATTTGTGATTTCTAAAGTGTGGTTCTCATTTGAAAGAAAAGAGCAGAGAAGAAAGTGCAAAGTGTTGAGCCATCAAAAGAAGGTCTATGTAACCAAGTAAAGAGAATATTCTATTCATTAGAACTAATTTAAATAGTAGGTCTATGCACAGTTCACCAAGATATAGATAGAGTGTGTATCTATTAATTAGAAGGTTGTAGCCTTCACCCCTTTGAGCAGTGTGCTCTCGGACAGTGTGTCCTCACCCCTAACAGGGTTAATTGTAAAAGACTTCTAATAGGGTCTAACCCTTGACCAGGTCACTATATTATTAAATTGTAAAGATCAACTCCTAACAGGGTTTTAAGATCTTCTAATAGGGATCATAATACACTAGTGTAGTTCTTAGTGGGTGTCAATTCTTATCGGGGTTTTTAGCTATTTGGGTTTCCCCGTAACCAAAATTATGGTGTTGTGTTAAGTGTTCTTTCATTTTGTTTATGCTTAATGTTATTATATAATTAATTGGATAAAGAATTGAATATTGTAGATAACTGATTCACCCCCCCTCTCAGTTATCTCTTGGGACTATTCCTAACACAACCATGTCATCCGAGCCCACCACTGCTCAGTCTTACCCAGCATTGGCTGGGTCATAGGGCCACCGTACATGTAAATGTATGGCTCCAAGGGTTGTTTGGTGTCTTGGAACAATGGCCTACAAATGGGAAGATGCTCTTAGGCCCATATTTGAAGTACAAAAACTCTCACTGCCATGCTCTAGGCATCCCGATACATGATCTCATGCATCTCATGATACATTTGTGCCAGCATGCACTGGCCCCATCCATATCTCATGGGTGGCTGCTCTAACATCCTTTATAACATACAACCCCAGCCACACTCTAGTCTGTGCTGACCTCTATCTAGCATCAGATAGTAGCCCGAAAATGCCACTAATACAACTACTAATCGGTGCCTAGGACCATAATCTTTGATCAGATCATCCCAGGGGATCGTCTGTCCCATCACTAAATCATCCTAGAAGATCTCCCATAGTGCTATAGTGCCCACTCCTGGCTGTGTGTCATACTCCACGTGTGGCCCATGGAATGGTACTCTGAGGATCTAGTAGATGTCCTATGGCATCACCATCATCTTTCCCTGGGGCAAGTGGAATGTGTTCATTTTTTAATGGAAATGCTTGACAAGTGCCCTGATAGTCCGTGATTCACCTGAGTGTCAGGTACATCATGCAAGTATGATAGTCCTAATCCATCTATATGGGTGGACTCTACATCATCCATCCATCACACTAGCTCACCGATGACTAGGTGGTGAGATTGAAACATAATGTCTGGGAAGTCAACCTACAATGCAAGTGAAAACACATGATTAGTATCTCCATCCTGATGATTCTCAAAGAAAAATAGAATTTAAGCTATGCACCTATCCTAAAACTATCTATCTGATGATCTACTTGGCTTGTTTTCACAAAATTTGGTTTACAATTTTTGGTTCTTTGTTGCAGATTCCCATGCGAGGAAGTAGGAATCTCACATGATATTTATCTATCATGTGAGCCTAAGCTTTAGTTCATGCGAGGGATCATCCCTTCAAAGGGTTTCCCACATGAGCCCTGGGTCCATTTCACATGAGCACGTGGAGAACCTTTTGTGAGGAAGTACTCTTTTTGTACATTCTCATGTGAGACTCCTCATCAGCCTACATGAAGAAATCATTTCCTCATGGGAGCTCTTGTGAGAAAGTTCCTAAACTGAGCTAAGATTCTATCTAACTCTTCTCAAAAGCATTACAAAATTGAAATACAAGCTAAGTTATTGATTACTCATAGGTGGGTCATATTCACTAGCTGGCTATGACGTTGGGAGCACTCGAACCTATGCAATTTCACTGGAACACCTTGCATCTTCTCTCAGAGCTATCTTTTCTCACAAAGTCAAAGGTTTCAAATGAATTGAAAATGACCCTTTTGGGCCTTATATAGGTTTTGACCTAATTTTCCACAGTGCTCCATTTTGCATGAAAACTTCACCCTTGGCTAAATCAACTACTTTGAATCCATTTCTAGGATTGAAATCGAAATGTGACACTCCTAGATAGCTCAAAATTGCATTTAAAAATTTATTGGACCAATGTGATTGGACGCTTGTGCAATTAACCTTTTGATGTTGTATTTTTGATAGAATCACATCTCATCATCATTTTCTTGAATTCTTCATCTTTTTCATCAATAGTCAACTCTAGTCAATTCTAGTCACCCTTGGTGAAACTTGGTCAACAGGACCTCCAAGTCACTCTAGATCACTCTAGATCAATTCTAAATCTTCTCGATTCTTCTGTCCTTTGTTCTGAGTTCTTCTAGACCTTTGATTTTATCTCTATCTACAATCTATTGCTGTCAACCACTTTTATGATGTGTCATATTTCAAATTCACTCCCAAGGGGGTAGGATGATTGCATCATTGAATCTTATCATTCTTGAATCAATCTGATCTAAATCAAAAGTCCTCATCGCTAGGGGAATCTCATCACTCAAGACATGTTCAATTTTTTATACCTCATGGTCAAAATTGGATGTTCCATGATCTTGAATCACTAGAGGCATCTCTATGGCACACATCTTGTCATCATACTACTAGGTATCTAAGCAATCTAACTCAGATCCCTGAGGATCAAGCTTCATTTTGGAGATGGTTCTCAAAATATCTTTCAGTATCTGAGAAATCTAACTCAGATCTATGGAAATCAAGCTCTGTTGTGGAGATGACTCTCAAAATATCTTTAGGTATTGGGGCAATCTAACCTAGATCCCTGAAAGTTGAGCTTCATTTTGGAGATGGCTCTTGAAAGCTCTTTTTGATTGGTATCTGTGAAATCTAACATGGGTCTCGGAGGCCTAAGCTTCATTCTAGAGATAGTCCTAAAAATTTGCATCAGTTGTCATTTAGCTAATGGGTATTAGGGCAATCTAACCTTGACTCCTAAAGATTAAGCCTCATTCTGGGGACAGTCTTACTTAAAGTGATAATCTGACCGATGTCTTTACAATCTAACCTAAACTTCATAAAATCAAACCTCATTCTGGAGATGGTTCTACAACTTGATGTAATCGATGTCTTGGCAATCTAACCTTGGCGTTCGAGGATTAAGCTTCATTCTGGAGATAAGCCTGAAAACCTCATCAATTGTCACATCAAACTATTCTTTGAATCAATGTAATACCCCAAAATTGGCATCTTGCAATCCTAACCAATTTTGTTGCATTTAGTCTCATTTTATCAATTTCTAATCATCGAAGTCCTATTGTACTAGGAAATTCTATCTTCTAGTTGACTTTACTTGACTTAGTGTCAAATGCAGAAAACCTTAAATCTACATTAATCATATGCTATATTTAATTTCTAAATATTGATATTTATTGGCTAAATAAACCCTATGATTGATTAATTTAATTATAAAGTCCTAGCACTGTAATTAAATTAAATCCACCCTCTTTAGTTAAAATACACATGAAAAAGGAATTAAATAAATATTTGGTTTTAAATAAATATCATTATCTCAACAATTGAATTTAATTATTTAAATCATTGAGAAAATCCACTTATGAGGCAATATTGTGTTTATTTAATCAAATATTCTCTCCAAAAAATCTTCTCTTTAGTTCAGAAAAGGAAACTTTGAGTTAATTAAGAATCCAAAAGGGGAATAAAATAGTTAAAAGCTCCACACAAGTAAAAACAAAAAGTTGACTGCCTCTCTATGGGAAACTTGCTATTCTAAACTAAACTCTCATTTAATCTCCACTGTTTATCTGATTCAATCTCGACCATCGATTGAACCTAGGACTCTATAAAAGAACCTTCATTCCTCATTCAAAGGATCCCAATTTTTTGAGCAACGAAGTGCTGTCGCATTCTCATTGCTTCTTGTTTACATTCGAAGCTTTCGTTTTCATTGTTAGTTTGATAATCATCTTAGATTAATATCATGTTTAGCTTAAATATGCACTTCATTTCTTAATCTAGTTTTCTTTCAAATTTCTTGATTAATTGCATATTTCATTTCTAGATTAATTGTATACTCATTTCTAGATTAATCTTGCACATTCATTCCTAGATTAAACTGCATAAATCCTCCATTCTAGTGCTAGTCTATGGTTGTTGGACTCTCAATTTTGAGAGAAATTTTGAACCCTACCTAGATAGGGGGAAACAGGTTGAATCATTCAGATAGGCAAGATGAATAATATCATATTCATTCTTGTCTTTAGCTAGTGAACAATGACTATGTTGAAGTGTGAGGCTAAATTAGAGGCCCATATTTACCTTATACACTTGTCACTTATATACATGCTAAATAGACGCAACCAAAACTAACTACTAGGTCAGCCTATAACTTAACACATACAATGATATTAACATGTTTATAACACAATTACAATAGGTGCATAGCCTTTACAAAACAAATTAATATTTGCTAATCAAAATACTATTTGTCAGCTCCATGCTTTGTTTTGTTTTATCGCTTACTAAATGTGTCACTTAGATTTTTTGTAACTTCTTCATGCTCTCATATCTGACCATGTGTTCTTATACTTAGCATATTAACATACTCAAAAGATTATATCTAAGGGTGCATACCAAAACTCAGTCATACGCACGTGTGTTGCTGCTCTGATCATCAAGTGCTTCACTATCTGGTCTGTCTTCCATACTTAGGCAAATTTTGATCTTCTAAGTTGTTAGGAATGAATGCTAGATGTTGGCAATCATTCTGTGGTAGTTTTTGTTGCATTCATGACTATGATTGTCATTGATGTCAACACAATGATCCTCTAAAGACTAGCAGAGAAGCAGACAATGTTTTGATTAGCGCACATGGGATATTGTAGTTGGAGCTATGCAATGTTGAGGATATACTCTTTCATATGTTATATGTCTATGGTTAAGAGTGCAGAAAGTAATTCATTGATTCATGAAAGTTATGAGCATTTTGGTAAAAGTAGTATTCAGGCAGTGTTCCTAAGTAGCGGTTTGTGGAAATCAGATGATATCTCCTAATTGGGATGGAATCTAGTTTTGTGTAGTTAAAGGGAAGTTTGAGACACATTGATGGTGATGTGGTTCATAGTGAAAACTTTGAGGTCACATGAGTGAAGAGATATTGTATTTGGAAGCTGACAGTTTTGTGTAATTCTAATGTAGCGTATGGAAACTTTTATTTTGTAATTATGTGCCGACTCATTCATAATTATTTGAGTGTGGTATAAAGGAAGGAATTTTTTTCCTTATTGTATGAATTTTTTATATATGAAATAAGTGTGAGCATGGTTTGGTTGCATGCAAATGTAAGCATTAAGTGAAGAAAAGAGCTTAAGAGATTGTGAAAGCGAAATTGTGAAGGAAGACATGCGAAGTTCAGAGATCTGGAATTGAGATCTGATGTAGCAGTGAGTATGGTTTGGCATAGTAAGGAGTTAACATATTTCATATTATTCTTCTGAATAATATCAAGGTTATTTGGACAGTGTGTTCAGTGATCTTACCCTGAAGCTGTTTGGGCAGTGGGTCCTTCTATCTTCCATAACTCTTAACAGGGTTAAAATCTTTTAACAAGGATTCAAAATCTCCTAACAGGGATTTATATGTACTAAATGTATTTCATAAGACTCCTAATAGAGTCCATCCTCTCACAAGGAATATGCATATTAGTGCATCTTTTGTGGGCATCATTCCCACTTGGGTTTACTCTTTGATCAAGAGGTTCCCTAGTCAACATATCTTGTGTTATTGTGTCATTGTGTATGAATATCTTTGTATGGTTAGTAATTGCATTACTTGCATGGTTAAATGTTGTTGAAGATGTTAAAAGTTATAATTATCTGATAATTGATTCACCCCCCCCCTCTCAGTTATCTTGGTGGACTTTACTTTCTAACAATTGGTATCAAAGTGACAGGTCCTTGAAAGGAAAGTTTAATAGCTTAAGGAGATCCATGGTGAATTTCAGGAAAGAAAGCCCTAAGTTTGATGGAGTAAATTTTGACAGCTGGAAGGAAAAGATGAAGAAACATCTATTGTTTTTAGGACCAGTCTATTGGTTGATTACAAAGAATGAAAGGACTATAATTGAAGAAGACAGTCTTGAAACAAGTTCTAAAGATGAGGTAGATCTATTCATGTGTAACATACTTGCAAGAGAAGCACTCTTGACAGCACTTCCAGAGAATGAATACAGTTAGGTAAAATGTTTTAAGAAATCTAATGAAATTTGGAAAGCTTTACACTCTACTTTTGAAGGTGATGAACATGAAAAAAGAGCTAGATTACATAATTGGATATGTGCATTTGAAGATATTAGAATGATGGAAGATGAATCTGTTAGAAGCTATATTGGTAGAATGTCAGAAATTGTTGCAGGAATAAAATCTTGTGGAGGATCAAAGATAGAGAATGAAGTGATATGGAAAATTCTGAGGACATTGACTCCTGTATTTAAGAAAACAACACAAATGATTGAACAAGTTATACCTTGTACTACAAAATTTACAAGAGAGACTCTTCTTGGAAGATTGGAAGCAGCAGAGATGAACCTAAGGTTATTAGGAGACTTACCTAGAATGGAGACAACATCTAGTGCTCTTAGTATTCATCCTACTTTGTCAAGAGGTATCAGTGTGAGTGGAGATTATGCTAGCAGCATCAAATCTAGAAATGAAGAAGATAAGAAGATTGAAGAAGGTATTGCCTTGCTTGTGAAAAGACAACCAGATGGTAAGAAAATTTTTAAATGTTGAACTTGTCGAGAATATGGTCATTTTGCATCTAAATGTCCTAAGAGAGTTAAGAAGTACACAAATAATTTCAAGCCTAGAAGATCTAAGGAATGTTATTATGCTAATGATGAAGATCTTGAAGCTAGTATAGAAAGAACTTTGAGTGAAAGTGATACTGAGAATAATGATGAAATAGGATTTGTAGCAATTAAAGAAGAAAATTCTGAATCTAATGTTAAAGAAGAAAAAACATTAGTTTCCCAAGTTGAAAAGAAAGATGATTGGACTATAGATAGTGGTTGTTCACATCATATGACTGGAGATGTGAAGAAGTTCATAAAGTTTAGCAATTATGATGGAGGAGTTGTTAGAGTTGGTAATAATGCACCTTGTTTGATTAAAGGTATAGGATCTATTACTCTTGATGGAAAGACTAATACTGATGATGTTTACTTTGTTGATGGATTGAAACATAATCTTTTGAGTGTTGGACAGTTAGTGGATAAGGGATATCAAGTTTGGTTTACTGAGAAAACTTGTGTGATAAATGATAAAGATGGAAATCTAATTGGAATTGGATCTAGAACTAGAGGTAATATATTTTAGTTGAATCCTACTGAGATGACATGCTTGATTACTAAAATTGATGATAGTTGGTTGTGGCATAGAAGGTTTTGTCATATAAACTTTGATAACATTGTGAAAGTGAGTACTACACTTGCAGTAAGGGATTTTCCTAAAATTATGAAGCCTACTAACATGATTTGCAAAGAATGTGTGATGGCTAAGCAGAAGAGAAGTTCATTTCCTAGTAAGAAGTTCACATCGGTAGAGAAGTTGGAGATTGTTTGTACAGACTTGAGTGGTCCTACCAGGACTAGAGGATTCTATGGAGAAAGGTATTTTATGATTCTTGTTGATGATTTTACAAGAATGATGTGGATTGCATTTTTGAAAGAAAAATCTGAAGCATTTGATAAGTTTAAGATCATTAAGAATAAAGTTGAGAATGAATCTGGAATGAAGATTAAATGTTTGAGATCTGATAGAGGTGGAGAATTTACTTCTAGATAGTTTAACACTTTTTGTGAAGTGAATGGTATTAAGAGACAATTTTCAGCCTCTAGAGAACCTGAACAAAATGGTATTATAGAAAGAAGAAATAGGTCAGTAACTGAAGCAACAAGAGCTATGTTATTTGAGAATAACTTGGTGAAGACATTTTGGAGAGAAGCGGTGAATACAACAGTATATACAATGAATAGAGTACAACTCAGAGGAAATATAGATAAGACACCTTATGAATTATGGTTTGGACATGCACCCTCAGTTAAGTATTTTAGAATTTTTTGAAGCAAATGTTATATAAAGAGAGATGATGATATTGGAAAGTTTGATCCTAGAAGTGATGAAGGTATTTTTCTTCGATATTCTTTGAAGAGAAAAGCATATAGATGTTACACTAAGAGAACTAAAACTATTGTTGAGAGCACAAATGTTAAAGTTGATGAAAAGTTTAAAATTTAGGAAAGAATGCTTGATTATGAATCTAATGAAGAAGCTAATCCTCAGCCTAACATTGAAACTATTGAATTATTCTATGAGATTGACAATGAATTGTTGAATGAGAATCATACTGCAGAAGAAACCAGAGAAGAAACCAGAGAAGAATCTAGAGAAGAATCTACAGTTGAAGCAAGATCTATGACTATGACACTGAACGTGTATCTATCTAGACATCATCCTATTGAACAAGTTATTGGAAGTTTGGACAGAGAAGTTATGACTAGAAATAAGGTATATTTATGTTTGATTTCTCAAATTGAACCTAAATTTACTAATGAAGCTTGTGAAGATGAACATTGGATTAATGCTATGAAAGAAGAACTAGATCAAATTGAAAAGAACAAGACATGGGAATTGGTTCCTAGACCTAAAGACAAGAATGTGATTGGAACTAAATGGGTATTCAGAAACAAGATGAATGAACAAGGAGAAGTAGTAAGAAACAAAGCAAGATTAATATGTAAAGGATACTCGTAGCAAGAAGGAATTGACTATAAAGAAACCTTTGCACTAGTAGCAAGACTTGAAGTAGTAAGAATGTTTTTGGCTTATGTAGCTTTTAAGAAATTCAAAGTGTATTAGATGGATGTGAAGTCCACATTTTTGAATGATAAATTGGAAGAAGAAGTCTACATTGAGCAACCTGAAGGTTTTCCTTTGACTCAAGAAGGAGATATGGTATGTAAATTGAAGAAAGCTTTATATGGACTAAAGCAAGAACCTAGAACTTGGTATGCTAGATTAGATAAGTATTTTTTGAAATTGGGATTTAATAAAGGAACAATAGATAGTAATCTGTACACAAAAGAAATTGAAAATGGAATGTTAGTTATAGTTATTTTTGTTGATGACATTATCTTTGGAGGAGAAGATGAAGCTAGTGACAAATTTGCTGATGAAATGAAGACTGAATTTGAAATGAGCATGATTGGTGAGATGAAATACTTTTTGGGATTACAGATAACACAGAACAATGATGATATCTTTGTTAGCTAGACAAAGTACTTGAATGATTTGCTGAAAAGATTTGGAATGGAAAACTGTAAACCAGTTGGAACACCTATGGTTACAGGACACAAACTATCAAGCATAGATGAAACACCAACAGTTGAGCAAAAGAAATATAGATCCATGATTGGAGGATTGCAGTACTTAACACACACTAGACCGGATATACAACATTCAGTTGGAATGGTAGCAAGATTTTAAGCTGAACCTAGAGAATCACATTATGCAGTAGTAAAGAGGATATTAAGATATTTAAGAGGCATAATGGACTATGGATTGTGGTATGAAAAATTTGATGATTTCACCCTATGTGCATATATAGATGATGATTGGGGAGGTAGTGTTGATGATAAGAAAAGCACCAGTGGTGGAGCCTTTTTTCTTGGAGGAAGATTGGTCTCCTGGTTGAGCAAGAAGTAGAATTATATTTCATAGAGTACAGCAGAAGTAGAATATGTAGCAATAACAAACAATTGTAACCAGATAATTTGGATGAAGCAGATGCTAAAGGATATTGGAATTAAGGTTGTTGAGCTTGTTGTCATACATTGTGACAACACCAGCACATTCAGTATGTCTAAGAATCCTGTATTGCATTCTAAAACTAAGCATATAGAGATCAAGTATCATGTTGTAAGAGAGAAAGTTGCTGAGAAAGAAGTCAGACTGGAGTACATAAGCACAAAGGAATAGATAGCAAACATATTTACAAAGCCTTTGCCTAAGGATACATTTGAGTATCTGAGAGGTATGCTTGGGGTTATGCCCCAGCCTACTTTTGAGTAATGATGCAATTGATTGCATTCATCCAGTGGTATATGAGCCCTATCTTTTTCTGGATTGGATATTGGTACTTCCTCTATGGGGGAGTATGTCTATCTGAGCTGAGTCATGAGGACTCTTGTGAATGTATTTTCTAAAACAATGTCTTTTGACATTGAGTTGTTGTTGACATAGTGATGAAATTTTTTTCATTGATGTTAATGGGGGAGAAGTGTACATGAAAAACCCTATGTACCATCTATTGGAGAGAACTTAATAGGATAACGAAGCAAGATTTAACTGATGAAGAGAATTTGAAGAACTTTCAAAGTATCAGTGCAGCAATGCAGTAGTATTGGATTTTTGGAACATTGGATGTTTTTCATCTATGTTGCCATCAATGCCAATGGGGGAGATTGTTAGGAATGAATGCTGGATGTTGGCAGTCATTCTATAGTAGTTTTTGTTACATTCATGACTATGATTGTCATTGATGTCAACACAGTGATCTTCTGAAGACTAGCAGAGAAGTAGACAGTGTTTTGATTAGCACATGTGGGATATTGTAGTTGGAGCTATGTGATGTTGAGGTTATAATCTTTAATATGTTATATGTCTATGGTTAAGAGTGCAAAAATTAATTCATTGATTCATGAAAGTTATGAGCATTTTGATAAAAGCAGTATTCAAACAGTGTTCCTGAGTAGCGGTTTGTGGAAATCAGATGATATATCCTAATCAGGATGGAATTTGGTTTTGTGCATTTAAAGGGAATTTTGAGACACATTTATGGTGATGTGGTTCATAGCATAAACTTTGAGGTCACACGAGTGAAGAGATATTCCATTTGGAAGCGGACAATTTTGTGTAATTCTGATGTAGCGTATGGAAACTTTTATTTTGTAATTATGTGTCGAATCATTTGCATGTATTTGAGTGTGGTATAAAGGAAGGAATGTTTTTCCTTATTGTATGAAGTTGATATATATGAAATAAGTGTGAGCATGGTTTGGTTGCATGTGAATGTAAGCATGAAGTGAAGAAAAGAGCCTAAGAGATTGTGAAAGCGAAATTGTGAAGGAAGACATGTGAAGTTCAGAGATCTGGAATTGAGATCTGATGTAGCAGTGAGTGTGGTTTAGCATAGTAAGGGGGTAACATATTTCATATTATTCTACTAAATAATATCAAGGTTATTTGGACAATGTGTTCAGTGATCTTACCCTGAAGCTGTTTGGGCAGTGGGTCCTTCTGTCTTCCATAACTCTTAACAGGGTTAGAATCTTTTAACAGGGATTCAAAATATCCTAACAAGGATTTATATGTACTGAATGTATTTCATAAAAATCCTAATAGAGTCCATCCTCTCACAAGGAATATGCATATTAGTGCATCTTTTGTGGGCATCATTCCCACCAGGGTTTACTCTTTGATCAAGAGGTTCCCTAGTCAACATATCTTGTGTTATTGTGTCATTGTGTATGAATATATTTGTATGGTTAGTAATTTCATTACTTACATGGTTAAATTCTATTGAAGATGTTAAAAGTTATAATTATATGATAACTGATTCACCCCCCCCCTCTCAGTTATCTTGGTCGACTTTACTTTCTAATAATTAGTGCACTAACACCAAAATTTCATATGACTTTGTAGCCATAAGGACAACATCACACTTAGTCATATATACTAGTAAATTTAACTTGCTAAAAATCTCCCCTTTTGTCATTAATGGCAACAAAGGAATATGGAAAAGTTTCTAAACTACATCTTTACACAAAAACTTGCTATCCTTTATCTTATCCTATACTATATATTATACATCATATATTCTTCTATCTCCCTTATCTCCCTTAATCCATATACCCTACTCATACTCTACTCCCCCTTTGACATTTATGAAAAAGGTGCTCAAAAAGGAAAACTTTATGTGCTTACATAGAAAGTACATCTGGGTATGCAATCCGAAGGTTCTTTATTTCTTGCTGCCAGAAAACCTTGAGTGCATTGACTATCTAAAGATGGGCGCATAATGCATAAGTTAGCTTCTCCATCTTTTCCAACTCTATGTAGGGACCTTGATCATATGTCACAATTGTGGCATCCATCTCCTTGATGTTCTGATTCAACACATCTAGAAAGGTTGCTAGTGCATGTCTTAGCTAAGTTTGTCTAGCCCTTATCTTTGCCATTTATTTTTCTACCTTCTCAATCTTATCTATCTATCCTTGATAGACATTATTGCACATGTTTATATCTTGAGTGATATCTTCCACTGATTTTCTTATAGCTACCATCATAGATTCTACTTCCTAAATCTTCTTAAGATGATCTACAGTGAGTTTGTCTTTATTCATGCAATCAACAATTATCTTCCTTCCTTTTGCTACTAATTCTTTCAGTATTTCTTGACCAAACTTAAGAGAATTAAGGTCAAGTGAGAAATTTATTGTCAATTCATTTATCCTTTTCTTACTTTATTTCTCTTATGCAATCTAGGGTGCTAATTCTTCAAGACTTGAGAAATTTTCTTTGAAGCTTGATAAGATGCTGCTAACATCATCAACTGAATGAACACTTATCAGTTTCTTATCCTTGGGAAATAGATTGTTCAATATGCTTACTAATTCAACAAACAAAGGATTTCTCATTACTTGTTTCTCTTTAGCTTTCTCCATAGCTAATACACTTATTTTTATCAAATCTTCTTCTCACTATGAGTCTAAACTAGTTGTATCGGTAGTCAAACTTGAAAAAAATGATATAGAAGAATTAGGAGTAAGGAGTGCACTTTGAATTACATCCATTACCTTAGTCTTTACCTTCACTAGGATCTCAACATAAGGCTCTTCTTTAGGTTCATCATCATTCTCACTTTCTTGTCCTGTTAAGTCCTTAATTTGGACTTCTTCTTGCTGCTTAGGTGATTCTTCACCACATAGAATCTCAACTTCCTCAATACTGAAAAAAGTTTCTTCAAACTTATCCATCTCATTATCAGTTGCCACCAAGGTGATTTCAACATTATCAATCACAATTGTTTCATCCTTAGCTTCAAGCATGGGCTCAGACTCCTCTGGACCTAGCATAGGTGCATTAGGGATCTCTGATTCCTTTTCTTTCTTAGAGGGAGCTTGAGTTGTAGGCATAGAGGGAGGATACATGTGTTTTTCCAAGAATACCTTCTCAAATGCCTTCTCTATTTCCTTCACAACTTTCTCTTCCAATGAACAGACAGAAAGGTTGTCATCCAGTGTCTTTTCTCTTATCCTAAAATCCAATTCTATGGCTTGTCTATTCAAAGAATCCAAAATGTTCCATACATTATTAGGAATGTCTGTCTTAAGTTCCAAAACTATCTTTTTGAACTTAATCATATGCAAGATAATCATATAATTAATCTCTGATTTTTCAATCTCATGATATTTTTCATAAAAATTTTCTATTTGATCTATCCTTCCTTCATCAACAATTCTAGTTTTCAAGACATGCAGATTCGGTCTGAATCCTACCTCAGGAGGTGCTTGAGTGTTTCTTCCTTTACTTCTTGTTGACCTTGATGATGGGTGGCTTGCGTCAGTCTGTTTCTTCCTTTTAGGAATCTTACTTGGCTTAGGAGGTGGAGTGGAATCTAGATCAATTATGGTTGTGGGTGCAAAGATGTTTACTTCTATCTTTTTCTTCTTCTCCTTAGGATCATTTGATTTTTCTATTTTCACTTTAGATGAGGGTACGCTCTCAAGTTGCATTGCAATCTTTCTTCACTTTCTTTATCCAAGTCTTCTTGGGTGACACCATGAATTTTTAGAATGTCTAAAGTAATCCTTGATGCTTTTATTTTCATCACAGTACTATATAAGAAAGAGTCTACTTGTCCTCTCTTCTCTTCATAAGTTCCCCATCTAGGTTCATTGGGATCCTTAGGTGTTGATAGGAGGACTTGTGCATAAGCTTCCAAAATATGTTCCTCTACTTCATATCCAAGTGGGTGAATCCACTTTGTCCTAGGCTTTACGCCTTCCATGCATGTGATATCAATTTCCACCATGAAGCATATAGTATCTTTATACTTCTCCACTATACTCTCAAGTATCCTGTACCTTCTCTGCATCCTAATTCTAAATATTTTGATTTCAAGATCCATGAAATCCTTCAAGGTACTCTCTGATGTTTCCTTAAATAAGATTTGAGGCAATTTAGGTAGGCTCTTGTCAAAATAAAGATTAGAGACTTTACCAACAATGTGAAAGTACATGCAGATAATTAGAGAACCAAATTTGAACACTTTTCTTTTGTCATGATTTATGGCTCTAATATTGTTTAACAACTATGCATGCAAGATTTCACAGAGGTTAAAATCTTCATTCTCTCTCACAATCCTTATAGCTGCTAGAATTTTTTTCGTAGATATATTGTTCACTCTGTTAGCATGCTAAAACTTGTAAACAAGTATCATATCCATGATTTTTATGTCCTTTTCCTCAATGGGCTCAATTTTCATGTTGCACTTGTCACTTCAGGACTTACAAGCCTGCTCAACTTGTTTCCTGACATCTTTACCTGTTGGAAGTATGGTGCTAGTCTTAGAGAGTTTGGTCATCTCATGAATGAGATATGTGGTTATGTGAACAAGAACTTATCCAATCCATAATAGACCATTGTGAATTCTTCTAAGAAGGATTTTGATCCATTCTGACTCTTAGAACTCATATGCAGTTGCATATTCAATTATAGGGTTATTTGATAAGTGTGCAAATTCATCCTTTAATGTCATGTCTGGATTAACCATTGTCTCTATGTGTGACCTTATCCTGTCTACTCCTACAGGTTCCTTCTTATAATAAATGTAAGCATGAATGTCTTCTATGTGCATAACTCCCATCAGAGTTCTAGAGAATGCTCCTTCTAGGTCATCTAAGACTAACTTAAATGGATGCTTCTTGAAAACATATCTCTTCCTCTCTATAAAATCAAATACAACTGGAGTGGCCATTACTTACTTGATTCAATGCTCAAAATAGGGTTCCAAAGGGTTTCTAAAATTTCACATCTGACCTAGGGTTCCACAACAATTTAAACACTTTTTCGCTAATGAAAACAACTTCAATCTTTCAACACTAGCTACTATGATCTCCTTTGCTCTCTAAAGGATTGATCTTGAATGAATCGATGACTTATAAATTAACTTTCTAAAAATAATGCTTGCCACATAAACATGGGTTGCAACAGTGAATTTCAATCTCTATCCTTACTATCAATCAGGCAGTGCGATCTTGCATACTGCATCAACTAGTAACCAAACAACTAAAACCAAAGGTGCATACTCATAGGGTGAGTATACCAGCCACGTAGGGGTCTAGAGCTTATCTAGCTCCCCCTATGACAAAGAGGGTCATTCATCTAGAAGTAGAAGGTGTGTCCATTGAGGATTCATCTACTACTATGGTATTGACATTATCTTGCTTTACTTTTATCCAAATCTTACTCACATCTTCTATAGATTTCACAAACTTGACTTCTCCAGATTCATCCAATATTGATCCTTGAGACTTATCAGGTCTTTCTTGTCTTTGCACTTGTGATCTAAAAAACCTTGACATGTTTCCAACCTTGTTACAAGAGTGACAAATGACTGGAGGCCTTATGTTCCTTGACGCATTAATGTGAGTTACCATACTACATTGTCTAGCTGCATGATCATTATAATTGCATATCTGACATGTAACATTCAGAGGACTTATAACACTTTGTTTAGGTTGATTTATCTAATTTTTTTGTGTTTGACTTCTTTGATTTGATCTACAATTCATAGCTCTATGACCAAATTTATTGCAAGAATAACAATAACCATTGAAAGGTCTTACCTCTTTACAATCTCTTGCTATATGTCCATGCTTGTTACAGGCATAAAAAGTTTGGTTTACTGGCTTTCATTCATCTTTATATGGTTCTTCTTTAGTTTTAGTATGATTTTCAGTCTTCTTAGCTTCTGTAGATTCATCTGGTGCTTTCATTCTTTCTCGCATATCATTGATTTGATTTTGTGCTTCATTGAATCCAATACCACTGGTATCTCCTTTAATATTCTACGCATACAACTATGACTCTATTAGATCAATAATTGTGTGCAATTTGTCAATATATTTTTGTTAGGAATGAATGCTAAATATTTGGCAGCCATTCTATAGCAGTTGTTGTTGCATTCATGACTATGATTGTCATTGATGTCAACACAATGATTTACCAGAGACTTGCAGAGAAGCAGATAGAGTTTGGATTAGCACACATGGGAAATTGTAGTTGGAGCTATGAAATTTTGAGGATATACTCTTTGATATGTTATATGTCTATGGTTAAGAGCATAGATAGTAATTCATTTATTCATGGAAGTTATGAGCATTTTGGTCGAAGCAGTATTTAGGTAGTGTTCCTGAGTAGCGGTTTATGGAAATTGGATGATATCTCCTAATCAGGATGGAATCTGGTTTTGCACAATTAAAGGGAAGTTGAAGACACATTGATAGTGATGTGGATGATAGTGCAAACTTTGAGGTTGCATGAGTGAAGAATTATTGTAGTTGGAAGCTGATAGTTTTGTGTAATTTTGATGTAGCGTGTGGAAAATTTTATGTTGTAACTGTATGCCGACTCATTTGTAATTATTTGAATGTGGTATAAATGAAGGAATGTGTTTCCTTGTTGTGATATGGTTGAATATGGTTGGATGTGATGATGTATGCATGAAGTGAGGAAAAGAGCTAAATGTGAAAGCAAATTTGTGAAGGAAGATATGCGAGGTACATAGATCTAAAATTGAGATCTGGTGTAACAGTGAGTGTGGTTTGGCATAGTTAGAGAAGAGGTAACATATTATTTTGTTGAGTAATACAAAGATTATTTGGACAGTGTTTTAGTGATCTTACCCTGAAGTTGTTTGGGCAGTGGGTCCTTCTATCTTCCATAACTCTTAATAGGGTTAGAATCTTTTAACAGGGATTCAAAATCTCCTAACAAGGATTCATATGTACTGAATGTATTTCATAAGACTCCTAATAGATTCCATCCTTTCACAAGGAATATTCATATTAGTGCATCTTTTGTGGGCATCATTCCCACCGAGGTTTACTCTTTGATCAAGAGGTTCCCTAGTCAACATATCATGTGTCATTGTGTTATTGTGTATGAATATCTTTCTATGGTTGGTAATTATATTGCTTACATGGTTTAATGTTGTTGAAGTTGACAAAAGTTATAATTATCTGATAACTGATTCACCCCCCCTCTCAGTTATATGGTGGATGTTACTTTCTAATAATTGGTATCAGAGTGACAGGTCCTTAAAAAGAAGTTTAACAGCTTAAGGAGATCCATGGCAAATTTCAGGAAAGAAAGCCCTAAGTTTGATGGATTAAATTTTGATAGCTGGAAGGAAAAGATGAAGACACACCTACTATGTTTAGGACCAGGTTATTGGTTGATTACAAAGAATGATAAGACTATCATTGAAGAGGACAATCTTGAAACATGTACTATTCATGAGACAGATCTATTCATGTGTAACATACTTGCAAGAGAAGCACTTTTGACAGCCCTTCCAGAGAATGAGTACAGTCAGGTAAAATTTTTGAAAAAATCTCATGAAATTTGGAAAGCTTTATACTCTACTTTTGAAGATGATGAACATGCAAAAAGAGTTAGATTACATAATTGGATATGTGCATTTGAAGATATAATAATGTTGGAAAATGAATCTGTTAGAAGCTATATTTGTAGAATGTCAGAAATTGTTACAGACATAAAATCTTGTGGAGGAACAAAGATAAAGAATGAAGTGATATGGAAGATTTTGAGAACATTGACTCCTAAATTTAAGCAAACAACATAGATGATTGAATAAGTTATACCTTGTACTAAAAACTTTATAAGAGAGACTCTTCTCAAAAGATTGGAAGTAGTAGAGATGAACCTAAGGTTATCCGGAGACTTACCTAGAATGGAGACAGGATTTAGTGCTCTTAGTGTTCACCCTACTTTGTCAAGAAGCATTAGTGTGAGGGGAGATTATGTTGGTGGTAGAAGATCTATAAAGGAAGAAGCCATGAGCATTGAAGAAGGTATTGCCTTACTTGTGAAGAGAGAACCAGACGGTAAGAAAATGTTTAAATGTTGGACTTGTCAAGAATATGCTCATTTTGCATCTAAATTTCCTAAGAGAGTTAAAAAGTACAGAAACAATTTCAAGCCTAGAAGATATAAGCAATGTTATTATGCTAATGATGAAGATCTTGAAGCTAGTATAGAGAGAACTTTAAGTGAAAGTGAGACTGAGAATAATGATGACATAGGATTTGTAGTAATTAAAGAAGAAAATCCAGAAATTGATGTTAAGGAAGAAAAAGCCTTAGTTTCTCAAGTTGAAAAGAAAGTTGATTGGATTATAGATAGTGTTTGTTCACATCATATGATTGGAGACATGAAAAAGTTCATAAAGTTAAACAAATATGAAGGAGGAGTTGTTAGAGTTGGAAACTATGCACCTTGTTTGATTAAAGGTATAGGATCTATTACTCTTGATGGAAAGACTAATACTAATGATGTTTATTTTGTGGATGGATTGAAACATAATATTTTGAGTGTTGGATAGTTAGTTGATAAGGGATGTCGAGTTTGGTTTATGGAGAAAACTTGTGTGATAAAGGATAAAGATGGAAATCTAATTGGAACTAGATCTAGAACTAGAGGTAATGTATTTCAGTTGAATCCTACTGAGATGACATGTTTGATAACTAAAATTGATGACATTTGGTTATGGCATAGAAGGTTTTGTCATATAAACTTTGAAAACATTGTGAAAGTAAGTACTACACTTGCAGTAAGAGATTTGCCTAAAATTATGAAGCCTACTAACATGATTTGCAAAGAATGTGTGTTGGCTAAATAGAAGAGAAGTTCTTTTCCCAGTAAGAAGTTTACATCTGAAAAAAAGCTAGAGATTGTTCATACAGATTTGAGCAGTCCTACCAGGACTAGAGGATTCTATGGAGAAAGGTAGTTTGTGATTCTTGTTGATGATTTTACAAGAATGATGTGGATTGCATTTCTTAAAGAAAAGTCTGAAGCATTTGATAAGTTTAAGATTGTTAAGAATAAAGTTGAGAATGAATTTGGAATGAAGATTAAATGTTTGAGATCTGATAGAGGTGGAGAATTTACTTCTAGAGAGTTTAACACCTTTTGTGAAGAAAATGGCATTAAGAGACAGTTCTCAGCCCCTAGAATAGTTGAACAAAATGGTATTGCAGAAAGAAGAAATAGATCAGTGACTGAAGTAGCAAGAGCTATGTTATTTGAGAATGATTTGGAAAAGATATTCTGGAGAGAAGCAATGAACACAACAGTGTATACAATGAATAGAGTACAAATCAGAGCAGACACAGACAAGACACCTTATGAATTATGGTTCGAACATGCACCCTCAGTTAAGTATTTTAGAATTTTTGGAAGTAAATGTTATATAAAAAGAGATGATGATATTGGAAATTTTGATCCTAGAAGTGATGAAGGTATATTTTTTAGATATTCTTTGAAAAGAAAAGCCTATAGATGTTACAATAAAAGAACTAAGACTATTGTTGAGAGCGCAAATGTTAAAGTTGATGAAAATTTCAAAATTTAGGAAAGAATGCTTTATTATGAATCAGATGAAGAAGCTCATCCTAAACCTAATACTAGATCTACTGAATTATTTTATGAAACTGACAGTGATTTTTTGAATGAAAGCCAAGTGAAGTCATTGAAGAACCTACACTTGAAGTGAGATCTAAGACAGTGACACCTAGAAAGAGTTTATTAAGAAATCATCCTATTGGACAAATTATTGGAAGCATCAAAAGAGGAGTTCTAACTCAGAATAAGGTACAAGAATAGTTATGTTTGATTTCTCAAATTGAACCTAAGACTACTAGTGAAGCTTGTGAAGATGAGAGTTGGACTAATTCTATGAAAGAAGAACTAGATCAAATTGAAAAGAACAAGACATGGGAATTGGTCCCTAGACCTAAAGACAAGAATGTTATTAGAACTAAATGGGTATTCAGAAATAAGATGGATGAACAAGGAGAAGTAGTAAGAAACAAAGAAAGATTGGTATGTAAGGGATACTCACAGCAAGAAGGAATTGACTATGAAGAAACCTTTGCACGCGTTGCAATAATTGAAGCAATGAGAATGTTTTTAGCTTACGTAGCTTACAAGAAATTCAAAGTATATTAGATGGATGTGAAGTCAACATTTCTAAATGGAGAATTGGAAGAAGTCTACATTGAGTAGCCTGAAGGTTTTCCTTTGACTCAAGAAGGAGACATGGTATGTAAACTAAAGAAAGCTTTATATGGACTTAAACAAGCACCTAGAACTTGGTATGCAAGATTGGACAAGTATTTGTTAAAGTTGGGATTTACAAAAGGAACAACTGATAGCAATCTGTACATAAAAGAAATTGAAAATGGTTTGTTGGTTATAGTTATTTTTGTTGATGGCATTATTTTTGGAGGAGAAGATGAAGCTAGTGACAAATTTGCTGATGAAATGAAGACTGAATTTGAAATGTGTATGATTGGTGAAATGAAATACTCTTTGGGATTGCAGATAACAAAAAACAATGATGGTATCTTTCTAAGTAAGAAAAAGTATCTGAATGACTTGTTGAAAAGATTTGGAATGGAGAATTGTAAACCAGTTTGAACACCTATGGTGACTAGACATAAGTTATCTAGCATAGATGAGACTCTTGCAGTGGAACAAAAGAATTACACATCCATGATTGGAGGATTGCAATATTTGACACATACAAGACCTAATATAGCACATTCAATTGGAATTGTAGCAATATTTCAAGCTGAACCTAGAGAATCACATTATGCAGCAGTAAAGAGGATACTGAGATATTTAAGAGGCACAATGGACTATGGATTGTGGTATGAAAAATCTGATGACTTTACCCTATGTACATATATAGATGTTGATTAGGGAGGAAATGTTGATGATAAGAAAAGCACCAGTGGAGGAGCATTTTTCCTTGGAGGAAGATTGGTTTCTTGGCTAAGCAAGAAGTAGAATTGTATCTCACAGAGCACAGCAGAAGTAGAATATGTAGTAGTAGCAAACAATTGTAACTAGATAATTTGGATGAAGCAAATGCTGAAGGATATTGGAATAAATTTTGTTGAACCTGTTGTCATACATTGTGATAACACTGGCATAGTTAGTATGTCTACGAATCATGTATTACATTCTAAAACAAAGCATATAGAGATCAAGTATCATGTTGTAAGAGAGAAAGTTGCTGAGAAAGAAGTCAGAGTTGAGTACATAAGTACAAAGGAGTAGATAGCAGATATATTTACAAAGCCTTTTCCTAAGGATACATTTGAGTATCTAAGAGGTATGCTTGGGGTTATGCCCCAGCCTACTTTTGAGAAGTGATGCATTTGGTTGCATCCATCCAGTGGTATATGAGCCGTATCTTTCTTCTGGATTGGATGTTGGTACTTCCTCTATGGGGGAGTATGTGTATCTGAGCTAAGTCATGAGGATTCTAGTGAATGTATTTTTTGAATAGTGTCTTTTGACATTGGAGTTGTTGTTGACATAATGATGAAATTTATGTCATTGATGTCAATGGGGTAGAAGTATACATGAAAAAACATCTGAAACATCTATTGGAGAGAACTGAATAGGATAACGAAGCAAGATTTGATTGATGAAGAGGATTTGGAGCAGCAGTGTTGCAGTATTGGATTTTTGGAACATTGGATGTTTTCTCATCTATGTTTCCATCAATGCCAATGGGGGAGATTGTCAGGAATGAATGCTAAATGTTTGGAAGCCATTCTATAGCAGTTGTTGTTGCATTCATGACTATGATTGTCATTGATGACAACATAGTGATTTAGTCAAGACTTACAGAGAAGCAGATAGAGTTTGGATTAGCGCACGTGGGATATTTTAGTTAGAGCTATGTGATGTTGAGGATATACTCTTTGATATGTTATATTTCTATGGTTAAGAGCACAGATAGTAATTCATATATTCATGGAAGTTATGAGCATTTTGGTGGAAACAGTATTCAGGCAGTGTTCCTGAGTAGCAGTTTGTGGAAATAAGATGATATCTCCTAATCGAGATGGAATCTAATTTTGTGCAATTAAAGGGAAGTTGAAGACACATTGATAGGGATGTGAAGGATAGTGCAAACTTTGAGGTCACACGAGTGAATAATTATTGTAGTTGGAAGCCAATAGTTTTGTGTAATTTTGATGTAGCATGTGGAAACTTTTATGTTGTAATTGTATGCCGACTCATTTGTAATTATTTGAGTGTGGTATAAAGGAAGGAATGTGTTTCCTTATTGTAATATGGTTGAATATGGTTGGATGTGATGATGTATGCATGAAGTGAAGGAAAGAGCTAAATGTGCAAGCGAATTTGTGAAGGAAGACATGCAAGGTACAAAGATCTGAAATTGAGATCTAGTGTAACAGAGAGTGTGGTTTGGCACAGTCAGAGAAGAGGTATAATGTTATTCTATTGAGTATTAAAAATATTATTTGGATAGTGTGTTTAGTGATCTTACCCTGAAGCTGTTTGGGCAGTGGGTCCTTCTGTCTTCCATAACTCTTAACAGGGTTAGAATCTTTTAACAGGGATTCATATGTACTGAATGTATTTCATAAGACTCCTAACAGAGTCCATCCTTTCACAAGGAATATTCATATTAGTGCATCTTTTTTGGGCATCATTTCCACTGGGGTTTACTCTTTGATCAAGAGGTTCCCTAGTCAACATATCATGTGTCATTGTGTTATTGTGTATGAATATCTTTCTATGGTTGGTAATTATATTGCTTACATGGTTTAATGCTATTGAAGTTGAAAAAATTTATAATTATCTGATAACTGATTCACTGCCCCCCCCTCTTAGTTTTATTGGTGGACTTTAGTTTATAACAGCTCCTTTTCTTTAGTTAGCTTAGATTCTATCTTTTTCTTGATGTTTTCTAACTCCAAGATTTTCATGTTTGCTTGTCTAAGTTCTTCATCCATCTGTTTGTTTTCTTTGATATATTATTCATAGGATTCATGATTTTTAGTTAGTAATTCATCCAAATCTTCAATCTAATCCTTCAAAGATGTGTTTTCTTCATTCATCTTTTTGACAATTTTTCCCAAATCATTTGTTGAACAATCTTTCAAATCTTTTCTCAGTTTCTTGATGAATACTTGTGAACCACTGACCTTCAATTTATTTTTCAGATCTATCAAGATCTTCAAGAGCTACTTCAATATTCTTCTTTAGATGTTTTACTTCTTCTGAAACCATGATCTTCTCAAGTGGTTAAACTTATCTTCAAAGGACCAAAGCTTTGATACCAATTCTTAGGAATGGGAACACTGAGAGGTGGGGGGTGAATCAGTGTTCTATAATTAATTTTTGATACTTTAAACTTAACTCAATTACTTAAATAATAAAATGAATAGTAAATAAAATGAATTAGTCAACCATAACACATAACATAAGATATGTTTATGGGGAAACCTTGGCAAGAGGAAAACCCTAGTGGGAATTAGTACCCATGAATAATTGCACTTTGTATTATGATCCTTTGTCCTATTAGGAGTAGTCATTAAAATTATAAGTACATTGACTTAGTTAAGAGTCTATAAGTAAAAAACCCTATTAGGGGTGGATGACTCACTACCAAAGCTCACTGCTCAATGAAGAAGGCTACAACCTCCTTGTTATCAGATACACACTATATCTACAAGGTGAACTGCTACTTTGATACTAATGTCTAATCTATTCCTTTTGTGTGCTAATTCTTTAACCTCTTGTAAAGCTCTATATCATTCTTACTACTCTAATACATACTTCACATACTTCTTCTCATCTCTTTATGTCATCTCATACTCAAATACAAAAGTGCATGTCACATATATACATGTTGAATAGACACAACCAAAAATAACTACTAGGTTGGCCTATGACTTAACACATACAATGCTTCCAAGTTAATTGGCTCAAGTGTGTTTACATACAATGATATTAACATGTTTATAACACAATTACAATAGGCGCATAGCCTTTACAAAACAAAATAATATTCACCAATTAGAATACCATCAGTCGGCTCCATGCTCTATTCTATTCTACTACTTACTAACTGTATCACTTAGACTTGATGTAACTTCTTCAAGCTGTCATATCTAAACATCCATTCTTAGACTTAGCATAGTAACATACTCAAAATCTTATATCTAAGGGTGCATACCAAAAATCAGTCATACGCACATGTGCTGATGCTCTGATCATTAGGTGCTTCACTGTCTGCTCTATCTTCCATACTTAGCCAAATTCCAATCTTCTAAATTAGTATGCTGACACCAAAACTTCATATGACTTTGTTTCCATAATGATAACATCAGACTTAGTCATATATACTAGTAAAGTCAACTTGCCAACATTTTCCTCGTCACTTCAACATCTTCCAAACTTAAAGTAGACTTTACCTTTGTCACTGAAACCTTTGCCACATTAGTACCTATGTCAGAAAATCATTCCTTCCTTGTGTCATACAAATATTTGCCCTCTTTCTCAATTAGAAAATAAACTATTTCGCCCACTATGAATCCATTAGACCATTCTTGCCTTCTCATTGGAAACACACTATCAATCTCACTCAGTTTATCTTCTTCTTTTATCAACATCTCTTACTCATTTGATCCACAAGTCTTTGCATTATCTGACTCACACTATTCATGTCCTATCAGTGGAATTTTCAATATAACAACCTCATCATGCTTGAATAACTCACCTTTATCATTCTCATGGAGTTCTTCCTTATTCTCTTCCATCTCAGGTCTGATCCTCATATCATCAACCTATTGCACACATGCTACCTTGTCATCTTAAGCTTTGGAGTAGCTTCCATCTCTATTTATTCTTAATGCTTGGGTGCCATATATTTTTATTCTTCATATATTAATTCTTGTTTTGCATCTTCAAAAGATTCTTCAAAAGCCTCAAATCCTTTGTTCATCTCTTGGAATTCATAGTTCAATATTCTCACTTCTTGCTTCAATGTTGTTGTCTCTTTATCAAGTTTCATTTTCCTCTCTCATTTTCCTATCTTCCTCTTCCCGCAAGTGTCTTCTTAACACTTCCATCTTCTAGATGGTCTCAACAAGTCTCTCCTTGCTACTAATAAACTTTTGTTTCTCAAATTTCCCTCAAAATTTAGATAATCTACTCCATTTCTCTGGTACCAATATGATGCAGAGCATCCTGACACTCAACCACAATAGGGAGATCTTTCTCCCAACTCAACAACTGAATAGGTCAAACTCTTAATTAAATCTACAAAAATAATCACTAGGCTTAAATATCCCAAGACACTCCCAATACTCTCAATCCCTCAGTCATCCTCTCACACACATCCTCCCAAATACATCCAACCATCTTGGACCCACAATATTTCTTCATAACTCTCACACACTCTAATCTGTCACTGAACCCTTATTGGTTGCTCGATTAGGACTAACCTCAAGTAAGAATCCTTATAATCATAAAATACCAACTCCCAATATGTAAAACTTCTCTCAAATACACACACATCCTTTTTCAAGCCTTAAAGGCTTCTCAAACATGTCACAAAGAACTCTGTTTCTATATTCTCTATTTTTGGACAACCAACTCCCATGTTGGGACAATCATGATTAAAAGAGTTAATCCTTCTAAAATAAAATTCCAATAATCACACAAATTTGGAAAATACTTATATTATTCCTTTCCTTCAACACAAAAAATAAAATCTTCCAACTTACGTTCAAACAAAAAACTTGACGCGTTGTTAACTATGACAATCTTAACAAATTTGGGGCATCATAACAAGTTTAGGACAATCATGTATTAGGAGATTCTTTCCACTATCCAATGCTTCCAATATAATTATAAGGACTTAATAGGGTCCCTAAAACCTCTTACCAAAATTTCCAATCAAAATAACCCAACCAATACTCATTTAACCCAACAAACAAGAAAGATTCACAACAATGTCATATTAGGACAACCATGTATAAATTTTGGACAGTCATACTATTTGGTGTTTGTTTTGTTTTTCTTGGATCGAAAACCATAGGAAATTTTAAAAACACTTCAATATCACCCTAAAAAACCCTAAACCCCATTCCAAACCTTTATCACACTTCCACACATTCAAAATTGTAGCACTATATCGCTATTCACGATCATCTCCCTCTGATCATCACATTCTTCTTGTTTTGCACATGAAAAAATTGACTTGAATACATGAAAACCTTATTTTAAGAAAGAATAAAATATAATACAAATTTAAATTCATTTTTGAGGCCATTCAATCTAGAAATAACTCATAAATCATTTTTTGTTTGATCGCTGGATATACTAATGAGGGTTTTGGCAAAGTTTTACCAAAATTGAGAGAACTTTTTCAATACTTAATGAAAATAAATGAAAAAAAAATAAAAATAAATCCATATTCACCCTAATTTCATGGACCAAAGATTCAGGATTCAAATCAATAATATTTCAATTCAAAAACAAGGAAATCTCAGTCTGCAACGTGAGCAAACTCATAGCAAATGCAAGGAATCATCAACTTTTTATTAAAACTTGTGCATTACATTCAAAAAACCTCCTCCCAAACATGTAAAAAGGATTTTATAGTTCATTTTATTCCCTTACATGGTTACAACCACCTCCATAACTTATTTTGAACAACTTTATAGTGATTTTCTCTCAAAATGCAACTTTTTGCATGACAACTTTTGTCAACATTTGACAACTTTACAAAAAATCCAACCTAGAACAAAGCTAGGACTCACATGACCCAACACAGATACAAATAGGTCCAAATACAACAAAAGGACCTTTATGCATCATAAATTTCCTTACATGAATCATTTACACACTTTTGCACTATATTGACAACTTTTTGACAATCTTATCAATATTACATCTTTATGACTCAAAACCTCAACAAATGAACTCATAGACACTTAATACATCATGTTGGTCCAATTTCCTATCATGCCAAAAATTTGAAGATTTTTCCATATCATGTTCCGAGGAGAAGAAATATGGTTTAAATCTTGTAAGGGTTTCGAAACAAATTTATTTTATGTCCAAACCTTACCCTTTTCTATTTTTGTGTTACCTTTTTGGGTCACTTAAACTGGTTATAAGCACATGTCTTAAGTCATCATTTGGCAGGGCCAAGTTCCTTAAAGTATTTAACCTAGTGGGCCCAATTTAATCTTAGTTGCTAACTCGCTAAGCCCCATAAGCTGTTATCGCAAGGTCATGGTCTCTTTTGTTAAAGTCTTGTTAACTATCACAAGTGGGCGAGTAGTTAAGTTTCCCCTTATCGCTAGCTTACTGACATTTTAAAAGTTTAGAAGATAACCATTGCGATCCCGCGAGTGTCTAGTTTGAGCCCTTTTTCACTAGGTCATTGACAATTTTATAACCATATCACTAACCTTTGTGACCCAGCAACAGTTTATATTTATCCTTTAGTCCCCAGATCACAAACTTATTTGGTGGTTAGTGAGATCCTTCAAATTTTCATGTTTGTCGCTGGCTCCTGGTCTCTTCTCATGACCCAAATATTTTCTTTGTGAGTTAATGAGTGAGTGTCACATGGTGAATGGTGGGGCCAAGGTTAGAGCTTTGGATGTAGATTAAAGGATGGTTAGATCAAGTTAATCCAATGATTGTCATGTTGTCGTTGTCCAGTGATGCAAGCCTTTTATTCATCATAGCATTATGATTGTTTGACATGTATCCACCTTGACATCATCAACTGGAGGATAAAGAAGAAGATAATCATTAGTCTGATTTGGTTGATCTGATGGCAGGTGTTATGCCTCAATGAAAATTTTCTCGAAGGTTAGTGATCATGGGATCATGCCTTATTTTCAGGTGTCCCATATGATGTCACAACATAGTTTCAAGAAAAGATAAAGTAAGGTCAAATCTTATTGATCTGATGGTTGGCGCATTTCCTTAGTGAGAAGATGATCAAGAGTTACTTATCATGGGATCATGCTTGTGCGAAGCGTGTCCTTCCCACTGATGAGATAAAATGGTGGGTCCTCGGTGCCAGGCAGATGTTGATGTGTTATTTTTAGATTGGATTTTTTTGAGGAAAATTGATGAGGAAAATAACATTTTAAATCAAACTGAAGGCTTTGTTTGATTTCTATGAGGCACACAATCTCCCAAGAAGAAGTAAAGATTGATGACCATGTTTTAAACTTCGACATGACCAATTATATTTTGAATATTTAAATGTATGAAGTGTTTTTAGAAGTGTTGGTGTGGCCAAAGTAGGTGGAAATTTATTGGACCATGCAAGTTAGATTTCTAGGTTTGATCTGATCTGATCTAACAGAGTTAAGGAGAATAACTATAGTGAAGGTCTGATGAATAAATGCAAAGGTGGCTGATCTACCAATGTTGATTTTGTTTTCTACCAAGGAGGACTTTTGAAGAGACACTTGTCTGGAAAAGGTATCCATGCCATGGAGAAGTGGGTGAAATGGTCCTACTATTTATTATGCAACCAAAGGCATAGAGGGGTTTGAATGATGCATTTCCTATCATTGTGGCATGCTAGTTAGGGATTTTCCTAAACTGAAGATCAGATTGGATTTGATTACTCCTAGTTTTATGGCATGTCTTTTCTATAGTTATTTGATGTGTAGTTGGTTGTTGAGGTAACTATTGTGTTGCCCTAATTTTTCCCTAAATGACCCCAAGCTTGTAGCAATCCTTTTTCTTATAAAAGGATTCCCAAGGTCATTTAGGAGGGTCTTTTTTCAGAGAAGTGTTCTTCTTTTATTGAAAAAACTGACTGGAAACCTAAGTATAGTCTTGTTCTAATATTTTGTGGCTATTGTTTGATGAAGCTTTGTTCTTCTTGAATAAATTTGAATCTTAGCATGTTATTGAAGGTGTTGTTTTTAACCCCTTTTTAGTGTTTGATTGTCTTTGTGATTTTCTTTAAGTTTCTTATGAATTAGGATTTGTAAGGCACTTCCTATTCACCAATCTGTAAGGCAGATTGTGAGATAGTTATAGGGTACTTTCAAAGGAAAGTAGAAGTCCCAAGGATTATTTTTGAGGGTTTGGGGAGGTTTATGATTTGATGACCTTGTACCAAATTGTTGGAAGTTCTATGTAAGGCATAGATCACTTTCATGGGTTTTGATTTCATTTCATTAGTATGTTTTAGTGGATGTGTATTCATCTAGACTCTATGCCCTTGGATAATAGCACTGCTCAAAGAAAAATAATATTTTAAAATCAAATAAAATCTTTAATTTATATGTTTTGTATGGAAAATGATCAAATCTTTGTTTTAAGACACCTATCCATTGCATGGTTTTTTGAGATTTAGCAAACCAATAAGGTACACATGCCTGAGTTGTGGAGCTCAAAGTCAAAGGAGGATTCCCATCCTTAGCAATGTTGTTCTTTTCTTGGTAGCTCTAGAAATGGGTACAGAGAGTCAAAGACATTTATTTCCAAATAGTAATCTACAAGAAAAAGTGACAACAGAAATTGGTGACTCTGCTAGGGAGGGTCATAGAGTCATGTTCATGGTTAAAATGAAGATACGAAGAGTTTGCAGTTCTCATAAGTAGTTTTGCGGCCTTGGTAAAGTTTTGTTGTGTTTTCTAGAAAGAAGCTGTAGAGAAGGAGTTTCAACAGCTAAAATGTTTGTCCTCTTCAAAGAGGTGGCAACTCTACCAAATATTTCCATGAAGATGTGAAGCAAGCTTTAGATCTACCAAGTTTTCCAACCAATATATTGGTGTGCAAACACAATGCTTCCAGGTATTTTGATTTGCATGTGCAATTTTTTCATGAAAATTAGTTGTAAAAGAAAAAACTCATGTTTCCCTATTCAGTGATTTTAGCACTAAGTGAGGGAAGGGTAGTTTCTACATACTTCTGGGACATGTTTTTCAGCTTAATTCTTTTAAGGTATTGAAGTATGTATGCATTTGGTGATAGCGGGTGTCCTCTTACTGCAAGTTGTGAATCATAACATTTTGTTAAGGGTGTGACTTCCATGTACATGTTTGAGAAGAGCTTAGACATGTTTCCATATAGTAGAACCCATGACATGTTCCTATAGTATTGTCTCTATGGAGAAGTACATGTCCATTTGTTTTGATAACATTGAGGGTTTCCCCAATGTTATTCCTACTGAAATTGGGAAATACATGCTAGATTTTAGTGGTGTTGAACTATTCATAGTAGACAAACATTTGGATGATGTCAGTCATATCCTCAATAATTTTGAGGTTGAACATGAAGATGTTTCTATGAGACTATTTGTTAAAACTCTTACAAAGGATGCAAGGGAGTGGTTATTATTCCTATCACCATGTTCAATTTCCTCTTGGGATGAGTTGTGTGCAAAATTCTTAAAATATTCTGATGAAAGACTTGATCCAGTGGTGGCAGCCAAAAAATTCTTGAATACCAGACATAAAGAAAATGAACTAGTTGCTTCTTTTAATTTCAGATTTATAGAAGCATTTGTTGGTATTCAAAGAAGATGTAGGCCCAAATTGATAGATTGTCTTGTGTTCTATTTGGACGCATTCACTTGGCAATTAAGATCCTTGCTAAGGGATAGAGAGCCTAAATCAATCCCTCGGGCATTTAGGATGCTAGAAGATTTGGAGAATGAATTGAAGTGTGAGATCCAAATGGATATTTTATATGTTGATTCTCACTATCATCATCCGGTCAATATTGAAGGTGAAATGGAAAATGATGATTAGTACCAAGGTATTGTTTTCTCTCATATTGATTATGAGGATTTTCTTAATGAGGTTGTTTCTCTCAGAAAAAAAGGAGGTAGAGCAAGATGTTTTGTATAGGATTTTGCAAGAAGAAGAGAAGGGGTTGCAAATGGTGGTTTTCCCTCCTGTTGATAATTAAAAGGCCAGTGAAGATATGTGCACAGATGAACTAGAGATTGAATTATTTTTAGACCTTATATCATGTGATGGAATGATTTATGGTTCCATGTCTGTGGCCCTACATGTGATGTTGATCAATAGTCCTATGTTTCTGTGGCTCCATCTAGTATGTACAAAGAAGAAGGATTTGCATCTGATAATAATGACGCAAGTGTTAAAATTGTTGTTGTGGATTATTCATGTTTGCATGTGTTCCCCTCATGTAGTTTTGTTGCAGAAGAATAAAATCAAGAACATGATAGTGAGTTGTCATGTTGATGAAAATTGCAATGATGAATGTTGTTTCTTGTTCATGTCCATGTTCTTCTTCCTTTGGTGAAGAGGATTGTGATAGTGTTGAGGACCTTATCTTCAATAATAGGGAAAATGAATTGTTTGATGGAAATAATGATGAAGATATATTCTCCCTAGTTGAAATGTTTATGAAAAGGGTTTACACTTGGTTCATAATATACTATATGAAGATATTATTGAGAAACCAAGCTTCTCAGTGGATGAACAATTTCATGAAGATAAATTTGAAGGTCTAGTTCCTTCTCAGCAGGTGAGTTTGTGATAATGCATGTTGATCATTTCATTTTATATCTTAATGTATTAATATGTAAACCTTGTATTTCCAATCCACATAATGATGAGGTAACAAATATCCCATACTTTCTAGAGTATGAGTGTGATGATGGTTGTGACTAGAAGAATCTGGGCAGTGACAAATATGATTTTATTGTTCAGCCCATGAATGTTCATGTATGTGGGAAACAAGTTTCTTATGATATTTTTAGGTGGCTGATCACATAAGTGGATGAGAATCAAAATTTTGATATAGGAGGGTTTTGGTATTTTTTTGGTGGCTTGGGGCCACTGAATAAAGTTTTAGCTCTGTAAAGTTTGTAAATATTCTTTCTAGTTTGTGTGTTTCCATGCTTGTTTTTCCTATTTTTGAGTGGTGTGTGTCCTAGAGTCTTGGGTTCTTGTCTTGAGCTTACATTCAAGCATCCTCGATCAGAGCCACTATTTGTCCAATTTTCCGTCATGCCAAGAATCTAAAGAGTTTTCCATATCTTGTTATAAGGTGAAGAGATAGGGTATAAATCTTGTAAGGATTTCAAAAAAAATTGTTTTATGTGCAAACCTTGCCCTTTTCTATTTTTGTGTTACCTTTTTGGGTCACTTAAACCAGTTATAAGCACATGTCTTAACTCATCATTGAGTAGGGCCAAGTTTCTTAAAATATTTTTACCTAGTGGGCCCGATTTAATTTTAGTCACTACCTCACTAAGCCCCATAAGTTGTTATTGTAAGGTGGCGGTCTCTTTTGTTAAATTATTGTTAACCATTGTGAGTGGGTGAGTAGTTAAGTTTCCCCTTATCATTGGCTCATGAACATTTTAAAATTTTAGAGGATAACCATTGCGACCCCACAAGTGTCTAGTTCGAGCCCTTTATCACTAGGTCGCTGACTCTTTTAGAACCATATCACTAACCTTGGCAACCCAGTGGTGGTTTATGTTTATCCTTTAGTCACCATATCACATACTTGTTTGGTGGTTAGTGAGATCCTTCATGACCTAGCTAGTGTTAAATTTTGATGTTTGTCTTTGGCTCGCGGTCTCTTCTCATGACCTAGATGTTTTCTTTGTGAGTTAACGAGTGAGTGCTACATGGAAAATGATGGGGTTGAGGTCAGATCTTTGGATGTAGATTAAAGGATGGTTAGATCAAGTTAATCTGATGGTTTTCATGTTTCTGATGTCCAATGATGCAAGCCTTTTATTCATCATGACATTGTGAATCTTTGACATGTGTCCACCATGACATCATCAACTGGAGGATAAAGCAGAAGATAATTGTTGGTCTGATCTAGTTGATCTGATGATAGGCATTATGCCTATTGGAACTCTAAAAAATCCAAGTAGCTATGAGTCCATAATCATAAATTTCTCCTAAGGCAATGTTCTGTGCTTCAAAAGAATAGTTTAAAAGGACCCTAGTTTGAGTGCACATAAAGATGGGCCTAATGATTTTCATGGGATGGGGCTTAGGACATGTGGTCTTTGCCTTTCATTAAGCATATGTAGATGGTTGCAACTCCCAGAATTCAATTCAGACAAGTTTTGAAGGTACCCATTTGAAGGGCTTTCTACAAATCTGCATTTTACATCTTGTTTGGTTTTAACTAAAGGACCTACTTTGATGATTTGTATCTAACACCTATTTGATGGTCATGATGAATGAAATATTGCATCATGTTGTAGGCATAAGAAAGAAGTACCACACCAATTTTTAGCACCCCATGTGCCTATTTTGTTAGGAATGAATGCAAAGTATTTTGGCAGTCATTCTATAGAAGTTGTTGTTGCATTCATGACTTGGATTGTCATTGATGTCAACACAATGATATTCTGGATATTAGCAGGAAAGCAGGTACAGTTTTGTTTTGCACACATGTTGTATTGTAGATTTGATTTTCTGTAGTTGATGGTATGTTCTTTGGTGTGTTATTAACTTATGGTTAACAGTGCAAAAAGAAATTCATTCATTTGTAAGAGTTATGAGCATTTTGGTGAAAGTAGTGTTTAGACAGTGTTTTTATGAAGCGATGTTCAGAAATCGGAGGATATCTCTTAGCTGGGATGGAATCTTATTTTTCATAGTTAAAGGGATGTTGGAGACTCATTAATGATGATGTGGTTCATAGCACAAACTTTGAGGATATGTTTGGAGAAAGTTACAGTATCTGGAAGCCGACAGTTTTATGTGAATTCTGTGTGTAGCGTGTAGAATTTATTATTTTGTAGTTGAGGACTGACTCATTTGTAATTATTTGAGTTTGGTATAAAAGAAGGAATTTTTTCCTTATTTTAATGTGTACTATGAAGATTGAGATGCCAATATATGCATGAAGTGAAGAAAAGAGCTAATTCAGTGATGAAGGAAGACTTGTGAGTACAGAGATCTAGAATTGTGATCTTGTGTAGCAAAGAGTGTGGTTTTGGCATAGTGTGAAGGAGGTAATATATTTCATATTATTATATTGAATAATTCTAAGATCTTTTGGATAGTGGGCTCATAGATCTTGCCTTGAAGCTGTTTGGGCAGTGGGTCCTTTTGTCTTCTATAAACTCTTAACCAGGTTAGAATCTTTTAACAAGGATTTAAAATCTCCTAACAGGGATTTATATGTACTGAATGTATTTCATAAGACTCCTAATAGGGTCCATCCTCTAACAAGGAAATTTCATATTAGTGCATCATTTTTTGGTTATCATTCCCACCGGGGTTTACTCTTTTCAAGAGGTTCCCTAGTCAACATATCTTGTGTTATTGTGCAATTGTGTATGATTATCTTTCTATGGTTGATCAGTACATTGATTATATTGTTTAAAGCTATTGAATGGATAAATTATCTGATAACTGATTCACCCCCCCCTCTTAGTTATCTTGGGGATCTTTACTTTCTAACAATTGGCATCAGAGCGATAGGTCCTTGAAAGAAAAGTTTAACAACTTAAGGAGATCCATGGTGAATTTCAGAAAAGAAAGCCCTAAGTTTGATGGAGTAAATTTTGACAGCTGGAAAGAAAAGATGAAGACACATCTATTGTGTTTAGGACCAAGTTATTGGTTTATTACAAAGAATGAGAAGACTATCATTGAGGAAGACAATTTAAGGCAGGAACTAAAGATGAACTAGATCTATTCATGTGTAACATACTTGCAAGAGAAGCACTTTTGTCAGCACTACCAGAGAATGAATATAGTCAGGTAAGATGTTTGACAGCATCTCATGCAATTTGGAAAGCTTTACATTCTACTTTTGAAGGTGATGAACATGCACAGAAGGCTAGATTACATAATTGGATTTGTGCATTTGAAGATATCAGAATGATGGAAGATGAATCTATTAGAAGTTATATTGGTAGGATGTCTGAGATTGTAATAGGAATAAAGTCTTGTGGAGGTGATAAGATAGAGAATGAAGTGATATGGAAAATTCTAAGAACTTTGACACCAGTATTCAAGCAGACAACGTAGATGATTGAACAAGTAATACCTTGTACATCAAAATTTTCAAGAGAGACTCTTCTTGGAAGATTAGAAACAGCAGAGATGAACTTGAGATTATCAGAAGAGCTACCTAGAATGGAAACAACATTCAGTGCTCTTAACATTAGACCTACAAGAAGTACTAGTGTGAATGGAGATTATGCCAGCAGTAGCAGATCTGAGGAAGATAAGAAGATTGAAGAAGGTATTGCATTACTTGTAAAAAGAGAACCAGATGGTAAGAAAATCTTTAAATGTTGGACTTGTCAAGAATATGGTCATTTTGCATCTAAATGTCCTAAAAGAGTTAAGAAGTATAGAAGCAACTTTAAACCTAGGAGATCTAAAGAATGTTATTATGCAAATGATGAAGATCTTGAAGTAGGAATTGAAAAACATTTAAGTGACAGTGACAATGATAACTTTGAGGAAATAGGATTTGTAGCAATTAAAGAAGAAAGTTCTGAATTTGATAAAAGGGAAGAAAAAGCATTGGTTTCACAAGTTGAAAAGAAATCTGATTGGATTATAGACAGTGGTTGTTCACATCATATGACTTGAAATAAAAGAAATTTTGTTAAGTTAGATAATTATGATGGAGGAATTGTTAGGGTTGGTAACAATGCACGTTGTTTGATTAAGGGTATAGGATCTATTACTCTTGATGGAAAGACTAACACTGATGATGTTTACTTTGTTGATGGACTGAGACATAATCTACTAAGCATTGGACAATTGGCTGATAAGGGTTATCAAGTTTGGTTTTCTGAGAAAACTTGTGTAATAAAAGATAAAGATGGAAATCTGATTGGAAAAGGATCTAGAACCAGAGGTAATGTATTTCAGTTGAATCCTACTGAGATGACATGTTTCATAACTAGGATTGATGACAGTTGGTTATGGCATAAAAGGTTTTGTCATATAAACTTTGATAATATTGTCAAGGTGAGTACTACACTTGCGGTAATAGATTTACCTAGAATTATGAAACCTACTAACATGATTTGCAAAGAATGTATGATGGCAAAGTAGAAAAGGAGTTCATTTCCCAAAAAGAAGTTCACATCGAAAGAGAAGCTAGAGATTGTTCATACAGACTTGAGTGGTCCTACTAGGACTAGAGGATTCTATGGAGAAAGATATTTTATGATTCTTGTTGATGATTTTACAAGAATGATGTGGATTGCTTTTTGAAAGAAAAATCTGAAGCATTTGATAAAGTTAAGATCATGAAAAGAAAAATTGAGAATGAATTTGGAATGAACATTAACTGTCTAAGATCTGGTAGAGGTGGTGAATTTACATCTAGAGAGTTTAACACCTTTTATGAAATGAATGGTATTAAGAGACAACTTTCAGCCCCTAGAACACCAGAACAAAATGGTATTGCAGAAAGAAGGAACAGGTCAATAACTGAAGCAGCAAGAGCTATGTTGTTTGAAAATGATTTGGCTAAGAATTTTTGGAGAGAAGTAGTGAACACAGAAGTATACACTATGAACAGAGTACAAATCAGAGCAGATACAAACAAGACACCTTATGAATTATGGTTTGGACATACACCCTCAGTTAAGTATTTTAGAATTTTTGGAAGTAAATGTTATATAAAGAAAGATGATGATATAGGAAAGTTTGATCCCAGAAGTGATGAAGGAATATTTCTTTGATATTCTTTAAAAAGAAAAGGATATAGATGTTATAACAAAAGAACTAAGACTATTGTTGAAAGTGCAAATGTAAAAGTTGATGAGAAGTTTAAAATTCAGGAAAGAATGTTTGATTATGAATCTGATGGAGAAGCACAACCTCAACCTAACATTGAAAATGCAGAATTATTTTTTGAAACTAACAGTGATTTGCTGAATGAAAGTCATACTGAAGAAAACAAAGAAGAAAACAAAGAAGAAAATAGAGAAGAAAGTAGAGAAGAATCTACAGTTGGAACAAGATCAGTAACTATGACACCTAATAGGTATACTTCAAGACATCACCCTGTTGAGCAAGTTATTGGAAGTTTAGATAGAGGAGTTTTGAATCGAAATAAGGTACATTTATGTTTGATTTCTCAAATTGAACCTAAGAATACTAATGAAGCTTGTGAAGATGAAAATTGGATTAATGCTATGAAAGAAGAACTAGAGCAGATTGAAAAAAACAAGACATGGGAATTGGTCCCTAGACCTGAAGACAAGAATGTGATTGGAACAAAGTGGGTATTCAGAAACAAGATGAATGAACAAGGAGAAGTGATAAGAAACAAAGCAAGATTGGTATGTAAAGGACATTCACAACAAGAAGGAATTGACTATGAAGAAACTTTTGCACCTGTGGCCAGACTTGAAGCAGTGAGAATGTTTCTAGCATATGCAACTTACAAGAAATTTAGAGTATATCAGATGGATGTGAAGTCAGCATTTTTGAATGGTGAATTGGAAGAAGTCTACATTGAGCAGCCTAAAGGTTTTCCTTTGACACAAGAAGGAGATATGGTATGTAAGTTAAAGGAAGCTTTATATGGATTAAAACAAGCACCTAGAACCTAGTATGCAAGATTGGATAAGTATTTATTGAAATTGGGATTTATAAAAGGAATGGAAAATAGTAACTTATACACAAAAGAAATTGAGAATGGTTTGTTGGTTATAGTTATATTTGTTGATGATATTATCTTTGGAGGAGAAGATGAAGCTAGTGACAAATTTGCAAATGAAATGAAGATTGAATTTGAGATGAGCATGATTGGAGCAATGAAATATTTTTTGGGATTATAGATAACACAAAGCAAGGAAGGTATATTTGTAAGTCAGAATAAGTATTTAAATGAATTATTGAAAAGATTTGGAATGGAAGATTCTAAACCTATTGGAACACCTATGGTAACCAGACATAAGTTATCTAGCAAAGATGAGACACCAGCAGTTGAGCAGAAAAAGTATAGATCTATGATTGGAGGATTGTAGTACTTGACACATACAAGACCTGATATAGCACATTCAGTGGGGATTGTAGCAAGATTTCAAGTAGTTGCTAGAGAATCACATTATGCAGTAGTAAAGAGGATACTGAGATATCTGAAAGGAACAATGGATTATGGATTATGGCATGAGAATTATAATGACTTTACTTTATGTGCCTATACTGATGCAGATTGGGGAGGCAGCATTGATGACAAGAAAAGAACCAATGGTGGAGCCTTTTTTCTTAGAGGTAAATTGGTCTCTTGGCTAAGTAAAAAGAAGAATTGTACTTCACAAAGCACAATAGAAATAGAATATGTTGCATCAGCAAATAATTGTAATCAGTTTATTTGGATGAAGCAGATGTTGAAGGATATTGAAATAAAGTTTGATGAGCCTATTGTTATACATTGTGATAACACTAGTACAGTGAGTATGTCAAAAAATTCTATTTTACATTCTAAGCCTAAACATATTGAGATCAAGTATCATGTTGTAAGAGAGAAAGTTGCAGAAAAAGAAGTAAGATTGGAGTACATAAGTACAAAGGAGCAGATAGCAGATATATTTACAAAGCCTTTACCTAAGGATACATTTGTGTATCTGAGAGGTATGCTTGGGGTTATGCCCCAACCTATTTTTGAGAATTGATGCAAATGATTGCATCTGTCTAGTGGTATATGAGCCCTATCTTTCTTCTGGATTGGATGTTGGAACTTCCTCGATGGGGGAGTTTATGAGTTGAGTCATGAGGACTCTTGTCATTGTATTTTTCTGAAAAGTGTCTTTTGACATTAAGTTGTTGTTGACTTAGTGATGGAATTTCTATCATTGATGTCAATGGGGGAGAGATATACATGAAAAACATTGTGGATTGTATGAGAGAGCTGAATAGGAAAATGAAGCAAGATTTAATTTGATATTTTGCAGTGATGTTGTAGTATTGGATTTTTGGAACGTTGGATGTTTTTCATCTATGTTGCCATCAATGCCAATGGGGGAGATTATTAGGAATGAATGCAAAGTATTTTGGCAGTCATTCTGTAGCAGTTGTTGTTGCATTCATGACTTGGATTGTCATTGATGTCAACATAGTGATATTCTGGATATTAGCAGGAAAGTAGGTACAATTTTGTTTTGTACACATGTTGTATTGCAGATTGGATTTTGTGCAGTTGATGGTATGTTCTTTGGGTGTTATTAACCTATGGTTAATAGTGCAAAAAGAAATTCATTCATTTGTGAGAGTTATGAGCATTTTGGTGAAAGCGGTGTTTAGACAGTGTTTCTGTGAAGCGATGTTCAAAAATTGGAGGATATCTCTTAGCTGGGATGGAATCTAATTTTGTACAGTTAAAGGGATGTTGGAGACTCATTAATGATGACATGGTTCATAGAACAAACTTTGAGGATATGTTTGGAGAAAGTTATAGTATCTGGAAGCCGACAGTTTTATGTGAATTTTGTGTAGCATGTAGAATTTATTATTTTGTAGTTGCGGACCGACTCATTTGTAATTATTTGATTTTGGTATATAAGAAGGAATTTTTTCCTTATTGTAATGTGTACTATGAAGATTGAGATGCGAATATATGCATGAAGTGAAGAAAAGAGCTAATTTAGTGATGAAGGAAGACTTGTGAGTACAGAGATCTGGAATTGTGATATTGTGTAGTAGAGAGTGCGGTTTTGGCACAGTGTGAAGGAGGTAATATATTTCATATTATTCTATTGAATAATTCTAAGATCTTTTGGATAGTGGGTTCAAAGATCTTGCCTTGAAGCTATTTGGGCAGTGGGTCCTTCTGTCTTCTATAAACTCTTAACTGGGTTAGAATATTTTAACATGGATTCAAAATCTCCTAACAGGGATTTATATGTACTGAATGTATTTCATAAGACTCCTAACAGGGTCCATCCTCTAACAAGGAACTTTCATATTAGTGCATCATTTTTTGGTTATCATTCCCACCGGGGTTTACTCTTTTCAAGAGGTTCCCTAGTCAACATATCTTGTGTTATTGTGCAATTGTGTATGATTATCTTTCTATGGTTGATCAGTACATTGATTATATTGTTTAAAGCTATTGAATGGATAAATTATCTGATAACTAATTCACCCCCCCCCCCCCTCTCAGTTATCTTGGGGATCTTTACTTTCTAACATATTTGACATGTTTGTCGAAGTCATTCTGTTTGCAATTTCTTAGTTTCTCCAGGAGTGCACAGTTCAATTTTCTGAGTGGCTACTTTGGGGCCTTGCCATTTGCATCGTGTTCGAGATCAAACATAATTGAATGGTTTTTCATACTATAGATGTGGAAGTGATGCTCCTTGATAAGTTTTAGATAAGTTTTAGATCATGAAAAATTCATTTGACCCATTTGCTCGATCAATTCCGAATGCTATTTTTGCGAATCTGATTGTTTTCGGTTCAGAATGTTCTAAGTGGCCAATTTTAAGGATTAATAATTGACAATCGGTTGATCATCCCAAAAATATGATTGTAGCTTTTTTTTCTATGTGTCAGAGAGATCATCTATCCAAGGTTTCAAACCGTGAAGGTTTCATTTGATCGGGTTGCAAGGATCAGTAAAAAGGATTTCAAAAATGTTTAAAAATGCAGATAGGGAAACTCTGCAAAGTAGCCTTTTTTTGAAATTAATAGTTTTTGGTCAGATGCTCTTCTTTGATTGGTGATTATTTTTTTGTGATCTTTTCATATGAGGATTTTTCCAGAACAAGTGGCTCACCCCCAGCTCGTCATTTCATATTTTTCAATCATCTCTTTTAGGGTCAGTCGGCAGTGATTTTCACTTTGTGTTTGTCGGCAGTTTCTGAACAAGCATTTTCAACTTTTAAAATCTCCTTCCTTGTTCATTTTTGGACGAAGCAATTTTACAGGATGTTTCTCTATAATACAAAGTTTGTACTCGCCAACTTTTAGCTTCTAGCAATTTGTTTTGAGCAATGTTTTTAAAAGGCGACTGGAGGAATTTTATTCAAATTTGTCGACTGGTGAAGTACTAAAAGTTGAAGCTTTTTAAAGTTTCTAGATATTCGGATTGGATCCGGTTGCAACTGAAAGTCATTTGGGTAATATTTTTGAGGTCCGGGTGTTTGAATTCAAAAAAAATTTAGGCCGAACCCGCCTGGGGTCCCGCCTACTTCGTCATTTTAAAGAGCAGTGTTTTGGAGTCTAATTTTTGGTACTTTAAGGGAAAATGTATTGTCATAAATGGATTTTTTTGTTGAAGAGAAAACATGAACCCTTCTTGCCAGGGAAAATGTGCCCAATTTGATTATTTTGGAACAAATGCTACTATTAGCATTAGAAGTAAAATCTTTTAAAAAAACAACAAAGCTAGTTGCTTACATATTGATGAAATTTCTTATGCAAGGCCATTTGCTTTTAAAAGATGAAGATCTTCAACTCCTTTTCACCATGGGAGGCTGAATTGGTTCATTTTCCATTTTATTACTAATGTGCATTTGTATTTAATTAATTAAGCTTGCAGCCACTCCACCAACTGGACTAATTGAACTTCCTATATGCCTTTTCTTATATGGCTGTGTGCATATCCCTTGTATCACGAATTTGCTGCTATATACACCATGGATTTGATGCTTCATATACACCCAAAAGAAAAATAGGAGAATGTTATTGTATTTGTGGGAAATGTGGGTAGTTTTATACATGATTATGTGCACTATCAAGTGTTGGGCGAGTTAAGAATGAAGGAGTGTTGCATATAAATGGTGGATAGATTCACATAGACACTAAGGGGCTGCATGATTTTTCTTTTCAGCCTGCATGAGCCTCCAGATGAAGTTTTGTGTGTGCAGCACAAAGGAGAATGAGATTGGGGCAGCTTGTGTGGGGCCTCATTCAAAATATTTTCCCTATATTTGATATATTGTCTGCAATTTTTAGAAGGTTGTGTGAGCCTCCATTCATGCTGTGTATGCAATAGGGTATGCACATTCTCCATTTGTTGGGGCTTCACAAATATTATGTCATACAGAGAAGTTGAAGCAGCACACACCAAAAATGAGTTGTTGCACATGTTTCTAATAAAGTTCTGGGTACGCCTATTGATCTTGTGTGCATTTTCAATACTTAAAAACAAACAAGGAAGTAAGAGGAATGCATGTTTCCATAAAGGTTGCACAATAAATTTTTATACTCACGCACTAATGGAAAGGTTGTCACTATTTTGAGAAAGGATGCTTCAGCAGGAAATCACGTGAATGAAGAGCTGGGCCGTTGAATGGTGGACTGGGCATAGAAAAATATCCCACATTCATCTTGCCATGAGTAAATCAAGTATTTAAAAGAAAAAGTGCCAACTTAGGTAGTAAAGTGAAGTTGGAAGAGGGCTTTGTGGATGGACCATTGATGTGTGCGGGCCTGGGTAGTGTTTTCCAGCTAGGTGCACACTACAATAAATTTTGAAAGAATAGTTATTATAAAGCCATGGGGATTTATCCCACATTGGCTATGTACAAGGAAAATAGATGTTTTAATACCCAGACCCACAATATGCTAGTGTCTCAAGTAGACACTCAGTAGGAGGATTTCATCATGCATGCATAAACCAAGGTGCTTGGTTGGTGCCAATTGGTTGCTGATGAGAATGGCAGGCCCCACATATCAAGAAAGGTAATTTTGATGAAATGTGAAGTTGCAGATCTGATGCCTTGGGATGTGTGCCATGAGATCGATAGTGGTTGCTATAGCACATGGTGAAATTTTCTTGGGAGTTAACATATGTGAGATAATGATGTGTTGACATGTGTCAAGGTGGTGATGTGGTGAAATAATATAGTCAAGTGCCTGGGTGGGTAACACAGTGAATGAAAATGTGACAAGTGGTGTGACAAGTGGCACAAGCTATGCAGATAGTCCAACAAAGTGATGAGGTGGACCATTGGACCAACAGGATCGTGTCATGTGTCATATGGGACCCACCTTGGAATTTCAAATCTGCAGCAAATATTAAAATCTAAATTTATATAGTTTGTACTATATAAGTAAATCAAAAATTTAAATGATGTTGTCTGCTCACGAAAATGCTTTCTGGAGGCATGATTTTTGTTAGAATATACAAGTATTATATGTTTTCGAAAACGATAGAAGACCAGGAATGTAATAGCAATGGTTAAAATTAGTTTTGACCAAATTGGTAGAAGTGGTGATCAAAATTTGGTGAAGATTTTTCAATCTAGATTTGATTGATTTACAGATCTGGCAAAAGGGGAAGAATTAGATTTCTTGCAAGTTGGTTGCTTTAAAGATATTTTTCTTTGGTTTCATGAATAGATCAGATTTATTTCTTCTTCCAAGGTATTCATTACTGATTTGATCTTTTTTAGAGGAAGTGGCTGATTATTCCCGGGCATATCTTGTAGAGGTACAATTAGATCAAATTTCTTTCTCCTCCAGATTTTGGGATTGCTAGTTTGGTTTAGGGTTTTTGACCTAAATGATCTCTTGCTTGTTGCATCCTTGTTCCTATAAAAGGATTTTTGTGATCATTTAGAAGGTGCTGGCTGGAAATTCTTGACACAGGAAGCTAAAAAGCTAAGTGTGTATCCTAAGTCCATATTGTAATATGTTTTGCTAGTTGTATCAGTAGAGGGGGAAAACCTTCAAAATCCTTTGCATATTGTCTAAGAGTTGTATTCTAGAATATTTTGTAATACACGAACTTGAATCCTTATACTTAATATAGTCTTTAGTTTTCAGATCTCTCCTTTGGTTGTGCTTCTTGAGTTTTGGGTTTTCTGATTCATTGCTTGGAGTTTATTTGTGTATGCATTTTATTTTCAGCCTTGATCGAGGATCAAGTTAAAGGTCTCTGAATGAAACATAGATTCATTTGGTTCAATTAAAAGTATGTTTGTAAGTAGTGTATGAATCTAGTTTATTGTGTTTATGGCTTGGAATCTGTGTTATTGTATTTTGTATCTATCTCAGATATATTGCCCAATGGACAAGGCACTGATAAAAAATTAGTATCTCCTATAGTGATGCTAGTTTGGCATGGTTGTTTACATTTTGTAAGAAATCAAGTTAAAATCCTTTCAATCCTTTTAGTTTTATGTATTTAGGCCTCAGTTATTTCATAGTAATGGAGAGTCAATGAATGAATGGTTATCATTTAGTAATTTCTTGCTATTATCTACTTTGTTTAATCCAGTCCTGGTGTTGTAAATAAGTGTTCTATTATACTAGATTAGGTGCACCCGCCTTGGTTTTGCAGAGCCAGAAGTGCAGAGGGCAGTCTTGTCCCTATAGTTGGTCCAGTTACCTACAGATTTCCCACATTTGGAACTGACCATTCCCAAAATTAGTCTTAGGTATATTGGTGTCTCATGGAGTGTAAAATCTTTTGAAGAACCAACAATGCCTCAATGAAAATTTTCTCAAAGGTTAGTGATTGCAGGATCACACCTTTTTGACAAGTATGCCATATGATGTCACAACGCAGTTTCAAGCAAAGATAAAGTAAGGTCAGATATGATTGATTTGATGATTGGTGCATTTCCTCAGTGAGAAGATGATTGAGAGTTACTTATCATGGGATCATGCCTATGAAATGTATGTCCTTCCCGATGATGAGATAAAATGGTGGGTCCTCAATGCCAAGTAGATGCTGATGTATTATTTTTTGATTGGTTGCCGAGGGAAATTGATGCAGAAAATAACATTTTAAATCAAAATGAAGGTATTGTTTAATTTATGTGAGTCACATGATCTCCTAGGAAGAAGTAAAGATCAACAACCATGTTTTAAAATTTAACATGACCCATTATATTTTGAATACTTGAATTTATCAAGGGTTTTTAGCAGTGTTGGTGTGGCTGAAGTAGGCGGAAAATGATTGAACCATACAAATCAGATTTCTGGGTTTGATCTGATCTAATCTAACAAAGTTAAGGGGAATAACTGTAGTGAAGGATGGATGAATAAATACAAAGGTGGCCAATCTACTAGTGTTGATTATGTTAGTCATGAAGGAGGACTTTTGAAGAGACACTTTTCTGGAAAAGGTGTCCATGCCATGGAGAAGTGGGTGAAATGGTCCTACTATTTATTATGTAGCCAAAGATACATAAGGGTTTCAATGATGCATTTCCTATCCTTATGGCTTATCAGTTAGGGTTTCTCTTGAACTAAAGATTAGATTGGATCTGATTGCTCATAGTTTTATGGCATGTCTTTTCTGTAATTATTTGATGTGTAGTTGGTTTTTGAGGTAACTATTGTGTTGCCCTAATTTTTCCCTAAATGACCCCAAGCTTGTAGCAATCCTTGTTCTTATAAAAGGATTCCCAAGGTAATTTAGGAGGATCCTTTTTCGAAGAAGTGTTCTTCTTTTATTGAAAAACCTAGCTAGAAACCTAAGTATAGTCTTGTTCAGAGATTTTATGGCTATTGTTTGATGAAGCTATGTTCTTATTGAATACATTTGAAGCTTGGCATGTTATTGAGGGATTTTTTTTAACCCATTTTTAGTGTTTGATTGATTTTTTGAGTTTCTTTATGTTTCTTGTGAATTAGGATTTGTAAGGCACTTCCTGTTCTTCAATCTATAAGGTAGATTATGAGATAGTTATAGGCTACTTTCAAGGAAAGTACAAGTCCCACGGATTATTTATGAGGGTTTGGGGAGGTATATGATTTTTATGACCTTGTCCTAGATAGTTGGAAGTTCTATGTAAGGCATAGATCACTTTCATGGGTTTTGATTTCCTTTCATTAGTATTTTTTGGTGTCCATGTATATTCATTTAGACTCTGTACTGTTGGATAATAGCATTGGTCAAAGATAAAAAAACTTTTAAAATCAAATCAAATATTTAATTTATATGTTTTGTATAGAAAATGATCAAATTTGTGTTTTAAGACACCTATCCACTGCATGGTTTATCAAGATCTAGTAAACCAATAAGGTACACCCATCTGATTCTATGGAGCTCAAAGTCGAAGGAGGATTCCCATCCTCAACAATGTTTTTCTTTTCCTGGTAGATCTAGAATTGGGTACAGAGAGTCAAAGGCAATTATTGCTAAATAGTAATCTACCAGAAAAAGTGACAACACATAAAAAATGGTAATTATTTACCTTATTACATATAATAAACACAAAAACACTAACCTTTGAATAGTGGTAATTTGGAATCACCACTATTTGTGTATGTGTGTGGGGAAGATGTAAGATTCACTCCAAAATCCAAATTCCCAAAGGAGAGATCCAATTAATACACAATCGAATCAATCTATAAAGAATATGAAAGACAGAGAGAAATCCTATACTTCCCCATAGTTGGAATAAGCTTGAAATCTGAAATAATTGAAGTGCAAATAATAACCTTGAATTAGGGCAGATCTGGAAAATGTTGAATTCTGGCTTATGTATGAACTTTCTAAAGATTTTGTCACTTGCTCTGGATTGGAAATGTCAAGGTGGACAAAACCCAGAAATATTTTCTCCAAATTCACACAAGTCGACTTTGACCTTTTAAAAGGTCAAAGACCACATTATTTATTTGAAGTCTGATTCTGATTCTGTTCGCAGATCCTGAAAGATTGTTGAAAAGGGTATCTGAATTCACTCTCAAATCTAAGATTCCACACCTGTACCTACAAGAAAAATGGTTTTTTTGTTTGTTTGGGGGGTTTGCCTTGGTCAAACACTGGTTTGGAATCAACCTTAATATTGAAATTGAAATAGGAGAATGCTAGCAAGTAGTAGAAATGAATCTAACAATGAAGCTATGCAATTCAATAGATATGCTAATTTATTTGGAATGTAATCAAATATATTGATATGAAAGATTGAACATAACATAATCAAACCTCCATGATTGTATGCTTGAAATCCACCTAGAGGAAACAATGATATGGATCTTGAAGATGAACAAAGGATCTTGAAGGAAGATCACACCACCATGGTGGCTAGATCTAGGGTTTGAATGATAGATCTTGAATGCTTGAGCCAAATCCCTTCAATAGCTTGAATCCTTGATCTTCAATGGAGAACTTGGATAAAGAAGAAGACTTGAATACTTGAATGAATGCTTTCTTGATCACCTTGAGAGCTTGAGAACTTGAGCATGAAAACTTGATGTGAATGTGAGATATGAAAATGAGAGAGGAAGGCCTCCTTTTATAGTGAACTAGGGCACACTCCTCTAGATGGGCCACCTTGAAGAATTAAATCTTAATTAGGTCCTCACCTTTAGAAAATATACTTTGATTAAATACCATTAAAGGATTTACCGTTTCAAAGCCCGAAACAGCCGACCTAGAAGCAGGAAATAATTTTCTTGAAAGCCAAATGGGTGGGAATTGAAACTCTAAATTTTTGGTAGGAAGAGTTCAAGGTCGAGGTTGACCCTAACCTAGTCAGGGTCAAGGTTGACCCTGACCTAGTTAGGGTCAAGGTCGACTTTGACCTCAAACCCTAACTTTGTTAGGATTTGCAGAAAAGGTTCCCGGAGATGCCAGAAATGCAGGATTTGATATCTAAACAAGACCTAGTGTCAGGAATAGATAGAAAATCCTCTGAATGATGTGATGAAGGACTAGGAGGTTTCATTTCTAAACCCTACCTAAAAAATGGAGCCATGGAAAGAGGAAAATTAGAAAAGTCCATAAGACCTTAACCCTAATTTCACCTAGAATGAAGAAATCAAGTGCAGAGAAGAAGTGGAAGACAAGGGAGAATGAAAAGATGCCAATCATGACCCTAAACCACTTACTTGGAGGGCTAAATGCTCTTAACATGGAAGTGATTCCATTTTAAGATGATACATTAAGCCCCCACTTTAACAAGAGTATGGATTCGATGCAAACTCTTGGTAAAGGAGAAGAGATCCCGATGGATTCAAAATGAGATAAAATAACACTTAGATGAAGACACAAGCCCCCATACCAAGGATTCTAACTCATCATACATACATGAGGGTATACAAAAGAACAAGGGTTAGTACTAAACAACCCAAATCAATTAGCATAAGAAACCTTGCTAAGAAATATTTCTCATACCAATATCATATTTGGAAAGCTATCATAAAAGCATAAATGATTACATAAGAAAGACAAGAGCAACACTATAGACAACATAGCTTCATGATCCAGTCCTACTAGCATGAAAGAAAAAAGAGAGAAAAGAGAAAGTGATTACCTCACTCAGTAAAATGCCCACCTTATCGTGAATCACCCTGGAGGGAGAGCCCAACAGGTTCACCCATAAACTATGCTTGTAATTGTAATGTGTCTTCTGATGGCTTCTAGAATACCCATAGATCCACCTTCTTGTATCACTTATGAATATAAAATGCATGTCTTCTCAGGATTTAGCAACTTATGTGCATTACCTTTGAAAGATTTAGCATATAGGTGCGTGTCTTTTCAGGATTTAGCAACTTATGTGTGTTACCTTCCAAGATTTAGCATATAGGAAACTAGAAATGCATGTCCCTTTAGGATTTAGCAACTTATGTGCTTTACCTTTAGAGGATTTAGCATATTGAAAAATTTTAAAAATGTGTGTCTCCTCAGGATTTAGCAACTTATGTGCATTACCTTCGGTAGATTTAGCATATGAATGTGTGTCTTTTTAGGATTTAGCAACTTATGTGTGTTACCTTCCAAGATTTAGCATATAAAAATAAAAAACTATAGTACAAGGGAGGCCCTATATCTGCCCCCCTCCTTAATATGGAAAAAACATACTATTTTGGCATGTTAAGGAAAGAAAGAACAAGGATAAAGCCTTATGTAGCATCAAGACAATATCCATAGACAACACTCAGTCCAAGCCAAGAAGGTCATAGCTCCTATGAGGCCATGGAAGAGATGAATGTAAAAGATATCATGCAAGAAGTGAAAAGGAAGTAACCCTTAATAAGAGATAGCACACTATTCAGTTTCCAAGGTGAGAGATGTATCAACCATGGAAACCCAATGTCAAACAACAAATAAGGTTTGCATAAAGGACATAGGTCTGCAAATGCAAACCATAATTTTCATGTATGATTGGATATCACATAATAGATAGATACTGCTTAACTAAGGAAAGAGGTGAATCCCTAGAAAAGAAGAGAATATCGAATGAAATAACAATCCATAAATGTGAATAAGATAGAAAATCATACCAAGCCCCCAAGGCTAAAGTACTTCTACCAAACTTACAATCTGTATTTGTGACTCCATGTGTGATTGTTTGAAGATAGAATAGAAGGATAAGGCATCTTTTCCCCCCAAGTGTAGGAACAAAGATGGAAGAGGATACCTACTTCACAAAGCAAGGATATATCCTGCTTACAACAATGTATAGTATATCCTTAGTGAGAGATATTGACCCCTACATCCAAGAGTATAGATAATTGTGAAAAGGATATGTCACTTATGGAAAAGGACCCTCAATGAAAAAGATCTTATCACCAAGACCTCTATCAAAGAAGAGTGCATTTAGATAAGATATCATCTTTCAAAAAGGCGGGAACAAAGATTCAATCATCAAGCCCCCAGTGAAGAAGAGCAAGAGGAATCTTTGGAATGAGGGAAACAACTCTAACACTAAAGCAAGGGTGAGAGTTTATAAAGAACATAATTTTCAACATAGAGAAGAAGTGATGACTTAGGACAACAACTTCTCATGTAAGAAGGTTATCCATAGTCAAAATATCTATCAATATGATGAAATAATATTGCAATATAAACAAATACCACTTAAGCTAAGGAAAGGAGTTCCCTTAGAAAAAGAGAAGGAAGGAATATCCTTGCCCCCCAAGGGATGAAAGACAAGGGATATTTTTACAAAACACATGTCCTAGAAAATATTTCCTAAGAAGAAAATATAATTCCTAGGAATGGATAAAAACATCATGTAAGATTATGGAAGAAGGAAACATGAAGAATACCAATTAAATCTTAATAAAAAGACCTAATGGATCATAAAAGACTGGATAAAATTATGCCTCTTGCCCCTCAGTCATGAGACAAGAAGAGAGGAACATTTACTCCAGCTCTAATGGAGGGGAATCCCCTATATCAAAATTATGAAGAAGTTGTAAGACTGAGTGAGAAAAAGGTATAATTCCTCACGCAGCCCTATCCCTAACATATAATTTGAAGTGGTTGCAATCAGAAAGCAAATGAGTATTATGATAGTGGAAAGGACATTTAAATTTGTACAAAGCATCAATAGGCATAGGTCTAAATCTTTCCTTCTTAGAATTCATTAGCTCCACATATACTGTCTTAGCAATTTCTTGACGAGTGTTAGGATTATCCATTAGAGGTGTAGAGAGATGAACGCTAAGGGGAAGATGAAGATCCACACCACTTAACTTGACTTGAGATTTAGAAGTGCCAACACCACTCATATCTAGTTTAGGAGGTATATTAATGGGAAATTTAATACCATGTTCATTAACTCCTAACCCTAAACCTTTATAGCCTTGTTTAGTCACCATATTATATCCAGTAGTGTACATATCATGCAAAGCTTCTACAGGAGGTGATTATTTATCATGTTCATGAGTAAAGGTCGTATAAGGTGGGATAATAGGTTTGGAAGAAGTTTCTTTATTCTCACCTTGAATATCATCCTGAACAAGAGGAGGAGGTAAATCAAAGAAATCTTGCACATCTGCATCCTGCACTACAGCTTGAATCCCATCATAAGTATGGGAAGAGGGAGGATTAACAGATGGAGAATTAGGTATAAGAATAGGAAGATTAGGATGAAGAGGAGGATTAATAGGATGAAGATGAAGATTAGGAAGATTAGGATTGATAGGATTAGGATTAAGAAGATTGGGAGATGGTGTATCATATACCCCATTCTTCACATAATCCAAAAGATGAATAAGGCTACCACATAAATCCCTAAGAAAAGTTTTAAATGTAGGTAGACTAGTATCAGTCAATTTCAGAAAAGCATAAGCAAGAGAAAAGTGAAGAGTCATCAATGTTATGAAATGAATAATACCCTCATAAACATCATATGCATTATAAAGAGATGCTAGAAGAAGAGTAATAACAAACATGATTATGTACCAAAACATCTTAACAATCTTCATGATAAAAATGAAAGAAATATGTTCTTGTATTTTATCAAATATATAGATTTTTTTTTGTATTTTTAAAGTATAGATGTAAGAGAAAAATGTAAATCTAACACCAAAAAGAAAGAGAGTAAGCTAGTCAGGTTCACCAAAATGAATAGTGGTAATTTGGAATCACCACTATTTATGTATGTGTGTGGGGAAGATGTAAGATTCACTCCAAAATCCAAATTCCCAAAGGAGAGATCCAATTTGATCAACCAAGAGGTTAATACACAATCAAATTAATCTATGAAGAATATGAAAGAGAGAGAGAAATCATATACTTCCCTATAGTTGGAATAAGCTTGAAATCTGAAATAACTGAAGTGCAAATACTAACCTTGAATTAGGGCAGATCTGGAAAATGTTGAATTCTGGCTTATGTATGAACTTTCTGAAGATTTTGTCACCTATCATGGACTAGAAATGTTGAGGTGGAAAAAACCTAGAAATCTTTTCTCCAAATTCACATAGGTCGACTTTGACCTTTTAAAAGGTCAAAGACCACATTATTTATTTGAAGTCCGATTCTGATTCTGTTCGCAAATCCTAAAAGATTGCCAAAAAGGGTATCCGAATTCACTCTCAGATCTAAGATTCCACACCTATACCTACAAGAAAAATGGTTTTTTTATTTGTTTGGGGGGTTTACCTTGGTGAAACCCCAGTTTGGAATCAACTTGAATATTGAAATTGAAATAGGAGAATGCTAGCAAGTAGTAGAAATGAATCTAACAATGAAGCTATGCAATTCAATAGATATGCTAATGTATTTGGAATGTAATCAAATATATTGATATGAAAGATTGAACATAACATAATCAAACCTCCATGATTATATGCTTGAAATCCACCTTGAGGAAACAATGATATGGATCTTGAAGATGAACAAAGGATCTTGAAGGAAGATCACACCACCATGGTGGCTAGATCTAGGGTTTGAATGATAGATCTTGAATGCTTGAGCCAGATCCCTTCAATATATTGAATTCTTGAATCCTTGATCTTCAATGGAGAACTTGGATGAAGAAGAAGACTTGAATACTTGAATGAATGCTTTCTTGATCACCTTGAGAGCTTGAGAACTTGAGCATGAAAACTTGACGTGAATGTGAGATATGAAAATGAGAGAGGAAGGCCTCCTTTTATAGTGAACTAGGGCACACTCCTCTAGATGGGCCACCTTGAAGAATTAAATCCCAATTAGGTCCTCACCTTTAGAAAATATACTTTGATTAAATACCATTAAAGGATTTACCATTTCAGAGCCCGAAACAGCTGACCTAGAAGCGGGAAATAACTTTCCCAAAAGCCAAATGAGTAGGAATTGAAACTTTGAATTTCTAGCAGGAAGAGGTCAAGCTCAAGGTCGACCCTGACTTGGTCAAGGTTGAGGTCAACTTTGATCTCAAACCCTAACTTTGTTAGGATTTGCAGAAAAGGTTCCCAGAGATGCTAGAAATGTAGGATTTGATATCTCAACAAGACCCAGTGTCAGGAGCAAATAGAAAATCCTTTGAATGATGTGATGAAGGATGAGGAGGTCTCATTTCTGAACCCTACCTTGAAAATGAAGCCATGGAAAGAGAAAAATTAGGAAATTCCTTAAGACCTTAACCCTAATTTCACCTAGAATGAAGAAATCAAGTGCAGAGAAGAAGAGGAAGACAAGGGAGAATGCAAAGATGCCAATCATGACCCTAAACCACTTACTTGGAGGGCTAAATTCTCTTAACATGGAAGTGCTTCCATTTTAAGATGATACAACCTTGTACTAACTTAACCTCATTTTTCCATGAGAACCTATTAGGTGCTCCTATACCAGTATGATATCCTCAATGCTCTCTCTTTTCCTAAAGAATATTTTAGGAACAAAGAACCTAATAAATTCAATACAATTAAAGATACCTATTTTATTGTTGTAAAATGTTATATAAAATCCAAATATCATTTAATACCATACACATATACTAAAGAGGATAATATCCTTGATGTCTTCCCTTCTACAAATCCAACCTTAGAACATAAAGGATCCTAATAAAGTCAACACTATTCAATCTCCATTTCCTTCTTCTTTTATTCCTCCAATACAAATAGATAAACCATCAACTCTTCAAGTTTATGACTAGAGAACTTTAGAATTCACACCAAATTTCTACAATAAAGACAAAATTCCTTATTCTGACACATGTGTGGCTATTGATTGGGTGTCTTTAAATTTCAACCCAATTCCACCTAAATGAGATCCTTAGCTTTTTGATTCATCAAACCTTCTTTATGGAAATGATATAGTATGTGTGCAACAAAGCATTGAGACTCATGAGAAATATATGTCACATTTTTCAAAAGAAACTATAGGTTTCCAACCTTACCATTTTTCAAATCAATTAAGACATTCTTCTCCTATTTTCTCATCACAAAGAAATAATATTTTGTTTAAGCTACTTAAATCCAACTTAATTAATCTTCCTTTGAAAAATAAATGAAAAAATAGAAAACACAAACAAGACAATTCTTCCATTTGTGTGTATCATCAAATTCATGGCCACAAGACTAATGAATGTTATGATTTTAAGTTTTAAACTAAATAATTCATTAATTTTGGTATGATTAAAATGACATGTAATAATTAATGACACATTTGTCATGATCATTCTAAATAAAATCTATGTTCCTTACGTTTCTCCTCACTATGTGACATTTCTAGCCTATCCTTTGTAGTCTCATTGTCATTTATGGTGATGCAATTTTAGGTAAAATCATACTTTGTGAGAAATTTAATAGTCCCCATTCTTTATCTCCTTACTTGGGGGTCAAGGGTACTATTTCACTTTCCCATTTATCCTAAGGACCCATTTTCTCCCTTTGTTTACTAGTTTCTTTTATAACATGATATCCTTTCTTGCATGCATGTTTTATTTTACATAAGGATCTTCTCTTTTTTAGGATTTTTACATCTTGAGTACCACCCTTATGCTTTCTTGAAAGTGCACATATATTATATAAAAAATTTCACTTAAGGGTAAGAATGCATAGTCCTCTGTCAAGTATCCCCTTACATACAAATAGGGAAGGTGTGTATACATGATCCTCCTTCCTCTTCTTTTTCCCTTCATTTTCAATCAATTAAATATCCCTTGTGTACTTTCTTTTTTATAATATGATTTCCTTTCTTGCATGGATTTTTTGTTTTACACAAGGATCTTCTCATTTTTCAAGAGATTTACATACTGAGTTGCAACCTTATGCTTTCTTGAAAGTGCATGTCTATTATAAAATATCTATCTCATAAGGTATATAATGGGTGATATTTTCCCTTTCCTTCACCCTTATAGAGAAAGGTTTCATTTATCAATATCTTAATTATTTCCAAGGATTCTCTTTCTCTAGGTTATGTGGTCTCTGTTTATCACATGATATCCTTTTTGGCATGGAGTTTTTTTTTACATAAGGATCTTCTCTTTTTTTTAATATTTACATCATGAGTGACAATATTTTCCTTTCTTGCAATGTGAATGTCTATCCTAAATAAATACCCTTACTTGGGGGCTTAAAGTGTATTATCCTTCATCAATAATCCCCTTTTAACCTAGCAATATAAGGCTAAAAAGGTGCATTCTTGTTCTTCTCCCCTCTTTGACTTGAAGATTTTATCTTTGTTCATGATCTTCTCTTGAAGCTATATGTCTTGTAACCAAGATCTCTTCCTTTGAAGGGTATCTTCCCACTTTTTAATGCCCTTTCATGATTATCTTTTTCCTTGGCCAACAATATTTTTCACTCTTTGCTAAGGGTATAAGCATACATTGTTGATTTAATGATATCTCCTTATTTTTGGAAGTAGGTATCTTTTTTGTCTTTTCTTTATGATGCCACCTTAGTCCTATGTTTCTATCATCCTTCCTCTTATTTTCCCCTTCCTTTTCAATTAATTCAATATCCCTTGTGGAATTTCTTTTTTTATAATATGATGTCCGTTCTTACATGTATTTTTTGTTTTACACAAGAATCTTCTCCTTTTCAAGAGATTTACATCCCAATTTACAACCTTATGCTTTCTTGAAAGTAAATTCTTGTTCTCCTCCCCTCTTTGTCTTGAAGATTTTATCTTTGTTCAAGATCTCCTCTTGAAGGTAGATGTCTTTGTTCAAGATCTCCTCTTGAAGGTAGATGTCTTGTAACCAAGATCTCTTCCTTTCAAGGGTCTCTTCCTAATTGTAGATGTCCTTTCATGAATATCTATTTCCTTGGCCAACAAGATTTTTCAATATTTTCTAAGGGTATAATCATACATTATTGATTTAAGGACATCTCCTTGTTGTTGGAAGTAGTTATCCTTGTTCTCTTTTCCTTATGATACCACCATATTCCTATTTGTCCATCATAAGGAGGGGGCATATATACAGCTTCCTTTTTATATTATGCATCTTTTTCTTTATTGATCCCTACAGAGACAATGATTTCCTTAGGACTGATCACTTAACTGATCCCTATGGAGACAATGCTTTTTGTAGGACTAATCTCATAAGCTACCCTTGAGCACAAACTATTTAAGCCACCCCTAACAACAATTTTTTTCAAGCCACCCATGAGTGCAAAGTTTTCAAGCTTCCCCTAAGTGAAAAGTTCTTCAAGTTGACCCTAAGCACATATTTTTTGAGCCACCCCTAAGTGTAAAGTTTTTAAAGTCGTCCATGTGCAAAAAAATTTCAAAGTAGAGTTGACTAGCATAACATAGCTTGCTAGACCATCAATATCATTCCTCATTCTCTTTGGGATAAGTGGAATTATGATAACACAAGTTTCTATCCTTTCCTTATCCTCCTCTTCTTCTCCCATGAATCACCTAGAATAACACATCTTGATAGCCTAATTTTTTTATGCTCTCTCTCTCTCTCTCTCTCTCTCTCTCTCCATGATCTCATAGCTATATGAGTGGGTTAGATCATGGATTCTTTTCTTATCTTTGATGTTTTCTCTTTCTCTTTTCAGGCGACCACTTATGCTTTGCAATAGATTTCTAACCATGATGCTAGTGTTTGAGACATTTTATTTAGAGAGGTCTCTTCAACTAGTTGACTTGGAATCTTAGTAATCTTTAGGATTTTTATTTTATTTTATGCATATGTACATACAAGTTAAGATCCTTGGTTTGGGGGCTTATGTCCTTAAACTTAGTGATATATTATCTCTTTTCAACTTGCCCATGATCTTCATCTTTCTCTCTCTTTCTTCTAGTTTACTATGAGCATGAGGTGGAATCATACTCCCTCTAAAGTGGGGGCAAAATGTATCATTCTAAAAAGTAAGCACCCTTAATTAGGTGCTATTTTTAGCTCCATTTTATTATGTATGGGTTCCCACATTGATTTCATGGTCTCCTAATGCTTATTGGACCTTCAAATTAACATTATAGGTCTTATATTGATTCAATTTATTCAAAAATTGAGGTAGGACCTTATTTCTAAGTTCCCTCCTCTATTTTTCCTCCAATAACAAAATTCATTTCATCTCCTAGCCCCCATTTGACATTTTATGGCCTCGGGATACTTTCTCACTATCATAATGAGTTGTTTGTACTTATCTTACATTTACTAACTGACTGAGATCCATAGACCAAATTTTGGCCTATTTAGGATGGAAAAAATCACCATTTAAGACATCATTAATGATGATCTATTCCTAGGGTTTTGAGCCCAAATATGGGGTAGGGTCCCGTCTCGAGGTTTTTGTAGGAGAAAATTTTTTGTGGTTAGCTTGCCTAAGTTTTAACCCTTTAAATTATGCATTTAGCATATGATACCCCTATCTCTCTTCATTTTGGTATCCATTATCAAGTTCAAGCATTCCATATCAAGTCTTTGAGCATTCGTGAGAAATAAAGTATCAAAGTCTTGAATCCTTCAAAGAATTCTTCTTCTTCATCAAGCATTGTGGAAAATGACATCATCCATCATTAAAGGCTTTGGTTTCATGATTTCCTATTAATTTTTTTTGAAGTTAAATCTATTGTATAAACACTCATTATCACATTTAAATAACAATTGTACCATTAAGGTATAAGGTGATTTATATTTCAGAGCTAGCTTTCATTTCATCTTTCTTTATGTAATTTCAATTCATTTTCAGGGTTGATTCCTAAACAGGGGTTTGACCAAGACAAACCCCTTCTCCAAACCTTTTCCCCATTTTTATGTGTGCAAGAATAGGTTATGGATTTGTCTAATATTTTTATGGATAGTACAATAATAGTTGTAGATTCCATAAAAGTTTCATGTAAAAGTGTTGGGTACAAATCAACCGCCCACTCTGTCCCTAGTTTTAGATTGAATTCTCACTCTCTCCCTACCATTTTTGACTAAAATTTGGTAGGGAGTCAGTTCACATCCTTCAAGTCTCAGATCCATGATTAATACTCATTTCAACACTCTGACAGTCTAAAATTTAGGTCTGAAAGTTCATTTTTTCTATTATATTTCTAGGTGCATTCAAATCTTTCTCCTTTCCCCTTTTATCAATTTTCTCAATTGGATTAGATCAGATATATACTTATTTAGTTTCTTACATAAATATCTTTCCTCTCTTTCCCAAATCATAAGCAATAAAAGAAATCAAAACCCTTCTAGCCTGGGTATTGTATTGAGATCCTTTAAGTGATGTTGATCATACTTGTCTTGAGGTGGTTTTGCATTCCATTGTATCTTATGAAGTGGGGAAGATATCCCTTTTACATGATCCTAATTTACTATTATATATAGAGATAATTCAGCAAGGCTAGGATATCTCATGTTTTTTGAGATTCTGTGTTGAGATGGTTACTCTTTAATGACAATTTTAGTAGAAAGACAAAGGATCGTACACCTAGTTATAGATCTAAAGAGAAGATTTTCATTAATTGTAAGCTTTTATTTCTTGGTTTTCTATGCTCATTGTGACCAATATTGTTTCCCTCTATTGGTCTACTTAGTAGGAGAATGATCTAAGATGTATAGCTCACTTGGTTATCAGATTCATTCTTTACTTTGTATCTTGTCTTCTTGTGTGAATTAGTTTTGAATACAATATTTATGAGGAATTTTTCAAAATAAGATGCATGGATTATGATTTTTTATTTTTTTCCTTCTTGTTGAGCTATGAATGTAATTTTAAGAAACTATTTGGATAAGTATAGGTATTGGTTTGTGTCTTTGTGAAATTCCCTTTGTTGTGGGGATGATTGAAATATTTGATATAATTTTGGTATGATAGATTTATATATTTTGTTTCCATGTTTATTTTGGTTTGAATGTTAGATGTTGATATCCTTTTAGTTTAGGAATAGTGAAGGATATCTTACATTACACTATGTATTCCATGTTAGTATGGAACAAAGATATGGTTTGATTTGTAGTTTCACCCTTTGGTCTTTTTTTTCCTTCTTGGATGTGTGTATTCACATGATTGAGTGTGAAGAGATTGGGAGAGATATAGAGACTAGTGGTGAGAGATGTGTTCCAACATATTTATTTGAAAAATTTGTAGATTAGTGAATTTATCCTTGACACTATGAAATAGAGGATTTGGCCACAAACTCTATGAGAAGTACTTCACATAGACATACTTTGAGTATGAAGAGATTGTGATAGCTATGGAGACTAGTGGTGAGAGATGCATTTCAACATATTTATTTGAAAATTATAAAGATTAGAGAATGTATCATTGGTACTATGTAATTGAGGAATCGAGCACATCCTCTATGAGTAGTACTTCAAATAGACCTAGAATGATTTGATCTATCTTTAGATTTGGCATTTCTTGCGTAGTGGGAGTTTCTAGATATGAGTTTAGTTATCCTTTATTATATCATGGATTTTTTATTACTAATGTGATGATAAATTTGCACATTTCAATGGGTTTGGATCTACAATTTGTGTATTTCTATGGGATGACTTGGATGTTGACAGTCTATATCCATAATATTTTTTTAGTGTTGATACAAAATTTATTAGTTGTCCTTAGTTGTGGTCATTTGTGTACTAGTATGTTTCTTTGAGACAGGAGGATTGATATATAGATATTTGATTGTAGATTTAGAGTTGATAAGTTGATGGCATGAAGTTTAATTTATGTTAGTACACCTTGGTTTGAATTATGTTTTATCTTGGATGAATTTTAATTTTTTGTGATTGCTATCACAAATGGTATGAGTAAGGTAGTTACGTAGTTCATTTTTTATCATTTTATTTTTATTCTTCTGGTGTAGGTTTTAATAATAGTCGATAGGGTTCACCTTTGCATTTTCTGCACTTCTTTTGTATTTGATATGTTAGAGGGTGTGAGGTTTTCACTTGAAGGTAATTATCATTGTTACTTTTGTAGGTGTCTTGTTAGATTATGATAGTATGATCAATATTCAAATGGTATGTGGATGGCTAAAAAATGGTTTTCTCTTATTTGTGATTCCTATAGGTCTATTTACAATGTATTATGTCAAGTGGCATAATTTTATGATTAAGGTGTCATATACCTTGTAAATCCTATGGTATGGTTCCAAAATTCTGGGAAATTATTCTTAGGAACTTAGAGTGTATTGGAAAAATAAATTGTAATATATAATTCTCACTTATTTATGATAGGTTTGTAAGGGGTGATGGATTCCACTAGCACTAATAAAAGTGGGTTGTGAACACTATCATTAATATATTTTCTCCACATGTGTATGTATGGAATAATATAATTAATGACTTTAAAAGTAAAAAAGTGAGTGACATTTTGGATTTTCCAAGTGGGCTCTTGGAAGTGGAAATAACTATCTCCAAGTATTTATCATTTATTGCATTTACTATATGTCTATCTTACAACAATTAACTCCTAATTTTGCTAAAATTAGTTTCTTTTTGAATTTTGTAAAGGTATTCAAAGTTTTATGATCATGATAAATGAAGATAATTATTTGGATATCTTTATTGGTGGTTTTGGAGCTCTCTACATTCTATACATTTATCCTTTTAAATGTAGAATTTATATGACACAATTGCATGTAGAGTTCCTTAATAGGAACTAGGATAGGTGAACATAAGAAGGTTTTTCGCATGTAAATAGGTGTATCATCTTAAAATGGAAGCACTTCCATGATAAGAGAGTTTATCCCTCTGATTAGGTGGTCTGGGGTCATGTCAAGCACCTTGATTAAGTATTTGCATGGATTTGGTTGTTTCCCCCCTGTTCTGCTTCTCTCTCTCTGTTTCCAACCTATTTTCTGGCAACTTCCTCTAAGAACCTAGAGTTTTTGACCTCCTAGGTCAAGGATGACCTAGTCCTTGACCTAGGTCAGAGATGACCTCATCCCTGACCTAGGGTAGAGACTACCTCATCCCTGAACCCTATTTCAAATTTTAGTTTCTGGAAGTTCCAGAATGTCAGGTTTTGGAAAGTTTTATTATCCCACTTCTGGGTCGGCCATTTCGGGTTTCAGAATGGTAAATCCTTAAATTGCATTAAATCTAGGTCCATTTCTAGGGGTTAAGGTTAACTAGGATTTAATTTTCCAATGTTGTCCTTCTCTAGGAGTTTGTGCCCTAGATCACTATAAAAGGAGGCCTTCCTCTCTCATTTTCTCAATCTCTCAATCAAGTATCTCATCTCATAATCTCTCAAGATCTCAAGTGCAAGAAAGCAAGAAGGAGAAGTAAATAAAACAAGAATTAATTCATCTTCAATCCAAGCATTCAAGAATTCAAGCATTCATCAAGGAGATCTATTATTAGCCATTGAAGGATTCAATCTCTTTGGAGCCCCCTTGAAGATTTCTCCATCCACATTCATCCAAGCCTCTTCCTATGCAAAGATACATTCAAGATTGGTGTTGAAGATCTAATGCCATTGATTTGAGACATCCTACATACTTCTACATTTATTTGGATCATCCCTACTTGTGGATTCAAGGATTTGAATCCCCTATAAGGACTTCAACATAAGCAAGGTGAAAATTTCCATTTACTTTGTTTATGCATATTACTATTTCAATTCAATTTCAAGGTTAATTCCTAAATTGGGGTTTGATCAAGGAAAACCATTTTTATTGTAGGTACAGGTACAAGGAAGTGAATTGAAGTTTAGATCTAGATACCCTTTTCAGTGAACTTTCGAGATCGGCAAATAGAATTTCCATCGAAGCTCTGAGGGGTAGGATCCTACTTCGGGGTAAGACCTTGCCCTCCTATCTGGGTCAAGGATGACCTGCTTCTAGAAAGACAAAATTTTAATGGGTTTTCTCTGTCTGAACATTTCCAGTCTGGAATAGGTTACAGAATTTTCCTGATATTGTGCACAGACATCATAAATTAGTATTTTCCATATTTTCCCTATTTTGAGGTTAGTATTTTCCTTCCATTCATTTTAAATTTCAAATACATACTTTCTATAGTGGATTATAGGATTTTCTCCTTTCTTCACGTTCTCCATTATTTGATTCAATTGTGCATTGATCATTTCTTGGTGATTAATCCATTTGGATCTTTCCTTTTGGGAATTTGGATTAAGGATAGGTCTTATATTTCCCCTTTTCATATCATATTATCTTATCTACTGCTATTCAATCCTATTCACATAATTATCCCATTCATTTTGGTGAACCCGACATACTTACCCTCTTTTCTTCTATGGAATTAGATGCCCTATTATGTTTTGTGGTGTTATATTTCCCTTTATATTATCTTGTTGATGTTATATTTGTCTTTTATGTTAAATATTGCATGCTAATTAGATTTCTTGCTTCTATATTTCAAAAATACAAAAACAATTACAAAATCTCTTTCAAAATACTAAAATTTCATGCTGTATGTTTTCTTAGTTTAGTTCATTTACATTGCATTAGTTTATGAGCTTTACTACTACTACTCCTACTTATAACATTCTGATTAGAAGAAGTCGTAGAGTCATGGGTGCCTTTGATCCTGAATCTCCCTCTCCTTTCCTTAGGATACCAGATGATAATTTGATTCTTCATGATTCCAATCCTATTATGGAGAAAAACTAGTCTCACTCATCTCATGATGAGGATGATGCTTTAAGAGTTCCTCTTGAACAAGTCCAAAAAATTTGAACTCAACTTGATAAAATGGGTAATTTTCTTATTCAAGAAAACCATAATCAAGATTCTATTCAAGCTATAGAGGCTCTTAAGAAAGTTCTTCATGATAGTGATCAAGGTATTAACCTCTTGCATTATATTACTCACCTCATGCATTCAAATGTTAAACTTTAGATCAAGAAGCTCAAGATTTAGGGTTCATTCCTCCTGTCACTAGTGTAGAACCTTCTTCTCTTCATTTACCTAGTATTCCTACCTATACTCCTTCTTTGGTGACTGTGACAATTCCCTATGTTCCTATGAGTGTTCCTCCTATGACCCTTCCTACATCACAACCTTCTTATCATAATGTTCCTTTTATCTATTTCAATCATCTTCCAACTATAGTTCCAAGTGTTCCTCCAGTTGTGTCTTCCATCCCTACAAATTCTTACACTTTACCTAGTGTTTCTAATGTTTTTACTCCTCCTATTTCCTCTAATGATTCAACAATCATCAATTTGGCTCAAACTGTGTCATCCTTACAACAAAAAATTGCATCCTTGACTCAAAACAAGTTTAGTATTCTTACATGTGACATGGGAAGTCCTTTGTCCCTTGACATCATTTGTACTCTTTTTCCTCAACAAGTCGATATACCTCATCTTGAGAATTATAACAAAAATAGAGACCCTCTTCATCATGTTGAAACATTTCAAATCATTTGTAGTGATTATGCTCATGACCATAGGATTTTAGCCAAGTTTTTTGCTAGAAATTTTCATTACAAGGCCTTACAATGGTATTTTTCTTTGGCTCCTTATTCTATTGAATCTTTTCCAAAAATTGGTAATGCTTTTATTCAACAATTTCAAAACAACATTGGCCCGCAAGTGTCTTTGACTGATTTGATGCATTGTAAACAAAGTGCTAAGGAAAAATTGACTGAATTCATTGGTAGATTTAAGCATTTACATGCTTAGATTTCCTATCCTATTCTTGATATTGATATTCAACGTATGTTTATTTCAAATTTGCAAAAGGATATTAGAGATAAAATTCTACTTACTGAATTTACCTCTTTTCAACAACTTTGTGCAGTGCTTCATCATTATCAATTACAAGTGAGTCAATTTGAGAGCACCACTCCAATGGCTCCTGTTCTAGTTGATAAAAGTGATGTTGCTCCTAATCCAAAAAAAATTCAAAAATTCAACAACTATGTCAAGATAAACAAACAAGTGAATGCAGTTGCTAATCAAGTTGTTGTTGCATCTCACAATGCCACTTCTACATCCACTTCTTTTCAATTAAATCATACATTTACTCCTCTTTCTGAATCTTTACATTCTATTATGAATAGGTTGTTAACTGCTAATATGATTACTTTACCTCCTATTCAACCTCTTTTACCTACTATGATTTCATCTAAATCTTTTGATCCTAAAGCTTTTTGTTAATATCATCATCAGAATGGTCATGATATTGAGAAATTATATTCTTTAAAACATAAGGTTCAAGACTTAATTGATTCTAATGCCTTATCTATTGATAATCTTGATGGTAGTGGGAACAAATCTGTCTCTCCTCCAAATCAAAATCTTCAAATCTATACGAATCCTTTACCTGTGCATGATACTAATACCATTGCTGAGCCATCTTCTATGGAAATTATGTATGATTCAAAGATGGATGATCTTAATCACATTGTTAATCAAGTAGAGCATGTTGTTTAATCTGTATCTCTATCTCAACCTCAACCAAAACCTAAGCCAAAATTGAAAACTCAACCTAAACCTCGACAACAACCTAAGAATAAAAGACCTCAGGAAATTTTGATTACCTTTGATGATTCTGAGACTATTAACGCTCCTGATGGTCCCCTTTACATTTATGCTAGGATTTCCCAGATACCTACTCTTGGTTGTCTTGTTGATCCTACATCCTTAGTCAATGTTATTACTGAAGAAAATATTTTTATGAAAAATTTGCAATGTGATTCTTATGATACATCTAATGTGTGGATTCAAACTTGTAATGGTTTTCTATTAAATTTCTGGTTGAGCTTTGTGGTAAAATTGTACACTACCTTTGTTGGTGTTCCTACTTCTGATCAATTTCAAGGTAAGCTAGGTTTTCCTTTGTTGAATGCCATGCATGTTGTTGCTTCACCTATCCATAAATATCTTAAATTTGTTCATGATGAAGAAGTGAAGACAGTTAATCATAGTTTATATCAACCTTCTAGGCCTGGAGATTGTGCTACTCTTGACTTCTTTTGGCCTTCATTACCTAATTCATGTCCTTCTCGACCTGATAATCTTTTCCGCTCATATCAAGCCTATAAGCATCATAAGATTCTTGAATTAAGTGTACCTTCGATAAATCTTAATCATGGTCTTTTTCCTACACCTTCTATACCTCCTTTATCCATGGCTTCTACATCTATTAATCAAGTTCTTGTTGTTGATTGTCTAACTATTGATAATCCTATTGATCTTCCTAAAGAACCTATGAAGGATCCTATGATTGTTCCTCCTAGTTCTCAATATATTTCAAGTAAAGAAAAATGTAATCAATCTGCTAATGAACATCATAAGAAACATTGTGCTCAAGCTAAAGCTTGTAATTCTGTTCTTCAAAATTCTTTACTTTCTTCTGATAAGCCTATGCATGATGTTGTTACCAATAATGATGTTAAGATGGATGATTATGATGATTCTATTCATATCTTAGATCCTATTTTGATTAATCTAGATGAAGAAGATACTCTTGATGATGTTAATGATGAATATGAGACTATTGACATTGACATTGATTTACCTAATATGCTTTCATCACAATTGACACTTCAACCTAGTATCAAACATTGTGATTCTCAAGAGGATCCTTGTTTGGAACTAGCTATCATTCCTACTGTTTTGGATGTAGTCCCTCTTGTGAGTTACCCACCTTCCCTAAATGATATAGAATGAGATGGGGAGAGTAGGCGGAATGCTTGATTGGCTTGTCCTTTATGGTAGCTTTGTTGTGTATTTTCCATTATACTGTGCTTCTCCCATGACATTTTTGCTAAATGTTGTTACATTATTTTATATGACCCTTATTACTTTGTTGGTACAAGGTGATAATGGAATCAAACCTATTGTATAATTCCTCTATATCTATCTCTATTCTTCTATATGTTGTTTCATGTTATGTTGTAAATGTCCTATTGGTCATAAATGTTTCCTTGTGTAATATGCTTGGATCCACAACTTGGTAGCATTGATTCTTTTTGGTATCTAGGGTATGGTCCGAAAAGATTCTTCTTTGTATATCTTATGTGATCTTTCCTCCTTTGTGATTGTATTTTTACTTTCTTTGGGGAATGATGTCAATTAATTTGTAATAATATCACATATATATATATATATATATATATATATATATATATATATATATATATATATATATATATATATATATATATATATATATATATATATAATCTTATGATCATACTTACCCCACGATAGGTAGTTCCCTTTTGTGTTCTCTATATGTTTATGTGGTATTTCCCTTGATTTGTCTTCATTTGGGGGCATCTTGTAGTGGAAACATAATCAGTGGAGTTGTTTATGTTTCCGTTAAAGCCATTGCTCCTATTAAAGTGTTAGCAATGACTTTAACATGGGGGCATACTCTCTACTCACCTATTGCACACACACACACTTTTTTGATATACATATATTATTTTTCAAGATACCTTTTATCCCTTTTTGGATCAGCAACTAATCCTTAAAGCATGGATTTATATTTTAGGATCTCTTGATCCCTCCAGTTTCAATTTTTTCTTGATCCCTTAAGGTCAGAGGTGTCCTTAAGACTGGATCTCTTTTATTTTTGGTTTTACTCTTATGGAATAGAATATTCCTAAGGGTGAATCCTTGATGGGTTGACTAGTGAGTAGCCACATTCACTAGGTGGTTCAAATCCATCTTTCCAGTTGTGCTCCTTGTTTGATTCAAAATGGGACATAAGTTCTCATCTTGAATCACACACACACACACACACTCTCTCTCTCTCTAGAGATGTCTCTCTTATTGTGATCTTGGATTTGGAAAAGACTTAAGTCTCTGGGGGCTTGAGGTTTTTTCTTTGTCCCTTTGATTATGATAAGATTATCTTCTCATTATGATTTCCTTTACCAAGAGTTTGCATCGAGTCCATACTCTTGCTATAGTGGGGGCTTAATGTATCATCTTAAAATGGAAGCACTTCCATGATAAGAGCATTTACCCCTCCAAGTAAGTTTTTTGGGGTCATGTCAAGCACCTTGATTGGGTCTTTTCATGGATTTGGTTGTTTCCCCCCTGTTCTTCTTCTCTCTCTCTATTTCCAACCTATTTTCTGGCAACTTCCTCTAAGAACTTGGAGTTTTTGACCTCGTAGGTCAAGTAAGACCTGGAGGGTCAAGGAAAACCTAGTCCCTGACCTAGGTTAGAGATGACCTCATTCCTAACCTAGGGTAGAGACTACCTTATCCTTGACCCCTATTTCAAATTTTAGTTTCTGGAAGTTTCGGGATGTCAAGTTTTGGAAATTTTTATTTTCCCACTTTCAAGTTGGCCATTTCAGGTTTCAAAATGGTAAATCCTTAAATTGCATTTAATCTAGGTCCATTTCTAGGGGTTAAGGATAATTGGTATTTAATTCTCCAATGTCGGCCTTCTCTAGGATTTTGTGCCCTAGATCACTATAAAAGGAGGCCTTCCTCTCTCATTTTCTCAATCTCTCAATAAAGTATCTCATCTCATAATCTCTCAAGCTCTCAAGTGCAAGCAAGCAAGGAAGAGAAGGAAAGAAAATATGAATTCATTCATCTTCAAGCCAAGCATTCAAGTATTCATCAAGGAGATCCATTGTTAGCCATTGAAGGATTCAATCTCTTTAGAGCTCCCTTGAATATTTATCCATCCACATTCATCCAAGCCTCTTCCTATGCAAAGATACATTCAAGATTGGTATTGAAGATCTAATGCCATTGATTTGAGACATCCCACATACTTCTACATTCATTTGGAGCATCCCTACTTGTGGATTCAAGGATTCAAATCCCCTACAAGGACTTCAACATAAGAAAGGTGAATAGTTCCATTTACTTTGTTTATGCATATTACTATTTCAATTCAATTTCAAGGTTAATTCCTAAATTGGGTTTTGACCAAGGCAAATCCCCCATCCAAACAAACAAAAACCATTTTTCTTGTAGGTATAGGTACAATATAGAGAATTGAAGTTTAGATTTTGATACCCTTTTCGGTGAACTTCTGAGATCCACAAACAAAATTTCTATCAAAGCTCTAAGGGGCAGGATCCTACCCTAGGGTAAGACCTTTCCCCATTATCTAGGTCAAGGACAACCTGCTTCTAGAAAGACAAAAGTTTTTTGGGTTTTCTCTGTCTCGGCATTTCCAATCTGAAACAGGTTACATAATTTCTTGATATTGTGCACAAACATCAAAAATCAGTATTTTCCATATTTACCCTATTTTGAGGTTAGTGTTTGCCTTCCATTCATTTGAAATTTCAAGTACATACTTTTTATAGTGGATTATAGGATTTTCTCCTTTCTTCATGTTCTCCATTATTTGATTCAATTGTGCATTGATCATTTCTTGGTGATTAATCCATTTGGATCTTTCCTTTTGGGAATTTGGATTAAGGATAGGTCTTATATTCCCCCTTTGCATATCATATTATCTTATCTACTGCTATTCAATCCTATTCACATAATTATCCCATTCATTTTGGTAAACTACTATTTCATATCATTCAATAGTTTCTCGTGTGTTAGTGGAAAAGAGGAGAATGGGAGTGATTGTATTATAAGAACATTCATTGTTGATAATGAAAAGTTGACCTCTCTTCTTGGTGGATATTTTTTTCACAAGGGTTTTTCCATGTAAATCTTGTACTATGTGGTGATATTATGTTTTTTTATTATGCCTTATTGTTTATATCTTATGTCGATGTTAATAATTATTTATTTTTGTTATAAATTCACATACAATAGTTTTATTTCACATGATATACAAGCAAGTTTTTGGCACAATCAAGAAAAAGGATCTAGTCATGGCTTTATATATTAAGATAACTTAATTTATATTTTCATGTTGCAGCTATCCAAGAATTTTATCTTGTACTTTGATCAATCTATTGGATAAGGATTAACCTTTACAAGATTTGGTATTGAACTTCTTATTTTCCACCACCAAGGACTTAGTGACATATTAACAAATTTTAGAGACATGATATCTCTTTATTTGAACCATATTTCCTATGATTTCCCTCATAGGTTGGGAAAAATTCCTTCATTTTTACTTGTTTAATCTTCATCACCAAGGAATAAATGTTATTTGGCGACATTAGATAATGTTTTATCTTCAAACATTCACCATTCCTACATGGGGGCTATCCCATATCTATTTTTCCTTCAAATTAAGGGATAATAGATTACATATTTATGATATATTCACTAGGGATATTATTAAGTCCTTATATTAGTGCTTAAAATGATTGCAGATGATGAATAAAAATCATAAATTATGATACATAACTCTATGGACCCAAAATATGCATTTGACAATATCAAACACTAAGGTGCTAAGGAATTTATCCTTCTTCACTTCAAGCTTTAAGCTCAGGCGGGTGTACCTAATAGATTTAGTTCTTTAAAGAATCATAACAGTTATCTATGTCCTTGACACAAACATAAATGTCTATTCCTTTCAACATAAATTCAAGATAAGTTGCTATTTAATTGTGTTGACGGTGAGAAATGTAAATTGAGAAAAGACCAGTGCCAAATCCTAGGGAAAAGAGTCAAAGAACATACATCCACATAAATCCCTCAAATCTAATATACCCAAAACCCAGATGAGATGCCTTATAAATCACTCTCTCATTTACACATATAGTCATCAAATTCTAGCATAAACTATGAATTCCCTGAAATCTCCCTTAATAATTACCCTTTCCTTAAAAGAAACTTAAGATTAATCTCACTATTTACCTTATAAATGATGTATTAAAGATGCCTTACAAATTTAATGCATAGAAAACTCAAGATTTATAGCAGAAGACAACAAAATGTTCAAAGGAGTTTCAATACATTTTCATTGATATTTTCCTGTATCATTACATTCAAAGACAAAAAAATCTTTAGAAAAAAAACACCAGATACAAAACTCTCCTTACTAAATGAATTTCACCCCCTATTTACAATACAAAAACTTTCTATATATAATATCCACTATCTATCTTGGAATCCTGGAAGAAATAGGATGCAAAAAGCTTTAGATCATTTAGGGAAAAATTAGGGTTTCCAACAACTACAATCAACCAGATACAACAAGAAATAAAAAAAGACAAGAAATCCTAAAAACCCGAGAAGGATCAGATCAAACCTGATTACAATATTTGGGTTTCATCATCATGGGCCAATTGTGGTTACAAATTCAAAAGGATCCTTGTTGTAGACAACAATTTTAATGTAAAAACTATCTTAGCAATATTCCATGTACCAAGGCATGGAAATTACTGACAATCATCATACCCTAGCCGACCTTCTCAAAATATCAGTCCTATATATTAAACTAGAATGACACTTCAGGAAACAAATCAGATCACGAAGGCTACCTAATACCTTAATCATAAATTTTCACATGTAACCATCCTTGGAACAAAACAAATCTGACTTGGTTCATTTTTTTTGGCTCATCGACTTACATCCTATTGGGAAATACCCTTTTAACAATTCAAAAAGCCATCCACAACAGTTAATCAACAAATTTAAAACATGGTCGTTGATCTCCAATCTTCCTAGAACATTGTGTAGTTCTCATAAATCAACAAAATAGTCAACAAAGCCTTTAAAAAAGACTTTCCATATCACCCTCCTCAGCAACCAATCAGGAGAAAGCATGTCATCAACACTTGGCACAAGGACCCACCTTTTCATTGGTCTTTCATTAGACAAGATCAGATAGTTGTTGCAATCTTGCGATCATTATCCTTCGAGTAGTTTCTATTTGAGGTATTGCAATCACCATTGGATCAACCTTGACCTATAATGTCTTTGCCTTTAACTGTGACAAGCCCTTAACCTCATATCTTCTAGAGATTATGTGACAACAACCCTTTCTTAGAATCTCTAAATGTTTGTCTTAACTATGGTTTCATCATGAGAATGAAAAATTAACACAAATCTTGTGATTATTAGATGTTTGGCTTGACCCTGGTTAGTGCTAGAGATCTAGCGACTAATGAAGTCTCGTAATCACTGGATGTTTTACTTAACTCAACAAAGATCATGAGATTCAACAATAGCCCTTGATCTTGTTCACCATCAATGGTTTTCACTTAATCATTGAATGCATCATGACTTAGCTGCTACCTTGTGAGATCATGAGAAAATTGCCACGCCAGATCGCTAAAGGTTAAGGCATCACCACCAAACATTGGGAGACTTGGAGTAAGCCCATTTTGCAAAGTCGCCAGATAAAAACAACTAACTGCCTGAGGCTTGGAGATTAAGAGACAACCATTAAAACATTACTTAGTCACTTAATCTCTGAATCTTTATACTTAACTTTTAGACTTCCCAAGACTTTAGAGAGTGAAGGGGAACAATAACCATGATCCCAAAATATTGGTCCCACTTGCCTTGATCCCTCCATTTTTTTGTTGAAGCATCTGATGATTGTCGGGTTTTGCACTGCTTACCAACTAGGCATGAAAGACCTAACAATGTTGTTGGATTTCTCTTTTCTTACATCTATCAGAATTAGCACTGCATACCAACTGAGCCTAAAAGACATAACACTTTTAAAACATTGGGACTTAGGAAAAATTAAGAGGCATCGTCAAGTTTTTATAACTTGAAAGACTTGGCCCATCCTGACGATAACTTAAGGCATGTGCTAAAAAGAAGAGCTTAAGTGACATGAAAAGGTAATGAAGAAATAGACTTGAGGTAGGGTTTTATGGATTTAAACAAAAAATTTGAAACCTTTACATTAACAAAACCCTATTTCTCATACCTGAAGCATAAATTGGCCACTTTCAAAGATTTTTGCAGGGATGAAGACCATTTTCAATAGATTTTCTCTATGACATGAAAATAGGCTAACGATGACTCTATCTGAGGATGCTTGAAAGAAATTTCATAGAAAGAATTCATGAATATTTGGGTGGCAGACCACAAAAATTCTAACCTACTGTAGAAAACAAACACATGACAAAATAAAACACACCTATGCATGTATTACAAAACTACTATGCATGGAAAAGATTGAAGCTTAATTGAAGAAAAATTTCAAAAATTATCCATGCACTCAAAATTATTGTTCTTCATCATCCAAATTCTTCAAGAAATAAGAATCCTTTCCATGAATCTGATGAATAATATAAGGGCCCAGCCATAATGATTCAAATTTTTTATGTTTTCCCTTATCTTCAGCCCTGGCATTCCATTGAAGGACTAAGTCACCAGGTTGGAATTTCCTAATACTATCTCTTTTATAAAAAAGATACTTCATTTTTTATTGTAATCTAACATTTTCCTTTTGACTCTCTCTTCTCATCTCATCCAATTCAATCAATTGGACCATCCTATCTTGCAAAGGTTCACAAACCTCTAAACCTTCATCTTGTATGAATTGATAGAAAGGAAATAAATTGTTAACAAGTAATCTAGACTTCATACCATATACTAATTCAAATGGAGATTTACCTATGGCCCTTTTCTCTATAATTATGTCTGCCCACAATGCAAGTTTCAACTTTGCATGCCAAGTTCTCTTATTCTTTTTTAACATTTTCTTCAGAATCTGCAAAATGCTCTTATTGCTTGATTATGCTTGTCCATTGGCTTGTGGGTGATATGGGGATGTATATGACAAAATAATTCCCATCTCTGAATAGAAATCAACAAATTATTTTGACCTGAAGCACATGGTGTTGTCCATTACTAGTTTGACAGGAAGACCAAACCTAGCAACCACATTATTCATCAAGAACTCAATTACCATTGTGCTAGTGGCCTTCTTAGTTGGGGTGGCCTCAATCCATTTAGTAAAGTAATTCATAGAAACCATTATCCAACTATGTCCTGTTAGGATTAGGTAATATTGAGAGGGGGGTGAATCAGTATTACTGCACTTTAATTTAAACTTCAACCAATGGTAAATGAACTATATTAATGTGGGAATGAAAAGAACATAAACACATAACACATAACTCATGACACCATTATTTGTTCTTGAGGAAACCCTGGCCAAGGGAAAACCCCAGTGGGGATGGTACCCATAACTATACACTAAAATATAGTATCCTTGTTAGGAGATATAGCCCTGTTAGGAGCTGAGTATTACATAGTACATTTCCTTGTTAAAGGAATACAAAAACCCAATTAATGGTAGTGAGCTTACAACTCTTACAATCAAAATATTGTCTCAAAGAGTTCTTAAAAAATGAACAATATAAAAACTTTCTATGCTTAGATAGTTCTAGTTATAGCTCTATGAAACATTGATCTTGCATCTGCTCTCTTCTCTTAGATTTTCATCATTACATCATCATTACAATCACACTTATCGCTTTCATAAATCACTCTATACTTATACTACTTCTACCATCCAGTCGACTCTCAAAATACATCACAAAACATAATAAATACTTATGCAAATTCTAAACATAGAATCAAAAATCATATATTACCAAAGTGTTGGAAATATACAACATTATCTAACTTATCACATTTATGTATCAACTAACCTTTCCTCAATCATCACGACTGCTCATATGCCCTGTTACACAGATTCTTTGTCTTTGCATAGCTTCACAACATTGTATCTCACTGATCTGATCATTAAAAGATGTGAAACCTTAACTAAAGGTTATGCATATCCAAAAATGTCTTCTACTAGCTTTGAAATCCATAATACATCATACATTATCATCGTTAACCAAAACTGTAACATAGTATATTGTTATCCTGATTCTATACTTAGTCATTTTCATGACTGTGACTTCGGTACCAAAAATCTCTGCATACAATCACTCCAACATAATTTTTTCCATAAATGGAAACCCTCAAGTGATCCCTATTGCTCCAAAAAATTACTTTCCAACATGTCCCCCACTAGATTTCTCTGCAAATTCTCTAATGAAGTCAATACCCCACATGGAAAATGGAGCTTCTGAAACTATAGGGTTTAACAATAATGCTCCTAAGAATTTTAGTTTATTTGAGAATCTTTGGCATGACTCACACTTTTTGAAAAATGAATGAGTATTTTTAAATAAACTAGGCCAATAGTAACTAGCCCTCAGAATTTTGTGAGTTGTTGCTCTGGCTGAATAATGCCCTCCACATAGTCTAGAGTGCATTTCTTTTAATAATTTCTCCAACTTTCCTTTGTCCAAACACAAGAGAAATATTCCATATTTTTCTTTCCAATACAAGTCACCTTGTAACAAAACATACTTTTCATCTTGTAGTCTGAGACTCCTCTTTTGATTGTCATTTAGGCCCTGTGGGCAACTAGCATTTTTGAGAAAATGCACAATATTTGTATACCATGGCTGCATCTCAATGCTTGTAATCATTCTTTCACCCATGGTAACATTATTTACCTAGACCAAGTCCATATTTTCTTCTATCTTCAACTTTTCTAACCCCAAACCTCTAATCAATTTGGTAATATGAAGCTCCAGATCAAACTCCTATATTCTATTAATCCACTTGTATGTTTTCCCCATAACCTCAATCTGGACCAAAATGTCTTTCACTACAGCATGAGAAACATATGTATTAACCTTGACACAAACCAAATAAGGCCTGAATGATTTAACTTCATTTACCAATGCATAAGATTTCTTTTCCATTAGATCATAATTCAGTTCAGTTGTTTGTAGTGATTTTCTAAAGAATGCAATAGGGTGCTCAAATCCTTCCCCATCTTTTTGTAATAAGATTGTTGCAATAGTATGAAAATATGCAAAATAAAACAAAGAGAAAGGTTTGGAATAATCATAAGATATTAAAACATGGGCTTCTTGGATTATTTTTTAAATTTTTTCAAAGGCCTTTTGTGCTTCTTGATTCCAGTCAAATCTTACATCTTTTTTCAAAAGCTTGACTATGGGCTTGACCATTTCTGCAAAGTTAGCAATGAATCTTCTAACAAAATTAATTTGTCCAAGTAAAGACTATACACCTTTAAGGTTCTTGGGAGCAGGGACCTTTTAAATTATTTACTTCAACTCTTTCAGGATCAATTCTTACTCCCTCTTTGGACACTATATGCCCTAATAGCTTTCCTTCAATAACAATAAATTGGCATTTCTTGGGATTCAATGATATGCCAAAATCTAATGTTTTGACCAAGACCTTCTCCAAGTAATTGAAATGGTCATCAACTTTCTTTGAATAAGCAGTTAAATCATCCTAATAAACAACTACAAGAACACTGATAAGATCCTTGAAAGCCACATCCATTGCCCTTTGAAAAGTTGCCCCAACATTTTTTAAACCAAAAGGCATATGGACATAAACATAAGTTCCCCAAGGAGTAGTAAATGTTGTTTTAAATTGTTCTGAATCTTTAACCACCACTTAGTTATACCCTGAGAAACCATCCATCATGGATAATAACTCACAACCAGTCACTGTATGAAGAAGAGCCTCCATGTTGTACAATCCATAATTATCTTTCAATAATGGAACATTCAAGTTTCTGAAATCAACACATAATCTTATGTCCCCATTCTTCTTTTTGGCTGGTACCAAATTGGAAACCCAAGATGAATGCCTTATAGGCTTAATAATGCCTGCATCCCTTAACTTTGTCAATTCTACTTGCATTTTAGTAGCTAGTAAGGGATTAATAGGCCTTTGTTTTTTCCTAAAAGGTTTGGTATCTTCTTTTAAATGAATTTCACATTGAAATAAATCTTTCCCATAAGTCTTTAGGTCATCATAAGACCAGCCAAACACATGTTTGTATTTCTTCAACAATCTTATCAAAAAAGTTCTCACATCCCTACTTAACATCTTTCCAATGTACACCAACTGTGGGGATGTCTCTGATCCTAAGTTTATTTCTTCCAAATCTTCTACCTTGGCATTGGAATTTTTTGACATTCAATTATCATTTATTCTAAATGTTGCTTCCAAGAATGGATTTTACACTCCATGAGACACCAATATACCTAAGACTAATTTTGGGAATGGACAGTTCCAAATATGGGGAAAACTGTAGGTAACTGGACCAACTATAGGGACAAGACTGCCCTCTACACTTCTGGCTCTACAGAACCAAGGTGGGTACACCGAATCTAGTGACATATAACACTTTTACCACTTTAAACTAGATTTAACAAAGAATATAATAGAAAGAAAGTACTAAATGATAACTAGTCATTCATTGACTCTCCATTGCTATGAAATAACTGAGGCCTAAATACATAAAACTAAAAGGATAGAAAGGATTTTAATTTGAGTTCTTGTAGAATGTAAAAAACCATGCCAAACTAACATCACTATAGGAGATACTAATTTTTTATCAGTGCATTATCCATTGGGCAATATATCTAAGACATACATAGAATATAAGAACAAAGATTCCAAGCCATAAACACAATAAACCAGATTCATACACTTCTTATAAAACATCTTTCATATTGAACTAAATGAATCTATATTTTATTCAAAGACTTTTAACCTAATCTTAGATCAAGGTTGAGAAATAAAACACATACACAAGTAAACCCTGTGCAAGGAGTCAAAAAACCCAAAACTCAAGAAGCACAACAAAAGGAGAGATCTGAAAACTAAAAACTACATTAAGTATGAGAAGTCAAGTTCTTATATTACAAACTATTCCAGAAGACAACACTTGGTCAATATGCAAAATATTTTGAAGGGTGTTCCACTGTATTGACACAACTAGCAAAATATATTACAATCTGGACTGAGGATACACACTTAGCTTCTCAGCTTCCTGTGTCAAGAATTTCTAGCCAGCCCCTTTTAAATGATCATAAAAATACTTTTATAGGAACAAGGATGCAACAAGAAAAATATCACTTAGGTCAAAAACCCTAAACCTAACCAACAATCCCAAGGTCTACAGGAGAATGAAATCTAATCTGTTTGTACCTCTGCAAAAAATTCTTGGCAAATCAACTGCTCATACTCTAAGAAAATCAAATCAATAATAAAATCCTTGAAACAATCAACAAATATGATATCTTTCTGAACCCAAGAAGAAACTCTACAAGGAAAGCCAAGTTGCTAAAAATATGATCTTCCCCCTTTGCTGGATTTGTATATCAGGCATGTCTGAAATGAAATATCTTTACCAAATTCTGATCTCAGAATACACAGTCCATTATTGATCTCACCCACTTGATCAAATCATATTTTCAACACCGCCATTGTATTCTTGGTCTTCTGGTGTTTCGAAAACATATTATACTCATATATTCTGATAAAAAATGAGTCCTCGGTCAACATTTCCGTGAGTAGCCTGTAGTCACTTTAAATTTTTGAATTTCTGCATAGTTGAAACTTTATCATTTGTTTTAATTATTTTGTGCAGACTTTGAATTTTGAGGTGGGCCCCATGTGCCATGTGGCACCACCTAACTAGGTCGATCGACCACCTCACCACCTAGTTGTACTGCCAACACATCCCTTTGCCATGTGTCACATTTCAGTTGGCCTATATCAATGACTTAGCATCTATCTGCCAGCTCACCTTGGGACACATGTTGGCCTCTCATAGTCCCGTAGAGGTAACCATCGAGCATTTTTCTCCTTCTAGAATAACGACCACCATCAGATTGGCATGCATCTCAAGGTGATCGACTGGCTTGTCCATTTGACTTCTCCATCATTGCTCCCCTACCACATGTCACATTTTGGTTCACTGCTATGTCCACTTGGTGCCAGACTGCATCTCATCACCATGTCATTGGATTGACACATGGTACTCAGTCACATTCCCATAGATATTAACTCCTGGGCTTCTTCCTCTTTGTGCTATAGTGACCATCATCAAATTGGCACATATCCCAATTTGACCATCGAGCACCTGCATGCTTCATCAAAATATACCTTACCTCTCATTTGGGGCCCCATCCTTGTCATCTCCTCAATCCATGAGTGCATGCATTATATTCTCCAACTATGCGTCCACTTTGGACACCATATGATTGTGCACTCTACCTTATAAATTTCTCTTCCCTCCTACCCACCGTGAATGTGGGACTAAAGCCTTTGATTTATAATGCTTACCTTTCAAAATTTACTTCTGTGTATGCGTCAACTGGCTGGGCCCACACATCTAGGAAGCTCATTTACATGCCTTCCATTCTCTTCATTTTATTAACTATTAGAGCACCCTTGTTTTTAACTATTGTCTTTCCCCAACATCAGGCAAATGTGGGATATATCTCATTGCGTAACCCTCTATTTTTTCCTTACTCTCCCCTCCTAAGTGGCACACACCCATATTTTACATTGCACACCAACACTTACTAGTACACATAGGCCCAAGACAAGTGCATAGCACTCAAAGCCAAGTGCACACTACTTCAAACTTGGTATGCACCACAGCCTAGGCCAAAGCACACCTTCCTAATATTTTCTTTTTTGACTGCAAACGCACTAGCATGGTGCACGTAGACCTAGTTTAAAGGAGCACTCATAACTTTACAAATGATTGGTGCATACATCACATGAGGCCTGTGTGTGTTGTCCTTGAGACAACATGCACAATACTTCCCAGCCTAGAAACATACGTACTCTAAAGAAAATGCACAACATGTAGGATGAAACATACAGAGACCATAAAATGGTGCGTATTAACAAGAAACACAACACTTGGGTAAAATAAAATGGAGTGTGCATGACATAAGTTTACTTGTGGAAGCATTTTGGAAAGCTCGACAAAAGAATCCATTGGCTAGGTAGACTCTAATAGTAGCCACACCACTCAATTGACAATCTCATAATTATGTACAACTAAGTACTTACACTAAACATCCCAATCCAAAGGCATGCTTCTACAATTGTATGCACACACATCACCCTAAATCCTCCATTCTAGCCTACAAATAAATATCAAGTGGGGGCATATGTTTCTTTCAAGAACCCACGCAAACTTTCCTTACACAAGCCTACAAGAAGCTCACGCAAGACCCAAAACCATGTGCAGGCCATCATTTCTTCTTTTTTGGGGGGCACTGAGTCATGCATAACCCTATGGGGGAGGCTTATGCAGCATCTCCAAGATGTGTGACATCTCTATAGCTTGGTGAGAAAAGTCCATTTCAAACTTGTCCCATAGTGTCCATAGCAATGGTTCCTTTTGGGTCCTTATAAACTCAATGGTTTGTATTTGAAAAGAGAATCCCTCAACATTTCAAGGATCTAGTACTTGGCAAATGTTGTTGACATTTTCATTGATTCCTGGAAATCTCTATTAGAGAGATAAGAATTTACATCATCCAGTCACTGCTTGAAAAGGTTGTCAAATAATTCAACAACCCACCGTAGAGTATGTTCACTTGCATACAGAAAGTTCTTCATTGTACATATAGGGATCTCCCTGTGTTCCAGAGGATCCCTTGTGAAAGAATACATTTCCAAGAAAAAAGGAACAAATACCTACACACTACCTCTGGTACCATGTTTTCCTCCATCAATCATTGGTTATTAACCATAGTCAACATTTGTCAACAACCTCTCACCAGTATTTCACTAGTTAAGATAATGAGGCAAGCTAGACCCCAAGCGGGTCTGGCCTAAAAAAATTTCAAACTCAAACAACTAGCCTTGAAAATGATCTAGAACGATTGGCACTTGCAAACGGATCCAATCAGGACAACCGAAAACTTTAAACAACTTCAACTTTTATTACTTTGCCAGTCGTCAAAATCTAAATAAAACACCTCCAGTTGCGCCGTTAAATCACTGATGAAAATTAATCCTTGGAAGCTAAAAGTTGGCAGATACAAACTTAATATTATAGAGAAACATCCTTCCAAAGGGATTTGCCAAAAAATGAACAAGGCAGGAGATTTTTAAACTTGAAAATGCTCGTTCAAAATTGTCGGCAGACACAAACCAAAATCATTGTAAACTGCCTCAGAAAGAGATGATTTAAAAATACCAAATGGTGAGCTAAAAGCAAGCCACTAAATCTGGAAAAGAACCCATATGTAAAGAAAGTAACTAAACAACCCTCAACTAGAGATGATCATCTAACAAAAAGTTATGAATTTTGGAAAATAGTTACTTTGCAAAGTTGTTCTATCCACACTTTTCATCATTATAAAATACTTTTTTACCTGACCTTGCAATCCAATCAAATGAAACCTTCATGGTCTGAAACCCTGGATGATTGATCTCCATCATATGTATAAAACATAGTTTTAATTAGTTTTACCAAATGATCAACTAATTATCAATAATTAATCCTTAAAGTCGGCCACTTGGAACATCCTGAACTAAAAATAATCAGATTTGTAGAAATTGCATTCGAAATTGATCGAACAAAGGGGTTAAATGGATTGGCAGAGACTTGAAAATCCTTAGGAAAATACACTTCTAGGTCTACAATGTAGAACATCTATCAATTATGTTTGATCTCGAACTGGGTGCAAATAAAAAGGCCCCAAAGTAATCCACTTAGAAAACTAAACTATGCACTCCTGGAGAAACTTAGCAATCTACAAACGGAATGGCTCTGACAAACATGTCAAAAGGGTACAAGGGGGGCTGAAAATTGGTATGGAAATTCCTTCTCATGCCTACAACATGATACAATAACCCGCATATCATAACCATTCACCAGGTGTCAGATACAAGCCTTCAAAGTAGGCCTTTCAGTCAAAACTGGATAGGATGCAAAGTGCAGATTTGTGAAATGCCCTCCAAATGGGTACCCTCAAAACTTATCCAAACTGGATTCTAAAAGTTTTAACCAACTGTAAATAACAAATGAAATGTGAGGAACACATGTCCCAGGCACTATCCCATGAAAATCAACGGGCCTATCTTTGTGTGCACTCACTAGTACATTTGACCTAGGTTTTCTACCACAATTTTCGACCAAAAAATAAGAAGGTTTTGCTTGGTCGGATTATAGAAGGAAAACTTTGTTTTTTTTAAATTTATGCTTGTGTTTGTCAAAATAGAAAAAAATTCTGTGGTGGTTGAAATTTTGAGAAACATGGGCATAACTTAAGAAAAAAGGGAATTTCATTTCTCATTTCATTATTTTATTTGCGAAAAAAAGGAAGGGTAGCACGTGCGTGAATCTACTTGACATCGTGGGGTAGTAGCAGGAGCTTGAGCTCAATCTTTACATAAGGTATTAGGTAGAGGATTATTAATTTGTGCATTCTTCTTGCTTTGTTATGTATTGAAAAAGGGCTTCTGTGGGCTTGAACAAAGGTTTCTGCGGGTTTCAACATATCCATTTTGTGCATATCCTCCAATCATTGCAGTCAACAAAACCACATTTCTTCAAGTTATTTTTCCAGCTAGTTTATGTGCCTTGGCCATGGTTCCACATTTTGCATACATATCTCCTAGGGCACTTGCAACTACAACATCTGACAAACCCCCCCTTCCATTATCCTTTGATGTGCCATGGCCATCTGCTACCATGCCCAGCACAACGCATAATCCTACAACCAATCCTATAATCTCCTCTAATACCATGTTTGTCAAACTATAATTTTCTTGTCTAATCATAGGATTGGAACATATTATCTTTGAAGCAGGATTGAATAAAAGAAAAACCAAACATTCTAAGTACGTTTTACTATCATATCCTGACTTTTGCGAAGTATATAGATGGATTAGTTATTATTGCCAGTGTTGATTCCCTAGGATGGGAGGCAAGAAAGAAACATAGAGTTTGATTACCATGCGACCGACCTTAGCAACATAGACAATAATCTATTTTCCTTAGAATAGTAGGGCTAATAATGAATAAAAATAGATAACAATAATAGAATTCTATGGGCCCTACCATTCTATAGGCCATAGAATTTGAAGGTAATCTGAATGGAATGAAGGTGAGGCCTATAGATAGTAGGGCCCGTAATCTGAACTCAGTTTACATTTATCCCGTAATCTGCAACTATAGATAGTAGGGCAACTATTGGCGGCTTTGTCGCACCACTTTATAGGCTATCCACCACTATCTCACCTAGAATCCCTTCCAGCTTGCCCCAAATTGGAAGGTATACCTATTTGGATACTAGCTGTGTCTAAGCCTTTTTCTTAAAAGCAGCTGGATTCTTTATTGGTTATGGGTCAATAATGAGGTAAGTGACAAGTTCATTTTATGCACTATTTCATTAGAATTCAATTCACTAGTTTGGGACAGTCATTTTTTGTTGTAAATTTGTTGAGATCTTGAACTCTCTGATAGACCGGTTCAGGAAACCTTTTAGTTGGCTCTGTCATGGAGTTTGAGCCTTGACCCACATTTCTTTTTCCATTGGGAATCAATGCCAATAACTGAGAACCAAGGGGAGGCTATGTATTTTAATTTAAATGCTTATATTTTGGAAGTAGTTGCGCTACTTCAGGATTGATGCCCTAGGTTAGATATATTTAATGTAGTTAGCTAGAGTGAAAGGAAGACATGTTTACCACAGTGTAGAAAAAGGAACTTGAATTTGTTTCACAGTTGAATTCTAGGGTCTCGGTGACAATGAATACTTCTTGGTGTTGTAACCCACTATAAGTGCCCACTGATTGATCATTCCACATTGACCCTAATCTAACTTGATCAATTAGATTAGAGTGTCTCTATGATAGTCAATAGTGTTAGAGCAGTGTGGTTAAAATTACTAAGAAGGTCTTGCTTGACAAAGTAGAAGACAGTCTATTTTATGAAGAAAGATCTCAACCCAAACTATTTACCAATTGTAAGAAGAAATATTGTTGCAAGTTAAAACCAAGAATAGGAAAAACTTAGGATACTTCAAGTTTGAGTAAATGTGAATGTTTTGTTAATTAAGTTATAACCAAAAGTGTAAAATAGATTGTAATGACTTGTTGGCACCTAGTGAAGTTATAATTAGAAATTGTAACAAATTGTGATCTGTTGAAACCTATGGAAGAGGAAGTGATACTTTGAGACTTTTCCATTCCAGTTAAGGATATTAGTGGTTGAAAGAGACATTCCATACTTGGAAGCATTCTAGGACTAAGGAGTTGATAGATTTGGTTGGAACCATTTTTCATGGTTTGAATCAACATTATTATTCAGTTGTGATAGTGGGTTGGGCTTATTCAAGCTTCAATTGTTACCACTCTGCATCATAGTTTGAGAGATCATTTTTTTGTTAATAATCCTATAGACAAATATAATTAATTCTTGTCTTGCACTTAAGTAGGAGAGATTATTACTGAGGCCAAACTTATACCTTACCACAATGGATGCAAATCAATAGTTTTTCCCTATGTGCTTCCAATCTTGCATTACCTATCCACTAAAACTTTTTAGCATTTTTTTGTAACATGAACTAGCAATTATAATGGCCAAGTAACACTTAATCTAAAATTTGTATTTGTTTTGTATGATCACTTATTTTTTTAGGCTCTTTAAAGTTTGAATCCATGATCACATTTCATAAAAAACCTTGAATTAGGGCCTTATGAGTAAGAACGGTTAGAATTATACCAATCTTCAACATTTATCTTGTAATTAGTATTCCCTTTGACAATTAACTTGCTAGCAGTGTCCATCAATTAGTGAATTATAAATAGCATGGTTTGGAATGGAACCTTCTTCTACCATTCTCTCGAAAACTTGTTCCTCTTTCCATAAATTTCCTTCCTTATAGAATCCATCAAATAAATCTTTCTAGATATAACTATCTAGGGAAAGACCACATATGATCATCTTTTGTACAAGTTCATCTACTTCAACAATCTTCTTGATCTTGCAAAGTGCATCAGTAAGTGTCTTGTAAACAGCTAAATCAAGTCCAAGATGTTTTCTTCTCATTTCATATTTCAATTTGTGATCTTTCTCCATATTGCCTTGCTTACAATGTCCATCAATTAGCACAACATACATATCTCTACCAAGATCCAAACCTTTCCATACTTTCTTCCTCAAGAGCTCATCAACTACATCAAATCTATCATGGCTGCAAAGGCATTCACATGTCAAGGCTACATCATGAGTTGAAAATATAACAAACCCAAAGTCTATATGTTTTACAATTGGCATGTTTTGTGCTAGCTGAATTTTCTCAAATTTTCCATAATTTTGAATTTTCTCTAATACAATTCTCATCCTAAGTAGATAGAATAACATCAACAAATATAAAATTAGCCTACACTTAAGAATATAGTATACCATTCCAATAAGAAATGACTAAATATGAGATATTATAAGTCGAGACTATGTAGCACTATTTCCCTACCAAAAAATTTTGCATCACAAAAACAAGATTCTATCAAGAAGCGAGCCATAAAATATTAAGTGAGAAACTAGAATTACTAGAATTTAAAAAATCTAGAATGGCATGTATTTCCTTTCCTGGTTTTTCTTCAGAGAAATACCTAAACTTTCTTCCCCTTGTATTTCTAATAATCAAGATTCTCGAGTTTTCAAGTAGCCATTTCTAAACTTGGTGCAAGTAAAAATAATCCTAGTGTTCTTATCATCTTAGAGAACTTAAGTCAATCCTACATTGTACAAGAAGCTCCAATGCATGAAATGTACAAGTAAACATACAACTCATATTAATAGATTTCAATTCCATTTGTCTACTAATCAAAGACTTACCTCCAACAAATATGGGTCACTAAAGAGAGGCTCCATAAATCATGGGACTAAAGTTCTCTGGGTTATAATAATAAGTTGCAATAAGAGCTCTCAAACATATGTAGAAGAGTGGAGACAAGACCATATCATCCTCCACAATAAATGCAAACTCATCATCGGAAGATGGCCAGCAAGCCTCCAACCATTGAGCTTGTAGTCTAGCATTATGGGTTCTATAATGAATTTCTTTTTCACCATGTTCCCAATCAAAACTATCAACATACTGTAAAATCTGGTGAGCATTATCGAGCTTACTATCAACATCCATTGGCACTACACTTTTACCCTACTCTTCAATCCCAAAGTGGTCAATGAAAATGTGAAGCTTCACTCTGTCTTTATCATAATCAGCCTTGGCTAGGGACTCTAAGCATCTAGACACTGATTCCAACCTATCATAAGCCAGAACTTTAATTACCAATCTGAAATTCTTGCTTAATCCATATCTGTCAATTTTAGGCTTTGAATGTACTAGTGTTCTCTAGGATGCATTTGGATTTCCTTTTTGGGGAAAAAAGAGTTGCAATTTTGGTTGGGAGTACAAGTAAATGAAGGTTGCAGCCATCACCAGAAACCTGACAAAAAATACTAGCTTTTGAGTAGCTATTGATTTACTTTTTATTCCCTTCCGTGTCATCAAGATTCTTTTCTGCTTTCACAAGAGTAGAATTTGGGTTCATCTATTTAGTTGCATTTAGGTATTTATTGATTGGGAATTAATTATTATCCCAACTATCACAACCAATGTAGAGAGAACTACACAGAAATCTTAAAAGACAAGTAGATCTCGACCAAAAAGAATTAGTATGAACTGTGAAAATCTGATAAATTTAAAAAGAATCAATTTATAGATCCTACCAGAGAGCAATGCTAAACCCTTCTAGTTACAACAATTAATCTTAGATAAAAAATAGAACCCATTAACCAACTCAAAGTAGAGGGCAAAAGTCAGTTGTAAGTGGCATTGATAACCTATTGGCATTAAGTTATGTTTGTCATTAGTGACAACACTTATTTAGACTTTGTGTGCTTACTGAGCTCATCTACAGAATAGTGTTTACCGAGCAGACCAAGCTTCGCAGTGTTAACTAAGTAATGAGATGAGTAGTGTTTACCAAGTGTCAACACGATAAACAAGGAATTCAGTTTCTACCGAGTGACACTATATCTACCGAGTCTCTAGTATATACCGAGTTTGAAACTACAACTGAGTGGTTAGTATGGACTGAGCCTCCACTTCTACTGAGAGCATGATGATGCTGAGTAACGCAGTGGATGCCAAGTATCAGAAAGTCACCGAGTTAGTTTGTAGTAACCGAGTAACTATGTTTGGGCCGACTCGGTAATATTTGTGTTAGCTTGTTTAAGATCTGACTTTGTAATTATTTTGTAATTTTTTTGGATTGATATATAAATAATGTTTTGTATCATATCCAAGGTGTGAAAGTGAAAAAGTGAGAAGTGTGTAATGGAAAGAATATGTGCATATGCAAAGATGCAAGAAAGGCAGAGATAAACGAATTACAAAGGGCTATAACAGTATAAGGAGTAGAAGAGATATATCTATCATAGAAGGTGATCAGTACATCAAGGAATCTCAATCAACAAGTACAATTTCAAGTAAGAGATCTACTATTTCATCCTAACAGGTGATTCAGTCCCCAAATCCTTTAACAGGGTAGACCTAATAGTCTTTTGTAAAATCTCTTAACCGAGTGCATACTTCATTGTTTGTTTGTAAATCCTCTAACAAGGTGGACCCAGTAGTTCTTATTGCTCCTATCAGGGAAGATCATTAGAAGTGATCATTGTAAGCCTTAACTGGCCAACTTTATATTGTAGTATTGAAGTTTTGTGGGTATCATCCCCACCTCAGTTTTACTTTCTATTTGGAAGGTTTCTGGGTCACCAAATCATTGTGTTCAAGTGTTATGAATGCTTTTATGTTTTCAGTTTCTCATGCATGCAATTAGATCAATGAGCTAAATGTTATTTGGAATATGGTTAAGATTTGAATTTGATATAAAAGTTTTGAAGTTACTGATTCACCCCTCCCCTCTCAGTAACTTGGCTAGTCTTGAATATTTCCAACAATTGGTATCAGAGCTTTGTGGTTCTCAGGATAAAGTTTGACAGCTTGAGTAAAGATCTAGGACAATGGAGATATTTAGACTTAACAGAGTAATTGAAAATGAAAAGCTAGATCTGGAAATGGCCATAGCTCAACTCAAGGAAGTAAAAGAGCATCTTTTCCAATCCCTAAAAAGGACGGAACTTGCAAATCAGATGAATGACCATCAGTATGTTGAAGAAAAGATTGAAGACTTTTCCCCTTCAAGCATCTTAGATGAAGCAAACAATGCAATCAAAGAACTTCTAGAAAATAATGGATCTCTGCAAGAAGAAGTAAGAAAATTGAAAAGAGAACAAGAAATTTATTCAACAAGATTTTTTGAAATCTTGGAACAAAGAAATAAGATGAAAGATGAAATAGATGGAAAGAACAATGAAATCCAGAATCAAACTCTTTAGCTAGAAAACTTTATTGATCAGATCTCCAATGTAAATGAAGAAATCTTGACTCTGAGATCAGAAAATGAAAGGATAAGAGAAGAGCTGAGATCTGAAAAGAAAATCAGTTTAAGATTGGTGAATGACCTAAACACTGAAAGGCAAATCAATGAGAGAATGTTGAAATCTCAAGAAGATATGAATCAGTTGTATGAACAAAACCTTCATAAGCAAAAAGGAAAAGCAGGACTTGGATACAAAGAAGAAGGTGAATCCTCCAAACAAGGTACTCAAAAGAATCAGAAACCTACTTGTAATCACTGTGGCAAAATAGGTCATACTTCAAACAAATGTTGGAGAAATGGAAAAACAAAATTGAATGGAAAATGCTACAATTGCAATCAACATGGTCATAAAGAAAATGAATGTAAGGAGAAACCAAGATTTGAAGGCAAATGTCACAAATGTAACAAACAAGGTCACAAGGCATTAGAATGTAGATCTAAAACACCCAATCTAGTAGAACAAATTGTGAAAGCAATATTTGGTTGGGATTACAACACTTGGTGTAGATGTCATTACTGTGGTGAATATGGACACATTGGCATAAATTGTGTAAGGCATCACTTGAGAAAAAGGGATACTACCATAAGATGTTATACATGCACTAAACTTGGTCATATAGCTAAAAATTGTATGAATATAGGCAAAGTTGAAGATGAATAGAAAGCAAAAGTAGATAGCATCAGGAAGCAGATGAGACAAAAATGGATTCCTAAATCTACCAAGAAAACCAGTCCAAGTAATGAAGTCACTCATGAAGAGGGTGGCTCTATCAATTCCAACTAAGTCTCCAAGAAAGCACTGGAACTGTATCTTCATAGACAAATTCCAAAACAATTCCAGAATTGAAAGGAAGAAAGATCCAAATCAGTAGGCAAGATACATCAGGATCATAGGAAGGTCGGTATCAGTTACCACCGAGCAAGGTTAGGAGTAACCTAATTTCATGTGTTTACCGAGTAAGGTTAAAGTAGTATGAATTTATATATTCACTGAGTTGTGGAATCTTTTTCAAGCAATCAATGCATAGTGGATGACAGTCTGTCTAGTTCAATGCCCTAATTCCTACTAAGCATTAATGACAAAATTTTAACAAAAAGCATGAAATCGAGTTCATTCTTCACCATGAATATTAGCATATTGAGCAGAGAAATTTCTTAGAGTGATCAAGTGATTCAGAGCAAATTTGTAGCAAAAGTTTTTTAGAGAATTTCTTTGTTTACTGAGCTACCATGGCATTATCTAGCACTAAAGCGAAGAAAGGTTTGGAAATGTTAGTTCAAGGAGAATGGAAAGCACCGGATTTCAAACTCATTCCCATGATTGCAGAAGCCCTAGACCTGAGTGGAGCTCAATCACATATTCCTCCAAAGATACTTTTTGTAAATGACACTCGCAGTCATTTTAAGTGTACAATTCAAGAGCTTGGAACCCTAGAGATAGATGTTGTTCATGATGAACTGTGTGTTGATGGTGTTCTCAAACTAGAACATAAACATTTGGAAGATAAGGGTTTAGTTCACATCACCCACTTGCCTCAGAGTTTCCAAATAAAATGGATCAGATATATCCTAAGCCGAGTGCATGAAGGTAAAATTTGGCTAGAGAAACCAGTAGAGATAACCAAGAAGATGATTCACCCAATCACTGGTCTTCCCATGCTTGACAAGGCAACATCTACTAAAACCCTAGGTTAGGTAAAGTTGGAAAAGAAAACCCTAGCTAAGTGGGATGGTAGAGGTATGAGAATAAGTAGTATTATCGATGCAGAACTAAAATTTGGCACATATGTCATAGCTTACAAGATATATAGTTCAAGTTGGCAGAATAGTGTTCCATGTGAAGCAGTTGACCTAGCTTATAAAATTGTGAAGAATAATTTGTCATTTGACCTAGCAGATTTGTTGTTGAAGCAGTTCAACAAGAATATGGAGAGCATCCAAACCTCAAAGAAAAATCCATGTAAGTTTGGCTCACTCTTGGTTTGTTTATTTTTCTATTCTCAAAAGTTTTTCCCATCAAAAGGAATGGTAGAATGGAGAAAAGATGTGCCTATTCTTTATCAGATAAATGAGTACATTGCAAAAATGGGTGAGAATTTTGTAAGCATAATGGATAACTATTTTGAATCTTTTAAAGAGATGATGAATAATAGATTCTGGATTCCACAAAAGTTGGTGGAAGATTATAAAGATGATATTTGTTTCATGGCTGATTGTGATAGAGTATACATTTAGGCAGTGAGGCCTAGGATTGTATGGGTGAAACCTCTTCCTTATGAGGTAAACATTGATGAGACAAAGGATATAATTGAAGCCCTAGTTAATCAACCTTTTGATCCAAAGGCTCCATACTTTGGAACATATGATGAAGCTAAGGTAAGAATTCAGCTAAGTATAAAGCTCCCATAGGCGGTTAACAAAGGTAGAAAGAGGATGGCCAAGATGCAATCTTCCACACCTCTAATGTTAATCGAGGGAAAAGGAGAGGACATTGAAGAAGAAAAGGAAAAGGATGAGAGTGAAGAAGAACAAGTACTTGTGAAGAAGAAAGGGAAGGAGACCATCACCAAGGCACCAAAACAATCTACTGTAGTCTTCACAAGAAGAACAAGGGGCAAGGTAGGTAAAAATAGTGGTGATGTAGTATTTAAAAGTCCTCCTCCCACATTTGAAGAAAAGATTAAGAATTTGAGAGAAGGATTTGGAATGGCAAACTTCAAATCTCTCAATTATGAAATTAGAACAGAAATAGAGCAGAAGGAGATTGAAGATGTTGTTATTGAGAAAATGGGGCAATGGAAGTACTCACCTGATGATATAGCTTCAAAAATTCTAGGTGTTCTATTGGATAAAGTTAAGATGAGATGGATGAATGCAAGGCAAACTATCAAGGATATATATGCTCAAACCTTAAGACAGTTAATGCCAAATTTGAAAAATGTTGAAGTTAATATGGCATTGAAGGAAAATGAGAGTAAGATGACACTTAGATTCAACACTTGTCTGATTCTGATAAAAAATGTAGAATTGATTGTAAAGAGTGCCACTACTACATGGAAAAACATCTATCAGCTTCACAAACTGGGTGTTGAAACTATGATAATAAAAGATATTGAAGATGATAGTGATGAAGAAGAAGAAGAAGCAGTTTAGATAGATAATGTTGAGGTAGAAGAAGTAGAGGAAGAAGCTACCAAGGAAGGCAAGTAGAATGATGAGGAAGATGATCTAGTTCAGATAGCTACAGAGGTAATTGCCTCACTTCCTCACTCTCCAGTAAAAGTTGCTACATCTAGCCCAAAGATAGAATCAAGTGTGATTGTGACAACTCCTATAGATGCATCAAATGTCCAATCATCACTAGCACAGCTCAATGTATCAATGATAGAAGTGGCTACCACTTCATCCACTGAGCTTCAGCCTCCTTCTTCCACTAAGTTGTAGTCTCCAGCATCTACTTCAATACCTTCTTTAGTTTTGAGTTTTTTAGCAGCAAGTACTTCAATTTTGGACACCTCAATAAGTACTTCAAATTCTACAATTGTAAATACTTCAGTTTTGGGTTTATCAAGTATTCCAGTTAGAATTCCATGAGTTGGAAGTTTATCATTTTTCACTGCAAGTCCTACCATGTCTACAATAATTTCTACTACAAAGGCATTAAGTACAATGATAGTTGAACCTAAGGCTCAATCAAGTACAAGATTTTTGAGTAAGAGTGTAGAAGAGGATATAGATTTGGATGAGCAGATAGAGATTCCACAATTAGATTTTGCAAATCTTTCAGCAGACCAAATGCAAATGGTTGGTGAACTCCTCCAGAAGAAAGCAAAGTAGAAGAAGCTAAAAGAGGAAAGAGATAAGGAATATAAGATCATTGAGGATGCCAAGAATATTTTGATAGAAGCAATAGGTGTTGAGGTTGATTCCTCTCAACACAATTTGTTGCAGTTGGCAGAGGTAGTAAACAAGTTCAATGAGGATTCTTCTGGATCAGATAAGTTTCTTGAGAAGGCTGAGAAGAAGTTTGATAATAAAGTGCTTGAGTGTATTGCTCAGCAAATAACTATCAATCAAGCAAATTTATCTTCAGTTTTGACTGACATTGAGTCCTCCTATTCCAAGGTAACATCATTTTTTGTCAAAGTATGTAATGTTTCCAAGTTCTCAAAGGAGATTAAGGAAAAAATAAATAAGATTGATGAGGATCTAAAGGTCAGTGCACAAAAGTTTCAACTTGAACCTAGTTCAAGCTCTGCACATCATATGACAATCAGATTCCTATCTGATAAGCAGTTAGAGTTTCTAAAAGAGGATGCAAGGATTGGGACAACATTGTTAGATATTCAGAATATGATCCTTCCCATCATGGATACAATGCAGAAGCACATTACTCACTCAAAAACATTGATCCATGACAATCAGTTTTCAATTGTAGATCATATGATTGAACTCTTTGCAGAAGTCCAAGTTGCACTCCATACATGCAAGATTCTGCAAGAGAATTGGGACAGAACTCTTGCATTAATAAGTAAGGTACATTCTAATTTTCTCTCACATTTTGGTATCTCTATGTAAAATATTTGTATATGCACCTTTGGCATTATTGTCAAAAAGGGGGAGAAAGTATATAAGATAGGGGGAGATATATGGAAAGATATGAGAGATATGAAAGGGGGAGAAAGTATATGAGTGAAATAGGAAGTATGAGTATGAGGTGAAATAAGATATTTGTATATATGTATACTGTATGGGGGAGTCATGAAATGTATATACAATAGATTGTCAAAGATAAATTTTGAAAAATAAAAAACTAGTATCAGCATGATTGTGCATATAAGTTTTGGGCAATAAGTGTTTTTGTCACTAATGCCAAAGGGGGAGATTGTTGGCATTAAGTTATGTTTTTCATTAGTGAAAACACTTATTCAGACTCTGTGTGCTTACCGAGCTCATCTAGCAGAACAATGTTTACCAAGCAGACTGAGATTCACAGTGTTAACCGAGTAATGAGATGAGCAGTGTTTACCGAGTGCCAGCATGGTAAATAGGGAATTCAGTTTCTACCGAGTGACACTATATCTACCAAGTCTCCAGTATATACCAAGTTTGAAACTACAACCGAGTGGTTAGTATGGACCAAGCCTCCACTTCTACTGAGAGCATGACAATGTCGAGTAACGTAGTGGATGCTGAGTATCAGAAAGTCACCGAGTTAGTTTGCAGTAACTGAGTAACTATATTTGGGCCGACTCAGTAATATTTGTGTTAGCTTGTTTAAGAGATGACTTTGTAATTATTTTGTAATTGTTTTGGATTGATAGATAAATAATGTTTTGTATCATATCCAAGGTGTGAAAGTGAAAAAGTGAGAAGTGTGTAATGGAAAGAATATGTGCATATGTGAAGATGCAAGAAAGGTAGAGATAAGTGAATTAAAAAGGGCTACAACAATATAAGGAGCAGTAGAGATATATCTATCACAGAAGGTGATCAGTACATCAAGGAATCTCAATCAGCAAGTACAGTTGCAAGTAAGAGATCTACTATTTCATCCTAACAGGTGATTCAGCCCCCAAATCCTTTAACAGGGTAGACTTAACAGTCTTTTGTAAAATCTCTTAATTGAGTGCATACTTCATTGTATGTTTGTAAATCCTCTAACAAGGTGGACCTAACAGTCCTTATTGCTCCTAACAGGGCAGATCATCAGAAGTGATCATTGTAAGCCTTAACTGGCCAACTTTATATTGCAGTATTGAATTTTTGTGGGTATCATCCCCACCCCAGTTTTACTTTCTATTTGGAAGGTTTTTGGGTCACCAAATCATTGTGTTCAAGTGTTATGAATGCTTTTATGTTTTTAGTTTCTCATGCATGCAATTAGATCAATGAGCTAAATGTTATTTGGAATATTGTTAAGATCTGAAATTGATATAAAAATTTTGAAGTTACTGATTCACCCCTCCCCTCTCAGTAACTTGGCTAGTCTTGAATATTTCCAACATAACCTGTGATTATCTTCATGTCCTTGGTAGTCCCATAGCTGATATACAATCATGGTTTTGGTGATGAAAGTTGTAAAGGATCAAGAAGACTACAGAACATTTTCCCTTGCACTTTTTCATTGGGCATCATAGATCTAAATAATAATAATAATAATAATAATACACTTTTTCCTCTAAGCACTTGCATTTAAGCAAGCAATAAGTTGATAGGAAATTATAATTAGAATTGAAATGTGAAAAATAAAAAATTAGATTTTTTATTGAAAATATGAATTTTCTAAATGTGTTAAAATATTAATAGTATAATTTATAACTAGCAGTCACATGCTTTAATAGAATTCATCATATCAGATAAAGTATGTTTAAGAATTTTTGGGACTGGTCCTTTGGCATGTATTAAACATAATAGAATTTTCAGCATATTATTATCATTCTATTTCTTTGTTGTAAACATGCCATTGGTTCAATTTTGTAAAAACATTTTGTGTTAATTAACATGCCATTGGTCCAGTTTTGTAATTTGTTTTTTGTTGTAAACATTCCATTGGTTTAGTTTTGTAATTTTTTTCAGGAACAATCTAGCCAGTCATTGTCTACACAATACCAGTTACTCCTTTGGTATCACAAACAACAAAAACAACAAAGTTCTTGCATAAAAAAGTAAAACTAATGCCTGGAAATGTTCCTATGTTACCACCAAGAAAAGATCACATTCTAAACTTTCAAATCAATACGCTGGTGTTTCAAATGTACCTATGGGACAGTGTACTCCAAAATTACAGAGAAATTAAGTGTACTCCAAATAGCCTATCCTCTACAAAGAACTGACTGGAATCTATTAACCAACCTTCTAACTATCAAACCATTATGCTTTCAAATCAATTACCTACCAGTGTATCCCTTGCGAGGGAGAGAAGCCAAACACATAAAGAACATGCACATAAACACGACAGCTGAAAAACTTAAATGGAATACACCAAGAAGTACCAAATGATGAATGCTCAATTTTTGTAATGGAAAAGCAATATTAGAACCGTCCATTTCTAGAACTTGATTTTTCTATAGTCTTAATGATTTTTCTTATTTCTTGTCAGTGCTTGGTGACAGGATTTTGAACATTGTTGACATACTTAAATGGAATACACAATACCAAATGATGAATGCTCAATTGTTGTAATGGAAAAGCATCAAAACCATCCATTTCTAAAATTTGATTTTGTATAGTCTTAATTATTTTTCTATAGTCCTAATGATTTTGAAAATTGTCGACAAAGAGTGTTTCTTTTTTTTATTATAGTATAAATGATTTTCTATAGTCGTAATGATTTTTCTTATTTCTTGTCTTTTTTCCCTTTTTGATTTCCTATGTCTGTGCTTCGTGATAGGATATTGTCACCTTCTTTTGATGGTATATTTCATTCACTCTATGTGGAATACTATTTTGTTCACTATTTTATTTCAGCTTGATATTTCTTTCATTTTTCATATACACAGAGACTACACATGCTGATAAAAAAATGAGCTATTTGATTTAGGTTTACTTTTCATTATTGTAAATGGTTAATATTTTTTATGGTACTCCTTGGTGTATTCCATATAAAAATAATAAATGTAGCAATGATGGTACAATGCATTATTGGTATAGGCTCGATGACTCTTCTCAATGTGCCAAAATGTCAATGTGGTGGTGGGCAGTGTGTGTTGAAGACTTCACGGACATAGAACAATCTTGGATGACAATTTTGGTGCTGCCCAAATAGAAAAAAGGTTGCTAATGTGTATATATTTAATGTTTCTAATGTAAATAATATTCATTATATTATAAGAACTAATGTAGATTGGGCATCACAGGGAAATAATGGCTGCAGATACTTTAGTTGGGTTGATGACAACTCATCTACATCTATCTGCCCATCCCCACTTATCTGCGATGAAGGATTTGAGTGCAAAATGTGTCAGGCTAGGGAAAATGCCAAAATTATATTTTTACGATGCCTTCTCTATATTGTAACCACATATCTTTGTTGTGACCATATGCGGAGATGAGCTCAGGAATTAGTCATTTTAGTATTTTCATATTGTAACTAATACTTTAATATGGATATGGTATAACTTCTCTTTGCCTCAAGTGTGCATATATATGGTTTACATATTTTTTTACAATAATTCTTCATGTTTATGGCTCATGTGAGCCCCAATCTACTATCAATCACATGATTTAACATGTAGTGTTTTCTTGGTTATTCCATTTGTTCCTTGATACATCAATTTGACCACACCCACTCTACTTCATATGGATATCTTTGAAATAAACTCCTAACTCTAATAAACTGACTATAACTACTAACTAACCTTATAAAACAATAGTAGCTAAGAACGATTGCTTGCCAACATCTGTTGAATACAAGGTCCTTGAGAGATCAATCAATTGGGATGAGTGGATGAGGATGATGAGATGGGGGAAGTGGAGTTGAATCTTGATGAAAAGGAAGCTCGATCTAGCTGCAATTAGGAATAAGAAGAAGATGCTTATCGTCGAACATAGATTGAAGAAGAGTACTGTAGAGAGTAGGCCTACTGTACCAAGGAAGTTTGACAAGAACAAGGAATATGGCTTAAACAGAATGGGAAGACATCTTTCTAGCCTGGGCTTGGATCCTTCAAAAATTAGCTTGATAATAAATAAAGCAGATGAGAGCTAAGCAATTAGCTTCCCAAGAAAATTATCATAAATGAATTGTGTGTACCCCAATTCCTGTGCCTTCTGCATGTACCTAAATGACATATTTGAAATAACAAGGGTAAATTTAGCCTTACCCTTGTTGTTTCAATTTGGGTATGCATAGAGGGCACATGAATTGGGTTACACATAGTTCATTTATGGGATTTTTCTTGGGAAGCTAATTGCTCATCTATCATCTACATTATTATGAAGCTACTTGCCGAAGGATCTAGGCCCAGGCTAGAAAGATGTTTTCCCAAACACATAATAAACACGCACATAAACACAACAATTGAGAAACATAAATGTAGATTTCACAATAGCTGAGAAACATAATTGTAGGCATCATGGTCATAAGTTTTTGGAGACAACGTAATTGATTTGTATACCCAAGTGATGGAGAGAAACTTCTGCACCTCCAATTCCAAGTTGACACTACGGGATCCAAAGACCATAGATAAGGAATAAATTTAGAGAGTGGAGGAGGGCCATAACGACAAAAATAATATAGGACAAACCTCAAGTTAAATGAGGCAACTACAAACATTTTAATAGATTTTTATTATTAAATAATGAAATTTGCATATACTAGTGTTCTAAGCCCCCTCTAACTTACGCATCTAGAAAATGAAACTACAACCTATTGGGATTGAGACAAAACTTATAGAACAACAACAACTAGGAAGGATCACTTGCCAACATCTGTTGAATACATTTGTAGCTCATGAATACAAGGTCCTCCAACAGATGTATTCAATAGATGCTGGCAAGTGATCCTTCCTAGCTGCTGTTGTTCTATAAGGTTTGTCTCAATCCCAATAGGTTGTAGTTTCATTTTCTATATGCATAAGTCAGAGGGGGAAACATGTAATGAGGGTTCTTAGAACACTAGTATATGCAAATTTCATTATTTAATAATAAAAATCTATTAAAATGTTTGTAGTTGCCAACTCATTTAACTTGAGGTTTGTCATGTATTATTTTTGTCATTATGGCCCTTCTCCACTCTCTAAATTTATTCCTTATCTATGGTCTTTGGATCTTGTAGTGTCAACTTGGAATCGGAGGTGCAAAAGTTTCTCTCCATCACTTGGGTATAAAAATCAATTACATTGTCTCCAAGAAATTGTGGCCATGATGCCTACAATTATATTTCTTAGTTTTTGTGTCCCAGGACCCTGTATGACCCTATACGACCATTTATGTTCCCTAAGAATACATCTTAGAGGTCTTAAAATGTTGTAAAGGGTCATAAGAGGCTCCTAGGAGGGGCCAGATGAGCTTCCACCTTCACGTGGTTGGCCTTGTTAAGTAGAGAATGTTATACTCTTCTTGAAACAAAGAGAAGCTCAATAATTTAAGGTCTCAGTCCATAGACAAATTAAATTAGACTTACTATCCAAATTGGTACATTGATGAGAATCAATGATGGACCAGAGTTTTTAGATTCTGAGAAGACGTATATGCAGTGGAGGCCAGAATGGATTTTTGTGGATATTTTCTAAATGTGGAGATTTTCTAGAGTGGCTATATACAAGGGTTTCCAGATTGAGTACTAGTGTAGAGATGATGATTCAGTAACCTATGTCTATAAAACCTTCACAAATATGTCATCTTAACAATTCTGTGCATATTGACTGGGTATACAACTTAATTATTGGTTATTGAAAGGACATTATGCACTCGAGTAGTTTAAACTAATCCACTATGGATTTTTTGCACATGGTATCAAGGGTAAGAATTTTTTATTTTTCACATTTAAATTATAATTATAATTAGTGGTGGATCTATTCTCTCTTATCATTCTTCATAGTCCTTTTGATAGTTATTCTTTCTTGTAACTCACCTTAATCGGTGTGCATATATTTGAGAGTGGCAGTTTGAGAAAGCCTTTCCCAAAATCTCCCACAACCCATTCAATCCTCAAAGAATCCCCCTCTTTATCATCACCCGACAAATTATCAACCCCACAAACAAGAAGGAAAATAGCCAGTTGGCTAATAAATTGGGAGATTGGTTTTAGATATAATCTTTAAGTATTATTTTTGGCATAGCTATAGATTGCTTAGTCATCTCCTATGAATGTCAAGGTTAATGACCTTGAGAAAGAACATGTTTGTGTGAAATAAGATAGAAAATGTGTGACTATTTGTAAATAGTAAATAATAGCGACATAATATTGCTATGCTTAATTTGATAATATATATTTAAAAAAAAATTAATTTTTCTGTCACTTTTTCAACAAACAAAGAATACACATATCGATGAGAATGCTATATGTTCGACCTTTATTCTGACAGTTTTGCATCGCAATTTTGACCAACATTGGTCACAGAGATAAACATTATAGTTGACAATTCTTGTAGATTGAAGCAATTATTTCGACGTTATTTTCATCGATAATTCAACCAATGTTGAGGTCACAATTTCGACGGAGGTTTGATGTGTCGTATTATCGACCAAAAAACTTTGATGACCATTATGGTTGATTGGCCGACCAATTGGTGTCTAATAATCGGCTACACCTCATCGAAAAATAAGCTAAAATTTACTAGTGACTTAAACTAGGGTCTTTTAGAAATGATCTTTGAAGCACTGAACTTTGCCTTAGGAAAATTCTCTGATTATGAGCTCAAAACTATCTGATATATTTTAGCTCCAACAATGACTCTAATTGGGGATGCATGCCCCTTGTGGGCATGTAGAGAATTCATGAATCTTTGGTACAGCAAACTACCAAAAAATGAAAAGCGACTTCTTTCTTTCCCTCAAAAATAGGGAACCTTATTGAAAGAAACAAACCACACAACTAAAAGAAAGAAACTATATAAAATATATATTATTCTCATAGGCCCAAAGCCTCAAAACTGGAACCACTTCTTACCTCTGTCATATATATGGTTTTAATCCATATATGAGACCAGCCACTTGAAAAACTTTTGACAAACATGCTGCCAACATACATGAAAAATTTTGAGCTGAAAGGTAGCTCTTCTTTTGCCACAATCCACACTCTTTCAGTCACAACCATCCTCATGTTCATATTCCAAAAAATATGGAACATCTTTTATCATTTCTTGTTGAAGACTGGAAGTATAAAACTTATCTAGTAATGCCTTAGGATGTAAACTACAATGATAATCTTGCATTACTAGAAACTCATATGACTAAAAAGGAACTGGATCCTTAGAATTATCATTGCGAGATACCTCAATCATTGAAAAACTTGGCTTGTTAATAATATCTCCATGAATCAGATCATGAACCAAGTACAAATTCCTTTCACAAACATTGTGACATAGGGACAACTGATCCATATCATCATCTCTATCAATAAATTTGATGTCCCTATCATTGTTACAATTATCATTACATTCATCAAAAGAAAGGAAAGAGACTAAACAAGAAAATTGTTCATCATTAGGATCTGTAGACACAGAAAAATGGACAAGTGCTTTTAAATTGCAAAAATCAATAAAATGGCTTATAATCATCAAAATGCATCAAAAAGGGATCAAATCAAATAAAAATGGACATAATTAAATAAAGTTGGACAAAATCAATTAAAGAAAAGGAAAAATTAAATAATGAGGTTAAATAATTAAATCAAAGCTTAAAGGGGTGAAAAACACTACATAATTGATTTTAATCAATTAATTGTATAGTTGTTAAATCAAAAATCAAAATGAACCTATTACCCTTACATGGCTAAATTTAATTAATTAATTGAATTTAATAACTCCTAATATCTTTCAAAAAAGTTGAGCAACCAATAAGAATTGAGGATAAAAAGACATAAATCACTCAAAAAGGATGAATCTCAATCACTCATTCTAAAGTTTCAATCTCAACCACTCAATCTTGTCCTTTTGTCCAAAGCTTTGAGACAAACCTTTAAATTGTCCCCCCATTTATGAAAAAAGCAAAGTATTTGACTCAACCTAAGGTAAATCATGATTACTTCACCCCACCCCTTACCCTTTGGACATTTACTATAAATATGAAGCATTTTGAGAGAAATTATCATCTTAGAACTTCATTTGCAAAGCATTGTTATTATAGGCATTTTTAGAGCATTGTGAGCAATTGAATATCTTTGTATCAACTTGAGCTAGATTAAGCATTGAATGAGCATTGTAGAAGTATAGTAGAAGCATAATTTCCCATTTTAGAAGTGTCACTAGTGAGGATTTGAGCTGAGAGCTTCACTTACCACCTCTTTCTAGAGAACCATGAGATGCTATAGATCTTAGTTTCAATTGTAATTAGATTTTCATTGTATTTAATTTGAATTGATGCTAATAGATCTTAATTTCATGAAGGTGATTATCATCATCACACAAATGGTGCCCACTGTGGGGCCCTAGGCCTTATTTTATCATTTTCATCATAATTTGCATGCTTGTATTGTCCATTTTCTATGAATATTTTGCAGGAAACAGATAAAGTCATGCTTACAAGAGATTCGTTCACGCCTGTAGTTAGTTTACTGCCACTTGTGATCTCTGTCTTGATGCATGTTAGCAAAAAATTTACGCCTAGCATGCGACTTCTATTTGGCATTAATTCCTTTATAGTCACTTGCATATCATAAGTTCATGCCTACAAAAACAACACATTCAGCCTTTGGTTCTTAAAGTCATGCTTGTGACTCAGGAAGTATCATGGTTTTAAACTTTGTTGTCACCTGAGTAAAAGCTTTGCTTCACCATTTTTAATAACAATCATGCTTTGAATATTTCTATTTCCGCTTACTATTATTAAAGTGTCGCTTAGCAATAATCATTTTCTACAATTTTCAGTTATGTTCACGCTTTGTGATAAATTACTCACACCTATGGAATTTTAAGTGTTGCCTGTGTCACTGCAAAGTGTCACTTCCTGTCACTAAAGTTACGCTTGCCGACAATTTATTCACACTTATTAGCTGGAAAATGTCACCTATTATTTGTTGTCTTTGCTTACTGTTAAATTGATTAAATCATTTGTCTAACTTTCTATTTGCATGATTTGATAGTAAATGAGTAACCACAGAAAGGTGCAGAAGCCTGAAAGTAGATTCAACCAAGAAGGAAAGGCACTAGCAAGGAAGATTAAGAAAGAAAACATAGCACACATCAAGGCTATCCTTGAGACTACACAAGAGGAGGATAACTAGGTATTCCAGCACTATCTTAAAATTGTTGAAGCATACAAAGAAAATTTTATTTCTCTAAATTGGATTTTTAGTCCTTAGATCAAGTTTTCTTTGGAAATTTGCAAATAAGCTCTATAAAATTCATACATAAGTGTTGCTCCTTCAATTTTTGATTTTGGTTTCCCCTCATAGTGTTTGTTAGTGTTGACTAACTTGCTGGTGGACAAGCACATTTGGAAGAGGCTATTGCCAAGGTGAGTTGAAAAACAATGACAAAACCTTTCAAAAATGTGCCTAGCTTAGGCTAGCTACAAAGGAAAGGTATTCTTCTATTCAAGCTTGCACTTGATTAAATTGCGGCATTACTTTTGAACATAAGTTAATTAAAAATGAGAAATGAACCAAACACTTCAATTTTAAGAATCTCCTTGTTAAGAGATTGGGAAAGAACCAATTTGTGTTTGAGTGTTTGGAACAAAAAAAGACAATAGGGATATGCTCTTCACTTTTTAAGTGAATCAAATTCCCAAACTTTTCAGCCTAAGTTCATTTCTTTCTTTCTATATGCATGCTAGAGCAATAGTGGGCTCACCTCTTGAGTTTGCCTTAATGAGGCTAGTGAGAGGGACAACCCAAAGTGGGATACACTCGCTTTTTCTGCGGGGATCCAACCCACTATAAAATCAAACACATGTATCCTTAATGGGGTGCATGACAAAAGGATTAAATTTCTTGAACTTCCTCTAGTAGTCCTCACAAATTGCACAAAATCATACCTTGGGACATGTGGGAAGCCCCTTAACATACTTGGGGGATGAGAGATTGAAATCCATTTTGAACAGAATCTACAACAAATCCTAGATAAAACAACAAGACTACCTTTTAGAGCCATGTTTACAAGCCAAATTTGACTTTAGGTAGGCTGTTTGGAATTCTTTCTTGTGTTATACTTGTGAAAAACATTCAAGAATATACACACTAGAGTGTTTTAGGGACATGATGACAAATTGATGTGTGTGTTGTGATTGTTTTTATTTTCAAACAAGGAAATTTCAAAAGACCTGATCTTAATCATTTAAAAAATTCAAAATCTTACAACCTGGTCAGAGAAGTGCTGCTTGTGCACAAAAAAACCCCACCTATCAAAGGCTCAGTCACACCTATGACTTGTATGAAAATGCGTAGACACAGTGAAGTCACACCCATAAAATTTTGAAACACGTCTGTTAAAACTAGAAAATCACTTATCAATAACAAAGTGTCACCTGTACACCTGCAATGTGCTACCTAACCATAAACCATTTCATGCGTACAAAAATTTTAGTCATGCCTATGCTCAGATCAGTGATGCCTAGAAATCTAAAAGGGAAAACAGAGACTATTTGCAAGGGGGTTAGAAAATTTTGATCATATTGTTAGAAAGTAAAGTCCACCAATATAACTGAGAGGGGGGGGGGTGTGAATCAGTTATCAAATAATTATAACTTTTATCATCTTCAACAACATTAAACCATATAAGCAATATAATTACCAACAATAGAAAGATATTCATACACAATAACACAATGACACAAGATATGTTGACTAGGGAACCTCTTGATCAAAGAGTAAACCCTGGTGGGAATGATGCCCACAAAAGATGCACTAATATGAATATTCCTTGTAAAAGGATGGACTCTATTAGTAGTCTTATGAGATACATTTATTACATATGAATTCCTATTAGGAGATTTTGAATCCATGTTAAAATATTCTAACTATGTTAAGAGTTATGGAAGATAGAAGGACCCACTGCCCAAATAGCTCCAGGCTAAGATCACTGAACACACTATCCAAATAATCTTCACATTAATCAATAGTATAATATGTTACCTCTTCTCTAACTGTGCCAAACTACACTCACAGTTACATCAGATCTCAATTTCAGATCTTTGTACTTTGCATGTCTTCCTTCACATATTCACTTTCATACTTAGCTCTTTTCTTCACTTCATGCATACATCATCACACACAACCGCTACTTCCATATCACTACTACTACATTACAACAAGGAAATACATTCCTTCCTTTATACCACACTCAAATAATTACAAATGAGTCGGCATACAATTACAACATAAAAGTTTCCACATGCTACATCAAAATTACACAAAAATGTCAGCTTCCAAATACAATAAATCTTCACTCGTATGACCTTGAAGTCTATGTTATCATCCACATCACTATCAATGTGATTTTAACTTCCCTTTAACTATGCAAAACTATATTCCATCCCAATTAGGAGATATCATCCGATTTCCACAAATCGCTACTCAAGAACACTTCCTGAATACTGCTTCCACCAAAATGCTCATAACTTCCATGAATAAATGAATTACTATTTGCACTCTTAACCATAGAAATATAACATATCAAAGATTATATCCTGAACATCACATAGCTCTAACAACAATAACCCATGTGTGCTAATCCAAACTCTATCTACTTCTTTGCAAGTCTTCGGTAAATTATTGTGTTGACATCAATGACAATCATAGTCATGAATGCAACAAAAACTGCTATAGAGTGGCTACCAAACATTTATCATTCATTCCTAACAATCTCCCCCATTGGCATTGATGGCAACATATATGAAAAACATCTAATGTTCCAAAAATCCAATACTGCAACACTGCTTCTTCAAATCCTCTTCATCAATCAAATCTTGCTTTGTTATCCTATTTAGTTCTCTCCAAAAGATGTCTCAAATTGTTTTTCATGTATACTTCTCCCCCATTGACATCAATGACAAAAATTTCATCACTACATGAACAACAACTCAATGTGAAAAGACACTATTTAGAAAATACATTTACTAGAGTCCTCATGACTCAGCTTAGATACACATACTCCCCCATAGAGGAAGTAGCAACATCCAGTCCAATAGAAAGATAAGGCTCATATACCACTGGATGGATGCAACCAACTGCATCACTTCTCAAAAGTAGGTTGGGGCATAACCCCAAGCATACCTCTCAAATACTCAAATGTATCCTTAGGCAAAGGCTTTGTGAATATATCTTCTATCTACTCCTTTGTACTTATGTACTCAAGTCTGACTTCTTTCTCAGAAACTTTCTCTCTTACAACATGATACTTAATATCTATATGCTTTGTCTTAGAATGTAATACAAGATCCTTAGACATACTAACTATATTGGTGTTGTCACAATGTATGACAATAGGTTCAACAAATTTTATTCCAATACATTTCAACATTTGCTTCATCCAAATTATCTGGTTACAATTGTTTACTGCTGCTACATATTCTGCTTCTGTTGTGCTTTGTGAGATACAATTTTGCTTCTTGCTTAGCCAATAAACTAACCTTCCTCCAAGGAAAAATTCTCCACCACTGGTGCTTTTCTTATCATCAACACTACCTCCCCAATCAACATCTGTATATGCACATAGGGTAAAATCATCAGATTTTTCATACCATAGTCCATAGTCCATTGTGCCTCTGAGATATCTCAGTATCCTCTTTATTGTTGCATAATGTGATTCTCTAGGTTCAGCTTGAAATATTTCTACAATTCCAACTGAATGTTCTATATCAAGTCTTGTATGAGTCAAATACTGTAATCCTCCAATCATAGATCTGTATTTCTTCTATTCGACTGTAGGAGTATCATCTGTGCTAGATAAATTATGTCCGGTCACCATGGGTGTTCCAACTAGTTTACAATTCTCCATTCCAAATATTTTCAACAAGTCATTCAAGTACTTTGTCTGACTTACAAAGATACCATCATTGTTTTGTGTTATCTGTAATCCCAAAAAGTATTTCATTTCACCAATCATACTCATTTCAAATTCAGTCTTCAGTTCATCAGCAAATCTGTCACTATCTTCATCTTCTCCTCCAAAGATAATGTCATCAACAAAAATAACTATAACCAACAAACCATTTTCAATTTCTTTTTTGTACAAATTTCTATCAACTATTCCTTTTGTAAATCCCAATTTTAACAAATACTTATCTAGTCTTGCATACCAAGTTCTAGGTGCTTGTTTAAGTCCATATAAATTTTTCTTTAATTTACATACCATGTCTCCTTGAGTCAAAGGAAAATCTTTAGGTTTCTCAATGTAGACTTCTTCCAATTTTCCATTCATAAATTCTGACTTCACATCCATCTGATATACTTTGAATTTCTTGTAAGTTGCATAAGCCAAAAACATTCTTACTGCTTCAATTCTTGCAATAGGTGCAAAGGTTTCTTCATAATCAATTCCTTCTTACTGTGAGTAACCCTTACATACCAATCTTGCTTTGTTTCTTACTACTTCTCCTTGTTCATTCATCTTGTTTCTGAATACCCATTTAGTTCCAATAACATTCTTGTCTTTAGGTCTAGGGACCAATTCCCATGTCTTGTTCTTTTCAATTTGGTCTAGTTCTTCTTTCATAGCATTAGTCCAACTTTCATCTTCACAAGCTTCACTAGTTGTCTTAGGTTCAATTTGTGAAATCAAACATAACTGTTCTTGTACCTTATTTCGAGTTAGAACTCCTCTTTTGATGCTCCCAATAATTTTTTCAAAAGGATGATTCATTAACAAACTCTTGCTAAGTGTCATTGTCTTAGATCTCTCTTCAGATGTAGGTTCTTCAATGACTTCACTGTGTCTTTCATTCAAAAAATCATTGTCAGTTTCATAAAATAATTTAGTAGATCCAGTGTTAGGTTTAGGATGAGCTTCTTGATCAGATTCATAATGAAGCATTGTTTCCTGAATTTTGAACTTTTCATCAACTTTAACATTTGTTCTTTCAACAATAGTCTTAGTTCTTTTATTGTAACATCTATATGCTTTTCTTTTCAAAGAATATCCAGGAAATATACCTTCATCACTTCTAGGATCAAACTTTCCAATATCATCATCTCTCTTTATATAACACTTGCTTCCAAAAATTCTAAAATACTTAACTGAGGGTGCATGTCCAAACCATAATTCATAAGGTGTCTTGTATGTGTCTACTTTGATTTGTACTCTATTCATTGTATACACTATTGTGTTCACTACTTCTCTCCAGAATATCTTTGGCAAATCATTCTCAAACAACATAGCTCTTGCTACTTCAGTCACTGATCTATTCCTTCTTTCTACAATGCCATTTTGTTCAAGTGTTCTAGGGGCTGAATATTGTCTTTTAATGCCATTTTCTTCACAAAAGGTGTTAAACTCTCTAGAAGTAAATTCTCCACCTCTATCAGATCTCAAACATTTAATCTTCATTCTAGATTCATTCTCAACTTTATTCTTAACAATCTTAAAATTATCAAATGCTTCATATTTTTCTTTAAGAAATGCAATCTACATCATTCTTGTAAAATCATCAACAAGAATCATAAAATACCTTTCTCCATAGAATCCTCTAGTCCTGGTAGGACCGCTCAAATCTGTATGAACAATCTCCAGCTTCTTTGTAGATGTAAACTTATTACTAAGAAAAGAACTTCTCTTCTATTTATCCATTACACATTCTTTGCAAATCATGTTAGTAGGCTTCATAATCTTAGGCAAATCTCTTACTGCAAGTGTAGTACTTACTTTCACAATGTTATCAAAGTTTATATGACAAAACCTTCTATGCCATAACCAACTATCATCAATCTTAGTAATGAAACATGTCATCTTAGTAGGATTCAACTAAAATACATTACCTCTGGTTCTAGATCTAGTTCCAATCAGATTTCCATCTTTATCCTTTATCACACAAGTTTTCTCAGTAAACCAAACTTGATATCCCTTATCAACTAGAAATCCAACACTCAAATGATTATGTTTCAATCCATCAACAAAATAAACATCATTAGTATTAGTCTTTCCATCAAGAGTAATATATCCTATACCTTTAATCAAACAAGGTGCATTGTTTCCAACTCTAACAACTCCTTCATCATATTCATTAAACTTTATGAATTTTTTCATGTCTCCAGTCATATGATGTGAACAACCAATGTCTATAATCTAATCAAATTTCTTTTCAACTTGAGAAAATAAGGCTTTTTCTTCCTTAACATCAGTTACAAGATTCTCTTCTTTAATTGCTACAAATCCTATGTCATCATTATTCTCATTATCACTTTCACTTAAAGTTCTTTCTATACTAGCTTCAAGATCTTCATCATTAGCATAACAACATTCCTTAGATCTTCTAGGTTTGAAATTGTTTCTGTACTTTTTAAATCTCTTAGGACATTTAGATGCAAAATGACCATATTCTTGACAAGTCCAACATTTAAATATTTTCTTACTGTCTGGTTCTCTTTTCACAAGGAAGGCAATGCCTTCTTCAATCTTCTTGTCTTCTTCATTTCTAGATCTTCTACTGCTAGCATAATCTCCACTCATAGTGATGCTTCTTGACAAAGTAGGGAGAACACTAATAGCACTAAATGATGTCTCCATTCTAGGTAAGTCTCCTGATAATCTTAGATTCATTTCTTCTACTTCCAATCTTCCAAGAAGGGTCTCTCTTGTAAAGTTTGTAGTACAAGGTATAACTTGTTCAATCATCTGTGTTGTCTGCTTAAATATAGGAGTCAATTTCCTCAGAATTTTCCATTTCACTTCATTCTCTATCTTTGTTCCTCCATAAGATTTTATACTTGTAATAATTTCTAACATTCTACCAATATAGCTTCTAATATATTCATTTTCCAACATTCTTATATCTTCAAATGCACATATCCAATGATGTAATCTAACTCTTTTTGTATGTTCATCACCTTCAAAAGTAGAGTGTAAAGCTTTCCAAATTTCATGAGATTTTTTTAAACATTTTACTTGACTAAACTCATTCTCTGGAAGTGTTGTCAAAAGTGCTTCTCTTGCAAGTATGTTACACATGAATAGATCTCTCTCATCAGCAGTACATGTTTCAAGATTGTCTTCTTCAATGATAGTCTTATCATTCTTTGTAATCAACTAATAACCTAGTCCTAAACACATTAGGTGTGTCTTCATCTTTTTTTTCTAGCTATCAAAATTTACTCCATCAAGCTTAGGGCTTTCTTTCCTGAAATTCACCATGGATCTCCTTAAGTTGTTAAACTTCTTTTTCAAGGACCTGCTGCTCTGGTAACAATTGTTAGAAAGTAAAGTCCACCAAGATAACTAAGAGGGGGGGGTGAATTAGTTATCAGATAATTATAAATTTTATCATCTTCAACAACATTAAACCATATAAGCAATATAATTACCAACCATAGAAAGATATCCATACATAATAACACAATGACACAAGATATGTTGACTAGGGAACCTCTTGATCAAAGAGTAAACCCCAGTGGGAATGATGCCCATAAAAGATGCACTAATATGAATATTCCTTATGAAAGGATGGACTCTATTAGGAGTCTTATGAAATAAATTTAGTACATATGAATCCATGTTAAGATATTTTGAATCCCTATTAAGAGATTCTAACCCTGTTAAGAGTTATGGAAGACAGAAGGACCCACTGCCCAAACAGCTTCAGGGTAAGATCATTGAACACACTGTCTAAATTATCTTTGTATTACTAAATAGAATAATATGTTACCTCTTCTCTAACTATGCCAAACAACATTCACTATTACATCAGATCTCAATTTTAGATCTTTGTACTTTGCATGTCTTCCTTCACATATTCGCTTTCATACTTAGCTCTTTTCTTCACTTCATGCATACAACATCACACACAACTGCTACTTCCATATCACTAATACTACATTACAACAAGTAAATACATTCCTTCCTTTATATCACACTCAAATAATTACAAATGAGCTAGCATACAATTATAACATAAAAGTTTCCACATGCTACATCAAAATTACACAAAACTGTCAGCTTCCAAATATAATAAATATTCACTCGTGTGACCTCAAAGTCTATGTTTTCATCCAAGTCACTATCAATGTGTCTTCAACTTCCCTTTAACTATGAAAAACTATATTCCATCCCAATTAGGAGATATCATCCGATTTCCACAAACCGCTACTCAGGAACACTGCCTGAATACTGCTTCCACCAAAATGCTCATAACTTCCATGAATAAATGAATTACTATTTTCACTCTTAACCATAGACATATAACATATCAAAGAGTATATCCTAAAAATTTCATAGATCCAACTACAATAACCCATGTGTGCTAATCCAAACTCTGTCTGCTTCTCTACAAGTCTTCGGTAAATCACTATGTTGACATCAATGACAATTATAGTCATGAATGCAACAACAACTGCTACAGAATGGATGCAAAAAATTTATCATTCATTCCTAACACATATATTTGAGTACCCTTTTCCATGCTCTTACTGCTCCAACCTTCAGTCCAGTCAAAAATCCCATTCTACACCATTTTTGCAAATTTTACAAAGGATTTGACCATGGGTAATATTGAATCTTATTCTCAAATGTTCATGCCTGCTTTTACTAGATCCTACTACATCAAGAAAACCTTGCAAGAAGATGGGACTTATTTGAGTCTAGAACTCCCTTACCTAGGAGATGAGTCTACCACTCCAAAAATACCCCAAAAATCACCCAAACAAGAAGGGGAAGACAACATGATGTACTATGGTAGTTTGGGTAACAAAAGCAATAGTGGCATCAACCTCAATAACCAAGGTGATGCAAATAATGGGGGTATGGACATAAATAACCAAGGCAATACCAATGGTGGAGGGGCATATCAAAATACTCAAGGAATTGATACCACTCACCAAAGAACTAATACTAAACCAACCACTGATGATGCCACCGGTGAAAAGGTTGATGAAGCCATTCAATGCCCCTATTTATTAAGACTCATGGAAAAAGAAATGGAAAGAGATAAAGAGAAGTATTTCATGGATCTAGCACGAATGGGTCTTACACTTCCATGAGATTATGATGTGAATCAACTTAGACCACCCGAAGTTGAAGAAAATGCCATTGACATCATGAACAAATAGTTCAAAATATTTCAAATGCAACTGGATACAATCAAGCAAAGTGGGGATCCCAAATCCTTTTCTATCAAAGCATTGTGTCTATTCCTATTTGATATAAGTATAGTAATGGTACCATTCCTGATCAATGTAATGTTTCCCAAATATGACAAGTATGAAGGAATGTCAAATCCACAAGATCACTTATGTGAGTTTTCTACATTGAGCTTAGAGTTCATGCATGATACTACCTATTTAATGAGACTATTCCCAAGAAGCTTAGGAGGCATGGCTATGGAATGGTTTTCTAAGTTACCCTCTGATATAAAAACCTTTGAAGAATTAGCTTCAAAATTTGTGGCTCATTACTCATACAACATCAAGCATGAGGTCACGATGATAACATAATGCAATACTAAACGAAAAGATGGAGAGGCATTCCTCACTTTCTTACAAAGGTGGAGGACAATATTTGTGAGGTATCCTAGGAGTGTGCCTGAGAAGGAAAAATGGATATATTCATTAATATTTTGAGCACTGAGATGAACTACCAATTGAGAATGCAATGTCCCAAGATATTTCAAGACCTCATAGAAAATGGAGTAACAATAGAAGAAGTGTTGGTTAAGAGTGGAGAACTGAAATTGTATAAAAATAACAATAATAACTCTAACAATAATAACTCCAACAATGGCACCAATAAAAATAATAATTGGTGCAATAGAAATAGTCAGTATAAAAACAATAATAAGGGGATAGTCAATGATGGGGTGGTTGACTCTAGCAACTTGAAGGTGACTCCATTTTCTCTTACAAGAACACCTAACTAGGTGAATAATGCCAACCAAACCTCCAATGCACCTTCCAAAAACAATGCTAATAATGGCAACCAAGGAAGTAATCCAAGGAGTAATAAGTTTGATAGATTCTTGGTGCCAACTCCTCAAAGGAACTTCACACCCTTGGGTGAACCCATCAAAAAGGCACTAAAGACCCTCATAGCTAACAACATCATTACTCTACCTAGCATCTAGCCTTATTAGCCACACAACAAGCCTAGTTTGTGGAGTGCCAATAGCCATTGTGAGTACCACATAATTTGAGGACACACGATAAATGAATGCTTGCAACTAAAGAATATAGTGTAAGACTTAATCGATAATGACATGATCACCATTGATGGACCTCAAAGAAATGAAGACCATACGATATTCAAACAACCCTTCTATAAACATGACAAAGGGGAGTCATCTAATGGAAAGAAACAAAGTAGCAATAACATTAACTTTGCACCACCATATGATAACATTGTGAATGCCATAATAATCAAGGAAAAACCTCAAAAAGAGACATCAAATGCTATTACTAGAGGGCAGACTTCGAGGATTACCCTACATAGGGTTCCTCCTAAAATTATTAGCACTCCATAGTCCAACATTGTGATCAAGCAATCTTCTACAACAACAAAACCTTATAGCTTGGTAGATCAGTTGCAAAGAACTCCAGCACAAATCTCTATCTTGGAGCTATTGAAGCTATCCCCTAACCATAAGGAAATTTTAGAAAAAGCTTTAGTAGAGATGAATGTTCCTACTAACTTAGAAGAGGGGAAGTTCCAAAACATGGTAGGTCATCTCATTGCACCTCATTGCTTGTCATTCTCTGACCAAGATGACATGTCTATTACTCACCCTCAAAACCTACCACTGCATATAGAGGTCTTGATTGAATGCCATAGAGTCAACAGAGCTCTCATTGATGGAGGAGCTCGTCTTAACATTTGTACATTAAGTCTTGTTAAATCCTTAGGGTTTTCTAAGTCTTGAATTGACCCTATGAAAAAAATCACCATAAAGGCTTATGATGAAGCTGAAAGGGCCTCTAAAGGCATGATCATATTGCCCATTCAAGTGGGACCTGTCAAAAAGGACACCAATTGCCAAGTATTGGACATAAAGTTAACTTATAATATTTTTTTGGGGAGATCATGGATCCATGAGATGCAAGCAGTCCCATTCATGTACCACCAATGCATCAAATTTCCATACATGGGTGAAGAAATCATAGTTGGAGGGGACTCAAATCCATTCCAATATTGCAATGCACTCAAACCCCTTCATGAGCTATTCATTCCACATAACTAGGAAGGAATCATTCAAAGAGCCACCATTGAAGATACCAAAATGGATGATGCCATGATAACATTAAATGCTACTCCAAACCCTCCTTAAGCTAGCTCAATGACATCAACTAAGGGAAAGGAAAAGATGAGCTACGAGGGTCCAACTGCAAATGAGGGTTCAGATCAAGCACCCAAATCAGAGATAGTACCCTAAAAATTCACTAGAGAAGAAAAATATAAAGCTAAAAAGGAAAAATACAAGAAAATGGATGAGATGATGGATGCATTTGATAAACAATGCAAAACTAGTTCCAAAGGAGTAGGGGAGTACTCCATTTCCCTATTCAACATGGCCACATCTCCAAGAACACATGGCAAACCATCAAACGAACATTTACCTCATAAGTATAACTCTTACTTCATAAGAGAAAGTGACAAAGCAACATTCGACAAGTAAGAGAATGAAATCCTTCAATGGCTTTATCATGATGAAGAGGATACCTCAAACACTCCCATGGAAAGAATCCAACATGTTAATATACAAATTGAGCAATATGGGAAAGGGTTTGAGATAATGTAGAAAATGGGATACAAGGGAAGAGGACCCTTAGGCCAATAGAATAGAGGTTTACTAGAACCCATTGAACCTACTTGGAGGGCCAAACAATAAAGATCCAGAGTAGGCTACCAATACAAAGGTGAAAGTTCCAGCCCAATGCAAGATTTCTATCCTCAAGTAAATGCTTTAGAATCCGATGGAGATAGTGATGACTCTTGGGATTATGAGTGTGACACCCTATCTGATGAATCATGTCAAGATAAAGAATTAGTCACAATACATACTAATGGAAAGATCCCAAGGCAAGAAACTCAAGTCAATGAAGAGCCTAATATAAAAGGTCTTAATATAGGACAAGCATATACTAATCCGCCATGGATAGATACATTTTGGATGCCTTCGGAGGAGGGAGATTTAAACATTAGTTTTAATCCACTCATGGCTTTTCCCACTCTATTTTCCATAGAAGTCGATGAGGACTCAAGTGAAGGGGATTTCGACCCTTCTTCCATGGACCATCTTGAGGAAGCACACGTCATGGATCTAAATGATATAATGTACAAATCCTCAAATGAAGTCATGTCTATAAACCCAATTGATGAAAACTTGCCTAATGAAACCTTATCCTTGATAAATCCCCATCTTATTGATTGGGACCAAATCGAGCCAAGTGACTTGCTTTATTTTCCAAATGACCAAGCATCAAACCAATACCTTAATGCGATTGAGCCCTCTTTCACCAATGGATTCGAACCAAACATGATAGAAGTAGCAAGGGTTCAATCTCTTAGTCAAAAGACAAAAATGAAAAAAAATAAGAAAAAGAAAAGTTCTAGTGCTGAAAACCATTATGTAGCAACATTAGAACCCAAAAAAGTAAAGATAAAAGATGTTTCCTTTGGTGAAAACCCAATTGTGTCATCAAAGGAAGAAAGATTGGATACTCTACTAGAGCATGAGGAAGAAAGGTCACCTATACTCATAGAGCCAACAAAAAAGGTTAACATTGGGATGGAAGTGGATCCAAAATTTATATACTTGGTAGCATCACTCACACCTCTAGAAAGAGAGGACTTCATCCAGTTTTTCCAAGAACAACAAGTGAACTTTGCATGGTCATATGCTGACATGCCTGGATTAGATCCTAACTTTATAATGCACATTTGAATGTTAGACCAGGGGTTAAGCCTGTTAAGAAAAAGTTGAGGAAAATGCACCCACACATAGCTCTTTTAGTCAAGGCGGAATTAGAAAAATTGTTGAAGGTGGGATTCATAAGGGCAATAGCTATGCTAAATGGATATCTAACATTGTACCAGTCACAAAACATGATAAATCCATTTGAGTATGCACAGATTTTTGAGACCTAAATCTTGCTTGTCCTAAGGATGACTTCCCACTTCCGAGCATTGATGCAATAGTTGACTTGACAGCGGGTCATTCCATGTACTCCCTAATGGATGGTTTCAATGGATATAATCAGATCAAAATTGCACCTGAAGACCAAGAGAAGACCTCCTTTACATGCCCTTGGGGCACCTTTTGTTGGAATGTCATGCCCTTTGGCCTTAAAAATGCCAGAGCCACATATCAAAGGGCTATGACAACTATCTTCCACGACATGATGCATACATTTTTAGAGGATTATGTGGATGATATATTGGCCAAGTCCCACAAAAGAGAAGAACACCTCCAAATTTTGAAAAAGATATCAATTCAGTTGGAGCAATTCAAAGTCAGATTAAACCCAAAGAAATGTGCCTTTGGTGTCCAATCTGACAAGTTATTAGGCTATATAGTGTCAGCCAAAGGAATTGAAGAGGACCCAGAGAAAGTACAAGCAATAATGGATATGGAGATACCAAAGAACATTAGCCAAATGAGGTCCTTACAAGGTAAAATACAATCCATAAGAAGGTTTATTTCTCAATTGGATGAAAAATGTCATTCCTTCACCAAGTTGCTACCTAAGGATACTATATTCATGTGGGATGAAGAATGTGATCAAGCCTTCACATTATTGAAGACCTATTTGATAAATCCACCTATCCTAATGCCACCAATCAAGGGAAAAGCATTGCTTTTATACATATCTACTACCAAAATATCCCTAGGAGTTCTTTTGGCATAAGAGGATGAACAAGGAAAGAAAAGAGCTATCTACTATTTGAGTAGGACATTGATCAAATATGAACTTAACTACACATTCATGGAAAGGGCTTGCCTAGCAGTTGTGTTTGCATCTCAAAAATTTAGACATTATATGTTGATGCATAAGGTCAAGCTAATTGCCAAAATTGATCCTCTCAAGTATTTGTTAAGTAAAACTATCTTAACAAGTAGGATAGCAAAGTGGGTTATGATATTGAGTGAATTCGACATTGAGTTTATCAATAGAAAGGCAATAAAAGGGCAAGTGATAGTAGATCACTTAGCTGAAAACCCCATGACTTCTACACAAACTATTCAAGTGGAATTTCCAAATTCTTCCATTGTAAACATCGAAGCAAAAATGTGGAAGTTATACTTTGATGGCTCCTATACTCAAGGAGGTTCTGAGATCAGCATATTATTGGTCACTCCTTAGGGTTACATCATTCCTAAGTCCTACAAACTCTTGTTTCCATGCATAAATAATATAGCAGAATATGAGGCACTAGTCATAGACATCAAAATGGCCTTAGAATGGAACATCACAGAGTTACAAATATATGGAGATTCTCAACTCATTATCAATCAAGTAAACAATGAATATAATGCTAAAGATGAAAATTTGATGCCATATAAGATCATGATTCATGGATGTAAGAAGTACTTTTCCTTGATAACTTTTGAGAAGATTTAGAGAGAGAAAAATAGAGCAGTTGATGCCATGGCCACCTTGGCTTCCTTGTTACAAAAAATAGATCAAAATGAGAAGTACGAGTTCTTGGTGGAAGAGTTGGTGAAACCAGCATTTGACCTTCCCGAAACCCAAATTTTTTCCCTAATACATGGACATGACTCACCTTGGTATGGCCCTATATATGCATATCTCAAAGACCAAGTGCTACCTTTAGACCAAACCTGAGCTCAAAAATGAAATTTTATATGCTAATCAGCCCATTACATAATCCTCTTAGAAACATTGTATCGTAAGGGTCTCGACAAGATGTTACTTAGGTGTCTAGAGGAGGAAGAGTCTAAGTTAGCTTTGCATGAAGTTCACGAAGGAATTTGTGGGTCACATGCAAGCGGGTTAAATCTAGCTAAGAAGATCCTTCGCTTAGGGTATTTCTAGAAGACCTTAGAAAAAGATGCTTGCCACTTTGTCAGGACATGAAACAAATGTCAATATCATGGTGACATGATACATGCACTGGCACAAGAATTGCACCCATTTGTTACACCTTGGCCTTTCTATCAATGGGGGTTTGATCTAATTGGCATCATATACCCACCTTCTTCAAATGGTCACAAATACATCATAACCACAACAGAGTATTTCACTAAGTGGGTCGAAGCAGTTCCTTTGATCACGGCCATGAGTAAGAAAATTTCCATGTTCATCTTGAACCACATCATTTGAAGATATGGCATTCCTCATGCCATCATAACAAATAATGGAAAACAATTCAAAAACAAGGACGTGGATCAACTTTGTGCTACATTTCATATCACTCACCATTCCTCAAATATCTATTACCCTCAGGGAAATGGGCAAGCCGAAGCCACGAATAAGAATATCTTGAAAATCTTGAAGAGATTGGTCAATAAATTAGGAAGGGATTGGCATGTGCAAATTAATCCAGCATTATGGGACTATATAATGAGTATTCAGACACCTATAGGAGCCACACCATTTTCATTAGTCTATGGGGCCGAAGCAGTTCTACCATTAGAGGTTGAAATCCCATCTCTATGAGTGTCATTACAAGGGTTGATCACTAATGAAGACGATAGAGTCGCTAGACTTCAATAATTGGAGTTGTTGAAAGAACACCAAACACAAGCTTATGAGCACCTGAAAGTGTATCAAAATAGAATCTTGAGGAACTACAATAAACATATCAAACTGAGAGTCTTTCAAGTAGGAGACTTAGTGTTGAGAGAGAACCCAAAGAATTAGGTTGAAAAGAGAGAAGAAAGGTAAATGGGAGGCTAATTGGCTTGGTCCAATCATCATAGTGTCTTCATTTGGAACAAGAACCTATAAGTTATCAGATTGTGAAGGAGATGAACTTCAAGAACCCATCAAAAACATTCATCTCAAAAGGTTCTACACATGAGGGAGATGAAAGAGTATAAAGAGTATTAGATGAGGAGCATCATATTTATTGCACATAATCAAAGAGATCTTGAAAAATACAAAAAAATTGAAAAAGAGAAAAATATAAAAAAGAAGAAAAAAGAATAAAGTTCCTTGGTGAAAATCTCACAATAGGCACCTCGGTAGAAAAAAAAAAAAAGATCCAAAAGGTGAAAACTTGGTAAACAAGTGCCTTTTGTTCCCTTAAGTTTGTCTTTCCTAGTCACATATGTCCATATTGCATTTCCAACATCCCATTTGTACAACTGCCATTGCATCTGTCATTTGTACATAGTCATAATAAAGTCGTTCAGTTGCATTATTGCATTTCCTATCAGCCCTAAGTTGTCAATCGATCACATTTATCATTTAGGGGCAAAGAAGATGGGAAATTTGGTACCAAATGGATTCAATAAGTGCTACAATCAGTCATGTTAGAGAGAGAGTTATCAGAGTTTCAGAAGAGTGGAAAGTTTTTTGAACCTTTGATGGATATCATTGTTCACAAAAAAAAACCTAAGTATTTGATCCTACAACATGATCCTTGAGCCTACATTGACTTTATAATTCAGGATTAAAAATTGACAAAACACCTTAAAGATCATAATGCTTGGAAATACTTTTTGAAAACCATGAAACATTGCAAAACACTTGAAACTTTCTTTTGATAATCTTTATGAAATTGACTTTTATCACATCTTTTGAGCTAATCAATGATGTTTCAAATAGATTAGCCATGAGAAAGACATGATATTTTATTGCCTTTGAGTGATTGTTTTGAGGAAGATTCATCAACTTATGAGCATTTGTCTAACAACATGATCATCAAAGAACCATTGAGGACTATCTCAAAAGAGGACAGATTGACCTTTTCTTGTTTACGCAAATAGATCCCTTGGCTATTTAGATCTTCTATATGTTAATACCAAAAATCCACTTGCAACATTGAATCCATTGACACCGGTATTCAAACTCCCATAGTTTGGACATCCAACTAGTGAGGGTTGTACTTGGTTCAAAAAGAGGTTACCAAAAAGCAATAAAAAGTGGTATTCATATCATCATGATGTGGTCAGTGATGATTGTACTAGCTTTCCGGTCCCAAAATGCTCAATGATGAAAATTTATCTCCATGGAACTTATTTGCTAAAAGATGGTGACACTTAGGTTACATTACATTACTTTATCATGTTAGATTAATTGCATTTATTTGTGGTTAATTTTCTAAGGGCAAAAGGGGGTACATCAATAATCTTGGTTAGTCAAAACATTAAAGAAATGAGGGATTCAATCAAATGTATTACTCTTGATCAAATAAAAAAACAAGAAATGAAGTTATCTTTTGCATTCATGCATAGCATTAATCATTAATCATTATCCATATACCAAAAAAGAGAAAAACATTCATACATCATTTGCATACAAATAGCTCAAAATTGCATTGCATACATTGAAAAAGTCAAAAACATAAGGGTCATTTCCATATGCATTTCCATAAACCATTTTGCATCCATACATTGAGAAATAGGGAAAACCATGTCATAAATCCATACATCATTTATCTATGTCATAGAAATAAGATAACTACATCCATAGCATAAATAAAAGTACCTGCATAAAACATCATATAGCTGCATAAAAGATAATCTCATAAACAACTCATTAAGGAGAACCAAGGAGTATATCATCATATATCATCAAAAAAGTGTTCATCAATGATCCATCAACTTAGTATATAAAGATACAACGTCATACAAAGTGGTACATCAAATGGTCCGATCAATAAAAAAAACATGGCATGTGATACAAGTACATCAACCATGAGTGACTCTATCAATCAAGATCCTGTAGGACTTGATACATCTAGACCTCTACCATCCTGTGGGGGAGGAGCCTGGGAAGTGCTCACTCCACTCTTTCTCTACACCACAGCTGACATAACCTACTACATCAAGGCAGCAACCTGATATAAACACCCAACAATGGTGGACATATTTGTCCTTAGAGATTGAACCTCTCATCCTATGGCTAATTATCCTATGTAGGCACCTACTATGCTAGAACCTGATCATTCTATACTGGAACATCATCCTATTGAGCCAAGGCCACTCTCTGCAACTGTACCAAAGGATCCAATCCACCTAGAATCTTCCTAGTAGCATCAACATGAACCTGTCTCTGTTGTCTCTGTTATCTATGAGATCTATGATGTCTATCTACTCTAGGATGTACATCAAGTGCATCATCATGACCTCTAGCATGATATCTATCTCTCGCATGCCAACCTCTCACCGATAGTTGACCAATAGCAGGAGGATCTCTTTGTCCTCATCATCTCCATCATCTACCACCACCACCTCCATCACCCTGACTTGGGATAGGCTCTACTGGATCAATGAAATGAATAAACCTGTTATGAGCTCACCAATCTACAAACTCCTAAGAAATACCTGCATCTGCTACACCAAAAAGCACATCCCACCTGCAATAATCCATACCAGCAATCTGATCTAAGGAAAACTAATAATCAATGAGAGGACCCCACATAGATCTCTCTGCTTGTACTCAATCTTATAATGTTATGACTTATGGCATATCCTATGTCTGACCATACTATCTAGAAACCTTTCCAAAGAAAAAGTGCTCAATAGTGGTAGTAGTGTGACCAATCATCCAGCGAGGGGAAAACATGTAAGGTAACTCATCATCATCCTCTCTCCACCACTCGCAACCCCTATATGGTCTCCATAAAACCTGATCTAGATCATCAATCTATTACCGCTAGTAATCTAGATGACCCAAATGATGTTGCACAACCATCCCAGTGTATAGAAAAGCATATGGATAACCATGAGGCCGAACCCTATCAGAAATAGGCCTAGTGATGGGAAGATGCTCCCATATCCACAACTGAAGAATAACTACACCGGCTGGAAAGGATGCACTATCTCTATAGACTACCTCATGAAAATCATGGTGGAGTTGTGCAAGGACACATGAATCCTAGTTGAAGCATTGAGGATGAGAAAGTAAATCCTCTAGAATCCTACCCCATCTGATAGAAAAACCACAACCTCACTGGTCGGGAAGAAGAAAACCACCAATCAGTGCACCAAGTATTGCTAGAAATGTAGGAAAGGAAGCAGAATGAGGCTAGGTGATTGTATCTTCATTAATAGTATTGACCCTGAACACTCATTGATAGACACTAGAATCATATATGGAATCATAATACACTACCTCTCCTCTGCATGGGATACATAGTAATCTATACACGTCCTCGGGTGTGATAGTCATCTCTCCATAAGGCAAATGAAATATATTGTGGTTGGAGTGCCATTACTCCACCACCACTATCAATAAACCATGGTTCAGCTAGAACCATGGGAGATCAAGGAGAAAGCTCAAACCACACAACTCAATCACATGGAACTCAACATCCATAAGTGTTTGGCCCAAATCAATGACCCAAGAAGCAATTGTCTGGATGTATAGAGTAGGAAAGTTTTCCTGTTGGCAAAGAAAAGGAACCATATTAGTATACCATATCAAGGAATTATCTCAAGTCAATCATTTCTATCAAAATAATCAAGCAATCACACCAAGTACCATTTTTTCATTTCTCTATGTCCTGAGAACAAAGTAGCAATATCAAATCATATCAGTTTTCACACTGATTGATTTATCCTATCAATATCCTATCCTACTCAGATTGACACATCACATTTTTTGGTAACACTATCTTAATATCCTCATTTATTTTTTTGTTGAATGCAACAAACCTAATCTAATCATTTGACTCGAGCATCGAAAGTCATCAAATTTTTTTCATCAGACACAATCAAGAAAAAGTGTGAAAATTTTTCAAAAGTCTGCAGGCATGATTTTAATCATCCTACGTGACATTCCTCTTAAGCAATAGAAAAAAGTTGCAACACGACATTATTCAGGTGTTACATGATAGTTCTCATGCTACGCAATAGTAAATCATGCTAGGTGACAACGAAAGGTGGCCTACATGACAGTCAATTTGTTAGGGTTTCCTATGTGATAATATACATGGAAATGGGCAGTTTGACCTAGCTTTACGTGTAAGTATCCTATTCTTAGGTGAGGATGAAATTTTCTCAGGTGACATTGAATTATATGAATGTGGGAGAGAAAAGCACGAATGCAACAGTAAAAGGGTCTAGGCGATAGTGAAAATATCCTAGGCGTGATTTCACATATAAAAGGCAATGATGAAATGGGAAATTGCAATAAATGCTAACAAATGAGAAATAAATTCAAATAAGAGGTTCAAAATAACTTACTGGAGGTCCATAGTTAGGTGGGCTCACATATCTCTGACACCTCTCGAATCGATGCTCTTGAATAGGGACAACCATCTTGAATTCACCGCAGGATCAGAGAAAAATCACCAAAGACAAAAGTAAAAATGAATAGTAAAACAAGGTTTTTCAACCTATTTAAGCTATTTTCAACTAATTTTGGAGGTAAAATTTGGCTTAGACCTATATATTGACCTATCAAACCAACCAGGGCATCCATGAATCATCCCATATCATCAAGATTTTTTAGAAATGAAAACATATTCAATGAATCAAATATCATCAAATTTTTCAAATCAAACTATTAATATGTTTTAATTTATGAGGGGGCATTAGGGTATCAAATTAAAATTGAAATCAAACATCATTGGAATTAGTGGGGCATCAAAATATTTTGTATCAGAGGCAACAATCATATCAATATCAATATATCAGAGACAGTAATCAATCAATATCGGAGGCATATCAATGAATCAACAATTAGGACCTAAAAGTGATTAGGACTTCAAGAATTTTTGAATCAATGGTCTTCTCACATCAATTCAAAGAGAGGCATTTGTAGACATGCAAAAATGGACAAGTGCTTTTAAATTGCAAAAATCAATAAAATGGCTTATAATCATCAAAATGCATCAAAAAGGGATCAAATCAAATAAAAATGGACATAATTAAATAAAGTTGCACAAAATCAATTAAAGAAAAGGAAAAATCAAATAATGAGGTTAAATAATTAAATCAAAGCTTAAAGGGGTGAAAAACACTACATAATTGATTTTAATCAATTAATTGTATAGTTGTTAAATCAAAAATCAAAATGAACCTATTACCCTTACATGGCTAAATTTAATTAATTAATTGAATTTAATAATTCCTAATATCTTTCAACAAAGTTGAGCAACCAATAAGAATTGAGGACAAAAAGACATAAATCACTCAAAAAGGATGAATCTCAATCACTCATTCTAAAGTTTCAATCTCAACCACTCAATCTTGTCCTTTTGTCCAAAGCTTTGAGACAAACCTTTAAATTGTCCCCCTATTTATGAACAAAGCAAAGTATTTACTCAACCTAAGGTAAATCATGATTATTTCACCCCACCCCCTACCCTTTGGACATTTACTATAAATATGAAGCATTTTGAGAGCAATTATCATCTTAGAACTTCATTTGCAAAGCATTGTTATTATAGGCATTTTTAGAGCATTGTGAACAATTGAATATCTTTGTATCAACTTGAGCTAGATTAAGCATTGAATGAGCATTATAGAAGCATAATAGAAGCATAATTTCTCATTTTATAAGTGTCACTAGTGAGGATTTGAGCTGAGAGCTTCACTTACCACCTCTTTCTAGAGAACCATGAGATGCTATAGATCTTAGTTTCAATTCTAATTAGATTTGCATTGTATTTACTTCGAATTGATGCTAATAGATCTTAATTTTATGAAGGTGATTATCATCATCACACAGGATCTTTGTGATAGGAAAACATAGTGTCATGGTCCTCTTTGTCTTTAGTGACAGGCTAAGAAGATAAATATTGCAATTCAATCCAGCGACTGCAATCATCAAACTTAACATTCTTATTAGTTTGTGAAGAATAAACTTGGTCAGTTACAAGATCAATTTGTAAGCTAAGGGGAAACATCTCCTTATGGAATGACTAAAGACCAAGACCTTCCTCACAACTTTTATAAATGTATTACACACATAAATATGGATCATCAAATAATGTTTCTTCTAAAACCTGTAGGGTTGAGAAGTCACATTCAGATTCATTACTTTCCTCAGTATCTTGACTTATGCAATGATCCTTGACACTAGGCTCACAAAAATCTGAATCCACACCATCATATGAATCCTCATACTCATCATAAATGACATTCTTATAATCCTCACATGCATATGCATCATAATCTTGCAAAGTGTTCAATCTCTTAAAATTAGCTTCTAAGAGGTTTGAGATTTCATCATTGCTTAGTGTGCTCTAGATTTCATTTTCATTCTCTTTGGCTTCATGCTCAATGCTGAAAACTTCTTCCTTGTTTAGAAAAGGGGCTGCAAACTCTTGGCTCCCATCATCTTGTGCAAAACCATCATTGCAGCAACTTTCATCTGCATCATAATCATCATTTTGTTTGCACAAATCTTTCTTATACTGAGACAAGAAGAAAGTTGATCTCTTATGTTGATAGAAAGAAAGGTCTACAAACATTTTAATAGAAACATTATCAACTGTGAACTCTTCCTCATCATCTTCATATTCTCTTAATTCACTATTAGCATCATAATCTTTATTTGCACAAGGCTTCTCACAAGGAGACCTTATTGTCATATCTTGATAATCTGATTTTTGATCACTCCAAGAACATACTTCTTTATCTGACACAAAATCACAACCAATATAAAATTTGGAACCATTAGACATGTTGTCTTGACTTTTCAGCACTATATATGGAAAGCAATCAGCACCTTCATTGTATGTTTGAACATCAAAAGAAAACCTTTGAAATTCAACCATGTGCATATCACACAAGTGTTCAAGAAAATCATTTTGAACTGTAACTTGTGGCTTTAGATTGAATTCATTCTAGGAGGCATCATCATGCTGAGCTAAAAAAATGAAAGATTCATTTTCTGCTTGGTAACTGATATGTCTTTGCTGGCTTGTTTCAACTCCTTTTGAAAATAGGGCATCAATACTCTTTACATCCAAATCTTGGATAAAAGAACACACCTCTGACTGAAGAAAACAATCTGGTATAAGTTTTAAAAACTCTTCCAGCTTTTCCTCAAATGTTTCAAATTGTGGTTCAAACAAATCAGCAAGCAGCCCATTTCCCATGTCTTCCCTTTGACATATGTCTCCTTGACATAATTCATTGTTGTAGGGAAACATGTCAGCACTATTAACTTCTTCTTGATGAGACACTAACTTTATATCATTAACAATATCAAAATATTTAGTATCTACATCAAACCAACTAACTTCCATTCCTAGTTCAAGGGAAAACTAAGCTACCATGGTTTCATATTCAGGATCATAGAAACCTTTACCCATTATTAGATCAACAATTTCACATGGTGAATTCAAAGATGAAAACATATAAACTAAAAAATTATTTTCATCATTACTGTCATCTGAAACAAAAGAGTGCATAACTGTTCTAGTCATATCAACTTTTTAACAATCATCTTCAGCACATGACAAGCGTTCATTCTCTTCACAAGGCTGTCCATAAACCATTTCCTTGTCTTCAAGAAGATTAGGATCACTTTGACTCCTTGAATCTTCTTCTCCACTATTAGTACCGTTGAAATCTGACATAACTTCATCACTTGGGGTTTTATCATCATCTAATGAAAGATCTTCTCCCTCTTCATTTTTAATATTTGAAAGCAAACAATAAGTCTCTATAGCCTCACAACTAGAAGAACTAGTTTCAAATCTACTTGGTGTATACCCCTTGTATATATCTATCTCTATATCAAGAAAATACTACAATTCTTCACTAACCATGTTAACTTCTACATCAGGGACAGTCATTGTTTGCTGCAAATTTTATTCATTCACATTCTATTCAGAAGCATAACTTGAAACATGATTAGTAAGATTGATAGAGATGGAGACACTTTGACATTGACGTTCATTTTCTGATCTACACCCATTTTCTTCGATCAAAATATTATGACAACAGACTTCAGTGGATAAAAATCCTTTGGCAATTCTATATCTCAAACTATTTTCAATGTTGATCGTTGTCATAAAAGCCTGATGTAAATTATTTGGCTCTTTATTTCATAACAAGAAGCTCATCTTTCTATCAAAAGCACCCAAATAAATTATTAAACATACTTAATCATTGGGTCTGTAACTCTCTTAAATATCATTTAATGTCTTGACAAATCTGATGTTGAAAGATGGAACCAAATCATCTTCTTCTATTTGAATCTCCATCAATTTTTTCAAAAAATGCTCACATCAATTCTTTCAACAAACTGCCCCATGAAAGTTGAATTGAAGTCCTCCCATGAAGAAATAGAATCCGCTAACAATGAATAGAACCAAACCCTAGCATCATCTTTCAATGTCGGAACCAGCAACTTCATGATGAAATCTTCATGACAAATATCAAAGTCTCCCATCAGATCAACAAACTCTTGTAAATGTTCACATGCTAAATCTGATCATTTCCCTCTAAACTCTTGCAAATGCTTCCTAATCTTGGTAGGAATCTCATTCAGGAAACCATGTATGCCATTGAAACACAATGGCACATACCACTGTATAGAAAGGCCTCTACTTGAATCCATTATGGATTGCACTTCCTCTTAATGAGATTTTCATATTTTTATTACAAATAACTTATGCAGCCATAAAAATTCTCACACATACATATTTCTCCAAAGATACAACCCAAATTTTTCTTAACAAATCTGGAAAAATATGCAGACCCACAATTCTAAAATCTTTTTTATATGGTGACCTTTTCACCTAATAAGGATTATACAAATATAAATCATTCAATGAGAAATACCTAGTAAGTTTTTTGATGCTACTATTTTTTCTTTGGCTAAAAACAATGGAAAATTTTAGAGCTCACTTCATAGCTCCATCAGGTTCTCTTTTTTTTAGATTCGCCACTTCCTTGAAGAGGAAAAATACTTTATCTCTATTTTTGTATACTCCTTCCAACCAACATGAAACTTCACCAGAATTTCAAATACTATTTTTCATAGCTGGATACATCATATCTTTTATTCTAGACTTTGCACTGATCAAACAGATGATCTTAGAGTCACCACTCACAACTTCGTGAGGTGATATCAAAACTTTTCAATATGACTCTTATACAATTCAATGGAAACCATTGGATAGATAAATAAGCCGGCTAGGAGTCTAGCTCTACTTGTACCTGCATTATTTATAATTGATTTATAATACTAGAGATATCAACTGATTGAAATAAGAAAGCTAGGAGTCTAGCTCAACTTGGAACCTACATTATTTAATCATGATTATAATCTCCCCGGTAGAGTCACCATTTTGTTGGTGACTTAGATGGGCTGAATCAATCTAGGTAATGAAATATTGATTGTTTGTAATATAACCAAAGATTCTCAATTGTTTTACTTCTTTGTTATGTTCTCTTCCCTAATAGAGTCATCATTTTGTTGGTTCCTGGAATGGATTTTACACTCCATGAGACACCAATATACCTAAGACTGATTTTGGGAATGGTCAGTTCCAAATATGGGGAAATCTTTAGGTAACTGGACCAACTATAGGGACAAGACTTCCCTCTACACTTATGGCTCTGTAGAACCAAGGTGGGTGCACCAAATCTAGTGACATATAACACTTTTATCACTTTAAACTAGATTCAACAAAGTAGATAATAGAAAGAAAGTACTAAATGATAACTAGTCATTCATTGACTCTCCATTGCTATGAAATAACTGAGGCCTAAATACATAAAACTAAAAGGATAGAAAGGATTTTAATTTGAGTTCTTGCAGAATGTAAACAACCATGCCAAAATAAAATCACTATAGGAGATACTAATTTATGATCAGTGCCTTGTCCATTGGGAAATATATCTAAGACAGATATAGAATATAAGAACAAAGATTCCAAGCCATAAACACAATAAACTAGATTCATACACTGCTTAAAAAACATCCTTCATATTGAACCAAATGAATCTATATTTTATTCAAAGACTTTTAACCTAATCTTAGATCAAGGATGAGAAATAAAACACATACACAAGTAAACCTTGTGGAAGGAGTTAGAAAACCCAAAACTCAAGAAGAACAACAAAAGGAGAGATCTGAAAAATGAAAACAACATTCAGTATGAGAACTCAAGTTCCTGTATTACAAACTATTGCAGAATACAACACTTGGACAATATGCAAAAGATTTTGAAGGGTTTTCCACTGTATTGACAAAACTAGAAAAATATATTACAATCTAGACTAAGGATAGACACTTAGCTTCTTGGCTTCCTATGTCAAGAATTTCCAGCCAGCCCCTTCTAAATGATCATAAAAATCTTTTTATAGGAACAAGGATGCAACAAGAAAAAGATCACTTAGGTCAAAAACCCTAAACCTAACCAACAATCCCAAGGTCTGCAAGAGAATGAAATCTAATTTTTTTGTACCTCTGCAAAACATTCTCAGGAAATCAGCTGCTCATACTCTGAGAAAATCAAATAAAAAATAAAGTCCTTGAAACAATCAAGAAATCTAATATCTTTATGAACCCAAGAAGAGACTCTACAAGGAAAGCCAAGTTGCTAAAAATCTGATCTTCCCCCTTTGTCGGATTTGTATATCAGTCGTGTTTGAAATGAAAAATCTTTACCAAATTTTGATCTTGGAATACATAGTCCATTACTTCTCTCAACCACTTGATCAAATCAGATTTTCAATGCTGCCATTGTATTCCTGGTCTTCTAGCGTTTCTGAAAACATATTATACTCATATATTCTGATAAAAAATGAGTCCTCAGTCAACATTTCCATGAGCAGCCTGTTGTCACTTTAAATTTTCGAATTTTTGCATAGTTGAAACTTTATCATTTGTTTTAACTATTGTGTGTAGACTTTGAATTTCAAGGTGGGCTCCATATGCCACATGGCACCACCTAATAGGGTTGATCAACCACCTCACTGCCTAGCTGGACTACTAGCACATCCCTCTACCATGTGTCACATTCTAGTTGGCCTATTTCAATGTCTGAGCATCTATCTGCCAGCTCACCTTGGGACACATGTCAACCTCTCACAGTCTTGCAAAGGTAACCATTGAGCATTTTTCTCCTTCTGAAATAAAGACCACAGTCAGATTGGCATGCATCTCAAGGTAGCAGGCTGGCTTGTCCATTTGACTGCTCCATCATTGCTCCCCTGCCACATGTCACATTTCAGTTTGCTGCTATGTCCACTTGGCACTAGACTACATCTCATCACCACATCACTAGACTGACACATGGCGCTCACCCACATTCCCACAGATCTTAACTCCCGGGCATCTTCCTCTTTGCGCTATAGCGACCACCGTCAGATCGGCACATATACGAAAGCAACCATCAAGCACCTACATGCTTTGTCAAAATATACCTTACCTCACGTGTGGGGCCCCATCCTCCTCATCTCCTCAATCCATGAGTGCATGCATTATAGTATCCAACTAGGCGTCCACTTTGGACACCATATGATTGTGTGCTCTACCTTATAAATTTCTCTTTCCTCCTACCCACCATGAATGTGGGACTAAAGCCTTTGATTTATAATGCTTACCTTTCAAAATTTACTTGTATGTATGTGTCAACCAGCTAGGCCCACACATCCAGGAAGCTCATTTACATGCCTTCCTTTCTCTTCATTTTATTAACTATCCGAGCATCCTTGTTTTTAACTATTGTCTTTCCGCAATGTTTGGAAAATGTGGGATATATCTCATTGCATAACTCTCTATTTTTTCCTTACACTCCACTCCTAAGTGGCACACACCCATATTTTACCTTGCACACCAACACTTATTGGTATGCACAGGTCCAAGACAAGTGCATAGCACTCAAAGCCATGTGTGCACTACTTCAAACTTGGTATGCACAATAGCCTAGGCTAGAGCACACTTTCCTAATATTTTCTTCTTTGACTGCAAATGCACCAGCATGGTGCACGTAGACCTAGTTTTAAGGAGCACTCATAACTTTACAAATGATTGGTGCAAACATCACATGAGGCCTACATGTGATGTCCCTGAGACAACAGGCACAATACTTCCTAGCCTTGAAACATATGCACTCAAAAGAAAATATGCAGCATGCAGGATGAAACATACAGACACCATAAAATGATGCGTATTAACAAGAAACACAAAACTTGAGTAAAATAAAATGGAGTGTTCATGACATAAGTTTACTTGTGGAAGCATTTTGGCAAGCTCGGAAAAAGAATCCATTGGCTGGGTACACTCTAAGAGCAGCCACACCGCTCAATTGACAATCTCATAATTATGCACAGCTAAGTACTTATGTTGAACCTCCCAATCCAAAGGCATACTTCTACAATTATATGCACATGCATCACCCTAAATCCTCCATTCTGGCCTGCAAATAAATATCAAGTGGGGGCATATGTTTCTTTCAAGACCCCATGCAGGCTGCCCGACGCAAGCCCACAAGAAGCTCACGCAAGACCCAAAACCATGCACAAGCCATCATTTCTTCTCTTTTTTTGGGCACTGAGTCACACATAACCCTATGGGGGAGGCTTACGCAGCATCTCCAAGATGTGTGACATCTTTGTAGCTTCGTGAGAAAAGTCTATTTCAAACTTGTCCCACAGTGTCCATAGCAATGGCTCCTTTTGGGTCCTTATAACCTCAACGGTTTGTATTTTACAAGAGCGTCCCTCAACATTTCAAGGATCTAGTCCTTGGTAGATGTTGTTGACATTTTCAGTGATTCCTGTAAATATTGATTAGAGAGATAAACATTTACATCATCCAGTCACTGCTTGAAAAGGTTCTCAAATAATTTAATAGCCCATTGTAGAGGATTTTCACTTGCATACAAAAAGTTCTTAATTGTACATATAGGGCTCTCCCTATGTTCTAGAGGATCCCTTATGAAAGCATACATTTCCAAGAAAATAGGAATAAATACCTCCACACTACCTCTAGTACCATGTTTGCCTCCATCAATCATTGGTTATTAACTATAGTCGACATTTTTCAACAACCTCTCACCAGTAATTCACTAGTTAAGATAATGAGGCGGGTTGGACCCCAAGTGGGTCTGACCTAAAAAAAATTTGAACTCAAAAAACTGGCCCTGAAAATGATCTAGAATGACTGGCACTTGCAAACTGATCCGATCAGGACAACTGGAAACTTTAAACAACTTCAACTTTTATTACTTCGCCAGTCGCCAAAATCTAAATAAAACACCTCCAGTCGTGCCATTAAATCACTGAAGAAAACTAATCCTTAGATGCTGAAAGTTGGTGGATACAAAATTCATATTATAAAGAAACATCCCACCAAAGGGATTCACCAAAAAATGAATAGGGTGGGAGATTTTAAAACTTAAAAATGCTCATTCAAAATTGTCAACAGACAAACTGAAATCGTTGTAAACTGCCTCGAAAAGAGATGATTTAAAAATACAAAATGGTGAGCTGAAAGCGAGCCACTGAATCTAGAAAATAACTCATATGTAAAGAATGTAACCAAACAACCCTCAACTAGAGATGATCATCTGACAAAAAGCTATGAATTTTGGAAAATGGTTACTTTGAAAAGTTGTTCTATCCACACTTTTCATCTTTATAAAACACTTTTTTACCTGACCTTGCAATCCAATAAAATGAAACCTTCATGGTCTAAAAACCTAGATGATTGATCTCCATCATGTGTAAAATAAGGCTTTAATTATTTTTACTGAATGATCAACCGATTATCAATAATTAATCCTCAAAGTCGGCCACTTGGAACATCCTGAACTGAAAACAATCAGATTTGTATAAATTGCATTTGGAATTGATTGAACGAAGGGGTTAAATGGATTGGCAGAGACTTGAAAATCCTCAAGAAAGTACACTTCTAGGTCTCCATTATGTTTGATCTCGAACCAGGTGCAAATGGCAAGGCCCAAAAGTAAGCCACTTAGAAAACTGAACTATGCACTCCTAGAGAAACTTAGCAATTTGCAAATGGAATGGCTCTGGAAAACATGTCAAACAGGCACATGGGGGGCTGAAAATTTGTATGGAAATTCCTTCTCATGACTAAAAAATGATGCAACAACCCACATATCATAACCATTAACCAGGTGTCAGATACAAGCCTTCAAGGTAGGCCTTTCAGTCAAAACCAAACAGGATGCAAAGTGCAGATTTGTGAAATGCCCTCCAAATGGGTACCCTCAAAACTTATTTGAAATGGATTCTAAAAGTTGTAACCAACTATAAATACCAAATGAAATGTGAGGAACACATGTCCCAAGAACTATCCCATGAAAATCAATGGGCCTATCTTTGTGTGCACTTAAACTAGGGTCTTTTAGAAATGATCTTTGAAGCACTGAACTTTTCCTTAGGAAAATTCTCTGGTTATGGGCTCAAAACTATCTGATATTTTTTAGCTCCAACACTAAACATTCCTTCTAGCTTGACTAACCCCTTGGGAATATGATTAGAAGCTAACTGAACAATTTCATTTCCAAGGATGCAATCTTTTCCATTAAAAACCTCTGTTGAGGCATCACAATCAATCTGTTGTCCATCATACTGATCTAAACCTTGAATAAATCTAAGGATATCATTATTGTCCTAAAAAAGTTGCTAATTACAAACATTATCAAGCACAATAGGCCTACTCTTAGTTTCTAACATTGACACAGTAGTAAGAGTGACATCATTATTTTTCAATGCAACATTTGCAAGGAAGTATGCCATGATATTATTTGACCTTTCTACCCACTGAATATTGAAAGAATCAAATAATTTTATTCTATCCCAGATAACATATCTATACAATTTTAGTTTGTCATCCTTGGTGGCATACTTATATCTAATCTGAGAAATAATCAATTGGGAATCTCTGTGAACTTTTAAACATTTTATACCATGTTTTATGTCAATATCTAATCCCAATATCAATGCCTCATACTCAACAATAGTATTTGTGCATTGAAAAGTCAACAAAAAGGAGTATTTAAAAGTAATACCTGATGGGGATATAAACAATACACCAACTCCGGATCCTTCTTTAGAGAATCCTCCATCAAAGTACATCTTCCACAGCCTATTTTTCTGTAACAAAAATTCATCAACTATTGGATCAGTATTCCTCAATTGTGGCTTGATTTCTTCAATAATGAAATTCTCCATATCAATGTCAACACAATAATTCAAGTCTTTAGGTGCTACCATTTCAATCATGACAGAAGATCGAGGCTCTCTATATGACTTAACCTTAGTACCATTTATAGGTATAGTAGCATAGGACATGTCTAGTTGCATTTTTCCTCCCACTGTCATTGCCCATTGTCTTGATAGAAACATACCATAATGAGTCTTGGTATGAACTACAACTATATCCATTTTATATGTGGCCTCAGGGAATGCAACAATCTTCACCTCTATTCCCACTAAGGTTCCCACCACAGGAACTACCCTATTATCCATGGCATAACACCTACCATTTGATGTATCAACTTGAAGTCCTAGTTACTTCATAACATAATATGGAATTACTATAGCTACAACACCAGAGTCTATCATATAATTTTTAGCAAAAGGTTGTTGACAATCAAAGTGACATAGAAAGGATCAATTGATGATGGTTCTTGGGTTACATTATTTCCAACACAAAAGTCGACAATCTCATTTTGTGTCTCAAGTCGATCCACTAGCTTCTCCTTTTCTAATATAACAAGAGTATCTCCTTGTTCATTTATCAAGGCCAATGATGTTGCCTTGTTCTCTTTTATCTTCAGCATTTCCAACAAGGGGTTTGAGACTTTCATTTGAGACAGAGCATGTCTCATGTCAAACATTGGGGGTTCAGTAAAGGGATCAAACAAATATCTTCCCTTACTAACCCTTTTATTTCTCTTGTATGTGGAAACTTCCTCATTCTTCTTAGTATCTTACACAAGAATAGGTTATTCTTTCTTTTTGTTACCACCCTTACCTTTGATTACATTTGGTTTTGGAGAAACCTTATTTTGAGAATCATCCTTTACAAAAAATGACCTTGGTACTCCTTGATCAGGGTCTACTCTTCTATTCCTCAAATTATATTAGGATCTAGCCTGAGATATGGCATCCACAATAAGAGTTCTAATTTCTTCTTCACTAGGCTTTCTCCAGTGAGCTTTACCTAATTCTAGTCTAATCACACTTGTTGATTTGCAAGCCTCACTTTCAAACTTATCTTGATCAGAATGGGTAAAAACTTGTTGTTCATATTTTGGGAAAATTATTCTCTTATAATCAACATCAACAAGTATTTCTTTATATTCTGAAGATGAAATTTTGTCCACTCTCTCAGTGGTAAACATGTTAACTGCAGGCTTTTTGGATGCTTATTATCTCCAACATGTGATTCTTCCACTTCTTCTCCCAAATATTGAGCCACATCACATTGATTTTATGAGGAATTATTCTATATGTGTATTGCAAATGCTTTTCTCTATTATGATCATTGCAGTCTCTTCGGTCTCTGTAATTTACTTGCTTAAGTCTATCGAGATTTGGGGAAAAGAATTTGAGACTCAGTGTTGGAAGATTCTATTCCTATTGTTTTGTGTTTTTTGTTCAGTAGGATTAAAAAAAGATTAGGGGTCTATTTATTTGCCTGTTACAAGACTCTGCGATTTGTTGAGCTCTAGAGTTTTGTCGCTTTTGTTACGATTGTGGTATGAGTCATAGTTATGGGAGATTAGTGATGTATTTTTCTTTTTGAGTCCTCATAGTAAGATAGTATTTGGTAAATTTCTGGTTCGGTTAATGGCAATTTCTTGTCGGAGGATAAGCTTGGGTCTATCAGTAGAATTTCCATTAGGAATCATGTTTATATGAAGAACGTTCTGTAGCGGGATGTGAAACATAGTTTTGTCTTATTCTCAGTATTGTGGAACGATTGGTTGTTATAGAGTTTACAGTGGAAGCCACTATAGTCTTACTGTTTTCCTTCGAGGACTTGGTCTATGGTTATGGTCTGTAGATCACTCGAATAGTTTCTATAGTAGTTGATTTTCTGTTTGTGAGTTGGGTTTGTGAGATTATGTAAGTAGGCCGAATTGGATTATAAGATTTTCTAGTCTGTTGATTTAATAACCTCTAAGTTATTGTTCAAAATTTGAAACATAGTTTCATTCGGTATAATGACAGTATATGACAATGTATGCTTCGAATAAGTTATCTGATTCTATATTATTCTGATAGGATTATAAATATGTTAATGTAGTGTTTTGATTCTATATATTTTACAAGGGTACATATATATATACTTGTAGGGATGTGTGTGTGTGTGTGTGTGTGTATATAGACACACACACACACACACACACACACACACACATACCATGAGTGTATATATATGTGTGTATGCCTATAAGTGTATACATATGTGACTTGGTAACTGAAATGACAGAATTGAAACAAGTGCATTTTTATATGGATGGTCAATATGAAAATCATGTGTAATTCTACATTAAATATTAGTATATGAAATTTGATTTTGACCTTCCATGGATTTACAAATAAACTCTGTTAGTTATAATGTGTCAGATTAATGAAATTGATTTTTAAAGTATTAGTGGTATTTGTTAGTTGGTATTAAAATTGGGAATTTCAATCATCAGACATAGTGTTGCATTTGGTTGTTAGAAAATTGGGCTTTATTATCTAAGCTATAATAATGGTGGTATTGAAAATTCTTTCTTTAATTATTCCTTCAGTTGATGAAAGGAAAGTGCTTAATTGTGGTTGTTTTGAAAAGAGGATTCATGGATGTAAGTGGATATTTTGATTGTTGATTTAGTTTAAAGATTTAAGAAATTAAGTTGACATTATTAGCTGAATTTGATAATATAGATTTTATTGTGGTTTAGCTAATAATGTTGATATGAAGTGTTTTTGAGATAATGCAAGTGTGATCCTTAGTAGGGGTGACTGACTTTTGTCTGGATCCTTAAGGTGAAAGAATATCTGTCAGTTATTTGACTAAGTGATAATTTAATAATTCATGGGCTATGGGTTTCATTTAAAAAGATAAAATGTGTTGCCCTGATTACTTGCACATGTTGGTGAAGTAAGGGTATGGATTTACCTTATTGCTTGTAAAGAATAAGGCTGGCATAATGAATTCTTCAAGTTTCCTATATGGTTACTGATCGTTGATTCTTATGTAGATACCCAAAGCTAGTGGATCATCACCTTGTCATTTTCTTTACGAGTTTATTTCTATTGGAAATGAAATGATGTACTTGTTGATTCTGTTGAATAGAAATGGAGTGCTTCCTGTTAATAATGAGATATATATGTTTTTATATGTATGGTTCAGCTTATTATGTTAAAGTTCTAACCTATATGATGCAGATGCTATGGAGGTATTCCACCATCTTAGTCTTTTTGACTAAGCCTTGTTTGTTTGTGGTTGTTTTCTATTTGTTTTTTTTCAGGATTCTAGATGAGGAAAACAATGTTTTTGGGGAAATGGTTAGCTGCTGTAAAGATATACGGGAAATAGATCATAACCTAGTTTCTTATTATCAGAACAGTGCTTAGGATGGATAGGGGCATTTAGAAACAATCTTGAACTCTTGGAAAATATGTATTAAATATTGAGTATATTGATATACTCTCATGTATTCAGTTGTCCTTGGATATTAAATAACTGATTAAGGCAGTTAAGTTGTATTTTGATGTTAACTTGTATCTCGTAAATAAAAAAAAATTGTTGTGCTATTCTGGTTAATTTTTTTGGTTTACGATTGGTTTATCTTTTATATAGATTATTGTTATGGGGTTTTACATGTTCTGCATTCTTTTTTAAAGGATCAGGGGTATCCCTTCCTTTTTTATTTTCATGAGTATCAAAAATAGGCTTCCCATCCTTCCAATTTGTCTTGCAGGGATGATCATGCAACCTAGGGAATCTTTCATGCCTCTGATAAGGTGGTCTATTATCCTAAAATCCTCTCCCTCCCCTTTTGATCCTAGTTGAGAGATCTTTAACAACATTTTCCAACTTGTCAACCTTATCATCTGCTTTAGTCGGTCTACTAGCATGTGCTTTGGCTACTCTCCACAATATTCCTTCATCCCTTTTGTACATTTGACCAAACGCTTTCCTATTACTTTCAATATTTATTGCTAACTTAAAAGCATCTCTCAAAGTATGTGGGATTTTGTCTCTCAAGAGATAAGACATTTTTCCATCCAAAGCATTGAAATATATGGTTAGGAAAACTTCATCATCTAATCTTAAGACTTGAAATAGTTTGATTATTGCCTTTTGAAACCTATTGTTAAATTCAGACATGCCCTCATTGGGATGATTTTTGATATTATGATCTCATTGAGCATATAACTAGAATTAACATGTTTAGCATATTTCTCCTTAAATATTTTCACAAATTCATCCCATGATATAATATTATTTTCAGGAAAACCCCTATACCAATCCCTAGCATCTTCAACCAATGACTGAACAAATAGTTTCATTACAACATCTTTATTTTCAATTTCATAGTCATTTATCTTATCTGTAAAACACTTAAGATGCTCTTCACAAGTGACAACATTATTTCCTGTGAACTTAGGGATTTTGGCTCTTACCTCATTTGGGATAGCATTTGGTTGAGTAGGGATATGTTAGAAATAGGAAATATTGAGAGGGGGGTGAATTAGTATTTCACAAACTTTTACTTTTGCCCAATTATGGATATAATAAATTAACTTGAAGCTTGCATAAGAAACTAAACTAAGTAAACTGAATAAAAAGGATAGTAATAAAACAAATGAACTCATAACACCATGTTTTTTCTCGAAGAAACCCTGACCAAGGGAAAACCCTAGTGGGGGTGGTACCCAAAATTGATCCACTAATCAAAAGTATCCTTTTACTACTGTTGAATAGCTTTCCTATTCTGATCTAACTTTGTAGGCTCTTCACTTTCATATATAGTTCTGACTTTCTTTCTTCTTACAATATACAACTTCACATCATATGTCAATTTATTACAATTGCTATTATGTAACTTGTGTACATTTCACATTACATGATTCTTACATATATACAAGTTATAAAAATAAATAACTTCCAGTCATCTTATAATACTTATACTCTTCTCAAAATATAAAATCAATTCATGCTAACTTAGGGTTAACATCTATGATGTCATCCCTACATAGTTAAGTCATTATTTTGATAACCAAAATAATCCCTTAACTTAATGTAATCATATTCTATCTTCTGCTATGTTTAGGTTGGCTCAACAGTGTCTCTATAAATCTTTAATATCTTCTTCCGTACATGTTGTACACACTTGCGCTCTCATATGTGGCTTTGATATACATATAACGATCCATGTTCAAGTTTTCATGCATTAAACCTTCTTTTGTGAACATCGCTAATCAAAAGTGTCTCTAATTAGACTAGTAAACATTGTTTGTTGGAATTTGAGAGATAGGGTATTGAGAGGGGAGGGGTGAATCAGTGCCCACAAAAAATTTCACTTCATAAACCTTTCTAACCTTAAACAGAAAATAGTAGTAACCTTCAACTATAACTTGAATCCATTGAATGCATCATTCATTCATTTAACTATAAAAAGGTAAATAGCATGAAATCAACAAGATAACAGTCACATAACACAAGTATTTTGGTAATACAAAAAATCTTGTTAGAAGTTAAAAACTATGGTGGGGATGACACCCACAAATTCTTTACTACTGCAGATAGAAAAGGTTTTCCTATTAGGGCTACAAGTGGTGATCACTTCTGGTGATCTTACCCTGTTAGGAGTAACATGTTAGATCAATTAGATCTACCTAGTGATAGGATTTCAATAACACTACTTGAGTGTGCACTCGGTTAAGAGATTTACAAAAAGACTGTTAGGAAATTTTACCAAAACTCTATTACATTGATTAGAAAGTAATAGGTAACTATCTACTAATGACAACTCAACTTTTTTGATATAGATCTATGAAATACTGAATAGATATCACCTTTCTGTGTGAAGATCTCTGCTCTGAACTACTCGGTAGCCTTGTCTAATTCTTCTTAATCTGAATATCTCTGAATATTGTTCTGCTCTGCCTGATGACTAACATTCATGAATTTGGCTAATGCTTCAAGAAGTTCTTTTCTTATTCTTAACCTCCTTATCAAGCATCTCTCTCACGCATACAAAAATAACATGAAATTACATTTATATAGCATACTACTTTTGTCGCTTAACAAAATTTAGGCTACAATATCTTAGAAAAAACCCTAAGATCTATGGTCTACAAAAATAGCCTATATCTAGCAAATACATAAAGATTATCATCGCAATTAATGATGGAATCTTACAATAAATGATCCTCGATCTTGGTAAAATGTTTTGTGATTTTGTTGTAACTATTTGCATAGATAATTGTGTCATTCCTGATTACTATGTCATTTACTATCTTCCTCAGTAAACACTATATATTTTTCTTGGTAAATATACAGGTGCTTAGTTTCTAGTCTTCTCAATTTTTACTGCCGCTCGGTATCGATGTACACTGATGCTTGGTAGAACTGCCCAGGTGCTCCGTGTGAAGACTTGACTGACTGGAGTAGCATAGGTAACCGACTGATGTCTTTGATACTAATGACAACCTTTAATGCTCAAATAGAGATAAAAATGTCCCCCTTTGGCATTAGTATCAAAACCTTAATGTACAAAGACCTTATGTCTCAAAAAATTTTAGTCTCTGCCATATACATAGATACTTATCAAAAAAAAAATTCTATTACTCCTCCTCAGTGCATGCTCCTGGTAATGTGTAGTATACTTTGCATTTTATATACATATTTGGCATATACATTATTATCCCCCTTTTTGATATGAATGCCAAATACAAAAAAAATAGATATTTACAGCTTATCAAAAATGTGCTTGTGGGTTTTCTTCAATGACTCCAAGAGGTTTTCCCATTCCTCTTTCAAGTTGGTGAGAGCAATGTGCTCAAGACCGACTTGTGCATACATGTCAAAAATGTTGTCCAAGATAGAGATTTCTAGTTTTGCAACAAGTATTTGTGCCTTGACAATGTGCTTCTCAAAGATTTTCAATTAGGGAAGAAACTCGGTTTGCAATTCTGTGACTTGTTCACTAATTATCTCTTCCTATTTCCTGAGATCTTCTCTTAACCACCTGAGTTATTGAACTTTCAAGATATGCTTGGAAAATGCTTGAGGCTCAATTAAGGCTACTTGTTCACTGGCTATGATTTCATTATCAAGCTTTTTAATCTTTTCACTAACCTCAGTAGTGAAGGTTTCCACAGTGCATAATTTGAATAAAATTTGACAAATTAATTGAGTAATACCTTGAATTTCAGTTATTACCTCAGATAGCTTAACCTTGTCAATTTCCACTTCTTGTTTGATTCTCTCTGCAAGTTTATCTTAGATCTTGGATTTTTCCCGTTCTTCTATTCTCTTGTCTGCTTTGACATCTGGGGCATTGATCTCTTCAGAAAGTGTAACAAGTTGGTCCATGATCAGAGTGTCCTCATCTATATGTACCTCTAGTACAACCTGTTGTAAGATATCTCTTACATTCTCCTTTATTTCTTTGCTCTTACTTTCTTGTTTTAATTTTTCCTATGCTACCTTCCTTGTGTATAACTCTCCATATTTTCTTAGTTCCTCAGGGCTAAGGGTCCTTGGGTCACAATCTGGTATAACTATGACTTCGTCTAATGTGACCGGCCCTTTTCCTTTCTTTTTCTTCTTCTTCTTCTCTAGTTCTTAAGGTGAACTCTTTATGAGTGGTACAATGTCCTTTACCTCAAAACTTTGTGTAACCTACTCAGGTGACACTTTATATGTCTTCTGCTGCTCCTTGGTGACCTTTGTGTTGGTAGACTTTGTCAGAGTGTTTGATGTAGTGTTTGGTTGAGTGGCCTCAATTACATTAGGATTCTCTTGATCCTTTGTTTCTATCTTAGGTGCCTCTTTCTCTTTAGGTTGGTTTGTTTCAGTAGGTTTCTCTGCTCCTTGTTCCCCTCTTGTATCCTTTGGTTGTTTAGGGTCTGAACCTTCAGGTTTTTCTTGTGATAAAATTTCAACTGCTTCCACAAGGATAGGAAGCTCACTCGGTAATGATGTGTATGCACACTCGGTAACTTGTCCTTCATCTTGTGTAGTGTTTGGTGCAATTTTCACATCTTCATCATCATCTCTATCATCAAGATCACCATTAGTGATGTCCTCAATGAGTGCATCTTCATCATTTGTCTCTTTTATCTAGATCACTACTAGATCCGATGTATCCTATGAACTACTTTTAACTTCTTTGTCAAGTGTTGTATCAAACACCTCATTAAATGATATAGCTGATTCTTTTGTCTTCTTTGCTACATTATCATCATCTATATAAATACCTTTTCCTTTAGACCTTTATCTCTTCTTAGATAGATTAAGGAATGCTTCTTTCTCATCTTGCTCTTTTTCTACAAAAATGGATGTCCACATGAGTTGACTAGTCTCATCAACATCTACCAGATTTTCATCTAAAATTTGCATAGCTTGGCCTTTTACTTTAAATCTCTTGTAGTAAGTGTTCATATATTCATCAATTTTATCAAGGATTAGATTTGGTGTAGCTTCAACTAGGGATTGTTCCCTCATCTTCTTCTCTGTGTCCAAGGCATATGACCACTTTTGATTTATTCTTTCTTCTAGTGCCTTGGGCAGTGATTGTCCAGACTCCAATGGAACTCTTTTAAATCTTACCATCATCTAGATGACAACCTCCTCAATTTTGTTCTGATCCTCGGTAGACATGTTGTCAAACTAATTGAGCTTAGGATCTGTGAGTGCTCCATTCTCAATTATATCAGCAACAATGTCATCAACTGTCCTATTCTTATTATTGAAAACCTTGAACTAATTATTGTCATCATCTTCATCCTCAAGGTCTTCTCTTCCTCTAATTAATCTTCTCCTTTTCTTAGGTTCTATAGCTATAACCTTGGTTCCTCTTTTTGCATAAGTTTTGGTCGATGTAGCTGCCTTAGGTTTTATTACCTTCTCAGCTCCCTTTTTTTGTGGTGGTGAGGCTCTAGTTGCTGACCTTATTCATGCTCCTATCCACATAGGCAACTACCTCTTCTTTGGAGTTGGAGTGGGAGAAACTGGTATTGAATCTTTTTCCTTGTCAGAATTAGTTTCCTCACTATCATGTGCTTTGTCAGTTAGCAGTAACTGACCTTCAATTACAGGTTCAATCGGTGACTCCTCAGATGAGTCAGATATATGTCCAAACTGCTTAGTTAAAAATTTCTTCATTTTCTTTTCTTTTCTTTTTATTTTTCTAATGACAAGATCTATTTTTATTCTAGATTTCGACTCTTCATAGGTTCCAAACCTCTCAGCCTTCTTGTCCTTTGGTAAATCCAGTAAAGCCTTAATTGATTTCAAACTAAAATCATGATCCATTTCATATCCCATGGGGGCTAGCCATTTAATCCCCATATCTATAGCTTTAATAATTGTATGGTTGATGTTAACTAGAAAACATATATCCATCTCATACTTCTTGACTAGTGAGCATGGAATCCTATATCTAAGATTCATCTTAATCTTAAACTCCTCAAAATAACCATATACAACATTATTTTCATTATCTCCCATAATTTTCATTATATCAAAAATTTGTGAAATGATCAGTGTGTCGGTAGATCAAACTTTGTGATCGACAGAAGGAAAGAATTTCTGGAGATAGAAAATTAAGCATACTAGCAGTGATCCAAACTTATAGGTATTAGACTTCTGTGACTAGATTTTTTTCATATTCTCTTCAACCTTCATCAGGAGTAGCTCAGTAAAGTCTATATGATGACCCTTCTTTATCATTTTGTAAGCCATCTCCATAGCACTACACGGTACACTATTAAGTCTGCTTGACTGAAAGAACTTATAGCGTATTACATGTGCTATAAACTTAACTTACGGATCCATAATTGATGCAATCTTTAATGCTCTATCATCCCATGTTGCGCCTGTATTTTTCTCAACATCGGCTCAAGATGAACTTTGAAATGCTTTAGCTTTGTTGGTTGTAGGATACCCTGTAACTCTATGAATCATTTTCTTTTTCACTTTGATCGGTTTATCTAGCCAAAATGTGCCCTCATGCTATCAACTTAGCACAACCCTTATCCATTCTATTTTAAAATTCTTTGGAAAATTTAGGGCATTAGTGAGTCCAATTGTTTCTACCTATTTATGCTCTAGTTTTAATTTTGTATCTTCATCACATAGTGCCTGGTATGCAACATACATATCGAAATCTCCTATTTCTCCTATTTTGTAATGAATGTACAATCAGATGTCTTCAACCAATAAAACCCTAGGCAGGATGCTAGAAAAAATGCCCGTTGAATCCATTTTTTATGCAACTTTTGGGTGTAACTTGTCCTTGGATTCACTATAGTTTGCTGACACTATAAGATTAACTTCCTCTTCCACATCTTTATAAGTGCTTGTAGTGGATTCCATTATAACAAACTAGGTTTTTGATAAGTATAATAAATATGCTCGGTAGGGGTTTCAAGTTACTCAAAATATGTTGAAGAATGTGCTTGGTTCGATCTGCATCTTCTTTGGATGAACTTGAAAGATTCTTTTCTCGAACTCGCTCTATGAAATTTTTCTCTCTCCAAAATTTCTTTGTGAAAATGAACTCAGACTTCCATGTATTTATAGCATTTTCCAAATTCCCACTTAAAACTTTATGTCATTAATGCTTGACCTACTTCTAGCTCGGTGACAACTGTCAACTCGGTGACTATTGCAAACTTCCATCATCTCAGTTAACACTTGATTTCTCACACTGTTGATACTGATACTCAGTTAACCTTGAATAGTGATTACTGATGGGTAACCTTTTTCTTGGTCTAACTTTTATTGACTGTGTGACTTTTTTAGCTCATAACATATAAACTATAGTGCATCTTTATTCATGCAGATTTGGTATGTGCTCATCATATATAAAGAATGTTAGAAATAGGGAATAGTGAGAGGGGGGGTGAATCAGTATTCTACAAACTTTATATTTTTCCCAATTATGGATATAATAGATTATCTTTACACATGCATAACATAAGAAGCTAAACAACATGCATAGCAATAAAACTAAAGAACTCATAACACATGATTTGTTCTCGAGGAAACCCTAGCCAAGGGAAAACCCTGGTGGGGATGGTACCCACAAAGATCCACTAATCAAAAGTATCATGTTAAGGTTGTTGACCCTGTTAGGAGTCTATTACAAACATATAGTGTATCAGTCCTGATTAACGGACTATAGGACTTGTTAGAAGCCTCAACCCTGTTAGGAGTTGGTAGTACAAAATGTGATTACTAGCTGAGCCCACTACCCAAACAAGTAATGTAAAATATACACCAATTAAAAAATAGGTTAAGGTACATAACCTTATACTTCTTTCATTGACATCTCTTCATTGATCTTTCACTATCGCTATTACATATGCTTCATATACTTCGCATCATACTTCTACAAAACTTGTTGGTTATTACAATTACAACTGTTACTTCTCTTTAAAATTACAATTAAATTTACATATATACCAATGGCTTTAACCAAGATTAAACATCTAAGATGTCATCCCTTTACATTGTTAAGACATTATTTTGATAAACAAAATAATCCCTTAACTCTTTACCAATTCTACCTTCATATTCTATCCTGTCGGCTTCACACTGTCTTCAGTAAAACTATCATAACTTATTTTGTACATGCCATACTAACTTGCACTCTGAGATGGGTCATCATTAGTCACCATAGAGTCTATGTTCAAGTGCACAAGCACTGAACTCACTCCATTCAATGTCACAAAAAAAAACTATGTCCGGGTATATTGGTAAAAATACTATCTCACACTTAGACAAATATGCAATGCGCTTTGTCATACTTTCTCTCTAACTTGTGTGATCTTCATGTGGATCATATGTTGCCATAATGACAACATATATGCAATAAACTCAGCCAAATTACCAACAATCTCCCCCTTTGTCATTGGTGGCAACATATGAGAAAATTGGCTAAGTGTGCAACTCCAAAATCTCAAAATTGACAAAATTTTGGCCATAGTATAACATATATATACTATCCTTATAAATCCTCAAAAATCTTATCTATCATACAATACTCCCCCTAAAAGTATCAAATCTTATCATATACTATCAATTTTCTGCTAAATATCTCTCCCCCTTTGACAACAATGACAAAATAACGATAGGGAGGGCTACAAAATTGTATCACAAAAAGAGTTATACCTCAATTTATTTATTGCAAAGCTGGTAGGCTTGCAACACAATCTACAAAATATGTCTTCATGTTTTCTATCTCCTTTTCCCATGACTTCTTAATGGAATCTTCCACATTGAGTAGTGTGCTCAGTCCATAAGATGCTATTTGAAAAGCTTGGAGGTTTTCAAAGTTGAATTTCTAAAAAGATGTCTTAGCTATAAGACAATCTTCTAACCACTCTTTAATAACACTTAACTTCATAGAAACATGCTCTCTCAAAAGATTATATCTCCTTGACTTCCTATCTTTCTCATCTTGTATAATTCTAATTTCATCAAAAAGTTTACTAACTTTCTTTTCAACATTACTGACCTTCACATTAGGGTTAGAGAGAAGGTTTGTTTCATTCAGAATCTTTGCTTCCTTTAATTTTATCTTCTGATCTTCCTCAACTGTGAAAGTCTTTGATTTTGTACATTGTATGTACAAAGATTTTCCTATCTCCAAATGTTTCCTCAAATCTTTGATATAGATATCAAGAGTATTGATATCATTGCTGATGTACTGACTGATGTTCAATAACATTCTAGCCTCATAGTCTGCCTATGCTTTCACTTTTGCAATATCAGCTAGGTTAGAGAACTCATCATCAAAAGTGATCATCACTTTCTTTGCCTTGTCCATAGGGTCTACTTCTACAATCAATGTGGTCACAATACTTTGTAGCTTTTTAGTTAGGTCCTTTAGACATCCTTCTTGACTTTTAACTTTCTTATTCTTCCCAATGATTTTGTTCAAAGATGTGATCAATTCCATTTGATCATCATCATCCACTTATTTTCCCAAAACCTCAAACAAAGATCCAATTTGCTTCTTCTTTCTAGTCTCAGGAGTAAGACTAATTTCTTCTACAGAGGGTACACATGCTTGTACTTTTGATACTTTGGGTTCTTCAATAGTAAATTGGGTCTGCTATGCTTCTGTAGTTCTATCTGGTTCATCAAGAGATGAATTGTCAACAATGTTCTCTAGATTCTTGAATACATTATCATCAATATCCAAGGTGATCCTTGTACCTTAAACATTCATAGATTCTTCTTCAATTTTAATAGTTTATGGAGAGGGAATATCCTCTTGTTCTACTTCTTCTGCTTGCTCTGCTACAACTGATGTCTCTCCAACAATTTCTATCATAACTTTGATTATTGCTTGTTTAGTCTCTACATTCACTTGTTCATATTGTCCTACCATGATCTGAATGGTTCTCATTTTTTTCCTTAAATGGGTGCTAAGGGGCTTTAGAATTTGTTTAAGATGCTCATCATTTCTTACATCACATATTTTCTTCACAAGATTCTCTCTAATAGATTTTTCTTCTTCTTGTGCTCTCATCTTCCTGTTAGCAAGTTTCTTCAATAAGTCATCAGGTATCTTTCCCTGAATAGAGTCAAAACTCTTATTAGCCAAAATCAAATGTTGACCACTCTATTTTCAAGATTCAATTTATCAAAATATTCATAAATATCATAGTACTTATTCATTTTAGTGAAGTCTCCATCTTTTATAATTTCTTCATTCACTCTCTCAACTCTAGGTTTCCATGCTTTCTTCTTCATAGAAGTGTCATCATCTTTAATTTCTACAATTTTCCTAGGTACTGGTGGCACCAAAGTTTTTTGCCTCTTACTAGGTCCAGTAGTAATTTATTTCACTCTCTTGCTCAGTGTGGAGGAGGTAGATCTAGTAGGTTTTCTTGCTACTTGTTCCTTCTCAGGTTCCTCTACTTTCACCTTGACTGGTGATGCACTAGATGATAAGGGAGGTATAGATAAAATCTCTTTCTATCCAATATCTTTGATTGCTACTGATGTCTACTTTGCCACTAAGAACTCTCTATTTGTCATTCCTGTATCCTTCAATATTTTATTAATAGTGCTCTCAACTCTTTTCTTAGACTGTTTCTCCTCAAGTATAGCCTTTGCGGAGTTGAAATTTTCTTCAAAAGTTCCAAATCTATTACTATGGGTGTCGACCTTGTACTTAAGTAGCCTGTTCACATATTCTTCTGTCTCTATTTTAGATAGCTCATAGCCAAGAGGGTCTATGAACTCAATTCTAGGTTCAACTACTTCAATGTATGTAAAGTCAATTTCAACCATAAAACATATTTCATTCTTGTATTTCTCCACAAGAGACTGTGGAATCCTTGATCTGCTAGACATAATATTCTGAAATGTCTTAATAACAAGTACTGCACTCTCATTAACACTGTCGATAACATGCTTTTTGTATACTACATTAATCCTTTCCATTGTATTTTGTCCATCATTCCAATCATTTCCTATGGTGTAAGGAAATCTCCTCAAAAGATGAAAAAACATGTAAGTGATCAAAGCTGAAAATCTAAATTGTGCATACTTTGTCTTCTTAATCTTCTCCAAGTTCTCAAACAATTGAATTCTCAAAATTTCACACATATCAACTAGGACTTTGTCAACACACATCAAATATGCTATGTGTACCATTCTAGCTACCATGTCATCCTCTCTTGAATTTGCACAAAACTTGGTTGTTAGGATCTTGCATAGGTATCTAACACCATGTTGTTGGATCTTACTAATTACAATTCCTGTGCCATTATAGGATGAATTAGTGTTATCAATGAATATTTTTCTCATGTTCTTCTCATTTAAAGGAATAGCTCCAGATTTAGACAGTCCAGTGAATTCATGAATCAAATCAGCTGTAATGTCTATTACTCTATCTTCTACCCAAAACTTCCCATTATGAATTTTGCTAAGGATTATCTTAGTGCATTCTTCATTATCAAACTCATAATTGCAATGCATACTTAACAATCTCATTGTCTTTCAAATGATCATATCCTTGTTTCAATGTCATGTCCTGGTTGTAAATCTTATCATACTCACTTGTAAAATCACTATCACTGATGGTTTCTAACTTGCATCCCAGATAACTTCTTACATTCTCTAAATGCAAAACTCTGTCTAGTACAGATGATAAAGCTAACTTAGGGTCTTCTTCCAGAGGTTCAACTGGTTCCCTCTTCATTCTAGGTCTATTTTTATCTCTGACATTGTGAATTAAAGATACATCCATGATTACTTCAAATTCCTTTTACCGATTCACGGATCTATCAAGTAAAATATCTCAATTTTGCAAATTTAGGGCTTGCATAGATTCGGTGCTCCAATCCTTCACCAAATCATTGTAAAAAGCTTCCAATCACTACACTTTGATCTCCTTAACACTTGTGTTCACTTTTATGATCAAATAACACCGATCATAACCTTTTATTACTTCAATCTCACTTAGTTCTGTCATTGCATTCAATTCTTTTGCTGCTTCTTTCCAAAAAGCTATTTCTTGCTATCCTGGAAAACTTAAAACTTCTTGCGATCTTGCAAAACATAATATTTTTCTTTGCATTCTTAACCATAGCATTAGAATATCATAAACTACCTTCCATTAACTGTGCAAGACTTAATTCATCATAAATCTACTTCTACACTAATCTAAGTTCCTAATCTACTATAATTTTCATAAATTAAGTTCTTTGAGATAGGTCAGGTAAGGATTCATTCTTACCACTTGATACTTCACCTTTCTGATTACCTTCAATGTTGAATATGTCTCCTTGATCTGTGCTTTTAACAAACTTCACTTCTTGTGTATTGCTACAACAACCTTTCTGTCTATTACCTACATCTTCATTTCTTCTTTCATGATTTCTAGGGTTAGGGTTAGGATGAAAAACTCCATTGTTCATTCTACAAAACCTTGTTGTATGTCCAATCTTGTTGCATATCTAACAAACAATTCCTTTGCTTCCATATCTTGGTCTAGGTGGATTAATCTGTGATCTGCAATTTCTAGCAATGTGTCCAACCTTGTTGCATCTATAAAATATTACTCCATTTATTCTGTTCATATCTTTAGTAGGTTTCTTATCTGCATTGTTAGTATTCCTAAACATTCTACTATTATTATTATTCTCAATAAATTTAGGTTTCCTACATTCAATAGCTCTATGTCCAAATCCATGATAGTTATAACAATAACTATTAAGAGGTTTAAATTGCTTACCTATGCAATCTTTCTTCATATGACCAATAGTATTACAAGCAAAACATCTACCTTTGAATTCTCTTTGCATACCTTTGGATGATTCTTCTTTCTTTGGTGATTCTTCTTCTTTAGGTGTATCTTCATATTTGTTGATCTCATCAGACTTCTTCTCATCTAAGCTGTCAGATACTTTCAGATCTAGTTCCTTGCTTTCATCATTTTCTTTAAGAGTGTTGAATCTAAGACTAGTCTTATCATAGAATGGCTTCTGAAAAGATGCTTGTCTATCAATCTTCTCACTAGTTGAATATAGCCTTTCAAGTTGTTGCTTGGATTGAGTCAGTTCATCTTTCACAATCTTGTTGTATTTCTCAAGTTCAGCATACTACAAATTGACTTTCTCAAGTTTAGATGTTACATTTCTAAGTTTAGATTTCAGTCCTTCATTTTCAATTTTTAGACTTTCATTCTCAGATTTTAGATTTTCTTCATTCTTTCCATTTCCATCTTTCAAACTAAGCTTCAAATTTTCTATCTTCAATTCATGCTTAAGGATCTCATTTTCTTTTTCCAAATTGTCATCACAATCTTCAATGAGAATTTTGGATTTCTTTTCAAATCTTAGATCTTCTAATTTGTTTTTCAATTTCTCAATGAGGTTCTTTGCATCATCATATTTTCCTTTTAGAATATCTCTTTCATCAGTAAGCATCTCAATCTGTTCAAGAGCTTCTTCAAGATTCTTCTATAGTTGATCCATATCCATAGAGATCTTACTCAAGCTACTAGGCTTTCCTTGAATGATTCTTTTCTGAGTAACTAAGCTATGATACCAATTGTTAGAAATAGGGAATACTGAGAGGGGGGGTGAATCAGTATTCTAAAAACTTTATCTTTTGCCCAATTATGGATATAACCGATTATCTTTATACATGCATAACATAAGAAGCTAAACAACATGCATAGTAATAAAACTAAAGAACTCATAACACATGATTTGTTCTCGAGGAAACCCTAGCCAAGGGAAAACCCCGGTGGGGATGGTACCCACAAAGATCCACTAATCAAAAGTATCCTATTAAGGATGTTGACCCTATTAGGATTCTATTACAAACATATAGTGTATTAGTCCTGATTAAGGGACTATAGGCCTTGTTAAAAGCCTCAACCCTGTTAGGAGTTGGTAGTACAAAATGTGATTACTAGTTGAGCCCACTGCCCAAACAAGTAATGTGCAATATACACTGATTACAAAATAGGTCAAGGTACATAACCTTATATTGCTTGCATTGATATCTCTTTGCTGATCTTTCACTATCGCTATTACATATGCTTCATATACTTCGCATCACACTTCTACAAATACTTGCTGCTTATTACAATTACAACTGTTACTTCTCTTTACAATTACAATTACATTTACATATATACCAATGGCTTTAACCAAGATTAAACATCTAAGATATCATCCCTTTATATTTTTAAGACATTATTTTGATAAATAGAATAATCCCTTAACTCTTTACCAATTCTACCTTCATATTCTGTCCTGTTGGCTTCACACTATCTTCGGTAAAACTATCATAACTTCTTCCGTACTTGCCATACTAACTTGCACTTTGAGATGGGTCATCACTAGTCACCATAGAGTCTATGTTCAAGTACACAAGCATTGAACTCACTCTATTCAATGTCACAAACAAAAACTATGTCTGGGTATACTGGTAAAAATATTGTCTCGCACTTAGACAAATATGAAATGCACTCTGTCATACTTTCTCTTTGACTTGTGCGATCTTCATGTGGATCATATGTTTCCATAATGAAAACATCTATGTAATCAACTCAGTGAAATTTCCAACAAGGAACTGTATGTAAAATATGATCATTTGAAGTGTCAATTCCATACATACCTATATCACCTTAAGTAGAGGTACCGATGTCACCTAATCTAGTGGACGAGGTTTCACCAACAGCATTAATTGACTCTCCATTCTCATTTGATGCTTTCCTCCACATAGTGTTCCTAATTCTTTTGATATCTACAATATTTTTTCCACTCTCAAATACATGTCCTTCTTCTGGTGCTCGGTCTCTGCAGTCCTTTCTTAGATCACCAACTTTATGACAATGTAAGCACTGATGAACTACAACTGATTTAGAACTAGAATGAAGAATCTATAATTCAAGATTACTAAGGATTTAATGATTAGATATGCAAGATGATTAAATCAATATTATGTTCTCATTTATGTCAACTAGCTTGACAGTACTTATCTTGTAAGTTACTATATCGACACATCTGAAGGAAGGTGAAAGAGATGAAGAATCAAAATATCTACATGAGGAAGATGGATATGACAAATGATGATAAGGAATACATTGAGTAACTTGTTGATGAGTCTATGACCTTATGCTATTGACTTTATTATGTTGCATTAATCTATGATGAAGAATAGAGATGAAAGACACAAAGCAGTGTTGTCAGTAAATAAAGCATTTTTCAATATACACTGATGAAGTGTAGTGTATACTGAGTGCAGTATTAACCAAGCTTGTGTTCACCGATGCATTTCTTTGTTAACCGAGAAAAATAGAAAAGAATTAAATGATCAGTTTAGCCGATAAAGTGATGAGCTATAAAATGTATGAAATCAAGGTAATAGATAATGTTTGTTATGAATATCGATGGTTAACATAAATCAAAAGGATATAATGGAGCAAATTGAAACATGTTACAGACACATCAATCGAGGGAGCTTAAAGTAGCAAAATCTATGAATATGATTGAGAGGCAAAATCTATGAATATGATTAAGCAACAAAATCTAATGGAGGAAAAGAAAATGATTTAATCATCTATATAAGAGACATTGCTTTCATTATGAAATGGATACCGAAAGAAGAAGATACTATAGAATAATCACATGGAGAAGTTTTTCTGATCATACTAGTTAATAAGAACCAAGCTACAGAATAGTTATCGAGCTATAGAGAGTTATTACCGATGGATAGTAAGTTGATATAGTATTGAATTTGAAGTGTTATATTGATAAAAAATATTTGAATGAGCTGAACATTGATATGTAAACTGCAAACTAAAGTTGTATTTAGGCAGATCACCTACTGTTACACATTTAAATATTGTATACAGTTAAATCTCTTAACCGAGTGGACTATGAAAGTCTTTTGATGTTTCATTCATAGAGTGAACATTGTTATCCTATTAACCCCAGAGTGACTACTAGTTGGACGATAAATTCTGGTCTAAAATCCTCTAACAAGGTCACACCTAACAGTGTGTTTGTAAACCTTTAACTAGGTTGGGTCTTCACCGACCTCACTTCAGAAGAGTGAACAATTTTGGGTTGTTGGTCCCAGGTGGTTTTTCCCTTTACAGGGTTTCCACATTAAATCTCTTGTGTTATGTGTTGATTGTGATATTTTTTTGTGATCATACTTTTCCTATTACATGTTAGATTTAATTGGTAATTATTATAGAGTTTAGATTGTTAATCGTTAAATACATAGATAGTGGAAGTATTTTATGTTTACTGACTTGCAGTAGTAGTAGAATTGTTTTGGATTATACATTTTGAATTGGGACACTAGATAACTGATTCGCCCCCCTCTCAATTATTCTAACAATTGGTATCAGAGCTGTGGTTTCTCAGAATAGAGTTTTAAGGACTTCAGCAAAAAAAGGTCTCAAGATGTATAAGAGGGAAGTGCCAAAGTTGAACAAAGATAACTTTGTAGTATGGTAAAGCCGGATGAAGCTACACATATTTGGAATTGGGAATTCTACACTAGAACTAATGGAGAATGGCTACATTGAACCAACACCAGGTCCCCTGACTCTTGATCAACTGAAGGATAGGCATGAACACAATATTACTATGATGGAACTTGTTACTGCCTATACCGACGTTGAATTTAATGACATCAACGAATGTGATACTGCTAAGAAGATGTGGAACAAGTTGACTCTAATATATAGTGGAGATGTGAATGTCAAGATAGCCAAAGAAGAAAGTCTAAGAGGTCGATTTGATGATATGAAGATGAAAGAAGGTGAGAACATTGTGCAATACAAAAATAGACTAAAATAAGTAGTACATGCTATTAGAGCATCTAGTAGAGCTATTGATGATGAAACAGTGATAAGCAAGATTCTTAGAACTTTATTGCCAGTTTATGCGATCAGGATCTCTACAATTCATAAAACAAGGGCTACATCCAACCTCACCCTTGACACTCTAATCAGTAAGCTTACAACCTTTGAATTGAAGAACTTTGACAACAATGTTGTACCTTCTGTTGAATCCACTTTCATGTCCTCTTTGAAGATTGGTAAGTCTAGTAGTAAGATTGATAAGAACAATGATAGTGATAGTAATACCGATGATGAACTTGATGAGCTTGAAGCTCTTATGGCCAGAAGATTGCCCAAAGGTAACGGAAGATATAGAGGCAAGTTACCTCTAGCTTTTTTTAATTGTAAAGAAGTTGGCCACATCACTGCTAGATGTTCGAATAAGAAAGATGATGATAGATCCAAAGACCAATCTGAAGGAAGCTATGGGAGAAGAGTCAATAGAGGCTACCGACACAACAAAAAAGACAACCAATATAGCTATGACAAAGGCAAAAAGGTATGTTACATAGCCAAAGAATTTGAATCTGAATCTGACACTGATGATGATGTATAAGTAGTATTTGTTGCTATGAAGGATGATTTAGAGGAAGAATAGAAACATGAGGAGACAACACTGATCTCTAAAGTAGAGTAGAAATGATACATGGATCATAGACAGTGGCTGCACAAATCATATGACTAGTGATATAGAGAAATTTGATCTAATTGATGAATATGATGGTGGATTTGTTAGAATGGGAAATGATGCACCTTTTATGGTGAGAGGTAAAGGTTCACTAATGATTAATGATAGAATAAAATGTGAAAAACTCAGGTCACCAACTTTCTTTTGAGAGCAGAAAGGTAAGAATCTATGATGATGCAGGAAGACTTGTTGGAACCGGCACACAATCTAGAGGTAATCTATTTTATCTTGATATTGATCAATCCTCTTGTTTATTAATGAAAGATGAAGATGCATGGTTGTGGCATAAGAGGTTATGTCATGTGAATTTTGATAACATGGTCAAAATTAGTAAGAAGAAAAGAGTTAGAGAATTTCCCAACTTGTCAAAACCAAATCATGCTGTGTCATGAATGTCAGAAAGGTAAGATGACTAAGTCTAGTTTTAAAAGAAAAGACTACTCAACAAAGAATATACTTGAATTGGTTCATACCGACCTATGTGGTCTTATGAGAACTTGGAGCTATTATGGTGATAGATACTTTATTCTTTTTGTTGATGACTATACTAGACTGGTGATTATTATGTTTCTGAAAGAGAAATCTTAAGCATTTAAGTTATTTAAATGGTATAAGGCTAAGGTAGAAAAAGAGACTAGAAAATAAATCAAATGCTTAAGATCTGATAGAGGAGTTGAGTTTATCTCTGATGAATTTACTAATTTCTATAATGAGAATGGTATTAAGAGACAGGTCTCTGCACTGAGAACACCTCAACAGAATGGAATTGCTAAAAGAAGGAATAGGTCAATCATTGACTATGCTAGAACACTAATGCTACAAAAGAATGTTGCTTAGACATATTGGAGGGAAGCTGTCAGCATAGCTTTATATGTGCTTAACCAAGTACAACTAAAGAAGGACACCAACCGAACACCTTATGAGCTATGGTTTGGACACAAACCTACTGTAAGTTATTTCAAAATTTTTGGAAGCAAATGTTTTATTTTGAAGGATGATAGAAATGGGAAATTTGATTCTAAAGGTGATGAAGGAATATTCTTGGGATATTCTACTAAGAGTAAAGCATACAAATGTCTGAATAAGGTTACAAATAAGATGATTGAAAGTACTAATGTTCGTGTTGATGAGTATGATGACATAAACATAGAAGAAAAAAGGGAACCAGAAGACTATGGTAGATTCACTTACATTGAACTTCCTGACTATCTACTGAAGTCACAACCTGTGATAACTGGTCAGTAGGAAAATAACCCAGAAGAATAGGAAAGGGAAACCAATGAACAAGATGGTGCTACCGAGCAAGAAAATGAACCTGAATAGGATGAACAAGAAAGAAGAAACTGAGTACTGGCTAGTTTTGTCAGAAGACATCATCCTGAGACACAAATTATTGGAAACAGACAAGCTAGATTGCAAACTAGAAGCAAAACAAGACAAGGTACATGTTTGGTTTGTGAATTTGAACCAAAGAATGTGAAATTTGCATTAGAAAATGAAGAATGGGTTAATGCAATGAAGGAGGAAATAGAACAAATAGAGAAAAACAAAACTTGGTCCTTAGTACCCCGACCTAAAGATAAGAATGTTATTAGTACTAAATGGATATTCAGAAACAAAATGAATGAAAATGGTGAAGTAACAAGAAATAAAGTGAGATTGGTATGCAAGGGATATGCATAGGAAGAAGGCATTGATTATGGTGAAATATTTGCACCTATTGCTAGATTGGAAGGAGTTAGAATGATAGTTTCATATGCTACACACAAGAAATTTAAGGTTTATCAAATGGATGTGAAATTTAAGGTTTCTGAATGGTATACTTGAACAAGATGTTTACATAGAACAACCTGAATGATTTTTTGATCCAGACAAAAGAAACATGGTATGTAGATTACACAAATCTTTATATGGTTTGAAGCAAGCACCGAGAGCATGAAAGACTGCATACTTACTTGTTAAGTATTGGATTTGTAAGAACCAGTGAGAACAACAATTTGTACATGAAAGGTGATACTGATGACACTATTATCATTGCTGAAATTTTTGTTGATGATATTATTTTTGGAGGTCAAGATCATGTATGTAAATCTTTTGTGGATGACATGAGGAATGAGTTTGAAATGTCTATGTTCAGAGAGATTAAGTTCTTTCTTAGATTACAAGTGATATAAAAGAATGATGGAATATTCATCACATAGTCCAAGTACATAAAGGAAGTCTTGAAGACATTTGGCATGGAAGATGCTAAACTTGTGGGAACACTGATGGCTACTGGAAGTAAATTGACAAAGGAAGATGAAACTATAGAGGTAAACTAGACACTTTACTAATCCATGATTGGTAAGCTCATGTATGTAGTTCACAGTAGACCAGATATAACACATGCTGTGGGAATTGTTGCTAGATATTTGTCTAATCCTAGAGAATCACACATGATTGCTACTAAAAGAATCTTAGGATATCTGAAAAAGATGGAGGATTATGGATTATGGTATCCTAAGGAAGGTAAGTTTGAGTTGAAAGTTTACACCGATGCTGATTGGGCTAGAAATGTGGATGATAGAAAAAGTACCACTGGAGGAGCATTTTTCTTTGGTGAAAGACTTGTAACCTGGAAAAGTAAAAAGCAAGCTTGTATTTCTCAGTCTACAGCTGAAGCAGAGTATGTTGCTACTGATACTAATTTCTCAAACATTGCATATATCAAGCAAGTGTTGGAAGGAATGAATGAGGTAATCACTGAGCCGGTGATCATATATTGTGACAATACAAGTGCAATTAATATCTCAAATAATCTTGTGATGCACTCAAAGATAAAGCATATATCAATTAAGTATCATTACTTAAGAGAACAAGTGCAAGAGAAGAAATTAAAGTTAGAATTTGTTACATCTAAAGAATAGCTTGTAGACATTTTTACAAAGCCTCTACCGAAGGACACTTTTGAATATTTGAGGACTAGACTTGGGGTCCATCCCCTATGTATCGGTCACTAATGTGATCTGGATGTTGCATTAGCCTAATCTTATCAGTAGATCATTCATGTTGATGTAGCATAGTTCACACTTTGAATTTTGTTCAAGGTTTTGATTAAGTTTGTAGAACTGAAACAGATTGGGATATCAATATACTAAGATAAAAAGGAAGTATTGGACACCAGAGAGTTACTTAGCTACTACAAAGCTAATTATTTATTTGTTTCTTTGGCATTGTTGTCAAAGTGAGAGATAAATAATATGAAAAGGAGATTTTCACTGATGAGAACTATCTAAGGGAGAGATGATCTGAAAGGAACTTGAGAACTAAAAAGGTTATATCTACAGAATGAAAAAGCTATATTTTATAATGCTATTTTAGTAACGTAGTGATTAAACATATTAAGCTAGGGAGAGCTTACACTGCACAACATTTGATCATAGAGTTGTAGAAAACATGTTTTGTATGTGTATGGTACATTTCATATTACTTGAGTTGCCATAAATGCCAAAGGGAGAGATTGATGAACTACAACTGATTCAGAACCAGAATGAAGAATCTGTAATTCAAGATTACTAAGGAGTTGATGATTAGATATGCAAGATGATTAAATTAGTATTATGTTGTCATTGATGTCAACTAGCTTGACAATACTTATCTTGTAAGTTACTATACTGACACATCTGAAGGACGGTGAAAGAGATGAAGAAAAAAAATATCTACATGAGGAAGATGGATATGACAAATGAGGATAAGGAATACATTGAGTAACTTGTTGATGAGTCTATGGCCTTATGGTATTGACTTTATTATGTTGCATTCATCTATGATGAAGAATAGAGCTAAAAGACATAAAGTAGTGTTGTCGGTAAACAAAGTATTTTTCAGTATACACCGACGAAGTGTAGTGTATACCGAGCATAGTATTAACTGAGCTTGTGTTCACCGATGCATTTCTTTGTTAACCAAGAAAAATAGAAAGGAATTAAATGATCAATTTAGCCAATAAAGTGATGAGCTATAAAGTGTATGAAATCAAGGTAATAGATACTATTTTTTATGAAGATTGACGATTAACATAAATCAAAAGGATCTAATGGAGCAGATTGAAATGTGTTACTAACATATCAACTGAGGGAGCTTAAAGTGGCAAAATCTATGAATATGATTAAGTGAAAAAATCTGATGGAGGAAAAGAAAATGATTTACTCATCTATATAAGATACATTGGTTTCATTATGAAATGGATGCCAGAAGAAGAAGATACTATAGAATAATCATGTGGAGAATTTTTTTTTATCATACTGGTTAATAAGAACCGAGCTGCAGAATAGTTACTGAGCTATAGAGAGTTATTATCGATAGATGGTAAATTGATACAGTATTGAATCTAAAGTGTTATATTGATCAGAAATATTTGAATGAGCTGAACATTGATCTATAAACTACAAATTAAAGTTGCATTTAGGTAGATCACCTATTGTTACACATTTAACCATTGTACACAGTTAAATCTCTTAACCGAGTGGACTATGAAAGTCTTTTGATGTTTCATTCATAGAGTGAACATTGTTATCCTATCAACCCCAGAGTGACTGCTGGTTGGACAATAACTTCTAGTCTAAAATCCTCTAACAAGGTCACACCTAACAATGTAAACCTTTAACAGGGTTGGGTCTTCACTGACCTCACTTCAAAAGAGTGAACAATTTTGGGTTGCCGGTCCCAGGTGGTTTTTCCCTTTATAGGGTTTCCATGTTAAATCTCTTATGTTATGTGTTGATTGTGATATTTGTTTGTGATCATACTTTGCATATTACATGTTATATTTAATTGATAATTATTACAGAGTTTAGATTGCCAATCAGTAAATACACAGATAGTTGAAGTATTTTATGTTTACTGATTTGTAGTAGTAGTAGAATTGTTTTGGATTATACATTTTGAATTGGGACACTGGATAACTGATTCACCCCCCTCTTAGTTATTGTAACAAAGCACACCATTACAGTGCTTGTCTAGCTTCATGATTGTCCATCCCATCTTTTCCTATTATAGTTTGTTGCAATGTGCCCATATCTGCCACATGCAATATAGTTAGCCCATGTGTTGTAATCCCAAACATAAGAATTACCTTGTCTCTTTATTTGATAAGGCTTGGGTTTTCTCTTTTGTTTTTATGTCCATACTTGCTTCATTTTTTCCTTACACTCTCATGCAGTGTGTCCATGTTCATTACAAGTATAACATAATTTCTCCATAGTGGGATTGTTAGCATTCTTATTCAATTTTTCTCTACACTCATAAGCTTGGTGACCAAAATTTCCACAATAATAACAATATCCATTAAACTTAGGAGTGACTAAGGGTTTACCTTGTCCTTTTCTTCTATAGATAATTGAGGTATGTCCTGGTTTTCCATAGTGATAACATGACAACATCTTAGGTCTTTGATTCTGATTTTTGTTAACTTTTTCAACTTATTTGGATGATTCTCCTTCACCGGTATAGCCTAATCCATCTTTACTTCCAAATCTTCTTTGATTAGTCAGAAAATCATCAATATTTTTTGAACTATCTTTAGCCAATTTCATCATTTCATTGTGTTGTTGTTGAGTTTTTACTTCATTTATCAATTTCTCATTCTCTTCCCTGAGTATTCCAATATCTTCAAGTTTTCTTGATAGTTCACCATTTACTCGGTTGACTTCCTAATTCACAATCATCATCTGATTGGATATTTTAAAATGGTGCTCAATGAGTCTTTGTATCTCAGTTTCCTTTTCTTGAAGTTGTTCAATTATCTATCTTCGGTCTTCAATAGCTAGATTCCTTTCTTGCTCAGCCTGTCTAGCATTGTTCATTACTTCTACCATTCTCACCATCTGTGATTCCTAACTGATTTGCAGTGCTTTCACTTGTTTGATTAAGTGAAGATTCTTTTCAGAAAAATCAGAGATTATACTTTCAGATCCATCAGAAATGCTTCCTTAACTAGATCCAATGTCATCAAATACATCATCAATCTCTTCTTCATGGTAACCAATCTCATTTTGTAGAATAGCTAGGTTCTTTATTTCAACCATTAATTTCTTCAGTCCATCCTTGGGTTGCTTATACTGTCCAAAAAACATCTGCATTTGAATCTTTTGATTCTCTATTATTTTATCCAACTTATATCTCTCCATGGTTAGATCTTTACCCTTCAGTAGTTAAACTATTCAATAAGAGAACTGTGCTCTGATACCAATTGTTGGAACTGGAGAGGTGGGGTACTAAGAGGGGAGGGGTAAATCAGTGCCCACAAAAACTTTCACTTCATAAACCATTCTAACCTTAAATAGCAAATAGTAGTAACCTTCAACTATAACCTAAATCCATTGCATGCATCATTCATTCATTTAACTATCAAAGGTAAATTGCATGAAATCAACAAGATAGCAATCACATAACACAAGTATTTTGGTAACACAGAAACACTTGTTAGAAGGTAAACACTACGGTGGGGATGACACCCACAAATTTTTTACTATTGGAGATAGAAAAGGTTTTCCTATTAGGGATACAAGTGGTGATCATTTCTGGTGATCTTACCCTATTAGGAGTAACATATTAGATTGATTAGATCTACCTAGTGCTAGGATTTCAACAACACTACTTGAGTGTGCACTTGGTTAAGATATTTACAAAAGGAGTGTTAGGTCTACTCTGTTAGTAGATTTTACCAAAACTCTATTACAGTGATTGTAAAGTAATAGGTAACTATCTGCTAATGACAACTCAACTTGTCTGATATAGATCTATGAAATATTGAATAGATATCACCTTTCTGTATGAAGATCTCTGCTTTGAACTTCTCGGTAGCCTTGTCTGATTCTGCTTAATCTGAATATCTCTGAATATTGTTCTACTCTTTCTGATGACTAGCATTCATAAAGTTGGCTAATGGTTCAAGAATTTATTTTCATGTTCTCAACCTCCTTATCAAGCATCTCTCTCACGCATACAAAAATAACATGAAATTACATTTATATAGCATACTACTTTTTCCTCTTAACAAAATTTAGGTTACAACATCTTAGAGAAAACCCAAAGATCTATGGTGTACAAAAATAACCTAGATCTAGCAAATACATAAAGATTATCATTGCAATTAATGATGGAATCCTACAATAAATGATGCTCAATCTTGGTAAAACATTTTGTGATTCTATTGTAACCATTTTCATAGATTATTGTGTCATTCCTGATTACTATGTCATTTACTATCTTCCTCGATAAACATTTTATATTATGCTCGGTAAATATACTGGTGCTTGGTGTCCAGTGTTCTCGGTGTTTACTACCACTTGGTATCAGTGTACAATGATGCTTAGTAGAACTTCCATGGTGCTTCGTGTGAAGACTTGACCGAGTGGCTTGAAGTGCTTGCAATTTACCGACTGGAGTAACATAGGTAACCAACCGATGTCTTTGATACTAATTAAAACCTTTAATGCTCAAATAGAGATAACATTGTTGTAAATAGACAATTATCTAATACACTCATACAAGACTACTTCCTTCAATTATGCTATCTTCATGCCAAGTATATGTTTCCATAATGACAACATTTTGGTATCCTACTTAGCCAAATTGCCAACAATCTCCCCCTTTGTCATTGGTGGTAACATATGGTAAAATTGGCTAAGTCTAAAAAACTTGTATTACAAAAATTATGGCAATTACAAAATGTGGATCTTATTTCTCCAATTACTGATACTCCCCCTAAGAGTATACCTCATACTATATTGCATATCTATATCTTCTATATACATACAATTTTCATATTATACTACTCCCCCTTTGACAAAAATGACAAAGGTGTCAATTCTATAAGTATAACAAAATTGTTTTACCTCATGATCTCAATATTGCAAGGCCGAAAGGCTTGCAACACAATCTGTAAAATTATCTTTCATGCTCTCTATTTCCTTCTCCCGTGACTTCTTCACTTTGTCAGAAAAACTGAGAAATGCACATGGGCCAAAGGATGTTATTTTGAGTGCCTTTAGATTTTCATAAGCAAATTTATCATAAGATGTCTTTGATGAAATAAATTCTTCCAAATGACTCTCTACAATACTGATCTTTAGTGATAAATGCTCTTTGAGTAGAGTGAATTTCTTCAATTTCTTCTCCTTTTCATCCTTCAAAAGTCTTATATCATCATAATTTTTTTCTTATTTTCCTTTCAATTTTTGAGATCTTCACATTAGGGCTTTGCAAAACATTTACTGTCACTTTTAGTTATGCTTCTTTGTTCTTCAACTTCTCTGATATTTTAGATGTGTGGCTGTGGGTTTGTGTACATTGAATGTACAATGCTTTCCCTCTCTCTAAGAATCTTCTCAATTCTTTTATGTATACATCCAAGTTGTCTAAATCATTTCTAATATTCTATCATACAACTTGAAATACTTTGTGCATCATGGGCTGCTTGGGCTTTGACTATTGTAATATTTGATAAATTTGCAAATTCCATGTCAAAATCTTTCATAACCTATTTATCTTTTTCTTGGGGATCAGTCTCACTAACTTGACTTGATATAACACTTTGAAGTTTACTGGTTACCTCAAGTAGTGCTCCTTCCAAGATTTTTACCTTTTTTGTTCTTTCCAATTATCTTATTCAGATGATGAGATCAACTCTATTTGATCATCATCATCATCCACTTCTTGTCCTAAGCTTGCAAACAATGATTCAAAATGTGGTTTTTGTGATTCTTTTGTTGTGTCCTTAGGTTTAGAAATAATTATTAAATACTCTTATTGCACTACATGCTCTTCTACTGTTGTTTCAGTTTGAATTTCCTTATTTTCTTCTTCTTTTCTTGTTTCAACCATTTCTTCCTTATTCTCTTCTATATCCTTTTTCTCATCAATCTCTCTCAAATTGCCAACATCAAATCCTTGGTCATTGAATGGATTTTCTTTACTATCTAAGGTGATATTCATACCTTCAATGTTCATAGATTCGTATGCAATATTGATGGAGGGTGGAAGTGCTGGTGATGATTCATTTTGATGTTCTGCTTCAACTACTTGATCGGATTCACTGATTAATTCACCTAGTATAGAGATCATTACCTTCACAACCGCTTCATCTATTTCTTTGTTTATCTCCTCATAATTTCCTTGCATTATTAGTATTGTCCTTCTCTTCTTTCTCAAATGGGTACTTAGTGATGTAGTGGCATCTTGGCTTATCACTCAGTACCTAAAGATTCTGGTAGTCTCGATAACTATTTGGTGGAGTTCTATTACTTGGCTAGTGATTTTGGTAGAAGACTCAAGTTTCTTGGTCTTGATGGTGATTCTCAGTTGGAAGTTCTAGTGGATCTCCATGGATGATGGTCACTTGATGACTTGGTGGTTTTTTTCTCGGTGCTCAGTAACCGAGGAGGTCTCGATGTTTATGAATGTTTCTCAATTGTTGAAGTGGCTCAGTTGTTGGAGGACTCAATCGCTGAAGGGAGCTCGGTCATTGAAGGAAACTTGGCACTTCTAGTGCTTGGTGATGTCTATGGTACTCAGTTGACATTGATGCTCAGTAATACTTATGGAGCTCAGTTGGTATGGTTGCTCAGTGTATAACCTAACACTCGATAGTTTGGCTTACTGATGGTTGTTCTTAGACATTCGGCTTGGCCAACTGATGTATTTAATCTGGGTCATGTTCTTCAAGTTATGGATTGGTTGTTGGACATGTGGGGACCTAGATCTAGTGTGTTGCATTATCCTATATGGATTTGGAGGCCGACTTGGTGAATTAAATGTTTGTAAAGTTATTTGTGAGCTGACTAATGTTTGGTATTTAATATTTGTATATTTGGAAGTCGACTGGCTTTTGGGATTTTATTTTTTTATAAAGCCAACTTGTGGATGGGGTTTAGTATTTAAGGAGATGTTTGGGTAGTTGTTTAGGCAGGCAGTAGCAAATGTGTGGATCTATGAAAGAAGAGTTAGTAGCTTGTGAGGTTAGGTAGTAGAAAGATTGCTTGGAAGTTTGAGTACAGGTACATTGGAGTGCCTACCAGTGTCCTATTGTGTTGTAGATCTAGGCTACCTAAGGAGAAGTGTGTTGGATCCTTTGTGATCTTGTAGAACTATTTATTGCATTATATTTATCCATAACTGGGAAGGCATTACAGCCCAACACATTGCATGTAATCAGTTAATTGATGAATAAAGACATTTGTTTTCTTTCAGATCTAGTTTCTTGTTGTGTATTTCCACTGTGTTGATGTTTGGCTGCAAGGTCAGACAATCCTTAGTTGGATCCTCCATCCTTGACTACATTAGGTGATATTAGAGAAAGAGTTTGATCTTTTTGGAGCTGATAGTTGATTTTGAAGGTTAACCTAGCAAGGCTAATCTTGCGAAGTTGATCCTGTTGGAGCAAAGATTGTGCACAATCTGAGTTGCAAATACATGACATTAAACTTGTGAAATCATGCCCTAGTTGTTCATGTGAGGTGGTAGGTTGCAATCTAACTTGCATACAACTTGGAGGTTGTCACAAGGTGGTCGGTGTTAGGGTTTGTTGCAAAAGGTTTTCGAAGATCTTTAGAGATGTCTCTAAGAGGATTAGACCTTGGTGATGTGATTTTTGAGAGGTTTTCACAATTGGAAGTAGATTTTCTAAACTGCATGGAGAACTAAATTAAGAACCTTGTGAGAGAAAGTATTTGATGAAGGGTTCTCCCCTTAATACCATAAGCACATAACAGAAATAGAGAAACAACAACAATAATATGCAAGAACAGAAAATTGGCTTCTTATTATCTCCACAAATGTGGAATTACAAACTTTCAGAATTACAATATGCAAAGCCACATGGGCATTCCCTTACAATATTCTGTAGGACAAAGCCTTGAATCAATACCCAGATCTACTACCCAGAACTATTCTGAACTGCCTAAGACAATAATACAGCCTTCCTTATATAGGCAATTTTTCCACCGCCTAGGAGGGTTCCAGAATTTTTAGCCAATAAGGCCGACCAAACTTAGAATTATTTTATTTTAAATTTTATTACATCATAGTCGGCTCAAGATAACCTGTGAAACCCGAACAGAAATTTTGAAGAAAATTATTTTCCGCCGTTTCGGGTGGCCCAACTTCCGAAGACCATAAGTCATCACCAGTTGACCCGATCGGCTATTATAACCCCATTTCAGAAATTCCACGAAGTGCTCTACAAGCTTGACTTGCACAAGCGCCTATCACCCAAATTTTTGACCTCATCCGAGGCTTCTAAAGCCTTCAAAACTGAGTCCAAAGTTTCTGTACCCTGCTGCCAATACCGAAAATCTTCAATATCTTCCAACATACACTTGATCTGGAAATGAAACTTTACTGGCAGACTTATATGACCAAAATGAACCTCCAAGAAAGAAATTAGATCATTCTGAGCACAGAAAAAAATTACCAAAAATAGTAACTTTCCATAAATAGCAGCTCTGCACAGGATATCCCTTATTGAATTCAAAAATAGAAATATTTTTGGGTGATGCAAGATTGCTCTTACACCCAGGATGCTCCTGCATCAGTATTTTTGAGCTTTGTAGAGCTTACCAAAGTTGGAGTATGTCGATCCAGAGGAAAATTTTTTGGCTAGTTTGTAGACTAGTTCGTGAGAGAAGATATCTTGGCAAGAATTCTTATGATAGTTCAGAGGTTGAAGAGGTATGTGGAATTGGTTTTGATGTTCATTTAGTGGAGTCTGACATCAAACCTATAGAGAAACTTGTGCTTGTTTTTTAGTTACCTGTGTTTACCAATGATGTTTTTGATCTTGTTGAGGTTGGTGAGGAGATTGGTTTTCATGTTCAGTCGGTTGTGCCTGACATGGAAATTGTAGAGCATCTAGTTGTGCTTGATCAAATTTTTATTGGTGTAGAGTTTCTTGTTGTTGAACACCTTGGTGATGTTGGTGTTACTGAGTTTCTTTTATTCAGTGTTGTGGTGTTGATGTTGTTTGTTAGTTGTGAACTTGAGGTGCTGGTTGACAGTGATAAGTTTGGTGATGAGATTCTAAGATGGAATTCTTCCTTGATCCCTAGTGATGGATTGATGGCTCAGTTTGTTCAGGATGTTGAACACACTGATTGGTTGGGTTACAGATTGGTTCTTTTTCCTATGATGGAGTGCAAATATTTGGTGAAGATGAAGGGGATTTGGTGTTTTTTAGATGTTCCCTTTGGTGAGAAAGTGTGGGACACACTTTTCTTTGTACCCCAGGAGTCTAATGCAGTGGCATCTTGGCTTATCACTCGGTGCCTAAAGATTCTAGCAGTCTCAATAACTATCTAGTGGAGTCCAATTACTTGGTTGGTGATTTCAGTAGAAGACTAGAGTTTCTCAGTCTTGGCAGTGATTCTCAATTGGAAGTTCTGGTGGATCTCCATGGATGATGGTCACTCAGTGACTTGGTGGTTTTTTGCTCAGTGCTTAGTTACTAAGGAGGTCTCGGTGTTTATGCATATTTCTTGATTGTTGAAGTGGCTCGGTCATTGGAGGACTTGGTCACTAAAGGGAGCTTGAGCATTGAAGGAGACTAGGAACTTTTGGTGCTCGGTGATGTCTGTGATGCTCAATTTACATTGGTGATTGGTAATACTTGTGGAGCTTGGTTGGTATGGTTTCTCAGTGTATTTCCTAATGCTAGGTAGTTTGGCTTATCGACAGTTGTTCTTGGAGATTCATCTTGGCCAACTGATGCATTTAATCTAGGTCATGTACCTCGAGTTATGGCTTGACTGTTGGATGTGTGGGGACCTACATCTAGCATGTTGCATTATCTAATATGGATCTAGAGGCTGACTTGGTGAATTAAATGTTTCTGAAGTTATTTGTGAGCCGACTAATGTTTGGCATTTAGTATTTGTATATTTGGAAGTTGACTAGCTTTTGGGATTTAATTGTTTATAAAGGTGACTTGTGGCTAGGATTTAATATTTAAGGAGATATTTTGGTAGTTGTTTAGGGTGGCAGTAGAAGATGTGTGGATCTATGAAATAGAGTAGCTTGCAAGCTTAGGTAGCAGAAATATTGCTTGGAAGTTTGAGTATAGGTTCAGATCTTTCTTGGAGTGCCTACCAGTGTCCTGTTGTGTTGTAGACCTGGGCTAGCTAAGGAGAAGTGTGTTGGATCCTTTGTGATCTTGTAGAACTATTTCTTGCATTGTATTTTTTCATAACCGGGAAGGCCTTACAGCCTGACACATTTCATGTAATCAGTTAATTGATGAATAAAGACATTTGTTTTCTTTTAGATCAAGTTTCTTGTTGTGTATTTCCATTGTGTTGGTGTTTGGATGCAAGTTCGGACAGTCCTTAATTGGATCCTCCATCCTTGACTACATCACTTAGGTTCTTCATTATTTCCTCAAAATTATTTTTATCTTTTATCTCATAGAGCTTTCTTACAAATCTTTCCCTTATTCCTTTATCTCCTTTCATACTCTCTTCTTCCTGTTTATCCATTTCTCATATAGATTGTCAAGGATCTTGCCTTTGATGTCTTCAAATTTCTTGTCTGCAAGGATCATGTGTTTGAAAATTGTATTCTCTAGGTTCAACTTCTCAAAGTTATCATACATCTCATAGTACTTGTTTAACTTGGTGAAATCCCCTTCATTAATGATCAAAGGGTTCACTTTTCTATTTTAGGCTTCCATTTCTTCTTGCTGGTACTTGCCTCTTCATCTATTTGTGGCTTAGCTTCTAGTGTTTTCCTTTGTACTAGGGTAAAGATAGTCTTATGTCTTTTACCTAGTCCACTTTCCATCTCTTTCACTCTCTTAGTTGGTGTGGTGGAGGAGGATCTTGTGGATTTCCTCACTTTTTGTACTTCCACTTCTTCAATCTCTTCATCAATTTATTGAATCTCTTTAGTAGGGGTTACATAAGATGTCAAAGGTGGAAGTGATAATACTTATTTTTGTCCAATGTCCCTAATTGTTGTTGTCTTCTTCAAAATGAAAAACTAATGTTTGGTCATACCTGTATCTTTCAATATTTTCTTGATAGTATTGTCATCTCTCTTCTTTTCCATTTTTTGTACTTTTAATGTTTGTGCAGAATTGAAGTTTTCTTCATGTGTTCCAAATCTAGGACTCTTAGCATCCAAATTACTCTTAATTATCTTGCTCACATAACCTTAAATTTCTACTTCTAAAACCTCATACTCAAGAGGATCTACAAATTCTACTCTTGGCTCAACAACTTCAATATAGGTAAATTCTGTATCTACTAAAAAGTATATCTCATCTTTGTAAATTTCCACAATAGATGGTGGAATCCTTGATATTTTCCTCATTTCATTCTAAAAAGTCTTTATTACTAATGTAACACTTTCATTCACTTTATCAATAGGGTTTCTCAAGTATACTTTATTGATTTTGTCCATAGAATTTTTGTTATCATTCCAGTCAACTCCTATAGTGTATGGGAATCTTCTTAACAAATAGAAAAAACATGTAGGTGATTAGGGATGAAAATCTAAATTGTGAATTCTTAGTCTTCGTGATCTTCTCAAGATTTTCAATCAACTGAATCCTCAAAATATCACACATATCTACATGTAATTTCTCTACACACATAAGATAAGTTGCATCTACCATTCCAACTATCATATCATCTTCTCTTGAGCTTGCACAAAATTTTGAAGTCAATATTTTACATACATATCTTACATCATCTTGTTCAATCTTACTTATAACAATTCCTCTTCCATTGTATTAAGACTTGGTGTTGGCTAACATTGTTGTCTTGACATTATTTTCATTCAAAGGAATCACTCTCGACTTAGATAATCTTGTTACCTCATGAATAAGGTATGCGGTGATGTCTATGACTCTATCATCTAACCAAAACTTTCCATTATGAATTCTTCTCAATATTATCTTGGTCCATTCATCATTTTGAAACTCATAGTGAAGTATGTACTTGATATAGTAACATGTCTTATTTGTAAATATTTCTATAATCCATAAATAGGTTACCATCTCCTATAGTCTTAAACTTACATTTCAAATAACCTTTCTTCTAAATGAAAAAATCTATCTGGAACGACTGACAAGGCTAAACTAGGGTCTTCTTCTAAAGATTCTATAGGTTCCTTCTTCATTTTAGGTCTCATTGAATCTCTGATGTTGTGAACTAGTGATGCATCCATGATTATGCAATGGCATCTTGGCTTATTGCTTAGTGTCTGAAGATTCTAGCAGTCTCAGTAATTGTCTGGTGGAGTTCGGTTACTTGGCTGGTGATCTCGGTAGAAGACTAGAGTTTCTTGGTCTTGGTGGTGATTCTTAGTTGGAATTTCTGGTGGATATCAATTGATGTTGGTCACTTAGTGACTTGGTGTTTTGTTTCTCATTGCTTAGTTACTGATAGGGTCGATGTTTATGTCTATTGCTCAATCACTGAAGTGGCTTGGTTGCTGGAGGACTCAGTTGCTGAAGAGAGCTTGGTCATTGAAGGAGACTCGATATAGCTAGTGCTCAGTAATTATTATGGAGCTCAGTTGGTATGTTTTCTCGGTACATTTCCTAGCACTCGGTAGTTTGGATTACTATGGTTGTTCTTGGTGAATCAGCTTGGCCGATTGGTGCATTTAATCTGGGTCACACTCCTTGAGTTATGGATTGATCATTGGGTGTGTGTGGAACTAGATATGGTGTGTTACATTCTCTTATGTGGATCTGGAGGCTGACATGGAGAATTTATTTATTGTAAGGCTATTTGAGAGCTGACTGATGTTTGGCATTTAATATTTTTTAGGAGTTAATGGTTTCATCCAGCTGACTTGTGGTTGATGATTAGTATTTAAGTAGATGTTTGGGTAGTTGTTTAGAGATAGAGGCAAAGATCTAGAGAGAGTAGATCTAGAGGGTAGAAAAGTTAGTAGAGTTAGTAGCTTGTGAGCTTAGGTAGCAAAATATTTCTTGGTGATCTACAAGTACAAGTTTAGATCCTTCTTGGAGTGCCTACCAGTGTCTTTTTGTGTTGCAGACCTGGGCTAACTGAAGGTGTATTGGATCCTATGTGATATTGTAGATCTATTTCTTGCATTGTAATTGGCCATAACTAGGATGGCCTTATAGCCTGACACATTGCATGTAATCATTTAGTTGATGAATAAAGATATATGTTTTCTTTCAGATCTTGCTTGGTGCTATGTTATTTGGCTATGTTGATTTTTGACTACAAGGTTTGGATTGTCCTTAATTAGATCCACCATCCTTGACTATGTCAATGATTCTATAAAAGTAAAATTTCTTTGATAGTGAATACTTAGTAAAATGCCTCAAAATCATGATTTAGGGCTTTGCATAGATCTGGCAAGAATTCTATCTCCAAATCCTGCAAACTTGTCTTAATCACCACTGGCTAGCTCTCTATATCACTTGTAATTTCTTAAATGATCAACTAATACCAATCATTGGCTTTTATCCTTCAAATATTTCAAGATACTGACATCGCATTAAATTCTTAAGTGCTTCGTGCCAAAAATATGTTCCTGGTTACCTATCCAACTTCATTATTTTTGTGTACTCGCATACATGTTCATAAATTCATGCGCTCTTAACCATAGCTTCATTATTTCATATACTAGCTCATATTAACTTTGCAAGACTTAATTCAATTTATTCTAAGTTCTACACTATTTTGATGCCTTACTCTAATACATAATTCATGAAATAAATACTTAAGTGCTTTGAGATGAATTAAGAAATGACTCACACTTACTCTCAGGTACTTCACTTGTCTAATTTCCTGGTATACTGAGTGTGCTTGCTTGATCTGTGGCTTTAACAAACTCAACTTCTTCCAAGTTACTACGTCATTCTTTTTGACTATTGTTGGTGTTCATTTCTCCTTCTATAGTTTCTAGGATTAGGGTTTCTCATGTTGTTCATTCTGCAAAATCTCACTGTGACCAAAATTATTGCATATCTGAAAAACTACTCCATTGTTTCCATATCTTAGTCTCGACTGACTGATTTTTTATTTGACATTTTTGTCAATATGTCCAATCATGTTGTGTCTATAGCACACAACTCCATTCCTTTCATTCATGTCTCTAATAGGTCTCTTATCTGCAAGGTTAGTATCTCTAAACATTCTACTACTATTATTATCATTAGATCTAGGTTTCTTACAATCAATAGCTTTATGTCCAAAAACATGACAATTATAACAATAACCAGAGATAGGTTTGAATTTTTTACCTATACAATCTCTTTTCATGTGTCCAAAAGAATTGCATGAAAAACATCTACCTTTGAATTCTCTTCACATATCTTTAGGTGGTTTATCTTTCTTAGGCATGGATTAGGTATATCTTCAGATTTGTTATCTTCATCAGGCTTCTTTTCATCTTTATTCTTAGAGTGTTCTAGATTTGGTTCTTTGAATTCCTCAATCTTCTTAGGGAGCTTATCTTCAAGGTATCCAAGACTACTTTTATCATAAGATGGTTTCTGATAAGACATGTTTTCATCAATCTTTTCACTACTGGAATACAATTTCTCAAGATGTTGTTTAGATAGTTAATTCTCCTTTGACAATTGTATTGTACTTCTCAAGCTCACCATACTACAATTTTGTTTTCTTAAGTTCATATGTCACTTTGGTAAGTTTAGATTTCAAATTTGTAAGGAAACTCAGGTGTGAAAATAGCTTCCTACGCTAATCTCTATAGGAGAGTATTGTGAAAATTCTTATAAATCCTTACAATTTTAGATTCGTTAACTACTTTAACAAAGATATTGCAACCACATACAATGCATAAAGAAAAATAGAGAATGACATAATGATATACCCTGGGGAAAACCTTTCGGTAAAAAACCCCAGCACTCCAAAACCTGCACAATGTATTATCTTCAACACAAAGATTACAATACACTTGCAATGCAAGTTCTTTTAGGAAATGAGAGACAAAGCCAACAAGACTTAAATTCTATTATATCTCTCCCATAGGAGCAGCATCATATATATAGACTCCTCTGGACCCAAAAATAGGCACAACCACCAAGACCCATGCACAAAGCCACATGTACATAGTTGTTACATGCAATCCCAAGAATAGGCATCCATCCCTAGAATAGACTATGACAACTTGTCATAGAATCTACCAAAAATAACGGTCACAAGAGAAGTGTAAGAGAATCTATCATACCACCCTATTTTTGGCATATTCTCTTACACACACCAACCACTTCTTCTTGGGCACCCAAATAGGCCCAAGTCATAAGATGCTCTTACACCTATCATAGCACATTCCCTAAATAGTTCTTACGCATCATAGGAATCTATCATGATAGTTTCAGTCATGATCTCCTTACGCACAAGATGCCAACACATCAAGTGGAGTGACACATCAACATGCCAACTAGACATGTACACTCACACTTAATTACATTATTTACAAAAAATACATTTACAAAACAAATAATAAGAATAGGAATTATCCAAGGTTGAGACACCTTATTCCTAACATACTCCCACTTGTCAAACACCTTGTAAGAGCAACAGGAACATAACAGGAACTTTAACTGCTATAGGCCAAAAGGCCCATAGACTTTGAACACCATTTGAACTTCTCAGTGCCCACTAGTTTCGTTAATGCATCTACAACATTCTTCATAGTATCTACCTTCTCCAAATTTACCTTTCCATCTTCCACCATATCTCTCACAAAGTGAAACTGCACATCAATGTGCTTCGTTCTGGCATGGAAAGTTGGATTCTTTGCAAGGCAAATAGCGCTTTGACTATCACACCAAATAGTAATCTATTCTGCATCAACACCAACATCAGAACACAATCTTCTAAGCCAAATGGCTTCTTTACAAGCATGAGTAGCTGCCATGTACTCAACTTCTGTAGTGGACAAAACAACCACAGGTTGTTGCTTACTCATCCAACTGATGACACCACCAAACATACTAAACACATAAGCACTGGTGGATCTCTTGCTATCAATATCACCTGCCCAATCTGAATCCACAAACCCACGAATACAAAATGAATGTGGATATCTAGAAGAGTTACCATGATAACATATGGAGTAATCTAATGTACCCCTCAAATATCTGAATACTTGCTTAACTGCATCCCAATGTACCCATCCAGGATTAGCCATAAATTGACTCAGGACTCCCACTGCTTGGGCAATGTCTGGTCTAGTACAGACCATAGCATACATAAGACTACCAACTGCACTAGCATAAGGTACTCTACTCATGTCCTCCACCTCACTAGGAGATTTTGGACAATCATCTACAAATAACTTTGTTCCCACAGAAATAGGAACACATAGTGGTCTACAATCTGCCATGCTGAACCTGTCCAACACAGACTTCACATACTTACTTTGACTCAACCAAAGTTTTCTGTTAGACCTATCTCTACTAATTTCCATACCCAAGATGTACCTAGCTACCCCAAGATCTTTCATCTCAAACTGTGCTGACAACTGAGATTTAAAATCAAAAATCATACCCTTACCCTTCCCAAACAGCAACATATCATCAACATATAATGCAACAATAAGAAGGCAATCATTTTCAACTCTGAAATAAACACATTGATCTGATTTTGATCTTACAAATCCAATTGACAACACAAAGGCATCAAAGTTAAGGTACCACATCCTAGGAGATTACTTCAAACCATATAGAGATTTCTTTAATCTACAAACTAAGGATTCTTTACCTTTAACAATGTAGTGCTCAGGCTGTGACATATAAATCTCTTCCTCCAAATCACCATGAAGGAAAGTTGTCTTCACATCCATCTGTTCTATCTCTAAATCATATGATGTAGCAAGAGATAACAGAAATCTAATGGATGTCAACTTTGCAACAGGAGAGAATATTTCACCATAATCTATTCCCTCTACCTGTGAATACCCATTTGCAACCAATCTAGCTTTATACCTTTCAACACTACCATCTGCACAAAATTTCTTCTTGAACACCCATTTATAACCAATAGATTTTCTTCCTTTAGGCAAAGGTACAAGATCCCAAGTTTTGTTTTTCTCCAATGAAGCCATCTCATCATCCATAGCCTCAATCCAGGAACCTGCATCTTCCATACCCAAAGCCTCTTTCATAGATCTAGGCTCATCAGTGTTAGTAATCAAAGCAAAGGCACAACTGGAATTTAACATAGAATAACCAAACCTTTCTGGTTTCTTTCTTTCTCTCATGGATCTCCTCAAAGGTTGTGGTTGAGGTTGTTCTTCCTCTTCTTCTGAACTATCAGAGCTACTAGAGCTCTCCTCATCATTAGGCCCAACATGGTCTCTCTGTTTAGTCTTCTCAGGGGTAGGAGGCAACTGAACAACATCTTTTTCCTTTTTTTTTTCATCTAGTTGTAGCACAATAGGAGAAGATGTTAGCTCTCTAAAAATAACATTTCTACTATACAATACCTTACTAGTCATAGGATCCCAAAGCTTGTATCCTTTCACACCAGCACTATATCCGATGAAAATACATTTAACAGCTTTGTTTTCCAACTTAGATCTTTTCTCCTTTGGAACATGTGCATAAGCTTCACAACCAAAAACACAAAGATTTCTAATTGAAGGCTTCTTACCAGACCACACCTCCATGGGTGTCTTACCAACAAGGGCTGATGTAGGAGATCTGTTAACCAGATAGCAAGCAGTGGCCACAGCTTCGGCCCAAAACCTTTGTTCTAAACCAGCTCCACTAAGCATACTCCTAGCCTTCTCCATTAGTGTCCTATTCATTCTCTCTACAACTCCATTTTGTTGTGGGGTATAAGGAGTTGTCTTATGCCTCTCGATACCTTGTTCTTTACAGAACTATTCAAACTCTGCTGAGCAAAACTCACCACCATTGTCAGTTCTCACACACTTAATCTTCTTACTAGTCTGATTCTCTACAAGAGCTTTAAATTCCTTGAACTGACTAAAGACTTGTGTCTTACTTTTAAGGAAATAAATCCACATCCTTCTACTGTAATCATCTATGAAAGATACAAAAAAATAGACTTGGAGATTGAAGGAACTTTTACAGGACCAAATACATCAGAATGAATAAGATCCAAAACATCAGAAGATTTGTGAGAACTAGAGTAAAAATGAACACAATTTTTTTTACCATATACATAGTGTTCATAGAAGTCAAACTCAAGATTGCAATCATTTAACCCCTCAACAAGATTTTTATTTTTTAGGGTTCTGAGACCCTTTTCACCAATGTGGCCAAATCTCATATGCCACAACATTGTCTTTTCTACAAGAAGCTTACCTTCCAAATTATTTGCACTACCATTGGAACCAATAGCCACAGACTTCTTCACTGCTTGTTCAGATGGTGAGGATGAAGAACTATTACATAGAGGAATACATGCATCTAGCTGAAATAAGGTACCTCTCCTAGTACCCCTTGCAAGCACTATCGATCCTCTTATCATCTTGCATCCTTCTTTTGAAAAAACAACTTGCACACCTACATCATTCAGCATACTTACAGATAATAGGTTTTGTGCCAAACCCGAAATGTGCATAACTCTATTGATTCCCTTTACTCGTCCATCAGGAAATTTGATAGTGACCCTTCTGCGTCCAACTATCTTTAGGTGAGAATCATCACCCAAGTACACCTTTCCACCATCAAACTCTTCATATTTTGAGAACTAGTTTCGATGAGAGGTCATGTGAAAAGATGCACCCGAGTCAACCAACCACACATCATCAGATGCATGGGCTGCCAAAGCTACGATGAATGCATCACCATCTTCTTGAGATCTTTCTGAAGCTGAATCTAAACCTTTCTTCTTCTTCTTTGGCTCTTTGCAGTCTTTACGGAAGTGCCCAGATTTATCACAGTTCCAACATTTTGCCTTGGACTTATTGGAAGTCTTTGACTTCCCATGGGATTTGGATCTACCCTTATTGTCAGACTTATTGTCATTTTTCTTCCCTCTTTCAGTGGATCTCCCACGAACAGCAAGGGCTTCTTTTTTTGAAATGGAAGCCTTTCTCCGCATCTCCTCTGATAGCAACAAAGACACCACATCATCCATTTTGAAGGTGACTAAAGTGCTTCTGAGAGCCATCACAAGATGGTCCCATGAATCCGGTAAAGAACACAAAAGTGTGTAGCAATGATCCTCCTCCTCTAACTTGACACCAGCTGATGTCAACTGTGCAGCTAGCAGATTAAATGCATTTAAATGATCCGTTAAGGATCCACCTTCCTCCATTCACAGAGAGTAAAAATTCTTCCTTAGGAACAACTTGTTCACTAGAGATTTGGCTTGATACACGGCCGCAAGTCTTTCCCACAAACTATTTGCAGTCTTCTCATCTAGAACATTCAAAAAGAATGCATCGGTTAAACAGAGTCTTATGAGACCCTTAGCTTTATGGTCTTTGATATCCCAATCTGCTTGAGCTATAGTTTCTGGTCTTGTACCACTTGAAGTCACTTCCCATAGGTCACGATCTTCCAACATGTCTTCCGTCTTGAGTCTCCACAACTCAAAATTAGTGCCATTAAATTTCTCCACCTCCATTCTTCCATATGATGAACTTTCCATCTCAGTCTACTAATAAGATTCAAAATGCTCTGCAAAAAACTCCCACTCAAACTTGAGATTAGCTCAAAAAACCCTACCCAACAACTAGGATCAAAAGTTGATCAAGCTCTGATACCACTTGTAAGGAAACTCAGGTGCGAAAATAGCTTCCTACGCTAATCTCTATAGGAGAGTATTGTGCAAATTCTTATAAATCCTTACAATTTCAGATTCGTTAACTACTCTAACAAAGATATTGCAACCACATACAATGCATATAGAAAAATAGAGAATGACACAATGATGTACCTTGGGGAAAACCTTTCGGTAAAAAACCCCAGCACTCCAAAACCTGCACAATGTATTATCTTCAACACAAAGATTACAATACACTTGCAATGCAAGTTCTTTCAGGAAATGAGAGACAAAGCCAACAAGACTTAAATTTTGTTATATCTCTCTCATAGGAACAACATCATATATATAGACTCCTCTGGACCCAAAAATAGGCACAACTACCAAGACCCATGCACAAAGCCACATGTACATAGTTGTTACATGCAATCCCAAGAATAGGCATCCATCCCTAGAATAGACTATGATAGCTTGTCATAGAATCCGCCAAAAATAATGGTCACAAGAGAAGTGTAAGAGAATCTATCATACCACCCTATTTTTGGCATATTCTCTTACACACACCAACCACTTCTTCTTGGGTGCCCAAATAGGCCCAAGTCATAAGATGCTCTTACACCTATCATAGCACATTCCTTAAATAGTTCTTACGCATCATAGGAATCTGTCATGACCGTTTCAGTCATGATCTCCTTATGCACAAGATGCTGACACATCAAGTGGAGTGACACATCAACATGCCAACTAGACATGTACACTCACACTTAATTACATTATTTGCAAAAAATACATTTACAAAACAAATAATAAGAATAGGAATTATCCAAGGTTGAGACACCTTATTCCTAACAAAATTTGTGATCTCAGATTTTAGATTTGATTAATCTTTGCTACTGTCATCTTTCAAGCTTAACTTCAGATCTACAATCTTTAACTAATGTTTAAGGATCTTATTTTATTTCTTTAGTTTTGAAATTTCATCACAGTCCTTGACTTGAATTGTAGGTTCTTTGTTTGATTTCAAATCTTCTATCTTTTCTTTTAGTTTCTTAATGTAGTAATCCACATCATCATATTTCTCTTTCAAAGTGTCTCTTTCTTCAGTAAGAATATCAATCTTTTCAAGAGCTTCTTCTAAATTCTTCTACAATTGATCCATATCCATAGATATCTTACTCAAGCTATTAGGCTTTCTTTGAATAACTTTTTTGTAAGTAGCTAAGTTGTGATACTGATTGTTAGAAATAGGAAACATTGAGAGGGGGGGGTGAATTGGTATTTCACAAACTTTTACTTTTTCCCAATTATGGATATAATACATTAACTTGAAGCTTGCATAAGAATCTAAACTAAGTAAACTAGATAACAAGCATAGAAATAAAAAAAAATGAAGTCATAACACCATGTTTGTTCTTGAGGAAACCCTGGCCAAGGGAAAATGCCAGTGGGGATGGTACCCACAACTGATCCACTAATCAAAAGTATCCTTTTACTACTATTGAATAGCTTTCCTATTCTAATCTAGCTTTGTAGGCTCTTCGCTTTCATATATAGTTCTTATTTTCTTTCTTCTTACAATATACAACTTTGCATCATATGTCAACTTATTACAATTTTTATTATGTAACTTGTGTACATTTTGCATTACATGATTCTTACATATATACAAGTTATTACAATAAATAACTTCCAGTCAGCTTATAATACTTATACTCTTCTCAAAATATAAAATCAATTGATGTTGCCTTAGAGTTAACATCTAGGATTTCATCCCTACATAGTTAAGTCATTATTTTGATAAACAAAATAATCCCTTAACTTAATGTAATCATATTCTACCTTCTTCTCTGTTCAGGTTGACTCAACACTATCTCTGTAAATATTTAATATCTTCTTCCATACATGTCGTATAGACTTGTGCTCTGATATGTGGCTTTGATATACATATAATGATCCATGTTAAATTGCACATGCACTAAACCTTCTTCTATGATCATCGCTAATCAAAAGTGTCTCTGATTAGACTAGAAAACATTTTTGTACTTAGAAAAATTTCTAATGCGCTCATACAAGACTGCTTCCTTTGATTATGCTATCTTCATGTTGAGTATATATTTCCATAATGACAACATTCTAGTATCCTACTTAGCCAAATTTCCAACAAGATACCTTCAAAGAATAATGTTTGGCATCTATCTAGATGAACAAGCCTCCTTTGAAAATTTTGTGAAGCTTTGGCTCCACCACCTCCAACAATTTGATAGAATACATTTTCCATGGGACCACTAGCCAATGGAACTATAGAATTGACATTTTGGACTGGTCCTTGGACTGCTTGTTTGGAGCTTAAAGCCTAGAAACTTGGCTTGGGACCACTTGGATGGTTATGTGGTACTACCTCAATAGTAACAAGGCCTGAGCTACTAGCATTTGTATTCATATTAGCATGGAGGAAAGAAATTTTCCTCTTCATCTCATCTGCAACAACCTCCAATTCCATTTTCTCTAATTGGATAGCCAAATCTTCCTTGGCCTTTCTTGCCTTTTCCAATTCTAAGTTAGCTTGAGAGATGACATCAGGAATAGCCTTACTCTATTTGGGTTCATTTATACTTATTCTAACCATTTTCTCTTTTCCTTTGTCAATTGCATCCCCGGTGTTATTTTTTAGATCTTCATTTCTTTTGATCTTATGATCAATGCAACTGTCTTAGAATTGGGCCTTCTCCTTCAAATTCTCCTTTCTTATAATTTGACTCATCATTATCAATGTGTTGTCTCAAAGCTCCAACATCACCAAAAAATCTCTATCTAAACCCTTGAACTCTCGATTGAGACTTTGAGCCTAAAGCTCATTATTCTTTGATTTTCTTATAATTTCTTTCCTTTCCATAAGTCATAAATCTCCTACTCTCGCTTCTTTCTTCTATTAGAAATTTCAAGTAATTGTTCACTCTCCCTTTTTCTTAGAGAAATGACCTCATCACATAATTTCTTAGAATCATAAGCGGTCTCTACAACAGAAGTTTCTCTTGGTTGGTCTAGAATTTATCGTGTAGGGAAAAACCCTACATCTATAAATTCATCATCCTGGGGAGGATTAACTATGTCAGAGTCCATTCTTCTAATAGGTTCAAGATTTTTAGAAGAAGAAGAGGCCTCCTTAAGAATAGGTGTTGAAACTTGTCCTTTAGAGGGTCTTGGAGAATTTGGATTAAACAAACCCCTTCTAGGCCAACTTTTCCTACTAGGTGTGGGGAGTTTATCACCTATATTACTTTCTAGGTATTTCAGAGTCACCACCCACAGAACATGTGAGGATAAATTTTGTAAACTGGTCTTCAAATAAAATAATAGACACTTAACAAAGAATTGTAACAAGCCTATTGCAAAATATTAATACCCCAGCAGAGTCACCAACTTTGTTAGTTCTTAAAATGATTGCAGATGATGAATACAAATAAAAAATTATGATAGATAACTCTATGGACCCAAAAAATGCATCTGACAATATAAAACACTAAGGTGCTAAGGATTTTATCCTTTCTCCACTTTGAGCTTTAAGATTAGGTAGGTGTACCTGACAGATTCAGTTCTTTAAAGAATCATAACAGTTAACTATGTCCTTGACATAGACATAAACATCTATTCCTTTCAACATAAATACAAGATAAGTTGCTATTTAATTGTGTTCATGGTGAGAAATGTAAATTGAGAAAAGACCAGTGCCGAATCATAGGGCAAAGAGTCAAAGAACATACATCCATAGAAATCCCTCAAATCTAATATACCCAAAACCCAAATGAGATGCCTTAGAAATCACCCTCTCATTTACACATACAGTCATCACATTCTAGCATAAACTACAAACTCCCTAAAATATCCCTTAAGACTTACCCTTTCCTTCAAAGAAACTTAAGATTAACCTCACTATTTACCTTGTAAATGATGTATAAAAGATTCCTTACAAATTTAATACAGATAAAACTCAAGATTTATATCAGAAGACAAAAAAATGTGCAAAGGAGTTTCAATACATTTTTATTGATATTTCCCTATATTAGTACATTCAAAGACAAAAATTCTTTAGATAAAAACACCAGATACATAACTCTTCTTACTAAATGAATTTCACCCCCCATTTACAATACAAAAGCTTTCTATATAAGGTATCCACTAGCCATCTTGGAATCCTGGAATAAATGGATGCAACAGGCTTTAGATCATTTAGGGAAAAATTAGGGTTTCCAACAACTACAATCAACCAGATACAACAAGAAATAAAAGAAAACAAGAAAGCCTAAAAAACTAGGAAGGATCAGATCAAATTTGATTACAATATTTGAGTTTCATCATCACAGGCCAACTATGGTTACAAATTCAAAAGGATCCTTATTGTAGACAACAATATTAATGCCAAAACCATCTTAGCAATCTTGTGTGTACCAAGGCATGGAAATTACTAAAAGTCATCATACCCTAGCTGCCCTTCTCAAACTATCAGTCCTCTACATTAAACTAGAATGGCACTTCAAGAAAAAAATTAGATCATGACGGCTACCTAACATCGTATTCATCAATTTTCACCTATAACCATTCTTGGAACAAAACAAATCTGACTCAGTTTGTTGTTTTTGGCTCATCAACTTCAATCCTATTGGGAAAAACCATTTAAACAATTCAAAAATCCAGTGACAACAGTTAATCAGCAAATTTAAAACATGGTCGTCGATCTCTGATCTTCCTAAAACATCATGTAGTTCTCATAAATTGGAAAAATAGTCAACAAAACCTTTAAAAAATACTTTCCACATCACCCTCCTTAGTAACCAATTAGGAGAAAGCATGTCATCAACACCTAGCACGAGGACCTACCTTTTCATTGGTCTTTCATTAGACAAGATTGAAGGGTTGTTGCAATCCTACAATCATTATCCTTCAAGCTATTTCTATTTGAGGTATCATGATCACTGTTGGATCAACTTTGACCTGTAATGTCTTTACCTTCAACTGTGGCAAGCCCTTAACCTCATATCTTCTGGAGATTACATGACAACAACTCTTTCTCAGAATCTATTTATGTTTGTCTTAACTATGGTTTCATCATGAGAATGAGAAATTAACATATATTTTGTGATCACTGGATGTTTGGCATGACCCTCATTAGTTCATGAGATCCAACAACTAAGGCAGTCTCATAATCACCAAATTTTTTACTTAACTCAGCAAAGATCATGAGATTTAGTGAAAGCCCTCGATCTTGTTCGCCATCAATGGTTGTCACTTAATCACTGAATGCATCATGACTTAGCCTCTACCTTGTGAGATCATGAGAAAACTACCATGTGAGATTGCTGAAGGTTAAGGCATCACCACCATACATTGGGAGACTTAGAGTAAGCCCCTTTCACCAAGTCGTTAGATAAAAACAACTAACTGCCTGGGGCTTGGAGATTAAGAGATAACCATTAAAACATTACTCAGTTTCTTAATCTATGAATCTTTATACTTAACTTTTAGAATTCTTGAGACTTTGGAGAGTGAAGAGGAACAATAAACATGATCCCAAAATACTGGTCCCACTTGCCTTGTCCCTCCTTTTTTTTGCTGAAGAATCCAATAGACGTCGGGTTTTGCATTGTTTATCGACTAGGCCCAAAAGACCTAACACTGATGTCAGATTTCTCTTTTCTTACATCTATCGAACTTATTACTACATACCGACTGAGCCTGAAAGACATAACACTTTTAAAACATTGGGAATTAGGAAAAGTTAAGAGACATCGTTAGGTTTTTAAAACTTAAAAGACTTGGCCCCGCCTGATGATAAATTAAGACATGTGCTAAATAGAAGAACTTAAGTGACATGAAAAGGTAACAAAGAAATAAACTTGACATAGGGTTTTGTGGATTTAAACAAAAAATTTGAAACCCTTGCATTAACAAAACCCTATTTCTCATACCTGAAGCAGAAATTGGCCACTTTCAAAGATTTTTGTAGGGATGAAGACCATTTTCAATAGATTTTCTCTATGATAGGAAAATGGACTAACACCTTCATTCATCACTCTTTCATCATTTTTTTTTGTTTTTATCTATTCTCTCTTTTGGAGATGAGTTTTGTCCCATTGGATTTTCTCCTATATCAGTTTTTGAGAGTTTGTATTTGTAAATGGGTACCTAACATATCCTAGTAGCTAAGACCAATAATCATAACCATACATGCATCATTGACATTATAGTATATTTCTCCCTAAGTTCTAATTAGGAGAAGGTATTTTTTTGAATAAGGTATTACACAAATGTATCTTAGTGATAGTCCTATTCATGTGTTAATTTTTAACAAACTAAGCCTATGTAAGAACTCAAGAAATGGCACTAAACCAATATCACTATCTCAACTATATTACATACTTTCCTTGATTTTATCTTGAATCACACCCTACAATTACTATGGTCATAATGTCATGACTAGACTCAAGACTACATGTAGAGCCACTCATCCCTAACCCTAGGCCTAAATCCTTGACTCTTCATGCTCTAATTTAAACAATTAAGCCTACAGCACAATGCAATAAAAAAATATGATATAAAACAATGAATGCCCTCTCTCTCTCTCTCTCGTAATGATAGGGGCCATTTTGACCAAGCTAGGTTTGATAAGTAACCCATTCCCTTTATGAAAAATGATGGGCATAGGGTTAGTAATAAGGCCAAAATGGGTAAAAAGTGCCTTGCACCATTGGACGATAGACCAATAGTTTTTCTGAATGATGAAATTAGAAGAGATGTCGTAGAAAATTATTTTTTTGAGACAGGTCTAATCAAGGTATTTAAGGGCTTTTGACCAAGCCTTGGTGAGCTAACAAGTGGATTTTAGAGTCCCATCTTGGAGGGGAATGTCCAAATATATCCTAGTACCCAAGGATGTTTTTACCTATTGTTTATAATTAACAAGACAAAAAAAAGTCTAATGTGAGTACCAATGGAGTTGGGAGGACAAGTACATGTTATTGTTAAAACTTTGGTATTTGAATTTCAACCTTGGCAATGAATCTTTTGACAGGATACCACTTTGGGTAAGACTCCCTAATCTATTATTGCAATATTGGTTTGTTTCCTATTTTGAGGCCATTGGATATTATCTTGGTAAATTTATAGGAGTGGATGAGGGAACTCTTAGTTTCTTGTATACTACCTATGCTTGCATTATGGTGGATATGGACATGAAGAAGGATTCTCTACTAGATTTTTGTTTGAAACTTGTTAATGGCTCTTGGATGAAACTTTTGTATAAAAAAGGAGTCCCATTTAGATGTTGATGGTGTTTTCAAATAGGACATGTAGTATAAAATTATGTCAAGAATGAAGGACTGCACTAGACAACTTGGTGGAAGTAGAAAATTTCATAAATTTATCTAGTGGAAAAAGTAGATAACAAATCACCAAAGAGAAAGTTATTGAGGAAAAACAAGACAAAATTCTTGATCTCACAAATACCTTAGAAGGGGATATGGAAATTTTTTTATTAATAATGTTAACATTGATAACTACTTACCAGGGTAGAAAGAGGCTAACTAGGTTCTCTTATAGAGTCCAAACAAGGAGGTGATATATTTATCAACTTATGAGGTGTTGGGAGGAACAATTCCATTAAAAAACATATTGGTGACATTGGTTGTAACCATGATGGAACAAGCAAGAATCATGGTGGAAGCTCATGCAACTCGATTGGGGAGATAAAGACCTCTTTTTTTAGGCAAAGAAGGAAGAGACATTTGACATGCTCATGTATGAAAATTAGATGTCTACTACTAGAAATGAAATATTAACTAATTTAAGATACTAAATTAATCTAAATTCAACACAATTAAGAATACAAGGATTTAAATGAAATTTAAACAAATAAATCTTTAGCTCAACTCACCCATGTAGCTTGTCTACATTGTCCTCCTAGCCTTGATTTGTTAGATGTGGTGATTGCTTGGATGCTTGGATGATTGAATGCTTGAAAATGACTAATGCTATTAGCCTATCAAAGGAAGATGAATGCTCCTTTTATAGGTTTTTGGAGGACTCAATCCTAGGTGGAAAGATCCTAGGGTGGAGATTGACTTGGTTGAAGGGGTTGAGAGAAAAGGGGATGTAGTTGGAATGTGAGAGGAGGAATAGAAAGAATGTTCCTCCTACACTGACAAGGAATAGAATAAAGTGGAAGGGAAAGACACATGTCAAGTGTCTCACAAAGACCATTGAGAAGAAGCGGGAAAGACCTTTTCTCCATGAGGACTCTTAGTACAAGTCCCATGAGTCATCATTGGCTCTTTGAGGTGGCTTGAGAAGGTCCTTAGGAATAGGAAATGTGTTTTGAACTAGTGTAGGAGAAGACATGTGGTCATGAGACCAAGTCTTATGAGATCACATAACCCTTAAAAATAGGACATGTATTTGTGAGGATAAATGAGTTATTAATAATTAATAAAAATTAAATATTTTAGCCAAGGTGATGTGTCAGGTGACTAGGTCTATGAGATGGACTAGGGGACTAAGTCATATTAGTGATTGTATAATTGAATAATTTATTAAATCACTTTAATAAGACTATTTTAGAGGACTTAGGATAAGAAGAATAAAGTAAAGTGAATATATTAAATAAATTAAATAATTGATTTAATAATAGAGGAAATAAATATTAATTAAATAATAAATATTTAATTAATTCATCAAGCCAATATTAATTAAATAATAAATATTTAATTAATTTATCGAGTCATTTTTAAGTGTATACATTTTGTCCATCTTTGAAATAATGTGTTGGTTGCATTTTTTCAATGAAAAATCAAGCATTTTGCCCCTACCCCAGGCAATGTCCCAAACTCAAGTGACTTATGCATGCCCCCTTGAGGGATTAATCGACAAATTTTATTTTATTTCTATATTATATTATATTATATTATATTATATATATATATATATATATATATATATATATATATATATATATATATATATATATATATATATATATATATATATATATATATATATATATATATATAATTTTATTTGGGTTGAGAATCAATATCATGAAAAGAATTGGAAGAGTCGGGTGTGAAAATGTTGTGACAAAAGATTTTGATAGACATGGTCCACACACCAAGCAAAATAGGTCCATAGGCTATATATAGGGTCAAAGGGTCTACTATAGGGTCATTGTTACACATGGCTTTGAGAGATTGGTGCTTGTGGAGAGAAGAGAGTAGAGATGAGAAGATGTTGTTCCTGCTAATAGACCACCGATTTGAGCAAGTCAGATGCTTCCAGAGACCACCCGACTCAGGAGAGTCAGTAGGTAATCTGATCCTCTTGGTCATTTTGATATTTTTGGTTTGATTATAGTAAATTGTAGCATGTTTTAGGGTAGATCCAACCTAGGATTAGGTTAGTAAAAAAAAATTTCTAGGGAAGAAAACAAATGTGTAGTTGCGATGCATGTATGAGCAGCAACATGCCACCTTTGCGAAGTAAACTAGTAGTTTTGTGCATATGTTTGGGGCACCTGTGCATGCATTTTAGGAAAATTTTAGGATGCACATTTTTCAGATAAATATGTGCATTCATTATTTGGTGCATTTCTAAAAATCAACTACGCATTCATTTAGGGTAGTTGCACATATGTTAAATCTACATAAATGTGAGGGGTTTCTGCACAAACATTTTTATGTATTCTGCATATGTTTTAGGTGATAGAATTTGGAAAATAGGGAGGCTAATTAGGTCAAACTAGATATCGAAAGGCTGACGTGATTTGTCTGCTTGTTTTTTAAATCAATTTTGGTCAAGGTAGGCAACATCATAGCATGGTCACTAGTTAACCTTCCTAATTAGATAATTGATAGAATTATCTATTTGTACATGTGATAAACATGTGTTCAATTCATAGTATAGGATAGATAGATAGATCAATCTGATCAAAATCTGATATTTTGTTTGGTTATGGTTGTTATAGGAGGATATCATAGACATTTTGATGTCATAAGAGAGATATCCTATTACTCAGGACCTAAGGCCAGCTCTATTAGAGACTGACAAATTATTGATAGGTGTGTGGGGTTTATATCATGTTATCTATATGCCTGAGATTTAGGCAAACCTAGGGATGCTGATAGTGTTGGCAGAGTGATGGAATGTAGAGATGAGTACCTTTCATCTCCTAATAGGGGAGATGGTAGTCACATTAGAGGATGTGTATCACATTCTCACTACCAATTATAGGAGAGTTAGTGTAGTATGATAGGCACAGTGGCTTGGAATGCAGAGCATTTTTCAGTGATGATGATATCAATGAGCTGGAGATTAGCTAGGAGGAGATGGTAGATTTATATGAGCCTCTCCCAGTGGTATTGGCTAGAGTGATTGGTGAGTTTGTCTATCCAAATCAATGATCCCATGGATTTTTAGTTGGTTGGGGGAGAACCCTACAAAGGATTATGTTAGGAATGGGAACACTGAGAGGGGGGGTGAATCAGTGTTCTTTATATCCTAGTACTTTTTTTGATATCTTGAATCTTAATTTAATTGCGTAAGTATTGAAATGAATATCAATGCAAGTAGATAAAAAACCACAACACATAACACCAAATATGATTATAGGGAAACCCAAATAGGTAGAAACCCTAGTGGGAATTGACACCCACTAAGAACTACACTAGTGTATTATGATCCCTGTTAGGAGTTGATCTTTACAATGCAATAAGTAGAGTGACCTAGTCAAGGGTCAGACCATGTTAGGATTCTTTTACAATAACCCTATTAGGGGTGGGAACACACTATCCTAGAGCTTACTTCTCAAGTGGTGAAGGCTACAACCTTCTGGATCTCAGATACACACTATATCTGCAAGGTGAATTGCTACTGTGACACTGCTTGTCAGATCAGTTCCTTTTGTGCATTGATGCTTTAGCCTCTTGTAAAACTCTACAACATTCTAACTACTCTTTGTATACTTCTTCTCTGCTGCTATCAACTCTATATCTCGTGCCATGCTTAAATACAAGGGCGAATGTCTTATTTAAATGCACATACAAAACTATTCATTTGAGTCAGCCTTTAACTAATTATATAAAATGCTTCCAAATGAATTGGCTCAACCGTGTTTTCATATAATGATATTAACATGTCTATAACCTAAATACAATAGGTGCATATCCTTTACAAAACAATATTATACATGCTAACCAAAATACCAACAGTCGGCTCTATGCTCTGTTCTATTCTGCCACTCACTATCTATGTCACTTCATCTGACTGTAACTTCTTCATACTAACTCATATGATCATGCACTCTTAGATTTAGCATGATTACATACTCAAAATCATATCTTCAAGAGTCCATACCATAACTCGGTCATACACACGTGATGATGCTCTTTTCATCTGGTGCTCTGCTAACTATCCAGTCTTCATGCTGAACCAAAATTTGATCTTATGAGTAAGTGTGCTGACTCCAAAACTTCATATGAATTTTTTGCAATAATGACAACACTTAATTATAGTCATATGCAATAGTATAGTCACATTTCCAACAATCTCCACATTTTTCATTAATGGAAATAAAGGAATATGGAGAAGTTACTAACTGTATCTTACAAAAACTTTCTAACATATACTTTATCTTATTTCTCCCTTATACTATAAACTTTACTCCTTTTTACATCATATATACTCTACTCCCCCTTTGAAATTAATAACAAAGGTGCTAAAAAATGTATCTACAAGTACTTAAAAAGTGAGTACATCTGAATATGCAATAGTCAAGTTCTGGATCTCTTGCTGCCAAAATGCTTTTAGTGCATTTGCAATCTAAAGATGGGCACACAAAGCATATGTTAAATTTTCCATATTTTATAATTTTGAACTTGGTCCTTGATCATATGTCACTATTGTGGCATCAATCTCTTTAATGTTATGATTTAGCACATCCAATGAGGGTGCGAGAGCATTTCTTCACCGAGTTTTCCTTGCCCTTATCTTAGCCATTTATTTTTCTACCTTCTCTATCTTATCCACTTGTCCTTGGTAAACATTGTTACAGATATTTACATCTATGGAGGGATCTTCCACTAATTTCCTTACTGCATCTATCATAGTTTCTACTTCCTAAATTTTCTTGTAAAGGTCTATAGTCAGATTGTCTTGGTTCATCCAATCTGCTATGATTTTTCTTCCCTTAGCTGCAAAATCCTTCAACATAGCTTAAAAACTTTTAAAGAGCTAAGGTAAAGTGTGAAATTGCCTATTAATTCACTTAGCCTCTTCTTGAGATACTTTTCTTTAGCAACCTTGACTGCTGATTCTTCTAGGAAAGAGAAGTTTTCCTTGAAACTTGTTAGGATGGTACTGACATCATCCACTGAATGAACTTTTCTGAATTTCTTTTCCTCTGGTAGTAGACTATTTAGAATGTTGACTGACTCAACAAACAGTGGATTCCTCATAACCTATTTTTCCTTTACCTTCTCCATTGCAAGCACACTAATCTTAATCAGGTCTTCTTCTCCCCATGAGTCTAGGCTTGTGCTAGGATTCAAACTTGACAACAATGACATTGATGGCATAGGAGTGAGAGGTGTGTTGTCCATCACTTATGTCATTACCTTTATGGGCATTTCAATAGAGGGTTTATCTTCTAGTTCATTTTATTTTTCTTTTTCCTTCTCCTCTTCTTCTCCTTTCTCCTTTTCTTTTCCTTTCTCCTCCTCTTCTTCTTGTCCAGTTATATCTTCAATTTGCACTTCTTCTGGATGCTTAGGTGAATTATCACCGCATAGAGTTTATGCTTCCTCAGTGCTAAAAAATGCTTCTTTAAACTTATCCAAGTCCTTTTTTGTGGCTACCATAGATATCTCAACATCATCTATCATAATTATGTCTTCTTTGGCTTCAGGTATAGGCACAAAATCTTGTGGACCTGTCATAGGTACATTTGGAGTTTTAGCTCCTTTTACTTGCTCAATGGGAACTTGGGTTGTAGGTGCTGATGATGGATGCATGTGTTGTTCCAAAAATACCTTCTTAAAGGATTTTTCAGTCTCCTTAGCTATCAACTCATAATCCTTATTCATGATGTGCAAAATTATCATCTTGGTTTTGAGGTGTGGCTTTACCAAGTCCATTAACAAAGTCTTTTCTTCAACTGAGCACACTAGTAAGTTATCATCTAGTGTTTTTTCTCTTATCCTAAAGTCTTCTTCAATAGCTTGTCTTTTTAATGTGTCCAAGATTTCCCAAACTTTGCCTGGAATGACTATCTTTAGTTCCAAAATAGTCTTCTTAGATTTGATCATGTTGGTTCCTTTTCTTTCCACTTGTAGATTTACACTGTGATTGACAAACTAATGTCACTGACTCTATCACCACTCCAAACTCTGCAAGAAAAAGGGCCAATTAACAAGGATCAACAAGGATCCTCCTACACTTTGAGCATAATGCTCAGGAAGGTGTACCCCTGAATCACTTCTTGAAAGGAGTCTCCAAAATATTACACATGCATACCCTTTACAAACTGATTTAAAGATTTTATCATTTATATTTGTTTGATTGATGATGGGAAAAATGCCTTCTGAGAATGGACCAGTGTCTCCTCCTAGGGCACAGAATCACAATACAATATACATCACTGAAAATCTAACTCCATCACACCCAAATCTAGAATAAGTACTTTGCCTATTATTTCTCTCCAACCTCACACTTAGACATCAGATTGTCATTCAACCATGGATTCCCTGAAACTACCTTTAAGGATTTAATCTTGACTTTGGCAAGAACTAAAAGATATTTTCACAATATAATTTGTATACCATACATTAAATCACTTTGTGACATTAACATATAAGAATGCGGGATCAGAATAAGAAGACATACATAAGTCTGAGACTAGGATTCAAGTGCATTTTCATTAAAACCTGTAGAGTCAATACATTGCAAAATAACAAAATGCTAAGGAAAAATGAACACTAATCCCAAGCTCTCATTACTCAATTTTTGGAATTGACCATCAACAAACCCATCAACATACATCGGATAGTAATATATAATCACTAGCTATCTTGGAATCCTTCAAAAAGGATGCAACAAGCTTCAGATAGATAGGAAAGAATTAGGGTTTCAACAACCCACCAACTAGATTCAATAAAAATTTACTACAGGGGAGGAAACCAAGCAACCTTAGAGAAAAAAAAATCCAAAAATGATCTTCATTGATGGCACTATCCCTGACTAGTACGCAAGAGACTAGAAACCCATCAAGTATACCCACTACAATACTTAATCATCGATGCAACTTGAATAACCATTTCACCTACAACCAAGGTGTGAACACCTTCTACAGTCAATCATACCTCAGGCCATACTCTACCAGTGAGCACAAAGTCATACCATGCAGATTGGTCATCAAAACATTGAATTTTTAGTCCTTCTGTCACTGAGAAACCCTTAAAATATTTGAATTTTGGGTAATAATGGTTAATCAACCAGTTTAAAACATGGTCGTTGATTAATCTCCTTCCTAGCAGATTGTATGGTCTTCAAAATTTGACATAATAGTCAAAAGACCCTTTAAAACTACCTCACCACATCAGCAACACTATAGCCAATGAGAAATAAGAACATCAACATCTCCTGGCACGCGGACCCACTTTTACTTCACGTCTTTCAAACAAGATCAAACGGTTGTCGCTATACCACAAGCTTTAAACATCATGCATCTTATCCCAATTGTATACCAACAACCATAAGATCTACTTAAGATTTAACTATCTGAGAGAACTGGGCCCACTTTATACTTTACTAATTCTTCATCGAGTCAAAAATTGCCACGTTACAAAAACCGGCGGGCAGGCCCTTTCTCTTTTTCTTTCTCAGTACCAAACACCCTAATGACTATCACATCACAACTCATTTTAACCAATAGAGAAAAACCATATTAGCATGACATGGAAATTTAGGGTCCACTTCATATCGCATCCTTCATACAAAATCGGATGGTCATCGCTATACCACAAGCTTAAACACTTCACATTTTTCTTCAATAGTATAACGACAACCGTAAGATTCATCTGAGTTTTACTCTTTGAAAAATCTGACCCCACAGCTATTGCTTCACTTAGGACAAGTGTAAATGTAAAGAACCTCCATGAAAGAAAAACTGTCAGAACATTGCAATGTCAGAAAAGGTAGAAAACATCCAAGGTTTTCGACTTAGACAATTTTGACACCACCCAACATGAAAGAGCTATTCTTGTAGACCCTGAAACTTGAATATCTCCCTGGTTTCAACCCTTCAGGACATTTTACCTTAACCCAACCTTGGAAACACAATGAACTATCATATGTTAAGGGTGCAAGCCATGAAACATCATAAATTTAGCACACAGGTCAAGACTGTATCACAACTAGGGCAAGGTAGTTCACTTTAGTTTTCTGCATATCAGATCATGCACCCAGGACTAAAGCATGGTGACATGGAAAACTATATGTGGCTAAGGGCACAAGCGGTGAAACATTGTAAAACTTTGGTGCACACCAAAACTGGTTTGCAGGCAGGGCAGGACAACTTTAGGAAAACTACAAGGATAAGACCAATTTTATAGGATTTTGGCTTTGACAGGAAAATGGCCTAATAGTGGCTTTGTCTGGGGATGATGGGTAACTTGTGCCCATGCAAGAATTCAAAATCATTGGAGGAAGCAGACCACCAATTGGAGAACAATAGAGAGCACCAGGATAAAACCCTACAAACTAAAGCAAGAAGGACAGGAAAGAAACACACCAGTATATACAAGATTTACAAGACTTTACAACATATACAACAAAGGCTCAAAGCCCAAAAAATCTAATCAGTTTTTTACCTCTATCAAACAAATGGTTTTCATCTCCATATAGCAAAGGTAAACTGAAACTACATTTTTCATCCAGCCTATCAAAAATAGTATGATCCATTTTCAGCATATCACATAAATAATAATCATCATACTCACTGCCATTTGACAAGACTGATCCATTAAACTGCCATGAATGCCGATCATTGTGTGACACCAAAACATCACACTCTTCAAATTGACTACCTTGCTAAGAAAGGAAACACTCTTTCTCAACCTCATGGATGGACACATCAACATATTGATGATTAGTTTGCAATAAAGAATAAACCCTTTCTATCTCCTTTCTTTGCAAACTAATATAAAACTTCTCAAGACAAAAATTTGATTGCATGAAATTGGAAACAACTTGCTAATCATAAATCACATCAACATCTTCTAGAAAGGAACAAGCACTATCAGTGACTGAATCATTAGTCATTTATAAGTCTGAGAAAACACATTCAAACTTACCACATTCTCCAGCATCAAAATGTAAACAAGAACCATTGACATTAGGCTCTTGAAAAATTGAATCCACACTAGTACACATATCATCATACTCATCAAATACTACACCATCAAATTCATTGTAATGATGTGTACCATACACTTGCATATCAAAAATGGGAGAAAGGACATCAAAAAGTGTTTCACACATCATGCCATTACTTGTTTTATCTTCATCCAAACTCATATCTACCTAGCATGGAAAATTACAAACAAACTTGGGAGTATACCTCTGAAATTTTGCATCCAAGAGTTCTAAGATTTGTTTAGTACTTAGTAAGCACATCCCTTTGGTTTCACTTCTAGTGCTACAGATATCATCCTCATTTGAGATAGGAGTTGAAATCTCTTGTGTCACAATATCTTGTGCAAAGTAGTCACAACAAGAACTATCATCAACTATAGATTCATCTTCTAATTCTTGATAACCATAAGTTCCATCATCAGCACCAACATCACAATATTCATCATCCTCAAATGAATCCATCCATTCTCTCACTTTTTCTAATGCTTCACTCCTAAAGATTGCAGACCAAATAGCTGATTTGGGTACACTTAGCTCTAAAAACATCTCAGCATATTGGGATTCATGAAGCTCAATACCCACAAGAAGTTCATCACAAGCTATAAGAAACTTCTTATAGTACAAATGGGATGACTCTTCTTTCCTTTCTCCTATTGTACATCTTAAAATATTTATGCTAGTTTGTTGGATTTTTTGACTTATGAAATAAATATCTCTTTCTCTATTAACATTTCTAAGATCTGACTAAGAACTTTCAAACCTAGAAACATCATCTTGACTCATCAAAGCTGGAAACTCCATTTTAATATACTGACAAAACAATGCAACTTGTTCTCATGACAATACTTCTATCTGTTAGAATTAGGAGAGATAGATACTGAGAGGAGAGGGGTGAAACAGTGCCTTCAAAACTTTACTTGCAAAACCTTTCAGATCTATAACTGAATACTTGTGATAACTGATCAAAATAACTTGAATATAATTGTGTAAATCAATCATCTAGTTAACTTAATAAAGTAAACAACATAAAATCAATATGACAATCACATAACACAAGTATTTTGGTAACGCAAAAACCCTTTTAAGAAGGTAAAAACTACGGTGGGGATGACACCCACAAATTCTTCACTACTACAGATAGAAAAGGTTTGCCTATTAAGGCTACAAGTTTTGATCACTTTTGGTGATCTTACCCTATTAGGAGTAACATATTAGATTAGCTAGATCTACCTAGTTATAGGATTTAAACAACACTAATGAAGTGTGTACTTGGTTAAGAGATTTACATAACACTGTTAAGTCTACTCTATTAAGAGATTTATCAAAAACTCTATCACAATTGTCAAAAAGTAATAGGCAAATATCTGCTAGTTGACAACTCAATTGTCTGAAATAGATCTATAAATGCTCATCAAAATATCACCTTATCTGTGATGGTTCTCTACTCTATTCTTCTTGGTAGCCTTCTCTGATTCTGCTCAATCTGATATCCTTCTATATTCTGTTCTACTCGGTAAACTGATTGTCTTGAAGATAGGCAATTTCTTCAAGTGCTCCGTGATTCATATATATTAGTTCACCCAACCTCATAAAATGGTGCAAACATACAAAATATATAGTGTTCTATTTTTGCCGCCTTAGCAAAAATTAGGTTACAAGAATAATCATAACCCTAAGATCTACGGTGCAAAATAACCTATATCAACTATTACAAATAATATAAACATTATATTTAATGAGTATCTTTTACAATAAATGCTCTTCGATCTTGGTAAACTATTTTATGATCTATTGTAACCATTTGCATAGAAGAATGTGCCATTTCAGATTACTATGCCTTTTTCTGTGATCACCGGTAAACAATGTATAATCTGCTTAGTGTATACTATGATGCTTAGTGTTTACTAACTATCAGTGTCGGTGTCACTGGTGCTCAGTAAACTGTGTGATTCTCGGTGTAAAGGCTTTACCAACTGCTCTGTCTTACTTCTGGTTATCGACCAACTCAATATAAGTAACTGACCAACCTATTTACTATCCTTTGATACTAATGACAACCTTAAATGCTCAATAGAGATTAACAATCTCCCCCTTTGGCATTAGTATCAAAACTTTGAATGTATATAGACAAAATGTTTCTATATATTCCTTATGTCTCCGCAATATACATATCCACAAAGATTTCTAAGTACAAAGTATTCCCCCTCAGTGGATGCTCCTGGTAGTATGTAATATACATATCAAAGTATACTTATTTGGCATATACATGGTTTCCCCCTTTTTGATAATAATGCCAAATGGAAAAAATATATATAATGTATACTCACATCTTATTGAAAATGTTTTGATGGGTTTTCTTTATAGACTCCAAGAGGTTGTCCCATTCCTCTTTCAAGTTGGTAAGAGTAATATGCTCAAGACTGACTTATGCATGTATGTCAAAGATATTATCCAGCACCAAAATCTCTGGTGTTGCTACAAGTTGTTCAAATTTGACAATATGTGCTTCAAAAAATTTTAGGTAAGGAGTGAGATCTTTTTGTAACTCTGTAACCTAATCGATGATGTGTGATTCTTACTTCCTTAAATCTTCTATTAGCCACTGGAGTTCTTGAAATAAGTTAATATGCTTTAAGAAAGTAGTTGGATCAGAAATAGCTTCTTGGCTACTCAACTTTATCTCTACTTCTGAACCTTTTATCTTTTCACTGACTTCTATGGTGAAGGTGTTTGAAGTACAAAGCTTGATGAGAAATTGACAGATTATCTGGGTAATAGATTTTACCTTGGCAATGACCTTAGATAATTTTACCTTGTTCAGTGCCACTTCTATGCTAATCCTTTCTACCAATTTGTTTTGAATCTTTGATTCTTCCCATTCTTCTATTCTTTTGTCTGCATCTGTATCAGGGGCATTGATTTTGTCAGTGAGTGTAGCAAGTTGATCTAAGATGGGAGTATTCTCATCAATATTTGTCTCCGGTACTATCTTTTGCAGAATATCCCTCACATCATTTAACACTTCTTTATGTTTATGTTCTTGCCTTAACTTCTCTTGTGCCACTTTCCTTGAACATAATTCCCCATATCTACTTAGTTCCTCAGGGCTTAGGGTTCTCAGGTCACATTCTGGTATAATGATAACTTCATCAATGGTGACCGGCCCTTTGGCTTTCTTCTTCTTCTTCTTTTGTGCAAGAGGTGACTTCTTCTCACTTACAACAATAGCTTTTTCTCCACTTTTTGGAGTATCTTTCCCATTTGACACCGTATCATCCTTCTTTTTCTCCTTGGTAGATGGTGTAGGAGTCTCAGTTGTAGTGTTAGGTGGGTTCACCTTGGTTGACTTTGTTTCTTTTGGTTCCTTTGTTTCTGTAAACTGTGCTTCTATTTTGTTAGCCTCATTTGTATCTACAGGTTGCTCAGGTGCTTGTATCTCAGTTGAATCTTTATTTGGCTCAAGATGAGAAGCATCAGGTTGTACTTGTGAAATTATTTCAACTACCTCTACAAGTATAGGTAGTTCACCTGGTAGAGATGTGAACACACTATCAGTGTCTAGTGCTTCATCTTTGTTTGGTACAATTGTCACATCTTCATCATCCTCATCATCAAGATCACCATTAGTGATGTCCTCAATGAGTGCATCATCATCAATTTTCTTTTGCAAGTGGATCTTTACTTGATCTGGTGTATCCTGTGAAATTTTGATTTCTTCCTTTTGTTCAATGATATCAATTACCTCGGTAACTGATATATCGGTGTCCTCTATTTTCTTTCCTTTGTTATCATCAATGAAAATACCTTTACCTTTTGAACTGTGTCTCTTCTTAGATAGTCTCAAGAACGCTTCTTGTTCAGCTTTCTCTTCTACTTTCAAAATTGATGTCCATACAGAATCACATATGACATCCATATCATCCACATTCTCATCCATTATCTGCATAGCTCTATTCTTGACTAGAAATCTAGCCTAATACTTTGTCATGTATTCACTTAAAACAACATAGTTAAAGTGTGAGGCTGCATGACTTAGTGATCATTCTCTTGAATTTAATCATCATCTAGATGATGACATGTTCTAGCTTTGTCTTGTCCTCAATTGACATTTTTTCAAATTTTCCTATGCCTAGATCTATGAGATTTCCATTCTCAATTATATCTTTAATTATTTCTTCTATTGTACTTTCCCTATTTTGAACTAACTTGAATTGATCAGGATCATTTTCAGTGTCAATCTCCTCTATATCTTCTTTACTTCTTATGTATTTCCTCCTTTTCTTCAGTTTCTCAGCTACTTTCTTGGTCTTTCTCTTAACATATTTTCATGTCGGTGTAGCTGCTCTTCTTTTTGCTACTTTTACTACTTCTACTTGCTCGTGGATTGTGTAGTAGTTGACAAATGTGTCTTCATTCCTTCAGGTTCTGGTAGCTGCATTTCTTGTTCATCATTTGTGGGAGGAACTGGTGTGTGATCCTTTTCTTTGTCTGACTTAGTCTCCTTGCTATCATAGGGCTTGTCAGCCAACTGTAACTAACCTTTAGTTGCTTCTTTAACCGGTGACTCCTTAGATGAGTTAGATGCATTCCCATATTTTTCTATGAGATCTTTTCTCATTTGCTTCGCTCTTCTAGACATTTTTTCAATCTCTATGTCTTTAGTGATTCATGACTTAGCTTCCTCATATACACCAAACCTACTGGTAGTGATGTCTATCGGTAATGCTAGCAATGCATTAATGGATTTCAAAGTGAAATCATGATTCATTTCATATCCCATCGGTGTTAACCATTTTGTTCTTGGTTCTACTGCCTTTATCATTGAATGGTCTGTGCTGACTACAAAACATATGTCATCTTCAAATTTACTTACTAATTCTCTTGGAATTCTACTCCTTTGTTGCATTTTTGCTTGAAATTATTTGAAATATGCATTGAATTCCTTATTCAGATTGTCTCTTAGACTTTTCATCATTTCACCGATTTGTGCAGTTATCAATTTGTCCAATTGCCAAGTTACTTTACTGATACTCGATACATATTTTTGTAGATAGAAAAACATACAGACAAGTAGTGATCCATACTTACATGTATTGGACTTCTTTATTTTTATTATCTTCATATTATCATGTAGTTGGTGTAGTAGCAATTCGGCAAGATCTACCTGGTGATCTTTCTTCACAATTTTATATGCCATGTCCATGGTGCTGTAGGGTACACTATTTGGTCTGCTAGATTGAAATATCTTGTACCCGATGACATGAGCTGCAAATTTTACCACTGGATCTTTGATAGTTGATATTTTCAGTGCCCTACCATCCCATTGAGCTCTAGTGTTCTTTTCTATGTCAGGACGAGATGAACTTTGAAAGGCTTTGGCTTTGTCAGTTGTAGGGTACCTAGTAACCCTACTGATAATCTTCTTTGTGACCTCAACAGGTTTATCTAACCAAAATTTGCCATCATGAAATCTTCTTAGCACGATTCTTATCTAGTCATTTTGGAAGGATTGTAGGAAGTATGTAAAACATCGTAACCCTTACTCCTCAATCTTCTTGTATTCAAATTTAATCTTTCCATCTGGTCCACAGACTTGTTGATAAGCAGCAATGGTCTCAAAATCACATACTTCACCAATTTTGTAGTGAATATAGGTGCTAACATCTTCTGTTAGCAAAACCCTATCTGGAATACTAGAAAATGCACCCATATCATCTATTTGAGCTACGACCTTGGGATGAGCTTTGAATTTCTCCTTGGCAAAATGTGCCCTTACAATTAATTCTACTTCCTCCTCAATGTTTTTTGATTTGCTTGTAGTCGATGTCGATGCCATAAATTGTTTCTCGGGTTTCAGCAAATAATAGATAACCAGTGTTCGGTAGGTAGATGAACTTACTTGTTATCATCAAAGAATTATTGTCAGTTTGATCTACAATAGCTTTGAATCTTTTTTAAAAATCTTTGGCTCGAACTCTTCTCTGTAAGATCTCTATTCTTCAAAACTGCAATGTAACAATGAACTCTGTTTCCACGTATTTATAGATTTTTTGATATTTCCACTCAAACTTTGGTGCATTAAATGTGTGACCTAACTTCAGATATGAAACAGCTGTCATCTCGGTAATGTCTACAATTTCCTTTGCTTGGTTAAGATAGAATTTCTTCATCAGTTTGCACTATTGTTGGTTAACCTTGTATATGATTACCGATGGGTAACCAACTCACGTTTCTTCTTTTACTGACTATGTGAGATTTGTAAACTTATAACACATAAACCATAGTGCATCTTTATTCATGTAGATTTGGTATTTGTACATCATATATAAGGAACTATATGTAAAATGTGATCATTTAAAAATGTTAGTTCCATACATACCTTTGTCATCTTAAGTGGAGGTACCAATGTCACCCAATCTAGTGGACAAGGTTTCACCGACAATGTTACTTGACTTGGCATTCTCATTAGATGCCTTCTTCCACATTGTGTTCCTTAACTTCATAATATTTGCAATGTTATATCCACTCTCAAATATATGGTTTTCATCAAGTGCTCATTCTCTGTAGTTCTTGCTTACATGACCGACCTTTTGACAGTGCATAAATGCCAATCCTGTATTTGTCTAGTTTCTTGATTGTCCAATCTGATTATTTCTGTAACAATTTTCTACAATATGTCCATACTGACCTTATATAGTACAATTATTCAATGTATTATAATCCCAAACATATGATTTACCTTGTCTTTTCGGTTGATATGGCTTTCGTTGTAGTTTCTCTTTAGGTGTCCAAACTTGTTTCATTTTCACCTTGTAGTGTGTCCATGCTTATTACAAGTATAGCATATTTTCTCCTCAGTAGTATTTTTAGTAGTGTCATTCTTCTTAGCTCTACATTCATAAGGTGGATGTCCAAACTTACCATAGTAATAACAATATCCATTGAATTAGGAATGACAGGAGGTTTACCTTGTGTTTTTCTTCTACACACATTAGATGTATGTCCTGGTTTTCCACAGTGATAACATGTCAACACTTTAGGTTTCTAACTTTGATTTTTGTTGACTTTTTCAACTTGTTGTGATGATTCTCCTTCATCAATGTAGCCTATATTGGCTCTACTTCTGAATCTCCTCTAATTAGTCAGGAAATCATCAATCTTTTTAGAACTATCCTCATCTATCTTCATCATTTCATTGTGTTGCTTTTGTATATTTATTTCATTTCTCAATTTTTCATTATCTTCTCTGAGTATAGAAACATCATTAAATCTTCTTGATAGTTCTCCATTTACTCGGTTCATTTCTTGATTAACTATCATCATCTGATTTGATACTTCGAAGTGACGATTAGTGAGTCTCTGTATTTCACTTTCTTTTGCTTGAAGTTGTTTAGTCATCAGTCTTCGGTCTTCAATAGCCAAATTCTGATCTTGTTCAACTTGTCTAGCATTGTTCATGATTTCCACCATTCTCACCATTTGAGATTCATGACCAATTTGAAGTGCTTTCACTTGCTCAGATAGATGCTAATTCTTTTCAGATAAATTAGAGATTATGCTTTCAGATTCATCAGAGATGCTTCCAGAGCTTGATCCAATATGATCAAATATTTCATCAATAGGTTCTTCATGATAACTGATTTCATTCAGCTAAATTGCAAGGTTTTTCCTTTCAACTAGTAATTTTTTCAGTTCTTCCTTAGCTTGTTTATACTATTCCACAAACATTTGTATTTGTATCTTCTGATTCTCAATAGTTTTGTCAAGCTTGTATCTCTCCATGACTTAGATCTTTACCCTTCAGTGGTTAGACTATTCAATAAGAGAACTGAGCTCTGATACCAATTGTTGGAATTAGGAGAGATAGGTACTAAGAGGGGAGGGGTGAATCAATGCCTTCAAAACTTTACTTGCAAAACCTTTCAGATCTATAACTGAATACTTGTGATAACCGATCAAAATAACTTGAATATAATTGTGTAAATCAATCATCTAGTTAAATTAAGAAAGTAAACAACATGAAATTGATATGAAAATACATAACACAAGTATTTTGGTAACGCATAAACCCTTGTAAGAAGGTAAAAAATGTGATGGGGATGACACCCATAAATTCTTCACTACTGCAGATAGAAAAGGTTTGCCTGTTAAGGCTACAAGTTTTGATCACTTCTGGTGATCTTACCCTGTTAGAAGTAACATATTAGATCAGCTAGATCTACCTAGTTATAGGATTTAAACAACACTAATGAAGTGTGTAATCAGTTAAGAGATTTACATAACACTGTTAAGTCTACTCTGTTAAGAGATTTATCAAAAACTCTATCACAATTTTCAGAAAGTAATAGGCAATTATCTACTAGTTGACAACTCAATTATTTGAAACAGATCTATAAATGCTCATCAAAATATCACCTTATCTGTGATGGTTCTCTACTTTGTTCTGCTCAGTAGCCTTCTCTAATTCTACTCAATTTGATATCCTTATGTATTATGTTCTACTCGGTAAACTGATTGTCTTGAAGATAGGCAATTTCTTCAAGTGCTCCATGATTCATATATATTAGTTCACCCAACCTCATAAAATGGTGCAAACATACAAAATATATAGTGTTTTGTTTTTGCCACCTTAGCAAAAATTAGGTTATAAGAATAATCACAACCCTAAGATCTACGATGCAAAATAACCTAGATCAACTATTACAAATAAGATAAAAATTATATTTAATGAGTATCTTTTACAATAAATGCTCTTTGACTTGGTAAACTATTTTACGATCTGTTGTAACCATTTGCATAGAAGAATGTGCCATTTCAGATTACTATGTCATTTTTTGTGATCATCGGTAAACACTATATAATCTGCACAGTGTATACTATGATGCTCGGTGTTTACTAACTATCGATGTCACTGGTGCTTGGTAAACTATGTGATGATCAGTATAAATGCTTTACCAACTACTTTGTCTTACTTCTAGTTACTGACCAACTCAATATAAGTAACCGACTGACCTATTTACTATCCTTTGATACTAATGACAACCTTAAATGCTCAATAGAGATTAACACTATCCAAATTAATGCAACCATTGACTTCATTAAGCCTCAACATATTTCTAATACTCTTTATAACAACCAAAGCTTCTGTCCAGAAATATGGCTTAAACCTCAAAATTGATTTCCCTTTTCACCAGTGACTCATTCACCTAATTATGGACTATTCTTGCTTGATATAATAGGATTACCTGGAGATGTCATGGTTACTACAAAATATTGATTTGAAGTCTCCTCCAAACCACCTTTCAAACTTTGGTAGAGTTGCCACCTCTTTGCAGAGGACAAATCTGAATCAATTGAGAACCTGTCTCAACCCTAAACCTTCTTCAAAACCCACAATCACAACATAACCTCATAGGATAACTGCTTTTTAGGATTGCAAATATATCACACTTTGTTACAAAACATTGATCAAATAGAGAATTAGAGTCATCACTCAACACTTAGTGAGAAGATTTCACAAATGCTTATTTGTTTATTTGACTCTATTCTAGAATCTCCCCAGCGGAGTCACCATTTTGTTGGTGACTCAGATGGTCCAAACCAATCTGGTTAGTCAGATATTGAAAGTTTATAACATAGCCAGAGATTCTCAAAAAAAATTATTTCTTTGTCATGTTCTCCCCAGTAGAGTCGCCATTTTGTTGGTGACTCAGATGGTCTGAAACAATCTGGGTAGTGAAATTTTGAAAGTTTGTAACATAACCAGAGATTCTTAACTGATTTATTTCTTTGTTATGATCTCCCTAGTAGAGTCACCATTTTGTTGGTGACTCAGATGGGCTAAACCAATCTGGTTAGTCATATATTGAAAGTTTATAACATAACCAGAGGTTCTCAACAAATTTATTTCTTTGTTATCTTCTCCCCAGTAGAGTTGCCATTTTGTTGGTTCATTTTCTTTCCACTTATAGATTTACACTATGATTGACAAACTAATGTCACTGACTTTATCACCACTCCAAACTTGGCAAAGAAAAAGGGCCAATTAACAAGTATCAACAAGGATCCTCCTATACTTTGAGCCTAATGCTTAGGCGGGTGTACCCCTAACTCACTTCTTGAAAGGAATCTCCAAAATATTACACATTCATGCCCTTTACAAATTGATTTAAATATTTTATCATTTATATTTGTTTGATTGATGATGGGAAAAATGCCTCCTGAGAATGGACCAGTGTCTCCTCCTAGGGCACGGAGTCACAATACAACATACAACACTAAAAATATAACTCCAACACACCCAAATCCAAAATACATTCTTTGCCTATTATTCCTCTCCAACCTCGCACTTAGACATCAAATTTTCATTCAACCATGGATTCTCTAAAACTACCTTTAAGGATTTAATCCTGACTTTGGCAAGAACTCAAAGATATTTTCACAATATACTTTGTATACCATACATTAACTCACTTTGTGACATTAACATATAAGAATGCAAGATCAAAATAAGAAGACATACATAAGTCTGAGACTGGGATTCAAGTGCATTTTCATTAAAACCTATAGATTCAATACATTGAAAAATAACAAAATGCTAAGGAAAAATGAACCCTAAGCCCAAGCTCTCATTACTCAATTTTTAGAATTGACCATCAACAACCCCATCAACCTACATCAAACATCAATATATAGTCACTAGCTATCTTGGAATCCTTCAGAAAGGATGCAACAAGCTTCAGATAGCTAGGATAGAATTAGGGTTTCAACAACCCACCAACCAAATTCAATCAAAATTTACTATAGGGGAGGAAACCAAGCAACTTCAAAGCAAAAAAAATCCAAAAATGATCTTCATTGATGGCACTATCCCTGACTGGTATGCAAGAGATTGGAAACCCATCAAGTATACCCACTGCAATACTTAATCATCGATGCAACTTGAATAACCATTTCACCTAAAACCAAGGTGCAAACACCTTCCACAGTCAATCATACCTCAGGCCATACCATACCAGTGAGCACAAAGTCATACCATTTAGATCATCCATCAAAACATTAAATTTCCAGTCCTTTTATCATTGAGAAACCCTTAAAATATTCAAATTTTGGGTAGTAACCGTTAATCAGCCAGTTTAAAACACGACCGTCAATTAATCTCCTTCTTGGTAGATCATATGGTCTTCAAAATTTGACATAATAGTCAAAAGACCCTTTAAAACTACCTTTCCATATCAGCGACACCATAGCCAATGAGAAATGAGCACATCAGCATCTCCTAGCACGCGGACCCACTTTTACTTCACATCTTTCAAACAAGATCGAATGACTGTCGCTATACCACAAGCTTTAAACATCACACATCTTATCCTAATGGTATAACAACAATTGTAAGATCTACTTAAGTTTGAACTATTTGAGAGAACCAGTCCCACTTTATACTTTACTAATTCTTCATCGAGTCAGAAACTACCACGTTACAAAAATCAGCGGGCCCTTTCTCTTTTTCTTTCTCGGTACAAAAAACCCTGATGACTGCCACATCACAACATATTTTAACCAATAAAAAAAATGATATTAGCATGACATGGTCATTTAGGGCCCACTTCATATCTCATCCTTCATACAGAATCAGACGGTCGTCTCTATACCACAAGCTTAAACACTTCACATCTTTCTTCAACGGTATAACGACAACCATAATATTCATCTGAGCTTTACCCTTTGAAAAATTTGACCCCATAACTACTACATCACTCAAGAAAAGTGTCAATATAAAAAACCTCCATGGAAGAAAAACTATTAGAATGTTGCAATGTCAGAAAAGGCAAAAAATTTCCAAGGTTTTCAACTTAGACAATTTTGACACAACCCAACATGAAAGAGCTATTCCTGCAAACCCTGAAACTTGAATATCTCCCTAGTTTCAACCCTTCAAGACATGTTCCCTTAACCCAACCTTGGAAACACAATGAACTATCATATGTTAAGGGCGCAAGCCATGAAATGTCAAAAATTTAGCACGCAAGTCAAGACTATATCACAACTAGGGCAGGGAAGTTCACTTTGATTTTCTACATATCAGATCATGCATCTAGGACTAAAGCATGGTGACATGGAAAACTATATGTGGCTAAGGGCGCAAGCAGTGAAACATTGTAAAAATTTGGCGCACACCAAAATTGGTTTGCAGGAAGGGTGGGACAACTTCAGGAAAACTACAAGGATAAGACCAATTTCATGGGATGTTGGCTTTGACAGGAAAATGGCCTAATAGATCATATGCTTGATCAATATATCATGAATGTCATATTTGTCAATATCATGATATATATCATAAAACTTGGCTATCTGATCAATTATTCCTTTATCTACTATTCTTTATCTCAATACTTGCAGATTTGGTAGGAATCCTAACTCAGGAGGTGGTTGAATAGTTTTGCCTCAGCTTCTTGTGGCTCTTGTTGATGGATGACTTTTAATAGTTTTCTTCTTCCTCTTAGACATCTTACTTGGCTCAGGAGATGCTTTAATGGACTCTAGATCAACAATAGGAATGGGCTCAAGAGTGCTATCATTAGTTTTACACTTCTTTTCCTTGGGATCATCTATTTTTTAATATTTTTACTTTCTTTTCTTTAGCGTCATCTATCTTCTCTATTTTGACTTCACCAATGGGTGTGCTCTTAATTTGCATAGCTATTTTTTCTTCTCTAGCTTTATCCAGGTCATCTTGAGTGACACCATGAATCTTTAGTATTTCAAAGGTGATTCTGGAAGCTTTCCTCTTGGTCACAACACTGTTTAGGACTGCATCAACTTGTCTTGTCTTTTCCTCATAGGTGCCCCATCTTGGTTCATTGGGATCCTTCAACACTGATAGGACTTGTGCATATGCTTCCAAAACCTATTCTTCCACTTCATAACCAGGTGGATGGATCCACTTAGTTATAGGCTCCACTGCTTCCATACAAGTTATGTCTATCTCCACCATGAAGCAAATACTACCATTATATTTCTCAACTATGCTCTCAAGTATCCTATACCTTCTCTCCATATTTATCCTAAATGTCTTAATTTCCAATTCCATGAAATCTCTCAAAGTATTCTCAGATGATGCCTTGAATGAAATTTGAGGCATTGTGGGAATAGTCTTGTTTGGATATAGATCTGACACTTTACCAACTATATGGAAGTACATATAGATTATCAGTGACCCAAACCTGAATATCTTGCTCTTGTCATGCTTGATGGCCCTTATGTTGTCCATCAACTATCTCACACAAGTTGAATTCACCATTTTCCTTCACAATTCTGATGGCTTCTAGAATAGTAGTTGTAGACACACTATTTACCTTGTTTGCATGTTGAAACTTGTATCCTAGTATCATTGACATCAGTTTTATGTATTTCTCTTCTATAGGCTCAACTTTCATTCCACGCTTGTCACTAGTAGACTTGCAATCCTGCTCAACTAGTTTCCTGACATCCTTGCCTACAAGAAGAATGGCACCTGTCCTAGGTAATCCAATCATCTCATGAATGAGATCAAAATTAATTCTAATAGGGACTTCATCTATCTAGAATAGTTCATCATGAATTATTCTTAGTAAAATTTTTATCCATTCAAATTTGTAGAACGCATAAGTTGTGGCATACTCAATAATAGGGTTGTCTTCTAGGTGTGCAAACTCATCAATGAATGTTTTTTCCTAGATTCATCATGGTTTCTAGGTGTGACCTAATCCTGTCTGCTCCAACAGGTTCCATTTTGCAATAGATATATGCATGTATGTCCTCTACATGCATAACACCCATTGGGGTCCTAGAGAATGCCCCTTCTAGGTCATCTAGGATTGATTTGAAGGGATTCTTCTTAAAAACATATATTTTCCTTTTAGAAACATAAAAAAAAATTGGAGTAGCCATAACTTACTTTTTTTATCACTTCAAATCGGTTTCCAAGGGTTTCTTGAAATGTCACGTCTGAACTAGGTCTTCATAATAAAATTTCAATCTTTCAGTGATGGAATCAACTACAATATTCCAACAAAAGATTTTTTGATCTCCTATACTCTCCAAAGTCTCAAACTCAAATGCAAGTGTGTGAATAATTGATCTTTGGTTACTTTAAAACAACTTTCTGACATTAATGCTTTCTACATAAACATAGAATGCAATAGATGATTTAAATCTTCATCTCTACTATCAATCAGGAGGTGCACTCTTGCATACTACTTCAACTACTCTTCAAAGAGTTATAACCAAAGGTGCATACTCTAAGGTTGAGTATACCAGTTGCGCAGGGGTCTAGAGCTAATCTAGCTGATCCCCTTATGACCTGATGGTCATTTAACCATAAATAGGAGGTGCATCCATTGTGGATGTATCCTCAACTATTTCATCAACATTATCCTTCTTTTATTCCTTCCAAATTAAGCTCACATTTTCTATAGCTTGCACAAACTTGACTTCTCCCGCTTCATCCAATATTGATCTTTTTGAATTTTTAGGGCTTTCTTGTCTTTGCACTTTTGACCTACAAAACTTTGAGATATGTTCAGCCTTGTTACAAGAGTGACAAATAACTAGAGGTCTTATTTTCCTCGGCACATTGATGTGGGTTATTGATTTGCACTATCTAGTTGTATGACCATTATAATTACATATCTGACATGTAATGTTCTGAGAATTTCTAACATTCTATTGTGGATGACTTCTTTGATTGTTCTGAATTTGATTTCTTGAATTTGATCTACAAATTCATAGCTCTATGAGCAAACTTATTGCATGAATAAAAATAGCCATTGAAAGGTCTTACCTCTTTACAATCTCTTTCTATGTGACCATGCTTGTTACATGCATAAAAAGTTTTTTTTACTAGCTTGCACTCATCTTTAGATGGTTTTGCATTATCTTTAGTCTAATTTCTAGTCTTCTTAGCTTCTATATATCCTTATGATGCTTTCAATCTTTCTCACATGTCATTGATCTAATTTTTTGTTTCATTGAATCCAATACCGTTGGTGTCTCCTTTAATATTTTGTGCATACAACTGAGATTCTATTAAATCCTTTCTTGTGTGTAACTTTTCAATATGATTCTTTTCTTCAGTCAATTCTTATTCTTTTGTCTTCTTGATGTTTTCTAGCTCCAAGAATTTCATGTTTTCTTGCCTTAGTTCTTCATCCAACTGCTTGTTTTCTTTGACTTGTTTTTCATAGGATTCTTAATTATTATATAGCTTTTCATCCAACTCTTCAATTTGATCCTTCAGAGATATGTTTTCCTCATTCATCTTTTTGACCATTTTCCCTAAATCACTATTTGAACAATCTTTCAAGTCCTTTTCTAGTTTCTTGATGATCATTTGAGACCCACTAACCTTTTCTTTTAGTTCATCAATTTATTTTTCAGATCTATCAAGATCTTCAAGAGCTACTTCAAGATTCTTCTTTAGATGTTTCACTTCTCCTATATACATGATCTTCTCAAGTGGTTAAACTTTTCTTCAGAGGACCAAAGCTCTGATACCAATTTTTAGGAATGGGAACACTGAGAGGGGGGGGGTGAATCAGTGTTCTTTATATCCTATTACTTTTTATGATATCTTGAATCTTAATTTAATTGCTTAAGTAATGAAATGAATATCAATGCAAGTAGATAAAAAAACCACAACACATAAGACCAAATATGATTATGCAGAACCAAAATAGGTAAAAAACCCAGTGGGAATTGACACCCACTAAGAACTACACTAGTTTATTATAATCCCTGTTAGAAGATCCTACAACCCTGTTAGGAGTTGATCTTTACAATGCAATAAGTAGAGTGACCTGGTTAAGGGTCAGACCCTATTAGGAGTCTTTTAAAATAACCCTATTAGGGGTAGGGACACATTGTCCTAGAGCTCACTACTCAAGTGGTGAAGGCTACAACCTTCTAGATCTCAGATACACACTATATCTGCAAGGTGAACTGTTGTTGTGATACTGCTTGTCAAATCATTTCCTTTTGTGCACTGATGCTTTAGCCTCTTGTAAATCTCTACAACATTCTAAATTCTCTTTGCATACTTCTTCTATGCTACTATCAATTCTATATCTCATGCCATGCTTAAATACAGGGGCGCATGTCTTATATATATGTGCATACAAAACTATTCATTTAAGTCATCCTTTAACTAATTACATACAACGCTTCCAAATGAATTGGCTCAAGCATGTTTACATATAATGATATTAACATGTCTATAACCTAAATACAATAGGCACATAGCCTTTACAAAAAAATATTATACAAGCTAACTAAAATACCAACAGTCGGCTCTATGCTCTATTCTGTTCTGTCGCTCACTGTCTATGCCACTTCATCTGACTGTAACTTCTTCATACTAACTCATATGATCATGTGCTCTTAGGCTTAGCATGATTACATACATAGAAGATTATCTTCAAGGGTGCATGTCATAACTTGGTCATACCCACGTGTGTTGATGCTTTATTCATCTGGTGCTTTGCTAACTATCCAGTCTTCATACTTAACCAAAATCTAATCTTATGAGTAAGTGTGTTGACTCCAAAACTTCATATGACTTTGTTGCCATAATGAAAACACTTAATTATAATCATATGTAATAGTATAGTAAAATTTCCAATAGCATGGAGCATTTTTCTGTTAGCCCATTTATACCATGATTTACATCAGGTGGTATACCATAGAGGGGAATCATTATTGGCTAGAGTTGAATTTGTCCATGTATGGGTGTGGGAGAATATTCCTATTACATGACCAACTACTCTAAGATTTAGAGGTGTGAGGCAGCCTTATATTTTTCTATATGCATCCATTCACTCTCACCATAAGCTAGGATGACTAGAGTTTTGGTGACATGCATTTGATACTAAGATGCAGTCATCTGGAGACCATATCTTAGTTGTGAGCCATGGGAGGATGAGTGATAGTTAGGATATTTCTTTTAGTTGTGGTGGTTTATTGGGAGGACACCCTACATTATCAAGAGATAGCTAGTTAGTCATGTTCTATGACAGTTCAACAAGATCCAGGGGATGCTGCAGGGCATGACAGAGTTCACACAGACACATCAAGAGAGGCAGGATTGAGGATTGATGGTATCCTTTGAGATAGTATGGTAGGAGTTCCTAGACATTCCATTTCAAGCATGGTCTATGAGATAGGGGGTCATAGACCCAGGTATGATGATGGATTAGGAGAGATATTTGAGGAATCATCCATTCCCCAAACTTATGGATCTAACATAGAGGCCACCCCAGAGAGATGCAGGAGAGGTAGGAGAGGTCATGGGAGAGATGGTGGTGGAGATGTTGGTGATGGAGGTGATGGTGGTCTTGATGGAGGGAGAGGAGACAAAGGTGGGCCTTAGACAAGAGGTGAAGGAGTGTGACCGTGGGGACTTATGCCACCCCCTATAAGATAGGTACCCAGGCTACCTCTAGCATAGATAGAGGTAGGTGCCCCTGCATAGGTGGATCTGATAGCATAGGTACATGCATCATAGGTATAGGTACAAGTCCCAGCATAGGTGCAGGTTGAGAACATGCAAAGACATGGTGTTTAGGTACAGGATGATTCACTCTAGGATGAGAAGATACTTGATATAGCAGGAGAGGATGTGCAGATGCCTTAGATTGGTGTATAGGATGAGCAGGTTGACATCAATGTGGGGGGTCAAGATCCCTATCCACAGAGAGATGCTGTAAAGGAGGAGATTGATATTAACACATTGCTAGTTAGACTAGAAATGACATAATTACAAGAAGACCGCATCCCTAGGCTAGAGCAATAGGTGGAGAGGGTAGAGAAAGAGCTGGCTGAGGTTAGGAAGGAGCAAGATGTCCCCATAGAGAAGCTAGGTGAGGTTGACACCTTATTAGATGAGCTTGAGTTGACATAGGCACTTGGGCCTCATGCAGAGAGCCTTTGTATAATGATGAGAGAGGATAGGGAGGTCACCTACTAGAAGGAGGCATACAGATAGGTTGTCCCTAGAGATCAGTGGATAGGTATTTTCCAAGAGAGCTCTTATGCAGTATAGATGGTAGTTTATAGATAGTGATCAGGTGCCAATGGGGGTTTAGCCTTATGTCCTCCTAGACCACCCACAGGTTCAGGTGACCTAGATGTAGTAGGTCATTCTATTGTAGCACATAGACATAGGAAGACCGAGGTAGGGGGTAGTGGCTCTTAGAATTTATACACACTTTTGCATCTGTATCATTATTGTATCATGATGTATTTATAAACTTGATGGACACATTGGAGACACTATTATTTATGAGATATCATTGGACATTTTGGATAGTTTATTATTTCCATGGACCTTGTATGATGGACTCTTTATGCATGATGTAGTACTATTACAATTCCTTTATAATGCATTTATACTATGATATATACATGTGAGTACTAACATATGTAGGATGTGATGATTTTCTTCTATGTGCATATTGATTGATAATGCGATGATTTATTTTTATGTGGATGCATAATGGGTTATGATTTATCATGCGATTATGATTACTTTAGAAATGATAATTATGTTATATGAATGAATTTCTAAATGGTTTCTTATTTAATTCTATTTTATCTAATGTAATGATGTTACAAAAATATATGTAAATAAATGAATTATGTTGATATGAATAAAGATAACATAAATGAAATGATGTAAACAAAGTGAATGCATAGGATGATGTAAGAAATGGTAATAAATGAATGATATGAATAATGATAATGCATAAAATGGTAATGTATCATCTTAGAATGGAAGAACTTCCATGTTAAGAGCATTTAGCCCTTTGCGTAAGTGGTTTCAGGTCATTTCAAGTGCCTTGATTAGGTCTTTGCATGGATCTGGCTTTTCCCTACTATTCTATTAGAAAGTAAAGATCCCCAAGATAACTGAGAGGGGGGGGTGAATCAGTTATCAGATAATTTATCCATTCAACAACTTTAAAAAATATAATCAATGTACTGATCAACCATAGAAAGATAATCATACACAATTGCACAATAACACAAGATATGTTGACTAGGGAACCTCTTGAAAAGTGTAAACCCCAGTGGGAATGATGCCCACAAAATGATGCACTAATATGAAAGTTCCTTGTTAGAGGATGGACCCTGTTAGGAATCTTATGAAATACATTCAGTACATATAAATCCTTGTTAGGAGATTTTGAATCCTTGTTAAAAGATTCTAACCCGGTTAAGAGTTTATGGAAGACAGAAGGACCCACTGCCCAAACAGCTTCAAGGCAAGATCTTTGAACCCACTATCCAAAAGATCTTAGAATTATTCAACAAAATAATATGAAATATATTACCTAATTCACACTATGCCAAAACTACACTCTTTGCTACATAAGATCACAATTCCAGATCTCTCTACTCACAAGTCTTCCTTCATCACTGAATTAGCTCTTTTCTTCACTTCATGCATATATTCACATCTCACTCTTCATAGTACACATTACAATAAGGAAAAAATTCCTTCTTATATACCAAACTCAAATAATTACAAATGAGTCGGTCCTCAATTACAAATAATATATTCTACACGCTACACATAATTCACATAAAACTGTCGGCTTCCAGATACTGTAACTTTCTCCAAACATATCCTCAAAGTTTGTGCTATGAACCATGTCATCATTAATGAGTCTCCAACATCCCTTTAAATGCACAAAATTAGATTCCATCCCAGCTAAGAGATATCCTCCGATTTCTAAACATCGCTACACAGAAACACTGTCTAAACACTGCTTTCACCAAAATGCTCATAACTTTCACAAATGAATGAATTTATTTTTGTGTTGTTAACCATAGGTTAATAACACACCAAAGAACATACCATCAACTGTGCAAAAGCCAATCTACAATACAACATGTGCACAAAACAAAACTGTACCTACTTTCTTGCTAATATCCAAAATATCACTATGTTGACATCAATGACAATCCAAGTCATGAATGCAACAACAACTACTACAGAATGACTACCAAAACACTTTTCATTCATTCCTAACAATCTCCCCCATTGGCATTGATTGAAACATAGATGAAAAACATCCAATGTTCCAAAAATCCAATACTGCAACATCACTGCAAAATATCAAATCAAATCTTGCATCGTTTTCCTATTCAACTCTTTTATACAATCCACAATGTTTTTCATGTATATCTCTCCCCCATTGACATCAATGAAAAAAATTCTATCACTAAGTCAACAAAAACTTAATGTCAAAAGACACTTTTCAGAAGAATACAATAACAAGAGTCCTCATGACTCAGCTCATAAACTCCCCCATAGAGGAAGCTCCAACATCCAATCCAAAAGAAAGATAGGGCTCATATACCACTGGATGGATGCAATCATCTGCATCAATTCTCAAAAATAGGTTGGGGCATAACCCCAAGGATACCTCTCAGATACACAAATGTATCCTTAGGTAAAGGCTTTGTAAATATATCTGCTATCTGCTCCTTTGTACTTATGTACTCCAATCTTACTTCTTTTTCTACAACTTTCTCTCTTACAACATGATACTTGATCTCAATATGTTTAGTCTTAGAATGTAAAATAGAATTTTTTGACATACTCACTGTACTGGTGTTATCACAATGTATAACAATAGGCTCATCAAACTTTATTCCAATATCTTTCAACATTTGCTTCATCCAAATAATCTGATTACAATTATTTGCTACTACAACATATTCTGCTTCTATTGTGCTTTATGAAGTACAATTCTGCTTCTTACTTAGCCAAGAGACCAATTTTCCTCCAAGAAAAAAGGCTCCACCACTGGTGCTTTTCTTGTCATCAACGCTACCTCCCCAATCTGCATCAGTATAGGCACATAAATTAAAATTATCAGAATTCTCATACCATAATCCATAATCCATTGTTCCTTTCAGATATCTCAATATCCTCTTTACTGCTGTATAATGTGATTCTCTAGGTTCTACTTGAAATATTGCTACAATCCCCACTGAATGTGCTATATCAGGTCTTGTATGTGTCAATTACTGCAATCCTCCAATCATAGATCTATACTTTTTCTGCTCAACTACTGGTGTCTCATCTTTGCTAGATAACTTATGTCCGGTTACCATAGGTGTTCCAACAAGTTTAGAATCTTCCATTCTAAATCATTTCAATAAGTCATTCAAATACTTAGTCTGACTTACAAATATACCTTCCTTGCTTTGTGTTATTTGTAATGCCAAAAAATATTTCATTTCTCCAATCATGCTCATCTCAAATTCAGTCTTCATTTCATCTGCAAATTTGTTACTAGCTTCATCTTCTCCTCCAAAGATAATATCATCAAAAAATATAACTATAACCAACAAACCATTCTCAATTTCTTTTGTGTATAAGATACTATCTGCTGTTCCTTTTATAAATCCCAATTTCAATAAATACTTATCCAATCTTGCATACCAAGTTCTAGGTGCTTGTTTTAATCCATATAAAGCTTTCTTTAACTTACATACCATATCTCCTTCTTGTGTCAAAGGAAAATCCTTTAGGTTGCTCAATGTAGACTTCTTCCAGTTCACCATTCAAAAATTTTGACTTCACATCCATCTGATACACTCTGAATTTCTTATAAGTTACATATGCTAGAAACATTCTCACTGCTTCAAGTCTGGCCACAAGTGCAAAAGTTTCTACATAGTTAATTCCTTCTTGTTGTGAATATCCTTTGCATACCAATCTTGCTTTGTTTCTTATCACTTCTCCTTGTTCATTCATCTTGTTTCTAAATACCCACTTTGTTCCAATCACATTCTTGTCTTCAGGTCTAGGGACTAGTTCCCATGTCTTGTTTTTTTCAATCTGTTCTAGTTCTTCTTTCATAGCATTGATCCAATGTTCATCTTCACAAGCTTCATTAGTAGTCTTAGGTTCAATTTGAGAAATCAAACATAAATGTACCTTATTTTGAGTCAAAACTCCTCTATCTAAACTTCTAATAACTTGCTCAATAGGGTGATGTCTTGAAGTATACCTGTTAGGTGTCATAGTTACTGATCTTGTTCTGACTGTAGATTCTTCTCTATTTTCTTCTCTATTTTCTTCTCTATCTTCTTTAGTATGACTTTCATTCAACAAATCACTGTTAGTTTCAAAAAATAATTCTGCATTTTCAATGTTAGGCTGAGGTTGTGCTTCTCCATCAGATTCATAATCAAGCATTCTTTCCTGAATTTTAAACTTCTCATCAACTTTTACATTTGCAATTTCAACAATAGTCTTATTTCTTTTGTTATAACAGCTATATGCTTTGCTTTTTAAAGAATATCCAAGAAATATTCCTTCATCACTTCTAGGATCAAACTTTCCTATATCATCATCTCTCTTTATATAACATTTACTTCCAAAAATTCTAAAATACTTAACTGAGATTGTATGTCCAAACCATAATTCATAAGGTGTCTGGTTTGTATCTGCTATGATTTGTACTCTATTCATAGTGTATACTGCTGTGTTCACTACTTCTCTCCAAAAAGTCTTAGCCAAATCATTTTCAAACAACATAGCTTTTGCTACTTCAGTTATTGACCTGTTCCTTCTTTCTGCAATACCATTTTGTTCTGGTGTTCTAGGGGATAAAAGTTGTCTCTTAATACCATTCATTTCACAAAAAGTGTTAAACTCTCTAGATGTAAATTCACCACCTCTATCAGATCTTAGACACTTAATCTTCATTCCAGATTCATTCTCAATTTTTCTTTTCATGATCTTAAACTTATCAAATGCTTCAGATTTTTCTTTCAAAAATGCAATCCACATCATTCTTTTAAAATCATCAGCAAGAATCATAAAATACCTTTCACCATAGAATCCTCTAGTCCTAGTAGGACCACTCAAGTCTGTATGAACATTCTCCAACTTCTCTACCGATGTGAACTTCTTGTTGGGAAATGAAATCCTTTTCTACTTTGCCATCATACAGTCTTTGCAAATCATGTTAGTAGGTTTCATAATTCTAGGTAAATCTCTTACCACAAGTGTAGTGCTCACCTTGACAATATTATCAAAGTTTATATGACAAAACCTTTTATGTCATAACCAACTGTCATCAATCCTAGTTATCAAACATGTCATCTCAGTAGGATTCAACTGAAATACATTACCTCTGGTTCTAGATCCTTTTCCAATCAGATTTCCATCTTTATCTTTTATCACACAAGTTTTCTCAGAAAACCAAGCTTGCTAGCCCTTATCAGCCAATTGTCCAACACTTAGTAGATTATGTCTTAGTCCATCAACAAAGTAAACATCATCAGTGTTAGTCTTTCCATCAAGAGTAATAGATCCTATACCCTTAATCAAACAAGGTGCATTGTTACGAACACTAACAATTCCTCCATCATAATTATCTAACTTAACAAACTTTCTTTTATCTCCAGTCATATGATGTGAACAACCACTGTCTATAATCCAATTAGATTTCTTTTCAACTTGTGAAACTAATGCTTTTTCTTCCCTTTTATCAGATTCAAAACTTTCTTCTTTAATTGCTACAAATCTTATTTCCTCAAAGTTATCATTATCACTGTCACTTAAATGTTTTTCAATTCCTGCTTCAAAATCTTCATCATTTGCATTATAACATTCTTTAGATCTCCTAGATTTAAAGTTGCTTCTATACTTCTTAACTCTTTTAGGACATTTAGATGCAAAATGACCATATTCTTGACAAGTCCAACATTTAAAGATTTTCTTACCATCTGGTTCTCTTTTTACAAGTAATGCAATACCTTCTTCAATCTTCTTATCTTCCTCAGATCTACTACTCCTGGCATAATCTCCATTCACACTAGTACTTCTTGTAGGTCTAATGTTAAGAGCACTAAATGTTGTTTCCATTCTAGGTAGCTCTCCTGATAATCTCAAGTTCATCTCTATTGTTTCTAATCTTCCAAGAAGAGTCTCTCTTGAAAAGTTTGATGTACAAGGTATCACTTGTTCAATCATCTGCATTTTCTACTTGAATACTGGTGTCAAAGTTCTCAGAATTTTCCATATCACTTCATTCTCTATCTTATCACCTCCACAAGACTTTATTCCTATTACAATCTCAGACATCCTACCAATATAACTTCTAATAGATTCATCTTACATCATTCTGATATCTTCAAATGCACAAATCCAATTATGTAATCTAGCCTTCTTTGCATGTTCTTCACCTTCAAAAGTAGAATGTAAAGCTTTCCAAATTGCATGAGATGTTTTCAAACATCTTACCTGACTATATTCATTCTCTGGTAGTGCTGACAAAAGTGCTTCTCTTGCAAGTATGTTACACTTGAATAGATCTAGTTCATCTTTAGTTCCTGCCTCTAGATTATCTTCCTCAATGATAGTCTTCTCATTCTTTGTAATCAACCAATAACTTGGTCCTAAACACAATAGATGTGTCTTCATCTTTTCTTTCCAGCTATCAAAATTTACTCCATCAAACTTAGGGCTTTCTTTTCTGAAATTCGCCATGGATCTCCTTAAGTTGTTAAACTTTTCTTTCAAGGACCTGCTGCTCTAATACCAATTGTTAGAAACTAAAGATCCCCAAGATAATAGAGAGGGGGGGGTGAATCATTTATTAGATAATTTATCCATTCAACAGCTTTAAACAATATAATCAATGTACTGATCAACCATAGAAATATAATCATACACAATTGCACAATAACACAAGATATGTTGACTAGGGAACCTTTTGAAAAGAGTAAACCCCGGTGGGAATGATGCCCACAAAATGATGCACTAATATGAAAGTTCCTTGTTAGAGGATGGACCCTATTAGGAGTCTTATGAAATACATTCAATACATATAAATCCCTATTAGGAGATTTTGAATCCCTGTTAAAAGATTCTAACCCGGTTAAGAGTTTATGGAATACAAAAGGACCCACTACCCAAATAGCTTCAAGGCAAGATCTATGAACCCACTATCCAAAAGATCTTAGAATTATTCAATAGAATAATATGAAATATATTACCTCCTTCACACAGTGCCAAAATTGCACTCTTTTCTACACAAGATCACATTTCCAGATCTTTGTACTCACAAGTCTTCCTTCATCACTGAATTAGCTCTTTTCTTCACTTCATGCATATATTCGCATCTCACTCTTCATAGTACACATTACAATAAGGAAAAAATTCCTTCTTATATACCAAACTAAAATAATTACAAATGAGTGGGTCCTCAATTACAAAATAATAAATTATATACGCTACACAGAATTCACATAAAATTGTCAGCTTCCAAATACTGTAACTTTCTCCAAACATATCCTCAAAGTTTGTGCTATGAACCACATCATCATTAATGAGTCTCCAACATCCCTTTAACTACACAAAATCAGATTCCATCCCAGCTAAGAGATATCCTCCAATTTTTGAACATCGCTACATAGAAACACTGTCTAAACACTGCTTTCACCAAAATGCTCAGAACTCTAACAAATGAATGAATTTCTTTTTGCACTATTAACCATAGGTTAATAACACACCAAATAAAATACCATCAACTACAAAAAATCCAATCTATAATGCAACATGTGCGCAAAACAAAACTATACCTGCTTTACTGCTAATATCCAGAATATCACTGTGTTGACATCAATGACAATCCAAGTCATGAATGCAACAACAACTACTACAGAATGACTACCAAAACACTTTGCATTCATTCCTAACATATTCTTCTTCTCTCTCCACCTATTTTCAGCATTTCCTGGCACCTGGTCCTGAGAATTCAAGATCTAGGACCTAAGGGTCAAAGTCAACCTCCTAGGTCAAGGTCAACCTCAAACTTGACCTAGGGAAAAGTTGACCTTGACTCTGACTTAGGGCATAGTTGACCTCACCCTTAACCTTGCATCCAATTTTCAAATTTTGGAGGTTTTGGGATGTCGGGCTTCAAAAATTTTTATTTTCCCACTTCCGGGTCGGCTGTTTCAGATTTCAGAATGGATAACTCTTAAATTGCATTTAATCTAGGTCCATTTCTAGGGGTTAAGTATAATTGGGATTTAATTCTCCAATTTCAGCCTCTCTAGAAGTTTGTGCCCTAGATCACTATAAAAGGAAGCCTTCCTCTCTCATTTTCTCCATCAATTATTCATTAGCATCCATCAAGTTTTGGCATCAAGTTTTGAGATCAAGTCTTCTCCCAAGAAAATCAGGTGAGCAAGCATTCAAGAAATCATCCATTCAAGCATTCAAGTTCTCCATTGAATATCAAGGATTCAAGCATTCAATCCTTTGAAGGGATTTGGTTCAAGAATTCAAGATTGATCATTCAAACCCTAGATCTATCCATCATGGTGGTGTGATCTTCCTTCAAGATCCTTTGTTCATCTTCAAGATCCATTCATTCTCCTTTGAAGGTGGATTCTAAGCATACAATCATTGAGGTTTTGGACTTACATTTATGGTTTTGATTTAAATTATTGAGTCCAAGCTTTCATATCAATATACTTATTTACATTTCAAATACAATTGCATATCTATTAACTATCATAGCTTCATTGTTAGATCTACTTCTACTACTTACTAGCATTCTCTATTTCAATTCCATTATTAAGGTTGATTCCAAACTAGGGTTTTACTAAGGCAAAATGCTCATCCAAATAAAAAAACCATCTTTCTTATAGGTATAGGTGCGGGACAATGAATTAAAGTGTAGATCTGGATACCCTTTTCACCGAACTTCTAGGATCCGCGAACATAATTTCTATCAGAGCAGTTGGGTCAAGGATGACCTTTAGTGGGGGGTAATATTGTGCCCTAGGGTAAGATTATTCCCCACTACCTAGGTCAAGGTTAACCTCCCTCAGAAAGGAAAAATATTTCTGGGTTTTGTAGATCTCACAGTTTTGGTTTAAGGTCATGAAAACCAATAGTTTCTAAGATATTTTGGCAGGATTTTCAGCCGATTCTTTTTGGAGGTAAGTACTTTTCTTCATTTCAATTTTAGCATTTCCAAATTTACATTCCATCCCTTTAGAATTTATATGTATGTGTAAAATTTTAGTTTTGGGGTCTCTTTTATCTTGAAACCATTGTTCTAGGACCCCACCACATATTATTCATCTTACATTTTAGTGAACCCGACAAGCTTACCACTTTCTTTTGTGGAATTAGATGCCCTATTGTGTTTATGAAAACTCTTTCTTTTTGGTGTTACATTTTCATTTTATGTTAGATCTTACATGCTTATAAAAGTAGATTTATTTTATGATCTTGCATTTATATTTCAAAAATAGAAAAAAATTGCAAAATTTCTTTAAAAATACAAAAATATTTCCATTTTTCATGCTTGTAGTGTTACTTTGATTTTTGTTTTCAATACTTTGATGAAGCTTTTATTGCAAAAGAGGATAGATCCCTTAATGAGGTACATGGTAGTGAGGATGAAATTTTTTTTAATGAGATCTCCATTGATCCTATTCCTATTTCACCCTCCTCCACAACCTCTTCAATTGACCTTTACAAAGATGAGTTGGGGATTGATGTTCATTCTTCTCCTCATTTATGTCTTTTCTATGAGCCTATTTTACAATATAATCTACCTTCTTTCCCTTTAGAGATCAATCTTTAGTGACTTATGGAACTCCTACAATGTTCTTTATAGATAGGGATGATAATCCTCCTATTTGGGATGGACCTTTGGATTTGGATGTTGATTACTCTCTTCCTCATGAAACCATTGTGGATAATTATACTTTTTGGGATGAACCCTTGGATAAAGACATTGATTTATTCCCTCCTCATGAAGAAATTTTGATACAAGAGGGTCATTTATTAATGGATGACATTCTCTAAAACACAATCCCCTTATGTGAAAGAAGATGACATTATAGACCCTTCACCTCAATTTGGGATTCCTTCTAGTGACGAGGCATTAGCGGAGAAGGATATGAATTCCCTTAATTCTCTTCCTCTTAGTGATGATCTTATGGAGAATCAAGATCCTACTGATAAGGATGGGAACACTAAGAGGGGGGGGGGGGGTGAATCAATGTTCACTATATTTAATCTTTTTCACTTTACTCTTTAAACTTAACTTGAATGCTTAAGTACTGAAATGAACATTAACATAAATAAGAAACATGAACTCAACAAATAACACCAATGTGGTTACAGGGAAACCCAAATAGGTAAAAACCCCGGTGGGAATTGACACCCACTAATAATCTATACTAGTGTCTTATGATCCTTGTTAGAAGATCCTTAACCTTATTAGAATTTGTCTTTATAATTCTTTTAGTATAATGACCTTGTCAAGGGTCAGACCCTGTTAGGAGTCTTTTACAATAACCCTATTAGGGGTGGGGACACATTGTCCTAGAGCTCAATGCTCAAGTGGTAAAGGCTAAAACCTTCTAATCTTAGATACACACTATATCTACTAGATGAACTGGTGTTGTGACACTACTTGTAAGATTAGTTCCTTTCATGCATTGATGCTTTCACTTATTGAAAATATCTAATACATCTTATCAACTCTTCGTACACTTCTTCTCTTCTTATCTCAACTCTATAACAACTTCCATACTTATTATAAAGGGCACATCTCATATTTATATGCACTACCAAAATAATTAACTAGGTCGGCCTACAACTGATTACATACACTGCTTCCAAGTGAATTGGCTCAAGCATGTTTACAAAAAAAATTAATTACATGTCTACAAACTTATTACAAGAGGTGCATATCCTTTACAAAACAATATTATTATCGCTAATCAAATTACCAATAGTCGGTTGTATACACTATTTTGTTCTGGCATTCACTAGTCGAACCTCTTCAACTATTTGTATCTTTGTCATACAGTCTCATCTGATCATGCACTCTTATACTTAGCATTTATACATACATACAAGATTAACTTCAAGGGTGCATACCATAACTTGGTCATACGCATGTGCACTGATGCTCTGAACTACTAGTGTTCTGCTAACTATTTAGTCTTTTGTACTTAGCCAATTTTTGATCTTTTGATGATGTGTGCTGACTCCAAAACATTATATCACTTTTTTTCCATAATGATAACACTATATTAAGTCATATACAATAGTATAGTCAAATTTCCAATAATCTCCCCCTTTGTCATTGATGGAAACAAAGGAATATGCAAAAGTTACTATCTGTGCTCTTATAAAAAAACTCTAACTTATATCTCCCTTAGTCTTATTACTATACATCTTTTTTACATATCTATAACTCCATATTCTATACATAATCCCCCTTTTAAATTAATGAAAAAGGTGCTAAAAACTGAATCTCTACAAGTACTTATAGGGAAAGTACATCTGGATATGCTATCTGCAAATTGTGGATCTCTTTCTTCCAGAATGCAATCAGTGCATTGACTGTTTGGAGATGGGCGCATAATGCATAAGTCATCTTCTCCATCTCTCCAAATCTGAGCCAGGACCTTGATCATATGTCACCATAGTGGCATCGATCTCCTTGATATTCTGATTGAGCACATCTAGGGAGGGAACAATAGAATTCCTGAGCTGTGTTTGCCTTGCCCTTATCTTGGACATCTCCTTCTCAGCTTCTTCAATCTTGTCTAACTATCCTTGGTAGATATTATTATGCATGTTTACATCAATGGAGGGGTCTTCTACTAATTTCCTTGTTCTATCATTTCTTTTGCCTTTTGTATCTTCTTGAAATTATCATCAGTCAGCTTATCTTGGTCCATACAATCTGCAAAGATCTTCCTGCCATTTGCTACAAACTCTTTTAAGGATGTTTGATCAATGTTGAGTGAACCTAGGTCAAGTGAAAATTTACTAACCAATTCACTGAGCCTCCTCTTCATATACCTTTTTTCTACAACTAGGGATGCAGATTCTTCCAAGCTAGAAAAGTTTGCCTTAAAATTTGAAAGAATTGTGCTCACATCATCCACTGAATGAACCTTAGACACTTTTGTGTCTAAAGGTAGAAGGTTGTTCAAGATGTTCACTAACTCAAAAAATAAGGGATTCCTCATCACTTGTTTCTCTTTTTCCTTCTCCATAGCTAAGACACTATTCTTGACTAGGTCTTCTTCTCCCCAAGAATTCAGACTAGTGGTGTCTGGTGTCAATCTTGACAACAATGATATAGAAGGAGTGATAGGAGTGCTATCCACTACTTCTTGCTTTATTCTGATTTTCATTTCAATAGATGGCTCATATGTTGGTTCATTTCCTTTTATCTCTTCTTCTCATTTTTCTATCTCTTTCTCTTTTTCTTTTTGTGTTTCTTTTTCTTCTTCTTTTTCTATCTCTTTTTCTTCTTCACCTTCTTGTTGTATCTTGGGTGAATTGCCACTGCATAGTGTTTCAGCCTCTTGTGTGCTTACAAAGGCCTCTTCAAACTTGTCCAATTCCTTATCTATGGCCACCATTGCAATCTCAACATTATCAATAATGATAGTGCTATCCTTTAGTGACTTTGTTATGGGCATAAACTTTTCTACCTCTGGAGGAGTTTCAATTGTAGGCGTTGAATCCTAAGGACCTATAAATGGTACATTTGTGGTTTTTGACTCCTTGGCTACCTTTTTAGGTACTTGAGCTATTGGTCCAGTAGGTGGGTACATGTTCTTATTCAGAAAAATTTTCTCAAAGGCTTTTTCTGTCTCTTTTGCTATCAACTCAAAATTATTATCCATTATGTGCAATGTCCTTAAATTTTTCCTTATGTGCAGCTTCACCAAATCTAATAATATTTTATTCTCTTCTAAGGAACACACCAGTAGACTTTCATCTAGAATCTTCTCTCTTATCCTAAGATCTTCTTCAATAGCTTGTTTCTTCAAGGATTCTAAGATGTTCCAAACATTGTCTGAAATGACTGTTTTCATCTCCAAGACTGTCCTTTTGAACTTGATCATATGTTTTATGATCATGCCATGAATCTCTTACTTGTCAATTTCACTGTATTTGTCATAAAACTTTCTATTTGATCCAAGCTTCCATCATCAACAATCCTTATACTCAACACTTTAAGACTAGGTTTGAAACCTACTTCTGGAGATGTAAAGTGTTCTTCTTGCTTCTTGTTGCTCGTGAGGATGGATGACTAGTGTTGATTTCCTTCTTTCTCTTAGGAATTTCCTTATACTCTAGAGGAGTAGTAAGGTCAATTATTTCCTTGGGCGCAGGAAGGGTATTATTTGTTTTACCCTTTGGATCATCAGACTTCTCCACTTTTACCTTCTTCAATTTTAAATCATTAGACTCTGCCTCTACTACAGATGCATTCTCAATTCCCAAAGCAATCTTATCTTGTCTTTCTTTGTCTAGGTCTTCTTGAGTTACTCCATGACTTTTCAATATCTCAAAAGTAACCTTGGTTACTTTTCTTTTAGTTGTTGTTCTATTCAAAATAGGATCAACTTCTATTGTTTTCTCTTCATAAGTCCCCCATCTTGTCTCATTAGGGTCCTTAGGGGCTGATAGAAATACTTGTGCATATGCTTCTAGGACTTGTTCATCAACCTCATATCTAAGTGGGTGGATCTACTTTATTCTTGGTTCCATTGCTTCCATACAAGTTACATCTATTTCTACCATAAAGAAAATGCTATCTTTGTACTTTTTAACAATGCTTTCTAGAATCTTGTATCTCATCTGCATTTTGGCCCTAAATGTCTTCAATTTTAGTGTTATGTAATCATTTAGTGTAGACTCAGTAGTTTCCTTAAATGATATTTGTGGCATTATAGGCATACTCTTGTCCAAATACAAATCTAACACCTTTCCAAGAATTTGGAAGTACATGTATATGATCAAAGACACAAACCTGAATATTTTGGTCTTGTCATGTTAAATGGTTTTGAAGTTTTCTATCAGTTGTGCATGCAAGATCGCACACAGATTAAACTCTTCATTTTCTCTCACAAGTCTTATTACTGCAAGAATTGTGGTTGTTGACACACTATTTACTCTTTTGGTGTGTTGAAATATATACCCTAGTATCATAGACATCAATTTGATGTCTTTTTCTTCTATAGGCCCTATAGTCATTTTGCACCTATCACTTCTTGATTTGCATGTTTTCTCAACAAGTTTTATCACATCTTTGCCTGTTGGAAGAACAACACCTTTCTTAGAGAGACCTGTCATCTCATGAATTAGGTCACCTATAATCCTTACTAGAACTTAACCTATCTAGAATAGGTCATCATGAATTCATCTAAGCAAGATCTTTATCCACTTAGACTCATAAAACTCATATGTCGTAGTGTATTCAACTATGGGATGGTTCTCTAACTACACAAACTCATCAAGGAAGGTTTTGTCTAGTTTCATCATGGTCTCAATGTGCACTCTAACTCTGTCAAGACCTACTGGCTCCTTCTTACAATATATGTATGCATGGATATCTTTGACATGCATAACACCCATATGAGTGTGAGAGAATGCCCCTTCTAGGTCATCCAATGTAGATTTGAATGGGTTCCTCTTAAATACATATCTTTTCTTCTCCATAACATCAAATATAATAGGAGTAGCCATCACTTACTTGTATAATGCTTTTCTAATGGTTTCCAAGAACTTCTGACTCAACGCGATAGATTAGGGCTTCCACAACCTATCAAACACACTGCTTCACTAGTGAATAAGTCTGCAATCCTTCACAATCAACTGCTAGGGATTTTGTGCTCTTCAATCACTCTAAACTTGAATGCATTTAGTTGAAGGTTCTCTTTGATCTATCCATCATAGACTTCATGATTGTTAGTTAGCTTGTCATCCAACTCTTCAATTTGATCTTTCAGAGATGTGTTTTATTCATTTAGCTTTTTGACCATTATCCCTAAATCACTAGTAGAACATTCTTTTAAATCTTTTCTTAGTCTTTTGATGACTGTTTGAGCATCACTGACTTTTTCTTTTAGTTCTTCAATTTCCTTTTCAGATCTATCCAGGTCTTCAAGAGAAGCTTCAAGATTTCTTTACAAATGTTTCATTTCTATCTTGTCCACAATCTCCTCAAGTGGTTAAACTTCTTTGCTGATGACTAGAGCTCTGATACCAATTGTTAGGAATGGGAAAACTGAGAGGGGGGGGGGGTGAATCAATATTCACTATATTTAATCTTTCTCACTTTACTCTTTAAACTTAAATTGAATACTTAAGTATTGAAATGAAAATTAACATAAAAAAGAAACATGAACTCAACACATAACACCAATGTGGTTATGGGGAAACCCAAATAGGTAAAAACACTAGTGGGAATTGACACCCACTAATAATTTGTACTAGTATCTTATGATCCTTGTTAGAAGATCCTTAACCCTGTTAGAAGTTGTCTTTACAATTCTTTTAATACAATGACCTTGTAAAGGGTCAAATCTTGTTAGGAGTCTTTTATAATAACCCTATTAGGGGTTGGGACACACTGTCCTAGAGCTCACTTCTCAAGTGGTGAAGGCTATAACCTTATGATCTCAGATACACACGATATCAGCTAGATGAACTAGTGTTGTGACACTACTTGTCAGATCAGTTCCTTTAAAGTGCTGATGCTTTGAATTCTTGCAAAGCTCTAATAAATCTTATCAACTCTTCACACACTTCTTCTCTTCTTATCTACATTGTATAACAACTTCCATACTTATTACAAAGGGTGCATCTCATATTTATATGTGCTACCAAAACAATTAACTAGGTTGGCCTATAACCAATTACATACAATGCTTACAAGTGAATTGGCTCAAGCGTGTTTACAAAAAAAGTTAATTACATGTCTACAACCTAATTAAAATAGGCTCAAATCCTTTACAAAATAATATTATAATCGCTAATCAAATTACCAATAGTTGGCTATATACACTGTTCTGTTCTACCATTCACTGGATATACCTCTTCAACTATTTGTATCTTTGTCATATGGTCTCATTTGATCATGTGCTCTTAGACTTAGCATGAATACATACATATAGGCTTAAATTCAGGGGTGCATACCATAACTTGGTCATAGACACCTGCGTTGATGCTCTGAACTACTAGTGCTCTGTTAACTGTCTAGTCTTCTATACTTAGCCAATTTGTGATCTTCTGATGATGTGTGCTAACTCCAAAACATTATATGATTTTTTTTCCATAATGAAAACACTATATTAAGTCATATACAATAGTATAGTCAACATTCCAACACCTACCTCATATCCTCCTAGGATATCTTCTTTTCTTCCCTCGTGTGAATCTATTTGTAGTGTTGAGACAACTAACATAGTTTATCCAGAACCTTTGTGGACTATCAAAGGTTGTCCTTGCATTACTATCAAAGGTAAACCTATGGAGTCTTTAGATTCTTTCAATGATCAAGATTTGATAGCTCACACCTATCATATAAGGAATAACCCTCAACCTAATCTGATGGTTTCGACTTCTTTACCACCTTCTCAATCCATCATTCCATCTTATCTTACATGTTCTCAAGATCACCATGATACTACTCAAGATGTGGCTAAGAAGGTGAATGCTAAGTTAATGGATTCTAAGAAGAAATTCTTTAAACCTATGCCAAAAGATTCTCTCTCCAAGTACAAATATCCTCTTCACTATAGTAATACACATTTACTTGCTGATTATGTGCATTTCAAGATATATATTATAGAAAGAGCTTCTTTAGGAATTATATCTCACTCTTGTGTGATATTACAATTTCTTCATAATTTTACCCCTCATTCTGATATAATATAGATCTCTTCTCCTCTTGTCTCTAGACTGGAGGGCAAGAGGTGTATTTTCATCTAGTCTGCTAGAATCCATTAGGCTTTTAGCATATATTATGTCTTGAGCTTAATTGACATTCTTTCTATCCTATCTCTCGATGGTTTTGTATTATGTTTATAATCATCCATAGATTCTATTCAAGATATCTTTCCTAAGACATATTTTTTGCAAAGGTATCCCTTGTCTTCATCCCTGAGGGGTAAGATTCTTCCTTCTTTCTCTATCTAGGGATATACTTTCCTTGGCTTAGTGGAATTTGTTTATATTTCAACACTATTTCATTATATTGATTGATGTTTTGACCATTGATATCCTTTTATAAGAGAGGTTGTTGTCCTAGGTCATCACCTCTTCTTTATTTTGCAAATTTTGTTCTTTATAAACTCTTACCCTTTCTTTGGTGTTAGATTTCTTTCCCTCATTCCAAAGATTCCTTTTCCTCTTGACTGCAGGGGGCTAGATGATTGAATCTTTGTTTCCTTTTGAAAGATGATATTTTATCTAAAAGCACTCCTCTATGGTGGGGGTCTTCCTGATAAGATCTCTTTCTCTTTGAGGATCTTTTTTCCATAAGTGACGTATCCTTTTCATGATTATCTATTCTCTTGGAGTAGGGGTCAATACCCCTCACTAGGAATGTAGTATACATTGTTATCAATAGGATATCTCCTTACATTGTGAATTAGGTATCCTCTACCTCTTCCACATCATGTCTAGTAGACAACCATGATAAGGAAGGGGGTATATATAGGATCTCCCTTGTACTATAATTTTTCATTTATGTGCTAAATCCTCTGAAGGTAATGCACATAAGTTTCTAAATCCTGAAGAGACATGCATTTTTTTAATTTTTAATATGCTAAATTTTTTGAAGGTAACACACATAAGTTGCTAAATCCTGAAGAGACATGCATTTTTCAATTTTCAAATATGCTAAATCTTCTAAAGGTAACACACATAAGTTGCTAAATCTTGAGGAGACACACATTTCATATTCATAGTGATACAAGAAGGTGGATATATGGTCATTCCAGAAGCCATCAGAAAATGCATTACAATTTCAAAGCATGGTTTATGGGTAAACTATTAGGTCGATCACCTATTTAGCTCTCCCTCCTTGGTGATTCACAGTAAGGTGGGCATCTTACTGTGCGAGGTAATCACTCTTTTCCCTTTCTCTCTTTTCTCTTTCATGCTAGTAGGACCAAATCATGAAGCTATGTTATTTATAGTGTTCCTCTTGTCTTTCTTATGTAATCATTTATGCTTTTATGATAGCTTTCCAAATATGATATTATTATAGGAAGCATTTCTTAGCAAGGTTTCCTCTACTAGTTGATTTGGGTTTGTTTTAGTACTAACCGCTCTTTTTGTGTCTTTTAGCTTTGCTTTTATTATTCTCTTTGTTTTCACACCCTTGTGCCTGTATGTTGAGTTAGAATCCTTAGTCTAAGGGCTTGTGTCCTTACCTAAGTGTTATTTTATCTCATTGTGAATCCACTTGGATATCTTCTTTCTTCTCTTTTACCAAGAGTTTGCATCGAGTCCATACTCTTGCTAAAGTGGGGGCTTAATGTATCATCTTAAAATGGAAGCACTTCCATGTTAAGAATGTTTAGCCCTCCAAGTAAGTGGTTTGGGGTCATGTCAAGTGACTTGATTAGGTATTTGCATGGATCTAGCTTTTTCCCCTGTTCTCATTCTCTCTACACCCATTTCAAACTTTTCCTAGCACCTGGTCCTGAGAATTTGAGATCTGGGATCTCAAAGTCAAAGTTGACCTCCTGGGTCAAGGTTGAGAATGACCTTGACATAGGGAAAAGTTGACCTTGACTCTGACCTAGGGTAGAGTTGACCTCACCTGTGACCCTGGCTCCAATTTTCAAATTATGGAGGTTTCAGGATGTCGAGCTTCGGAAAGTTTTATTTCCCCACTTCCGGGTCAACTATTTTTGATTTTAGAATGGTAAACTCTTAAATTGCATTTAATCTAGGTCAATTTCTAGGGGTTAAGGTTAATTGGGATTTAATTCACTAATGTCGGCCTCTCTATAATTTTGTGCCCTAGATCACTATAAAAGGAAGCCTTCCTCTCTCATTTTCTCCATCAATTATTCATGAGCATCCACCAAGTTTTGGCATCAAGTTTTGAGATCAATTCTTCTCCTAAGAAAATCAGGTGACCAAGCATTCAAGTTCTCCATTGAAGATCAAGGATTCAAGCATCCAAGCCTTTGAAGGGATTTGGTTCAATAATTCAAGATTCATCATTCAAACCCTAGATCTATCCATCATGGTGGTGTGATCTTCCTTCAAGATCCATTATTCATCTTCAAGATCCATTCATTCTCCTTTCAAGGTGGATTGCAAGCATACAATCATGGAGGTTATGGATTTACATTTATGGTTTTGATTTACATTTTTGAGTCCAAGCTTTCATATCAATATACTTGTTTACATTTCAAATACAATTGCATATATATTAAATATCATAGCTTCATTGTTAGATCTACTTCAACTACTTGCTACCATTCTCTATTTCAAGTCCATTATTAAGGTTAATTCCAAACCGGGGTTTTACTAAGGAAAACCCCTCATCCAAACTATTGGTGCCCAAAAATGATGGACTATTTTTGGCCAACTAATAGGTGCACACTAGTACCTCTCTAATTCTGGCTTAATCAAGCCAAAGTTGGTAAGTCTAATTTCACTTTGAATTATCAAATTTTCTATTTCACACACTACATACACAAACAAAATTCCTCCCAAGGTGGTAACTAATCCTTGGAGGAAAACAAAAAATCTCTTGATAATTTCTAATATGTAAAGCTTAAACTAAACTAAATAACCACTAAGAATCCTAATTGAAATGCTTGAAATGGATGATTTAATTATCTACAAACTACCAAGTATGAACCAAATGACAATTTCCAAATAATGATTAGATCAGTGCCTTCTAAATACTTGGGCTATAGAGTCAGAAAACTTTCAATCCCACGTACGATTAGAGACAATTTTAAAAAATTGCTTTAATAAGACAAGACCATCATTTTAGATGCTTCCACTTAAAGTATAACTCAAACTAGATTACACAGTTAGTATTATTAAATCTAACTCTGTTCAAGAGACTGACAAAAACAAGGGAAGATTCGTAGATCTTTCAATTGATATTCAAACTATATATTGATTTTGAGTTATAAAATTTAGGGAATTTAACACAATGAAACATTATATAAAATAGAATATCTGAAAGACTAATTGAAAACATATAACTTATAACCACAAGTAAAAAGAAGATCACTTATCTTTATTGATATTTAAAAACTGGTACATAAGAGTTCATAGTTGTAGTTGTTTAGGAAATTCTATTCGATGAAAATATCTCTTCTATTTTCTTGTATATTTTCTCTTTACATTTTACATTATGTATATATATTTCTTTGAGTGGATTTCACACCTCTTTAGGGTGAAAAGACACAACCCTTATTACAAATTATTTTGAAAAAATAATAAACTAACTAAAAAATAACTACATAACTTTCATATTTGGGTCTGGTAGAAAAATCAAAACACCTTTTGGAAAGCTAAATTTTCTATCAAAGATAGGAAATTTGATTTCCTGATCTGGGTCATTTTTAGATTTTTAAGATTTGACCATCTTCATCCTCTGTCGGCATCATCTTTGAAGCAGGTCGAAATTCTAGCATTTTTTGAAGGCTTTGATCACAAAATTTTGATTGTTCCTGTCACAGAGCTTCCTTTCTTAATCTCTCAACTTTGAATTGAAAATTAATGTAATTTTTTCATCCCATTTCATGTACTCCATCTTTAATTATTGGTCATGGAGTTTAAGAGGCCATTTTTTAGGGTTTTTATCACTATATAGGACTCCAAATTTTGCCCAAAATTTAGAGCTCCAATAGGCTCTTTCTGGGGATGTATGCTCCATGTGAGCATAGCGAGATTCAAGTTGTCTCTGGAGAAGCAGACCAAGTATCCATACTAATCTGATGTGAAGAAAATTGGGTGGCCCTAGGCCCCCAAAAATTGAACATTTCTTTTTTCCTCTATCAAACACTTAATTTTGATCATGCAATAAATCCCTTTGTACTGCATTGGGTGCATCTTCGTTATGGACAATTCTCATTATTTCATCGATGCGGTCCTTGGTATTTGACCTTTTTTTTGTCTCTGAGGAATCATTAAGTTCATCATGATTTTTTTTGAATGGAGGATCTTTATGCATTAGACCAGTTATATCAAAACAAAATTTATTTACTTGGATAGCTTCCTGCTCATAATTTTCTTTGTCTTTATACTCCATATGTTGTTTCTCATCATAAAATGGTTTTGAAGATAACTCATATTTGTGAGACATTACTATAGTTTTATCAAGTATCTTATTAGATAGGATATTTGGAAAACTTTCAACACTATTACTCAACACAGTCTCCTCATTATCCCTCATTGATACCATCTTATCTTCACATGTTTGATACAAATTTTGTTCATAGGATGAAGTGAAAGATGTCTCACCTCTTGAATACACTTCCCCGCACATATTTTGAGTTTCATCATCCTCAAAATTATCATTAGGCTAGTTATCTTCATCATGAAATCGATGGATTTGATTGCATAGAAGATCTTCCTCAAATAACAGATTCATGAACATAGAGAACTTGGACGCATATTCCTTTGTATCTTCTTCAAATAATGGGTTTAAGGTCATAAAGAATTCAGGCATACATCCATGAGAGATTTCATTTGGATCATCAAGTGTTTCATCAACAAGACTAATATCTTCATTAACATTATTTCCTAAAACTTCCTCATGTTCAAGTAGTTCTATTTCATCTTGACAATTTGATTTTTGGAAATTATCATCTATTTTATCTAGTACCCCTTGATTATATGTTGATCCAACAACTTGTTTATCATGGTGAAATGAGAAATTTTTTAGACCATTGTTCTTGACATATTTTTGATATTCAATGTCCAATATATCTGAAATTTCTTCTATAGTGAGAAAATTTTCATCTTGATCATGAAATTTATCCATTCCCATACAAGTATCATCTTGGAGGGAATCTTCTTCTATCTAATTCACACTTTCCTCTTTATTAGAATCTACAGCCTCATCTATTGTATGTTTCACGTTGCATTCATTATATTCTTTTACTTTCTGAAAAAGGAGCCTCAAATCAACATCATCTATAGAAACTCCCAAATCATAAATTTTTCTTCAAAATTTTCTACTTGAAGGCATGATATATGATGGTATCTCCCAATAGAAACCAATCATCCTTATACAAAAATGGGTTGTAGACTCACCCTTTTGTCTTTCTATATTGAAAAATGCATCTAAGGGAGACATGTCAAATTATATCTCCATAGTGCAATTCTAATCTTCATTATGCTCATAATGCATGTTATCTTCTTCATCTTTGGTATAATGAAACATATCAAGAAACCACTGCTCAAATTGCCTCCATGATGAAATGGACTATGAAGGCAATGAAATAAATTTTTCTCTTGCATAACGCTTCAATGACTTGGCAAACAATACCATAGTATCACCTTCTGTATAAATTTCATAATCATCAAGGAATGTGTAAAAATCATCCAAATGATCAGAAGCTAATTTATTACAATTCCATAGAATTTAGGAATATTGTATTCAAATTTTGAAAACCATTCATTTGTAATGCATTTAAATTCTATTAGATCCAAAGGCATGATGTCAATAGGGATAAATATACTTCTCATCAATTTCTTAAACATGGTAATAAAATAATGAGATGAAATTTCATATCCCTTCTGGATATCCTCCCTTAGATGGGTTTTTCTAAATCTTTCTAAAACTAAATGTTAGAGTCACAACCTCACCTTCTATGAGGAAATAAACTATTTTGAGTCCTTTCTCCCAATAGTGTCTTACTTAATTTTTTAACCAAAGATTCTGCAAATGTCTTTCACTGATAGCGTCCCCAGCACAATAGCTAATTTGTTGGTGCCCAAAAATGATGGACTATTTTTGGCCAACTAACATGCACACACTAGTACCTCTACAATTTTGGCTTAATCAAGCCAAGGATGGTAGGCCTAATTTCACTTTGAATTATCAAATTTTCTATGTCGCACAACTACGTACACAAACAAAGTTCCTCCTAAGGTGTTAACTAATCCCTAGAGGAGAACAACAAATCTCCTGATAATTTATAATATTTAAAGCTTAAAATAAACTAAATAACCACTAAGAATCCTAATTGAAATGCTCAAAATGATGATTTAATTATCTACAAACTACAAAGTATGAACCGAATGACAATTTCTGAATAATGATTAGATCAGTGTCTTCTAAATACTTTGGCTATAGAGTCAGAAAACTTTCAATCCTATGTACGATCAAAGAAGGTTTTAAAAACTTGCTTTAATAAGACAAGACCATTATTTCAGAGGCTTCCACTTAAAGTATAACTCAAACCAGATTACACAGTTAGTATTATTGAATTCAACTCTAGTCAAGAGACCGACAAAAACAAAGGAAGATTTACAGATCTTTCAATTGATATTCAAACTATATGTTGATTTTGAGTTATAACATTCAGGGAATTTAACACAATGAAACATTCTATAAAATAGAATATCTGAAAGACTAATTGAAAACATAAAACTTATAACCCCAAATAAAAACAAGATCACTTATCTTTATTGATATTGAAAAACTGGTACATAAGAGTTCATAGTTGTAGTTGTTTAGGAAATTCTATTCTATGAAAATCTCTCTTCTATTTTCTTGTATATTTTCTCTTTAAATTTTACATTATGTATATATATCTATTTGAGTGGCTTTCACACCTCTTTAGGGTGAAAAGAAACAACCCTTATTACAAATTAATTTGAAAAAATAATAAACTAACTAAAAAATAACTACCTAACTTTTGGATTATGGTCTAGTTGAAAAATCAAAATACCTCATGGAAAGCTAAGATTTTTACTGGAGATAGGAAATTTGTTTTCCCAAACTGGGTCATTTTTAGATTTTTAAAATTCGACCATCTTCAGCCTCTATCAGCATCATCTTTGAAGTAGGTTGAAATTCCAACATTTACCGAAGGCTTTGATCACAGAATTTTGATTTTTCCTATCACAGAGCTTCCTTTATTAATCTCTCAACTTTGAATTGAAAATTAATGTAATTTTTTCATCCAATTTCATGTACTCCATCATTAATTATTGGGCATGGAGTTTAAGAGGCCATTTTTTAGGGTTTTATCACTATATAGGACTCCAAATTTTGCCAAAAATTTATAGCTCCAACACAAACATCAAAACCATTTTTCTTGTAGGTACAGGTGCAGGACAACAAATTAAAGTGTAGATCTAGATACCCTTTTCGCCAAACTTCCAGGATCGGTGAACAAAATTTCTGTTAGAGTAGTTGGGTCAAGGACGACCTTCAATGGGGGTTAAGATTGTGCCCCGCTATCTAGGTCAAGGTCGACCTCCCTTAGAAAGGTAAAAGATTTCTAAATTTTTTAGATTTCATTGTTTTGGTTCATGTATGTAAAAATTAATAGTTTTTGAGATTGTTTGACAGGGTTTTCAGCTGATTCTTTCCATAGGTAAGTACTTTTACTTCTTCATTTCAATATTAGCATTTCCAGATTTACATTCCATCCCCTTAGAATTTATATGTATGTGTTCAAATATTCATTTTGAGGTCTCTTTTATGTGCAAACCATTGTTCTAGGACCCCATCCATATTTTACATTATACAGGTAATAAATGAATGATATGAACAATGATTATGTAAGAAATAATGTACTTATGAAGTTACAAAATAATTTGACAAATTCTAAATGTGATACATTAAGATATAATTTAATGTCCTATAAAATGAATAAACATGATATATAAAATGTGATGAAGATGATAAAAACAATATAAAAGAAAATGAGATGATAACTATGCTGAGATGCCATTTAAATGATCAAAATGTGTATGTTAATATACAATGGTTATATACAAATGAACAAGCTTAATAAGATAAAATGATAATGATACATACACAATGAACTATGCAGATGATTAAGTATGATAGTGAAGATGGAATATATAAAATTGAGAATGCAACATGAAATCTATATGTGTGAAACCCAAATGTCCTCAACTTAAATAAAAATGTGTCTGACATGAGAAGAATAGACAAGGAAAATAGATGAACTTATAGGCAAGAAAACCTACAAAAACACTATAAAAGGAGTACTTAGATACAACAAGATCTATTAAATGAAATGCAAAATGAAATATGAAATGAACATCGTGACAACTTCATGAAACATCTTAGATTATGGTAACTGAAATTTTTTTATCATCATTGAGCTTGTTATGTTCCAAGAAAATGCAAGCATCATGGTACAAAGTGAATGCATAGGATGATGTAAGAAATGGAAATAAATGAATGATATGAATAATGATAATGCATGAAATGGTAATAAATGAATGATATGAATAATGATAATGCATGAAATGGTAATGTATCATCTTAAAATGGAAGTACTTCCATGTTAAGAGCATTTATCCCTCTGAGTAATTGGTCTTGGGTCATTTCAAGCACCTTGATTAGGTATTTGCATGGATCTTGCTTTTCCCACTGTTCTTCTTCTTTCTCCACCCATTTCCATCTTTTCCTAGCACTTGGTCCTGAGAATTTTAGATTTGGGACCTCATGGTCAAAGTCAATCTCCTAGGTCAAGGTCGACCTCAACCTTGACCTAGGGCAGAGTCGACCTTGACTCTAACCTAGAGAAGAGTCAACCTCACCCCTAACCCTGGGTCCAATTTTCAAATTTTGGAGGTTTTGGGATGTCAAGCTTTGAAAAGTTTTATTTTCCCACTTCCGGGTCGGCTATTTTGGATTTCAGAATGGTAAACTCTTAAATTGCATTTAAACTAGGTCCATTTCTAGGGGTTAAGTTTAATTGGGATTTAATTCTCCAATGTTGGCCTCTCTAGAATTTTGTGCCCTAGATCACTATAAAAGGAATCCTTACTCTCTCATTTTCTCCATCAACTATTCATGAGCATCCATCAAGTTTTGGCATCAAGTTTTGAGATCAAGTCTTCTCCCAATAAAATCAAGTGAGAAAGAATTCAAGCAATCATCCATTCAAGCATTCAAGTTCTCCATCGAAGGACAAGGATTCAAGCATTCAAGCCTTTGAAGGGATTTGGTTCAAGCATTCAAGATTCATCGTTCAAACCCTAGCTCTATCCATCATGGTGGTGTGATCTTCCTTCAATATCCTTTGTTCATCTTAAAGATCCATTCATTCTCCTTTCAAGGTGGATTCCAAGCATACAATCATGAAGGTTTTGGATTTACATTTATGGTTTTGATTTACATTGTTGAGTCCAAGCTTTCATATCAATATAATTGTTTACATTTCAAATACAATTGCATATCTATTAAATATCATAGCTTCATTGTTACATCTACTTCTACTACTTGCTAGCATTCTCTATTTCAATTCCATTATTAAGGTTGATTCCAAACCGGGGTTTTATTAAGGAAAACCCCTCATCAAAACAAAAAAAACCATTTTTCTTGTAGGTACAAGTGTGGGATAGTGAATTAAAGTGCAAATCTGGATACCCTTTTTGCCAAACTTCTGGGATCCATGAACAGAGTTTCTTTCGAAGTAGTTGGGTCAAGGAAAACCTTCAGTGGGGGGTAAGATTGTGCCCCACTATTTGGGTCAAGGTTGACCTCCCTCAAAAATGAAAAATATTTATGGGTTTTGTAGATCTCACAGTTTTGGTTTAAGATAGTGAAAATCAATAGTTTTTTAGATTGTTTGATAGGATTTTCAGCCGATTCTTTTCGGAGGTAAGTACTTTTACTTCTTCATTTCAATATTATCATTTCTAGATTTACATTCCATCCCCTTAGAATTTATATGTATGTGTAAAATATTGGTTTTGGGGTCTCTTTTATGTGCAAACCATTGTTCTAGGACCTCATCCATAGTTTACATTATACAGGTAATAAATGAATGATATGAACAATGATTATGTAAGAAATAATGTACTTATGAAGTTAAAAAATAATTTGACAAATTCTAAATGTGATACAATAAGATGTAATTTAATGTCCTATAAAATGAATAAACATGATATATAAAATGTGATGAAGATGCTAAAAATAATATAAAAGAAAATGAGATGATAACTATGATGAGATGCCATTTAAATGATCAAAATGTGTATGTTGATATACAATGGTTATATAAAAAATGATCAAGCCTAATAAGATAAAATGATAATGATACATACACAATGAACTATGCAGATGATTAAGTATGATAGTGAAGATGGAATATATAAAATTGAGAATGCAACATGAAATCTAGATGTGTGATACCCAAATGTCCTCAAATTAAATAAAAATGTGTCTAACACGAGAAGAATAGACAAGGAAAATAGATGAACTTATAGGCAAGAAAACCTACAAAAACACTATAAAAGGAGCACTTAGATGCAACAAGATCTGTTAAATGAAATATGAAATGAACATCGTGACCACTTCATGAAACATCTTAGATCATGGTAACTGAAATTTTTTTATCATCATTGAGCTTGTTATGTTGCAAGAAAATGCAAGCATCATGGTACAAAGTGGATGTATAGGATGATGTAAGAAATGGTAATAAATGAATGATATGAATAATGATAATGCATGAAATGGTAATGTATCATCTTAAAATGGAAGCACTTCCATGTTAAGAGTGTTTAGCCCTCTAAGTAAGTGGTCTTGAGTCATTTCAAGCACCTTTATTAGGTCTTTGCATGGATCTAGATTTTCCCCACTGTTCTTCTCTCTCCACCCATTTTCATCTTTTCCCAGCACCTGGTCCTCAAAATTTGAGATATGGGACCTCAGGGTCAAAGTCAACCTCTTGGGTCAAGCTCGACCTCAACCCTAACCTAGGGTAGAGTGGACCTCGACTCTAACCTAGGGTAGATTCGACCTCACCCCTAACCTTGGGTCCAATTTTCAAATTCTGGAGGTTTTGGGATGTTGGGCTTCAGAAAGTTTTATTTTCCTGCTTCTGGGTCTGCTATTTCAGATTTCAAAATGGTAAAATCTTAAATCATATTTAATCTAGGTCCATTTCTAGGGGTTAAGTTTAATTGGGATTTAATTCACCAATGTCAGACTCTCTAGAATTTTGTGCCCTAGGTCACTATAAAAGGAAGCCTTCCTCTCTCATTTTCTCCATCAATTATTCATGAGCATCCATCAAGTTTTGAGATCAAGTCTTCTCCCAAGAAAATCAAGTGAGAAATCAATCAAGAAATCATCCATTCAAGCATTCAAGTTCTCCATTGAAGATCAAGGATTCAAGCATTCAAGCCTTTGAAGGGATTTGGTTCAATCATTTAAGATTCATCATTCAAACCCTAGATCTATCCATCATGGTGGTGTGATCTTCCTTCAAGATCCTTTGTTCACCTTCAAGATCCATTCATTCTCCTTTGAAGGTGGATTCCAAGCATACAATCATGGAGGTTTTGGATTTACATTTATGGTTTTGATTTACATTTTTGAGTCCAAGCTTTCATATCAATATACTTGTTTACATTTCAAATACAATTGTATATCTATTAAATATCATAGCTTCGTTCTTAGATCTACTTCTACTACTTTCTAGCATTCTCTATTTCAATTCCATTATTAAAGTTGATTCAAAACTAGGGTTTTACTAAGGCAAACCCTACATCCAGACAACAAAACCATTTTTATTGTAGGTACAATTGTGGGACAGTGAATTAAAGTGCAGATCTGGATACCCTTTTTGCCAAACTTTTGGGATCCATGAACAAACTTTCTATCAAAACAATTGGGTCAAGGATGACCTTCAGTGGGGGGTAAGATTGTGCCCCACTATCTAGGTTAAGGTTGACCTCCCTCAGAAAGGAAAAATATTTTTAGGTTTTGTAGATCTTGCAGTTTCGATTAAAGATCACGAAAATCAATAGTTTCTAAGATTGTTAGATAGGATTTTAAACCGATTCTTTTCAGAGGTAAGTACGTTTACTTCTTCATTTCAATATTAGCATTTCTAGATTTACATTCCATCCCTTTCGAATTTATATGTATGTGTAAAATATTGGTTTTGGGGTCTCTTTTATGTGCAAACCATTGTTCTAGGACACCGCCACATATTTTTCATCTTATATTTTGGTGAACCCGACAAGCTTACCCCTTTCTTTTGTGGAATTAGATGCCCTATTGTGTTTATGATAAATATTTCTTTTTGGTGTTAGATTTGTATTTTATGTTAGATCTTATATGCTTATAAAAGTAGATTTCTTTTATTCTCTTGCATTTATATTTCAAAAATACAAAAAAATTGCAAAATTTCTTTAAAAATACAAAAATATTTCCATTTTACATTCTTGTAGTGTTACTTTGATTTTTGTTAATACTTTGATGAAGCTTTTATTGAAAAAGAGGATAGATCCCTTAATGAGGTACATGGTAGTGAGGATGAAAATTGTTTGAATGAGATCTCCATTGATCCTATTCCTATTTCACCCTCCTCCACAACCTTTTCAATTGACCTTTACAAAGATGAGTTGGGGATTGATGTTCATTCTTCTCCTCATTTATGTCTTTTCAATGAGCCTATTTTACAATATAATTTACCTTCTTTCCCCTTTAGGGATCAAGCTTTACTGACTTATGGCACTCCTACAATGTTCTTTATGGATAGGGATGATAATCCTCCTATTTGGGATGAACCTTTGGATTTGGATGTTGATTACTCTCTTCCTCATGAAACCATTGTGGATAATTCTACTTTTTGGGATGAACCCTTGGATAAAGACATTGATTTATTCCCTCCTCATGAAGAAACTTTGATACAAGAGGGTGATTTATTAATGGATGACATATTCTCTAAAACACACTCCCCTTATGTGAAAGAAGATGACATTATAGATCCTTAACCTCCATTTGGGATTCCTTCTAGTGATGAGGCATTAGTGGAGAAGGATATGAATTCCCTTAATGCTCTTCCTCTTAGTGATGATCTTATGGAGAATCAAGATCCTACTGTTAATAATGAGAACACTAAGAGGGGGGGTGTGAATCAATGTTCACTATATTTAATCTTTTTCACTTCACTCTTTAAACTTAACTTGAATGCTTAAGTACGAAAATGAACATTAACATAATCAAGAAAGATGAACTCAACAAATAACACCAATGTGGTTACAGGGAAACCCAAATAGGTAAAAACCCTAGTGGGAATTGACACCCACTAATAATATGTACCAGTGTCTTATGATCCTTGTTAGAAGATCCTTAACCCTGTTACAAGTTGTCTTTACAATCATTTTAGTACAGTGACCTTGTCAAGGATCGAACCCTATTAGGAATCTTTTGCAATAACCCTATTAGAGGTGGGACACACTATCCTAGAGCTCACTTCTCAAGTGGTGAAGGCTACAACCTTCTAATCTTAGATATACACGATATCTATTGGATGAACTGATGTTGTGACACTGCTTCTCAGATTAGTTCCTTTGATGTGTTGATGCTTTGACTTCTTGAAAATATCTAATACATCTTATCACTCTTCACACACTTCTGCTCTTCTTATCTCAACTCTATAACAACTTCCATATTTATTACAAAGGGCGCATCTCATATTTATATGCGCTACCAAAATAATTAACTAGGTTGGCCTATAACTGATTACATACAACACTTCCAAGTGAATTGGCTCAAGTGTGTTTACAAAAAAAATTAATTACATGTCTACAACCTAATTAAAATAGGTTCATATCCTTTACAAAATAATATTATAGTTTCTAATCAAATTACCAACAGTCAGCTATATACATTGTTCTTTTCTGGCGTTCACTAGTTGTACCTCTTCAACTATCTGTATCTTTGTCATATAGTCTCATCTGATCATGTGATCTTAGACTTAGCATTAATACATACATATAGACTTAAATTCAAGGGTAGATACCATAACTTGGTCATATGCACCTGCGCTGATTCTCTGAACTACTTGTTCTCTGCTAACTGTCTAGTCTTCTGTACTTAGCTAATTTTTGATCTTCCAATAATGTGCGTTGACTCCAAAACATTATATGACTTTGTTTCCATAATTAAAAAACTATATTAAGTCATATACAATAGTATAGTCAAATTTCCAAAAATCTCACCCTTTTTCATTGATGGCAACAAAGGAATATGGAAAAGTTACTATTTGTCCTCTTATACAAAAACTCTAACTTATATCTCCCTTAGTCTTATTACTATACATCTTCTTTACATATATATAACTCCATATTCTATACATACTCCCCCTTTGAAATTAATGAAAAAGGTGCTAAAAAATTGAATCCCTACAAGTACTTATAGGGAAAGTACATCTGGATATGCTATCTGCAAATTGTGGATCTCTTGCTTCCAGAATGAAATCAATGCATTGACTATTTGGAGATGGGTGCATAATTCATAAGTCAGCTTCTCCATCTTCTCCAAATCTGAGTTAGGACCTTGAACATATGTCACCATGGTGGCATTGATCTCCTTTATATTTTGATTGAGCACATCTAGGGAGGGCGCAAGAGCATTCCTGAGTTGTGTTCACATTGCCCCTATCTTGGACATCTCCTTCTCATCTTTTTCAATCTTGTCTAACTATCCTTGGTAGATATTATTACTCATGTTTACATCAATGGAGGGGTCTTCTACTAATTTCCTTACTTGTTCTATCATTTCTTCCACCTCTTGTATCTTCTTGATCATCAGTCAGCTTATCTTTGTCCATACAATCTGCAATGATCTTCCTACCATTTGCTACAAACTCTTTTAAGGATGCTTGACCAACCTTGAGTGAACTTAGGTCAAGTGAAAAGTTACTGACCAATTCACTAAGGCTCTTCTTCATATACTTCTTTTCTGAAACTAGGGATGCAAATTCTTCCAAGCTAGAAAAGTTTATCTTAAAATTTGAAAGAATTATGCTCACATCATCTACTGAATGAACCTTAGACAATTTCTTGTCTGAAGGTAGCAGGTTGTTCAACATCTTCAAAGACTCAACAAATAAGGGATTCCTCATCACTTGTTTCTCTTTGGCCTTCTTTATAGCTAAGACACTGATCTTGATTAGGTCTTCCTCTCCCCAAGAATCCAGACTAATGGTGTCTGGTGTCAAATTGACAATAATGATACAGAAGGAGTGATAGGAGTGCTATCCACTACTTCTTTCTTTACTCCAATTTTCATTTCAACAAATGGCTCATCTTTTGGTTCATTTCCTTTTACCTCTTCTTCTCCTTTTTCTGTCTCTTTCTCTTTTTCTTTTTGTGTTTCTTTTTCTTCTTCTTTTTCTATCTCTTTTTCTTCTTCACCTTCTTGTTGTATCTTGGGTGAATTTCCACCACATAGTGTTTCGACCTCTTATGTTCTCACAAAGGCTTCTTCAAATTTGTCCAACTCGTTATCTATGGATGCCATTACAATCTCAACATTATCAATAATGATAGTGCTATCCTTTAGTGACTTTGTTATGGGTACAGATTTTTATGCCTATGTAGGAGTTTCAACTGTAGGCGTTGAATCTTGAGGACCTTTAAATGGTACATTTGTGGTTTCTAACTCCTTGGCTACCTTTGTGGGTACTTGACATGTGGGCATAGTAGGTGGGTACATGTGCCTATTCAAAAAAAAATTCTCAAAGGCTTTTTCTCTCTCTTTTGCTATCAACTCAAAATTCTTATCCATTATGTGCAATGTCTTTAACTTTGTTCTTAGTTGCGGCTTCACCAAATCTAGTAATAGTGTTTTCTCTTCTAAGTAACACACCGATAGACTTTCATCTAGAATCTTCTCTCTTATCCTAAGATCTTCTTCAATAGCTTGTTTCTTCAAGGATTATGAGATGTTCCAAACATTGTCTGGAATGACTATTTTTAGTTCCAAGACTATCCTTTTTAACTTGATCATATGTTTTATGATCATGCCATGAATCTCTTACTTGTCAATTTCATTGTATTTTTCATAAAAAATTTCTATTTGATCCAATCTCCCTTCATAAAAAATCCTTGTAATCAACACTTTAAGACAAGGTTTGAAACCTACTTCTAGAGGTGCTTGAGTGTTCTTCTTGCTTCCTTTTTCTCATGAGGATGGATGACTAGTGTTGATTTCCTTCCTCCTGTTAGGCATTTCCTTATACTCTGGAGGAGTTGTAAGGTCAATTGTTTCCTTGGGTATAGGAGGGGTATTATCTATTTTACCCTTTGGATCATTAGACTTCTCCACTTTTACCTTCTTCAATTTTGGATCATTAGACTCTACCTCTACTGTAGATGCACTCTCAATTCCCAAAGAAATATTTTCTTGTCTTTCTTTGTCCAGGTCTACTTGAGTTACTCCATGAATTTTCAATATCTTAGAAGTATCCTTGGTTACTTTTATTTTAGTTGCTGCACTATTCAAAACATCATCAACTTTTTTGTTTTCTCTTCATAGGTCCCCCATCTTGGCTCATTATGGTCCTTAGGGGCTGATGGAAATACTTATGCATATGCGTCTAGGACTTGTTCATCAACCTTGTATCCAAGTGGGTAGATCCACTTTGTTCTTGGTTCCACTGCTTCCATACAAGCTACATCAGTTTCTACCATAAAGAAAATGCTATGTTTGTACTTTTCAGAAATGCTTTCTGGAATCCTGTATCTCATCGGCATTTTGGCCCTAAATATCTTCAATTCCAATGTTATGTAATCCTTTAGTGTACTCTCAGTAGTTTCCTTAAATTATATCTATGACATTGTAGGCATACTCTTGTCCAAATACAAATCTGACACCTTTTCAAGAATGTGGAAGTACATGTATATGATAAAAGACCCAAACCTGAATATTTTGGCCTTGTCATGTTTAGTGGTTTTGATGTTGTCTATCAATTGTGCGTGTGGGATCTCACATACATTAAACTCTCCATTTCCTCTCACAAGTCTTATTGTTGTAAGAATTGTGGTTTTTGGCACACTATTTTTTCTATGGTGTGTTGAAATCTATACCCTAGTATCATAGACATCAATTTGATGTCTTTTTCTTCTATAGGCTCTATAGTCATTCCGCACCTATCACTTCTTTATTTTCTTGTTTTCTCAACAAGTTTTCTCACATCTTTGCCTGCTAGAAGAATGACACCTTTCTTAGAGAGACCTATCATCTCATGAATTAGGTCACCAATAATCCTTACTGGAACTTCACCTATCTAGAATAGATCATCATGAATTCTTCTAAGAAAGATCTTTATCCACTTGGACTCATAAAACTCATATGTCATAGCATATTCAACTATGGGATGGTTCTCTAACTGCACAAACTCATCAAGGAAGGTTTTGTTTGGTTTCATCATGGTCTTAATGTGTGATCTAATTTTTTCAAGACATACTAGCTCCTTCTTACAATATATGTATGCACGGATGTCTTTGACATGCACAACACCCATAGGAGTGTGGGAGAATGCTCCTTCTAGGTCATCCAATGTAGATTTGAATGGATGCCTCTTAAATACATATATTTTCTTCTCTGTAACATTAGATACAATAGGAGTAGCCATCACTTACTTGCATATTTCTTTCCTAATGGTTACCAAGAACTTCTGAATCAGTGCGACGGAGTAGGGCTTCCACAATTGATCAAACACACTGCTTCATTGGTGAATCAATCTGCAATCCTTCACAATCAACTGCTAGGGCTTCTGTGCCCTTCAATCACTCTGAACTTGAATGAAATGAGTGATCTACAAGCTTATGTGTACTTTAAAGTAAAAATTCCACATTAATGCTTGCCGTGTAAACTAGACTTTCATTGAAAATATCCAACTTTCATTCTATTATCAATCAACTAGTATGCTCTTGCCCATAGGTTCTTCTAGTCTACAAAAGGTTAAATCCAAAGGCACATACTCTGAGAGTGAGTATACTAGCTGCATAGGGGTCTAGAGCTAAATTAGCTCCCCCTATGACCTTGAGGGCCTTTCATTTAGATGTAGAGGGTGTGTCCACTATGTATGCATCCAATAGATGCTCATCAACCTTATCCTTCTTTTCCTCTAACCAAATTATGCTCACATCTTTTGAAGCTTTCACAAACTTGACTTCTCCTTCAGTATCTAATATTAATTTTTTTGGCTTTTTAGGGATTTCTTGACCTTGCATTCTTGATCTACAAAACTTTGAGATGTGTCCAGCCTTGTTACAAGAGTGAAAAATAATTGGAGACCTTATATTTCTTGGTGCATTGGCATGGGTTACCATTTTACATTGTCTAGCTGAGTGACCATTATAGTTACATATCTTGACATGTAGCATTCTGAGAACTTCTTACTTTTGGTTGATTTTGATTTTTCTAATTATGTTGAGTCTTGTTCTTCTGACTTTCCTTACAATTCATAGCTCTATGACCAAATTTATTGCATGAATAATAGTAACCATTGAAAGGTCTTACCTCTTTACAGTTCCTTTCTATATGTCCATGATTGTTACATGCATAACAAGTTTAGTCTACTCTCTTGCGCTCATCTTTGGATGGTTAAAAATTATCTTTAGTCTAACTTCTAGTCTCCTTAGCATCTGTGGTGTCTTCTGGTGCTTTCATCCTTGCTCGCATGTCATCAATATGATTTTGTGCTTCATTGAATCCAATGCCGCTAGTATCTCCTTTAAGATTCCAATCATATAATGAGATTCTATCAAATCCTTTCTTGTGTGTAATTTATCAATTTGATTCTTTGCTTCTTTTAACTCAAATTCAAAGTTTTCTTCTCTATTTCTTAGCTCCAAGATTTCCATGTTTTCTTGCCTCAATTATTCATTTAGTTGAAGGTTCTCTTTGATCTGTTCATCATAGACTTCCTAATTTTTAGTTAACTTGTCATCCAACTCTTCAATTTGATCTTTTAGAGATGTGTTTTCTTCATTTAGATTTTTGACCACTATCCCTAAATCACTAGTAGAACATTCTTTTAAATCTTTTCATAGTCTTTTGATGATTGCTTGAGCATCACTGACTTTTTCTTTTAGTTCTTCAATTTCCTTTTTAGATCTCTCCAGTTCTTCAAGAGTGACTTCAAGATTTCTTTTCAAAAGTTTCATGTCTATTTTGAGCATGATCTCCTGAAGTGGTTAAACTTCTTTCTTGAGGACTAGAGCTCTGATACCAATTGTTAGGAATGGGAACACTGAGAGGGGGGGGTGAATCAGTGTTCACTATATTTAATCTTTTTCACTTTACTCTTTAAACTTAACTTGAATGCTTAAGTACTGAAATGAACATTAACATAAACAAGAAACATGAACTCAACACATAACACCAATGTGGATACAGGGAAACCCAAATAGGTAAAAACCCTGGTGGGAATTGACACCCACTAATAATTTGTACTAGTATCTTATGATCCTTGTTAGAAGATCCTTAAACCTATTAGAAGTTGTATTTACAATGCTTTTATTATAGTGGCCTTGTCAAGGGTTAGACCCTATTAGGAGTCTTTTACAATAACCCTATTTGGGGTGGGGACACACTGTCCTAGAGCTCACTGCTCAAGTGGTGAAGGCTACAAGCTTTTGATCTTATATACACACTATATCCATTGGATGAACTGGTATTGTGACACTTCTTGTTAGATCAATTCCTTTGATGTGTTGATGCTTTTAATTCTTGCAAAGCTCTAATACATATTATCAACTCTTCGCACACTTCTGCTCTACCTATCTCAACTCTATAACAACTTCCATATTTATTACAAAGGGCACATCTCATATTTATATGTGTGTACTCTAAATAGTGCACTTCTCTAAGTCATTATATCCAAGGGAATCCATGAGAGGGAAACCTTGAGAAAGCGACCTAGAGCTCCCTAAGTATGGGGTGCAAGGGTATTTTAAGTTTGCTCTCAGCTAGAGCTATTAAGCCTATAACCTTGCTAGTAAACCATGCAATGAGAGATTCAATGAAGAAAAGGGAAAGAATACCAATATCCACAAGAAATCTAAATGATAATGCAACGCAATACTATGCTAGAATGAAGATGCAAGCTAAGCTATAAAAATGAAAAATAGAAGTATTACAAATCCTTTCTAATTAAACTATGTGAGCTAATCTATAGCATAAAAGAAACTAGATTAAGAATGCAATGATAATGAAACTAAACTATGATGCAAGAATAAAAATGAAATGATGATGCAATGTTTCAATATGAGAGATCTAAGAATACCATAGCTCCAAAATGCCAAGATTGAGAAGCTCCAAGACTCCAAGATGCTAAGATGCCAAGACTCCAAGAGAATGAATCATGCAAAAGATGGATTATTTGCAAGAGATGGAAAAGATAAGTGATTAAGAATGAGCAGAGAGCCTCCTTTTAAAGGATTTTAGAAATGAATGGACGGTCAAGATTAAGAGGCAAAAATGAATTATCAAAGGTGGAAATTAAATCTTGGTTGATCCATGTGCTTAAGATTCTCAAGAGGCAAAATCAATGGACATGGTTAAGAGGCAAAATAGATATGTGGAAGAGATTAAGAGGCAAAAAGATATTCCACTCACCTTGAAAAGTGTGCATTCATGTGAAGACAAAAAGTCTTTTTCTTTTTCTTTTTATTTTATTATTTATTTATTGTTTTTAGAAAAGTGGTTTCCATTAAAAAGATTTTTTTAAGAGATTTTTAATTAATTAAAAGGGAGCATGTTCTCTTAATTAAATAAGCTTTTTATTTTTTAATTTTTTTCTCTTTTTATAAAATAAGAATAGTGTTTTATTTGTGCAACTTAGGATACGAGGAAAAGTGGGGGCTTTTTATTTATTAAAAGGGGAGAAAATATTCCTTTTAATAAATAAAGACTTAGGATGAAATGGTTAGCCCATAGAAAATAATTAAATAAATGATAGAACCAGGATTTGATCTAGAATAAGCAATTTATGATTTTAGCAAAAAGGGGCTAATGACCATTTTTAGGTGATTACATTTGCCCCTCTTTGAATAATGTGTGATCGATTTGGGAACACATTACGTCAAAGAATAGATCAGCCAAGAAGGCAACAGATAGCCAAGAAGGCAAGCAAATAGAAATCTGACTCCAAAGAATGAAGTGCGAAAAAATAGAAAATCATGCATGGTCAGCCTGGTAGCGACAATACTAAACACTTAGGAAAGAGATAGCCAATAAGATATGATGTGTCTACCCCCTCAAGATCGAAAGTGAAATTAGGTAGAGGGAAAGCAGAAGCAAGAGAGACATGATCAAATCACTAGAAATCATAATTGAAGAAAGAGAACAAAATAACCATTAAGCAGTGAAGGTATGCCCCACACATGGGACACGGGGCACGTACCTATCAGTCCCTCAACCTATAAACACCATGGAGAGAGGAGTTGAACTTGGGATTTGAAAGTGAATGAAAGACTAGAAATTGAGAGAGATGGGGATGAAGAGGTGAAGAATGCCCCAGCGAAGATCGAAGGATCAGGCCTCAAAAGGTTAGCCAATTGCATGAAAGAAGGAGAAAGATGATTTGGATGATCAAGGTAAATGTGGATTTTAGTTTCAATCCTGAAATGAATAGAAAATGATGTGATATGAAAGACAAGAAGTGAAAGACATAATCAAGAAGAAGTGAAAGGCGAGCGCAGTTGATTAACAAGTCCACGTAAGATGAAAAGAGAGCTCTCTCCATATGCAAGATGCAAAACTAATCTAACATGAACCTAAGAATGCAAACTACATGAAAAGTGGTTTACTTGCAAGGTTACAAAGCCAATAGACATCTAATTATCATCATCAAGCATTATTGGTAGTGTCAGAAGATCATACAATGCACACTAGCATAACTATGTGAATATGAATATGATCTTTATCAGATAGGAATGTGGAAATCCCACCTAGGCATCAAAGACATGTAGGTCAAGATAACTAGCATAGTGAGATTACCTAAGTTTGATATGGCAAGATTATGCTAGCATCAAGACACATGAAAAGTCAGGATAGCTATAAGCATGCAATTGCGAAATAGTCAAAGGATAATACCTTGTAGGTCCATAGTGTCAAGTAAGACCAGCATAAATGCTCATGATAATTAGGACCAACAAAATATACCCACAAGTAGAAAAAGCAATAAAACATGTTCTCATTCCCTCAGTCTTCTAGCTATGCATCATCAAAAATGATCATAGGGGGAGAACACTCAGCAAAGAAATCATCATAGACATCACGCAAAGAAATAAAGTCAAACAAATCTCAGCAAGTCAAGTGCGTGTGTGTAGGTCATAGAATCAAACTTTGAGTATCACATCTACAAATGAGAAATATCATATCATACTAGACTGTAGGGTAGGACATCTGATAAATGTTGAGAAACACTCGACGCAAGGGTAGTGTTGAAAAACATAGTTTGAACCAAGTTGCCCAAGAAACCCTAACGCACAAAGAGACCCAAGATAAGCTCAAAACAATAGATGCCCCCTAGACTAAGACAAGAGTCAATTCTAGGCTAGGAGAGGCAAAGCAAAAAGTGGAGCGAATGAGCACTGTGCAAGATTGATAGACATAGGTGCAAGGGTCTCAAGCAGCGCCTGTTTCTAGGTTTTCGCTACTTGATAGATTTATTGCAATTTTTTTTAGGACTTTTTATAATTTTTATTTTTTTTGTATTTTTTCTACCAAGGTGCCTGTTTCTAGGTTTTCACCAAGGCACTTTTTCAATTTTTTTTAAAAAATTTTTTAAAAATTTTTTTTATTTTTTTGGTGAGACATCAAAGCACCTATTTCTAGGTTTTCACTAGGATGCTCTTTTTTTTTTAGTACTTTTTATGCTTTTTAGGATTTTTTCAGCATCATATATGAATTTTTTTGGAGTTTTTCAAGATCAATAAAAATATGTACAAAGAATGCCCCAGACAGAAATAGGCATCAAGAATCTGCTTCCTCTGATGTAGAGAACTGATAGGCCCCAGGCCTAGATGCTATAGCTATGATGATAGGAGGTCTCAACCAGTTTGACCAATAATAACCAGCCCTAAGCAATGTTTGAGCTAGCGGAGGATCGTCAGAATGTGATCCACATATGCCATCGTGGATTTCAGCTAGCACTTTTTCTGACTCTTCTATTTCTAGACACTTAAGGAGAGTTCCATCTAGACCCTTCCTATACAAGTCACTAGAGACAAAGGAAAAGTGTAAGGGATGGCAAAAAGAATGGCGTGGTGGATTGCCAAGAGGAATATGAGGTGGAATACATGAAAAGATGGTAGGATTGTAAGATTTGTGAGCAGGATAGCGTAATTCATCCACCAGGAACTTGAAGTGAGATTTATGCCTTTTCATTCGTAAGATGGATGTTGAAGTAACCAAGGCATTAGCAACTTTGTTCTCAACTTTAGGAATGGGCTGAAGTATACCAGATATGAGATCATGCTTGAAGTAGTGCACCATTTTTTTGTAGAGAATCAGCTTGTCATCTTTTATTTGGGAATCATTATTTTTGAGAAGATTTTTATTTTTACTTTTCTTAGGTTTGGATACCGCCACAATGTGGTTTTCACCATTTGACCATTGCTCTTTTCTTTTGATTCGATGCTTGTGATACTTGATTGCTGATTCAATCTTTTTTGTTGCTAGTTCGTTGGTGGAAGAAGTAATAGGTGTTGATGCGAGATGAAATGAAGTGATTGGTTCAATAGCATTTATGTGAGGGGTGTCATCTCTAGTAACAAGAGAGGTTGAGTCTATAAGGTAGGCTCCAGAAGTAGCTAGATCTAGATTTGTCATAGAAGGACCAACGTAGTCGACTAAGGCAATATAGGGAACAAACTCATTAGACCCGACATAAGACTCATCAACTACGTCAAGTGGGTTATGAGAGGTATGAACTACATCAACATACATATCTGTCATGGAAGAATCTTTTGGAAAAGGCTTAAGATGCCAAGAAGTAGAGATACTCATGTCATTAGGTGAGAGATCACCTCTTTTTAGTAGTCATGCAATGTTGCGATGTTGTCTATCATAGTACAATGATTCTTTAGGCACATAGGTTCTAGACATAGAGGCCTTAGCCATATCATCAATAGATATACATGCTTCTCCCCAAAGAAGTGAAGTAGAAGGAAGATCATCTCCCATTTGAGCCATAGTGTGTAGTGGTGACTCATCTGTATTTGTGTCTGAATTACTAAGCATGGGAATATTTTTGGAATCTTCTCTATAGATCCACTCTTGAATAGCTTGTTCTTCTCTTTCTACTTCTAAAGGAATGGATGAAGGAACAAAAGTATCAAAGATCACCATAGCAAAAGTGGAAGGCTTCATTTTATCAGAAGGTTTCCCATATGACCTAGGAGAAATAGGTATAGAAGCAAAGGAATCCAGCGTATTTCACCCATACCAAGGCTCATCATCTTAAGTGTTTTCTCAGTAGCAACTAGAGACGTACTAGCATCAACAGAAGGCTCATTGTGAGGAACAAATTTTTCAGTAGCAGCAAGAGCATTAATAGCAATAGTATGGTCTCCAGGAATCACAACTTCAGTGCCATTGTATGGAAATTTGACGCACTAATGATAAGTGGAAGGAACAACCTGCATGTCATGGATCCAAGGATGAACCAAAAGAATTTTATATGCAAGTGGAATGTCCAATACTTGGAAGTTAATATCTTTTGTGATAGGGCCCACTCAGACAGGCAACGTGACAAGACCTTTGGAAGATCTTTCCACTTCATCATAAGCTTTTATAGTAATCTTCTTCTTAGAATCCATAACAAATTTTGACAAACCCAATTGTTGTATGACATTGAAAGAAACAATATTTAACCCTCCACCATTGTCTATCAGAACTCGGTGGACTCGGGTATTGTAGACTAGAACTTCAATGTGTAAAGCTAGATTATGTGGGTGAGCAATAGATATGTCATCTTCTGTAGAAAAGGAGAGAGATAGCGGAGATGAAATGTGGTTGACCATAGCTTGAAATTGATCTAGATCAATGTCATTGGGAACATGTGTTGTATGTAGAGCCTCATCAAGAATCTCTCTATGTGAAGGGGATAACCAAAGCAAATCAAGGATAGATATATGTGCTGGTGTCTTTTGCAAATGTTGGACAAGATCATAGCTAAGGGTGGCTGAAGGAGCCACTTGATTGGAAGGAAAAGCTTTCTTGGGATCTTGCACAGTTTTAAGGACAATCTTGGCTTGCCCCCTAGTAACAGCATTCAGTGTCTCACTTCGGGAAGATGAACTACCATGTGTTTGCAAGACCAACTTTGGCTTACCATGATTGGCTCCATTATCATCTTGATACCTCATCATTAGAACACTCTCAATGGGCTCTACCATGTTAATCATAGGCATATTATAAGGATATGTGTAATTGATCTTTGCATCATGATTCTTCTTATGTGTTTGAGAGTTTTCCCCCTTATCATGCTTAGGTAGAGGATCTTTGAAAGTTGTGTGATCAGAATTTTTAGTTAAGCCATCAGTGGAGATTGTGCCATTCTCAATAAGATCCTAAATATCATCCTTAAGTGTTAGGAATGAATGCAAATTATTTTGGTAGTCATTCTGTAGCTTTTGTTGTTGCATTCATGACTTGGATTGTCATTGATGTCAACATAGTGATATTCTAGATATTAGTAGGAAAGTAGGTACAATTTTGTTTTGTGCACATGTTGTATTGTAGATTGGCCTTTTCAAAATTAATGGTATGTTCTTTTGTGTTTTATTAACCTATGGTTAACAGTGCAAAAATAAATTCATTCATTCATGAGAGTTATGAGCATTTTGGTAAAAGCAGTGTTTAGACAGTGTTTCTGTGAAGTGATTTTTGGAAATCAGAGGATATCTCTTAGCTAGGATGGAATATGATTTTGTGTAGTTAAAGGGATGTTCAAGACTCATTAATGATGATGTGGTTCATAGCATAAACTTTGAAGATATGTTTGGAGAAAGTTACAGTATCTGGAAGCCGATAGTTTTATGTGAAATTTTGTGTGTAGCATGTAGAATTTATTATTTTGTAATTGAGGACTAACTCATTTGTAATTATTTGAGTTTGGTATATAAGAAGGAATTTTTTCCTTATTGCAATATGTACTATGAAGGTTGAGATGCGAATATATGCATGAAGTGAAGAAAAGAGCTAATTCAGTGATGAAAGAAGACTTGTGAGTAAAGAGATCTGGAATTGTGATCTTGTGTAGCAGAGAGTGCAGTTTTGGAAAAGTGTGAAGGAGGTAATATATTTCATATTATTCTATTGAATAAATCTAAGATCTTTTGGACAGTGGGTTCAAAGATCTTGCCTTGAAGTTGTTTGGGCAGTGGGTCCTTCTGTCTTCCATAAACTCTTAACCAGGTTAGAATCTTTTAACAGGGATTTATATGTACTAAAAGTATTTCATAAGACTCCTAACAGGGTCCATCCTCTAACAAGGAACTTTCATATTAGTGCATCATTTTATGGGCATCATTCCCACCGGGGTTTACTCTTTTCAAGAGGTTCCCTAGTCAACATATCTTGTGTTATTATGCAATTGTGTATGGTTATCTTTCTATGGTTGATTAGTATATTAATTATATTGTTTAAAGTAGTTGAATGGTTAAATTATTAGATAACTGATTCACCCCCCCCCCCCCTCTTAGTTATCTTGGGGATCTTTACTTTCTAACAGTTGGTATCAGAGTAGCAGGTCCTTGAAAGAAAAGTTTAACAAGTTAAGGAGATCCATGGCGAATTTTAGAAAAGAAAGCCCTAAGTTTGATGGAGTAAATTTTGACAGTTGGAAAGAAAAGATGAAGACTCATCTATTATGTTTAGGACCAAGTTATTGGTTGATTACAAAGAGTGAGAAAACTATCATTGAGGAAGACAATCTAGAGGCAGGAACTAAAGATGAACTAGATCTATTCATGTGTAACATACTTGCAAGAGATGCACTTTTGTCAGCACTACTGGAGAATGAATATATCAGGTAAGATGTTTGAAAATATCTCATGCAATTTGGAAAGGTTTACATTCTACTTTTGAAGGTGATGAACATGCAAAGAAGGCTAGATTACATAATTGGATTTGTGCATTTGAAGATATCAGAATGATGGAAGATGAATCTATTAGAAGCTATATTGGTAGGATGTTTGAGATTGTAATAGGAATAAAGTCTTGTGGAGGTGATAAGATAGAGAATGAAGTGATATGGAAAATTCTGAGAACTTTGACACCAATATTCAAGTAGACAACATAGATGATTGAAAAAGTGATACCTTGTACATCAAAATTTTCAAGAGAGACTCTTCTTGGAAGATTAGAAATAGCAAAGATGAACTTGAGATTATTAGGAGAGCTACCTAGAATGGAAACAACATTTAGTGCTCTTAACATTAGACCTACAAGAAGTACTAGTGTGAATGGAGATTATGCCAGCAGTACCAGATCTAAATCTGAGGAAGATAAGAAGATTGAAGAAGGTATTGCATTACTTGTAAAAAGAGAACTAGATGGTAAGAAAATCTTTAAATGTTGGACTTGTCAAGAATATGGTCATTTTGCATCTAAATGTCCTAAAAGAGTTAAGAAGTATAGAAGCAACTTTAAACCTAGGAGATCTAAAGAATGTTATTATGCAAATGATGAAGATCTTGAAGCAGGAATTGAAAGACATTTAAGTGATAGTGATAATGATAACTTTGAGGAAATAGGATTTGTAGCAATTAAAGAAGAAAGTTCTGAATCTGATAAAAGGGAAGAAAAAGCATTAGTTTCTCAAGTTGAAAAGAAATCTGATTGGATTATAGATAGTGGTTGTTCACATCATATGACTGGAGATAAAAGAAAGTTTGTTAAATTAGATAATTATGATGGAGGAATTGTTAGGGTTGGTAATAATGCACCTTGTTTGATTAAGGGTATAGGATCTATTACTCTTGAAGGAAAAAATAACACTGATGATGTTTACTTTGTTGATGGATTGAGACATAATCTACTAAGCGTTGGACAATTGGCTGATAAGGGTTATCAAGTTTGGTTTACTGAGAAAACTTGTGTGATAAAAGATAAAGATGGAAATCTGATTGGAAAAGGATCCAGAACTAGAGGTAATGTATTTCAATTGAATCCTACTGAGATGACATGTTTGATAACTAAGATTGATGATAGTTGGTTATGGCATAAAAGGTTTTGTTGTATAAACTTTGATAATATTGTCAAGGCGAGCACTACACTTGCGGTAAGAGATTTACCTTGAATTATGAAACCTACTAATATGATTTGCAAAGAATGTATGACGGCAAAGCAGGAAAGGAGTTCATTTCCCAACAAGAAGTTCACATCGACAGAGAAGCTAGAGATTGTTCATACAAACTTGAGTGGTCCTACTAGGACTAGAGGATTCTATGGAGAAAGGTATTTTATGATTCTTGTTGATGATTTTACAAGGATGATGTGGATTGCATTTTTGAAAGAAAAATCTGAAGCATTTGATAAATTTAAGATAATGAAAAGCAAAATTGAGAATGAATCTGGAATGAAGATTCAGTGTCTAAGATATGATAGAGGTGGTGAATTTACATCTAGAGAGTTTAACACCTTTTGTGAAATGAATGGTATTAAGAGACAACTTTCAGCCCCTAGAACACCAGAACAAAATGGTATTGCAGAAAGAAGGAACAGGTCAATAACTGAAGCAACAAGAGCTATGTTGTTTGAAAATGATTTGGCTAAGACTTTTTGGAGAGAAGCAGTGAACATAACAGTATACACTATGAATAGAGTACAAATCAAAGAAGATACAAACAAGACACCTTATGAATTATGGTTTGGACATGCACCCTCAGTTAAGTATTTTAGAATTTTTGGAAGTAAATGTTATATAAAGAGAGATGATGATATAGGAAAATTTGATCCTAGAAGTGATGAAGGAATATTTCTTGGATATTCTTTAAAAAGCAAAGCATATAGATGTTATAACAAAAGAACTAAGACTATTGTTGAAAGTGCAAATGTAAAAGTTGATGAGAAGTTTAAAATTCAGGAAAGAATGCTTGATTATGAATCTGATGGACAAGCACAACCTCAGCCTAACATTGAAAATATAGAATTATTTTTTGAAACTAACAGTGATTTGCTGAATGAAAGTCATACTGAAGAAAATAGAGAAGAAAATAAAGAAGAAAGTAGAGAAGAATCTACAGCTGGAACTAGATCAGTAACTATGACACCTAACAGGTATATTTTGAGACATCACCTTGTTGAGCAAGTTATTGGAAGTTTAGACAGAGGAGTTTGCAATCAAAATAAGGTACATTTATGTTTGATTTCTCAAATTGAACCTAAGACTAGTAATGAAGCTTGTGAAGATGAACATTGGATTAATGCTATGAAAGAAGAACTAGAGTAGATTGAAAAAAACAAGACATGGGAATTGGTCCGTAGACCTGAAGACAAGAATGTGATTGGAACAAAGTGGGTATTCAGAAAAAAGATGAATGAACAAGGAGAAGTGATAAGAAACAAAGCAAGATTGGTATGTAAATGATATTCGCAATAAGAAAGAATTAACTATGAAGAAACTTTTGCACCTGTGGCCAGACTCAAAGCAGTGAGAATGTTTCTAGCATATGCAGCTTACAAGAAATTCAAAGTGTATCAGATGGATGTGAAATCATCATTTTTGAATGGTGAATTGGAAGAAGTCTATATTGAGCAGCCTGAAGGTTTTCCTTTGACACAAGAAGGAGATATGGTATGTAAGTTAAAGAAAGATTTATATGGATTAAAACAAGCACCTAGAACCTGGTATGCAAGATTGGATAAGTATTTATTGAAATTGGGATTTATAAAAGGAACAACAGATAGTAACTTATACACAAAAGAAATTGAGAATGGTCTATTGGTTATAGTTATATTTGTTGATGATATTATCTTTGGAGGAGAAGATGAAGCTAGTGACAAATTTGCAGATGAAATGAAGACTGAATTTGAGATGAGCATGATTGGAGAAATGAAATATTTTTTGGGATTACAGATAACACAAAGCAAGGAAGGTATATTTGTAAGTTAGACTAAGTATTTGAAGGACTTATTGAAAAGATTTGGAATAAAAGATTCTAAACCTATTGGAACACCTATGGTAACTGGACATAAGTTATCTAGCGAAGATGAGACACCAGTAGTTGAGCAGAAAAAATACAGATCTATGATTGGAGGATTGCAGTACTTGACACATACAAGACCTGATATAACACATTCAGTTGGGATTGTAGCAAGATTTCAAGTAGAACCTAGAGAATCACATTATGCAGCAGTAAAGAGGATACTGAGATATCTGAAAGGAACAATGGATTATGGATTATGGTATGAGAATTCTAATGATTTTACTTTATGTGCCTATACTGATGCAGATTGAGGAGGCAACATTGATGAAAAGAAAAGCACTAGTGGTGGAGCCTTTTTTCTTGGAAGAAAATTGGTCTCTTGGTTAAGTAAGAAGCAAAATTGTACTTCACAAAGTACAACAGAAGTAGAATATGTTACAGCAGCAAATAATTGTAATCAGATTATTTGGATGTAGCAGATGTTGAAGGATATTGGAATAAAGTTTGATGAGCCTATTGTTATACATTGTGATAACACCAGTATAGTGAGTATGTCAAAAAATCCTATTTTACATTCTAAGACTAAACATATTGAGATCAAGTATCATGTTGTAAGAGAGAAAGTTGCAGAAAAAGAAGATTGGAGTACATAAGCACAAAGGAATAGATAGCATATATATTTACAAAACCTTTACCTAAGGATACATTTGTGTATCTAAGAGGTATGCTTGGGGTTATGCCCCAACTTGTTTTTGAGAATTGATGTAGATGATTGCATCCATCCAGTGGTATATGAGCCATATCTTTCTTCTAGATTGGATGTTAGAACTTCCTCTATGGGGGAGTTTATGAGCTGAGTCATGAGGACTCTTGTTATTGTATTTTTCTAAAAAGTTTCTTTTGACATTAAGTTGTTGTTGACTTAGTGATGGAATTTCTATCATTGATGTCAATGGGGGAGAGATATACATGAAAAACATTGTGGATTGTATGAGAGAGCTGAATAGTAAAATGAAGCAGAATTTAATTTGATATTTTGCAGTGATGTTGAAGTATTAGATTTTTGGAACATTGGATGTTTTTCATCTATGTTTCCATCAATGCCAATGGGGGAGATTGTTAAGAATGAATGCAAAGTATTTTGGCAGTCATTTTGTAGTAGTTGTTGTTGCATTCATGACTTGGATTGTCATTGATGTCAACATAGTGATATTCTGGATATCAGTAGGAAAGGAGGTACAGTTTTGTTTTGTGCACATGTTATATTGTAGATTGGCTTTTGTGCAGTTGATGGTATGTTCTTTGGTGTGTTATTAACCTATGGTTAATAGCACAAAAATAAATTCATTCATTCATGAGAGTTATGAGCATTTTGGTGAAAGCAATGTTTAGACAGTGTTTTTGTGAAGTGATTTTTGGAAATCGGAGGATATCTCTTAGCTGGGATGGAATCTGATTTTGTGCAATTAAAGGGATGTTCAAGAATTATTAATGATGATGTGGTTCACAGTGCAAACTTTGAAGATATGTTTGGAGAAAGTTACAGTATCTGGAAGCTGACAGTTTTATGTGAAATTTTGTGTGTAGCGTGTAGAATTTATTATTTTGTAATTAAGGACCGACTCATTTGTAATTATTTGAGTTTGGTATATGAGAAGGAATTTTTTCATTGTTGCAATATGTACTGTGAAGGTTGAGATGTGAATATGTGGATGAAGTGAAGAAAAGAGCTAATTCAGTGATGAAGGAAGACTTGTGAGTACAGAGATATGGAATTGTGATCTTGTGTAGCAAAGAGTGTGGTTTTGGCACAATGTGAAGGAGGTAATATATTTCATATTATTCTATTGAATAATTCTAAGATCTTTTGGACAGTGGGTTTAGAGATGTTGCCTTGAAGCTATTTGGGCAGTGGGTCCTTTTGTCTTCCATAAACTCTTAACTGGGTTAGAATCTTTTAACAAGGATTCAAAATCTCCTAATAGGGATTTATATGTACTGAATGTATTTCATAAGAATCCTAATAGGGTCCATCCTCTAACAAGGAACTTTCATATTAGTGCATCATTTTGTGGGCATCATTCCCACCAGGGTTTACTCTTTTCAAGAGGTTCCCTAGTCAACATATCTTATGTTATTGTGCAATTGTGTATGGTTTTCTTTCTATGGTTGATTAGTACATTAATTATATTGTTTAAAGTAGTTGAATGGTTAAATTATTAGATAACTGATTCACCCCCCCTCTCAGTTATCTTAGGGATCTTTACTTTCTAACATTAAGCTTAAAACAATTGTCTGTCAGATGTCCCTTGTTTTTGTGATAATGACAATAAGAATCCTCTCACCACCAATCAAGCCTATTTATCAAATCCTAGTTACTAGGTTTATCAGGAAGCATAAGATATCCATTATCAACCAAAGTCTTAAGGATCACATCATAAGGTTCTGCCAACATGGTATAGACTCACTTTCAAAATGACTTCTTAGGCTTATCTGCATATTGAGGTTTAGGAGCACTGTGAGCATTGGTAGCTTCTTGTTGTTTTGCTACATAGATAGCATTGGAGAGATTGAAAGCATGCTCTTTAGCTTTAGGAGCATCAATAACCCCATCATTAACAACATGCTTATTTTTATTCCAAGGTTTGTTCTTGTCTTTGCCATTGCCTTTAGCATCTTTATTAATAATAATATCCCCTTTTATTATAGCTACATCCTCAATTCGATATGCACTTTCAACCATGTCATTGAAAGAAGAGAATAGTTATTTCCTTAAATCATAATATAGCTCAGGCACAAGAGTGTTGATGAAAATGTCAATCTTTTCTCTCTCGGGTAACTGACAAGGATACCTAGAATACAATGACCTCCAACATTCTAATTAAGTTGAAAATGGCTCACCTTGATGTTGTCTTAGATTACTAAGATCTATCATGGTGACAGGTTGTTGGATGTTGTAAGAATAATGTTGGGTAAATCGCTAAGCCAACTCATCAAAAGTCTTAAGAGGTGGTGTCAATTTTGCAAACCATTCTAAAGCTTGGCCTCTTAAGCTTTGAGGGAATAATCATAGAAGAAATGTGTCTTCATGAAGAAAGTCCATACTAAGAGCATAAAAGTGATGCACATGGTCTTGGGGATCACTATTTCCATCATAGTTGTCATATTTGGGAACCTCAATATCCCTAGGAAATGGGACCATCTATAGACTTTTATCAAAAGGAAGAGCACAAATTGATTCTACAAAAGAGACCTTTGGAGGCTCTCTTTCTATTGCCATTTGGGTAAGGTGTTGATTTGTCCAATGTAGTTCTTCTTGAAGGACTTCCAATTTAGTTGGTATTCTTTGTTGGATAATTTGTCTGACATCATAGCTAGGAGGAAGCTTGTATCCTCTAGAAGTCATATATTGAAAATATTGATTGCCATTACACTCTAAAAGCTTATGCATCATTTTTTGGGAGACCATATCTTGTTCAAATCTCATAAGATCCTCACTAGAAATCTCATCATTAGCCTCTGCCTCATGTTGAGAGGGAGGAGGCCTATGAGGTGAAGAAGGCATACCAAAAGTGGGTCTTGGAGGAAATCTTGGTGGCGTGTTGTTGCCATTATTGTCATTAAAAAGTGTTCGATGCTCAAAGTTACTAGTCTCAGGTTGCTCATAAGACATTCATCTAGAAGTCATGTGCCTAGAAGCATCCATCCTTTGTTGATTGTGTTCTTTGTCTAAGCGCGCTTGGTTATCCTTACACTCAAAGTGTTCTTGCAGGCATTGAAAATTTTCTTGTTTAGTCAAAGTGAGTGAGACACTGTCTATGTTTTTGGGGGTCTTGAATGCAGAAAAGAGGAAACCTCCTTTGTACCATGGGGTAGCCTTAGAATCCTCAGATTGGTTAGAACTAGAACTATTGTTGCTAATGGGCACTCATGAGCATCTAGCTGGAGAAGGTAACTTTGTATAAGTGGATGGAGAGTGATTCTCCTGCTCAAATTAAGACCGAGTTGTAATCGGCATGAAAAGAGATGTTGGTTGACTAATAGAATGAGACAAAGTTTCTCAAATTTGAGATAAGAAAGCTAATAAAGATGACTTGTCAAAGTAGAACAATAGAGAGAGATGGCTTGTCAAAAGTGCTCAAGCACTTACAACAATCAATTGACTAAAGCCGAGCAGTGAGCAAGAAGCTCAATAAGCAAGTAGCTAGAGAGGTAACCGTGATGTGACAAGTGATCAAGAGTAGCATTTGTTAAGCTCAAATCCAATAGTTTTAGCTCATTTATTTCAGTCTATAACAATTCTGAGCATGCAGATAACAAGCCAGCTTCAGATAAGAACAAGAAAAAGACACTCTATAGTAGGTTAAAATGCAAGTTTAGCAGCTCTGGATTGCAACAGCAACAAGACAGCAAAAAGGTTCTGGGCGACACTTTCCAAGAAAGTGGGGTGAAATGTTGTGTGACAATTCTTAGAATAGGATGTGACACTATCCCAGGGTCATATGACTCTATGACCAGTGAACATAAAAATCTTAGTTTTGAAGCATTTTAAAAGATCAAGTATATCAATAGATTTTTATCATTGATCAAGCACATAAGATAGCAATCAAGGAGTTCAAGAAAGAAATTGTCTTCAAACAATGAGCAAGGGGCAACACAACCTTACACATGAACAAGAATAGTGACTTAGTATTTCTACTGCTTAAAGATTCTACTTGTGTATGTTCTTGAAAATGTTTTAGCAGGCACTTAGAACACAACAACATCCTATCAAGCTATCTACATGGATATACATGGCTTTCTAAGAGGAGTCCTCAATATACACAAGGTACGTGAGGCCCAAATCCATAGATGAGAAGAATCCAAAATCACACAGTCGGGGGGAGATGGTAACCCAAATCTCCTCCTTCACTTCTGAAAGGTATAAAGTTCTTTGAGGCTTAGCCAAGAGTGATATCAAACTCAATTCCCAAGAGAGGTGTCTTTTAATTCACCACCCACTATTTATACTCCACCGAAACATAGGAGTTAAGGTCATCCCTTGAGGTGGTGTGTCCCCAAGTAGGCCTTCTAGAAATAACAAGGTAAGAAATTCACTATCAAAAGTATTTAAAGCACTAAAGGTGGAACACTTAACTCTTCAAGTAAATGTGAAGTGAGTCTAAAAGTGGAACATTTAACTCTTCAAGTGAATGTGAAGTGAGTCCACAAGGTGGAACATATAACTCCTCACACAAACTCAAAGTGAGTCCAAAAGTGAAACATTTAACTCCTCACACAAACTCAAAGTGAGTCCACACCTTTGAAAACTAATGAGATCAAGAAAGCATAAAAGGGAGAACTTTGTGGAACACTTAATGCTCTTTTTTAAGTAGACCCCTCCCCTATGTATGAATGCTGACCTTGCATCCAAAGGGTGGTAATGAGGGGCGATTAGAAATAAGCAAGTCCAACACCTAATTTACTAACAAGATTAATCAAAAGTACTCCAAATTTGCTTATCAATACTACTCACAAATGAAAACGGGTTGAACAATGGAATATTTAACTTTCCAAGCAAACATAGAGTGAGTCCACAAAGTGGTGCATTTAACTCCCTATGTAAACAAGGAATGAATCCATGCCCTTAATCACTCAATGCGATATTTGATATTGGAACCAAGAATTACTTAAGGTTTAAACACAAGCATTCACTTACACAAACTTGTAAAAACAAATCTATGTTCTTTCATTTCCCATTAAGAGCATCAATTGAAATGTGTTCTATGAAAGCATGTAAACACTCAAGCCAAACACATGAGAGGTTCAATTTTAATCCCAAAATCCAAATGTTGTAGAGATGGAAAAAAGTACCTCAAGCAATTTTAAACATTTTCCATGAAAGCAAGAGCACCTTCAAAACAACTTGTTAGACCAACAAGAGGTTAGGAAAACCAAGCCAAAACTAATCCAAAAAATTGACGGAAATGCAAAAATGAAAGGACAAAGTTAAACTACTCTGCCCCGTGGTGGGCGGAAAAAATGTGTACTCTAAATAGTGCACTTCTCTAAGTCATTGTATCTAAGGGAATCCATGAGAGGGAAACCTTGAGAAAGCAACCTAGAGCTCCCTAGGTATGGGGTGCAAGGGTATTTTAAGTTTGCTCTCAGCTAGAGCTATTAAGCCTATAACCTTGCTAGTAAACCATGCAATGAGAGATTCAATGAAGAAAAGGGCAAGAATGCCAATATCCACAAGAAATATAAATGAGAATGCAATGCAATACTATGCTAGAATGAAGATGCAAGCTAAGCTATAAAAATGAAAAATAGAAGTATTACAAATCCTTGCTAATTAAACTATGTGAGCTAATCTATAGCATAAGGGAAACTAGATTAAGAATGCAATGATAATGAAACTAAACTATGATGCAAGAATAAAAATGAAATGATGATGCAATGTTTCAATATGAGATATCTAAGAATACCATAGCTCCAAAATGCCAAGATTGAGAAGCTCCAAGACTCCAAGATGCTAAGATGCCAAGACTCCAAGAGAATGAATCATGCAAAAGATGGATTATTTGCAAGAGATGGAAAAGATGAGTGATTAAGAATGAGGAGAGAGTCTCCTTTTAAAGGATTTTAGAAATGAACAGACAGTCAAGATTAAGAGGCAAAAAAGAATTATCAAAGGTGGAAATTAAATCTTAGTTGATCCATGTGCTCAAGATTCTCAAGAGGCAAAATCAATGGACATGGTTAAGAGGCAAAAAAGATATGTGGAAGAGATTAAGAGGTAAAAAGATATGTGGAAGAGATTAAGAGGCAAAAAGATATTCCACTCACCTTGAAAAGTGTGCTTTCATGTGAAGACAAAAAGTCTTTTTCTTTTTCTTTTTATTTTATTATTTATTTATTATTTTTAGAAAAGTGGTTTCCATTAAAAAGATTTTTTTAAGAGCTTTTTAATTAATTAAAAGGGAGCATGTTCTCTTAATTAAATAAGCTTTTTATTTTTTAATTTTTTTCTCTTTTTATAAAATAAGAATAATTTTTTATTTGTGCAACTTAGGATAAGAGGAAAAGTGGGGGCTTGAAATATTCCTTTTAATAAATAAAGACTTAGGATAAAATGGTTAGCCCATAGAAAATAATCAAATAAATGATAGAACTAGGATTTGATCTAGAATAAGAAATTTATGATTTTAGCAAAAAGGGGCTAATGACCATTTTTAGGTGATTACAATATGCACCACCAAAACAATTAACTAGGTCAGCCTATAACCGATTACATAAAATGCTTCCAAGTGAATTGGCTCAAGCGTTTTTACAAAAAAAGTTAATTACATGTCTACAACCTAATTACAATAGGTGCATAGCCTTTACAAAATAATATTATAATCGCTAATCAAATTACCAACAGTCGGTTGTATACACTATTCTGTTCTGGCATTCACTGGCTATACCTCTTCAACTGTCTGTATCTTTGTCATATGATCTCATATGATCATGTTCTCTTAGACTTAGCATGAATACATACATATAGGATTAACTTCAAGGACACGTGCCATAACTTGGTCATACGCACCTACGTTGATGCTCTGAACTACTAGTGCTCTGCTAACTTTATAGTCTTCTGTACTTAGCCAATTTCTGATCTTCTGATGATGTGTGTTGACTCCAAAACATTATATAACTTTGTTTCCATAATGATAACAATATATTAAGTCATATACAATAGTATAGTCAACTTTCCAACACCTACCTCGTCTCCTCTTAGGATATCTTATTTTCTTCCCTCGTGTGAATCTATTTGTAGTGTTGAGATAGCTAACATAGTTTATCCAGAACCTTTGTGGACTATCAAAGTTTGTCCTTTCATTACTATCAAAGGTAAACCTATGGATTCTTTAGATTATTTCAATGATCAAGATTTGATAGCTCACACCTATCATACAAGGAATAACATTCAACCTAATCTAGTGGTTTCTACTTCTTTACCACATTCTCAATCCATCATTCCATCTTATCTTACATGTTCTCAAGATCACCATGATATTGCTCAAGATGTGGCTAAGAAGGTGAATGTTAAGTTAATGGATTCTAAGAAGAAATTATTTAAACCTATGACAAAATATTCTCTCTCCAAGTACAAATATACTCTTCACTATAGTAATACATATTTACTTGTTGATTATGTGCATTTCAAGATATATATTATAGAAAGAGTTGCTTTAGGAATTATATCTCACTCTTGTGTGGTATTACAATTTCCTCATAATTTTGCCCCTCATTTTAATATAATATAGATGTCTTCTCCTCTTTTCTCTAGACTAGGAGGAAAGAGGTGTATTTTCATCTAGTCTCCTAAAATCCATTAGGCTTTTAGCATATATTATGTCTTGAGCTTAATCGACATTCTTTCTATCCTATCTCTCGATGGTTTTGTATTATGTTTATAATAATTCATAGATTCTATTTAAGATATCTTTCCTAAGACATTTGTTTTGTAAAGGTATCCCTTGTCTTCATCCTTGGGGGGAAAGGTTCTTCCTTCTTTATCTTTGTATAGGGATATACTTTCCTTGGCTTAGTGGCATTTGTTTATATTGCAACATGATTTCATTATACTAACTGATGTTTTGACTATGGATATTCTTTTATAAGAGAGGTTGTTTTCCTAAGTCATCACCTCTTCTTTATTTTTCAAAAAATGTTCTTTATAAACTCTTACCCTTGCTTTGGTTTTAGAGTTGTTTCCCTCATTCCAAAGATTCCTCTTCCTCTTGACTTCAGGGGGCTAGATGATTGAATCTTTGTTTCTTTTTGAAAGATGATATTTTATCTAAAATCACTCCTCTATGGTGGGGGTCTTCCTGATAAGATCTCTTTCTCTTTGAGGATCCTTTTTCCATAAGTGACGTATCATTTTCATGATTATCTATGCTCTTGGATGTAGGGATCAATACCCCTCACTAGGAATGTAGTATACATTGTTGTCAATAGGATATCTCCTTACATTGTGAATTAGGTATCCTCTACCTCTTCCTTATCATGTTGCTCTTGTCTTTCTTATGTAATCATTTATGCTTTTATTATATCTTTCCAAATATGATATTAGTATAGGAAACATTTCTTAGCAAGGTTTCCTTTACTAGTTGATTTGGATTTGTTTTAGTACTAACCCCTCTTTTTGTATCTTTTAGCTTTGCTTTTATTTTTCTCTTTTTTTCGCACCCTCGTGCATTTATGTTGAGTTAGAATCCTTAGTCCAGGGGCTTGTGTGCTTAGCTAAGTGTTTTTTTATCTCATTGTGTATCCACCTAGATCTCTTCTTTCTTCTCCTTTACCAAGAGTTTTCATTGAGTCCATACTCTTACTAAAGTGGGGGCTTAATGGATCATCTTAAAATGGAAGCACTTCCATGTTAAGAGTGTTTAGCCCTCTGAGTAAGTGGTCTGGGGTCATATCAAGTGCCTTGATTAGGTCTTTGCATGGATCTAGCTTTTCCCCCCTATTATGCTTCTCTCTCCACCCATTTCTAGCTTTTCCTGGTACCTGGTCCTAAGAATTTGAGATCTGGGACCTCAGGGTCAAAGTCAACCTCCTGGATCAAGGTTGAACTCAACCCTAACCTAGGGTAAGTCAACCTCCACTCTAACCTAGGGCAGATTTGACCTCACCCCTAACCCTGGGTCCAATATTGAAAATCAGAGCTTTCGGGATGTCGGGCTTTGGAAAGTTTTATTTTCTCGCTTCCAGGTCGACTATTTTGGATTTCAGAATGGTAAACTCTTAAATTGCATTTAATCTAGGTCCATTTTTAAGAATTAAGGTTAATTAGGATTTAATTCTCTAATGTCCGCCTCTCTAGAAGTTTGTGCCCTAGATCACTATAAAAGAAAGCCTTCCTCTCTCATTTTCTCCATCACTTATTCATGAGCATCCATCAAGTTTTGGCATCAAGTTTTGAGATCATGTCTTCTCCCAAGAAAATCAAGTGAGCAAGTATTCAAGCAATCAACCATTCAAGCATTCAAGTTATCCATTGAAGATCAAGGATTCAAGCATTCAAGCCTTTGAAGGGATTTGGTTCAAGCATTCAAGATTCATCATTCAAACTCTAGATCTATCCATCATGGTGGTGTGATCTTCCTTCAAGATTCTTTATTCATCTTCAAGATCCATTCATTCTCCTTTCAAGGTGGATTCCAAGAATACAATCAAGGAGGTTATGGATTTACATTTATGGTTTTGATTTACATTACTGAGTCCAAGCTTTTATATCAATATACTTGTTTACATTTCAAATACAATTGCGTATCTATTAAATATCATAGCTTCATTGATAGATCTACTTCTACTACTCGCTAGCATTCTCTATTTCAATTCTATTATTAAGGTTGATTCCAAACTGGGGTTTTACTATGGAAAACCCCTCATCCAAACTGTTGGTGTCCAAAAATGATGGACTATTTTTGGCCAATTGACAGGTGCACACTAGTACCTCTCTAATTCTGGCTTTATCAAGCCAAGGCTGGTAGGCCTATTTTCACTTTGAATTATTAAATTTTCTATGTTACACAACTGCGTACACAAACAAAGTTCCTCCCAAGGTGGTAACTAATCCCTGGAGGAAAACAACAAATCTCCTAATAATTTCTAATATGTAAAGCTTAAAGTAAACTAAATAACCACAAAGAATCCTAATTGAAATGCTTGAAATGAATGATTTAATTATCTACAAACTACAAAGTATGAACCAAATGACAATTTCCAAATAATGATTAGATCAGTGCCTTCTAAATACTTGCGCTATAGAGTCAGAAAACTTTCAATCCTATGTACGATCAGAGATGATTTTAAAAACTTGCTTTAATAAGACAAGACCATCATTTCAGAGGCTTCCACTTAAATTATAACTCAAACCAGATTACACAGTTAGTATTATCAAATTTAACTCAGTTCAAGAGACCAACAAAAACAAAGGAAGATTTACAAATCTTTCAATTCATATTCAAACTATATATTGATTTTGAGTTATAACATTTAGGGAATTTAACACAATGAAACATTCTATAAAATAGAATATCCAAAAGACTAATTGAAAACATATAACTTATAACCACAAATAAAAAGAAGATCACTTATCTTTATTGATATTGAAAAACTGGTACATAAGAGTTCATAGTTGTAGTTTTTTAGGAAATTCTATTCTTTGAAAATCTCTCTTCTATTTTCTTGTATATTTTCTCTTTACATTTTACATTATGTATATATATGTGTTTGAGTGGCTTTCACACCTCTTTAGGGTGAAAAGACACAACCCTTATTACAAATTATTTTGAAAAAATAATAAACTAACTAAAAAATAACTACATAACTTTCGGATTTGGGTCTGGTAGAAAAATCAAACCACCTTGTGGAAAGCTAATATTTTTATTGGAGATAGGAAATTTAATTTCCCGAGCTGGGTCATTTTTTAGATTTTTAAAATTCAACTATCTTCAGCCTCTTTTGGCATCATCTTTGAAGCAGGTCGAAATTCCAGCATTTTCTGAAGGCTTTGATCACAAAATTTTGATTATTCCTGTCACAGAGCTTCCTTTCTTAATCTCTCAACTTTGAATTGAAAATTAATGTAATTTTTTCATCCCATTTCATGTAATCCATCATTAATTATTGGGCATGGAGTTTAAGATCCCATTTTTTAGGGTTTTATCACTATATAGGACTCCAAATTTTGCCCAAAATTTAGAGCTCCAACAAGCTCTTTTTGGGGACGTATGCTCCATGTGAGTATAGCAAGATTCCAACTATCTCTAGAGAAGCAGACCAAGTATCCATACTAATCTGATGTGAAGAAAATTGGGTGGCCCCAGGCCCCCAAAAATTGAAAATTCATTTTTTCCTCTAATGAACACTTGATTTTGATCATGCAATAAATCCATCCTTGTTGCATTGGGTGCATCTTCCTTATGGACAATTCTCATTATTTCATCAATGCGGTCCTTGGTATTTGACCTTTGTTTTTTCTTTGAGGAATCATTATGTGCATCATGATTTTTTCTGAATGGAGGATTTTTATGCATTAGACCAATTATATCAAAAAAAAAATTCTTTACTTGGACAACTTCTTGCTCATAATTTGCTTTGTCTTTATACTCCATATGTTTTTTCTCATCATAAAATGGTTTTGAAGATAACTCATATTTGTGAGACATTACTATAGTTTTATCAAGAATCTTATTAGATAGGATATTTGGAAAACTTTCAGCGCTATTCCTCAACACATTCTCCTCATTATGCCTTGTTGATACCATCTTATCTTCACATGTTTGATACAACTTTTGTTCATAGGATGAAGTGAAAGATGTCTCACCTCTTGAATAAACTTCCCCACACATATTTTGAGTTTCATCATCCTCAAGATTATCATTAGGCATGATATCTTCATCATGATGTTGATGGATTTGATTGCATAGAAGATATTCCTCAAGTAATGGATTCATGAACATAGAGAACTTGGACGCATCTTCTTCAAACAATGGGTTCAAGGTCATAAAGAATTCAGGCATACATCTATGAGAGCTTTCCTTTGGATCATTAAGTGTTTCATCAACAAGACTAATATCTTCATTAACATTATTTCCTAAAACTTCCTCATGTTCATATAGTTCTATTTCATCTCCACAATTTGATTTTTGGAAATTATCATTTGTTTTATCAAGTACCCCTTGATTATATGTTGATCCATCAACTTTTTTATCATGGTGAAATGAGAAATTTTTTAGACCATTGTTCTTGACATATTTTTGATATTCAATGTCCAATATATCTGAAATTTCTTCTATAGTGAGAAATTTTTCATCTTGATCATGAAATTTATCCATTCCCATACAAGTATCATCTTGGAGGGAATCTTCTTCTATCTGATTCACACTTTCCTCTTTATTAGAATCTAGAGCCTCATCTCTTGTATGTTTCACGTTGCATTAATTATATTCTTTTACTTTCTGAAAAAGGAGCCTCAAATCAGGGTCATCTATAGAAACTCCCAAATCATAAAGTTTTCTTTGAAATTCTCTATTGAAGGCATGATAACTGATGGTATCTCCCAATAGAAACCAATCATCATTATGAACAAATGGGTTGCAAACTCACCCTTTTGTCTTTCTATATTGAAAAATGCATCTAAGGGAGACATGTAAGATTTTGTTTCCAAAGTGCAATACTGATCTTCATTATCCTCATAATACATGTTATCTTCTTCATCATTGGTATAATGAAACATATCAAGAAACCACTACTCAAATCACCTCCATGATGAAATAGACTATGAAGGCAATGAAATAAATGTTTCTCTTGCATAACCCTCCAATGAATTGGCATAAAATACCATAGTATCACCTTTTGTATAAATTTCATAATCATCAAGGAATGCGTAAAAAGCATCCAAATGATCAGAAGCTGATTTATTACAATTTCCATAGAATTTAGGAATCCTCTATGCAAATTTTGAAAATCATTCATTTGTAATGCATTTAAATTCTATTAGATCCAAAGGCATGAGGTCAATAGGGATAAATATACTTCTCATCAATTTCTTAAAAAAGGTAATAAAATAATGAGATGAAATTTCATCTCTGTTCTTGATCTTGTCCCTCAAATGGGTTTTTCTCAATCTTTCTGAAACTAAATTTTAGAGTCGCCACCTCACCTTCTGTGAGAAAATAAACTATTATGAGTCCTTTCTTCTAGTAACATCTTACTTAATTTTGTAACCAAAGATTCTGCAAATGTCTTTCACTTATAGCGTCCCCAGCAGAGTCGCCAATTTGTTGGTGCCCAAAAATGATGCACTTGTATTTTTGGCCAACTGACAGGCACACATGAGTACCTCTGCAATTATGGCTTAATCAAGTCAAGCCTGGTAGGCCTAATTTCAATTTGAATTATCAATTTTTCTATGTCGCACAACTGCGTACACAAACAAAGTTCCTCCCAAGGTGGTAACTAATCCCTAGAGGAAAACAATAAATCTCCTGATAATTTCTAATATGTAAAGCTTAAACTAAACTAAATAACCACTAAGAATCCTAATTGAAATACTTGAAATGAATGATTTAATTATCTACAAACTACAAAGTATGAACCAAATGACAATTTCCAAATAATGATTATATTAGTGCCTTCTAAATACTTGGGCTATAGAGTCGGAAAACTTTCAATCCTAGTATGATCAGACATGGTTTTAAAAACTTGCTTTAATAAGACAAGACCATCATTTCAGAGGCTTCCACTTAAAGTATAACTCAAACCAGATTACACAGTTAGTATTATTGAATTTAGCTCTATTCAAGAGACTGACAAAAATAAACAAAGATTCGCAGATCTTTCAATTGATATTAAAACTATATATTGATTTTGAGTTATAACATTCAGGGAATTTAACACAATGAAACATTCTATAAAATAGAATATCTAAAAGACTAATTGAAAACATATAGCGTATAACCACAAATAAAAAGAAGAGCACTTATCTTTATTGATATTGAAAAACTGGTACATAAGAGTTCATAGTTGTAGTTATTTAGGAAATTCTATTCTATGAAAATGTCTCTTCTATTTTTTTGTATATTTTATCTTTACATTTTACATTATGTATATATATGTGTTTGAGTGGCTTTCACACCTCTTTAGGGTGAAAAGAAACAACCCTTATTACAAATTATTTTGAAAAAATAATAAACTAACTAAAAAATAACTACCTAACTTTTGGATTTGGGTCTGGTAGAAAAATTAAAACACCTCATGAAAAGCTAGGAGTTTTACTAGAGATAGGAAATTTGATTTCCCAAACTGGGTCATTTTTAGATTTTTAAAATTTGACCATCTTCAGCCTCTATCAGCATCATCTTTGAAGCAGGTCAAAAGTCCAGCATTTTTTGAAGGCTTTGACCACAGAATTTTGATTGTTCCTATCACAAAGCTTCCTTTCTTAATCTCTAAACTTTGAATTGAAAATTAATGTAATGTTTTCATCCCATTTCATGTACTCCATCATTAATTATTGGGCATGGAGTTTAAGAGGCCATTTTTTAGGGTTTTATCACTATATAGGACTCCAAATTTTGCCCAAAATTTAGAGCTCCAACACAAACAACAAAACCATTTTTCTTGTAGGTACAGGTGTAGGACAATAAATTAAAGTGTAGATTTGGATACCCCTTTTGTCGAACTTCTGGGATCCACAAATAGAATTTTTGTCAGAGTAGTTGGGTTAAGGAGGACCTTTAGTGGGGGGTAAGATTGGGCCCCACTATCTGGGTCAAGGTTGACCTCCCTCAGAAAGGGAAAAGGTTTCTAGGTTTTGTAGATCTCATAGTTTCGATTCATGTACATGAAAATCAATAGTTTTTGAGATTGTTTGACAGGGTTTTCAGTTGATTCTTTTCGGAGGTATGTACTTTTACATCTTTATTTCAATATTAGCATTTCCAGATTTACATTCCATCCCCTTAGAATTTATATGTATGTGTAAAATATTAGTTTTGAGGTCTCTTTTATGTGCAAACCATTATTCTAGAACCCCATCCATATTTTACATTATAGAGGTAATAAATGAATGATATGAACAATGATTATGTAAGAAATAATGTACTTATGAAGTTACAAAATAATTTGACAAATTCTAAATATGATACAATAAGATGTAATTTAATGTCCTATAAAATGAATAAACATGATATATAAAATGTGATGAAGATGATAAAAACAATATGAAAGAAAATGAGATGATAACTATGATGAGATGCCATTTAAATGATCAAAATGTGTATGTTAATATACAATGGTTATATACAAATGAACAAGCTTAATAAGATAAAATGATAATGATACATACACAATGAGCTATGCAGATGATTAAGCATGATAGTGAAGATGGAATATATAAAATTGAGAATGCAATATGAAATCTATGTGTGATACCTAAATGTCCTCAACTTAAATAAAAATGTGTCTGACACAAGAAGAATAGACAAGGAAAACATATGGACTTATAGGCAAGAAAACCTACAAAAACACTATAAAAGGAGCACTTAGATGCAACAAGATATGTTAAATGAAGTATGAAATGAACATCATGACAACTTCATGAAACATCTTAGATCATGGTAACTAAAAAAAAATTATCATCATTGAGCTCATTATGTTGCAAGAAAATTCAAGCATCATGGTATAATGAAACCTGGATGACCTAATCACTTTTTGCATGGAGTTTAATACATAAAACTTGACAAGCATCTAGGTATAATTAAACTGAGATGACCTAAGTTTTTCTTGCATAATAGACAAGGAATATTCCCTCCCTCCATCAAGGAAAAAATATTTGGAGTCGAGTTATGTGTGGCATATCACTATTAATAGAATTCATATAACAACATAAGTTGTATGTTTCAATTCTTATTAAATTGATGAAGGCACTTATGCATAAACACCCAATTACTTGTTCTATCAACTTCATGAGAAAATACCCCACAAATAGTAATCAAAGAAAAATATCATGCCCCATCTCGACTATTCTAATCAATGACATATGGGACGTTTAAAATTATGTCAAGGATATCCCAGAATAGCATAGGAAATATGATAACAATGAAATCCATATATGAATGCATAATCTATAATGATCATTACAACATGTCTGCCATGAATATACATTTCTTTGCAAAAAGATATTGTTAGGTTTATTGATCAATTTGTTTGATGAGTAGCCATTTCAAATGTATAGATAAGTGGTCATGTTTCAAAATATATATCACATATTATGAGTCATTATGAGGATGTCATCATGTAAGAACATTTGATTGGGTTTTCTTGTCTGGTGAAAGTACTATGTTTTGTCCTCTAAGAGTCATGATGATTAGAAATCCATTTCCCAAACTAGGTTGAGGACATGCCCTAAGCTAGGTGATGGACTGAATTATTATGGGCAAAGAAAGACACACAAACTAGGATGAAGATGAAGACGTTGGACCATGATATGATGGGGGGTTTTATTTTGGATATATACAGTGGATAGGATGTTATGGACTAGCCATTTATTATGGATATGTACATAGAGTGAATGGTGACCGAATAGCCATTTTATTATGGGTATACACATTGGAATAGTATGCTAGAAGAATCCTAATAGAGAGAGGAGCTAACTTGTCACAAATTGCACCTATTTCTAGGTTTTCACTACATGTTTTTATTGCAGTTTTCTTTTGATGATTTTTTTTTATATTTTGATTTTTATGTTTTATTTATATGCATACCCCTTGCACTAGTATTTTAAGCATAGAACTTCTTTAGGTGCATACTATTAAGAGGCTCATCCAATAGATCAACCTTACATGTAGATAGTTGATAAGCCCCTAAGCCATAGACTGTTGTAATCACAAAAGGACCCAACCAATTTGGTTCAAATTTTCCCTTCTTCTTATGATGCTGCTAATTTTTGGGATTTTCTCGAAGGACTAGATCACCCACCTAAAAGTCTTTGGGATTCACTTTTCTATTATACTAACGATACATCCTCTACTAATAGACCTTCAAATGATCAAAGGACCTTTGGTGATGCTCATCTAGTAGTTCCAATTCAGTTAAGTGTGCCACTCTATACTCTTCATCTAGAATCAAATCTCTTAGGGACACTCGTAAAGAAGGTAACACGACCTCAAGGGGCATGACTACTTCAAAACCATAGACAAGGGAATATGGTGTGGCTCCATTAGGAGTATGGATAGAGGTGTGATAATACCATAAGGTAAGATTTAGTTGGATATGCCAGTCATGGCCAGCGTCATTGACAGTCTTTTGAAGTATTTTAACAATGGTTTTATTAGACGCCTCAGCTTGGTCATTGCCCTGGGGGTAGTAAATGGTGGAATAGTGATGTGTGATGTAGAATTTCTCACATAGTTCATTTATGTCTTGATTTTTGAATTGCTTCCCATGATCAATAATGAGATGTATAGGGATACCATATCTACAAATGATATAATTTAGGATAAACATGGATATTTGTTTGCTAGTGGCAATGATCAATGGAACAACTTTAATCCATTTGGTAAAATACTCAGTTTTAGTGATAATAAACTTATGGTCATTAGAAGATGGAGGGTGAATTATGCCCATAAGGTTGAGTCCCCACTAATTGAATGTAAATGTGGTTGTAAAAGGATGGAGCTCATGTGTTGGTGCATGAATAAGATTCCCATGAATCTCACATTTCTTACATTTTATGGAAAAGTGAAAGGAATCTATCTCCATAGTAGGCTATTATTAACCCATACACATGAGCTTCTCAGACAAGGAAGGACCACTAGAATGTATCCCATAAATACCCTCATGGACATCTTGTAAGGAAGTTTGAGATTCATCATGTTCAATACATCATAAGAGAGTATCATCAAGACCTCACCAATACAAGGTGTTAAATATTAGGATATAGTGGGAGGCTTGGAAAAGAAAGGTACATTTTTTGTTTCTAGATAGGTCAGGTGGAATGGTATTGTCTTTAAGGTAGACATATATCTTTCCATAAGTTGGGGATTCTTGTCCGATAATATGACATATGATACTGTTAATCTCTATTGAGCATTTAAGGTTGCAATTAGTATCAAAGGATATTAAACAGGTTGGTCAGTCACTTATATTGAGTTGGTCGATAACCAGAAGTAAGACAGAGTAGTTAGTAAAGCCTTTACACTGAGCATCACATAGTTTACCAAGCACCAGTGACACTGACACCAATGGATAGTAAACACCGAGCATCATAGTATACACCGATCAGTTTATATAGTGTTTACTGATGATCACAGAAAATGACAAAGTAATTTGAAATAGCACATTCTTCTATGCAAACAGTTACAATAGATCATAAAATGGTTTACCAAGATCAAGGAGCATTTATTGTAAAAAATACTCATTAAATGTAATGTTTATCTTATTGTAATAGTTGATCTAGGTTAATTTTGCACCGTAGATCTTAGGGTTATGATTATTTTTGTAACCAAATTTTTTGCTAAAGCGGCAAAAATAAAACACTATATATTTTGTATGTTTGCATCATTTTATAAGGGGTTTGTGAACTAATATATATGAATCATAGAGCACTTGAAGCCATTGCTTAACTTCAAGTCAATTGGTTTATAGAGCAGAATAGAGCAGTGAATCATCACAATCAAGGTGATATTTTTATGAGCATTTATTGATCTATTTTAGATAATTGAGTTGTCAACTAGCAAATAACTACCTATTACTCTCTGAAAATTGTAATAGAGTTTTTGATAAAATCTCTTAACAGAGTAGACTTAACAGTCTTATGTAAATCTCTTAACCAAGTACACACTTCATTAGTGTTGTCAAAATCCTATAACTAGGTAGATCTAGCTAATCTAATATGTTACTCCTAACAGGGTAAGATCACCAGAAGTGACCAAAACTTGTAGCCTTAATAGGAAAACCTTTTCTATCTACAGTAGTGATGAATTTGTGGGTGTCATCCCCACCGCAGTTTTTACCTTCTTACAAGGGTCTCTGCGTTACCAAAATACTTGTGTTATGTGATTGTCATATTGATTTCATGTTGTTTACTTTCTCAAGTTAACTAGATGATTGATTTATGCAATTAGATTCAAGTTATTGAGATCGGTTATCATAGTATATGGTTATAGATCTGAAAAGTTTTACAAGTAAAATTTTGAATGCACTGATTCACCCCTCCCCTCTCAGTACCTATCTCTCCTAATTCCAACAATTGGTATTAGAGCTTAGTTCTCTTGTTGAATAGTCTAACCACTGAAGGGTAAAGATCTAAGTCATGGAGAGATATAAGCTTGACAAGACTATTGAGAATCAGAAGATGCAAATACAGATGTTTGTGGAATAGTATAAACAAGCCAAGGAAGAACTGAAGAAATTACTGGTTGAAGGAAAGAATCTTGCAATTCTACATAATGAAATCGGTTATCATGAAGAGCCTATTGATGAAATATTTGATCATATTGGATGAAGCTTTGGAAGCATCTCTGACGGATCTAAAAGAATAATCTCTAACTTGTCTGAAAAGAATCAACATCTATCTAAGCAAGTGAAAGCACTTCAAATTAGTCATGAATCTCAGATGGTGAGAATGGTGGAAATCATGAACAATGCTAGACAAGCTGAACAAGATTGAAATCTGGCTATTAAAGACCAAAGATTGATGACTGAAGAACTCCAAGAAAAAGAAAGTGAAATATAGAGACTCACTGATCGTCAATTCCAAGTATCAAATCAGATGATAATAGTTAATCAAGAAATGAACCAAGTAAATGGATAATTATCAAGAAGACTTGAAGATGTTGCAATACTTAGAGAAGATAATGAAAAATTGAGAAATGAAATAAAGATACAAAAGCAACACAATGAAATGATGAAGATAGCTGAGGACAGTTCTAAAAAGATTGATGATTTCCTGACTAATTAGAGAAGATTTAGAAGCAGAGCCGGTATAGGCTACACAAGTGAAGGAGAATCATCACAACAAGCTAAAAAAGTCAACAACAATCAAAGTTAGAAACCTAAAGTGTTGACATGTTATCACTATGGAAAACCAGGACATATATCTAATGTGTGCAGAAGCAAAGCACAAGGTAAACCTCCTATCATTCCTAAATTCAATGGATATTGTTATTACTGTGGTAAGTTTGGACATCTAGCTTATGAATGTAGAGCTAAGTAGAATGACATTACTAATAATACTACTGAGGAGAAAATATGCTATACTTGTAATAAGCATGGACACACTTCAAGGGACTGCAAGGCAAAAATGAAACAAGTCTGGACACCTAAAGAGAAACTAAAACAAAAGCCATATCAACTGAAGAGACAAGGTAACTCATATGTTTGGGATTATAATACATGGACTAATTGTGTTGTATGTGGTCAGTATGGACATATTGCAGCAAACTGTTATAGAAAGAGTCGGATTGGACAAACAAGAAACTAGACAAATGCAGGAATGGCATGTATGCACTGTCACAAGGTTGGTCATTTAAGCAAGAACTATAGAGACTGAGCACCAGATGAAAACCATATATTTGAGAGTGGCTATAACATTGCAGAAATTATGAAGTTAAGGAACACAATGTGGAAGAAGGCATCTAATGAGAATGTTGAGTCAAGTAACACTGTCAGTGAAACCTCGTCCACTAGATTGGGTGACATCGGTACCTCCACTTAAGATGACAAAGGTATGTATGGAACTGAAATTTTTAAGTGATCGCATTTTACATACAGTTCCTTATATATGATGTACAAATACCAAATCTACATGTATAAAGATGCACTATGGTTTATGTGTTGTGAGTTTGCAAATGTCACATAGTTGGTAAAAGAAGAAATGAGAGTTGATTACCCATCGGTAATCACTATACAAGGTTAATCGACAATAGTGCAAATTGATGAAGAAATTCTATGTTAACAGAGAAAAGGAAATTGTAGACATTACCAAGCTGACAGTTGTTTCATATCAAAAGTTAGGTCACGCATTTAATGCACCAAAGTTTGAGCGGGAATATCAAAAAGTCTATAAATATGTGGAAACAGAGTTCATTGTTACATTGTGATTTCAAAGAATAGAGATTTTATAGAGAAGAGTTTGAGCTAAAGATTTTCTAGAAAAGATTCAAAGCTACTGTAGATCGAACCGACAACAATTCTTTGATGATATTGAGTAAGTTCATTTGCCTACCGAACACTGGTTATCTATTGCTTGTCGAAACCCTAGAAACAATTTATGGCATCAACATCGACTGCAAGCAAATCAAAAAACATTGAGGAGGAAGTAGAATTAATTGTTAGGGATAATTTCACCGAGGCCAAATTCAAACCACATCCCAAGGTTGTAGCACAAACAAATGATATGGGTGCATTTTTGAGTATTCTAGATAGGGTTTTGTTAACAGAAGATGTTAGGGCCTATATTCACTGCAAAATTGGAGAAGTAGGTGATTTTGAGACCATTGTTTCTTATCAACAAGTTTGTGGACTGGATGGAAAGTTAAAATCTAAATATGAGAAGATTGAGAACTCGGGGTTATCATGCATCATGCACTACCTGCAATCTTTCAAAATTGACTGGATAAGAATTGTATTGAGCATATTTCATGATGGGAAAGTCTGGCTGGACAAACCTATTGAGGCTACAAAGAAGATTATTAGTAGGGTTACTGGGTACCCTACAACCGACAAAGCAAAAGCCTTTTGAAGTTCATCTCGTCCCGACGTTGAAAAGAACATTGGAGCTCAATGGGATGGTAGGGAACTAAAAATATCAACCATCAAAGACCCAGTGGTAAAATTCATAGCACATGTCATTGGGTACAAGATATTTCAATCTAGCAGACTAAACAGTGTACCCTGCAGTGCCATGGACATGGCATATAAAATTGTGAAGAAAGATCACCAGGTAGATCTTGCCAAACTGCTACTACACCAACTGCAAGAGAATATGAAGATAATAAGATCAAAGAAGTCCAACACATGTAAGTACAAATCACTTCTTGTCTGTACATTTTTCTATCTACAAAAATATGTAGTTGGTATCGGTAAAGTAAACTGACAATCTGATAAATCGATAACTGCACAAATTGGTGAAATGATGAAAAGTCTAGGAGACAATCTGAATAAGGAATTTGATGCATATTTCAAAGAATTTTAGAGAAAAATGCATCAAAGGAGTAGAATTCCAAGGGAATTAGTGAGTAAATTTGAAGATGGCATATATTTTGTAGTCAGCACAGACCACTCTATGATAAATGCAGTAGAACTGAGAACAAAATGGCTGGCACTGATGGGATACAAAATGAACTACAATTTCACTTTGAAATCTATTAATGCATTGCTAACATTACCAATAGATATCACTGCCACTAGGTTTGGCACATATGAGGAAGCTAAGTCATGAATCACTACAGACATAGAGATCAAAAAAATGTCTAGAAGGGCGAAGAAAATGAGAAAAGATCTCACAGCAAGATATGGAAATGCATCTACCTCATCTATGGAGTCATCGGTTAAAGAAACAACCGAAGGTTAGTTACAGTTGGCTGACAAGCCCTATGATAGCGAGGAGACCGAGTCAGAAAAAGAAAAGGATCCCACACCGGTTCCTCCCACCAATGTTGAACAGGAAATGCAGTTACCAAAACTTGAAGGAATGAAGACATGTTTGTCAACTGCATCACAACCTACCGAGAAAGAAGAAGTAGTAAAAGTAGAAAAAAGAAGAGCAACTACACCGATGAAGAAATACATAAAGAGAAAGAACAAGAAAGTAGCTGAGACACCGAAGAAAAAGAGGAAATACATAAGAAGTAAAGAAGATATAGAGGAGATTGACACTGAAAATGATCCTAATCAATTCAAGATAGTTTGTAATAGGGAAAGTACAACAGAAGAAATAATTAAAAATGGAAATCTTGCAGATCCAGGCATAGGAAAATTTAACAAAATGTCAATTGAGGACAAGACAAAGCTAGAACATGCTATCATCTAGATGATGATTAAATTCAAGAGAGTACCAATGGAATTTGCATGTCAATTACCAAAGGAACTAGATGACAAAATAAAAAGAAATAGGCTATTGCACTAGATATAGAGAAAAGGAACAGAGAACGATCATTAGTTCGTGCAGCCTCACACTTCAACTATGATGTTGTAAGTGAATACTTGACAAAGTACCAAGCAAGACTTCTAGTCAAGAATAGAGCTATGTAGATAATGGATGAGAATGTGGCTGATATGGATGTCACATGTGATTCTCTATGGACATCAATTTTGAAAGCAAAAGAGAAAGCTAAACAGGAAGCATTCCTAAAACTATCTAAGAAGAGACACTATTCAAAAGGTAAAGGTATATACATTGATGATGACAAGGGAAATAAATTAAAGGACACCGGTATATTAGTTACTGAGGTAATTGATATCACTTAACAAAAGGAAGAAATAAGAATTTCACAGGACGCACTGGATCGTGTAGAGATCCACTTGAAGAAGAAAATTCATGATGATGTAGTCATTGAGGACATCACAAATGGTGATCTTGATGATAAGGATAATGAAGATGTGACTATTTCACCAAACAAAGATGAAGCACTAGACACTGATAGTGTGTTCACATCTCTATCAGGTGAACTTCCTGTACTTGCAGAGGCAATTGAAATACTTTCACAAGTATAACTCGATGCTTCTCATCCTGAGAAAAATAAAGATACAACTAGGATGCAAGCACCTGAGCAACCTGCACATACAAATGAGCCTACCAAAATAGAGGCATAGTCTATAGAAACAAAGGAACCAGAAGAAACAAAGTTGATCATGGTGAGCCCACCTAACACTACAACCGAGACTCCCACACCATCTACCGAGGAGCAGAAGAAGGAAGATATGGTGTCAATTGGGAAAGATACTCTGAAGAGTGGAGAAAGAGCTATTTTTATTAGTAAGAAGAAGTCACCTCTTGCACAAAAGAAGAAGAAGAAGAAAGAAAAAGGGCTGGTCACCATTGATGAAGTCATAATTATACCAGAATGTGACTCAAGAACCCTAAGCCCCAAGGAACTAAGTAGATATGGGGAGCTATGTTCAAGGAAAGAAGCACAAGAAAAGTTAAGGGAAGAAAACAAATGAAAAGAAGTATTACATGATGTGAGGGATATTCTGCAATAGATAGTACCGAAGACAAATATTGATGAGAATACTCCCATCATAGATAAACTTGCTACACTCATCAAAAAAATAAATGCCCCTAATACAGATGTAGACAAAAGAATAGAAAAAGGGCAGAATCAAAGATTCAAGACAAATTGGCAAAAAGGATTAGCACAGAAGTGGCACTGAAAAGGGTAAAATTATCTGAGGTCATTACCGAGGTAAAATATATCACCCAGATAATCTGTCAATTTTTTATCAAGCTTTGTACTTCAGACACCTTCACTATAGAAATCAGTGAAAAGATAAAAGGTTTAGATGCAAAAATAAAGTTGAGTACACAAGAAGCTATAACTGAGTCAAATTCTTTCTTAAAGCATATTCACTGAGTTTGGGAACTCCGATGGTTGATAGAAGATCTTAGAAAACAAGAAGAGAAAATCATTGATCAGGTCATAGAGTTACAAATAGAACTCACTCCTTACCTAAAATTTTTTGAAACTCATACTGTTAAAGCTAAACAACTTGTAGCAACACCAGAGATTTTAGTGTTAGATAATATCTTTGACATGCATGCACAAGTCAGTCTTGAGCATATTGCTCTTACCAACTTGAAAGAGGAGTGAGACAACCTCTTGGAGTCTATAAAGAAAACCCATCCAAACATTTTTGATAAGATGTAAGTATACATTTTTTTTGTATTTGGCATTATTATCAAAAAGGGGGAAAACATGTATATGCCAAATAAGTATACTTTGATATGTACATATTACCGGGAGCATGCACCGAGGGGGATTACTTTGTACTTAGAAATTTTTTTGTTGTGGATATGTATATGGTAGAGACATAAGGAATATATAGAAACATTTTGTCTATATACATTCAAAGTTTTGATACTAATGCCAAAGGAGGAGATTTTTAATCTCTATTGAGCATTTAAGGTTGTCATTAGTATCAAAGGATATTAAACAGGTCGATCGGTCACTTATATTGACTTGTTCGGTAACTAGAAGTAAGACAGAGTAGTTGGTAAAGCCTTTACACCAAGCATCACATAGTTTACTGAGCACTAGCAACACCGACATTGACAGACAGTAAACACTGAGCATCATAGTATACACCGAGTAGTTTATACAGTGTTTATTGATAATCATAGAAAATGGCATATTAATCTGAAATGGCACATTCTTCTATACAAATGGTTACAACAGATCATAAAATGGTTTACCAAGATCAAGAAGCATTTATTGTAAAAAATACTCATTAAATGTAATGTTTATCTTATTGTAATAGTTGATCTAGGTTAATTTTGCATCGTAGATCTTAGGGTTATGATTATTTTTGTAACTTAATTTTTTGCTCAAGCGGCAAAAATAGAACACTATATATTTTGTATGTTCACATCTTTTTATAAGGGGTTGGTGAACTGATATATATGAATCACGGAGCACTTGAAGCCATTGCCTAACTTCAAGTAAATCGGTTTACAGAGCAGAACAGAGTACAGAGGATATTAGATTGAACAAAATTAGAGAAGGCTACCAAGTAGAATAGAGCAGTGAATCATCATAGTCAAGGTGATATTTTTATGAGCATTTATTGATCTATTTCAGACAATTGATTTTTCAACTAGCAGATAACTTCCTATTACTCTCTGACAATTGTAATAGAGTTTTTGATAAAATCTCTTAATAGAGTAGACTTAACAGTCTTATGTAAATCTCTTAACCAAGTACACACTTCATTAGTGTTGTCAAAATCATATAACTAGGTAGATGTAGTTGATCTAATATGTTACTCCTAACAGGGTAAGATCACCATAACTGATCAAAACTTGTAGCCTTAAAAGGCAAACATTTTCTATCTGTAGTAGTGAAGAATTTGTGGGTGTCAACCCCACCACAGTTTTTACCTTCATACAAGGGTTTCTACATTACCAAAATACTTGTGTTATGTGATTATCATATTGATTTCATGTTGTTTACTTTCTCAAGTTAACTAGATGATTGATTTATGTACTTAGATTCAAGTTATTGAGATTGGTTATCATAGTATACAATTATACATCTGAAAAGTTTTACAAGTAAAATTTTGAAGGCACTAATTCAGCTCTCCCCTCTCAGTACATATCTCTCCTAATTCCAATAGATACTTGTATTAGGGTCATCATATGCGAGATATGTCAAATATTACACCAAGAACTTGTTAGAAATAGGAAATACTGAGAGGGGGGGTGAATCAGTATTTCACAAACTTTTTCTTTTGCCCACTTATGGATATAACAAATTACTTTAGTGCATACAAAGATTATCAAGCTGATTAAAAAACATAGTAGTAAATAGAAAGAACTCATAACACATCATATGTTCTCGAGGAAACCCTGGCCAAGGGAAAACCCCAGTGGGGATGGTACCCACAAAGATCACTAATCAAAAGTATCTTGTTAGGGATATTGGACCTTTTTAGGAGTCAATTTACAATATATAGTAGATCTGTCTTGGTTAAAGGACTTTAGGCCTTGTTAGAAGCCTTAACCCTGTTAGGAGTTAGATTACAAAACCTGATCACCAGCTGAGCTCATTGCCCAAACAGGTAATACAAAATGTTTCTGACTATAATATGGTACTGCTTACAACTTCACATCAATAGCCTTTTCTACTATCACAATATACAACTATCACAAGTTATCTTTTCTTTCTTTTTACATATCACACTCTTTCTTCATTACATTTCAAGTATGCCTAATATATGAGTTATTAAAGATAATAACTTTACATGGTCAGCTTCCAAAATCTTGGCCCAAGAGTAAAAATCTAGGATTTCATCCCTTCATAATGTTAAGTCATTATTTTGACAAGCAAAAATAATCCCTTAACTCTTTCGCTAATACTGTCTCCAAAAACTATTTTGTCTGCAAAAATTGTCTTCGATAAACTTTGAATAACTTTGTTTGTACTACTCCAAACTTTATGTGCACTAAGATGGGGTATCCTCATATTCTGTAAAAGCTTTAGTTAACTACGCAAACAAAAATATTGCTCCAGTGGATGTCGCCAACTAAATCTTCATCGGGTGCTCTGTCAGGATCACTGTATCCATACTTAGATAATTTCTTCCTTCAACTTGCCATACTTTCATTCTAGATTCTGTGCTCTTAATAAAGATCATATGTTTCCATAATGACAACATCTATGCATCCACATTAGCCAAATTGCCAACAATCTCCCCCTTTGTCATTGGTGGCAACATATGGGAAAATTGGCTAAGTGTGCAAACAAAACTTCAAAAACACTTTATACAAAATTGTGGCCAAAAGTTATACAATATGTATACAATATCATACTCCATAGAATAGCTCCCCCTATGAGTATCCTTCCTCAACATATATTCAATTTTCTGCTATCTCTCCCCCTTTGACAACAATGACAAAGATAGGGTGTACAAAAATTTCAAAAACTTTATACCTTATTATCAGTTATTGCAAAGCCGGTAGGCTTGCAACACAATCACCAAACTCTAACTTCCAAGATTCAAAATCTTTCTCCCAAATCTTCTTGATGGATTCAGCAACATTGAGTAGAGTACTCAATCCATATGCTGCTGTCTGACAAGCTTGCAGGGAATTGAAGCTAAACTTCTGAAATGATGTCTTTGCTGAAAGACACTGCTCAATTTGATCTTCAACAATTGATATCTTGATTGAGACATTATCTCTCAAGATGTTAACCCTAATCATCTTTTTGTTCTTCTCCTCTACTAACATTCTAATTTCATCTTTCAACTTCCTTATGCTCTTCTCTACAGAACTTATCTTGACATTAGGGCTGGTCAAGGTGTTTGTCTCAGCTGTAATAGCATCTAACTTCTCTCCGATCTTCTTATCCTCTTCAACTATTAGGATTTTTTATTTAGTGCATTGTATGTAAAAATTCTTTCCTGTCTCAAAATGTCTCCTCAAATTCTTTATGCATACATCTAAACTACCAATATCATTTTGAATATTTACACTTAAAGTTTGTTGCATTTCTACTTCATAGTCTTCCTAAACTTTTATCTTAGCAATATCCTTCAAGTTAGAAAATTCAGAGTCAAAAGAATTCATTACCATTTTAGCTTTCTCAAGTGGATCTGATTCAGATACCTTAGTGCTGATCACACTCTCAAGTTTCTCTGTCAAAACTCTAATTTTGCCTTCAAGGTCTTTCACCTTCTTATTCTTTCCAATAATTTTATTTAGAGATGTGATGAACTCAAGCTGATCATCATCTTCAACTTTTCTTCCAAGGTCTTCAAACATTGAACCAATATGCCTCTTCTTACTATCAAGTGCACTAATGTCTTCAACTGGTATAGAAGGTGCACTAGAGGTAGTGGCCTCTGTCAAAATTTGTTTGCCTTTAAATGACTACTCTGCTGGAACTTATTCTGATATAGTTGGTGCTTCCTCTGCCTCTGTATCCTTTTCTGATTTTGTGACCTTCTCTTGCTCTTCAAAAGCCAAATTGTCAACAATGTTTCCTAGATCATGAAATACTACATCATCTGATTCTAGAGTCACTTTGGTGCCTTCAATATCCATTGATTCTTTGCCAATATTGATATGTGAAGAAGATGGATCTTCTTGAATACCAACTTCCTCTGCATGCGGTTCCTCTGATTGCTTCTACCGAGGGTTTGATTCAACATTCTTTTCTGCAACTATATCTACAAGAACTTGCATTACTACTTGCTCTATCTCTTTTTGTACTTCCTCCTTTTTGCCTCCCATTATAAGGATTGTTCTCTTCTTAGTTCTCAATAAAGTTCCAAGAGACTTCAAGAATCTCTTCAAATGATCTTCATCCTTAACTTCATAGAACTATCTTATTGCACGTTCTCTCATCTTTATGTCCTCTTCTTATGCTCTCTATTTTCTATTCACAAGTCTGTTATACAAATCTTCTGGTATCTTACAATGAATAGTGCTAAGTTTCTTATCTACCACAATCATGTGTGTAACCATTGCATTTTCAAAATTCAATTTTTCAAATGATCCATATAGATCATAGAATTTATTCAACTTAGTGAAGTCTCCATGCTTCAATATATCTTCATTAACTCTTTCAATTCTTGGTTTCCAAGTTTTCTTCTTGACTAAAACTACATCATCGTCTTTAATTACTGCTACATTTCTAGGTACTAGTGGTACAATTACTTTCTATCTCTTGCCGGGTCATGTTGCACTCACTTTTACTCTTTTGCTAGGAATAGGAGAAAAAGATTTATCTCCTTCATCTTTTTCAGGTACTTCAACTTTTACCTTTACTACAATAGGATCAACAAGATCTGCACTAGATGTCTGAAGTGAAATTACAAGATTTTCACTTTGCTTCAAGGCTTCTGCATTCTTCTTAGCTATGTCAAACTCATGACTTGACATACCATATTCTTTCAGTATTTTCTTCATAGTAGATTCAACTCTCTTACTAGATTGCTTCTTTTCTCTCAAACTTATTGCAAAGTTGAAATTCTCTTCATAGGTTCCAAACCTATTTGCATGACCATCCAACTCACACTTTAACAATCTATTCACAAATCCTACTATTTCTGCTTCAGATACTTCATAGCCAAGAGGGTCTATGAATTCCATTCTAGACTCAAATGCTTCAATGTAGGTGAAATCAGTGTCAACCATAAAACAAATGTCATCTTTATGCTTTTCAACTAAGGATTGAGGAATCCTTGATTTGTTCTTAACAATATTCTGAAAAGTCTTCAATACAAGCTTCACACTGTCATTAACTTTATCAAAAAGGTGCTTCATGTAAATTGAGTTTATTCTTTCCATTGTGTTCACATTGTCACTCCAATCAACTGTGTGAGGAAATCTTCTCAAAATATGGAAAAACATATAGGTTATTAGAGATGAAAACCTAAACTATGTGTACTTAGCCTTCTTAATCTTTTCTAAGTTCTCAAATAACTGAATTTTCAAAATTTCACATAGGTCTACTGGTTTCTTCTCAATACACATAAGATAAGCTACATGAATCATTCCTACAACCATGTCATCTTCCCTTGAACTGCCACAGAATTTAGTTGTTAGGATCTTGCAAAGGTACCTAACATCATCTTGCTTAATCTTACTTATCACAATTCCTCTACCATTATAACTAGATCCAATGTTGTCTAAAACAATCTTTCTCATGTTCTTTTCATTCAGTGGAATCTCTCCAACTTTTGATAATCCAGTAACTTCATGAATTAGGTTGGCAGTTATATCAATAACTCTATCCTCCATCCAGAATTTCCCATTGTGGATTCTACTTAAAATGATCTTGGTACATTCCTCATCATTGAATTCATACTTCATGGAATATTTGATAATTTCATTGTTCTCTAGGTGCCCATAAGCTGGTTTAACTGACATGTCTTGATTGTACAATTTCTTGTAATCATCACTAAAATCTGCATCTCCCAAAGTTTCAAACTTGCAACCTAAATATCCTTTAACATTCTCAATGTGCAATACTCTATCTGGTACGGATGATAATGCTAGTCTATCATCAATTTCAGTTGGTTCTACTCGTTCTTTCTTAATCTTAGGTCTATTCTTATCCTTAACATTATGAACCATAGAAATATCCATCTTATCAACTGATTAAAGATCAAAAAAATACCTCAACTTTGCAAATCTAGGGTTTCAGTATGATCGTCGCTGCAAACTGCTTCCAAACTTCTTCAAATCGACCTCAACTTGATTTTTCTTCTTTCAAATCTCTCTTCAATCACTTTTTAATCATAATAACTTTGATTTTGGCCTTATAACACTTCACATTAACTCGATCTAACATCACATTCATTCATTTTGCCTCTAAAACCTCAAAAAGCTGATTCTGCAAAACCTGCAACCATAAAACTTTCTGCGACCTCGCAAAACACAATATTTTCTTTTGCACACTTAACCATAGCATTAGTACAACATAATAAACCTATATCTAACTATGTAAAACTTAACTCATTCAAATTCCTAATCTACACTAATCCTAAGTCCTAAACTACAGAAACTTACATAATTTAAGTACTTAAAGAAGGGTCAGGTAAAGATTCATCCTTACCATTAGTTACATTACCTTCCTGACTACTTTTAGTGCTGATTATACCTCCTTGATCTATGCCTTTATCAAATTTTACTTCATCTTTATTGCTACAACAACCTTTCTGTAATGCCCAAAAGTTCGGGTCAAAACACAACCAACAAATTTTTTTATTTTTTATTTTTTTTAAAGGTTATAAGTTCCTATGTTCAAGATGCGGGACAAAAGTGCTAATGACAAGGTCCAAAAGTGACAAGAGGTCAAACCTCAACAAAGTTTTTTTCCAAAGGATGCTAGAAGAAATTCAATATAATCAAAGTTCGTTAATCATCTTGACGATCAATTTTGTCAAACGTTAATCTATTAATCCTTTAGATTGTCTAAGAGGAATAGAATGTTTATTGTTAACGTTATTCTATAAATAGGTTAACCATTTCCAATTATTTATATTTCAAGACCATTTTGATTATGAAAATTAAATTGATAGCTAATGAAAAATATTGAATATAAATTTCAATAGTCGTCTATACCAATTTCCGTTCAAAATGAGTACATATTAATTCAATTAATGATTACATTATACCAATTAATCAATGTACCTTTTAACTAATTAATAAATCTAAAGGAACATTATTTAATGATATATATTCAAAGATTAAAACTAAATTATATATATGAAATTAATTATAATATATTAATTAATTAATATAATTATTAATTAGTTAATATACTATAATATATTAATTAACATTATATATGTATCATAAATTTAGTAACATGATATCACATATAAATAGCAAAATAAATATTTAAAACATTGCTAAATAACATCTAACTATTATTATTAACATGACATTAATATCAAATTAACTTGATTAAGTAACATCCTAAACTAACTTAACTAAAATACTAACTAACCCATTAATCTAAACAACCTACTAAACTAACTACCTACTAACCTACTCTAACCTACTCTAAACATCCTATAAACCCATCACATCTTCCTACTCTCCACTTTCCAACACAAAGGACAAGGGAGGGGTACGCATATAGAGGTGAGTGAAGGCAAAATTTAAACCAAGTTTTAATACCCATCCCCAAGACCTACGCCCAACTTGCGCATGGGGAAGTGGGAGTCATGAAAAGGAAGTGGGATGTGGGTCCCACTCCTTTTCCATGACATGGGAAAGTACCCAAACAAATTTTGAGTTTAATGCAAGCATGGACATGCCAAAGACCTGCGCGAGTTTACGAAGTCAAAAGGTAATGTCATGAAGAAAAAGTTTGATGATGTGTCACACAAGGACACTATCTTGACCAATAAAAAGGTTTGTATTTAAAACAAAGACTAGACATCCCTCCACATGCGCCTAGATAAGGGGAAGATAATAATGAAGTAAGGGGGGGTGGTGGAAAATAGTTATATATTTTATTAGTTTATTACATATTAAGGTGGCAAGAATATTATATTAAAATGATTGTGGTAAGAGATTGTATGGGAATTCTTTTCCCATACAATTTCTAGAGAGTTGAAAGCCAACTTTTCTTTGAAAATGAATTCTCCTATGTATGAGAACATTATTAATTTCCTTCTCAAAAATGAGTAGTATATCATCATCATTTAATTATTCTCCTTAATGCATAGGGAATTCTATGGTCTTAAAATTGATAGTGTATCAATAAGGATTAAATATAGTTTGATTACAATTCAATTGAGATATCAACATAAGAACTAATTTGTTCATTTCTTCATAGTTGTTTCATTACTATTTATAGGACTAAAAGAGTGATATGAATCATATATAGAGATCATTTTCAACGTTCATGACATTTCAATCATCTTATAGGAACTACAATATTCTTATATCAACCCAAATATGGAATCATAATGAAATTGTTACAATATTTAATCTATCAATATTGATAACTCATTTGCAAAGAAAGAGTATTATCAACTATAAAGAGAGAGAGAGAGATCTTTTATAACGTATGCAAGAATTCATCATAAAAATTAAGGAATCCATTTCAATACATACACAAATACATCAAATACAATTACATCTTCATAGTTACAATAAAGCATTGCAAAGGATAATACCACACAATGAAAGATCAAGAAATGATAGTCTCTCATCTATTTCATCTTCACAATAGCTCCAAGTAAAAAGCATTACATTAACTCTTTTACATCAATAGAAGTCCAAAAACAAAGAGAGGTTACACAAATGAATGAATGGGTTGTCTTCACACAACCACCCAAAAGAAGAAACCTCCAAGATAGCACTTTCATTGAGTTTCCACAAATCTGCAAGAAACAAGGCAAAGGAAAGACCATGGGAGCTCACCTCCCATCCTAGGCCTCTCATTAGGCCACCCCCGAGCTTGGGGAAACAACACAAAGATAGGGGAAACAATCAAGCAATCCTCAACACTACAACATGAATGACAAACACAAGAAATTTCCCTTCCAAGCCTTTTTACAAAGAGTCACAACAAGACTCAAGTAGGGTGAAGGTGGAACCAAATCAAGAGGAGAAGCTCATCTCTTTGATGAGAACAGGCCATCACTTGGCTTACTCATAAAAAAAAAATCACTCTTTCACAAACACATTCGTCTCATACACCTTATGACCCCCAAATTTACAAAATGAAACTAGAGGTGGCTACATGGAGCCCATACATCCATGTTGCATCCCTCTCCTTTCCAAGGAGAGACTCTGCACTCAAGATTGTCCCAACAAATTCCCTTCACCCTCAAGACTACTCTTCCCTCCCAAGGGTGAGTTTGGCCTTGAGAACTCCTTCAATGAAATCACTACAACACATAAAAGAGAACAAGTCTACAAGAACATCAATAAAATCTACACATTATCAAAAACATGGATCATGCTCAACATTGAGCTCCTGATTCTTTTAATTCTACAAGAAACAAAATTTACTCAACACAAGAACATGATACTACAACAACAATAACATCAAAACCTCCATTAACACAACAACACTATGCTCACACATACAATGGATAAGGAAAAACAAGTCTTGCATACAAGAACTAGCTTACAAGAGAGCATTTTCCTCTCAACATGATAACAAAACAAGAAAAGTAAGAATGAAATTTTGACCAACCTAGAGTCCAATGCTTAAGGAAGATATTTGTAGAAGAGCAATCCACTATCCAAAGTTCTCCAAAACTAGCTGAGTCTCCAAAACTGGAGAGTGGGTGTCAACCCATTACCTTCCCCAAAACCCCTACTAAAAGGGATTCTACACCAAACCCTCATTAATGGGGTATGACTCAAGGAGTTCTTCCATCTCTCCTTTTCTCCCCTCATAAATGAGGTGGAGACCAAGAATGTGAAAGAGGTATGGGTTTGACCTCCTTGCCATCCTTTCATTTTCGGATTTCTCTTTGAGGGGTACTTTTCATGGTCCATAAATGAGTTATGGGTCTAATTTTGACTAAATTTAAACTTCCATACCATGGTACAACTATTAGGGTGTCTAAAAGGGTTCCTAATAACATCTTAAGGCCTCAATTAACCTCCCTAAATTGCACTAGAAAACTGATTTCGGGTTCAAACATGATAGACCTTCTCAAGGTTTCCTAATCAAGGTTTAACAAGGAAAAATTCTAAAGTTGGTACCACCTAAGATTGATGACATCAAACACAAGTGGACATGTCATGGCCCTAAGCACATACACATGTGTCAAGTGACACAACATAAAAATAAAACACTTCACATACCATGTGGCATATCCACTTGAGCATCCCTAACATGAATAACCAAAAACAATTACAATAAATCAATTTACATCCATGCATCATACATTTAAAAAATAAAACATGATTACAATGAGGTTTTTAGCTTCTTTCTATAAGCAACCTTGGCTTAACTAAATTTTCACAAATGTCCCTGTGATGTTTCCCCGAATATTTCCATGGTCCTTCCACCTACAAAACCTTAATGCAGCATCAGTAATTCAAGGAAGAAAACCATCACATATAAACATATAAGATGTAATATCCACACATTATTCATAACTTAATTGCATACATGAAATCACACAACAAATAATGATCTTACACAATTCAATTGAACATTCAATCACATAGAATGAAATGTCATAATTCAATTGTCTATATGTAATCATATAGGATTTAATAATCACATCAAATAAATTCAATTCATAGTTCGATTGAAATCAAGATCATCCATAATCTATCATCATCATAAGATAATCTTCAGGTTCTCAAAACATGAAGATAATAATAAAGTCTAACATGATCAAATCCAAATCCACTAATCATGGATCCACATACAGAGTCAACAAAATGTGTAGTCTAACATGTCCATCATAACATAATAGTAAATCGAATGAGTCCAAGTATCTCAATTTTCCTTAGTATAATATTTAAGATAAATCGATGGTTCAACATCGGTAAGGGGTAACCATAACAGTCAGGTCCTATAAAATTCTTATCACAAGTAAGATTAAATTTCCTAATCTAGGAAAACAAAATGTAGAATAATCCTATTAGTCTAGGATCTAACAAATCCTTGTTCAGGGTTCTAATAATATCACCAAAACATCACTATGGTATAATCATATAATACATCATCAAAACATTACTCATCCTCCTCGTAGGAGTTACTAGAATCATCACATCAACTATTAATTAAATCCAAGATAAACTTAAGACTTAACACATAACTAATTTTGCATTTACATCTCGAATTCTCAAATCAAATCTTTTCGACAAAAGTACTCAATGGAACCTTAATAGTCTAGCTGGATCTATGATCCGTAGGGTAACATACTACATCCAAGATTCACTTACACAATTAATAACCTAGAGATATCACCTCTGTCATAGTGACACTTAGTTGATAGGTACTAATATGAAGGTATAATATATAGGTCTATCTCGAGGTCTAATTTCATTAGGGATTTACCAATCATCAGATACTACAAAACCCCTTAATCCTCTGACATCGAAGTGTCGATGAAAATGTGGAAACAGGGCGAGCCTTACACTTTCTCTTTGTTTCCTACATTATCATTCCTTCTTGCATTGTTCCTAGGGTTAGGGTTATGATGATAACCTCCATTGTTCATTCTGTAAAATCTTGCTGAGTGTCCAAACTTGTTGCATATCTGACAAATGATTCCATTGTTTCCAAATCTCTGGCCTTGCTGGTTAATCTGTGACCTGCAATTTCTAGCAATGTGTCCTACTTTGTGTTGCATCTAAAACATACTACCACTTTTCTTTGATTCATTTCTTGAATAGATTTCTTATCTGCATTGTTAGTATTCCCAATCATTCTATCATAATTATTCAAAATTACTTTAGGTCTTCTACATTCATTAGCTCTATGTCCAAAACTATGACAATTATAACAATGTCCATTAAGAGGTTTAAATTGCTTACCTGTGCAATCTCTCTTCATGTGCCTAATAGTATTACAAGAAAAACATCTACCTTTGAATTCTCTTTGCATACCTTTAGATGATTCTTCCTATTTTGATTCTTCTTGCTTTGATTCTTCTTTCTCTCTAGGTGGTTCTTCTTTAGGTGGATCTTCCAATGTGTTCTCATCTAGCTTTATTTCCTCCACACTTTTAGATGTCTTCAGATCTAGCTTCTTGCTTTCATGGTTTGTTCTAAACATACTAAATCCAAATCTAGTCCTATCAAAGAATGGTTCTCCAAAAGAAATTTGTTTTTCAGTCTTATCACTTTTTGAATATAGCCTTTCAAGTTGTTGTTTAGATTGAGTCAATTCACCTTTCACAATTTTATTATACTTCTCAAGTTCCACATACTGCATTTTTACTTTTTCAGATTCGGATGTTTCCTTTTCAAGTCTTGACCTTAGATCTTCATTCTCAATTTTCAATTTTTCATTATCAGATCTCAAATTTCCATCTTTCATACTAAGCTTCAGATTTACTATCTTCAACTCATGCTTAAGGATCTCATTTTCTTTTTGTAATTCATCACAATCTTCAACAAGCATATCAGATTTCTTTTCAGATTTCAGATCTTTAATCTTACCTTTTAATTTGTCAATAACATTCTTTGCATCTTCATATTTTCTTCTTAAGGAGTTTCTTTCATCAGTAAGCATATCAATCTATTCAAGAGCTTCTTCAAGATTCTTCTGAAGTTGATCCATATCCATAGAGATCTTACTCAAGCTGCTAAGCTTTCCTTGAATGTTCCTTCTCCAAGCAACTATGCTCTGATACCACTTGTTAGAAATAGGAAATACTGAGAGGGGGGGGGGTGAATCAGTATTTCACAAAATTTTTCTTTTTCCCACTTATGGATATAATAGATTACTTTAGTGCATACAAAGATTATCAAGCTGATTAACAAACATAGTAGTAAATAGAAGAACTCATAACACATCATATGTTCTCAAGGAAACCCTGGCCAAGGGAAAACCCTAGTGGGGATGGTACCCACAAAGATCACTAATCAAAAGTATCCGTTAGGGATATTGGACCCTGTTAGGAGTCAATTTACAATATATAGTAGATCTATCCTAGTTAAAGGACTTTAGGCCTTGTTAGAAGCCTTAACCCTGTTAGGAGTTAGATTACAAAACCTGATCACCAGCTGAACTCACTGCCCAAATAGGTAATACAAAATGTTTCTGACTGTAATATGGTACTACTTACAACTTCACATCAATAGCCTTTGCTGCTATCACAATATACAACTATCGCAAGTTATATTTTCTTTCTTTTTACATATCACACTCTTTCTTCATTACATTTCAAGTATGCCTAATATATGAGTTATTAAAGCTAATAAATTTACATGGTCAGCTTCCAAAATCTTTATCCAAGAGTAAACATCTAGGATGTCATCCCTTCATAATGTTAAGTCATTATTTTGACAAGCAAAAATAATCCCTTAACTCTTTCGCTAATACTATCTCCAAAAACTGTTATGTCTGCAAAAACTATCTTCGGTAAACTTTGAATAACTTTTTCCGTACTGCTCCAAACTTTATGCGCACTGAGATGGGGTATCCTCATATTCTATAGAAGCTTCAGTTAACTGCACAACTAAAAATATTGCTCCAGTGGATGTCACCAACTAAATCTTCATCGGGTGCTCTGTCAGGATCACTGTATCCATACTTAGACAATTTCTTCCTTCAACTTGCCATACTTGCATTCCAGATTCTGTGCTCTTAATAGAGATCATATGTTTCCATAATGATAACATCTATGCATCCACATTAGCCAAATTTCCAATAGAGCTCAAAATGGGCTTTAGTATCTTCCACATCAAAAAGAGAGGAAATTATAGCCATAATGTCTACAACCTTTTTATCATGTCTTGGAATTTTCTCAAAGGTGATTATTGAAAAATATTGCTTAAATTCATCCACCATATGTTTATATGGTAACAACTTATCATCCTTGGTCTGATATTCATCATTGACTTGATTAATAATCAATTGGGAGTCTCCATAGACATTCAACTCTATAACCTTCCATTTCAAAGCCATCTTCAATCCAATCATTAATGCTTCATACTCAGCTACATTATTTGTACAAGGAAAGAGAAACTTGTAAGACTTTGGTAATGTATATCCTTGTGGTTTAACAAATAGCACTCTATCTCCTCAACCATGTTGAGTGTATGATCCATCAAAATATAACTTCCATGTCTTTGTGGTAAATGTCAAAATGTTTTCATCTAGAAATTCTTTATGTATAGGATGATCATTTGTCAGTGGCTTCTCAACTAATTAATTCACAATTACTTTTCCTTTAATGGACTTCCTTTCCACATACTCAATAGAAAATTCACTAAGCAACATAACCCACTTAGCCAATCTTCATGTTAGTGTTGTCTTACTCAAAAGATATTTTAAAGGATCAATTAGCAATAAGCTTGATGGAATGAGATAACATGTAATGTCACCACTTTTGTGAAGTAAAGACCACTTATAAACATGTATGTTCTATTGGAGAATAATTAAGCTCATATCCCACGAGAGTGTGAATGATGTAATATATAGATTTTTCTTTACCTTCTTGATCTTGTTATGCCAGAAGAGCACCTAGGGAGACTTATGTGGTTGAAATATAGAGAAAGAGTGGCTTGCCTAAAATCGGTGACATAAGAGTAGGAAGATTTGTCAAATATTATTTGATTTTATCAAAGGCTTCTTCACACTTATCATCCCATTTAAATGTGATATCTTTATGTAATAGGTGCTGGAGAGGATGACTTCTATCTACCAGTTGAGAAAAAAATATTCAAACTGATTGGATCCATCATTATAAAGATCTTAATTGACTAATATTTATAGGGAAAGACATCTCCATGATTTATTTGACTTTCTGTAGATCAAATTATATGCCTTTAGCCAAGACAATATACCCCATCAGTTTTCTCGATGTAACCCCAAATACACACTTTGGATTGAGTCTAATTTGGTATTTTTCCATTTGGGTGAATATCCTATCTAGCACTCTTAAATGACCATATCTTCTTTTAGATTTTTCTAGGATATCATCCACATAGTCTTCCATTATAGTATGCATCATGTCATGGAAGATTATGGTCATGGCCCATTGATAAGTGGCTCTAGCATTATTGAGCCCAAAAGCCATGACATTCCAATAGTATCTTCCCCAAGGACATGTGAAAGAAATTTTCTCTTGGTCTTCTAGCACAATCTTGATCTGGTAATAGATGGAAAAACCATCCATTAAGGATAACATCTCATGACCAGCTATCAAATCAAATATGATATCAATGTTAGGCAATGGAAAGTCATCTTTAGGATAAGCCTTGTTGAGATTTTGAAAATCTATACAAATCCTTAGAGAACTGTCTGGCTTTGATAATGGTACAATATTTAAAATCCATTCATCATAATATATGGCTCGAATGAATCCAACATCTAAGAGCTTCTTTAATTCTACTTTCACTAGGAGCACAATATGAGGATGCATATTTTTGAGTTTATGTTTGACTGGTTTAATCCCTAGTGTAATAGACAAGTGATGCATAATAATTTTAGGATCTAGTCCTGGCATATCAATGTATGACTAGGAAAATTTGACTTGTCTTTCCTTGAAAAATTCTAAAAAAGCTTCCCTTTTTAACTCTGTTAAAGATGCTTCTACTCAAAGAATATGTTGGGACTCCTCCGTTCCAATGTTGAGAGGAAATATTTGTTCAATAAGTATTGAAGATTTCTCTCAATACATATAATTGGGGAGAGTGTTAATCCTTCCATCTTCAAGTTCCTCAAAGAGGTTTTCACCCTCAAATACATCATTTCTTTTTTCTTTTTTTTTGGATCTAACACTACCATTGAGTGGTTTTCACCATTAGATATATTTATTATTTTTACATTTTTACAACTGAAAGGATTGGCACACTCTCAAAAATAAGCCATGTCATTGAGTCCTATTGGAAATCCTAACTTATGATCCCCTGGTGGTAGATGATCTTTGATTCCTAGATAGTCAATAATTGAGTCATCATTATAGAAAATATCAAGTTCTAGATTATTGGGAGAATACCAATCTATAAGCTTAGGATGAACAAGAGGTAACGAATCATTTTGGTTGATTTCAAAGGCTATAATGGTACTTATAGAGAAGTTGTCAAGGTTAATGATAGTATCACCTAGGACTATTTCCATACTCTCGTCTGAATTATCTATCACAAGATAATCCTCACTTTCCTCACAATCATCAAGAGTATTATTATGTGGAACTAATCCTAGTGATTCAGTCCTTGAACTCTCCCCCTCATGGTAATCATCACTATAGGTATGAATAATATAAACTCCTATTTCTTCAGTATTCTTAGATAATGAATCCCATTCATAATCATTAGACTCAGAATCATCATCTTGTCCTTGATTATCCCCAAGTCTATTAATGATTTATGTTTCTATCCTCTTCTTTTATTTGTCCATATACTTATTGTCCTTTTGAAACTCTATTTCAGGGGCCTTAGATACCTTATTGAAATATGTGATCTTCCCTTTACCTTTAGGTTCCTTTGGTCTTTCTCCTTTATATCCTAACCCCATTGTGTCTCTTTGGTAATTTGGATTTTTTAGAATTGGTCTTATAAAACCATCTCTCTACAACCTTATAGGTCCACTACCTTGATATCCCATCTTTTGTAACAAAGTATATCCCTTACCATATACATCAAGTGATATATATTCATGCTTTATATCTTCTTTATCCTTATGTTTTTTGAGAAAATGATTAGCATTACGTTTAGCTTCTTCTTTTGATATAGCTCCCCCACTTATGAATTTACCATAAATAGTTGTAGAAGGAGCTTCTGATTGTTGTTTGATAATCAAGGACTTCCCATATGACTTAAGAGATAGGGGTAATTCTATGATACAAAATGTTTTACCCAAAGTGTATTCTCCCTTACATTTTTCTTTTATGTCTATTTTGATCCCATTGGATTTAGATGTTGATGCTACATTACTTGGTGTTGGCGGTTTTTCTTGTATCCCTCAACTCTAAAAGAGAAACATGAAGACCAGACCCGGGGATTTTTGTCCAGCAACACAAATCTACTTGTTCATACAAATTGAGGGGCAAGAAAAGACTAATTAATGAGGATTTGATCCTCCTTCTGCTTTGAGTTCCACACACTCAGGTGGGTGCACCTAAAACATGATAAGATCTGCATACATATAACTCACTAGCTAAAACCCTTTATGCAGACATGAAAATCGGTGGATAATTCTTAGACTTATAAAACATGGGAGTCCAACTCAACCAGTCTTATACAGGATCCCACCTGTATGATCTGCTAAGAACTAGAAAAATGGCCAATGTGATAACAAGGATAAACTCCTTCTCCTCTTCGAACCCGGAGGCTCAGGCAGGCTAACCTAATGATTCACTCTTCAAGGAATCGACAAATGAATTGTAATTCTTGAATACAATCAAACATGAATGTGCATAACAATAGAAAAGTAAAATGATTTGTAATTAATGTTTGATGATGAAAACTGTAGGACAAGCAAAAGACCAGTGCCTTATCTATTGGGCATCAGAGTCAAACAACCATGCATTCCCAGAAAAACTTAACTCCAAACTCAAAGAAACCAAGTGAAGTGCCTTACAAATCACTCTTCTCATTCCAGTTCCTAGACATCAAATTCATGTATAAATCTTAAATTCTCAAAGCCTGCACTCAAGATTGACTCTCTCCTTGAAAGAAACTTGAAAACAAGATCACATCTACCTTATAACTAGTGCATCAAAATGCCTTACAAACTGATACACAAGAACTAAGACCAAATACACGAAGACATTAACCAAAACTGAATAGGGATTCCATTGTTTTTCTATTAAAATTCATCTGGTTCAACATATTTACATGACAAAGAAACACAAAGAAAATAAGAAAAAGGGCCTGAATCTTGTCTAGCAGCATAAATTTTCAACCTCTATCTTCAATAATAACTGACTATTTATACTAATCAACCATCCTGGAATCCTTGAAAGGATGCAACAAGCTTCGGATGGCTGATAGAAATTTGCACTAGAAAACAAAAGAAAATACAAACAGAAAGATATTTGATAAAGACAGCAAGGCATATTTTTTCAATTCTAAACAACTTCCGCAGCTGGCACCTTTGTTTGTAGATATTTTCAGAGCAGTTACCAAGTTTGTTATATGAATGATGACCACCATTACAAGCTAATTTACATCATTCTCTATTTGAACACGCTCTCCCTCAAATTTTGGATTAGGTGCCAAGTGCAATCTATTCTTCTTCCTCCTCTATCAGTTGGATAACCGGTTTTTTCTTCTTCTTTGTTATTAGCTTTTCCCAAGCTGCCACATCATCATCAGATGGCCAGTCGTAACTCTGCAGCTCCTGTAATAAGTTGACTTGCTGTTCCCATGTAGAATCAGTCACATTTTTAACTTCTGCTATAAACTTAATACAGTCACTTTCAACTTTGAATAAATTATCAATTATATTGTTAGTTCTTTCCACATCCAAAGCCTTATTATCTTTTAGGAAGGCATCTTGCTTGATTACCAACTGACGCATTGACAACTTCCAATCTTCCAACTTGACCACATTTCCATTGTCATCATATACCGGGGGCAAACACTTGCTGTAGTCTTTATCAAACATGGCTAACCTAGCCTTTACTTGGTTTGACTTTCCTTTGAAAAACTTTGACGCAGCACTTATTAGGCCAATCCTTTCAAATACATCAGTCACTACTTTTGGGATATCAGGGCTGTGTTCTTGTAAACTGTCAAGTTTATCAAACAACAAATTCCTCCCAGACCAAATAATATAGAGTGGCTCCAAGGTGGCTAAATAGTCATTCACCTTTTGATTGGTCTGATGTAATAGGCTGATTGATTTATGAACTGCATCCATCTTGTCCTTTATTTTTTCTTGCCTGTACTGCACTATTTTTGCTATAGTGTCCAGGGATGCATCCAATTTCACCTTTTCCAAGTCTTCAGCAGGTCCCTCAGGTGCTTCCAAATTTATCTGAACAGGTACCTCAACTTGCAAAGGAGGAGGAGGAATTATTTTTGAGGCTTCTTCAAGTTTGACCTTTATTTCTACTAGCTCATCTTCCAATTGTTTGATCTTCATCATTTTCAAATCTCTGTCCTTGGCTACCATGCTTGAACTTTCAAAAAATTTAGCATATCTTTCTGATAGCTGAGCTGTCTTGGCTTCATTCAGATTAGCCCAATGAGTTACTACCTTGGAGACTTCAAGGTCTATTGTATTTTGTACAGTCCATATAATCTTATTCCCCTCCATCTTATCCTCTATACTCAATAGAGATGGCTTTTGGGTTTTGGGGGCCATAGACCACATTGCAACAGCTTGGGACTTAGGGTCATAGCCACTTCCTATTATCATGTCACCAATGTGAACCTCATATGATAGGCTACCCTCTGGTTGCTTTCTCAATTAATCAATGAGGAATGCAGAAGTCAGATCCCATCCTGGGGTTAACAACATTCCACTTGATTTAACCAATTCTCTGGCTTTGTCCACTGTTATAGGATTAAGGCTAGGATCATATGAAGCAAGAACTCTCAAAGTTTCTTCACTTGGCTCCATACCTTCAGGCAGAGCTTTCTTTACTTCTTGCTGCTTGTTCCAAATGAGAAAACTCTTGAACTCATCAGTCTTAATAAATTGATCATCCCTCAAGAATTCCTCCTCATAGACCTCTCTGATATCCTTCTCCAACCACAAGGACTTTTCTCTGCTTTCTTGCTCAATGGCCATTTTCTTGCCTGCTCTTATTACTTTCCTCAATTGATGATGATATGGCCTATCACCTGGTACAAGAGCAGATGCTTTGTCAATTTCCTTTCTTTTTTTTCATGCCTTGAAGGTTCACCTTCCTCAAGCCTCTATTTCTTCAATGGTGGCTCTGAGATATCCTTTATTTCTGGTTGATCTTGAGTGAGATCAACAACTGGTGGTCCCTCAACCTGTGGAGGACTATCTTCTTCTTGTGACTCATCAGTGAATTCTTCCTCATCAGAAGATGAATAATCTTTCTTTTTCTTCTTCTCTGGCTTATTCTGATCAATCAAGCTTTCCAATTGATTTTCCAAGGTATCATATTTTTAATCATCCCATCAATCTTCTTCAAATAAAGAAGATCAGGGAAAAAACCATCAAAAGGAATTTGAGATGCTTTCAATTGTTTGGACAAATCTACTAAATCAAAGAATCTGTACCATCTCCTCTTAACCTCATCTTCATCTAAAATGTTTCTAATCACATCTTCTTCATCTAAACCCTCATGCTCCTTGATCACACCAATGTTTGGGATGTAAGTCATCCTGGCAATCTTGATGAAGCCCTCAGGATCTATGTGCCTACAAGCACCAGTAACCATTTTGAATTGTTGTAGCCATGCACTAATTTGAGGAAAATCCCTCTTTCCTATTAGGAAGTCACCTATCCTGAATTGCCTGGGTGTGAATGTACCCTTTCTATGAGGGACCAGAAGCTCTCTATCTGTACACATCAATTGCCAAACAAATTCCAAACAAGCCACTCTCGGAGGCACATACTTCGGTAATAAATGTGGGGGTTGGGGACAACCATAAACTATGATAATTGTAGAATTATCTCCTAAGTAGAAGTCACCCCAATTATGATTTCCATCCCACTTATCCACATACTGCAGTGGTCTTAAAAGCCTAAGGACTCTAGGAGATAGCCTGGTGACATTTATGCCTAGCATCCTGATAATTCGAAAGACAATGAAATTCTGAAAAACACAAAAATCTACTTCATTGGAGGTAGAATTCCATATTCTCACCCACAAGTGCACTGGATTGTGCTGATCCTTGAAAGTGAACCTTGGTTTTAACATGTTTAAATCAAAACTGTTGATGTTGAAAAATAGAATCAAATGCATTAATAAAGAATAATGCATGAACTCAATAGGACTTTTACTTTCTTTGACAGACATCAGCCCTTGATGTATCCTATCAATCACATACTGAATGTAATCATAGTCAGTGTTTACCAAGGAATTTTGAATATCCAAGATAATCATCAGCAAGTCAGCTGGTAAAAACTCTGCATCCCCATCAATTCCCAAAACTCTACATAACGCATAGCAAGTATATCTCATATAATGATGGAGGGATTTGAACTGGTATGGGGCATTCATGTTAGCAGGAGGGGGGGCTATATATTTATCCTATTTTGGCATATGTTTAACCAACTGGTCTTTTACTGACCCTATATTGCTTCTGTATCTTGCCTTTTCTTTGTTCAAATCAATCTCAGTTGAAAAGGACGTGTATAGACCAAAAGCTTTCATAAAAGATCCCCTATCAAGAGTAACTAAGGGTGATTGGTCTTCTTTTCTAATTGTCCTTGAGATAGGGTCATAATTTCTGGCTAGGGCAACAATTAAATCAACATCTAGGAAAACATCAGGGACAACCATTTTTCCCAATCCTAACACCCAACCATTACAGACAGGAACATGCTTATTTTTATTGCTGTAAAAGAAGTTGAAAATAGTGTAACCTAAGAATTCCAGAGTGATTGGGTCTCTACACCGTCCCAAAAGATCTTCAAACACGTCATCAACAGCCCTCTTGTTCTGACTGGAGCCCGGCAACAGTTTCAAGAATTCATCTGAAAAATTTGGCTTATTCTTGTCCTCACCAGTTTTGGACTTGGCCTCACTACTAGAAGACGCTGCACTCTTCTCAGGTTGACTTATCCTTGCTACAAAAACACCTTTAATTCTTTGTATCTCAAATGCTTTATGCTCAAAAATTCTCTAGACAAACAGAAACTCTTAACAACTGAGACTGAACAAATAAACAATGAGCTTCAACTTATTTATCGATATGAATCCAAGGTGTGCAACTACCATAATTAATGCAAATCTCCTTAATTGATCCCATATTCAATTTTATGTACCCTTAGATTTCAAATTTTGAGCTCGCCATGTCTGGATGTTGACAGATAGATTAAACTACTTGAAAACGAGGTGAAGAGGCAATGATCATGATTCTGTACTTTAAAACTATTTGCATCATGCAATCTTTCTTCTTGAAGCTGATTTGATGGCTTACTGGTTTCATGTCCAGATTGACAAAGTACTTTATCTATGTGGCAACGGTTCCTTTTCTTTTCCCTTTATGACCTTTTCCATCTGAGCCCATTTAGCGAACTGGCTACTATTGGCTTCTCTTGGTCGCTGAATATAATGCTAACCCTAGCTAGAAACCGGAGAATTGGCGACCACTGGCTTCGCGAGTTCTCTGAATCCCTGTTTAATCCTAGTTCAAATTTGGAGAACTAGCGACTACTAGCTTCGCGGGTTCTCGGAATCCTATCCTTAACCACCCATGCATTTCACGAATCAACGAACAAAGGGCTCCCACTTAAACAGTTAACTGCAATTACCATTTGGCGAACTAGCAAACAAAGCCACCTCCCATTCTCTTAATATTATGACTGACGGTCAATTTTCTTGGAGATCTAGTGAACAAAGGGTTCGCGCATTCGCTTAAAGATATACTTAACCGCTTGATTGTCTGGAGAACTGGTGAACCCCTTTAATCTCTGATTCGCTGAATCTTTCCTTAATCATCACTTTATACTAGGATTCGAGATTGACCGTTGATCTTCATCAATCGATGGCCATCGCTAGTTCTCTGAATAACAAAAACCTTAACCATTTAATTCTGAGAATCAGCGAACAAAGAGCATTCGCTAGTTCTCCAAATACTCCATATCATTGAAAATTTCATTTCAAGAATAAGCGACTGAGACCTTAAAACTTATCATCCATTGATTCGCTTATTTGCCAGATTGTTTTAACCTTTATCCTTTTATTAAGAGAACTAGCGACCACTGGCTTCGCTGAATCGCTAAATTGTTTAGTATGTCACCAACTTATTCTGAGAATAAGCGAATGTGAGAAAACTTATCTCCACTGAAATCTTTTGGGCAAACCATCAGAACCGCCAAATTTAGAGGATAGCACTATAAGTATTTAGTCGCTCATTCGCCAGATCAAATATGCAGGACCCACAGATATTTTGAGATTAAAACAGGGCCGTTTATCATGAAAACAATCCATGGTATTCGCTAATTCTCTAGTTGACACGACCCTTGACCGCCAGATTCTGAGAATAAGTGAACAAAGTGTTCGTTGAATCGCTAGATTGTTTCACAAGACCGCCAAAGATTGCGAGAACTAGAGATACCCCTCATTCACTAGTTCTCGGAAAGGAAAATGAAACCGCCGAAGCACTTGGAGACTTAGCGAACAAAGTAATCAAAAAGTGTGGCTTTAATGCATTCGCCAATTCACTGGATGTTTGGGATAACCGCTGGAAGATCTAGAGAACTGGCGACTGATATTAATAGTGAACATGAATTTGACTCATTCACTGAATCGCCAGATTGTTTTGAAATTTGATAAGACACTTCCCGATTCGGTGAACACTTGGGGAAAATAAGCATATGCACAAATAGCAACTTAAGTGACTTAAAGGTAACCAAGAAAAAGAAACAAGAGGGCCACATGAAGTTTAGAAACGAATTGGAAACATTTTGAAAGACAAGACCTAGGGTAAGGGTTTTTCTGAACATGTCAAAAACCATTTTCATGACACTTTACAAACCCTAGTCCAGGTATAACACTCGCATGGAGACTTAAACCAGGAATTGGACACAAACCTTAAAAAACTTTTAGGATACCCAACACTTGGATCAATAGCTGTTGTTGCAGAAGATCCAACATGATTATAAGGTACCAAAGACTCAGGTGCTACCTTCACGGTGTTACAATATTGAAAAGGTTTTGGATCACCTTTGATAGTTATTTCTTGACCAATGTGGGGAAATTTTAGACACTGATGATAAGTTGATGGTACATCTTGCATAGATTAATGGATCCAAGGTCTTCCCAAAAGAATGTTATATGCAAGTTCCATATCAAGAACTTGACAAAGAACATCTTTGACTATAGGACCTAACCTGATAGGGAGGACCACAGATCCCTTGGATGACCTCGCTTGCTCATCATAAACTTTGATTGTGATTTTCTTCTTTGGATATATAGTATTTTCAAAAAATCCCAATGCAAGGACTAGTTTCAAAGTGCATATATTCAAACTAGCTCCTCCATCTATTAGTACTCTTTTGATTTTATGATTTTGTATAAGGACTTCTATATGGAGTGAAGTATTATGTGGTTGATTAATGGCTAGATCATCATGCTCAGTAAAATATAGGTAATGTGGAGTTTTTAAATGTCCCACCATAGCTTGGAATTGTTCTTGATCTATATTTGTAGGCACATGAGTTTTTAGGAGAGCTTTCTCAAGAATATCCTTATGAGACGGTGAGAGATGCAGAAGCTCTAATATAGATATTTGGGTAGGTATTTTCTTTAATTGATACAAAAGATTATATTAATTGGAAACATTTGGTGTAGACTTTGGAACATAGACATACTTTTTTTGTGAGGTGGTAGGTTTGGATGGGACACCTTGCAGAGTAACCTTTGATTGGGCTCGAGTAGTGACATTAACCGGTTGACTCTCAAACTTTTCTTTGATAGTGATCACATTGGCATAATACTAAGAAGGATGTCATTCTGAGATTTGGTTAACATACTTATAGGATGTGGTATTATAGTTGGGCATGCTTGATTATCACCCTTAGTATTGGAAGACCTTCCTTTCTCATGTTCAAGAAGTGGATCTTTGAAAGCTATATGTGACTCATTTGAGGTATGTCCATCAACACTTATTTCACCACTTTATATCAAGTCTTGTATCACATGTTTAAGTATTTGACAATCCTTGGTTTTATGACCTTTCCCTCTATGAAATTCAAAATAATCATTGTCATTCCACCAAGAAGGTTTCACCGTAGGTTCAAAACCTATGATTTCAGGAAGTACAATGAGTTTCTTCATGATCAATTTCCTTAATGTAGACTCAAAAGATTCTCCTAAAGGAGTAAAAGTTCTTTTGCATGGCATAAAAGTTAATCTTGAATTGGAGGAGTTATTTTTGGTATTATATGTTGTGGTTTGATTTCTTTGAGTAGGTTTAGTAGCATTGCCTTTTCTCATGAAATTGAGGACAGGTTGAGTTGGTTTAACATGTTGGCTATCAACAATCCCATCATTGACAATATTCTTATTTTTATCCCAAAATTTGGATTTGTTGTTGTTGTTGTTGTTGTTGTTGTTGTTGGGATTTGAATTTGAAGGCCTAACATTGTCCTTGGTCTAAAGCTTAATCTCACCTTTTCTAACCATAGCTTCCTAAATTTTGACTCCATTTTCAATGATTTTGTTAAAATTTGGAGAACATTGCAATTGCAACCTATAGCTCATTTCTTGTGTAAGGTTATGTACAAAGATATCCATCTTTTCTTTTTTTGGAATTGTTCGTGGATACTTGTCAAATAATTGATTCCATCTTTGCAAAAAAGTAAGGAAAGGTTCTCCATTCTTTTGTTGTGCATTGCAAAGATCAAGCATAGTGACCTCATGTTTGATGTTATATAAATAATGAGTCACAAACTTGTCAATAAGTTCATTGAAATATTTGATTCCTGGGGGTAATTTGGAGAACCATTCCATGGCTTGTCCTCCCAAACTACGTGGAAATAGTTGCATAAGATAAGGGTCATTGTGAGTGAATTCAATACAAGCAGCACAAAACTCACGAATGTGGTCTTGCGGATCCAAATTCCCTTTATATTTTTCAAATTTAGGCACCTCAAAATGAGGAGGGAACATAATCATTGCTAAGTGCTTGTCAAAAGGATAAGGGCATATATCATCTAAGGAATATTTCTTGGTTGATGATCTAGTTTGAATGTCATGAATTTGTTGTTGAAGCATGTGGATTTTTTGTAAAATGAGGTCCAAAGATAATGTAGGTCCTTGAGTGTTATGTGAAGCACTATGTTGTTTGTCTTCTATGGCCCCATGAGTATGTGTCTCTTGAGAACCGCTAAGTATTTCTTCTTGATTTATCATAGGAGGTTCTTTGAGAGTAGAGACATCAAAATCAATGGGTAACCTAAGTCCTTGATGAGAAACCATGAGGAAGTACTTTTCTTTATCCATGTCTAAAAGTCTTTCCATGACCTTATAAAACCTAGGATCTTGCATGGATTCTCTCAATTATTGATCTATTGGTTCTTCCTCTGTTGTAAAAATTGTATCCTTCTTAGAAAATTTTGACCAATGATTTTCATTACTCCTATTCCTAGCCATGTTGTCTACAGATTCTGGATTAACTGGTTGTTTAAGTTTTTGAGATTGAATTTGAACCATAAAAAGGTGCAAGATGATGATGGGATGAAAGTTTTTATGAATCAAATGTATATGTTTTGATAGGATAGATGTGGAAAGGAACCTTAAAGTGTTGGGTTAAGTATAAAACTTGATAATCTAAGTCTATAGGAGGTATGGATCTCACTATGATATGACAAAGATATTCAAGAGATGAAACCTAAGTAAGCTCTTGGTTAAGGATGATAAATCCTACTAGATAACTCAAAAAGATCAAATATGATATGCAAGGTAGTAATACAACACTAATTGGTAATTTTGACGATTTGGGATGAATGAAAAGATGATGAAATTTGAGGAAAATGGTCAAACTAGGTATCAGAGTGTTGTGTAAATTGATTTTTTTCCCAAAATCATGAATAGAACAAAAATGGGTTTTTGAAAAGTAAGTGTGAAAATACTAAGGTCCATACAAAAGCTCTCTGTGATGAATGCACAAAAACAAATGTGCAAGATAGTGTTATGTATGTGCAATAGAAGATAAAAGATGCACAGAAAATATTAGTATATGTGCACTGACAGTAACAAATGCGCTAGACAGTTAATCAAATGTGAAGTAGAATGTGATAAATGCGCAACTCTAGTTTTTGGCAGTTTTTTGGGAAATTTTTTACTTTTTTTACTACTATTGTTGATGATTTTTGGCAAAAGAAAATGCATATACACACACGTGCAAAATAGAAATGATTGATTGCTAATTTAATCTAGTATGAATGCATAGATGCGCTTACGAATCCTAAGGTTGGCAAGGACAATATTTGTTGAATCCCCACTTGGATAAAATCCAGCCAAGCATATCTAGAGCAGACACCCTAGAAACTTGGAGGCACAGGCTCCTCCTTACAGTGTACTCACTTCTCTGGCACACCAAGTTCTGAATTCAATGGGTCATTAATTCCCAAAGAACTATTATCTCTACTATGGACTATGAGTAATGTGGGGTGTCTTCACGGGCTTGGATGACCTCTTGAGCCAACAAATAGAAGGTTTTTGGCAACTAAACAAAATCTTTTAGTAAGGACATGTGTTCAGGTGGTTATGATCATGCCATATTCCCAATTAAGGGGACTCTCCCAATCCTTCCAAAGAAATATTTTCACCTTAGCAATGTAGGGACTTTAGTACACCACACGGGTACTAGAAGAGATTTTGGTTGCCATAATGAATTCACACATGTCCATTGTGAGACTAATCACAATGGCATTTGTTATATACCAGTTTGGAAGGGCTTGTCTTTAGCCTATTATTGGTTGGGTCATTTCTTTGGTTGAGTACATCTTTTCCCACCAAAGATCGCCCTCTAAAAATTATAACAATTTCTCTTACACCCAAGATCCACGAATGGTGAGGGGAGAAGATATGTTGTTATAATTTTGGGATTATAAAGATGCTTTAAAATAAAAATCACAACAAACAGATATTTCTAAGCTAAATAAAACACACAAAATCAAAAAACATGTCATATTTTAAAGCCCACACAAGGTTATGGTTTCTTTTGCAAATCCCTCTTTTGTCTTTCAAGGTACTTACAAATAAACCATGTGTAGTTTTGAAGGGGTCTTCAAAGATGTGTCCTACAAAATAGCCTAAAACAAGACTGCAAGAAATGAATAGATAATGGTTAAGTAGTTAGCTAAAAACAAAATTGACTAAAAAAGAAATTTATCAACTAAAACAACAAATGTGCAAGAACAGAGACTGAATGCATAGAAATGGTGAATGTACAGGACCAATGAATAGATTGCAGTGCGATGGGACAAATGCGTAGAAAAAATGAAAGCACAATAGAAATATACAGAAATGAAGGATAATATGATAGATGCCCAAAAATTGTGGAAAACATAGAATTGACAAAATGGCTAGTGTGAGAAGAATGAATATGTAGGCAAAGTTGATGTATGTGCAGGAATTAGGTATGGATGCGCAGGAAAAACCTATAGATACTGCACATGAAAAATTGAAAAATAAAATGTTAAATTTCCTGTGTAGGCCCCATAGTGGGCACCAAAAATGTATGCAAATTAGATGTCTACTACTAGAAATGAAATATTAACTAATTTAAGCTACTAAATCAATCTAAATGCAACGCAATGAAGAATACAAGGATTTAAATGAAATTGAAACAAATAAAGCTTTACCTCAACTCACCCATGTAGCTTGTCTCCATTGTCCTCCTAGCCTTGATTTCTTGGATGTGGTGAGCTCTCAAATTTCCAAATGATGCTCATTTTCCCAAGATGCTCTCAAAGTGTGGAGATTTAATGATTTTTATGCAAAACTAGTAAAAAAACCTTGATTGTGCAACTATGGTGGATGAAATGCTATGAAAATTGCTCATAATGATGCTTGATTACTTGATTGCTTGGATGCTTAGATTCTTGAATGCTTGAAAATGACTAATGCTATTAGCCTCTCAAAGGAAGAGGAATGCTCCTTTTTATAGGTTTTTGGAGGACTCAAGCCTAGGTGGCAAGATCCTAGGGTGAAGATTGAAAGGTGGATAATCCTAGGGTGGAGATTGACTTGGTTGAAGGGGTTGAGAGAAAAGGGGATGTAGTTGGAATGTGAGAGGAGGAATAGGAATAATGTTCCTCCTACATTGACAAGGAAGAGAAGAAGGTGGAAGGGAAAGACACATGTCAAGTGTCTCACAAAGACCATTGAGAAGAAGGGGGAAAGGCCTTTCCTCCATGAGGACTCTTGGTACAAGTGTCCCATGAGTCATCTTTGACTCTTTGAGGTGTCTTGAGAAGGTCCTTAGGAATAGGAAATATGTTTTTACCTAGTGTAGGAGAAGACATGTGGTCATGAGACCAAGTCTTATGAGGCCACATAGCCCTTAAAAATAGGACATGTGTTTGTGATGATAAATGAGTTATTAATAATTAATAAAAATTAATTTTTTTAGCCAAGATGATGTGTCGGGAGACTAGGTCTATGAGATGAACTAGGAGAATTAGTCATATTAGTGATTGTATAATTGAATAATTTATTAAATCACTCTAATAAGACTATTTTAGAGGACTTAGGATAAGAAGAATAAGGTAAAGTGAATATATTAAATAAATTCAATAATTTATTTAATAATAGAGGAAATAAATATTAATTAAATAATAAATATTTAATCAATGCATCAAGTCAATATTAATTAAATAATAAATATTTAATTAATTTATCAAGTCATTTTTAAGTGTATACAACTTGTTTGTTCACAAACTAAAGGAGGAGAAAATAAGAATGCTTAATATTTTCCTTGTTAATAGGTCTTTTCACTGGGATGATTTATTTTTCTATGGAAGTAGTTCCTTCCAGTCCTGGTTCATGTCAAGCTCAAAAATCCTAGTTCTAATAAAATGAGTGTAGACCCCTTATTCTATGTTTATAAATAAATTTAAAAAATTATATTAGAATTGACTATAATATCCACAAATTGAATAACCAAGTCAATTTAAAAATATTACAGTCCAAAAAAAAAAAAAATTTAAGTAAATAATAAATCAATGGAACAAGAAATAGAGGAGCAGTGAATTGATGAGAAGAGGACTAAGGATCAATGGTGCAAGGAACTAGAAAGAAGAGGATTGGAATACAATAGACTAGAAAAGGGAAGAAACAAGGATTGGAAAGTATATCACCAAAAGATGGGGAGATGAAGTAGATAGGGAGGTACTAATATTGGAAATATAATTGGGAAATGTGATACTGAGAGGGTGGGGTGAATCAGATATCACCTACTAATCCATCTTTATATGAATAAAACATTTTCATAGCATCAACAATACTTGATCATAACAGAATAACTAACATACTAAATAGAATCCATGAAAGTACTCATAACACAGTCATTTTGGTTACCTAGAAACCCTTGAAAGGTAAAATTAGGGTGGGGATGACACCCACAAATCTTCACTACTACAGTAATAAAATTTGCCTGTTAGGGCTTACAAAATTTGATCAAAACATGGTCTACCCTGTGAGGGGTCTACCCTGTTAAGAGCTAAAAGACTTATACAGTCTACCTTGCTAAAGGATTTGAAGCTTACAACAAAGTAAGCACTCTGTTAAGAGATTACAAAAAGTATGTTAGGACTACTCAGTTAAGAGATTTACCCTGATACACTGGTTAGAATGTCTCAGTACCTGATCTTTCAGTTTTCACTGTATGCAGATTACAAATCTTCTCTTTACTGTATTTGTATTGATCTCTTCTATCAGATTTATCTCTATTATGTCCTTTCACTGCTTAGCTCTGTCACTAAATTCTATCTAAATGCTTCACTTCACTGAATATGCCTCTTTGTCCATTCCCTTCACATTCGCTACCTTTTTCTCTTCTACATTTTAGGCTTTAGATCTTTGTAATACCCCAAAAATAGGCTATATGTTCATTAACCTCCTACATCGACAAATCGAACAAAATTGACATCAAAGTCCTAACCTAAGGCACATCTAAACATCATCGAATCATAATTGATTATCTTAAATTCTGCATCGGAGAATATTCCTAGTAATATTCCTAATCATCATAATTATCTTTAATTTTATAATTATTTGGCAATAAATCACATTTATCCTAAAGTTTGATTAATTGAATATTTTCATATTTAATTAATTAGATTTAATATTTGCCACTTAATTGTGTAATTAAATTTAATTCTATCTATTATTAATTGTATTATTTAATTTTGACAATAAATCTAATATCATATGAATAATTGATTAAATTCTTATTTAATTAATTAAAGCAAGTTGTCATTATTTAATAATATAGTTTTTAATAAAAGTTTGATTAAATAATTGATTAACCCATAAATCAATTGTTTTATTTCAAAAAATAGTTAAGTTGGAAATAAATCACTTTATTATTAAATTAATTCATAAATAAAACATGCACAATTAGAAAAGCAGACAACTATCAATTATCAATTAAAGCTAAACTCTATTTTGAGTTAAAGCTTAGCTTTTGCATGTTTTTGTGAGTTAATTATCCTTTATTTAAAAATAACTCAAAAATCAACCTGAGTTATTTGAGTGATTTATGGCTTTTATCCATGCACCTCCAAAGCCCTGGATTTCTATAAAAACAAAGCTCAGCTCTTCATAATTCATCTCGCAAATTGCAAACTTACTCTACAGGAATCATAGCATATCAGATTTGGAGAATTTGCACAATTGGAGCTTGAAAGAATCAACTTGCAAATTCAAAGCTTTGTGAGATCAATTTCAATTGCATATTTTTCATATCATAGCATAGAATTTCATAGCTTTGCATATCATTGTTAGATAGATCAATTCATAGCATATCAATTTCATCTAGCATAGATTCATATCAGTTTTTATCATTCTTATTGCATAGAAAATATAAAAAATATAGCTTAATTGCATTCAATCTCATATCTAGATCAATTGCATTCAAATCCTTCATTTAGGTGTCGTCTAGGTCACTGATCTCGATTACAATCTGAGAACATTAATCTTGCACCTATTAGAAGGTAGTAAATCGCTTGGTTACATAGTTTTCAATTTTGCACGATTTTGATTATCACTAACCTCTAATGTTTTACTGAGTGTTGTGTCTACAGATCAGGTACAATTTTCACACACACATTTCTGGCACCCACCTTGGGGCAACCCACCTTTGCATGCTGATTTTGATTCTTGGAGCTAAAACCCTAAAGTTTCAAATATTTAATTTTATCTCCCAAACGGCTGAGAGTTTTGGTCTGAAATTTTGTTTTCAGGTTGGAGACATATCAGGGAAGCTTCGAAAAAAAATTTAGAATTTTTAATAATTTTTTTTTTATTTTTCATAAAAAATTAATATCTAACGCAAATCAGAATATTTTTCTAAAATTTTTATATTTTCAGAAAGCTCTTCAAATTCTATAGGGGGTCTATTCTTTGTGTTTTAAATTTGGATGTAATTTAGTAGCTCAAATAGTCAATTTACAAAAACTGGTCTGTTTTGATAAAAATGGGTCTCTAGGGCACAAATGAAGAGATTTTTCTAAAATTTTTACATTTTTAGAAAGCTCTCTATTTTTTAGTAGGGGTCTATATTCTGAATTTCTATTTTTGTGGCCAAAATCATATCAAAAAAATCAGATCTTGTTGACTAGGTCAAATGTAGTGCAAAAAAAATTAAAATTTTATGATGGGTATGCACTTATTTTTCATATGATTCAATGCATGATATGAGTTGTCATTTGGATTAATTTATGGTTATTATTGCTCCTAACAATTTATTTTTAGACCTAACCCTATAGTTTTCATAAGTTGAATATATTTTGCATATCTTGTTTGCTTATTTGCTTGTTGGAGATTTGTCACTTGCTTGCATGGAAAAGCTCAACATAAATTGCTAAAAATTAGGTAGAATCTACTAAGCGCGTTGCGAGGATCATGAGGTATTCTCCTTATTCTGAAAACATTTCAATTTGGACTTAAAATAAATCTCTTATGTGTCAAGCTTGTGTGCATCTTTCCATGCTTTTGATGTATTTCTACACACTTGCATAATTTGATACTAGGTTGTGATCCCTTAAGGATTCATTAAGTAGTCTTAGAATACTTGTGATTGATCTTGATTGCTATCTTGGGTTATTGGACTCGCTAATCTGCCAGCCCCTCATTTCTGCCCCATGGTTGCAATCTCAGCGCCATAAAGGGGAGGGGTCAACAGGACAGAAGCGTTAAGTGTTCCACTTGGCAACCCTTTTGTGCTTTTAGAAACTCACTTGTTTTCTAAGTTGTGGACTCATTTTTAGCTTGTGTGAGGTTTTAAGTGTTCCACCTTATGGACTCATCTCATATTTGCTTTAAGCGTTAAGTGTTCCTCTTTCTACTTTTTGGATGCTTTTGGTAGATTTGCTTTCGGGAATATATCTGTGCTCACATAGTAATTAGGCCCTATGAACACTATTCGTGATTCTTGAGAGATTGGATTCCCAGTGAAATCCTTCTTGATGACATAATCCTTGTAGGTAGGGAGGATACTTAGTGTGTTTCACATTCAACTTGGTTAGTGAGTCTTCTCTTATTGATCGACACATTCTCTCTCCAGAGAGGTTGATAGATCACGTGGGGTTGATCTCATGAGCTTTGGTGAATCAAAATTGGTTAGTGCATCTTCTCTTATTGATTGATACATTCTCTACCTAGAGAGGTTGATAGATCACGTGGAGTTGATATCACAGACCTTGGTGGAACAAAACTTTGTCTTAGCGTGTCAGATTAATCTGCTTGCTTTGTTTGGGTTAAAAGTGAAGAGGTGTCAAAACCTTGAATCTGGAGCCAAGTCCCCTTCTGGTATACTATTGTGAGTCATCTTTAGAGAGGGTTAACTGTAGCAGACAATCCCTTCACAGGGCAAACTATGTTGATGGAACCTCAAGCGGTCATAGCCATTTTCACCGTGGCAGTGACAGCCGCTATATAAATGTCCTTGTGGAAGAAATCTCCACGGGTATGGTTCATTTTTGGGTTGTCAGATCTCCCTAGCAGCTCTTGAAGATTAAGTTCTCAGACTGTGTCAAAACCTTGGTGTGCCAGGATTGGAGTTCACCCCTTTAAATCATAAAAGTTGTAGAGTCAAACCATTACTAAAAACCCTAGAGAGGCCAATTTTTCATTCTCAAGTATATGTGTGTTATTGCAAAACTTTTCAGAACATACACAATTAGTACTCTCAAGGATTAGCACAATTTGGTCACTTGATTGTTCATGCGCAAGGTTGCTTTTGCCCTTGTTCATTGTTTTCAGATGTTCTTGGAATCACTTTCTTGCTATTCTGCGTGCTTGTTTATCTACTTGGCTATTAAAAATGATCAAATCTGGTATAACCTTCAAAATCTAGACAGTACAATTTGCAAACAATCCAGAACTGAAAACCTTAAATTTTGCAAAAATTGACGTAAAATCTTTTCTGGAGTCAAAAGTCATTTCAGGAAGTCAAAAGTCGTACGACTTTTTGTAAAATGTTGTTTCAGTATTGCCCATTTGTTGTATGACTGAGAACCCAGTGTCGTACGAGTTTTCATGCCAGCAAATCCAAGGAAGTCAAAATCCTGTTAGCAACTGTTGTACGAGTTTTGTCAACTGTCATTTCATTGCTACCCAACTGTCATACGAGTTTAGCAACTATCATTTCATAGACTACCCAGTGTCGTACGATTCTGTAGAGTGTCATTTGGAAAAATTTGAGAGAGTTGTCAGAAATTGTCAAATTACAAGATATCCAATGTTTCCAGCCTAGTTCTAGAATCTGTCAAAAATATCATTGTGTCAGGAACAGAGCAGTAGCTATTGAGCATTCTACCATTTTTCGAGTTTGATCTTTTGAATCCAATCTAGTCTTCTATTTGATCAACTTGAGTCCTTTTTATCTCATGTCAAAACCTTGTCATAACTATCAATCTTCAAAAATAGACTGTGTTGAGAACTCATGTCCGCTATCTTTTGGGTGATCTATCCCATACATCCAGGGCACAGTTTCCTTCACCCACATCTCATCAAATCTTCAAACTATCATAATCTTGACAAGGTTGTGTCATCCGATTTTATTGAATCAAATTGTTCTTCAGTTGTCTTTATCCTTTTCTTCTGTTTCATTCAAAGTTAATGGTGGAGACCAGAGCTTCTTCACACAAGAAATCAGAAGAAACATCTCAGAACTTACTTTTGACCAATACCCTAGGTCCAACTCTTGAACAACTCATCAAGTTAGGTATCTATGAAGACGATGATCTCGCTAACTTTCGATTGAAAATTGGTTACATACCTCCTTTATCAACTCACAGAGGTAATCAACAAACTCCTCCTCAATTTGTTCCAGGGAGCCCAAAAACTCCTATCATGTCTCAAGCAGGGACAAACCACGGTTCTCTAGGAGGAGGGTCCCAAGGACACCATTCTCAACATAATGCTGACCAAGAACCTACCCCCTCTGAAATCCATCGATGTCAGAATGATGATGAATTCCAGAGAATGATGAGGCATTTCTTGAAAGTGGATAGAGAGGCATACTTTTTACAATTAGCCCAGGAAGGGGCTAAGCTTCCTCCCAACTTTAACATTGATGATATAATCACACATGAGGAAGAAACTCCACTCACAGCTATGACAAAATAGATGCATGCTATACAAGTCAAATTTAACAATCTTAAGAAGGAGAAGGAACCCAAGGAGTTCTCCATGGAGGCCTTATGTCCTTTCCCGTTCGACAAAAACTTGTATATGCCACCATTCCCAAAAAGAGTGGAGATTCCAAAGTATGAAAAATATGATGGACACTCTGATCCTCAAGATCATGTCAGAGAGTTCTATACACAATCCATGGAATTTATGCATGAACTGACTTATCTAATGCATCTTTTTCCTAGATCCTTGGGAGGAGCATCCATTTAGTGGTTTTCAAGATTACCTTCTACGATCAAAACTTTTGAGGAATTGATTAAATTGTTTTATAAATAATATTCCTACAATATTCAACATCTGATTACCATGATCAATATCTGTAACCTCAAGCAATATCTATGGGAATCATTCCTAACTTTTCTCAAGAGGTGGCGAAAGAAGTTTTCTCTATATGCTAGACAAATTCCCGAAATGGAGAAACTTGAAATCTTTATCAATAACCTTGTTCCAGAGCTCAATTATCCATTACAAATGCAAGATCATGTATCTTTTGATAAAATGGTGGATAATGCAATCAAGATTGAGAAAGTACTTGTCAAGAAAGGAGAAATCACACTTCAAAAGGACAAGTCTGAATTTGGATCTAGCTCAAAAGATAAAAACAAGAGCTAGAATAGAAACAAAGGTATCATCTTTGATGGTGTTGTTGACACTATCCGCACCCCATCAAAGGCACCGGCCTACAATCTCACCCTTGCCACCAAAGCCATTGAAGCTTCAGAGCAAAAATCTACTGAACCATCTCCAAAGAAGCCATTCAAACGATGGGATAATAACCAAAAGTTTACTCCCCTGGGAGAATCTTTGGAATCTACTCTGAGAACCCTGATAGCTGATAATATGATCTCTTTACCACCAATCCGAAACCCTGATCCGGATCCAAAACCATATTGGTGGAAAGATAATGCATTCTGTGCTTTCCATTGGACTAAAGGCCACAGAACTAATGGATGCTTCCACTTGAAGCATACCATTCAAGACTTGATAGATCAAGGGGACATCATGATCAATAATCCTACCAGCAATAATGATCACACAGCATTTACAAAACTGTTTCCACAACATGGCAAGGGAGTTTCCACTTCTCAGCCTAACATGGGGGCAAAATTCAACTATGCCTACCCTGGAAACAATGCTGTCATCAATATGGTTGAACCATATATCTCTGAGAGCTGCAATGTCATCATGATTATACGAAGAGATAGAAATTATTCCTTAGCTAATGCAGTTACCAGATCACAAGCTCAAGCTCATCTGAAAGGACAAAAACCAAGTTCATCTAATGTCCCTAAGATACCTTTCAATCTCACATCTGCTTCTAAACAGAAGGTTGCCTCAAAATCTTCCAATCCAAAGGATACAAGACCTACATCTTACAGCATCATCCAAAAACTCCAGCATACCAATGCCAAAATCTCTATGTTTGAGTTACTTCGAAGATCTCCAGCTCACAGAGATATCCTAGACAAAGCTTTTCTCAGCTCTAATGTTCCTGATGATCTAGATCTAGACAGGTTCCAGACTATGGTTGGTCATCTAACATCTCCACAATATATCTCCTTTTCAAAGGAAGATGACAACTCCTTAAATCACCCACATAATCAGCCCTTGCACATAGAAGTCTTGATCTAGAACCGTCGAGTCAAACATGTGTTGATAGATGGGGGCGCAGGCCTCAACATTTGTTCTTAGAGCTTAATCACACAGTTGGGATTCTCAGAGATGGCTATTGATCCTCGAAAGAAGATCACCATAAAAGCCTATGACAAACAAGAAAGAGCTCTAAAGGCACCATTGTCTTACCCATCTGAGTGGGTCCAGTCATCAAAGATACCACATGTCAGGTGCTTGATCTACCATTGGCTTACAATATCCTTCTAGGGAGACCCTGGATCCATGAAATACAAGCCATCCCTTCTACGTACCATCAATGCTTGAAATTTCCCTATGAAGGGGTAGAAGTTACTATCTCAGTAGATCTAAGTACAACTTGCAATACATTGAAGGAAAGTGCCGATAAGCTTGTACCTAATAACAGAGAATCTTCCATCAAGCAACAAAATGTGGCTTCCACATCCAAGATGGAAGACATTGCTAAAGAGATCAATATCAAAGAAAATGGGATGGGAGAATACACTATAGAGCCAGTCTTGTCTCTGACATCTCTCCCTATCTCGCTCAAGTCATATGGACAATCTTTGAAGCAATCTAAATCAGAACCTAAGGAACCTATGGAAGCATACAAAAGAAATGTTGTGGTGGAGCAAGTATCCAAACAAGAATTTGAAGAAGATGAAGCTGTGCTGGCATGGCTATATAAAGAGGATTCTGAATCTAAAATTGTTCAACCTAGTGAATCTATAGCACCTACAATCCCTTCTAATTCATATGGTCCAGGAAACAAATTGATAGCCAAGATGGGATATTCCGGTCAAGGACCTCTAGGAATCAGCGGAAAGGGTCTTGTGACACCCATTTCACATATTGGTAGAGCCAACAAAGATACTGGTGGCTTAGGGTTTAAGAAGAAACCCTATCATCTCAAAGGTGGTTGTTCTCATGTCATAGAACAAATTGCACCAGGAGAACCCCTTCTTAAGAAAGAAGAAACAGAACCCTCTAATGATGATTCAGATAGCTCTGAGCTTATCCCCTATGAAAAATTGCCTAAAGAGATCAAGGATCTTCTTGATGATAAAGATGATCCTATCAGAAGAATTAATGTAGTAGAAACACAAGAACCTACTGTAGGGCAAGAGATGGTTGCACCACAAGAACCAACCAATCTCAAAGGTGATCAAACTGATCCAGAAGCAGAGAGTAGTTATTCTGACACTGATTCCCATGAATATGAATTCAATTCAAAGACTGAGGGTAATCCTTCTTGGGGTATTCATCCTGATTTCACACATTTTCTAAGATTTCCTAGAGATCTTGAATCAGAAGCTAAGTCAAATGACTACGAATGGGGTGCCATTCCAGAAGAAGATGAGCTTATAACAGAGAAATATATTGATGTTATTCACCAATATGTATCTCAACCCAACATAGGTCTAGAGTGAAACAATGAACTTAACGTGTCTGATCCACCTATGGCTGAAGAGGACTCCCATGATGATGTTGAGCCTATTCACGAATTGAACATTTTGAGCTGTAATATCACCTTTGAACTTGAGCGTCGGGTTAGGACCAATGATGACATATCCACATCTGTGAACACCATATCCCAAGCCTTTCCCGCTTTGACTATCCAATGCCCTGATCTTATCGACCAAACTTCCACAAACCCAAACCATGGTATGTATACCTTCCCGAATGACTATGCCCTTTCCTGCTACCTCAATGCAGTTGAGCCTATGAGTACTTCCATTAGTGAACCAAGCGTCAGCATGACCGAGTCGGACATCAAATATCTTAGTCAGAAAAACAAGAGTAAAAATAAAAAGAAAAAGGGTTATGAGGGTGAAAACCACTTTGTGGCAGTCTCAGAACTTAAAAAAGTAAAAATAAAAGATGTATCTGAAGGTGAAAACCTCTCTGAGGCACCTAAGGATGAGATATTTGATGTCCTTCCGAGTCATTTACAGGATAGATCTCCAGTGCTGATTGAGCCAACTCAATCCATCAATTTGGGTACAACAAAGGAACCATAATTGATACATGTCACACAATCTCTATCAGAAGAAGAGAAATGGAAATTCACTACATTCTTATCAGAAAAAAAAGATCAATTTTGCATGGAAATATTCAGATATGCCAAGATTGGATCCCAATCTCATTATGCACCATCTATCCATTGCTCCTGGAGTAAAACCAGTCAAATAGAAATTGAGAAAGATGCATCCTCATGTGGCACTCTTAGTCAAAGAAGAACTAGAAAAACTCCTCAAAGCTGGATTCATCCATGTCATAGACTATGCTGAGTGGATCTCTAACATTGTACCTATTTCAAAACTAGATGGTTCAATCAGAGTGTAAACAGACTTTAGAGACATGAACAGAGCATACCCTAAGGATGAATTTCCACTACCTAACATTGATATGATAGTGGACATGATTGTGGGCTATGAAATGTATTCCCTTATGGATGGTTTTTCTAGATACAACCAAATCAAAATTGCTCCAGAAGACCAAGAGAAAACTGCATTCACATGTGCGTGGGGAACCTTCTGTTGGAATGTTATGCCATTCGGACTCAAAAATGCTAGAGCTACATATCAAAGAGCAATGACATCTATTTTTCATGATATGATGCATAAAACAATGGAGGATTACGTGGATGATACCTTGGCAAAATCCATGATTAGAACTGAACATCTAATAGACTTGAGCATGATCCTAGATAGAATGGAACAGTTTAGTCTCTGACTAAATCCTAAGAAGTGTGCTTTTGGTGTCACTTCTGGAAAGCTCTTAGGATACATCGTCTCCAAGAAAGGTATTGAGGTCAATCTAGCTAAGGTGAAAGCTATCATAGAGATGCAACCTCCCAAGAATGTCAGTGAAATGCAAACTTTGCAAGGGAGAGTATAGTCCATCAGAAGATTCATATCACAGTTAGCTGACATATCACAACCTTCCACAAAGACATTACATAAAGGTGTGACCTTTGCATGGAATGAAGACTGTGCAAAGAATTTTGATCATATCAAGAATTATCTCTCGAATCCTCCTATCCTAATGCCTCCTATTCATGGGAAGCCATTAATATTATATGTCTCCGCAATAGATACATCACTGGGGGCATTGCTAGCACAGCATGATGAGAACAAGAAAGAAAGAGCCATCTACATTATCAGCAGAACTTTAGTGGCCTATGAGAAGAACTACTCAATGATAGAGAAGGCATGTCTAGCTGTGATCTTTGCATCATAGAAACTGAGACATTACATGTTAGCTCATACCACTCATTTGGTAGCTAAGATTGATCCACTAAAGTACCAACTAAGCAAAGCTACCCTCACAGGTAGACTAGCTAAATGGGTCATGCTCTTGAGCGAATTTGACATTGAATATGTTGAAAGAAAAGCTATCAAAGGATAGGTTATTGCTGATCAACTAGCAGATGCACCCATGTTTGATGACACACCAATGCAAATGGAATTTCCAGACTCATCTATTATGCACCTCTCTTCTAGAACATGGCGGTTATTCTTTGATGGCTCCTACACACAAAATGGATCTGGAGCAGGCATATTGTTCATCACTCCTCAAGGATACTCGATACCCAAAGCATTCAGACTAAATTTTCCTTGCACAAACAATATTGCTGAATATGAGGCACTTCTCAATGGTATGAAAATGGCAATACAATGGAGAGTTACAGAGATGCACATCCATGGAGACTCACAATTGGTTATCCACCAAGTCAATGATGTGTACCAAACCAAAGATGAAAAGCTCATTCCTTACAAGAGAATGGTAGATGATTTAAAGAAATAATTCATCTCTATCACATTTGAGAAAATACCTAGAATGGATAATAAGGCTGCCGATGCAATGGCAACACTATCTACTCTCTTACAGCAACCCGAACATGAACTACGCTACGAGTTCCTAGTGGAAGCCCTATCCTATCTTGCATATGACTCCCCTGAAACCCGCATGATCTGCACTATTGTAGGTTATGATTCATCCCACTACAAAAATATGTTCTCCTATCTCCATGACCAAATCATCCCTGAGTCCTTTAACCACTTTGAGAAATGAAACCTTATCCGATCCGCATCTCGATATGTCATCATTGGTAATGATCTGTACAAACAAGGTCTAGATGGTACACTACTTAGACGTTTAGAATGGGAAGAGTCTCAACATGCATTAGAGGAAGTCCATGAGGGTATATGTGGGTCGCACTCAAATGGTTTAACGTTAGCTCAAAAACTTATTAGGGCTGGGTACTATTGGCCTGAAATGGAGAAAGAGGCTATTAAATTTGCTAAAAACTGTCAACAGTGTCAAGTACATGGCAACTTGATTCATGCTCCCAGGAGAGATCTGATTCCCTTTACTACATAATGGCCTTTTCAACAATGGGCATTTGATCTCATAGGTGCTATCCATCCACACTCTTCCAATGGACATACCCATATAATCATAGCTACAGATTATTTTACAAAATGGGTAGAAGCAGTTCCTATAACTCAAGCAACGGGGAAACAAATCTCTATGTTCATCCTGAACTACATCATTTGCAGATATGGGATCCCTCATTCCATAGTCATAGACAACGGGGGACAATTCAAAAACAAGGACCTATATGACTTATGTGCCAAATTCAAGATTACTCAACATTGGTCATCTATCTACTATCCTCAAGAGAATGGACAAGCTGAAGCTTCAAACAAAAATCTCCTAAAGATCTTGCATAGAACAGTGAATAAAATAGGAAGAGACTAGTATCTCATGATCAATCCAACTCTCTAGGCCTATAGAACTAGTATCAGAATGCCTACAGGGGCTACACCTTTCACTTTAGTTTATGGGTCTGAAGCGGTACTGCCTATTGAGGTTGAAATCTCATCACTCAGAATCAGAATGCATGGACTTGTCACCGACAATGACTACAAAGTGTCTAGGTTACAAAAACTAGAACTACTAGATGAGCACAGACAAGCAGCGTATGATCATCTTAGAGTGTATCAGAAAAGAATGTCTAGAGGCTACAACAAGAAAGTCAGACACAGAGAATTTTAGGTTGGTGATCTAGTGTTGAGAGAAAATCCTAAAATTCAATCACATCGAGAACATAAGGGGAAGTTCAAACCCAACTGGCTGGGTCCCTTTGTTATCACTGCTACTTTTGGCGCTGGTGCCTATCAACTCTCAATGACTGAAGGATAACAGCTCTAAGAACCAATCAACGTTCTCCATCTAAAGAAATTCTATGCCTAAGGCATTCAGTCTATGGTTAAATATCTTGAAAAAATCTTAAAAATCTGAAAAAGTCCTGAAAAAATGAACATCTTGGTGAAAACCTAGCAATAGGCACCTTGATGATTCACAAAAAAAAATAAAAAAAAATAAAAAATTCAAAAAAAATTGAAAAAAATGAAAAATACAAAAAAAAAGAAAAAAAAAAGAAAAAGTGCCTTGGTGAAAACCTGGAAACAAGCGCCTTGGTAGCAAAAATAGAATCTCTGCCAAGATGGTGAAAACCCGGCAAACGGGTGCCACTTGTACCAAAATGCTCCATCTATCAGCACAATCTTGGTCTTTCCTAGCTTTTAGTCTTGCTTTAGTTTGTACATATCTCCCGGTTTGTTTTTGCATATCCTGGTTTCAATAAGTCAGTCTGTACACCAACCAGCTCAAGCGTCTGTATCCTATCAATGTTCAAATTTTGGGGCAATCAATGTCATATCCTATGGTCTCCCATGTATCTTAGACATTTTCTATCTAGTCAGAGTCCTTTGAAGCTTCCAGTTGAGTCAGTCAGTCTATCTCATCTCCAGAAAGGATTTTGCATCTACAACAATCAAACATCAAAACTCAACTGAAAACAATTTGTGCTTTTCATGCTTTTATCTCCTTGTATGCTTGCTAATCCGCATTGAGATTTTTGCATATTGTGTCCCTTCGAGCTCTTTGATGATGTCCTTTATAGGATTTAGAGAGTGATGACTGGGGGCATAATATTTTCTTTGTCTTCTGCTTGTATGTGAAAATCTAACAACTTTGGAAATTCCGGATTGAAATGGTGTCCGACTGTAAGAGCCTCTATCTCGAATTGGATGGCCATGCGTACCTCGACCATTGATACCCAGAAAATTCAAGGAAGTTTGATCTAACTATTATCTTTTTGAAGTAAATTCTTTCTCCTACTGTGAAACGCGATCTTGCCTAAGGATGTGAACGATAAAGGGTCACTACGAGTAATTCACATTGGATTTAGAATGATCTCTTGACTATTTGATGTGTTTGCAATGCAAGGCGTATTCAAGTCATCACGACGTTCATGTTTTGATACTTATACAAATTGCTATATCAAAATAGACATGATATTCAGGTCATCCTGGCGTTTGTGCCTTGGTGCTTATATCTAATCCGCCATTTCGAAAACAAAATCAATATTCATATGTCCATGGTTGCCTAGCCAGTGGGTGTTGTATTGATTCATGCGCATACAAATCAATATTCATATGTCTATGGTTTTTTTGTAGCTAGTGGGCATTGTATTGATTTATCTGGTTACCTAAAAGTTCAATGATGATAACAAATCAACATATGATCAGTGACTAGGTCCTAGGTCTTAGGTTGCATTTCATTTTTCATGTCTCATTTTATTTTGCATGTCTCATTGCATTTTGCATGTTTGCATGATCTCACAATGGCTAAACGAACTTCAATGCTTAAATGATTCTTCAAATCACCTCTTCCACTCTAACAAGAGTTGAATCTCACATGAAGGTTCCTCCAATGAAATAGCAAGTAGAATTCTTTTTCGGGATCAAAATTCAAATCTGAGATCATTCATATTATTAATTGCTTGCATAATCAACCTTCAATCATCACAGAAATCTAGTATTCAACTTAATTGATTATCTTACATCAAACTATCAAAATTTCAACTTGGTCAACCATGGTCAACTCATGGTCAAACCTAGTCAAACTTGGTCTTTTTGGACCTCCAAATGATGTAGAATGTGTTCTTGGATGTGTTTAACCACTTCTCAAATCAATTAACATGCTTCTAAACTATAACGATGACTTTTCTTGTCAAATTTCAATTTTAATCCCGAAGGGGGCATGGTATTGTACATCATTCAAAGTCTATAAATCAAATTCTATCGATCAAATCTATCAATATCTTTCATCAATGATCAAGACAAACAATCACGTCTAGTTACTGATTCATCAAAAGTCCTCATCACTCGGGGCAAATCTATCATCACTTGGGGCATATCAGATTCATCAAGATCCATATCAATCTAGTATTCTCCTAATCTTGTAAACTGTATCAGTTTTTGCAACCATCAGATCATAGTGTTCTTTCCTTGGTTCTTCGGCAACTGAAGGATTCAGATGTGATACCTGCTAGTTCTGCTAAGACAATTGAGTCTAGAATGGGTCACTCACTTCTTATCAATCCTAAGGTTCAAAATCAGGCATTTTGACACTTTTTCACAATCATCGGTTCATTGCTGCTATAGTAAACATTATCTTTGGTCATTCAGGACCTCCTATCTCAATATCTTTCAATCGGTTTCTATCTTGAGATTGGTTTATCTTTTGAATCAGTTTCATATCTTTATCAAACACAGACTATCTTTGAACCACTGCGCTTCGCACAGTAATTCAAAGAGGGGCAAAATGTAATACCCCAAAAATGGGCTATATGTTCATTAACCTCCTACATCGATAAATCGAACAAAATTGACATCAAAGTCCTAACCTAAGGCACATCTAAACATCATCGAATCATAATTGATTATCTTAAATTCTGCATCAGAGAATATTCCTAGTAATATTCCTAATCATCATAATTATCTTTAATTTTATAATTATTTGGCAATAAATCACATTTATCCTAAAGTTTGATTAATTGAATATTTTCATATTTAATTAATTAGATTTAATATTTGCCACTTAATTGTGTAATTAAATTTAATTCTATCTATTATTAATTGTATTATTTAATTTTGACAATAAATCTAATATCATATGAATAATTGATTAAATTCTTATTTAATTAATTAAAGCAAGTTGTCATTATTTAATAATATAGTTTTTAATAAAAGTTTGATTAAATAATTGATTAACCCATAAATCAATTGTTTTATTTCAAAAAATAGTTAAGTTGGAAATAAATCACTTTATTATTAAATTAATTCATAAATAAAACATGTACAATCAGAAAAGCAGACAACTATCAATTATCAATTAAAGCTAAACTCTATTTTGAGTTAAAGCTTAGCTTTTGCATGTTTTTGTGAGTTAATTATCCTTTATTTAAAAATAACTCAAAAATCAACCTGAGTTATTTGAGTGATTTATGGCTTTTATCCATGCACCTCCAAAGCCCTGGATTTCTATAAAAACAATGCTTAGCTCTTCATAATTCATCTCGCAAATTGCAAACTTACTCTACAGGAATCATAGCATATCAGATTTGGAGAATTTGCACAATTGGAGCTTGAAAGAATCAACTTGCGAATTCAAAGCTTTGTGAGATCAATTTCAATTGCATATTTTTCATATCATAGCATAGAATTTCATAGCTTTGCATATCATTGTTAGGTAGATCAATTCATAGCATATCAATTTCATCTAGCATAGATTCATATCAATTTTTATCATTCTTATTGCATAGAAAATATCAAAAATATAGCTTAATTGCATTCAATCTCATATCTAGATCAATTGCATTCAAATCCTTCATTTAGGTGTCGTCTAGGTCACTGATCTCGATTACAATCTAAGAACATTAATCTCGCACCTATTAGAAGGTAGTAAATCGCTTGGTTACATAGTTTTCAATTTTGCACGATTTTGATTATCACTAACTTCTAATGTTTTACTGAGTGTTGTGTCTACAGATCAGGTACAATTTTCACACACACAATCTTAACCTTATATAATCAACAAAACATCTTCATTATTCAAGATCTAAGGTTCAAATTAATTCCTTTTGCTACTTAAGCCTTACTAATTTCTGATTGGCTCTAGGTATTACATAGGGATCAATGATTGAAAAATAGATGCATAATCACCTTTGTAATTATCTCAACAAACAAAATATAAAACATGAATGTCACCCAAAATAATTTACCTCGATCATTGTGCCAAAACAAACTCATATGTCATTCCTGGATAACTCAGAAAATGCAATTCCTGATACTCGACATTCACTATACTTAGCATATGTTGATATCTCTATCGCTCGGTAATCATTGCATATATGACTCAACAAAACTAGACTCGGCATAATACAAAAATACATAGTGACCATGAGTTTACTTGGCAATACTACTGCTTGGTAATTATACATTAGATAACTCAGCCTTTACATAATGACTCGGTCACAGTGATGACCGACCATCATTGCCTAGATAAATGACTAAGTGTGGGTCACTAATATTCAACAAAACTATAGAGATCTACAATCTCCCCCTTTGACATTAGTGGAAAAAAAACTTGGTCATGACATTACACTTGTATTCACAAAAATTGCATAGTATTAGCAAAATACTCCCCCTAAGATATATATACATTCAAAATTTTGTTACCTTCCCTTTCTCATGTCATGTCATTTGATTTCTCCCTTATTTTTGACACGATGAATCTCTTCTAGAGTGGGGATTTGAAAATATTTCTCCAGAAATGGTTTGTGCAGCATCATAACCATGTGTAGTGCAGTTTCCCATCTTCTGGCAGCAATAGTTAAAACTTCTAACTGCACTTCTAGCTTGGCAGCTAGATTGATTAGACTCTTGACTGTAGAAAAATTTGGATCCCTTTGGGTTAAGTCCTTAGCCTTGACCAACTTTCTCTGTATGGCCTCCAGGTGAGGTGTTAAAAATTTTTGCATAGAAAATAGTCAAGATTTAATCTTTCCATCATTAGCCATTAGTTTGGCAATCCTTCCTTGTGTATGCATGATCTTGGCATAATGTTTGGAACTATTTTCTATATCCACATTTAAGGACTGACTGGTGGATTTGAGTTCTTGTTGTAGTTGATCAACCAATCATTGGATATCCTTAGTGAACTATTCTACATTAAAAAGTTTGGTAAGCAGAGAGTGTGCATTTGTAACTACTTATTCAGTCTTTGTTACCAAATTGGAAAGTGTGACCTATTTTACTACAATCTTGATAGATACTTTCTCCAGCATCTTGGTCTCAAACTTTCTTTCCGACTGCTCAAACAGCGTATCACTAGCACTACATGCTTCATTATTTACTTTCTGAATAATATGTACAAGTTGTTCCAATATGGGAGTGGAATTATTTACATCTAAAAACTCATAAACATCATTAAATATGTCTTTAATTTCATATAGAACTTGTTTCTGCTAATGTTCTCTTCTCAGTTCTTCATGTTTTCTTTTCCTTGTCAATAAATCTTTCAATATTTTTATCTATTCATAAGATAAGTTATTAGAATCCCATTTAGGAATAACAATAACTTCATCAATGGTTACCTTAGGGGAAAAGACTTCCATTTTCTTCTTCAGTTCCTTCTTTGGTGTGCTCCCACTCGACATCTATACAAGAGCTTGGATTGCCTCTTGTTTTGTAGGCTCCTGTACCTCAATAAATTTGTCTTTTACTTATTTTCCTTTTGTTCCCTTATCCTCCACATGAGGACTAGTAGCTTTTCCTTCGAACTTCTCTTCTTTATCTTGTTGTAACTCCTCAATAGATGTGGGTTGATTTGCTAGTGCCAACTTATCTTGTGCCTCAGTAGTGCTTGTCCCGGCTAACATGTCAACTATAACAACTACCAATTTGGTGGGGGCAGTGTTAACAGTTGATGTCACATCAATTATCAGATAGGCTTTGACTTGCAAAAGTATAGTATTACTACCCGATAAAGATGTGACTTTTTCTTCCTCAGCCCATATATCTTCCTCAGTCAATACTTGATTCTTGATTGGGGTAACCTCTGTTATATCAACAATGTGTACTTTTGATACCTTCTTAATTTCCTCTACCTTAGGAGCTTCAGTCTTCGGAATGGGTGATTCCATTACATTTAGTTCTATTGTAGGCTCAGCATCCTTAGATGTATTAGCACCTTGATCTACATCTTTTTTAATCAATAAACCAAACACTATCTTCCAAATCTTGATACTTTCTTATACAACATCCTCAACCTTGTGTTGAAAGATTGATTAAGCTCTAAGCTTAGGATCAAATTTAGCTTGGTGTTGTTCCACAATTTTTTTGATGTTGGTAGGGGTGAGATTTGATTCCACTTGTGCTAGGGTGATCTCTCTTATTTGATTTTTTTGTATTAAGAGCATAATCCTATTTTTGTGCAACCTTGTTGCTTAACTCCTTAGGGATTCAGTTCTCCAATTGAATAGGTAACATCTTTAAAATGCAAATCATTTCAAGAATCGCATCTTCAACCTTTTCTTTGTCTCCTATACTCAGGTTTCCAAAATTTAATCCTTTCAATTCTTCCACTCTTGTAGAGTTTGTTATCTTGTGACATATGTCATCCACGGTAGGTTTGACATCCTACAATGCAACCTTCTTCTTCACCTCTTCATCACTTTCAGTTTCTTCATCATCTTCTTGTTCCAAAACAAGTTTCCTTCTAGGCCTTAGGCTATACAAGTTTTCATTTACTGGATGTAGGGGATTTCTTTGGAGTCTCAGCAGCAGCTCCCCTTGTTCTAGGCCTTAGTATAGGTGTCGATGACACTTTAGGTTTTAGAATTCTTTTCTTGGTTGGGGGCTCGGCAATCACTAGCTTCTTACCTTTCTTCTTTTCTACTTGAGCCTCTTCTTCTTCTTCTTCACTGTCACTAGAGTTACTCGGTTCATCTTCTCCCAATCCTTGGGTTAATTCTAGTGGTGCATCTTTTTTCGTTTCTTCCACATATTTTTCCAAATTCTTTACTAGTTTCATTCTCTTTCTTTCTATAGTTGCAGCCATCAAACTCATAGTGATTTTAGATTTGGCTTCTTTGTATGTACCAAAGTAGGGTGCTTTACTATCAATTTCTTCAGCTAAGAGGGTTGTAATAGCAGCAGTAGCTTCATCTATATTTACTTCATAGGGTAATGGCATTAGCCACGAAACCCTAGGCAATACTACTTGTGCATAAGTGAAGTCTGTGTTGACTAGAAAACATATATCCTTGCTATATTTTTCAACTAATGACATAGGGACTCTACTCCTCTTTCTCATTTTCTTTTTGAATTCAACAAAATAGTTATCCATCACACCATTAAAACTATCTCATCTCTAACCTATGAACTCACTAATTTGAACAGTAATAGGTCTCTTCTTGTCCCATATCACACCTCCATGAGTAGGAAAAATCTTATGTATATAAAATAATAGATAGATTAGCAAAGAGCCAAACTTACACATTGAATTATTTTCCATCTGGATTGAGTTAAGGTTCTCGGCAAGCTGAGTCAGCAGGAGCTCGGCAAGATCATACGTGTGTCCTTTCTTAATGATTTTCCAAGCCTAGTCCACTACCATATAGGGGACATTGTCCAACTGACTGGATTGGTAGAATTTGTGTGAGATAACCCTAACATCAAAGTCAATTTCTAGATCAGCTATGGTGGAGATCATCATTCCATGCTTGTTCCATACCGCTTGTGTGTTTCCCTGAATGTCTTCTTTGCTTGAACACTTCATTGTCCTTTTTCCTTGAATCATAGGGCATCCAATAACTTGTTGGATCATTTCCTTTTTTATCTTAATGGGTCCATCTTCCATCCATATTTTCATATCATGTACTCAACTCAATACTATTTTTATCCATTCAACTTTGAAATTTTGTGGGAAATCTAGGGCATGCACTAACCCTTGTTCGACAACCGATTTATACTCTGACTTCAACACTCCATTATCACATAGTTTATCATATGCCTCCCTGATATCATAATCTTTGATTTCCCTAATTTTGCACATGTAACATGATCTAATATCATTCATTATCAACACATTTTCCAGAATTGAAGATAGGGCGCCAGACAAATCTCCTTTTATTGCACTTTTTGAAATTGTCCTAAATGTTTGTGGCTTGCAAACTTTGTTTCTCACCAATTTTGCATTGAAAACTTTCATCCCTTGTTTCTTCATTGTATTAGATGATGATAATGCCATTTTAATTTAAAAATTTTTGAAAATAAATGTTTTTTCAGTAATGTACCTTTTCTCGTAAGTGTCTTGTAGATGATTTTTGCTGACGACACACTAAAAAGATTTGGAATCACCTTTAACAAATTGGTTTCTCACACTCTAAATCACTCAAATAAATCTCAATTCACTTGGTGAAATGAAATGGGTGGCAACTTTCCTCTTTATAGATTCCAAAAAGTAGAATTAGGGCCTCATAAATGCTCTATACAAAATTTCTAAGTGGAATACAACTGTCTCGACAAACTCATGTTAACCTTGGCTAACACAAGCTTAGTCAATATAACCATTAAGACATAGCTCGGTGTATATATCATCTCAACCACAATAGGTGCTCGGCATACATTGATAACTCGGTCAAGACACTAATGCTTGGCATCAAAAATGAAATTTTCTATTTCACTCAAATATGTCCTAATGCATCTTTATCTATGCAGATATGAACTTTTACTCAATCTTTATGTTGGGAACTGATGTAAGATAAAGCCTTGTAATATTTAGTTCCAAACATACCTTCTATGCTTAGTTAGAAGAAGTGTGATCACCTAATCCATCAGATTGGATGACCTCAGATGTTCTAGCTTCACTTGTGCTTTATTCTTCTTTCTTCTTCCATGTCTTGTCCATCTGATTTTTCAAATTTTCACGGATATCTTCATTCTTATTCTGATCATTGCTTGACATAGGTGATCTACAATATTTCTTTAGGTGAACTATCTTATTACACTTGTAACATACCATGCTTCCATTCATCCAACTTTTAGATTTGCCTCAAAAATGAGTCTTCATACAATTTTCTCCAATGTGTCCATATTTTCCATAGTAATGAAAATTGTACCAAGTGTTATAATCCCAATTGTATGAGTTATTCTTCACAGGTGACTTGGTCTGTTCATTTGATGACCATCTAAGTTTAGATCTGCATTCAAATGCTCTATGACCATACTTTTGATAGTTGAAACAATTGCCTTGAAATTTAGGTGAGGTAGGTGGATTACTAACCTTAGACCTACATTCATGTGCCCGATGTCCATGTTTCTTATAGTTAAAGAAATTTCCATTGAACTTAGGTCTAGGATCAAAATTACCATGTTTTCTTCTACATATGTTGGTTGTATGTCCTAGCTTTCCAGAGTGATGGCATGTGGGCTTTTTGGTCTTTGGTTTAGCATTCTTCTATTCTCCATTTTTTTATGATTCTCCTTCTTCAATAGATGATGCATGTTCATTTAGTCCAAGTCCAGATCTATCACTAGATCTTCTAGGTGACCTTAACAGTTCTTCAAAATATTTTGTAGCTTCATTAGGTTTGTTCATCCTTTCATTGATTTCCTTTTCAGATCTTTGTTCATTCTTCAATTGATCATTTTCAGACCTCAGTTGGTTGATTTCCATATCTTTCCTGCCCAACTCTTGATTAACCAGTAGTTGTTGATTTACCATGTCTAGTTGATTATTAGTCAACCTTTTGATGTCACTTGTCCTTTCATCTAGTCTTATTGCAATTTGTCTTTTGTCTTCTTCATCCATTGTCTTACATCTTCAGCTTTTTTTTTCTATTCAACTACTTCACAAAGTCTGATAGATTGAATTTCCTATTCTCTCCTTAGATTTTTGATGTCATCATTTAGTATGGTAATTTTCTCCAGTAGCTCTTTTATGGCTTTGTCACTTTCTACAAATTTTCTATTATCAAATAGTCCAGTGGTATCTTCCTCTTGATATTGAGACTCATTTTGCTAAATAGCAATTTCTCTCCTTCTGCTCAAGGATTTCTTTAGTTCGCTTCTTGCTGCTTCCAGTTGTTGTAATGCCAACTCTACATCAATCTTTTGATTCTCTATGACCTTTCCCAACTTATATACTTCCATCTCAAGATCTTTTTCTTCAAGTGGTTAGACTTTCTTATGAGAAACCTTGCAGCTTTGATACCAATTGTTGGAAATATAATTGGGAAATGTGATACTGAGAGGGTGGGGTGAATCAGATATCACCTACTAATCCATCTTTATATGAATAAAACATTTGCATAGCATCAAAAATACTTGATCATAATAGAATAACTAACATACTAAACAACATCCATGAAAGTACTCATAACACAATAATTTTGGCTACCCAGAAACCCTTGAAAGGTAAAAATGAGGTGGGGATGACACCCACAAATCTTCACTACTACAGTAATAAAATTTTCCTATTAGGGCTTACAAAATTTGATCAAAACATGATGTACCCTATGAGGGGTCTACCCTATTAAGAGCTAAAAGACTTATACAGTATACCTTGCTAAAGGATTTGAAACTTACAACAAAGTAAGCACTCGGTTAAGAGATTACAAAAGGTTTGTTAGGACTACTCGGTTAAGAGATTTACCCTGATAAACTGGTTAGAATGTCTCAATACCTAATCTTTTGGTTTTCACTATATGCAGATTATATATCTTCTCTTTACTTTATTTTTATTGATCTCTTCTATCAAATTTATCTCTATTCTATCCTTTCACTGCTTATCTCAGTCACTGAATTCTGTCTGAATGCTTTACTTCACTGAATATGCCTCTCTGTTCATTCCCTTCACATTCACTACCTTTTTCTCTTCTACATTTTAGGGTTTAGATCTTAACCTTATATAATCAACAAAACATCTTCATGATTCAAGATCTACGGTTTAGATTAATTCCTTTTTCCACTTAAGCCTTACTAATTTCTGATTAGCTCTAGGTATTACATAGGGATCAATGATTGCAAAATAGATGTGTAATCACCTCTGTAATTATCTCAACAAAAAAAATACAAAACATGAATGTCACCCAAAATGATTTACCTCAATCACTATGCCAAAACAAACTCATATGTCATTCCTGGCTAACTCGGAAAATGTAGTTCCTAATACTCGGCATTCACTATACTCGACATATGTTGATATCTCTATCGCTTGGTAATCATTGCATATATGACTCGACAAAACTAGACTCGGCATAATATAAAAATACATAGTGACCATGAGTTTACTTGGCAGTACTACTACTTGGTAATTATACATTACATAACTCGGCCTTTACATAATGACTTGATCACAGTGATGACCGACCATCATTGCCTAGATAAATGACTAAGTGTGGGTCACTAATAGTCAACAAAACTATAGAGATCTACAACTAATTGATGATTTTTCATGCAAGAATAAAAAATGGATGGCAAGCCTATGAAAATACTCTAGGAGTAGAAAAAATGTTGGTGCCCATATACAGGCCACAGTGGGTGTTTGGGAAAGGGATATGGGTGGAAAAATGTAGTCTTCTAGCACTAATAGCAAGACAAAGAAATAATACATGGCAACCACAGAATGAGAGAGAAAGGCTAAAAGGGAAAATAGGGAAAAAGAAAAAATTCTTCCAAGGGGGAAGAAGGCGATTCCCTCCACAAGGAATAAAAGGGGGATCATGATAAAGAAACACTAATTTTAGAAGATATGGGTATGTACAATTTCGGCAAAATACAGACACATCCAACAAATAGAGGGTTAAAAACCCTAGCAATCTAGGTGAATGAACAATAAATCCCTAGAAAAACCAAACACCAACACTCCTAACCAAGGAAATGCATTTGAAGGTGAATAATACACTCGGTAAGTCCCCTTTGAATCTAAGTATTCCTATTGTTTTACATAAAGAAAAAATTAAGCAAATAATAGATAGATATAAGGAGGTCGGTCTGGTAATCAAATGGGGAGGAGGGAATATTAAAACAAAGAAAATATATGAGTGGTGATTATCAAAATGGGGTGATCAATTCCAACTACAAATTTTTCCAAATGACTTCTTTATGGTTGTTTTATCCTTGGGCGAGGAAAGGCAATATTCCCTAGAGTAGGGTCCACAATTGATAGATGGAGTTGAAATATTCATGGAAATATGGATCCCCAACTTTGACCCATGGAATTATGAGACCAAGGAGAAATTTGTGTGGATAGGATTATATAACCTACATGTAGAATATTGGGACAATGATATATTAACAGAAATATGAAATAATTTGGGTAAATTTATATAGACAAAAGAAATTATGATTGACAAAAAATATGGGGAGTATTCTACATTAGGCCTTAATGTCCATCCATTTAGATCAATACCCCAAGAGATTGAAATTCATATATAGATTTGGGTATCTATAAGTAGAAAGTGGAAAGAGAAGACCGTACAAAATTAAGCCCTACAGAGAATAGTACCAAATAATAAATCCAAATACCTTTAGGGGGAAAGAATGAGGACAAAGTAGAGGGGGACCCTATCTCTAATATGTATGTAACCTACAAAAGAGATAAGGTGTAATTGGACAAAGAAAATAGTAAGGAATAAACAGTTCAAATCTCACATAATGAGTCAATAGGAAATCAAAATAAAGTGACAGGCATCCTAGAACACATAGAGCTAGGCAACACAAATTAGGCAGACAACAAAGGAAATATGCATCAAACTAAAGAAGAGAAGGGACATCTAGCAATGATTGGGTCAATAATTCTAGGGTTGGAGAAAATTGGTTTTATTATGTGTAGGTCACAAAATCATCAATTATAGGGGGAGATAAGGATCAACTTGTAACAAAGGATAAAGTAGAAGGATAACTATTAGGGGAAAGTGAGACATAAATAATGTATGGGAAAAGGTCATGAATGTGAAAGGAATGGAATCTAAGGAAGAATTGCATAAATCTAACTTTGATCAATATAATGGATTGGAAGAAGGATAAGTGAACATTTTAGAGGAGTTAAGTATTGAACAAACCCCCTCACATCTGAAAAAGCCTTTAGTAGTAGAAAAAAAGAAAAGAGGAGCCAAATTAAACAAGGACAAATTAGTACCAGCAACAAATACTAAGGGACAGATGAAACTAGGAGATGAGAAGGGATATGCACTTCCTGAGGAGAAATTAGGTTTGTAACTTGGAATGGTAGGGGTGTTGATTCCCCTAGCAAGTGGTTCTTAATTAGGTGTCAAATAGATTTAAGTATAACATATGTTTTATTATTAAAGGATAATAAATGGGATGAGGAAGCTAAAATAATAATGAGTGAATGGAGACAATGGGATGGAGTCTTTGTTGAATCTATTGGAGCCCCAGGAGGAATTGGTATGATATGGAATCCTATGTCTGTTAGTTTCTCATTAATAAGGAGAAATCAATAATAGATGGTAGTAAAATGCAATATTTTGAGTCAAAATAGGGAAATACAAGTGATGAATGTGTCCAAATTTATATCAACTCTAGATAAGAGAACCCTACAATGTGATATTAATCAATGGTTGGATATGAAAAATGGTACATGTGTTATAATTGGGGGTGACTTGAATGCAACACTGGATAATTCAAAAAACAAGGAGGTACAAAAAAATTATCAAGAGAGTAGGACTTTTAAGCATTTGTGGATAATAACACTCGAAGAGAATTAGTAGCAAAAAATGGAAAATTCATCTAGACCAATAGGAGGAAATATTTCACCAACATAGCAGAAAAGTTAGATCAAATTTTCATATCTAGAATTAGGTTGATAATTAGATTTGTATGAGGTAACTATACTAATATATATTGGGTTTGATCACTACCTGGTACAATTAGTGATCAATGTAGAATACCCCAAAGGTGGGAACCCTTTCAAATTAGAAAATATGTGGCTTATGGATGCATCTCTTCATGACTTAGTTAAAACCTGGTGGAATGAAGTGAGTGTTGGAAAGTTGACTATACTAGTGTATATGACTAATTTTAGCATTTTCATTATGGAAACAAAGTCATATGAAGCTTTGAGGTCAGCACAATGACTTAGAAGATCAGAATTTGGTTGTATAGAAGATAGAGTAGTAAGTGAAGCACCCGATGAACAAAGCATCAACGCACATGTGTATGATCAAGTTTTGGCATGCACCTTGAAGATAATATTTTGAGTATGTTACTATGCTAAGTCTAAGAATTCATGGTCAGATGTGATAGCATAAAGAAGTTACAGTGAGTTGAAGTGACATAGATAGTAAGCAGTAGAGCAGAATAAAGCATGCAGCCGACAGGAAAGATTTTGAATAGTGAATATTAATTTATTGTGTTAAGGTTATGCACCTATTGTAAATGTGTTGTAAACATGTTAATATCAATGTATGTAAACACACTTGAGCCAATTCATTTCAAAGCATTGTATGTAATAGGTTATAGGCTGAATTAGTAAATAGTTTTAGTTGCACCTATATATGAGACATGTGCTTTTGTATTTGAGTATGATATGGATATATAAGTTGAAATAGAAGAGAATGAGTATGTGAAGTATGTGTTAGAGTAGTAAGAATGATATAGATCTTTATGAGAGGTTAAAGCATCAGCACAAAAAAGGAATTGATCAGATAGCAATGTCATAGTAGTAGTTCACCCTTGTAGATTTGGTGTGTATCTGATATCTAGGAGGTTGTAGCCTTCTCTATTAAGCAGTGAGCTCTGGCAGTGAGCCTTCCACCCCTAACAAGGTTTGTTAATTCAAGACTCCTAACAGGGTCTGACCTTTGACCAGGTCATTGTACTAAGCATTGTAATGATTGCTCCTAACCTGGCAAAGGAACATTAACAAGTTCATAATAAAAAGCACAATTATTAGTGTCTATTAATTCCCACTAGGGTTTTTCCTCTCACCAAGGTTTCTCCATAATCATATTTGGTGTTATGTGTTATGGTTGTTTACTTTACTTGCTTTAATATTTATTTCAGTAATTAATTAATTGGACTAAGTTTCAAGAAGTGGAAAAACATTAATAATATAAAACATTGATTCACCCCCCCCCCTCTCAGTGTTCCCATTCCTAACAATTGGTATCAGAGCTTTGGTCCTCCAAAGATAAGTTTAACCACTTGAGGATATCAAGGTTTCAAAAGAAGTAAAACATCTAAAGAATAATCTTGAAGCAGCTCTTGAAGATCTTGACAAATTTGAAAAATAAATTGAAGAATTGAAATTGAAGGTCAATGATTCATAGGTATTCATCAAGAAACTAAGAAAAGATTTGAAAGATTGTTCAAATAATGATCTAGGAAAAATGGTCAAAAAGTTGAATGAAGAAAACACATCTTTGAAGGATCAGATTGAAGATTTGGATGAAAAGCTAATTAACAATCAGGAAGCCTATGAAGAACAAATCAAAGAAAACAAATAGTTGGATGAAGAACTTAGGCAAGAAAACATGAAAATCTTTGAGTTAGAGAACATCAAGAATAAGATGGAATCTAAGTTGAAAGAAGAAAAGAATTATATTGAAAAATTGCACACAAGTACTGATCTAATAGAGTCACAATTATATGCACAGAAGATTAAAGGAGATACCACTAGTATTGGATTCAATGAAGCAAAAAATAAAATCAATGCAATGCGAGAAAAGATGAAAGCACCAAAAGAATCTATAGAAGCCAAGAAGACTAAAAATCATACTAAAGCTAAAGTGGAACCATCTAAAGATGAATGCAAGCCAGTAAACCAAACTTGTTATTCCTATAACAAGCATGGACATATAGCAAGAGATTGCAAAGAGGTAAGACCTTTCAATGGTTATTTTTATTCATGTAATAAATTTAGTCATAGAGCTATGAATTGTAGATCAAATCAAAGAAATAAAACTCAAAAAAATCAAAGAAATCAACCACAACAAAATTTTAGAAGTTCTTAGAATATTACATGTCAGATATGCAATTACAATGGTCACACACCTAGACAATGTAGTATGGTAACTCACATTAATGCACCAATGAATTCAAGGCCTTGAGTTATTTTTTACTCCTATAACAAGGTTGGACACATCTCAAAGTATTGTAGATCACAAGTGCAAGGACAAGAAAGACCTCATAAGTCTCAAGGATCAATATTGGATGAATTTGGAGAAGTAAAGTTTGTGAAAGCTACAGAAGATACGAGCAAGATTTGCATGGAAGTAAAGGAAGATAATGTTAGTGGCACATTATTAGATGCATTCTCAGTGGACGTACCTTCTACTTCTAGATAAATGACCCTCATGGTCATAGGGGGAGCTAGATTAGCTCTAGACCCCTTCATGGCTAGTATACTCACCCTTAGAGTATGTGCCTTTGGTTATAGTTGTTTGGATACTATTTGATGCTATATGAAAGATCGCATAGCCTGATTATTAGTAGAAACAAAGATTGGAATTCTTTGTTACATTTTGTTTAATGGCGGCAATCATTAATTACAAAAAGTTATTTTTATAGTCATTGGAGATCCATTATCCTCACTTTTGCATTCAAGATCAAGCCTTTGGAGAGCACAGGAGATTAAGCAATTAGTGTTGAAATATTGTAGTTGTTTTCATCAATGAAAAGAAGTTTAAGTTGGTTAAGAAACCCTTGTTTGGACGTGATGATTCATAAATCATTTGAAAACCTATTTAAGCATTGATAAAGTAATGGCCACTCCAATTTTATTTTATGTTAGAGAGAGGAAGAGATATGTATTCAAGAAGCATCCTTTTAAGTCAGTGCTAGATGATTTGGAAGGGGCATTTTCTAGAACTTCGATGGGAGTGATGCACATAGAAGATATTTGTGCATATATATATTGTAAGAAGGAACCTGCAGAGTTGGCCATAATTAGGTCACACATTGAAACAATGATGAATCTAGACATGTCATTCAAAGATGAGTTCACGCACTTCACAAATCACCCAATTATTGATTATGAGACTGCATATGAATTTTATGAGTCTGAATGGATCAAGATATTGCTAAGAAGAATGTATGAAGACCTATTTTGGATTGGAGAAGTTCTAGTTTGCATTACATCAGATCTCATTTATGAGATGACTGGACTTTCCAAGACTGGCATCATTCTTCCTACTGGTAAGGATGTCAGAAAACAAGTCGAGCATGCTTGTAAGTCCTAGAGTGATAAGCATGACATGACAATTGAACCTATTGAGGAAAAGGATATAAAACTCATGGCTATGATTCTAGGTTATAGGTTCTAGTATGCTAACATAGTCAATAGTGTATCTACGGTAACAATTCTAGAAGATAGTAGAACTGTAAGAGAAAATGGAGAGTTTAACTTGTGTGAGATTCTATGCACACAGTTGTTAGATGACATTAGAGCCATCAAGCATGCCAAAAGAAAAGTGTTCAGATTTGGTTCACTGATCATTTACATGTACTTTCACATTATTGGTAAAGTGTCAGATCTTTATCTTGATAAGAGCCTGCCTACATTACCACAAATCTCATTCAAGGAAACATTAGAGAGCACCTTGAAAGACTTCATGCATTTGGAAATAAAAAATTTTAGAATCAAAATGAAAAGAAGGTATAGGATACCTGAAAAGATTGTGGAGAAGTATAAGGACAACATTTGTTTCATGGTGGAGACATACATCACTTATATGGAAGCAGTTGAGCATAGGACTAAGTGGATCCATCCACTTGGTTATGAAGTGGGGGACCATGTTTTGGAAGCTTATTCAAAAGTCCTCTTATCAACACCTAAGAATCCCAATGAACCTAGATGGGGAGCTTATGAAGAGAAGACAAGACAAGTAGACTCTATCTTATATAGTGCAGCAACAAAGAGAAAAGCATCCAAGATAACTTCAGACATTCTAAAAATTCATGGTGTTACACAAGCTAACTTGGATAAAGCTTGGGAAGCCAAGATTGCAATGCATTTTAAAAGAGCACCCTCTTCTAATGATCTTAAGGAAAAGAAGAAAAAGATAGAAGAAAACATCTATACACCTACACCTACTATTGATATGGAATCCACTCCATCACCTGAGCCTAGTAAGATGACTAAAAGGAAGAAGCAAACCACTGCTAACCATCCATCATCAAGATCAAAAAGAAGAAAAGGAAGAAACACTCAAGCACCTCCTGAGGTAGGATTCAAACTAAATCTTAAAGTGTTGAGAACTAGAGTAGTAGATGAAGGAAGGATTGATCAAATAGAAAAATTATATAACAAATATCATGAGATTGGAAAATTAGAGATCCATGGTATGATAATAAATCATATGATTAAGTTCAAGAAATTAGTTTTGGAACTTAAAACAATCTTTTCTGATCAAGTATGGAATATACTTGACTCTTTGAAAAGACAAGCCATTGAAGAAGATATGAGAATAAGAGAAAAAACATTGGATGACAACCTCCCTATATGCTCATTTAAAGAAAAATCATTTTTGTTAGATTTGGTGAAGCCTCACCTAAGAACTAAACTAAGAACTCTAAAAATTATGAACAATGATTATGAGTTGGTTGTGAAGGAGACTAAGAAGGCATTTGAAAAGGTATTTCTAGATAGACACATATATCCACCCTCCGCCTGCATTTCAAGCTCCCTCTAAGGAAGAAAAGGAATTAGAGATCCCTAATGTACCTATAACATGTCCACGAGATTATGCGCCCACAGTGATAGTACCTACTAAGGAAATGGAGACAAAAGATGACACTATTGTTATTGACAATGTTGATATATCCATGGCAGCATCAGACAAGTATCTAGACAAGTTTGAGGAAGCCTTTGTGAGCACTAAGGAAGTTGAGATTCTATGCACTAAAGAATACCCTAAGAAACAAGAAGTCCAAATTGATGACTTAACTAGACATGAAGAATAGAAGGAAGATGAACCTATAGAAGAGCCCTCTATTGAAATTCTAGTGAAGGTAAAGAGTGAAGTTATGGATAGCACATTCCTTACTCCTAAGTCCTATATTTCATTATTGTCAAGTTTGACCCCTGATACAACCAGTTTAGACTCATGGGGAGAAGACAATCTAATGAATATTAGTGTGTTAGCAATGGAGAAAGAAAAAGAGAAACAAGTAATGAGAAATCCATTATTTGTAGAATCAGTTAGCATACTAAATAGTCTATTTCCTAAAGATAAGAAAGTGATAAATTTTCATTCAATGGATGATGTAAGAAGCATCCTATCAAGCTTCAAATTAAATTTATCAAGTTTAGAAAAATCAGCATCTAAAATTGCAGAAGAGAAATATCTCAAGAAAAGGTTGAATGAATTGATAGGTAATTTCACACTTGACCTTAATTCTCTTAAGATTGGTCAAGCTATGTTGAAGGAGATAGCAGAAAAAGGAAGGAAGATAATTTTGGACTGTATGAACAAAGACAAACTCATAGTAGACCTTTCCAAGAAGATTCGGGAAGCAGAATCTATGATGGCAGCAATAAGAAAATTAGTGGAAGATCCCTCACATGATATTAACATGTGCAATAATGTCTATCAAGAAAAAATAGACAAAATTGAAAAGGTAGAGAAAGAGATTGTGAAGATAAGGGCTAGGCAAGCACAGTTAAGGAATGCACTTGCGCTCTCTCTAGATGTACTCAATCAGAATATCAAGCATATTGATGCTACTATTGTGACATATGATCAAGGTCCATGTATAGATTTGGAAAAGATGGATTAGCTAACCTATGCATTATGCGCCCATCTACAGATAGTTGATGCACTCAAGGTTTTTTGGTAGCAAGAAATTGCAAACCCAGATGTACACTCTCTGTAAGTACTTAAAGATTCCTTTTTCAGCACCTTTGTCATTAATGTCAAAGGGGGAGTAGATTAATATGGAAGTAGAGTAGTAGAGTAATATGGTATAAGGGAGATAGAGTATATGATGTAAAATATTCATAAAAGGATAAGAGTATAACATAGAAAGTTTCTATGTAAAGATGTAGTGTAGAAACTTTTCCATATTCCTTTGTTGCCATTAATGACAAAGGGGGAGATTGTTGGAAAGTTAACTATACTAGTGTTAGAAATAGGGAATACTAAGAGGGGGGGTGAATCAGTATTCTGCAAACTTTTTCTTTCACCCAATTATGGATATAATAGATTATCTTAATACATGCATAACATAGTAAACTAAATAACATGCATAGTAATAAAGAAAATGAACTCATAACACATTATTTGTTCTTGAGGAAACCCTGGCCAAGGGGAAACCCCGGTGGGGATGGTAACCACAAAGATCCACTAATAAAAAGTATCTTGTTAAGTATCTTGACCTTGTTAGGATCCTATTACAAGCATATAGTGTCTCAGTCTTGATTAAGGGACTATAGGCCTTGTTAGAAGCCTCAACCTTGCTAAGAGTTGGTAGTACTAATTACAAATGATTACAAGATGATCCCACTGCCCAAAAAAGTAATGTATAATGATTAATGATTAAAAAATAGAGTAAGGTACATAACCTTATACTTCTTTCTTGTCTTTCATAACTTCACATCAATATCTTTCGCTATATCATCTATCTCATTACAATCTTTCTATATCTCTTTCGCATTTCATATGCCTTATATTTATACAAGTTATTAGGAATAATAACTTTTATAGTCAACTTTACATAACATAAAGCTTTACACAAAATACATATTTACCCAAGGGTTAACATCTAGGATGTCATCCCTTTATATTATTAATACATTATTTTGATAAAAGAAATAATCCCTTAACTCTTTACCAATTCTGACTTCATATTCTGTCTTGTCGGCTTAACACTATCTTTGGTAAAACTACCATAACTTATTCTATACATACTGTACAAACTTGAGCTCTTAGGTGAGTCTTCAATAGTCATCATAGTATCTATGTTCAAGTGTGCAAGCACTGAACTTACTCTAACCGACATCGCCAATCAAAACTATCTCCTGGGTACACTGGGAAAATACTGCACATACTTAGACAATTTTGCTTTGTGCTCTATCATACTTTCTCTCTGTCATATGTAGTTTTCATGTAGATTATATGTTTCCATAATGAAAAAATTTAGATATATAACTCATCCAAATTTCCAACAATCTCCTCCTTTGTCATTGGTGGCAACATATGAGAAAATTGGCTAAGTCTCAAAACTTCAAAAACTCAAAATTGTGGCCATAACAAAAAAAATATTTCATGCTAATGATCGATTATCTCATGCTTGATGGGTGCTATTCCAAAATATACAACATGCATTTCATCCCGGTTAACCACTTTAGGTATAATAAGAGGATTTCCTTCCCTTATTTTCTTTTGAGCTCCCTGAGTAGTAGCATCACTAAGCATAGGAAGAAGTAGGATAACCCTATGTTATATGAGGGGTTGATCCTCCTTATTTCTGACTATGCTAGAGATATTATCCCAGACCCTATTCCTAAAAGGGTCAAAGGTAAAACTTCAGAGACTATTGAGGGATTTAGAAAGGCCGAATCTAGCAAAAAGAGGAAGAAAAACAAGGAAAAAGTTTATGACTGCAGTGAAGAAGATGGTAAAAAGAGGAAGAAAAGGAAAGTAAAAATTTATGATAGCAGTGAAGATGAAACTAAGGAAAAAATCCCTATTTCTCTGCAAATAGGAAATGATGAGGAAGAAAATGTGGAGAAGGATCCTAGTAGCACTGAGCAGGAAGAGGATAGGATTATCATAACTGAGGATGAGGAGGAAGAGGAAGATGGGAAAGATGGGGACTATGATGATGAAAAAGATGAGGAAGGGGCTGAAGAGGAGAAAGATGAGGAAAGGGCTAAGGAGGATGAAGAAGAGGCCCAAGTCTCCCCTACTAAGCATGATAAGAATGAAGCCCTCAACCTCCCTGTTGAAGAAGAAAAAACTAATGCCCACATGGATAATGATGAAGGTTTGGACTTGGCTAGTAAAGATGATGGGGAACCCCATAAGGAGGACTCTTTGATCCTTCTGAAGGGGCAGGATGAAGAGGAAATTGAAACTGGTCAAAACTCCCCTGTCATTGATGAAAAAGAGGAGGAACAAAAAGAAACGGGTGCTAGTATTGATCAGAATGCCACTGAGGAGGAAAAAAGTCAAAAATATGATTTTATCACTCTCCTGGAAGTTGATATGAATTTGGAAAAGGTTAACAATGATGAAGGTTAGAGTATTCCTCAGGACTAGATCAATTAGGAGATACAGGTGATAAAGTTCTACCTTTATTCTCTAGAGAAAACTATGGAAACCCTAAATACAAAGCTGGAGAAGCTGGAGAACAAGATTTTGGATAAGGTAAACAATAAAAGTTGGAAGGAGGAGATAACTGCTAAAATCAACAAAATCATTGACAACAAGGTGAAGGAAATTAAGGTAAAAGTTAGCAACAATGGGAAAATGATTAACAAAGTCCTGAGCCATAGCAATGAAGGACTCAATGCGGCTTTCATCAACCTGAATATGATTCACAACTACCTGGAGAAAAACTAGCTGGAAAACATGACCATAACTATTGATGATGATGTTGGGAGTGCTGGTCCAAGTACTAGAACTAGAGGGCGTACTCAGAGGAAGATCCCTTAGAAGCCAAAGGAGCTGACTTGAGAACTAAAGATGAAGGTAGACAAAATGATAAGCAATTAGTTTTGTCCTATTCATTGCTGGGTGCTACTAGTAGTGTTGCTAGATCTATTTTCTTTTCTTTTGTTGTTGTTTCTAGTGTTTTTTTGGGTCCTGCTCTGTTCTTTCCAGTAGGCGTTTCATTTTGGAAAAATTTAATGCTTTATCTTTTTTCTATGATGTAAATGGTTTTGGGTTCCATTCAAAACCCATTTTTACCTTATTCAAAAACAATATATATATATATATATATATATATATATATATATATATATATATATATATATATATATATATATATATATATATATATATATATATATATATATATATATATATATATATATATATATATATATATATTGTCCTTATAACTCCATAAATCTTATCTATATTCTATACTCCCCCTAAGAATATACTTCCTTATCATTTATACATCAATTTTCTACTATATATCTCTCCCCCTTTGACAAAAATGAAAAAAAAGGATGCCAAAAACCATGTTCAAAAGGTCATATACCTTGATTTAGTATTACAGAGCCAATAGGCTTGCAACACAATCTACAAAATTCATGTTGATGCTCTCTATCTCCTTCTCCCATGCCTTCTTAATGGAATCTACAACACTGAGTAGTGCACATAGTCCATAAGATGCGATCTCACATGCTTGAAGGTTTGCAAAACTAAACTTCTCAAAAGATGTCTTTGATGTAGGACATTCTTCCAACTGTCCTTCAACAATGCTTATCTTTATTGAAATGTGCTCTCTTAGAAGAGCGAATCTTTTCAATTTCCTATCCTTTTCATCATTGAGAATCCTTATTTCATCATTTACTTTGCTGATTCTTTTCTCAATATCCAATATCTTCACATTAGGGTTGACTAAAATAGTTGTCTCTGACTGAATTTTTGTTTCTTTAGCCTTAATCTTCTCAACTTCTTCAGATACATGATTTTCAGATTTTGTACACTGAATGTACAAACTTTTACCTCTATCAAAATTCCTTCTCAAGTCTTTTATACAAACATCTAGATTGTTAATATCATTTTTTATATTTTGACTTATATCATGAAATATCTTGGCCTCATAGGTTGTCTGAACCTTCACTTTAGCCATATCTGACAAGTTAGTGAATTCATTATCAAATGCATTCATAACTTTCTTAGCTCTTTCTAGTGGGTCTTCTTCTGCTATCTGGTTAGTCACAATACTTTGTAACTTCTCTGTTACTTCTAGCAAAGATCCTTCAAGGCTCTTCACCTTCTTGTTCTTTACAATAATTTTGTTCAGGGATGTGATCAATTCCATTTGATCATCATCATCTACCTCTTTCCCAAAACTTTCAAATATTAATCCAATCTATGATTTCTTTGTAATCTCAGGTGTAAGACTAATATATTCTTTGTTAGGGACCTCTTTCTATCCTTGAATTTCTCAATTTTCTTGATTCTATGTTTTCTTTTCTTCCTCTTTCCTTGATTCTTTCTCTCCTTATACAATAGATCTATCATATTCTTCTAAGGCCAAATTTTCAACAATGTTTTCAAGATTTTGAAAAGGATTATCATCATTGTCCAATGTGATCTTAGTTCCTTCCACATGCATTGAATCATCTTCAATGTTGATTGATGGTGGAGAGGGAGTCTTCTGATGCTCAACTTCCTCTTCCTATTCTATTAACTCTACTGCACTAGAGTGTTTTTCAACACTAGATGCCATTACCTACACTATTGCTTGCTTTGTTTCCTTATTTATCTCTTCATAGTTTCCTCCCATTATCTAAATGGGTCTTTTCTTTGTTCTCATATGGGTTCCAAGTTCTTTCATTATTTCCTTAAATTGATCTTCATCTTTGATTTCACATAGTTTTCTTACAAGATTTTCTATGATTTTATTGTCTTATTCAGTTGCTCTCTTTTTCTTGTTAACTAGATTCTCAAATAAATCATGAGGTATCTTACCTTGAACTGTGTCAAAATTCTTATCTGCTAGGATCATGTGTCTCACAACTACATTTTCCAAATTCAATCTTTTTGAATAGTTATAAAGGTCATAGTACTTGTTCATCTTAGAAAAATCTCTATCATGAATAATTTGATCATTTACCTTCTCAATCTTTGGTTTCCATGTCTTCTTTTTCACTTGAATATCTTCATCATCTTTTATCTCTGCTATTTTCCTTTGTACTAGTGGCACTTTTGTTTTCTATCTCTTACCTGGTCCAGTAGCTATTTCTTTCACTCTTTTTCATGGTGGAGTTGATCTTGTAGATTTCCTAACTTCTTGTTCTTCTTTCTCTACTTTCACTTTATGCTTCACATTTCTAGTTTCAACCGTTGATAGGGGTGGAATAGACAAAACTTCCTTTTGTCCAATGTCTCTAAGTGTTTCTATTGTATTCTTTGTAATCATAAACTCCTATTCTGTTAATCCCATGTCCTTAAGAATCTACTTAATTGTACTTTCTACTCTCTTCTTAGATTGTTTCTCTTCCTAAATAGACTTTGTGGAGTTGAAGTTCTCCTCAAAAGTCCCAAACCTGTTGCTGTGAATATCCAACTTGCTCTTAAGCAATTTGTTCACATATTCTTCTACTTTAGTTTCAAAAATTTCATAGCCAAGAGGCTCTATGAACTCTACTCTAGGTTCAACTACTTTAATAAATGTAAATTCAGTTTCAACCATAAAACATATCTCATTCTTATACTTTTCAACAATTGATTGAGGGATTCTTGATCTATTTTTCATCAAATTTTGAAATGTTTTAATTATTAAAACTACACTCTCATTGACCTCGTCAATAAGATGTCTCCTGAATACTTTGTTTATCCTTTCCATTTTGGTTCTTCCATCATTCCAATCATCACCAATTGTAAATGGAAATCTTCTTAACAAATGAAAAAACATATAAGTGATCAATGACGAGAATCTAAACTGGGAGTTTTTAGTCTTCTTTATCTTCTCCAAGTTCTCAAATAACTAAATTCTCAAGATTTCACACATGTGTTGGCAATTTGGCTGAGTTGATTACATAGATGTTGTCATTATGGCAACATATGATCCACATGAAGATCACACAAGTCAGACAGAAAGTATGACAGAGCACATTGCAAATTTGTCTAAGTGTAAGACAATGTTTTTACCAGTGAACCTAGACACAATTTTTTTTTTGTGATGTTGATTGGAGTAAGTTCAGTGCTTGTGCACTTGAACATAGACTCTATGATGACTATTGAACACCCATCTCAGAGTGCAAGTCAGTAGGGCATGTACGGAAGAAGTTATGATAGTTTTTATCGAAGATAGTGTCAAGTCGACAAGACAGAATATGAAGATAGAATTAGTAAAGAGTTAAGGGATTATTTTGTTTATCAAAATAATGACTTAACAATATAAAGGGATGACATCCTACATGTTTACACTTGGATAAATTTATTTGTATAAATGTAATTGTAATTGTAAGAAAAGTAGAGTTGACAAATAGATGTATAGTGAAGTGATATGATGCGAAATATATGATGCATATTTAATAGTGATAGTGAAAGAGAAGCGAAGAGATATTGATGCAAGCAACATAAGGTTATGTACCTTAACCTATTTTTGTAATCAGTGTATATTTTACATTACTTGTTTGTGTAGTGGGCTCATCTGGTAATCACATTTTGTACTACCAACTCCTAACAGGGTTGAGGCTTCTAACAAGGCCTATAGTCCCTTAATTAGGACTAATACACTATATGCTTGTAATAGACTCCTAACAGGGTCAACATCCTTAATAGGATACTTTTGATTAGTGGATCTTTTTGGGTACCATCCCCACCGGGGTTTTCCCTTGGCTAAGGTTTCCTCGAGAACAAATAATGTGTTATGAGTTCTTTAGTTTTATTGCTATGCATGTTGCTTAGCTTCTTATGTTATGCATGTGTAAAGATAATCTGTTATATCCATGTAATTGGGAAAAAGATAAAGTTTGTAGAATACTGATTCACCCCCCCTCTCAGCATTCCCTATTTCTAACAATTGGTATCAGAGCTTAGTTACTCAGAAAAGAATCATTCAAGGAAAGCCTAGCAGCTTGAGTAAGATCTCTATGGATATGGATCAACTATAGAAGAATCTTGAAGAAGCTCTTGAATAGATTGACTTGCTTACTATTGAAAAAGACACTTTGAAAAGAAAGTATGATGATGCAAAGAACCTTATTGAGAAATTGAAAAACAAGGTGGAAGATTTGAGATCTGAAAAGGAATCTGAAGTTTTTATTGAAGATTGTGATGACAATTTGGAAAAAGAAAATGAGATCCTTAAGCATGAACTGAAGATAGAAAATTTGAAGCTTAGTTTGAAAGATGGAAATGGAAAGAATGAAGCAAATCTAAAATCTAAGAATGAAAGTCTAAAGACTGAAAATGAAGGACTAAAATCTAAACTTGGTATAGTAACATCTGAACTTGAGAAAGTCAATTTGTAGTATGCTAAACTTGAGAAGTACAATAAGATTTTGAAATGTGAACTAACTCAATCCAAACAATAACTTGAAAGGCTATATTCAACTAGTGATAAGATTGATGAACAAATATCTTATCAAAAACCATTCTATGCTAAGACCGGTCTTGGATTCAACACTTTTAAAGAAAATGATGAAAGTAAGGAACTAGATCTGAAAATATCTGAGAGCATAGATGAGAAGTCTGATGAGATCAACAAATCTAAAGATACACCTAAAGAAGAAGAATCACTGAAGCAAGAGGAATCACCCAAAGGTATGCAAAGAGAATTCAAAGGTAGATGTTTTATTTGTAATACTATTGGTCATATGAAAAGAGATTGCACAGGTAAAAAATTTAAACCTCTTAATGGTTATTGTTATAATTGTCATGGTTTTGGACATAGAGCTATTGAATGTAGGAAACCTAAATTTATTGAGAATAATGATGGTAGTAGAATGTTTAGGAATACTAACAATGTAGATAAGAAACCTACTGAAGATATGAACAGAAGAAATGGAGTAATATGTTATAGATGCAACAAGGTTGGACACATTGCTAGAAACTACAGATCACAAATCAATCAGCCTGCACCAAGATATGGAAAGAATGGAATTTTTTGTCAGATATGCAACAAGATTGGACATACAATAAGGTTTTGCAGAATGAACAATAGAGTTTTTCATCCTAATCCTAACCCTAGAAATCATGCAAGAATAAATGAAGATACAAGTAACAGTTAGAAAAGATGTTGTAGTAATTCAGATGAAGTGAATTTTATCAAAAGCATAGACTAAGGAGACATATTCAACATTAAAGGTAATCAGGAAGGTGAAGTATCAAAAGGTAAGAATGAATCTTTACCTGACCCATCTCGAAGTACTTAATTTATGAAAATTGCAATAGAATAGGAACTTAGATTAGTGTAGAAGTAGATATATGATGAACTGAGTCTTGCACAGTTCATGTAAGGTAGTTTATGATGTTCTAATGCTATGGTTAAGAGCGCAAAGAAAAATATTATGTTTTGTGAGATCGCAAGAAGTTTTAAGTTTTGCAGGATAGCAGAAACAACTTTTTGGAAAGAAGCAGCAAAAGAATTGAATGCAATGTCAGATCTAAGTGAGATTGAATTAATAAAAGGTTATGATCAGTATTATTTTATCATCAAAGTGAATTCAAGCATTAAGGAGATCAAAGAGCAATGATTGGAAGCATTTTGCAAGGATTCGGAGAAGAATTTTGTGTCGAATCTACGCAAGCCCTAAAATCATGAAATTAAGGTATTTTACTTGACAGATCTTTAAATTAGTAAAGGAATTTGAAGAAATCATGGATGTTTCTTTAATACACAATGTCAGAGATAAGAATAAACCTAAGTTGAAAAGGGAACCAGTAGAACCCTTGGAAGATGACCCTAGGTTTGCTTTATCATTCGTACCAGACAGAGTTTTACATTTGGAAAATGTCAGAAGTTATCTTGGATGCAAACTAGAGATAGTCAGTGATAGTGATTTCAAAAATGAATATTAGAAGATTTACAATTAGGATATGACACTGAAACAAGGTTTTGAATATTTCGAAGATAATGATTTTGTTAAGTATGCATTGCAGTATGAATTTGATAATGAGGAATGCACTAAGATTATCTTAAGTAGAATTCATAATGGCAAGTTTTGGTTAGAATATAGAGTGATAAGCATCATAGCTGATTTGATTCATGAAGTCACTGGATTATCTAAAACTGGAGATATTCCTTTAAATGAGAAAAACATGAGGAAAATAGTCATTGATTACACAAATTCATCCTATAATGGTAGAGGAATTATGATTAGTAAGATCAAACAAGATGATGTGAGATACTTATGCAAGATCCTAACTACTAAGTTTTGTGCAAATTCAAGAGAGGATGACATGGTAGCTAGAATGATACATGCAACTTATCTAATGTGCATTGACAAGGTACAAGTTGATATGTGTGAAATTTTGAGAATTCAATTGTTTGAGAACTTGGAGAAGATTAAGAAAACTAAGTTTACACAGTTTAGGTTCTCATCCTTAATCACCTCTATGTTTTTTCATCTATTGAGGAGATTTCCTTACACCATTGGAAATGACTGGAATGATGGACACAATACAATGGAAAGGATTAACCTAGTGTACAGAATACATGTTATTGACAAAGTGAATGAGAGTGCAGTATTGGTAATCAAGACATTCCAGAATATTGTGTCTAGCAGATCAAGGATCCCTAAGTCTCCTGTGGAGAAGTATAAAGATGATATATGTTTTATGGTGGGTACTGACTTTACCTATATTCAAGCAGTAGAGCCTAGAACAAAGTTCATAGACCCTCTTGGCTATGAAATATCTGAGGTAGAGACAGAGGAGTATGTTAGCAAGTTATGTAAGTGTAAGTTGGACACTCAATGTAACAAGTTTGGAACCTTTGAGGAGAACTTCAACTCCGCAAAGACCTTAATTGAAGAGAAATAGTCTAAGAAAAGAGTTGAGAGCACTATAAAGAAAATCCTAAAAGATATAGGGATGACATAGCATGATTTTTTAGTAGCAAAATAAATAAAAGCAACAATCAAAGAGAGTGGACAAAAATAAGGTTTGTCTATTCCTCCTTTATCATCAATTGTAGCACAATAGGAAGAATCACAAGTGAAGGTGAAAGTGGAAGAAATTGAGAAGGATAAAGAAGCAAAGATGTCCACTGGATCCACTTCCTCCACACCTAGAAAAAGAGTAAAGGAAAGTGCTACTAGACCAAGAAAGAGGCAGAAAACTTTAGTGCAACCAGTTCCAAGAAAAATTGCAGAAATAAAAGATGATGTCACTATTGTTAAGAAGAAAGCTTGGAAACCTAAAGTTGAGAAGCTTAATGAGCAGATCATTGAGGATGGAGACTTTACAAGAATGAACAAATACTATGATCTTTATGATTATATAGATAGACTTAATTTGGAAAATGCAATTGTAAAGCATATGATTTTGGCTAATAAGAAGTTTGATACAATTCAGGGTTAGATACTTGATGATTTGTACAATAAACTTGTGAATAGGAAAAAGAGAGCAATAGAGGAAGACACAGCTATCAAAGAAAAGCTTGTAAGGAAGCTTTGTGTAGTAAGAGATGAAACACATTTTGGTCAGATCATGAAAGCCTTAAGCACCCATCTAAGAACCAAAAGGAGAACCATTCAAATTATGGGAGGTAGATATGAAGAAATCAATTCTGAGACAGAGCAAGCAATAATCAAGGTTATGTTAGAAAATATTGGAGAACCATCAGTTGTAGTAGAGCAAGCAGGTGAGATAGAACAAGAGGAAATTCCCTCTCCTCTAGCCATTAACATTGAAAATGAAACCATGAATCTAGAAGGAACAAAGATCACCTTGGATACTGATGATAATGTATTCAAGAATTTGGAGAACATTGTTGACAATTCAGCCTTTAAAGAATAGGAAACTACAAAAGGGGAAGAGACAACATAGACAACAATTATAGAACCCCCAGTAACAGAGAAACAAGTACACATTCCCACCACAGAAGATATCAGTCTTACTCCTGAGACTAGAAAGAAGAATAAAATTGGATCTATGATTGAGCATTTGGGAACGGAAGTAGATGATGATGATCAATTGGAATTGATCACATCCTTGAATAAAATCATTGGCAAGAACAAGAAAGTGAAAAGTCTTGAAGGATGCCTGAAGGAACTTACTGAGAAGTTACAAAGCATTGTGATGAAGGGTGCTCCCCTTAATACCACAAACACATAACAGAAAAAGAGAAGTAACAACAATTTGCAAGAACATAAAATGGGCTTCTTATTATCTCCACAAGTGTGGAATTCCAAATTTTAGAATTACAATATGCAAAGCCACATAGGCATTCCCTTTACAATATTCTGTAGAACAAAGCCTCAAATTTATTACCTAGATCTACTACCCAAAACTATTCTGAACTGCCTAAGACAACACTACAGACCTTTCTTATATAGGCAATTTCCACCACCTGAGAAGGTTCCAGAAATTTAGCCCTTTAGGCTGACTAAACAAAGAATTATTTATTTTTCACAATTATTACAATAGGGTAGGCTCAAAAGAAATACAAAATATAATTTTAGGTAACCCAACTTCCAGAGGCCATAACTTTTTAACTGTAGCTCTATTTTTCTATTGTAGCCATTTTTCAAAAATGCCATGATGAGATCTACAGCGCCTAATAGGTGCTAGCACCAGTCAGTAGGGGGTCGATGGTGATTCGGAGCCTCTAAGGCCTTCAAAATTGACCTAAAATATTTCATACCCAAAAACCTCAATAACTTCACCAATATTGATGATGTGGCAATGAAACTCAACTGGTAGGCTGAAATGACTGAGATGAACCTCCAACTGTGAAATCAGAACATTCTGAGATCATATGACCAACTTACTAAAAATAGTAAGTTTCCATAAATAGTAGCTCTGCACAAGGTAGCCCTTATTGAAAAGCAAACAGAAATATTTTTGGGTGATGCAAGATTGCTCTTACACCTAGGATGCTCTTGCATCACATTGTAACTACACAAATTGCAGAAGCAGACCCTTTGGAGAAAGCAAAGAAGGTAATGAGCACTTTTGACAATGAATTCACAAACTTATCTGATATTGCAAAAGCGAAAGCACAAGCAGCCTATGAGGATAGAATGCTTTTGAACATCAGCCAAAATATCAGGAATGATATCAACAATCTTGATATCTGTATCAAGGACTTGAGGAAGAATTTGGAGACAAGAAAATGTTTGTACATCCAGTGTACAAAATTAGAGACTTTGACAATAGAAGAAGATCAGAAGATGAAGTTGAAGGAAGCAGAGATTTAGAATGAAACAAACCTTCTTTCTAGCCCTAATGTGAAGGTATGTGATGTTGAGAAGAAAATTTGGAAGCTATATGATGAAATTAGAGTTGTGCAAGATGAGAGAGATAGAAAATTGAAAAGATTCACTCTTTTGAGAGAGAACACTTCTATGAAGTTAAGCATTATTGAAGAGCAGTTGGAAGAATGTCTTTCAGCTAAGACATCTTTTCAGAAGTTTAACTTTGAAAACCTCCAAGCATGTGAAATAGCATCTTATGGACTAAGCGCAATACTAAATGTGGTAGATTCCATTAAGAAATCATGGGAGAAGGAGTTTGAAGCTATGAAGATTGATTTTGCAGATTGTGTTGCAATCCTACCGGCTTTGCAATAATTAAATTGAGGTATAATCTTTTTTGAGATACAGTTTTGTAACCCTCCTTACCTTTATTTTGTCATTGTTGTCAAAGGGGGAGAGATATATAGAATAAAATTGATAGTATATGATAATGATTGATACTCCTAAGGGGAGTATTGTATTACAAATAATATTTTTTTGAGGAGTTATAAGGATAGTATATATATTTTATACTATGGCCACAATTTTGAGATTTTGAAGTTGTACACTTAGCCAATTTTCTCATATGTTGCCACCAATGAAAAAGGGGGAGATTTTTGGAAATTTGGCTGAGTTGATTACATAGATTTTGTCATTATGGAAACATATCATCCACATGAAGATTGCACAGGTCAGAGAACAAGTATGACAGAGTGCATTGCAAATTTGTCTAAGTGTAAGACAGTGTTTTTACAAGTGAACCTGGACATAGTTTTTGTTTGTGATGTTGATTGGAGTAAGTTCAATGCTTGTGCACTTGAACATAGACTCTATGATGACTATTGAACACCCATCTCATAGTGCAAGTCAGTATGACATGTATGGAAGAAGTTATGATAGTTTTACCAAAGACAGTGTCAAGCCGACAGGACAGAATATGAAGATAGAATTAGTAAAGAGTTAAGGGATTGTTTTGTTTATCAAAATAATGACTTAACAATATAAAGGGATGACATCCTATATTTTTACCCTTGGATAAATTTATTTGTATAAATGTAATTGTAATTGTAAGAAAAGTAGAGTTGACAAATATATGTATAGTGAAGTGATATGATGCGAAATATATGATGCATATGTAATAGCGATAGTGAAAGAGTAGTGAAGAGATATTGATGTGAATAGCATAAGGTTATGTACCTTAACCTATTTTTGTAATCAGTGTATATTGTACATTACTTGTTTGGGCAGTGGGCTCATCTAGTAATCACATTTTGTACTACCAACTCCTAACAAGGTCGAGGCTTCTAACAAGGCCTATAGTCCCTTAATCAAGATTGATACACTATATTCTTGTAATAGACTCCTAATAGGGTGAACATCCTTAAAAAGATACTTTTGATTAGTGGATCTTTGTGGGTACCATCCCCACCAGGATTTTCCCTTGGCCAGGGTTTCCTTGAGAACAAATAATGTGTTATGAGTTCTTTGGTTTTATTTCTATGCATGTTGTTTAGCTTCTTATGTTATGCATGTGTAAAGATAATCTATTATATCCATAATTGGGCAAAAGATAAACTTTGTAGAATATTGATTCACCCCCCCCCCCCCTCTCAGTATTCCCTATTTCTAACAACATGTCTACTTGTACTTTGTCAACACACATCAAATAGGTTGCATGAATCATTCCAGCTGCCATGTCATCTTCTCTTGAATTAGCACAAAATTTAACTATAAAGATCTTGCAAAAATACCTAACATCATCTTGTTGTATCTTGCTAATCCCTATACCTCTTCCATTGTAAGATGATTTAGTGTTGTCCAATACAGTTTTCTTCACATTTTTTTCATTAAATGGTATGAATCCAGATTTAGACAAACTAGTTACTTCATGAATTAGGTATGTTGTGATGTCTATCACTCTATCATCTAACCAAAACTTTCCATTATGTATTCTACTTAGAATTATCTTAGTGCATTCTTCATCATCCAATTCATACTGTAAAGAGTACTTTATGATTTCATTATCCTTCAAATGTTCAAACCCTACTCTCAATGACATATCCTAATGGTAAATTTTTTCATATTCCTTAGTAAAATCACTATCACTAAGGGTTTCAAGCTTACATCCCAAATAGCTTCTAACATTCTCTAAATGCAGAACTCCGTCTGGTATGAATGATAAAGCTAATTTAGGGTCTTCTTCCAAGGGTTCTACAAGTTCACTTTTAGTCTTAGGTATGATCTTATCTCTCACATTGTGAATCAATGAAATGTCCATAACTTTTGCAAATTCTCTAACTGACAGATAGATTTTCTTAGTAAAATACCTCAATTCCATGATTTAGGGTTTGCATAGATTCAGCATGAAATTCCTTCACCAAATCCTTGCAAACTACTTCCAATCACTGCTCCTTTGATCTCCTTAACACTTGTATTCTCTTTAATGATCAAACAATATTGATCATAACCTTTTAATCTTTCAATCTCATTATATTCTGACATCACATTCAATTCTTTTGCCGCTTCTTTCCAAAAAGTTGTTCCTACTTAAAACTTCTTGTGATCTTGCATAACATCATATTAACTCATGCGCTCTTAACCATAGTATCACTACATCATATACTATCTTGCATTAACTATACAAGACTCAATTCATCCTATACTAACTTCTACACTATCCTAAGTTCCTATTCTACTATATTTTATTAATGAATTAAGTACTTTGAGATGGGTTAGGTAGAGATTCACTCTTACCATTAGATGCTTCACCTTTCTGATTACCTTCAGTGCTGAATGTATCTCTTTGATCCATGGCTTTAATAAACTTCACTTCTTCTAAATTACTACAACAACCTCCATGACTATTGCTTGCATTTTCATTTCTCCTTGCATGACTTCTAGGGTTAGGGTTCCTCATGTTATTCATTTGGAAAAACTTTTTTGTATGACCAAATTTGTTGCATATCAAACAAACTACTTCATTGTTTCCACATCTTGATCCAATATGATTGATTTGTGATCTGCAATTCCTAGCAATGTGTCCAACCTTGTTGCATCTATAACACACTACTGCATTTCTTATGTTCATATCTTCATTAGGTTTCTTATCTGCATGGTTATTATCTCTAAACATTCTACTACCATTATTATTCTCATTAAATTTAGGCTTCCTACATTCAATAGCTCTATGTCCAAAACCATGACAATTATAACAATAACCATTAAGAGGTTTAAATTGCTTACCTGTACAATCTTTCTTCATATGACCAAAAGTATTACATGCAAAACATCTACCTTTAAATTCTCTTTGCATACCTTTAGGTGATTCTTCTTGTTTAGGTGGTTCTTCTTGTTTAGGTGTATCTTCAGATTTGTCAACTTCATCAGATATTTTTTCTTCTATGTCTTCATAAACTTTTAGATCTAGTTCCTTACTTTCTTTACTCACTTTAGATGAGTTAAATTCAAGACCATTTCTATCATAGAATGGCTTTTGATAAGAAATTTGTTCATCAATCTTCTCACTAGTAGAATATAGCTTCTCAAGTTGTTGCTTAGATTGAGTCAATTCACCTTTCACAATAGTATTGTACTTTTTAAGTTCAGCATACTGCAATTTGGTTTTCTCAAGTTCAGATGTCACTTTACAAAGTTTAGATTTCAGATCTTCTTTCTCAGATTTCAGATTTTCATTCTCAAATTTTAGATTTTCTTCGTTCTTGCTATTTCTATCTTTCAAACTCAACTTTAGATTTACTATCTTCAGTTCATGTTTAAGGATCTCATTTTCTTTTTCAAGACTATCATCACAATCTTCAACTTGAATTATAGAAACTTTTTTCTATTTTCAGTTCCTCCAGCTTATTCTTCAGCTTTTCAATGAGGTTATTTGCATCATCATATTTTTCTTTTAGAGTATCTCTTTCTTTAGTAAGTAAATCAATCTATTCAAGAGCTTTGTCAAGATTATTATGTAGGTGATACATATCCATAAAGATCTTACTCAAGCTACTAGGCTTTCCTTGAATGATTATTTTTTGATTAACTAGGCTCTAATACCAACTATTAGAAATAGGGAATACTGAGAGGGGGGGGGTGAATCAATATTCTACAAACTTTTTCTTTCACCCAATTATGGATATAATAGATTATCTTAATACATGCATAACATAGTAAACTAAATAACATGCATGGCAATAAAGAAAATGAACTCATAACACATTATTTGTTCTAGAGGAAACCTTGGCCAAGGGAAAACCCTGGTGGGGATGGTACCCACAAATATCCACTAATGAAAAGTATCATGTTAAGGATGTTGACCTAGTTAGGAGCCTATTACAAGCATATAGTGTCTCATTCCTGATTAAGGGACTATAGGCCTTGTTAGAAGTCTCAACCCTGCTAATTAGAGTTGGTAGTACTGATTACAAATGATTACAAGATGAGCCCACTACCCAAACAAGTAATGTACAATGATTACTGATTACAAAATAGAGTAAGGTATATAACCTTATACTTCTTTCTTGTCTTTCACAACTTCACATCAATATCTTTCACTATATTATCTATCTCATTACAATCTTTCTATATCTCTTTCGCATTTCATATGCCTTATATTTATACAAGTTATTAGGAATAATAACTTTTATAGTCAGCTTTACATAGCATATAGCTTTACACAAAATACATATTTACCCAAGGGTTAACATCTAGGTTGTTGTCCCTTTATATTATTAAGACATTATTTTGATAAATAAAATAATCTCTCAACTCTTTACCAATTCTGACTTCATATTCTGTCCTGTCAGCTTAACCCTGTGTTTTGTAAGATGGTCATAACTTCTTCCGTACATGTCATACAGACTTGCACTCTCAAGTGAGTCTTCAATAGTCATCATAGTATCTATGTTCAAGTGCCCAAGCACTGAAATTGCTCCAATTGACATCACCAATCAAAACTATCTCTTGGGTACACTAGGAAAATACTACACATACTTAGATAATTTTTCTTTGCGCTCTATCATACTTGCTCTCTGTCAGATGTGGTCTTCATGTAGATTATATGTTTCCATAATGACAACATCTAGATATCTAACTCAACCAAATTTCCAATAACTAGTGTATATGACTAAGTTTGGTGTTGTCATTATGGCAACAAAGTCATATGAAGTTTTGAGATCAACACAATAACTTAGAAGATCAAAATTTGGCTAAGTATGGAAGATAGAGTAGTTAGTGAAGCACCTGATGAATAGAGCATCAATGCACATGTGTATAATCAAGTTTTGGTATGCACCCTTAAAGATAATATTTTGATTATGTTACTATGCTAATTCTAAGAATGCATGGTTAGATGTGATAGCATAAAGAAGTTACAGCGAGTTGAAGTGACATAGATAGTGAGCAGTAGAGTAGAATAGAGCATGTAGCCAATAGGAAAGATTTTGATTAGCGAGTATTATTTTATTATGTTAAGGCAATGCATTTATTTTAAATGTGTTGTAAACATGTTAATATCAATGTATGTAAATACACTTGAGCCAATTCATTTGGAAGCATTGTATGTAATAGGTTATAGGCTGAGTTAGTAAGTAGTTTTGGTTGCACCTATATATGAGATAGGTGATTTTGCATTTGAGTATGATATGGATATATAAGTTGAAATAGAAGAGAAAAGTTATGAGAAGTATGTGTTAGAGTAGTAAGAATGATATAGATCTTTACGAGAGGTTAAAGAATCCATGCACAAAAGGAACTGATCAGATAGCAATGTCATAGCAATAGTTCACCCTTGTAGATATAGTGTGTATTTAATATCCAGGAGGTTGTAGCCTTTTCTATTGAGCAGTGAGATCTGGTAGTGAGCTTTCCACCCCTATCTGGGTTTGTTACTTCAAGACTCCTAATAGGGTTCAACCTTTGATCACATCATTGGACTAAGTATTGTAATGACTTCTCCTAATAGGGCAAAGGAATATAAATAGGTTCATAATACAAAGTACAATTATTAGTGAGTATTAATTCCCACCAAGGTTTTTCCTCTGGCCAAGGTTTTCCCATAATCATATCTAGTGTTATGTGTTATGGTTGTTTACTTTACTTGCTTTAATATTTAGTTCAGTAATTAATTCATTGGGCAAAGTTTCAAGAAGTAAAACAACATTAATAATATAGAACACTGATTCACCCCCCCCCCCCCCCTCTCAGTGCTCCCATTCCTAACAGTGAGAATTGGTCACAAATAAAGAATGTACTCATTTAGTCAAAAGCTTTTACACACCAAAATAAATCTTAAAGAATGGAATTGGGATAAGTTAAAGAATATTTTACAGAAAACTATTAGGTAGCGGAGGAATTAAGAAAACTAAATGAGAAATTAATTGAGTGCAGGATGGGCCAAGAAGAATTTGAACTAGAAAAAATGCTAAAATAAAATCTCATAGAGATAATGACTAGGGAATCATTTTTCTTGTAGTAGAAATCAAGAGAAATATGACTTAAATAGGGAGACAAAAATACAAATTATTTACATAGAAAATAAATTTATAACAAGAGGAAAAGTTGTGTGACATAAATAAAAAAGGAAGATGGTACAAGATCACAGTTAATAGAGGAGATCAATCAAATAGTGGTGCTATATTTCTAAGAAATTTTAAATTAGGAAACAATACATAATGACCATGAACAATAAGAATTTTTGAATCATATCCCAACACCAATTCATGGATTAGAAAATAAAGAGATTTTTAAAACCATCTGTTTGGAAGAAAATAAGAAGGAAGCCTTCCAAATAGGTGTAGATAAGGCCCCGAGGTCATATGGCTTCCCCACAAAATTCTATCACATGTTTTGCGATATCATTGGTGATGATATACATAGAGATATCAAAGAATCCAAAAGTATAGTGATGATTTTAGGTACTTTCAACCACAAACTCATAAAACTTATGCCCAAGTATATGGAGGTGCAAACAATGGTAGATTTCAAGCTCATTGCATGGTGTAACATAGTTTAGAAAATAATAACAAAGATGATAGCCCATGCTGTCTAAAAACTATATTAAAATAAATCATCTCTGATTAGTAGAGTGGTTTCTCCCAAGGTAGATCGATTGTTGAATGAATTATCATTGCACATGAGGCTATCTACTCTTCTATAAATACTCAAAGGCCAAAAATGATAATCAAGCTAGACATACTAAAGTCATATGACCTAGTGGATAGGCAATTACTTTTGAAATTCTTATAGAGATTAGCCTTTTGGGGAAGGATGGGTCAATTGGATTTCTAGTTGCATTTTGACTTCAAGATTTTTAGTCTTGGTTAGTGGGGTACCCTATGGTTTCTTTGAATCTTCTAGAGGAATTTGGAAAGGTGATCCACTATCTCATTTTTTATTTAGCATTATGGTAGAGGCATTAGGGAGATCTGTACAACACTAAAGATCAATGGGTCAATGGTAGGGAATTGAGAAATGTCTAGGACTAGAGGCTAATAATGCATCAATAGTTTTATATTGATACAATTCTCTTTAGAAATTCCATGAGACTAAAAGCTAGAACCATTAGGGGTATTTTGAACAACTACAATAAAGCTTTATGATGATCAATTAAGTGGAGAAATTCAAAGGTTTTTTTCTTAATGTTCAACCGATTCTACAAAATAACATTGCAAGAATCTTGGATCTTAGAATTGCAAGCCTACTAAGGAAATTTATTGGGATGTCATTATTTTAGGGTATAAAGTAGAAATACTACTAGGAAAACCTAATCAATAACTACAAAAGTAAAATGGATATTTGGAAAGGGAAATGGTTATAATCTGTAGTAATATTATTAATGTTGAATGTAGTATTACCAACTATCATTATCTATTCTATTACATGAATGAAAATCCCAAGAGTAGTGGAAGATATATTAACTCAAATCACAAGGATAATTTTTTGGAATGGAATGGAAGACAACTAGAAAATACCTCTTTTATCATGGGATAAAATATGTAAGCCTTTTGGAGCCAAAGGGGTGGTTGTGAAACAATTTCATAGCATTAATTAATCTTTCCATGGGTGCAAAATTGGTCTAGAACATATTCTGAAATGGGGAGCTAAGATGGGTTCCAATTATGAAATAAAAATACTTAGATTTAGATGGGCTCATAAGAATAATTAATATGCTAGACCTTCTAAATGGATTGGAAATTTGGAACTTAATCCTATTAATATAATTACTCATCATATAAAAATATAAGCCAATAATGGAAAAAGTGCTTAGTTTTGGGAGGATTTGTGGGAAGGTCACCCAACTCTCATTCCCTCCCAAACCTTGAAATCATCAGCGAAGAGACAACTAAAATATGGGGTAAAAAATATGTGACTTTGGGTATGTGGTAAACACCAACAACAAGCATAAATTAGAATAGAAGTCCCTTAATGTCATCAATTTTATCTTAGAACAAAAGCATAATTTCTCAAGGATCCTAGAAGAAAGAGAGATCATATGGATAGGGATAAGATATGAGATTTGTTGCTATGATGCAAAGCATAGAGAATACAAAGTCAAAGCTACAGAGTACAAGAGGCAATGGCAGAAGATCAATTATGGCTAAAATAACTTCTATGGGGCAAATATTTCTCACCTAGAGCTAGGGCCTTTTCTTGGTTATCTATACTAAACCACATTCTCACTCAAGATAAACTAAATAAAATTAGAATAATTTCTCTAAGAAGATGTTTTCTATACAAGAATAAGGATGAGGACACTAATCATTTATTACTTTCAAGCACATATTCAAAAAGCTATTGGAAACATTTTCTTCAGAAACTCAATCTAAAAATACCAATGCCAAGAAACCTAAAAGATTGATTTTGTATGTGGCCTAAGTATTCTTAGAAGGGTCTATTTGAGAGCTTATGGTAGATCATACCTTCAATGGTTGTATGGGGAATATGGAAAGAACAAAACATAAGGGTTTTTAAGGGACAAGCGATGTTGAGGGATATATTTGTGGCTGAAATTGAAGCATCCATCATAGAATTGTTCAATACGATTGCAAAAATAAAAATAATACATTCACCATATGGGAAGATAAAATGGAGAAGGTATTCACTAGGCTTACCTTTCCTAGTCTAGTAGGCACTAATGAATGTTCCCAAAAAAATAAATTGTACAAGGAAGTTTTTTGGAGTGCTACGAAGGCTAGTTGGGTGAAGGTAAATTTTGATAGAGCTACAAGTGGCAATCATAGGCCCAATGGTATAGGATGTGTGGTTAGAGATGATTTGAAAAAAAAACCTTGTAGAACATGCATAAATTATTGGAGTTTTCATAAACAATTTGGTGGAATTCAAGGTTTTTCTTCATGGATTGGAGCTTAGAATGAAATGTGGGGATTGTTACTCCTATGAGTTGATTTTTTTGTCATTAGTATAGAGAAGTTATGTTGTTTGTCAAAGTCATTCAGTAATGAAGAAAATACAAGTCGGTAAAGAAGAGAAAGTTATTCGAGAAAGGAAATAAGTAGATAGGGAATTTTGGTAAAGAAGAAGCAAGTATAGGCACCAAGAATCGAGTTGCACCATGTATCAAACCAAAAAGAGAAGATAGTTACCAAGTTAAGGAAAATGTGTTACTAAGAAGAATAGGCCGACACCAAAAGAATCCTAAGTACATTAAACCTGGACACCGAGCAAAAAATGGTTTACCAATCTCAAGGAGATCATATAATAGAACATTGAAGATTGAAGTATAATGATTACACATGATTACAAGGTGAGATCTACCAATGAGAATTAAGGATGAAATATGCATTGGAGGAGTACAATTCTATTACTGCTTCTAGAATTGTATATAAGAAGATCAACTAATGAAGATCACTATGGTGGTTGTGGTTTATATGAAAGAAATTGGAGATTGCATGTATGAAGCATATTAATGAGAAGTGATGAGAAGAGAAGCTAGTGAGTAATAGAATATGTTGATGCAAGTTTGACAGACATTTTATTGTTATTGATTAAAGAGTAATCAGATTTTGTAAAGTCTCTTAACTAAGTAGATCCTGGCAGATCTTATTTGAAAATCCTTTAACCAGGTTCAGTTCTTAGATTAGAATTTTTAGGTAGACATAACAGTCTTTAGACTCTTAACTGGGTTAATACTCTTAACAGGGTAAGCTAACATAAATAACTAAGAATTATAGCTCTAACAAAGAAAACTTTATTCTGTAGTAGTGAAGTCTTGTGGGTGCCATCCCCACCATAGTTTCTATCCTCTAACAAGGATTTCTACAATACCAAATATTTGTGTTATGTGTTGATTATTACATGTTTTATATATTTCATGTGATGCATGAAAATGATAAGGAATCAATAAATGATTGTGAAGAAAGTTCAAATAAGTTTAAAAGTGTTTTATAGTACTGATTCTATTAGTAATTTGGCTAATTTGATTGCATAAATATTGTCATTATGGAAATATATGATCCACATGAAGATCACACAAGTCAGAGAGCAAGTATGATAGAGCGCATTGCATATTTGTCTAAGTATGAGACAATATTTTCACCAATGTACCCAAACATAGTTTTTGTTTGCGACATTGACTAGAGTGAGTTCAGTGCTTACACACTTGAACATAGACTCTATGGTGACTAATGATGACCCATCTTAGAGTGCAAGTTAGTATGACATGTACGGAAGAAGTTATGATAGTTTTACCGAAGACAGTGTGAAGCCGACAGGATAGTATATGAAGGTAGAATTGGTAAAGAGTTAAGGAATTATTTTTTTTATCAAAATAATGTCTTAACAATATAAAGGAATGACATCTTAGATTTTTACTCTTGGTTAAAGCTATTGGTATATATTTAAATGTAATTGTAATTGTAAAGTGTAAGAAATAGTTGTAATCGTAATAAGCAGCAAGTATTTGTAGAAGTATGATGTGAAGTATATGAAGCATATGTAATAGCGATAGTGAAAGATCAATGAAGAGATATTGTTGCAAGTAGTATAAGGTTATGTACCTTGACCTATTTTTTAATAAGTGTATATTGTATATTACTTGTTTGGGTAGTGGGCTCAGCTAGTAATCACATTTTGTACTACCAACTCCTAACAGGGTTGAGGCTTCTAACAAGGCCTATAGTCCCTTAATTAGGACTGATACACTATATGTTTGTAATAGACTCCTAACAGGGTCAACATCCTTAACAAGATACTTTTGATTAGTGGATCTTTGTGGGTACCATCCCCACCGAGGTTTTCCCTTGGCCAAGGTTTCCTCAAGAACAAATCATGTGTTATGAGTTCTTTAATTTTATTTCTATGCATGTTGTTTAGCTTCTTATGTTATGCATGTATAAAGATAATCTGTTATATCCATAATTAGGAAAAAGACAAAGGTTGTATAATACTGATTCACCCCCCCCCCTCTTAGTATTCCCTATTTCTAACAGAGTCACCCCTCCCCTCTCAGTACTTACCTTTCCGTACCTAATCCAACAATTGGTATCAGAGCTTAGTATCTTATTAAGGAGTTTAATCACTTGAGAGGAAAGATATGCCAAGATGGAAAGCTACAAGTATAAAAGGGTAATTGATAATATGGAAATGGAACTAAAAATAGCCAATGAGAAAATTGAAGAATTGAGTAGGAAATTGAAACATTCAATCAACAAAAGGAAAGAGCTTGCACATCAGCTAAAATATAATCAAGATCAAGTTGAGGAAATTAAAGAACATTCAGAGGGAAGCATGTATGATGAATCTGATGCTATGATATTAGAAATATCTAAAAAAAATAAGATGCTTATTGATTAGGTGAAAACACTAAAAAGTTAACAAGAAGCACAGTTGGTAAGGATATGTGAAATCATGGAACAAAAAGGAAAAGCTGAGGATGACAAAAAAAATGCTAAAGAAGAGAGAAGGAAAATGAATACAAGACTAGAAGAGAAATATGGGGAAATAATGAGGCTAAAACAAACTCACAACTTGATAGATCAACTTGTTATTCCAAATTAGGATGTTGCAAGGAAATTTGGAGAAATTGCAGAGCTGAGATCTATGAATGAACAACTGAAGAATAATTTGAAATCTGAAAGAGATGTTAATGAAGTCCTGAAAAGAAATGAAGAAGCATTGAAGATTCTAGATGAACAAATGAGAAATCAAAGATAACCAAGAGACACTACTGGACTCAGTTACAATGCAAATAACACTACCGAGAAGGGTGAGTCTTCTAAACAAGCAACCAACAAAGATAAAGTTGCTACCCCATCTAAGTCTAAAAACCCTACATGTTATCATTATGGGAAACTAGGACACACAGCTAACATCTGTAGAAGAAAGAGTTAATTCACCAAATACTCCTAAGTTTAAAGGCTATTATTATAATTGCAATAAATATGGACATAAGGCATTTGAATGTAAAGAAAGAGTTATTAACACTCCAAGGAAACCAAGATTTGAAGGTTAACATAACAACTGCAAGATATATGGTCATAAGTAGGAATGCAGATCACAAAAGAAAAATGAAAAATGGGTCCCTAACCAACAAAATGCTGACAGCAACCAATAAGGACCTACTATACCATGGGATTATAATACAAGGATTACTTGTATTGCATGTGGAAGAATTGGTCAAATTGCTACAAACTATTTTAGGATGCATGGAATGAATAATAGTAAATCATAGAGAAACACTAGAATGACTTGTTTAAATGTCATAGAGTTGATCACCTAGCCATGGACTGCAAGTACCAAAATAAGGATTCAACCGAGGAAAAATTGAGTGAAAAAACTCAAATAAACATTAATGAAATCAAAGAGTAGATGAATAAGACTTGAAGAAGGAAGTCACAAGATGATAGAACAGAATTGGGAACTAGTGATGGCACCACATCCTCTAGATCAAGTGCACCTTTGTTCACTTAACTGGTGAAAGGTATGTATAGGAGTTGATAACCCAAAGCTTATATTAAATCGGTTCCTAGATTTAGTGCAAAGATCTATATCAACATATCAAGATGCATTTGGATATAATTTGTGAAAGTATAATTTCATATGTTGATCGGTAGAGTGTTTGAGTTATGTTACTCCATTCGGTGAAGCAAAGTGTAGTTCGGTTAAACAGTAAAATAAAGTTAGCTAAGAAGCATTAAATGTATATTATATTCATTGGAAGCCCTAATCTAAAGGAAAAACTATAAATAGAGAGAATGACACTTCATTTTTACTTTACACTTTTGTGAACACCTTTGAGCATTGACAGAGACAAGATCACTAAGAAATTCTAAGCTTTTAGTTGAGCATTACGAACATCTACAAGATCATTTGAGGTATTTCTAGTGTTCATAAAGCTGAAATTATTGATTCTATTACTGTTGAATTTGAACCCTAGTATCTATTGAAGTATTTTAAGATCACAATGACACCAAAGATGTAGAAACCAGTTATAGTCTAGAAGATAGACCCCATAAATTTGAAGTATAAGCTTCCTCCCACCATTGCTGCAGAAGTAGACAAAACTGGAGCTTTATCCTTGATCCTGCCAAGATTAATTTTGATTGAAGACATTTGCGCCGTCATTCACTATAAGATTGAATATATTTGTCAAGGAGAGATTGACTCATCTTACAAGAACTTATGTGTTAATGGAAACCTGAAGAGCGATCACACACACTTGCAAACCAAGGGTTCGGTTCATGTAATGCATGTACTAAAATTTTTTAAACATGAATGGATGAGAATTGTACTAAGAAGAGTACATGATTGGTTTATGTGGCTTGATGAGCTGGTGAAAATAACAAAGGATGTTTTACACATTGTAACAGGATTTCTGGCCGGTGATAGACCAAGGGCTTATAAACAAACTGTGTACTAGAATTTGTACCTTCATAGGGTTAGTATTGCAAATAATTGAATAAAATAACTAAATTACCAAAAATGAAGAGCTATTTTAATAAATAAAGATGATTAAGCACTCTATGGATCTCTAAGTAGGGATGTTAATGGTGAAGCTCTCAGCAAGCCTCCATTAATGATAGTCATAGAATGAGAATATATGATAAAGCAAGCTAAAATAGTTCAATTCCAAATTGAAATGCTTAATTAACTTCTAAATTTTCCTTCCTAGCTCAAAATCTCAAGAGGTTAGATGCAATTCTCAGATTTTTGGATTGAATTATGAGTGAATTATCCCTTGTTTTTATAGGATTTGGCAAGGGTAGGGGGTGTAGGTGGATTTGATCAAGGTTGAGTTGGGGTTAAGTCTTTGGTTCCACCCTTTGGAGACAATTTAAATGGATTGTTCTCAAAGATTGGGACAAGAAGACAAGATGAGTGGACAAGACGTTCTTTCAAATTAAGTGATTGAGATACATTTTGGCTTGATCCATGTGAGCTCTTTCCTTAAATCCTACTGGTTGAGGCTTTTTCCTCCCATGTGGTGTTGAGAGAAAATAAGACTTAATTAATTGAATTTAATTAATTTGTTTAGCCATGTGTACCCCTTGAGTGGGTTGATTTGATTTTAAATTGAACTAAATGATTAATTTGATTAATTGCACATTGATTTAATTTATCATGATTTGATTGATTTAACTTGAATTAGAGCTTGATTTGAATTTTGAATGGCTAAATGTCTATTTTGATTCAATTGCCTTGATTCCTCCTCAATTTTTCCTTGATTAAACACATGAATGATCTTGTTCACTTTTAGGTGATTACAAATGCCCCTCTTTGAGTCACCATGCGAAGCATGTCGATTCAAAGAATGTTCTAATCCAAATTGATAAAAGGTTCCAATTTCGTCGATGGTTGATCCTGATGTCTAATACGAGATGTAGATTTAGATGAAAGGATTGATGCGGTTCTGATTGATTTGATATCTTGATGGTCGATTCGATGATAGATTTCCTGATATGGTACCTAATTCGATTTGATTTGATGTTTGATGCCCCTTTTGATTGATTAGAAAAAAATTCCTAATAAAAGATCACATTCTGATTTGATGGTCGTGCCCTTGATTTGATGATGTTATTGTTGTTGTTGATTATCCGAGTGTATGCCCCCTCTAAAATGAAATGAAATTTGATAGATGTTTGGAAAAAGTTGATGATTTAGGTTAGTTTGCATTGATTAGGTCAAATTATAATGAATTTCAATTTCATTTCTAATAATTTTTTTGCATCTGCGTGATGAAAAATGCCCCTAATTTGACTGATTTGGTAAAAACATTGGGTCCCTAGGCATTTTCTGGTAAAAGATACCCTTTTTAGGTCAAAAGGGCCGATATAAAGGGGTAAAAAGTCACTTTCACTATTCATTTTCACTTTTACTTTTCACTTTTTCACTCTGACTCCTCTGAGCTATTTGAGATGGTGATCTCGATTCATGATCACAGGTTCGAGTGTGGGCATCAATTTCAATGACCACTGACCTATGGACCTCCAGTGAGTGCTTGAACCTCTTAGTTTCCAAATTTATGAATTAGATTTCCAAAAAATCAAATCTTTCTTAGATAAACCCTCTTTTTTTTGCTTTTGATTTTTGAAATAGCACGTTTGACAATTCTTTTAGCGCATTTAACCATTTTTTAGTGCTTTCGTGCATTAAAATAGCATGTCTGTGAAGCAGAATTATGCTTTTGCACACCTATTCTAGGGCACAAAATGCCTTTGTTTTAAACTTTAGCGCATTTGAATTTCATTGCACTTTTGACCTTTTAAATGGCATGTCCAAAATTTAAAATAGCACTTCTAATTTTTTTTAGTGTGTATGCTTCAAACAACACATTTGATCATTTAGATAGCACTTTTAAATATTTAAATAGAACTTTTGCATTTTAGCACCTTTAAGCAATTAAATAGTGCTTTTACCCTGGTAGGAATTTTTTTTAAATGCCTTAGTCAATTTTTTGATTTGTTCAGCATCGTCGATGAGTTGAGTGGCATATGTAATAAAATTGATTTGATAGCGAGTCATAGGATGTCAGTTTGAGTCAGTCATAGTCTGAATGTTTGATCGTCAATCTAAATTTAGATGATGGATGATGATGAATTTTCTATCCTCTCTTAATAAAATTAGGAAAATTGATTGTGGTTTGATATTTGTAAATGTTTGATTAACTTAGGATAATTCAAATGATAACTGATTACAAATTTGATGTAATTGAACTTTCTTTTTGTAGGCAATGCTTAAGTCACTAGGTGTTTATGGTTCATACACATTGCCTTTCAATATGATCGATGACCTAAGCGGTTAGGATCAAAGAGAGATCAGCTAATGTGGATTGTCCTTCCTTCTAGTTCTACCTCGATTCTGAGTGAATTAAGGATTGATTACTACTATGGCTGAGAGGTGGCACTCAGACCATAATATGTTCCATTTGCCTATGGGTGAGATGACCATCACCCCTGAGGATGTGTACTGGCTATTGTGTATTCCAACTCAAGGAGAGTTGGTATTATATGATTAGGTCTACGATGGTGCAGCATGTTGACGGGTCTTCCAAGATCCTACTATTGGTGATGATCACATTTAGTGGTCTCATTTTCACTCTTTTCCTATTTTCCATCGGTTCTAGGTGCATTGATCAGAGTCTTCCTCCTACCAAATAGATCGGGTCATGGATTTTTGGTTGGATGGAGTCCTATTATGGAGGACTTGTTGGCACATCCTCGATGGTTTGGTTAGGGATCATGTGTCTTAGCGTAGCTCTATCATGAGTTGCATACAGTTGTATATAGACATTCCTCCACTCTCTTAGCAAGAGGTATACGACTTCAACTCTAGACATGGGATCATCTCCCAGTGACATTTCCTATTGCAATGCGATAGTGAGATCTGAGTTAGCCATTCACCTGGATGTATGAGGGGATGGTAGTGTAGACCCATATGGGGAAGCTAGATTATTGGCATCATGTGATCAATGATATGGATCAGGTTGTTTGGCAGCCTTATCTAGGTTGTGAGCCATGGCTAGAGGATGATGGTGAGCTTCCATATATATTTTTTCCTCATTGGATGATTGGTCATACCCCTTACATTATAGAGAGATTTTTCTTTCAAAGGGTACTATGATAGTATGGTAGGATATGCCCCAGGGTGTCACCATGTATGTTCGGGTTCAAGCTGAGATATCACTATGGGGTCCTATTGTTGATTTTAGGATAGCTAGTTAGGAGATATGAGATCTTGGTTATCTGCCATGGACCATGAGAGAGGATTTCATTAATGCAAGGATGATAGATGATTATGTAGATTAGTTTGGTCAAAACCCATTTCTATAGTTCATAGATCCAACTGAGCAGGTACTTGGCATTGATGAAGAGTCTGATGGTGGTGGGGATGATGATGGATATGATGGGGATGTTGGGGATGGTGGTAGGGGTGGGGGTAGGATTCTAGCATGGCATGGATGATGGGGTCATTGAGAAGCCAAAGTAGGGAGAGTTATGATGCCAGTTATTGTTACTGCTCCCATTCCTCCTAGGGGTGGTGGTCAGGTGAGGGTTCATGGTGTTGATAGGGCATTACACCAGGTTGCCAGGGATCTGGTAGGTAGATAGAATCACCATAGGGCTAGGCATTACAGATAGATGGATGCCTAGGTAGCACAGGCATTATTAGATCAGGCACAGGGCCATCTAGCATAGGCTCCTCCAGCATAGGCACCTGCTTCTATTTCTACTTATGTTTTTTCTTTGATTCCATCTTATTCATCATGTCCATCTTCTTCTTCATTTGTTCCATCATTATCTATTCCATCTTCTTCCATGCCATCTTTGTCTATGCCTCTGCTATAGACATATGCTACCCATGCTCCTAGCACAACTACACCAGAGGTTTGAGCTTTGTAGTCAGAGATGTTTGAGGTTAGACAGGAGGTTAGGTAGTTGAGTTCTATGATGCAGGACTTTATGACAGTGATGAGTCAACATGGGTTGTGGCCGAGCTCATGTCATCCTCCTAATAGTGCTCCTAGTCCTGATGGTGTTGGTGGTTCAGCTAGTTGAGTTATGATTTGAGAGGATTCATTTCATTGATGTATATGATCTCATTCTTTTGATATATCTAGACATTGGACTCTATTGTATCTCTTGATTTAGTTGATGTTGTTTATGTTGATACTCTGATACTTTGATAGACTTTGATTATCTTGATGTTGTTTTATATGATTGTTCCATGGACTCTGATACTCATTTGTTTTTATGATGATGATATCATAGACTTTGATACTCATTTTTGATAGATTTACTATATATGATGTCATGATGTGTTGGATCTCATTTTTTAGGTGTTTTACTATGATATGCAGATTTATATGATATGTCTCCTATATGCTTTCTTTTATGCTTTTCAAAATGCAATTTTTGATATGGATGCACATGTTCTATTGATGCTTAAATGGTTGTCTTATTGATGAAAGGTCACACCACCCTTACCAACTCATAACAAAAAAAAATAACATGGAGACAAAGAGAAGACAAAATACTTTACAAAGCATACATTAATACTTGAAAATCATTACAACTTGAGAAATCTTACAACATGAGAGATCTTACATCCTCAAAGCTTTCAACCTAAGAGCTTACAATCCAAAAGCTTCAACTTGAGAGCTTCTTCCCCAATACAAGATCCTACAACTTGAAAGCTTGCTTATGAATGCTCCTATGCCTTCTTTATATAGGCATTTACCACCCAAGATATTACAACACAACCAATGTGGGATAAAAGGTAAATGCAACTACCTTGATACAAATATTAAATTTTCACCCAATTAATATTTAATACCACCATGTGGGCCAATTAGAAAATTACATTACCTTTGTAGGCCAATAAGAAAATAGAAAGTTGTAACTACCTAGCTACAAATATTAAATGCAAGAACTTTCTACAAATTTTTAAAATACCACCTACACACCTTGATAAATGAAATAATTTTTTTTAATTTAATTTAAATTTTTTTTATTTCACCTATGCACCTTGAAAAATGAAATAAATTTTTTATTTTTTTTCTTTCTTTTTTTTTCTTTTCCTCTTTTTTTTTTCTTTTTTTTTCCCTCTTTTTTTTTATTTTTATTTTTTATCATGCCCTATTTTATTTTGTGATGCAAGATGCTCCTACATCAGATATCCAAGGTAAGAATTTTTTTTTTGTGAATATGGATTCACAAAATGAAATAGCTGCTGCTGATATATATATATATATAAAGAGAGAGAGAGAGAGAGAGTTTTTTTTTTTTTTTTTTCTCTTCCAACACCTTGCTGGAACAAGTATCCACTGCTGACAATACTCCTTTGTAATCAACTTCATCCAAGTGTAACTCTCATTCTCCTCTAATCTTGTATGATCTATTGCATCTGTAATAAAATCTGTAATGTCATACAAATCTTCTTTTGCATACCAAACATCACTCGCAAGGTCCTCATATAAACCATCATCATTATCTTTCAAATCCTTCTCAAAATTAGCATTCCATGATTCATAAAAATTTACCTCTGTCACATCTTCATCTTTATTTTCTTCTTTTGCATCTTCAACAAAGCATGTAACAACTTCTTTCCTTTGACCTCCAACCAAGTCATTCCACTCTTCCTCAACTGCTACAATCTTCATTAATAAATCATCTTCATCAACTTCAAGTTCATGAATCTTTGCATCTTCATGCTCTACCTCTTTTTTTATATCACATGCATGATACTCTACTTCATCTTCTTTCTTTCCTTCATCCAAAGAATTGGCATCATCTCTTTGAATTGCTCTTCTCTTTTTTAGCTCCACTTCTAATTCAGCCACTTGCTTCTTCAAATCCAGTATTGCAACTCTTGTCTCTTCTTCAAATTTCTCTCTAATTTTCGCAAGTTTAAAAATTCTAAGAATTCATCTAATTACAAAATTCATCTTCCTTCTCTTCTCCATACTCGTATCCTCTTAAGAAAAACTTCACCCAACCCGAGGTCCTGGTGCAAACTGCCTCATGCTCGACGATCTATCTACATGCTCAAGAAATTCTTCTCTGATACCACTTGATGAAGGGCCACACCACCCTTACCAACTTATAACAAAAAAATATAACATGAAGACAAAAAGAAGACAAAATACTTTACAAAGCATACATTAATACTTGAAAATCATTACAACTTGAAAGATCTTACAACATGAGAGATCTTACATCTTCAAAGCTTTCAACCTAAGAGCTTACAATCCAAAAGCTTCAACTTGAGAGCTTACTTATGAATGCTCCTATGTATTCTTTATATAGGCATTTACCACCCAAGATATTACAACACAACCAATGTGAGATAAAAGGTAAATGCAACTACCTTGATACAAATATTAAATTTTCACTTAATTAATATTTAGCACCACCATGTGGGCCAATTAAAAAATTACATTGTCTTTGTGGGCCAATAAGAAAATAAATAGTTGTAACTACATAGCTACAAATATTAAATACAAGAACTTTTTACAAATTTTTAAAATGCCACCTACACACCTCGATAAATGAAATAATTTTTTTAAATTTAATTTAATTTTTTTTTATTTCACCTATGCACCTTGAAAAATGAAATAACTTTTTTTTTTTTTCTTTCTTTTTTTTCTTTTTCCTCTCTTTTTTCTTTTTAAAGTTGTCACACCACCCTTACCAACTCATAACAAAAAAAATATAACAACATGAAGACAAAGAGAAGATAAAATACTTTACAAAGCATACATTAATATTTGAAAATCATTACAACTTGAGAGATCTTACAACATGAGAGATCTTACATCCTCAAAGCTTTCAACCTAAAAGCTTACAATTCAAAAGCTTCAACTTGAGAGCTTCTTCCCCAATACAAGATCCTACAACTTGAGAGCTTGTTTATGAATACTCCTATGCCTTCTTTATATAGGCATTTACCACCCAAGATATTACAATACAACCAATGTGGGATAAAAGGTAAATGCAACTACCTTGATACAAATATTAAATTTTCACCTAATTAATATTTAGCACCACCATGTGGGCCAATTAGAAAATTACATTGCTTTTGTGGGCCAATAAGAAAATAGAAAGTTATAACTACCTAGCTACAAATATTAAATGCAAGAACTTTCTACAAATTTTAAAAATGTCACCTACACACCTCAATAAATGAAATAAATTTTTTTAATTTAATTTAATTTTTTTTATTTTACCTATGCACTTTGAAAAATGAAATAACTTTTTTTTCTTTCTTTCTTTTTTTTCTTTTTCCTTTCTTTTTTATTTTTATTTTTTCCCTTTTTTTTTTCCTCTTTTTATTTTATTTTATATCATGCCCCCTTTTATTTTGTGATGCAAGATGCTCCTACATCACTTATGTATGACATAAAATAGATGAATGAATGCAATATGAACTTAATGGTTTGATTTACTATTAATGATATTATGGATGCAATTGATATATATGTGTAATGGATAATGTAATGATATATGTGCAATTGTTAGATGGATAATGTAATGGTTAATGAGATGTATTTATTTTGGTATATGGATGCAATGGATTTTATGGTATGAAAATGTGATGGTCCTATATTGATGTAATGTATAATGATCATGGGTACTTAATGATTAATGATTCTAAATGTTATATGTGATATAGATGAATGATATTGCAATGCAATGATCCTAAATGAATAATGCAATATGCAATGTTTTTGAATTAAATGATATGCACCTAATGATAAATTAAAATGATCTTAATGGATGCACTGAACATTAACTAATGCAATAAACTTAATGGATTGACATGAATGATTAAAAGAATGCACCCTAAATGAGATGAAATCTCAAATGAATGCAACTTAATGTAATGAACTTTAATGAAAAATGATTTAAAGGATGAATGCAACCTAATGCACTTAATGAGTTTAATGAAAATAATTTAAAGGATGTATGCAACCTTATGCAAGCTAACATGAATCTAACAAATGCTCATGACCTAATGAAATGCACCTTTTTTTTTTATTGTTTCTGATTTCCAACACACTCTATCACATGTAATTTTTATGCTTTTTTGATTTCTTGATTCGATCATGCCCCCTTTCTCTTTTCCTCTTTTAATTTAAATTAAGAATACATTTAATGAATTTAATCTAAGATGTATGCAACTAACTATCACTATTCAAAAATTTGGAGCTTCTATCCATCATTGAGCAATTTTTGGAATCCCATTTTAGTACAACCATCACTAGTTCAACCATGATGATATGAATAATTTTTGCACCTCTTTTGTTGCTTTCACATCTCTTTTTGGTACGACTATCACTGATTGAAGCCAATCATGAGAGTTCAAATACTGATTTTGTCAGATTCTATGTTGTAAGTGGATTTTGGTATTATGATATTGAACATCAAAATATCCAAGGTATCCTTTTGCATAAACAAACAAAAATCTCAATTTTATCTTATGTACAAGACCTCGATGATTCTTTGATGATCACGTCCTTAAACAAATAAATCATGCTTTAAATCTTTGATTTTAAGATAGTCATTTAGAAATCCATAAAATATCACACCTTCATCATAGCTTGTCAAGTTTAAAAACTTTCATCGATTCGCTAGAAAGACATGATTTCATCAATCAAGTCAACACTTATGAAAAATTTTGCAATGTTTTTCAAATCCATATTTCAAGTGTATTTTCATCCATTTCATATTTTTAATCTTGATAAAGGTAGGGTCATGTAAGATCTCAGATCAAATTTTGTGTTTGGTTCAAATTGGATTGGAATGAAGATTTGATTAAGTGATTCACTTGCATTTTTTATGAATTGATTCATTGATTGATTGAAGTTTTCTTTTGATGAATCCTTCCTCCTTTAGATTAGATTTCCTTCAGTTTGATATGATTTCAATGTTGGACTTAGAAAAATTTGCAAATTAGGTGACCAAAATTTTGAGGTACTTGCAAATGCAATTGTGGGGTTTTATTATGCAATATATACAAATGTTGGTGAATGCAATATTTACAAGGATGACTGCTAGGTATGTGACTGACTTAGACTTTCAATGGCACCTATTTACTAGGTTTTTACCAATTGAATGTATCTTGCTTTCTTTTTTTATTTTTAAAGGTTTTTTTTTTTTGCTACCAAGGCACCTATTTGTTAGGTTTTCACCAAGGCACTTTTTTTCTTTTTTTCTTTTTTTTTTGTATTTTCTCTTTTTCCAATTTTTTTCTTTCCATATCATCAAGGTGCCTATTTTCTAGGTTTTTACCAAGACAACATCTTTTTGAGGATCATATATGAACATTTTTTACTTTCTTCATGCTCAATTTTTAACTGTTTTGGATCTTTTCTGCATTTCTGATTTGTTTTTTCTTTTCTATTTTTTAAATATTTTTGATATTTTCAAGATCTCTTTTGACTATGTACAATAAATAGGATTCTTTCCATCTAATTTTTTATACTTTTTTTTCTTTATCCTCTTTCATTTGCTTCATGTGTAGAACCTTTTGAGATGAATGCTATTGATAGGTTCTTGTAACTCTTCTCCATCACAATCAACTAACTTATAAGTGTTGGTCCCAAAACACAAAGTGATCACAAAAGGTCCTAACCAGTTTGCTTCCCATTTTCCTTTTTTTTCTCTTTCTGCTTGATTCTTGGGATTCTCTCACAAAACTAAGTCACCTATTTTGAATGTTCTTAACTTGATGTGCTTATTATAAGTCCTTGACATTCAGTTTTGATATACTTTTAAGTGATCAAATGCTTGTTGTTGTTTCTCATCTAGCCGTTCTAGTTCATGCAACCTAGCAACTCTATAATCCTCTTCACTTATAAAACCATGCAGAGATACCCTTAAGGATGGAAGTTCTACCTCCAAAGATAAAATTGCTTCTATTCCAAAGACTAAGGAAAATAGCGCAGCTCTTGTTGGCATTCTGATACTTATCCTATAAGCCCATAAGGTCGAGTTTATTTTTATATGCTAATCTCTACCTGAATTATCCATGGTCCTATTCAATATCTTCAAGATGTTTTTATTTGTTGCTTCAGCTTGTCCATTACCTTAGGGGTAATATACTGATGAAGAGTGATGGATAATTTGAAATTTTATACATAACTCCTTTAGGTCCTTGTTTTTGAAATGCTTTGTATTATCTGTTATGATGACATGAGGTACACCATATCTACATATTGTGTGGTTTAGGATAAACAATGATATTTTCTTTTTTGTTGCAGTTGATAAGGGTACAACTTCCACCCATTTGGTAAAGTACTATGTTGTCGTGATAATGAATTTATGACCATTTGAAGATGGTGGATAAATCATTCCTATTAAATCTAGACCCCAATGATAAAACATCCAAAGTGTTGTCATAGGATGAAGCTCTTGTGTGGGCACATGTATCAAGTTTCTATGATATTGACATTTTCTACAAGTTTTAGCAAAGTGACAAGTGTCTTTCTCCATCATAGGCCAAAAATATCCTATCTTAAGAAGTTTCTTAGCTAGGGTTAAACCATTTGAATGTGACCCACAGATCCCCTCGTGAATTTCTTATAAAGCTATATCTAATTTCTCTTTCTCTATACATCTAAGAAGCATTCCATCTAGACTCTTACAATACAATGTGTCAAATATTAAGGTATAACGAGTGGCTTGTTGGATAAAGCTTTTCTTTTGGTTCCTAGTTTGGTCAATGGGTAGGATTTGGTCTTTTAGGTAAGTGTAAATGTATCCATACCAATGTGATTCATGTGTTGTTAGAAAAAAAATGGTATGAGGATGGATAGGGTCAAATGCGGGTTGTTCAACTTCTTCTACTAGGAATTCATATGCAGTGCTTTGATCTATTATTTGGAGAAGTGATGTCAAAGTAGCCATTGCATCTACTAGTTTATTCTTCTCTCTTGGTACTTACTCAAATGTGATAAGAGTGAAGTATTTATTGATATTTTCAACCATATTCTTTTAAGGTATCATCTTGTCATCTTTCATTTGATATTCATCATTTATTTAATTGATAACTAGTTGTGAGTCTCCATATACTTGTAGTTCTGTCACTTTCCACTCTAATGCTAGCTTGATTGCAATGACCAATGCTTCATACTCAGATATGTTATTTGTGCATGGAAATAGAAATTTGTATGATTTAGGAATTATAGACCCTTGAGGAATAATAAAAAGTATGCATGCTCTTGATCCATGTTGTGTGTAGGAACCATTAAAATATAGTTTCCATGTTTTTGCTTCCACATTCACAATTTCAAAATCTAGAAATTCTACTTGTAATGGGTGGTCATTGTAATGCCCAAAATAATCAGAAAAAAACACAACAAATTATCTTTTTAAAAAACCACTATCATTCACTTAGGATAGCTAGGTTATACAAAAACCCTTCGACGTGAAGCTTTGGGTTCGTTAGCTCGCTTGGGCAAGTCACCCAATGACACATAAGGGATCATAAGGCAAGCGTTGGCGTGCCTCCATCCCTTACACGATGGAAGTCATTAAGTGACTAGGGGATAGTAAAAGTTTTAAGGGGGAAAATAAACTTTTCCCTACATTCTGAGTTTGTTCTATTTTTTAGATAGTACGGTATACCCCTATGAATTTTATGAAGTAAAAATAAATATATGTAATTAAAGAGTTTAGTTGAATTCTAGAAAAATGAATAAAAGCCTTTAGCAAAGCATAGATAAACTATATTCCCATGTTAATTTTTATAACATTTATCAGGTTATAAAAATTTATCCAATTCCTTTAATAAAATTTTATTTCTAATAATCATAATATGGTAGGTTTAACCCCGTAATTACCTTAATAACTTATTAGATCATTATCGTTTATATAAAAACCTAACGTTGCCTAAATCAATTTGGTTAGACATTAAAATATAAATTAAAATAAAACAAATAAATATTTTAAAGAAAATTACTTAACTATTATATCTAGGCACAAGAGATTTTATTATCCATTTGAATAATTACATAATTCAATTTAAATTTATTTTAAATAAAACCTATAAAGGAAAGTCACATGGTAAAATTAATTATTATAAATCTTAGGGAACTGTTAAAATGTAACACATAGGTTAAATAAGAAAAATAATTCATTTAATCAATTTATAATTTCACTCTTTGCATAATAACTTATAGATCAAAACTTTCACGATGATAATATTCTTAGGAGGATATATTATCTCTTCAAAGTAAAGAATAGATATAAGTTTTAAAATGAAATAAATTTTTTTTCCTTTTCCCCAAACCTTAATTCAGAATTAGGGCTTGGGTCTTATTAAATACACTAAGAAACCCTAATGCCTTCATTGTTCATTTCATTTTTGTTGTGTAGGTCTGAGGAAGAAATGAGGAAGATGGGTGGTGTTGTGCATCTCACAGTGTGTGAGGATGTACTACAGCAAGAGAACTCTTAATCCATAAGAGAGTCTCTTCTATTAACCGGAATAGACACCATCTATTGATTTCATATGTGGGTAATATAATTTGTATTCTGGCTCCTGAGCTATTAGCTTAAGTTTAAGTAATTGCAGAACCCTAGTTTTATTTATTCCTCTCTTTTTTTTAGATCCATTTAATAGATCAGTTATTTATGAAATTTTGTTAGCATGCCATAGAAATGGTGATGTTTCTCTTAGTATAAAACTGGCATTTTATTATATAAATCTGGGCTCTCTCTTTTTTTTGTTTTAAATAATATATTTTTTTTTTCCTGGGGTTTTTTAAGAGGCCTAGCCTCTGTTTTGGCTGTGACTGGTCCGACAGTAATAGTCACTGCCGTAACTATTGCCACGACATCACTGCGCAATCTCAGCAGGGACTATCATGGCTCTAAGCCATGACAGTGCCTAGGCACTGTCATGATTTAGAGTCACGACATCACTGCGTGCGTGACCGAGAGAAAAGGAAAGGGCTTCAGCCCTCATATGCATACACAGTTCTTTTTTAAAATATGTTAAATTTTTTTTTTTTTTAATAATATTATATTATATAATATATAATATGCATTATTTAATGTATATTATATAGTATGTAATATTATATTATGTAATATTCTTGGAATTATATATATATATATATATATACATATATATATATGTATATATGTATATATATATATATATATATATATGTATATATATATATACATATATATATGTATATATATATATATACATATATATATATATATATATGTATATATATATATATATGTATATATATATATATGTATATATATATATATATATGTATATATATATATGTATATATATATATATGTATATGTATATATATATATATATATGTATATATATATATACATATATATATATATATATACATATAATATTATATAATATATATACTATACATTATTTTATGTATAATATATATTATGTAATATTATATTATATAATATTATAAGTTATATCTTGTTTAGTGGCTTTAATAATTATAGCCCTTTATTTAATAATTTAGGAAATGTGTAATAAATATGTTTATGTATTATATATCATACATAATCTTTTTTTATGTAAGATATATTATATATAACATATATGTATACAAAAATATACTACAAGTTTAATAATCATATGTACAAAAATAGTAAACTTATGGAATTGTGACTAAGTTATTTATTTTTCCTTGTTATAGATATATATTTCTATGTGGTAATGTTCTATAAAAATATGTACATTTACAAAAGCAAGAATATGTAGAATCTTTTTTTTTTTTTAACACAACAAAATCAACATCAATACTGAAATAGATAGAGGACAGTAAATGAACTTATTCATTCTATTGAAAAATAATTACAATAGATTTCTAGTTTAAATTCATATAATTTTCTTACAAGTTAGGAAACTGTTATTCATTCTTTAATTTGAAAAGAGATTTATTTTACAACTTGATAAATGAAATAAACAAATACTCAGAAATATAATTTTTTTTTAATTCCAGGATGTTGTAAAATAAATCCTTAACAATCTTAATAACAAATTCAAATGTAAATATCCATGGATTTTCCTGCCAGATTACTGCTTAAACATAGGACTTTTTCTTTAATACAAAATTCTGGGACATAGTATTAACAAAATTAAACCTTTAACATATATATTGGTCAAGAAAACTATTTTAATAAATAAATCTTAGTTGCAGGAAAATTCAACTTTTTCTGAGCATATAAAATCAAATTGACATTTCCAATCCATATCTAAACCACTTAACATTTAAGCAGAGGACTGAATTTAAAATTCAATTACTAGTTGTTGAAACAAGAGTTTTTAAGAGAGCAAATATATTTACTATGACTAATTCAGGAAAAAAAATATCTAGTCTTATTCTAGCTCTTATAATATTACAATTTCCTTGCTATAGAAAAACAAATGTATAGAGAAAGATCTCTCAACCAGATACACCTAGAACAGTCCTTTAAAATTTCCAGCTTAAATTTAAACTTCAACTTGGACTTCTTGATGCAGGAGCATCCTAAGTGTAAGAGCAATCTTGCATCACCCAAAAATATTTATATTTTTGTATTCAATAAGGGCTATCTTGTGCAGAGCTACTATTTATGAAAACTTTCTATTTTTAGTAAGTTGGTCATACGATCTCAGAATGTTCTGACTTTACATGTGGAGGTTCATCTCAGTCATATCAGCCTGCTAGTAAAGTTTCATGGCTAGATCAAGTCTAGTTTTGAAGATATTAAAGATTTTTAATATTGGCAATAGGGTACAAAAACTTTGAACTCGGTTTTGAAGGCTTTAGAGGTCCCGGATGAGGTCAAAAATTTGGGTGATAGGCGCTTGCGCAAGTCAAGCCTATAGAGTGCTTTGCGGCCTTTCTGAAATGGGGTTATAATAGTCAATCAGTCAACTGGTGATGACTTATGGTCTCTGGAAGTTAGGTCACCTGAAATGGCAGAAAATAATTTTCCTTCAAAAATTTTGTTCGAGTTTCAAAAGTTATTTTGAGCTGACTTTGATGTAATAAATTGAAAAATAAAATAATTCTAAGTTTGGTCGGCCCTAAGGGCTAAATTTTTGGAACCTTCTCAGGTAGTGAAAAATGCCTATATAAAGAAGGTCTATAGTGTTGTCTAGGGTAGATCTGGGTATTGATTCGAGGCTTTGTCTTATAGAATATTGTAAGAGAATGCCCATGTGGCTTTGCATATTATAATTCTAAAAGTTTGTAATTCTACATTTGTGGAGATAATAAGAAACCAATTTTTTGTTCTTGCATATTGTTGTTGTTTCTCTATTTCTATTATGTGTTTGTGGTATTAAGGGGAGCACCCTTCATCAAGTGGTATCAGAGCAAGAGTTCCTGAGTGTGTAAATAGATTGCCGACTATGAGGTAGTTTGCACCAAGATTGTGGTTAGGGTTTTAGCGCGCATCACAAAAATGCCTCCATGAAGGGAACAAGGTGGAATAGCTGGTGTTGTAACACCTGAGGTTAGAGTGCTCCAAAAACAAGTGTGATCATTACAGGAGGAGATTCATAGAGGAATGAATCTTAATGTCAGAGATGAAAGCGAGCATGAAGCTGAAGAAGAAGATCAAGAAGGAGAAGTCAAAGTTGTGAACCAAGAGGAAGAAAGAATTTTTCAGGCTATTTCCAAGGTTGGAAAAAGACCTAACATTGAGGTTCCTACATTTTCAGAAAATCTTAACCTAGAGGAGTTGATCTACTGGATCAATGAATGTGAAGAATATTTTGAGTATGAAGATATTAAGGATCTTGATAGGGTCAAATTTGCAAATTCCAGACTGAAAGGTCATGCAAAGATCTAGTGCCAAGAGATTCAATTGGAGCACAATAGAAGAGAGAAAGATAAAATCACAAGATGGGATCAAATGGTGGATAAATTGAAGTGACAGTTCATTCCTGTTGATTATGAGTTTGACCTACTGAAGAAGATGTAAAGTTTGAAGCAGGCAGGAAGATTTTTTCAGGAGTATACAAAGGAGTTTTATCGAATCCTCATCAGAACAGGCCATGCAGAAGATGACAAGGAAAAATTTTCCCGTTACCTTAATGGGTTAAGGCTGAGCATTCAGGAGGAGCTAAATCTAGTTCAAATGAATAGTATTGAAAAGGCATACCACTTTTCCCTAAAAGTAGAGAAAAAGCTGAACAAGAAGTTCAAGAGTAGACAAAATAGAAGGAGAAGCGGTGGATGATCTGGTGGACGGTCATATGGAGGCCGAAATGAAGATCTCAAAAAGAAGGATGAGGCCAGTAGCAGTCAAAATAAAAAAGGAAATAATTCCAATCATTTCCAAGATCAGAACAATAGAGATCAAAGAGGAAGAGGAAGAGGACAAGGTTCAAGAAGAGGAGGCTTCCGTGGAACATGCTTTCACTATGGAGAAGAAGGTCATAGGGCATTTGAGTGTCCTCAATGCCAAGGAAGGATGGATAGGAGGAATGAAAGCTAGGCCAGAGTGGCACATGTAGATGAAGATGCCAGATCTTCAAATTTTGAAGATGCTAAAAAAAGAGAAACGTTGATTAACAGAAGAGTCCTGCTGAGTGGTGAGAATGAGCCTGAACAAAGGAGGAGCCTATTTCACACTAGATGCAAGTGTGAGGGTAAATGTTGTGATGTGATTATTAATAGTGGAAGCACTGACAATTTGGTGTCAGAAGAGATGGTGAAAAAGTTGAAGCTCAAGAAATAGAAACACTCACATCCATATTGGATTTCTTGGGTGCAGGATAACCACAAGGTCATGGTCAGTGAACAGTGCCTAGTAAAGTTCAAGATTGGTGGGTACCATGATGAGGTACTATGTGATATCATACCTATGGATGCATGTCACATGTTGTTGGGTAGGTCATGGCAGTATGACAAATGTGCTGTACACGATGGTCATGTGAATACCTATTCCCCGACAAAAGATGGAGTGCGACATAAGCTAAAGCCATTGAAAGAGATCAAAGAAAAGGTATTTGGTAATGCAAGAATAACTTTTGTTGATGGAAAGAAATTCCTAGATGGTATAAGGCATGAGCATGTGTGTTTTTCTTTAATTCCAAATGCTAGTAAAGAAGTAGAGGATGTACTTGTAGAGGTTGCAAATTTGTTGAATTAGTTTCAGGATATTGTATCTGATAATGTACCTAATGGATTACCACTGGTAAGGAAGATCAATCATCAAATGGATTTGATTCGAGGAGCTAGTTTTCTAAACAAGGCAGCACATAGAATGACACCAGTAGAAAGTGAAGAGTTGAACAGACAAGTACATGAGTTATTGTAGAAGGGGTTGATTCAAGAGAGGCTGAGTCCATGTGTTGTACCAATAGTATTAGCACCAAAGAAGAATGGAGAATGGAGGATGTGTACAGATTCTAGAGCAATAAACAAGATCACAATCAAGTATAGGTTTCCATTGCCACAAATGGATGATATTATGGATTGTTTGAGTGGAGCTATGTATTTCTCAAAGATAGATCTGAAAAGTGGATATCACCAGATTCAGATTAGAGAAGGAGATGAATGGAAGATTTCCTTCAAGACAAATGAAGGACTATATGAGTGGTTAGTCATGCCTTTTCGGCTAACCAATGCACTGAGCACTTTCATGTGGCTCATGAACGAGGTTCTGAAAGAATTTTTGGGTAAGTTTGTCATTGTGTACCTAGATGATATTTTGATCTTTAGTAAGACATTGGAAGAGCATATGATGCATATTTGTATGGTTTTTGAGAAGTTAAGAGATGAGAAATTGTTGATTAATTTGAAGAAGTGCAATTTTGTGAAGAAAGAGTTAGTGTATTTAGAATTTGTAGTTTCAGCAGAAGGTCTAAAAATGGACCCAGAGAAGGTACAGGCTATCCTTGAATGGCCTACTCCAAGGAGTGCTACTGAGGTAAGGTCTTTTCATGGTTTGGCTAGCTTTTATAGAAAGTTTATCAAAAAATTTAGTAGTATTTGTGGACCCTTGACTGAAACAATGAGAGGGGATAGAAAAGAGTTCAAGTGGACTAATGGGGCAGATAAGAGTTTTAAATTGTTGAAACAAAAGGTTACAAAACAACCTATTTTATCATTTCTTAATTTTAATAAGGTGTTTCAAGTAGATTGTGATGCTAGTGGTACTACAATAGGAGCTGTTATGAGCCAAGAAGGTAAACCTATTGCTTATTTTAGTGAGAAGTTAAATGATGCTAAGAGAAAATATTATGTCTATGATCAAGAATTTTATACTATAGTTCAGGCATTAAAGAAGTGGAGACACTATCTGCTTCCTAAAGAGTTTGTTTTGTATACTGATCATCAAGCTTTGCAATATTTGAATAGTCAAGAAAAGTTGAATCAAAGGCATTTGAAATGGGTTGAGTTTTTGCAGAGTTATACATTTGTTTTGAAACACAGAAGTGGAAAGTCTAACAAGGTTGTAGATGTGCTTAGTAGAAGGCAACTATTGCTAACAGAGATGCATATTGAGGTGGTTGGGTTCAAGGAACTCAAGAATTTGTATCTAGAGGATCCTGATTTTGGTGAAGCTTGGAAAGCTTATAAATAACCTGTTACTCTAGACAGGACGAAGTGGTTGGATTTCATTATTTAGGATGATATGCTATTCAGAGGGAGTTAGTTGTGCATTCCAAAAAGTTTTATGAGGGATAATCTCATCAAGGAGAAGCATAGTGGAGGATTTGTTGGATATTTTGGTCATGATAAAACCCTTGCTTTGTTTAGTGAGAATTATTATTGGCCATAGTTGCAGCAAGATGTCAAGAAGTTTGTATAGATTTGTAGAGTATGTCAGATGGTGAAAGGAGTGAAGTAGAATACAGGGTTGTATTAGCCATTACTTGTAACAGAGAAGTCTTGGGAGGATATCAGTATGGACTTTGTTCTTGGTTTACCAAGGACACAGTGAGGACATGATTCAATTTTTGTGGTAATTGACATATTTTCAAAGATGGCACATTTTATTCCCTACAAGAAGACTAATGATGTTGTTAATGTAGTGAAATTATTTTTCTAAGAAGTGGTGAGACTGCATGGTTTTCCAAAGAGTATAGTTTCAGATAGGGACACTAAGTTTGTTGGATATTTTTGGCATACATGGTGGAAGAAGTTGAAGATAGATTTGAAGTTCAATTCATCATATCATCCATAGACTAATGGATAGACAGAGGTGGTGAATAGGAGTTTGATAAATTTTCTAAGATGTTTGGTTGGAGATAAGCCAACAGGATGGGATTTGATTTTACCACAGGTAGAATTTGCATATAATAATTCTGTCAACAGAAGTACAAGTAAATCACCATTCCAAATTGTATATGGGAGTAGTCCTAAAAATGCATCTGAGTTGAGAAAGATAGATAAAGGAGAAATAAGTAGTGCTGAAGCTGAGGATTTTGTAGAACACTTGAAGAACATCCATGAGGAAGTGAGGAAGCATATTACCATGATGAATGCATAGCATAAGGCTAAGGTAGATGTGAAAAGGAGGCATAAGGAATTTTAGGTTGGAGATGAAGTCATGGTTCATTTGTGGAAGGAGCATTTTCTAGTTGGTACATATAACAAATTGAAAATGAAGAAGTTTGGGCCATGTAAAATACTGAAGAAGTGTGATTCAAGAAATGCATATGAAGTAGAGTTGCCTACTGAGCTAAATATTTCACCAATGTTTAACATTTCAAATCTGATAGAGTATCATGAGGGAGGTGTTGAAGATGAGATTACAACATCATAGTGCAGTATTCCAACAAATAGTTTAGATACCAAAGAGGTTGAGGATATACTGGATAGTCATGTTGGTAGAAGCACGAGGAATAGGACATATGAAGGATATTTGGTCAAATGGAAAGGATGACCTGTTGAAGATTAATCATGGCTGCCAAAGGAAGAGGTTAACCATCTTAGTTTTCCTCTACACACCTAAGACGTGACAAGGTCACTTCTCAAATTACCTCGGGTGTCTGATGCAAGAGTATCCTGGGTGTAAGAGCAATCTTGCATCACCCAAAAATATTTATGTTTTTATATTCAATAAGGGTTATCTTGTGTAGAATTGCTATTTATGGAAACTTTCTATTTTTAGTAAGTTGGTCATACAATCTCAAAATATTTTGACTTTACATGTGGAGGTTCATCTCAGTCATATCAGCCTGTCAGTAAAGTTTCATGGCTAGATCAGGTCTAGTTTTGAAGATATCAAAGATTTTCAGTATTGGCAGCACGGTACAGAAACTTTGAACTCAATTTTGAAGGCTTTAGAGGTCCCAAATGAGGTCAAAAATTTGGGTGATAGGCACTTGCGCAAATCAAGCCTGTAGAGTTCTTTGTGGCCTTTCTGAAATGGGGTTATAATAGTCAATCGGGTCAACTGGTGATGACTTATGGTCTCCAGAAGTTAAGTCACCTGAAATGGTGAAAAATAATTTTCCTTCAAAATTTTTGTTCAGGTTTCAAAAGTTATTTTGAGCTGACTTTGATGTAATAAATTGAAAAATAAAATAATTCTAAGTTTGGTCGGCCCTAAGGGCTAAATTTCTGGAACCTTCTCGGGTGGTGGAAAATGTCTATATAAAGAAGGCCCGTAGTGTTGTCTAGGGATGTTTTGGATATAGATCTAGGTATTGATTCAAGGCTTTGTCCTACAAAATATTGTAAGGGAATGCCCATGTGGCTTTGCATATTGTAATTCTAAAATTTTGTAATTCCACATTTGTGGAGATAATAAGAAGCCAATTTTCTATTCTTGTATATTGTTGTTGTTTTTCTATTTTTGTTATGTGTTTGTGGTATTAAGGGAGCACCCTTCATCACTTCTTCCTCAAATATGTTACCAAACTTGCAACACAAAAGACTTTCTTCACATGGCCATGGAGGCTCACCTCCCATCCTAGGCCATTACATGGCCACCCCTGAGCTTGGGGAAACAAGACAAGGATGGGATACACTCACACAACATAAACATAAACATTCAAACATAAAATTGGAACATAGATTTTCACATTTACTCCCTTCCCAAGCTTACACAAACGACTCTAAATTTAGAATCTATAAAATGGGTGAAGGTGGAATTTTTTTCTTATGGAGACACCTAAATTATAACAAAAACAACATTTCAACATATATTACCAGCCTTCACAAGGCCCTTCCAACCAGCTCAATCTATGAGCATCAACAATACTCTTATGGCCCCCAAACAACATAAGAAGGCTCTCATGGTGCCCATACACCATGCTCTCATACATAAGGAAATCCTAACTTAGGCCCTTCACCCCAAGTTCTCCTCAAATCCTCCCAAGGATGAGGAGTGAACTTGCACACCCATAAACAAGAAATAATTCAAGAAAACAAACAAGTTTGAAAGCAAATTCACAAAAGAAACCAAACAATAAAAGATTCACAGAAGGAATTACAATTTACAAAACTTTCACATAGTACAATTCTTTCAAAGCATATTCAAAGTAATAACAAGATAGAAACCACCAACCTCCTCCTAAGCCAAGGCTAAATGAAGAATTGTAGATGAGATCCTCTTGACTCTAAGCTTGCTATCCTCCTCAAGTCTACTAGTCCAAAACTCCCTAGATCCTCCTACTCTCTCCAAATCTCACATAGACCAAAATGAACATGTGTGTCCTTCCTAAGTCTCTCTCCCCTAAAGTCATTCAAACATTCTTCTCTCATCTCACTTCCCAAGACAATTAGGTTTCTAGATCTTAGACAAAATGACACTTACCCTTACCTAAGGTTTGGAATGAATTTCAACACATGAAAATGAGAGACATCCTAGATAACATTTCCATTTTTGTACATATAAAAAATGGCCCATTTGGAGAGGAAAAAAAGTGGCCTAGGAAAGTGGAAATAGAAAAAATAAGCCCCCTAACCCAAGAAATAGCCTTGGGGCACCAAAATTCAACCTAAACCTCACTCTAGGACTCCACAGAACCACTCAAAATCCCCAATTAATAATGCATCCGAAAATGGAGTATTGGTTTCATCAAATCTTGGTTCCTTAAACCACCTACCTAGCTTAGGAATGCTCAAGACCAACTAAGGAGAGGGTGGGGTCCATATTCCACTCAACATGCCACTTCATCACCATGGTGTCAAGTGAAACTTCACTAAAGCACACATCACAAACACATTTGGCATGCCTTGTGGACAAATACATTTATATATTTTCACAAAAATAAAAATTTACTTACAAACATATATTTACAAACATTGTCAAACACATACACACAGGCATCATGTTTATGAATAAAATCATGATACAACGATGTCATTCTTTTTTAGAGTCGACCTTGGTTTCCAACTAATTGCACTTAGATCCTTCCTTGTTTCCCTGACTTACAACCATGGCCATGCTCCTGCACTCAATTTCAATGTCAGTACACCATAAAATCTTTGGATTAATAATTATTTCAAAAAATGAAGTAATAACATCTAAACTTGACAAATATATATAACTGCATTTCATGAAACATTACATAATCCACATAAGCATGTAATCCTGAACTAATCATAGAACCATTATTCCACCAATATTCATTATACTGAAAGATAACATAATAAATGTAGAATGCAGAACTCATATATCATAGATAATCATGGAACCAAAATGAGCATATATAAAAGTACAACTAACGTGATCATCATAAAAATCTATAACAACATCTCATAAGATCCAATGATAGCATATGTAATCCAAAATAGGTCAAATTTCTATACTCAAGGTATCATCCTGATGAATCAAATGTCACAATGAATGTCGAGCTAGGATGGGTTGGGATAGGACCTCACAGTCATCTTGTAATGGTGATTCTACTAATTGATCAGCTATGACTTGGCCCTTGATAGATTTTCAATCCACATATTCTATGTCAAATTCACTTAAAACCATGACCCATTTGGCTAGTCTTCCATTCAATGTTGTTTTTTTAAGAAGATATTTTAAGGGATCTATCTTTGCAATGAGTTTAATCTTGTGGGATAACATATAGTGGCACAATTTTTGGGAAGCAAAAACCATGGACAAACATGCTCTTTCGATGAAGGTGCAGTTTAACTCATCTTTTACCAAAGTTCTACTTATGTAGTTGATATCCTTTTCTTTTCCTAATTCATGTTCTTGTGCCAAGAGTGCCCCTAATGAATGCTCTGTCGCTAAAATGTATAGAATCAAAGGCTTGCCTCTTATAGGTGGAATCAAATTTGGAGGGTTCATTAGATATTTCTTCAACATGTTGAATACTTCTTCACATTTTTCATCCCATTTGAAAACTATGTCTTTATGTAAGAGTTGGGTAAAGTTACGACACTTTTCTGCCAATTGAGATATGAACCTTCATATGGATTAAATCCTACCTTGGAGAGACCTCATCTGACTTATGTTTTTATGTGCTTCCATTTCCATAATAGATTTGACTTTAACTAGATCTACCTCTATTCCTTTTGCTGACACAATGTACCCTAGCAACTTTCCTGATTGGATGCCAAATGCACACTTCTTTGGATTTAGCCTTACTTTAAATTGTTCCAATCTTTCAAAGATTTTCTCTAGGATTGGTAAATGTTCATCTCTTGAATGGGATTTTTCAATTATATCATCTACATAATCCTCCATGAACTTATGCATCATATCATGGAATATCATTGTCATAGCTCTTTGATAATTTGCCCCGGCATTCTTTAGACCAAAGGGCATAACATTCCAAAAAAATATTCCCCTTGCACATGTAAATGTTGTTTTATCTTGATCCTTGGGTGCTATCTTTATTTGATTGTAGCCACTAAAATCATCCATAAGAGAGAACATGGAATGTCCTACTGTTAGATCCACTATGGCATCTATGCTTAGTAATGGAAAGTCATCCTTAGGGCATGCAAGATTTAGATCCCTAAAATCCATGTAGATTCTTATGGACTTGTCTTCTTCTAAAACTGGCACTATGTTTGAAATCCATTGGGCATAATCAATGGCTCTTATAAACCCAACTTTTAGCAATTTTTCTAACTCCACTTTCACAAGCAAGGCTATATGTGGATGCATCTTTCTAAATTTTTTCTTGACTGGTCTTTCTCCTTCGTTTATGTTCAAGTGATGCATGATTAAATTTGGATCTAATCCTAGCATATCATCATAATACCATGCAAAATTAATTTTATTTTCCTTGAAAAATTTGATGAATTCTTTTCTTTCCTCACTAGATAAAGATGTTTCTAAGTGTATGATCCTTGGTTCTGATTCTGATCCAATGTTCACCTTTTATGTTGGTTTGATCAAGATAGGATATCTTTCCGCATGTTGCTTGGGTAAATTATCCAAACTCCCTTCTTAGGTGCCTCAATTGGGTTTTCACCTTTGGAATCATTCTTTATTTCTTCATCACTATGTGACTTTAATTGTAATATCTGATCATAGACTTTAGGATAGTTCTTTTGAGTATACCCTTGTTCTAGGTAACCTAATCATGTCTTCTCTTTTCTATCTCTCCACATCATTTCAATGGTTTTGAGGAGTCCTTCGTTTCTTTTTCCTAAAGGTCCTTGTCCTTTATATCCCATTTTTTGCATAATTTGAAATCCCTTGTCATATTGATGTGTGGGAATTCTTACATTTTGTATGTGTTTCTCATGGGTACTTGATTCTTCATCTTTTTATAACTATTTTAGGATTTAATTGTCCTCTTCCTCCATGAATGATGATGTATTAGCCCTCACAAAGTGATCATTTTATTTATGAGGAAAATTAGATGGCTTTCCATATGACCTTGGAGATAAGGGTAGGTCCATTATGGATAAGAAGTATTCACCTACTCCCTTTTGTTGGATTTTGCATTATTTCTCAAAGTTTTTCATCATGTGGTCCATCTTTTGGTAATGAGCCTCTTTAGTGTAAATTTTAATGGATCTATCTTGGTCTTCTTTCTTTCTCTCAAGAGTACTCTCCTCATTAACCTTTTCTTTCCCTTTTGTCGATGTAGCTAGGTTAGTAGGATTTTGGATATTTTCAACAACTACTTTTTCTTATTTATCCTTTCCCATTAAAGATGAGAGATCTTTAGAGCTTTGACCTTTCTCTATTCTTAGGGGTATGGACCCTTCTACATTATGTGGGACTAGAGAATCATTTATAGGTTTTAAGTTATTACAATATTGTAAGGGGTTTGAGTCCCCGCTTACTGTGATTTCCTGCCCTAGATAAGGGAATTTAAGACATTGGTGATAGGTAGAAGGCACGGCTTTCATTTCATGAATCCAAGGTCTCCCTAGTAAGATATTATAGGTCAAATTTAGGTCCAAGACTTGAAAAATGGTTTCTTTTTGCATTGGGCCAAATCTAATAGGAAGTACTATTACACCCTTAGAAGCTCTTTCTTTGTCATCATAGGCTTTGATAGTTATCTTTTTCTTTGGGTCAATAGCCTCCTCAAAAAATCCTAAGGCTTTCACCAAGTTTAGGGTACAAATATTTAGGTCGGCCCCTCAATCAATTAGGACTCTTTTTACCCTATGCTTATGAATAAGAACCTCTATATGCAAAGGAAATTTTTGGGGATGATTCAATGGCATGTCATCTTGCTCATAAAAAGATAGGCAATGAGGTGCAATAAGATGTCCCACCATATTTTGAAATTCATCTACCTCCAAATTTAGAGGTACATTTGTCTCCACCAAGGCCTTTTCCAGAATTTCCTTTTGAGTTGGTGAGAGTTTAAGCAATTCCAAAATAGAGATTTGAGTGGGAGTTCTTTGTAATTGATCTACCAAATTATATTGTTTTGATGATGAATATGGAGCTTAATTTGGTAGAACAATTCTTGGAGAATTAATAGGTAGAGTAATCTTTGAAGCTTGCCCCCTAGTCACAACATTAGATGTTTCTTATCTTGGCTTTTCTTTTACCACAATAACATTTATGGTTCTTTCATCACCACTTAGAGCATTAATTGTGTTATCTTAGGTATGAGCAAAGTTGACTTTCTCATTACCCATTTTATTATTTTGGTTAGCATTTGATGACTCACCCTTCTCATGGTTTAGAAAGGGGTTTTTGAAGACCGTGTGATCTTCATTGTTTTGGGGTCCTTCAACTTTGATTGTACCATAATCAATTAAGTCTTGCACCAAATGTTTTAACTTCATACATTCATTTGTCTTATGACCCTTATTTTGATGATACTCACAATGGTGAGAATCATTCCACCAATTCGGTTTAATATGGGGATCATAGGGCCTTAACTCAGGTAGAGTAATGATCTTGTTGGCCACCAAAGTCCTTAACACATTCTCCAATGGCTCACCTAAGAAGGTGAATTTTCTCTTTTGATAAGTGGCAAAGAATGGTTTAGGCTTGTTTCCATTAGCATTATTGAAGTGATTATTATTAGAATTGTTGCTATTGTTGTTGTTGGAATTTGCATTATTAAAAGGAGATTTATTTGTTTGATTTACATTGTATGTTGAATTTTCTCCACTTAATAAGTTAAATGGGGTAGCCTTCAAGGTGTGGGCTTCCACAACCCCATCATTCACAAGATTTTTCTTATTATTTTTCAACCATAGCTTAGGTTTATCATTGTGATTATTGGCTCCTTTATTGTTGGTATAATTAGATATATAATGATTATTACTAGATTGGTGTAGGGTTTTTTGTATTTGAACAATTTGATTTCACCCCTTTTGACCAATACATCTTCAATATTAATCCCATTCTCAATAAGTTTTTTGAATGTAGGGGGACATTGAAGTTGGAGTCTATAGTTCATCTCCAAATTTAAATTATTCATAAATATCTCCATCTTCTCCTTTTCAGGGATACTTCATGGGTACCTTGCAAAAATGATCCTCCACCTTTGAAGGAACCCTAAGAAAGATTCACCATCCTTTTGTTTTGTATCACATAGTTTTAGCATGGTAATCTCATGTTCAATATTGTAGGAGTAATGAGTTACAAATTTAGAGGCTAATTCCTCAAAAGTCTTGATCCCTTGTGGAAGTTTGGAGAACCATTCCATGGCTTGCCCTCCCAAACTTCTTGGAAAAAGTCTCATTAAGTACATGGGGTTATGCATAAATTCAATACTTAGAGCGCAAATGCTCTAAGGTGATCTTGTGGGTCTAATTTACCCATGTATTTATCATATTTAGGAAAAATTGCATTCATAGGAAAAGGTGCCATGACTAAGCTTTTGTCGAATGGGAATGGACACAAAGCCTCAATAGAGAAATATTTAGGCGCAGCAGCCTTCTTCATTAAGTCTATTTGAGTTTTGAAAATTTTTACTTAGAGTCATAGCATACAATGGGTTTTCCTCTTCTTTTCTTTTCTTGAGTTGATCCACATCATAGTCATGTGGGAGCTTTACCCCTTCTTGGGCTAGATTTAGGAAAAATTTCTCCCTATATCTATGAGTTTGTCCATGACTTCAAGAAAATCAATATCTTGAGCTGCTTTATTAGCCCTTTCTTCAAAAGTTTCTTTAGGCTCATGATTAGCATTATTGATATTATCATTGTATCCTCCTTGGTTGTAATCGTGAAACGCAAAATTTTGATCCATTGATTCAAGTCTTTTTTCAAATAAATTTGGGAGACTATTCCCTTGGTCATGATCATTGAAAAGACTTTGATATTCAAATTCAAGGACCTCATTTGCAATGCAAGTTCCATCTTCTCTTAAAGATAATTTGATTTTGTGAGAACATGTAGAAACTAGCATTCAACAAAGTTTAATTTTGAATTGATCCTCAAGTTGGTAATTGTTGATTTTTATTGAAGAGATTAAAAATATAAGATGAGATTTGTAATGGATATCTCTTTCACTTGTTCTATGTATTTTTCAAACACAACAATCACAAGGACACTTGTTCTTTTTAACCCTCTACACCAAAAAGTGTTTGAATTTGTAGGACATTATCATAGGTTTTTGCACAAAAAGACACTTCAAGCAATCTACCTAGCTCAAGATTTGGTTCGTAAACATGGATCTATAAGGTAGTATTTTCTAAGTTAACAAGGTTTTAATAAATATTCCAATCAAAATGGATATTAAAATTTCATCCTCCAAGTATATCAAGAGGCTTCCCACCACCATCGGTATGTCAAAGTTTTGCACAATCCCGAAGGACTACTCGAGGAAGTTCAAAAATTTAACACCCTTTTGTCACACACCCCATTAAGGATACACGTATTTCTTTTTATAGTGGGTTGGATGATCGTGACAAAGGATATTGTATCCCACTTTGGGTTGTCCCTCTCATCGGCCTCATTAAGGCAAATCTTAGGAGGCAATCCCAACTATTGATCTAGCATGTTCATTTGAAAGCAAGAAAGTGGAGTGAAGAAATAGGTTATGGGAGTTTGATTCACCAAAAAGGTGAAGAGCATATCCCTATCTACTTCTCAATTCCCAAACACAATTAACAATGTTCAATTTCCAACCCACTAACTAATGAGAATCGAGTATTTCTACTCTTTTCTACAAACAAGGGGTTGTTCAAAGTGAAGAGCATAGGCCTAATGTTAAATTTTTCAAAAAATAATAGGCTATTTTTAATTACTAGATTTTGAAAACATCAAAGCCACAATTTAAGTAAAAAAAATGACTAAGTTTAGGCTTACCTTCAAACGAATCTAGCAAAGGCTAGGGGCATTTTTTATTGATTTTTGCATTTTATGCTTACCTAGTGGCTATAGCTCCTTTCCAATGTGCTTTTCCTCCAAGAAGTTAGTCAACACAAATAGCAAAAGTGAAGAAAACAAGATAAAATTGAATCTAAATCCTTAATTGTCAAATTTAAGAAAAACTTGATTAAGGTGAATAAATCCAATTCAATGAAATAAATTTTGCCTTATATGCTTCTACAACTTTGAGATAATGTTCATGTACCTTTCTTTCTTGTTGAGAATCCTCAAGAACCAGCTTAATGTGAGCAATGTTCTCCTCTTTGATCTTCTTTGTTAAATCTTTGACTTCTTGATTGAATCTTCTCTCTGGTTTTTTTACTCTTTTATGACCTGTCATCCTGTAGACAAAGAGAAAACATTTTCTGATAGTTAGATTTTTTTTATTTTCAATTTAAGAAAAAGTGTTATTGAATCTATTGAAAGTGTTATTCAAATGCTCAAACGCGCTAAGGATCAAATTAAAAGTGCTAAAGAAAATATTTAAAAGTGCAAAAATATAGAGCAAAAGCGCTAAAATCCTATGTAAAGGCATCAAAAATATCGCAAAAGCGCTGGATAATGGATCAAATGCACTGGCTAGTCAGGGCAAAAGTACTAAGAGAATAAAGATAGAAAAGAGAAGGAATCAAACGCGTTAAAACTCTATGTAAAGGCACAACAATTTATCATCAAGGTGATGTTTCAAGTATCAAATGTGCTAATGAATCTGTCAAAACTGCTGCAAAAATTATCATACACATTATTTTACTTGTCAAACAGAGAGTTAAACATGCAAAAAAATTGAAAATATAAATTTTTCATATTTTTAGAAAAGTGAAGCCTAAAGCCCCACAATGGGCACCATTTTGTGTACTAGAATTTGTACCTTCATAGGGCTAGTATTGCAAATAATTGAATAAAATAACTAAATTACCACAAAGGAAGAGCTATTTTATCAAATAAAGACAATTAAGCACTCTATGGATCTCTAACTAAGGATGTTAATGGTGAAGCTATTAGCAAGCCTCCATTAATGATAGTCCTAGAATGAGAATATATGATAAAGGAAGCTAAAATACTTTAATTCCAAATTGAAATGCTTAATTAACTTCTAAATTTTCTCCTAGCTCAAAATCTCAAGAGGTTAGATGTAATTCTCAGATTTTTGGATTGAATTATGAGTGAATTACCCCTTGTTTTTTTAGGATTTGGAAAGGGTGGGGGGTGTAGTTAGATTTGATCAAGGTTGAGTTGGGGTTAAGTCCTTGGTTCCACCCTTTGGAGACAACTTAGATAGATTGTCCTCAAATCTTGGGACAAGAAGACAAGATGAGTGGACAAGATGTTCTTTCAAATTGAGTGATTGAGATTCATTTTATCTTGATCCATGTGAGCTCTTTCCTTAAATCCTATTGATTGAGGATTTTTCCTCCCATGTGGTGTTGAGAGAAAATAGGACTTAATTAATTGAATTTAATTAATTTTTTATCCATGGGTACCCCTTGAGCGGGTTGATTTGATTTTAAATTGAACTATATGATTAATTTTATTAATTGCACATTGATTTAATTTATCATGATTTGATCGATTTAACTTGAATTTATGATTTTGATTTTTAATTGAATTGAATTAGAGCTTGATTTGAATTTTGATTGGCTAAATGCCTATTTTGATTCAATTGCCTTGATTCCTCCTTATTTTTGCCTTGATTAAACACATGAATGATCCTGTCCAGTTTAGGTGATTACACAAACAGATAAGAATAAGTTGCATGAACTTACCAAAGCTAAATGGGATGGAAGAGGACTGAAATTATGTATAGTTGATGATCTTGAATTGAAGTTCACAACAAAAATTATATCCTACAGAATTTTACAATCATCTTAGGTAGATAATGGACCTTGTGGAGTTGTAGACATTACCTACAAAATTGTTAAAAAAGATATGAAGAGTGACTTGTGGGAGATTCTATTGAAATAGCTAGATGATAATATGAACACCATTCAAAAAGACAAGACAAATACATTGAAGTTTGGACCACTATTGGTATGTATATTCTTTTACTTCCAAAACTCATTTCCTATAGTTAGTAAAGTTACATAGAATGCAGATAAACCCATTGTTTATCAGATTAGTGAATTTATTCAAGGCATGGGTGATAATTTTAATGTAATTATGGATGATTACTTCAGTAAGTTTCAACTTAGAATGCATAAGAGGTACAAAATTCCACCTCAGTTAATGAAGGAATATAAGGATAAATTATGTTTTGAAGTTGATACTGATTTTTTTATCATAAGGGTTGTGGAATCTAGAACTATGTGGTTACCACCTATGGGCTATTAAATGAACATAGATGCATCCACTATTCAAATAAAATGATTATTGGAGAAACCAGTTGATATAATTTCAACTTAGTATGGAACCTATGAAGAGGTTAAGGAGAAAATAAGGGAAGGTATATTGATACCTAAAGAAATTAGGAAAATAAGTAAAATGATAAGTGCATTGTCCAAGATTATAGGCATTATTGATGTTGAAGATGAAGAAGTTTTTGAGCCTTCAAAGATCAAGGGGAAGAAAATAAAAGTAAAGAAATAAACCCCTAGCCCAACTAGTGTAAGACCATCTACAAGGTCTACCTCTATACTAAAAAGAAAGAAGAAAGTAGTAGAAGAACCAGTAAAGACAAAAACCTATGTCAGAGTAAACAAGGTTACTAGAAGACCAAGAAGAAAATTAAAGTTGCTAAAAGAAAGTGATACTGAGTCAGATGACTTGTCATAGTTTAAGGTTGCATTGAGTAAAAAGATGAAAAGTCTTGATGAGTTTCTCAAGACAATAGAAAGATCTGGAGGACTTAAATTTATGCAAAAATTAAAGTATGACATGAGGAATAATGAGGAGAAGAGTAAAATTGCAGCAGCAGTAATTAACACACTGCATAAGTTTAGAATGATACTAGTTGAAGTGACACAATATCTTGAAGGAGAGCTATATCAGAAAATAGATTCCAGATGGCAATATGCTCTTGTTGTTAAGAAATAAATGAGAGAAAGATCACTTGCAATCACATTCCCAGACCTTACTAAGAGAGAAATAAAGGATACACTAAAAGAATACTCAACAAAATTCCTAGTAAAAGGTAAAGCTTTGAGTATTATGGTTGATGAATTGGAAGAAGTTCAAAAAGACAATGATGATCTGTGGAGAAAAAACTTTTCTTTAGATCAACTAACAATTGAAGGAGTTAAAATACAAGAGGATACATCCAAACCAGTTGGATTAATTAAAAAATCAAGAATAATTCAACATAGAAGATATCAGTGAACAAGATCTGGATGACATAGTGAAAGTTGATGAAGAGGTTATGGATACTAAGGCCAGAGAGAAAGAAGCTATGGATGAAGATAATTATGCCAAGGCTAGATTATTGGTAGGAGATCCTATTATTGTTCAAGTTTTAAATTTTTTGTAGATAGAGATGACAAGTGATGCACCTACCAAAATTGAGACTCCTACCAAGCCAACTAAAGATACTAATACAAAAGAGACGAAGAAGAAAACTACTGAGACCGAATCCACACAAGGTCATAATGAAGAATCGGTGACCCCCACTGAGACCACAAGACAAAATCAAGAACAAGGAAAATGTAGAAGCGAAGAAAGAGGAAACACAAGATAAGAAGGAAGAGAAGAAACAAGAAGAACAAAAGAAAGAAAAAGAAGATAAAACTGAAGATACTTCTACTCAATCAGATGCAAAGAAGGCATCTAGTTTAAAGGGAAAGTCAAAGAAGAGGAAAAATGAAAAAGAGGTTGATATTAATGAATTCATTGTAATACTAAAGGTTGATTACTTAATAATGAGCCCTAAGGAACTCTCTGAGTTTGGAGATTTATTAAAGAGGAAATTTTCTTAAGATAAACTCTTAGCCAAGAAGTAGAAAATGTTGGCATAATGGTTAGCGCTCCCCTCAGGATTCGTGACATGGTTTAACAGCCTCCTGTGTCTTCTATAAGTCTAGTGGTTGTTTCAGGTATTAACAGGTCAATCTTTTGGTGCAACGACAACCACTACTTGTAACAATTAGTTTAGAGCAATAGGTCCTTGAAAGAAAATTTTAACAGCTTAAGGAGATCCATGGTGAATTTTAGGAAAGAAAGCCCTAAATATTTGAAAACATCTCATGAAATTTGGAAAGCTTTACACTCTACTTTTGAAGGTGATGAACATGCAAAGAAAGTTAGATTACATAATTGGATATGTGCATTTGAAGATATAAGAATGATGGAAGATGAATCTGTTAGAAGCTATATTGGTAGAATGTTAAAAATTATTGTAGGCATAAAATCTTGTGGAGGAACAAAGATAGAAAATGAAGTTATATAAAAAATTCTAAGGACATTCACTCCTGCATTTAAGTAGACAACACAGATGATTGAACAAGTTATACCTTGTACTTCAAAATTTACAAGAGAGACTCTTCTTGGAAGATTGGAAGTAGTAAAAATGAACCTGAGGCTATCAGGAGATTTGCCTAGAATGGAGACAACATTCAGTGCTCTTAGTGTTCACCCTACTTTGTCAAGAAGCATCAGTGTGAGAAAAGATTATGCTAGCAGCAAAAGATCTAGAAATGAAGAAGATAGGAAGATTGAAGAAGGTATTGCCTTACTTGTGAAGAGAGAACCAGACGGTAAGAAAATCTTTAAATGTTGGACTTGTCAAGAATATGCTCATTTTGCATCTAAATGTCCTAAGAGAGTTACAAAGTACAAAAACAATTTCAAGCCTAGAAGATCTAAGGAATGTTATTATGCTAATGATGAAGATCTTGAAGCTAGTATAGAGAGAACTTTAAGTGAAAGTGATACTGAGGATAATGATGACATAGGATTTGTAGCAATTAAAGAAGAAAATCCTGAAATAGATGTTAAGGAAGAAAAAGCCCTAGTTTCTCAAGTTGAAAAGAAAGATGATTGGATTATAGATAGTGGTTGTTCACATCATATAACTGGAGACATGAAAATTTTTGTAAAGTTTAATAATTATGATGGTGGAGTTGTTAGAGTTGGAAACAATGCACCTTGTTTGATTAAAGGTATGGGATCTATTACTCTTGATGGAAAGACTAATACTAATGATGTTTACTTTGTGGATGGTTTGACATAATCTTTTGAGTGTTGGACAATTAGTTGATAAGGGATATCAAGTTTGGTTTACTAAGAAAACTTGTGTGATAAAAGATAAAAATGGAAATCTGATTGGAACTAGATATAGAACTAGAGGTAATGTATTTCAGTTGAATCCTACTGAGATGACATGTTTGATTACTAAGATAGATGAAAGTTGGTTATGGAATAGAAGATTTTGATAACATTGTGAAAATAAGTACTACACTTGCAGTAAGAGATTTGCCTAAAATTATGAACCCTACTAACATGATTTGCAAGGAATGTGTGATGGCAAAATAGAAGAGAAGTTCATTTCCTAGTAAGAAGTTTACATCTACAGAGAAGTTGGAGATTGTTCATATAGATTTGAGCGGTCCTACAAGGACTAGAGGATTCTATGGAGAAAGATATTTTATGATTCTTATTGATGATTTTACAAGAATGATGTGGATTGCATTTCTTAAAGAAAAGTCTAAAGTATTTGATAAGTTTAAGGTCATTAAGAATAAAGTTGAGAATGAATCTAGAATGAAAATTAAATGTTTGAGATCTGATAGAGGTGGAGAATTTACTTCTAGAGAGTTTAACACCTTTTGTGAAGTGAATGGTATTAAGAGATAGTTTTCAGCCCCTAGAACACCAGAAGAAAATGGTATTGTAGAAAGGAGAAATAGATCAGTGACTAAAGCAGCAAGAGCTATGTTATTTGAGAATGACTTGGTGAAGATATTATAGAGAGAAGCAATGAAAACAATAATGTATACAATGAATAGAGTACAAATCAGAGCTTGGTCATAGGTTTGAATCCCCTTGGCTAACGCTGAGGGGGAGATTGTTGGCATAATGGTTAGTGCTCCCCTTGGGATTCATGACATGGTTTAACAGCCTCTTGTGTCTTCTATAAGTCTAGTGGTTGTATCAGGCATTAACAGGTCAATCTTTTGGTGCAACAAAAAACAAATATTTTTGATAAAATTAATTAGGCAGGAACTGGCACTACCGAATTTATGCTAAAAGTTCACAAGAAAGACATGGTGACAAAGATGATTAAAGAACTACTTCAATCAGTTTCTTTAGACAAGGTAACTCTTTCAAATTTGATCAATGAATTAGAACATGAACTGCAATCTATTATTTCATTATTTCAAAAGATTTGTTTTTTCCAATTTTACAAAGGAGATTAGAGAAAAAGATGAGAACGTGGAAAAAGAGCTCACCGAGCAACTATCTAAGATTTCCACTGAGCCTAAATTAATAACAAAATATTATGAGAGTCTAAAGCACTTGATGGGAGTGCAATTTGATTTTAGAAAAGAGGATAATCAGATCGAGATGGATCTACTAGACCTCTAAACAATTTTTATCCCAAACATAGAATCATGACAAAAACAAATTCAAAAGGCTAAAGATCTAGTTAGCACACCAGATGTAAGTGCTATGGACAATATGGTTAGTCTTACAACAGATATAAGAAAGCAGATAATAGTGTTGCAAACACTAAAGAACACCTAGAAGGCATCACTCAAGGATGCACAAGATAAGTACAAAAGCATTTTTTATAAGATCCCCACACCGGATAAGAAGTAAGTAAATATTTCAACATTTTTATTAAAAGAGGGGGAAAATACATGTGTTTGAATAGTTATATAAAGGGGAATATATAGGAAAGAATAAGTATGCATAAAAAAAGGAGATTATGTATATATTATGGAGATGTACCAGAGTATTACTTTCGGGGGAGTAATATGTTTATCAAGAAAGAAGAATAGTCAAGGATAAATTTTGAAGATATATTTTTAATGACTTTGAAGTTTTTAAGGTTTTTAACAAACATACCAAACTAATGCCAAAGGGGGTGATTGTTACTCCTATGAGTTGATTTTTTTGTCATTAGTATGGAGAAGTTATCTTATTTTTCAAATTCATTCAGTAATGAAGAAAAGACAAGTTGGTAAAGCAGAGAAAGTTATTTGGTAAAGGAAATAAGTAGAAAATGAATTTTGGTAAAGAAGAGGCAAGTATAAGTATCGGGCAAGGTAGAACCAAGCACCGAGAATCGAGTTGCCCCGTGTACTAAAATGAGAAGAGAAGATAGTTGTCGAGTTAATGAAAACATGTTACTAAGTTGAAAAGGCTGACACCAAAAGAATTTTAAGTACATTGAACTTGGACACTAAGCAAAAAATGGTTTACCAATCTCAAGGAGATCGTATAACAAAACATTGGAGATTGAAATATATTGATTACACATGATTACAAGGTGAGATCTGCCAATGAGAATTAAGGATGAAATATGCATTGGAGGAGTACCCAATACTAGCAAAGAAAACCCCTTGTGAATTATGAATGAGGCATGAAAAGCCTAAAGAGAGAGAGAAAAGAATATGAGCAAGGAGCTCAATACAATATGATTGAACTACAAGAGGAGAGAAATTGTGTGAGAGAAATTGTGAAGAAATTGGTGTCAAGTGTGTGGAGAAAAATCTCTTTAAGTAGAGATGAGTGAAGAAGTTTGCATGTAACTCCCTATGTGAATGAGTGTCACATTCATACTTGTGTGTGAGACACATGTGAGATTCCTCTTAAGGAGGAATATCTATTTTCCTTATTAAAAGAATTACAAATATGACATGTCTTCCCACTTAGACTAGAGGACAAAATACATTAGGATACCTTGGTTTATCCTATTAAATACATAAATAACCAAGGAAAGATTAAATTCTAACACCCCCCTTTAATCTTTACTTGGGGTAATTACATCAAGGGGTATCAAACCCAAATTATTATAATGAAATTCAAATTTCTCTCTAGAAAGAGGCTTTGTCAAAATATCAACAACTTGATCTTCACCTTTGCAATGAATGAGGGAAACTTTATTTTCTGTAATGTGCTCTCTAATGATGTGGTGGTGGAGAGAAATGTGCTTTGACTTTGCATGGTAAACTGGATTCTTTGCCAATGCTATTGCACTTTGATTGTCACAGTACAATGGTGTAGGTTCTTGTTGAGGTAGACCCAAATCTTCAAGTATTCTTCTAAGCCATAGAGCTTCTTTAGAGGCATGAGTACAACTTTTATATTCTGCTTCAGTAGAACATAGAGATATAGATTGTTCTTTTTTACTTTTCCAAGAGATAGAACCTGAACCAAGAGAAAAACAATATCCAAAAGTAGATTTCCCATCATTGGGGTCTCCACCTAGATTTGAATCAGTAAAACCTTTTAAAGAGAAATCATAATTTGCATCATAAAATAATCCTAAGTTAATAGTACCTTTAATATAACGTAATATTCTTTTAGCAATCTTGAAATGAGTTTGTTGAGGTTTAAAAATGAATCTTGACACTAAACCAACACTAAAAGATAAATCAGGTCTAGTGTGGGTTAGATAAATTAAGCTACCTACTAGTTCTCTATAGGGAGTAGCATCAATAAAAGGAGATTCCATATCTACCATTAATTTAGTTCCTAAATCACATGGAATTGAAATAGGATTAGCATCATTCATATGAAATCTATCTAGAAGATCTTTAGCATATTTACTTTGAGATATAAAAATACCTTTAGAGGTTTTCCAAATTTGCATTCCTAAGAAATAATGTAACAATCCTAAATCTGTCATTTGAAATTTTTGGATGAGTTGAAACTTAATATTAGAAATTAAATGGTTAGAGCTGGAAGTAAGAATCAAATCATCAACATACAAAATGATAATAATAATAATGTCATCTTCACTATGCTTGATATATAAGTTAGGATCATTTTTACTTCTTTCAAAACTTTGAGAAATAAAGAAGCATGAATTTTGGAATACCACTCTCTAGGAGATTGTTTTAAACCATAAATAGACTTCTTTAGTTTGCAAACTAAATGTTCATTACCTTGTTGAATAAAACCAGGAGGTTGAGACATAAATTTCTTCATGTAGATCACCATTCAAAAAAGCACTTTTAACATCCATTTGGTGAATAGGCCAATTCATTTTAGTAGCTAAAGCAAGAACAACTTTAATGGTAGGCATTTTAGAAACAGGAGCAAATGTTTCATTATAGTCTATTCCTTCAATTTGAGAAAAACCACGTGCAACTAATCTAGCCTTAAATTTACTAATTTCATTATTGGAGTTTAACTTAGTTTTATATAACCATTTGCAAAAAACTAGATTCTTACCATGAGGTAGAGTAACTAAATCCCAAGTATTATTAGAAATTAAAGAGTCATATTCTTCTTGCATAGCAGTTTACCAATGAGGTTGATTTTTAGCTTGAGCAAAAGTTTGAGGATCATTAGAATTAGATAGAGAAGACATAAGAGCATAATTGCAGTAATTTATCCTTCTAGGTTTAAGTCCACCCATTCTAGCAATGTAATCATCACCTTTATTAAGTAAATCTTTAAACCATTTAGGATTTCTTCTAGAATTAACAGAAATATTACTAGGAGGAGTAAACATATTATTAGCATCATCTTCATCATCACTACTACTACTAGAAATAACAAAATCATTAGAGGGAGTATCATTACTATCTATTTGTTCATCTTTATCCTGTTTATTAGTATTATCATTAGTGTTAGGAGCTAAAAAATAAGGAACACAAACTTTAGGAGTAGAAACAGAAGGTACATAAACTTTAGGAATAGGGTTGAGAGATGGAGGTTGGTCCTCCAAAAGGACAATGTTGTTGTGAGTAAAATCAAAATCTAAAATTTGAGAACAATCATGGACACCATTTTCAGCAATGCAAACATCTCTAGCTATTTGAATTTTATTAGTAAGAGGATCATAAACTCTATAACCTTTAGTATTTTCATAATAGCCAACAAAAATATGAGGTGAGGATTTAGGATCTAAATTTTTCCTTTTCTGTTTAGGTGTGTGAACATAAGCAGTGGAACCAAAAATCTGTAAATGAGACAAATTGGGTTTTCTACCTAACCAAACTTCTTCAAGAGTTTTATTTGGAAGGGCCTTAGTAGGAGTTCTATTAAGAATATAGGTGGCACATGCCATGGCTTCAGCCCAAAATTTATAATCTATATTCCTAGCATGCAAAAAATATCTAGCCATTTCTACTATTGTTCTATGCTTACGTTCTACAACACCATTTTGTTCTGGTGTATAAGGAATAGTAAGCTCATGTTTGATGCCAAAAGATCTTAAATAAGCATGAAAAGCATGATTAACATATTCAGTACCATTATCAGTCCTAAGAATCTAAATTTTACAGCCACTTTGCCTTTCTACAAATACATGAAATTCAGCAAAAGTATCAAGAACTTGATCTTTACTATGTAAGAAATAAATCCATGTTCTACAAGAATAATCACCAACAAATGTTAAAGCGTATTTAAAGCCTAAAAGAGAAGTATTTTCCATAGGACCTAGAAGATCGCTATGAATGAGAACCAACTTATTATTAGCTCTCCAAGATGATCTATGAGGAAAAGATTCTCTATGCATTTTACCACTCATACATCCATTGCAATCCAATTTAGAAGAGTAAACTTAGGTAGCCCTTCTACCATATTTTCCATTTGCATTAAGGAAATATAATCAGAATTTAAATGTCCTAGCCTCTCATGCCAAATATGAAAATCAACAGTAGTAAGTAAAGAGTATCTAGGAGAGGAAAATTGATGAAATTTAAAGAGATTATCAGCATCTAATTTAGCATTAGCAACTATCTGATCAGTGTTAGGATCAATGATATGAAATTTTTTTTAATGAAACTCAACCTTATAATCCTGACATAATTGAGGAATAGAAATAAGGTTAGCTTTCAAATCAGGAACATAAAGTACATCATGTAATTTACCATTAGGAACAGAGACATTACCAGTTCCTTCAACTTGATAGCAATGATTGTCAGCTAAAGAAACAGGAATATTCAAAGAATCAGGTTGCAAAGAATCAAAGACTTACTTATGAGATGTAACATGTTGAGATGCACCACTATCTACAATCCATTCAAGTGGTTTAGAAGCATTAAAACTAACAGTAAAAGTAGAACGAGATTGATTTCCATTAGGTTTTTTATTTGAGTAATTTTGAGAATTACGTTGATCATCTTTTTGTTTCTTAAAATAGTTATGAATTAAATGACCATCTTTACCACAATAGGTGCAATAAGGCCTATTAGAATGATTATTATTATTATGATAGTTATTGGAATTATTATTATTATTAGATCTTTGATAATTGTGGTTATTATTTGAATTATTAGTATTGTTAGGTCTTTGATGATTTTGATTATTATTTGAATTGTTATATCTTTGATGATTTTGATTGTTATTTGAATTATTATGAGAAGATCTATTATTATTATGAGATTGAGAGACATACACATGTTCGTGAGATTTAAGTATGCCAAATTGAATTAATTTAGCTTCCTCTTGATGAACATATTTTGAAAAATAACATAAGTTAATTGAGTTGCTAAAGAAGGAATAGCTAACTGAGAATAAATATTTGTAATAAATTGCTGAAACTACCTAGGTAAACAGTTACGAATTATTATGCAAATTATCCTTAAATCAGATAATTTACTTGTAACCCAGTTAATAAAACTTTAATAGAATCAAATTTAAGAAAAAAATCATCAACAGAGTTGAAATCTGTATACCTGAGATCTTCAAGTTGGTCTTGAAGTTGGATTTTACGAGTTTCATCTGCACTGTCATAGGTGTTTTTCAGGATGTCCCAAGCCAGATGGGCTTTTGAACAAGATGAAATTAGAACATACAATTTCGGACTTAAGGAGATTCCAATTAAACCAAGTGCTTCCTCATTTTTAGTCTGCCAAGCATCTTGGTTAGCTTGAGAAGCAGCGGTTGCTAGTTTTGAACTGGCATTAGTGGCAATATCTAAAATGTGTCTAAGTCTAAGTATTAAAGTCATGTGAATTTTCCATGCATGGTAGTTGGTACTGGTTAATTTAATTTTTAGCATCAGGGTAGTCATAATGAAATAGTTAAACTTGAAATGAAACTTTAACAGAACTGAAACAAAGGGCAGGAAAGGCAAGAAAGAACAAGTTTTAAACTGAGTGAACATGCATGCAATAACAAAAAGCTATAATAGCTTTTTCCACGGAGTCATGCAAGGAAAAAAGAACAACAGCTAAAAAACAACTGAAACTAACAGGACTAAAAGGAAATAAACTGATCTCAGTTATGTTGTTATTGGTTAACAGATAACGACGAGAGCTCTTGCATGCAAAAGGAAATACAGAAAAAAAAAAAAGAATCTGCAAGGACACGTTAGAAAACGGAATTGAATCTAAACTACTATAATAATAACTTGAGCTAGAAAAAAGAAATAGAACTAATTTAATTGAGCAAAAGTTAAAAGCGACTAATAGGAACTATGAAGATCAAGAGAGGAAAAATAACCCAATAAACCCTACAAAACAAAACGTTAGGAACCTAAAAAAAAATTAACAAATTTCAATCCTGCAAGTAAACGTTAGCTAAAATGAAATAAAAAATAGATTACAAATACACCCTGAATCTTAATAACTAAAACTTATATGGCAAACAAAGGGAAAAAAAGCGTGGGAACAAAATCGATCAAAATAGAATAATGAACAAATCCCTAATCAGAGCATAAATATGTAAATATAAACTCTAAAGGATCAAATCTGAATTAAAAAACTTAAGTTCTATCTCCTGCAAAAAACATTCGCGCATATATATATATATATATATATATATATATATATATATATATATATATATATATATATATACATATATATATACATATATATATATATATATATATATATGTATATATATATATATATATATATATGTATATATATATATGTATATATATATATATATATATATATATATATATATATATATATATATATGTATATATATATATATATGTATATGTATATATATGTATATATATATATATATATATATATATATGTATATATATATGTATATGTATATATATGTATATATATATATATATGTATATATATATATATATATGTATATATATATATATATATGTATATATATATATATATATGTATCTATATATATATATATATACATATATATATATATACATATATATATATATATATATATATATATATACATATATATACATATATATATATACATATATATATATATATATACATATATATACATATATATATACACATATATATATATATATATACATATATATATATATATATACATATATATATATACATATATATATATATATATATATATATACACTAAGAATGTACCTAATATTTAAATTAAAAACTCTTGTTTTAAAAAAAATTATTTTAAAAAAAACTTATATGAAAAAGCTAAAATCTATTTAACTAAGAAAGGATCTTTCATTTAAAAAGAATAAGAATAAACTTATAAAGAGGAATAGAGAGAGAATTTTTGTTTTAAATTAAAGAAATGATATAAAAGCCTAAACCTAAAAAAATCCAAATCCTGCAGGAAATGTTAGTAAACAAATTATGCAAAAAAGATTAATAGAATCGAATTGAAACCCTTAAATAAACTAAATTGAAATTTGAAATAATCTTCTTATAGAAGAAACATGAATGAAATCAATTTCAAAAAGGTTAAATTAAACTTTATATTAGAAATTAAAAAATTAAAATAACCTTTAAAAACTTCAAAATTAAAAAAAACTTTTAGAAAGTAAAGACTAAACTAATTAAATAAATGGAGTAGATCTAAATAAACGGAATAGGAACTTTTTAATATAGATATAAGAATTAGTATCTAAAAGAATAATCTAAAGTAGATACTACTAAGAAACTTTAAAAAACTTAGAAACTTATATCACTATCAAGAAAGTGAAGTGATCTAACTGCTCTTCGAAGTAAAGAAAAATTATATCAACTTGAATCCAAATAATTCAACCTTTAATAAATCCTTTTATTAATTCAACAGATCTCCAAAAAAATTTAATAAATCCTTTTGCTACTGAAGTCCGTGGGAGTTTTGTTTTGCGTCTTGAGATCTCTGATCTCCACCAGTGATCAATCCAAGCAAACTGTGCATAAGTCTATAGGAGGAAAGGCTCCAAGGAAACAAATCACAACCAAGGCCTTTGCCGAATTTGAGAACAGCTTAACGGAGTTGACAGTGAGGAGCTTGCTTTGTTCGAGGATGGGGATGGCCGTGCGGAAAAAGCTTAACGGAAAAACCAGAGTGATATGCAATTATAACTGTTTAAATTGACTAGGAATATAAATGTGCATATAGGAAACAACAATGAGACCCCTGCAAGAAGAAATGTTAGCAGAGATCCAACAAAGATCTTTCAAATAAACAAGACTTGCATGTGAGACAAGGCCCAAATGGAAAGAGAATAAAAGAGGAAATGTTGGAACACGAACACAACAGCAATGAATCTATAGAATAAAAAAAATGAGCTCTGTGCTAAGCAAGCCACATGCTGCAATAAAGAGGTTAGATCTTAAAGATACTGATAAAATGTTAAAAAAGGTTACGAAAAATGAGAGATTGAAAACTTTGCACATAAAAACTTGAGAAAATTAAATATAAATGTAAAAATGCAAACTATAGAACTAAACAAAACTATAAATCAAAGCAGAGAACTAAAACACCTCTTTGATAACTGATCAAAATGGGAGTCAATAGTGGTAGATGACCCTTCTCCTGAAGATGAAGATGATCCTGATCGGTTTCAAACCGAAACCTCACGTATCTCCTCTGACACTGGTAAGAGGACCCGAGGGTTTCTTCTCTCCTGCGGAACCATCCAGCCTCACACAAGGGGGTGAAGATCACAAGGGCCGAAGCCTATCTAGGTTGTGTAGCACCACGTGGGAGAAACTGGAGCCAAGGCAAGGGAGGTCTTGACTCCAAACTAGACACCAGAAATAGAGAACGGAGAAAGGAAAACATGCAAGGCTAAAGATGAAGAATCCTAGAACACTGAACTATGCTACAAAGTTTATATGAACTAAGAACATTATCTACTTACAGCAACTGTTAGAGATATCGCAAGCAACTGACTTAACTAGAATATTGGAATAAAAAAACAATGAATAAAAAAAAGAATGCCGATAAGAAAGATACAACGACTGAAAAGAAGGAAATGAAAAAATTACAAAAGTAGAAAGATATGAAAATAATAGAGATATTAAACGAAGAAGGCCAAGGAAGTACAAAGGCTCTAAGGTGAATCAAGGAAGAGAGCAACAAGGGCAAGGGTTTGAGTAATGCTAATGGCACAGATGAAGCCTCACACTCCAAATGAAACCAATGCTGAAAAAAGAAAGAAAGGAGCAGAGATAACTCGAAAAAAGAAAGAAAAAGAGCAGAGATAAACTTGTGGGAGGAAAAAATAAAGAACTCACTAACATGCATGAAGGAAGACAAATACAAACATGCAAACATGAATGATAATAAATGAAAAGAAGCCAAAAAAATGATAAAAACCAAAAAAAGGTTCTAGCAAATGTAGGAGGTCGAATAGTAAAACAAATATGTTTAACGAAACAACAAAAAAGATAAAGGAAACCGAAGAGATAAATAGGCGTAAGAGATATGAAGATCTGGTTGCAGTGGAATGGGTTCGATCTCTATAGAGGAAAATAGTTCAACAATAAGGTAGATAGCGGATGAAACCCTCCTCACGGATCAGAGCACTTTAAGAACAATATTCCATGCTTGCACACAACAAAGCCCTAACAAAAAAGGCACAAAGAGCTCTAGAAAGGAATGAAACAGAAGCTCTAAAACCAGATTCCTCAAAATGCAAGCAAGCAAAATAAATGAGGGCTGATTAGTAGAACTGAAAAAAAATGTAATGAAAACCCTAGCACATGTAATGAAGAGAAATGAGTAGAGAATGGAAGCTAGAGATAGAGAGGCACCATGAAATAGAACAGTGCACACAAACAACCAAATGCATGCAAAGGAAGGAGAGAAAAAAAACACAATCAGAGAATCTAATAATGAAGAAAACTAGAGATATAATGCAATGAAAGGAAATATTCTAAAAAAAACTCTGACACAACCTCACGTTGGCAGATATTTTGAGAAAAAGTTAAAAAACCAACTATTAAACGTATTATAAAAAATCTAATCTATCTAAATCTAACTATTAGAATTTTGTTAAAATCCTATTAAGATAAAGAAATATTTATAATAAATAGTTGAATGTAGAAGTTTTGATAACTAATATATTTATAAAACCTACACCAAATACTAGGTTAAATATTGAAATTGTGACAACAATGAATTTGCATAAAAAATGAAATTAATAAAATAACCAACTATATAAATTGGGTTTGGTGGTAAACTAGTCAAACCAAAAAAATTTATTTTATTTTTTACTTAAGTAGATTAAGCAACAAAAAAATATTAGTAGAATCTCTCTCAAGAGTCTCCAAATTGGAGTGCTCCAAAATATGATACCTCCTTCACCTGTACACTCAAAACGAGATTAAACCAACCTACTTTGATACCATGTTAAAATGATAAAGAATAAAATATAGAATTGCAGGAAATTGTTTAACTCAAGAGCTAGGAGTAAGGGAAAATACCATGAATTAGCACAAGAACAAGGAGCATACACCACAAATAAGCAAGGAGGAGACAAGAATTTGAAAGGGGAAAGCAAAGAAAACCCCTTGTGAATTACAAATGAGGCATGAAAAGCCTAAAGAGAGAGAGAAAAGAATATGAGCAAGGAGCTCAATACAATATGATAGAACTAAAAGAGAAGAGAAATTGTGTGAGAGAAATTGTGAAGAAATTGGTGTCAAGTGTGTGGAGAAAAATCTCTTTAAGTAGAGATGAGTGAAGGAGTTTGCATGTAACTCCCTATGTGAATGAGTGCCACATTCATACTTGTGTGTGAGACACATGTGAGATTCCTCTTAAGAAGGAATATCTATTTTCCTTATTAAAGGAATTACAAATATGACATGTCCTCCCACTTGGACTAGAAGACAAAATACATTAGGATACCTTGGTTTATCCTATTAAATACATAAATAACCAAAGAAAGATTAAATTCTAACATGATGAGAAGATTCTAGAACTTCTAGCACCACTTCTAGAATTGTATATAAGAATATCAGAGTACGAAGATCAGTATGGTGGTTGTGGTTTATATGAAAGCAATTGGAGATTACATGTATGAAGCATATTAATGAGAAGGTGATGAGCAGAGAAGCCACTGAGTAATAGAGCAGTGAAGAACATATAAAGATTGAGATTTACCAAGTACTGAATTGTTAGTGTGAAGGATACATGCTATGAGGTAATAAATTAATGAGAACATAGAGTCTGAATAACATATGTTGATACAAGTTTGACAGACATTTAATTATTACTGATTAAAGAGTAATAATATTTTGTAAAGTCTCTTAACCAAGCATATCCTAGAAGATCTTATTTATGAATCCTTTAACCAGGTGCAATTCTTAGATTAGAATTGTTAAATCCTTTAACAAGGTAGACTTAACAATCTTTAGACTCTTAACCGGGTTAATACTCTTAATAGGGTAAGCTATCAGAAATAGCTAATAATTGTATCTCTAATAGAACAAACTTTATTCTATAGTAATGAATTCTTGTGGGTGTCATCCCCACCATAGTTTTTATCCTTTAACAAGGATTTATGTGATACCAAATATTTGTGTTATGTGTTGATTATTACATGTTTTATATATTTCATGTGATGCATGCAAATGATAAGGAATCGCTAAATGATTGTGAAGAAAGTTCAAATAAGATTAAAAGCATTTTATAGTACTAATTCACCCCTCCCATCTTAGTACTTACCTTTCCACACCTAATCCAACATGGATGGGAAAATACACCTCAAAGGTGACTCAATGATCACAATGAATTCTATGGGGCAGAATTCCAAACCTGATTAGAGACTAAATAGATAGATTGGGAAAATAAGGAAAATGATAAAGGAGCTAGATGAATTTAAGATCAGTCACATATACCATGAAGGTAATTTGACTGAGGATGAATTCAAAAAGAAAGCCATAATTGAGGGAGGTGGCATGTGAGGTAATCAGTACTGTGAAACCCCTATCTTAATTTCTATAAGGAAGGTAAAGTATAATGAGTGGGGATTCAACAATACCAAGTAATGATGTGCCATAGATTTGGACACAGGAGAGGATGTAATAATGACTAATGTAATACCAATATGAGGTAAAGTAATATAACAAGGGGATTCATGGAAGAATAAAAAATGTATTTCATCCCACATACCAATGTGGGCTCAGGGTAAGGATAGGAGGTGATGAAGAAATAATGCATCTTTCATAAACATCATGTAATGATTGACATCTTGAAAGAATTAAAATGATGAGATGTTGGAAAGATAACTATACTGGTATATATGACTTAATATAGTGTTGTCATTATGGCAACAAAGTCATATAGTTTTTTGGAGTTAGTGCACTTGATGAGAAGATCAAAAATTTGCTAAGTGTAGAAGACTGGACAGTTAACAAAGCACCAGTAGTTCAGAGCATCAGCGAATGTGCATATACCGAGTTATGGTATGCACCCTAGAAGATAAGATGGTAAGAGTGTATTCATGCTTAGTCTATGAGCACATGATTAGATATGAAAGTATGACAAAGTTACAGATAGTTGAAGTCACACAATTAGTGAATGCCAAAATAGAACAGTGTATGCAACCGATTGATGGTAAATTGATTAGCAAGTATAATATTGTTCTATAAGGGCTATGCACCTATTTTAATTAGTTTGTAGATATATAATCATGTTTCTTTGTAAACACGCTTGACCCAATTCAATTGGAAGCATTGTATGTAATCAGTTAAAGGGATGACCTAGTTAATTATTTTGTATGCACATATAAATATTAGCTGCGCCCTTGTAATTAGTGATGGAAGTTGATAGAGAGTTGAAATAAGAAGAGTAGGAGTATGAAATATTTTTTTTAAGATGTATTAGATCTTTACAAGAGGTCAAAGCATCAGCACATCAAAGGAACTAATCAGACAAGTAGTGTCACAGTGCCAGCTCATCCAGCATATATAGTATGTATTTGAGATTAGAAGGTTGTAGCCTTCACCACTTGAGTAGTGAGCTCTAGGATAGTGTGTCCACACCCCTAATAGGGTTATTGTAAAAGAATCCTAACAAGGTCCAACCCTTGACCAGGTCATTGTACTAAATACATTGTAAAGCAACTCCTAACATGGTTAAGGATCTTCTAACAAGGATCATAAAACACTAGTACATATTATTAGTGGGTGTCAATTCCCACCAGGGTTTTTACCTATTTGGGTTTCCCCATAACCACATTGGTATTATGTGTTGAGTTCATGTTTCTTATTTATGTTGATGTTCATTTCAGTACTTAAGCATTCAAGTTAAGTTTAAGATGTAAAGCAAAAAAATTAAATTAAGTGAACAATGATTCACCCCCCTCTCAATGTTCCCATTCCTAACAATTGGTATCAGAGCTTTGGTCCTCAACAAAGAAGTTTAACCACTTGAGGACATCATGGACAAAGCATAAATGAAACATCTAAAAAGAAATCTTGAAGCTACTCTTGAAGACCTGGACAGATCTGAAAAAGAAATTGAAGAACTAAAAGAAAAAGTCAGTGATGCTCAAGAAATCATCAAAAAGCTAAGAAAAGATTTGAAAGAATGCTCTACCAGTGATTTAGGGATAATGATCAAGAAGTTGAATGAAGAAAATTCATCCTTGAAAGAACAAATTGAAGAATTGGATGATAAGCTAACCAACAATCAAGAAGTCTATGATGAAAAGATCAAAGAGAACCTTCAACTAAATGAAGAATTGAGGCAAGAAAACATGGAAATATTGGAGCTAAGAAACAACAAAAAAAGCTTGGAATTTGAATTGAAAGAGGCTAAGAATCACATTGATAAATTATACATAAACAAGGATCTGATTGAATCTCAACTATATGCTCAGAAGCTTAAAGGAGATACCAGCGACATTAGATTCAATGAAGCACAAAATCAAATTCACAACATGCGAACAAGAATGAAAGCACTAGAAGACACCACAGATGCTAAGGAGACTAGAAATTAAACTAAAGATCATGTTGGACCATCCAAGAATGAGCGCAAGTCCGTAGATTGAACTTGTTATGCATGTAACAAGAATGGACATATAGCAAGGAACTGTACAGAGGTAAGGCTTTTCAATGGTTACTATTATTCATGCAATAAATTTTTTCATAGAGCTATGAATTGTAAGACAAGTCAGAAGAAAAAGACTTAGCATAATTAGAGAAATCTAAATCACCCAAATATAAGAAGTTCTCAGAATGTTACAAGTCAGATATGTAACTATAATGGTCACTTAGCTAGACAGTATAAAATGGAAACCCATGTCAATGCACCAAGGAATATAAGGCCTCCAGTTATTTTTCACTCATGTAACAAAGCTAGGCACATCTCAAAGTTATGTAGATCAAGGACGCAAAGTCAGGAAAGCCCTAAAAAGCTAGAAGAATCAATATTGGATACCGAAGGTGAATTCAAGTTTGTGAAAGCTTCAGAAGATGGGAACTTGATTTGGTCAGAGGAAAAAAAGGATAAGGTTGATGAGAATGTATTGGATGCATCCATAGTGGACGCACCCTCTACATCTGGATGAATGGCCCTCAGGGTCATAGGGGGAGCTAATTTAGCTCTAAACCCCTACACAACTGGTATACTCACCCTCAGAGTATGCACCTTTGGACTTAACCTCTTGGAGATTAAAAGAACCTATGTGCAAGAGTGCACTAGCTGATTGATTACACAATGAATGTTAGAAATTATCAGTGACAACCTAGTTTACACGGAAAGCATTAATGGAGGAATTCTTACTTTAAAGTACACATAAGCTTTTACATCTCTCATTGCATTCAAATTCAAAGAGATTGGACAGAAAAGGAGCCCTAGTATTTGATAGTAAAGGATTGTAGATTGATTCACCAATGATTAGCAATGCATTTGATTAGTTACGGAAGCCCTAATTCATTGCCCCGATTAAAAAGTCTTTGAGATCACTTGGAAAGTGATATACAAGTAAGTAATGGCTACTCCCATTGTATTTGATGGGGTAGAGAAGAAGAGATATGTGTTTAAAAGGAATCCATTCAATTCCACACTAGATGACCTAGAAGGTGCATTCTCCCACACTCCCATGGGTGTTATGCATGTGGAAGATATCAGGGCATACATATATTGCAAGAAGGAACTAGTAGGTTTGGATAGAATAAGAGTGCACATGGAAACAATGATGAAACCTGATAAAACCTTCATGGATGAGTATACGTAGTTGAAAAATCATCCTATAGTAGAATATGATATGGCATATGAGTTCTATGAGTTAGAATGGATCAAAATCCTACTTAGTAGGATCCATGATGACCTATTTTGGATAGGTGAAGTACCAGTTAGGATAACAGGAGATCTAATTCATGAGATGATAGGACTCTCAAGAACAGGCATCATTCTTCTAGTGGGAAAGGATGTTAGAAAACTTGTAGAACAAGCTTGCAAATCAAGAAGTGATAGGCACGGAATGACAATAGAGCCTATAGAGGAGAAAGACATCAAATTGATGTCCATGATACTGGGATACAGGTTCTAGCACACCAGCAAAGTAAACAGTGTGTCAGTGGCCACCATTCTAGCAGCCATAAGGTTGGTAAGAGAGAATGGAGAGTTTAATCCATGTGAGATCTTGTGCACATAGCTAATAGACAACATAAAAGCCATCAAGCATGACAAGACCAAGATATTCAGGTTTGGGTCCTTAATAATCTATATGTACTTCCATATGCTTGGAAAGGTGTCTGATTTGTATCTAGACAAATCTATTCCCACTATGCCATAGATATCCTTTAAGGCATCCATAGAAAGTACCCTTAAGGATTACATGGAATTGGAGTTGAAAACATTCAGAGTGAGAATGCAAATGAGGTATAGGATATCTAAAAAGATAGTTGAAAAATACAAGGATAGTATTTGTTTCATGGTAGAGACTGATACAACATGCATGTAGGTTGTTGAACCAAGAACAAAGTGGATACATCCAGTGGGATATGAAGTTGAAGAGCATATTCTAGAGGCTTATGCTCAAGTTCTGTTGTCATCACCTAAGGACCTCAATGAACCTAGATGGGGAACTTATGAAGAGAAAAAAAAAGAATTAGATGCTGTATTGAGCAGTGCAGCAATAAAAAGAAAAGTTGCCAAGGTTACTTTAGAGATTTTGAAAATTCATGGAGTATCTCAAGAAGACCTAGACAAAGCAAGGCAAGAGAAGATTTCTTTTGAAATAGAGAGCACAGCTGCAACAAAGATAGAATCTGATGATCCAAAGATGAAGAAAGTGAAAATTGAGAAATCAGATGATCAGAAGGGTAAATCTGATGTTTCCCCTCCTCCACCCACAGTAACAATTTATCTTATTGCTCCTCTAGAGTATAAGACAATAGCAAAGAGGAAGAAAGAGATCAGCACTAGTCATCCATCATTGCAAGCAACAAGAAGCAAGAGAAACACTCAACCACCTCCACAAGTAGGTTTTCAACCTAGTCTTAGTGTGTTAAAAACAAGGATTTTTTATGAAGGCATAATTGATCAAGTGGGAAATTTCTATGAGAAATATAGTGAGATTGACAAATCATAGATTCATGGAATGATTGTCAAACATATGCTGAAGTTTAAAAAGATAGTCCTAGAACTAAAAACATTGATTCTAGACAATGGATGGAACATTTTGGAATTCTTGAAGAGACTGGAAAATGAGGAAGATTTGAGAATAAGAGAGAAAATTCTAGATGAAATTCTCTCGGTATGTTCTCTTGAAGAGAGAAGCCTTGTTGTTAGATTTGGTGAAACCACACCTTCGAACTAAGAGAAGAACACTACATATCATGGATAAAAATTATGAGTTAATAGCTAAAGAGAAAGAGAAATCTTTTGAGAAGATATTCTTGAACAGACACATGTATCCATCTACTTCGCACACACCTCAAGTGCCTCCTAAGGAAGCCAAGGAGTCAAAGACCACAAAGGTATCAATGATAGGTCCTCAGGATTCAGCACCTATAGTAGAAACACATATAGAGGAAGAAAAGTCTGTGCCCATGATAGAGTCACTAAAAGATAACACTATCATCATTGATAATGTAGAAATATCTATGGTGTCCATAGATAGAGACTTGGATAAGTTTGAGGAAGCTTTTGTGAGCACACAAGAAGCTGAAATCCTTTGCGGTAACAATTCACCCAAGTGACAAGAAGAATTACACATTGAAGATATAACAGATGAAAAAGAAGAAGAGAAGGAAATAGAAAAATAAGAGAAAGAAAAAGAGGAAGAAAAGATGGAAGAGGAGAAAGAAAAAGAAGAGGAAAAAGGAAATGAAACAATAGATAAGCCATCTATTGAAATCTAAGCAAAGTAAAGAAAGAAGTGATGGATAGGCACACTCCTATCACTCCCTCAGCATCATTGCTGTTAAGTTTGACACCCGAAACAACTATTTTGGATTCATGGGGAGAAGAAGACCTAATCAAGATCAGTGTCTTAGCTATGGAGAAGGCCAAGGAGAAATAGGTAATGAGGAATCCCCTCTTTGTAGAATTAGTAAATATCCTGAACAACTTGTTACTAGTAGATAAGAAAGTGTCCAAGGTACACTCTATTGATGATGTAAGTGCAATTCTCTCACAATTCAAAAGTAATTTCTCTAACTTGGTAGAATCAGCATCATTAGTTGTAGAGGATAAGTATATGAAGTAAAGACTAAATGAGTTGGTCAATAACTTCTCACTAGACCTTAGTTCACTCAAAGTTGGACAAGCCACTTTGAAAGAGTTTGCAGCAAAAGGAAGGAAAATTATTGCTGACTATATGAATCAAGATAAGTTGATAGCTGATCACTATAAGAAGATTCAAGAAGTAGAGTGATGAAGGGTTCTCCCCTTAATACCACAAACACATAACAGAAACAAAGAAACAACAACAATATGCAATAATAGAAAATTGGCTTCTTATTATCTCCACAAATGTGGAATTACAAACTTTTAGAATTACAATATGCAAAGCCACATGGGCATTCCCTTACAATATTCTGTAGCTCAAAGCCTCAAATCAATACCCAGAATTGCCCTAGACAACACTACAGGCCTTCTTTATATAGGCATTTTCCACCACCCGAGAAGGTTCTAGAAATTTAGCCCTTAGGGCTGACCAAACTTAGAATTATTTTATTTTACAATTTATTACATCAAAGTTAGCTCAAAATAACTTTTGAAACCTGAACAGAAATTTTGAAGGAAAATTATTTTCTACCACTTCAGGTGACCTGACTTCCGGAGACCATAAGTCATCACCAGTTGACCCAATTGACTATTATAACCCCATTTCAAAAAGGCCACGAAGTGCTCTACAAGCTTGACTTGTGCAAGCACCTATCCCCCAAATTTTTGACCTCATTTGAAGCCTCTAAAGCCTTCAAAACTGAGTTCAAAGTTTATGTACCCTACTGCCAATACCGAAAATCTTTAATATCTTCAAAACTAGACCTAATCTAGCCATGAAACTTTACTGGTAGGCTAATATGACTGAGATGAACCTCCACATGTAAAATCAAAACATTCTAAGATTTATGACCAACTTAGTAAAAACAACAAGTTTCCATAAATAGCAGCTCTGCACAAGTATTTTTGGGTGATGCAAGATCGCTCTTACACCTAGGATGCTCCTGCATCATAGAGGCCATGATTGAAAAAGTGAGGAAGTTAGTACAAGATCCCTCTACTGATGTAAACATGTGTAACAATGTATATTAGGGACAAATTGACAAAATTGAGAAGGTGGAAAAGGAGATGTCAAAAATAAGGGCTAGACAGACTCATCTTAGAAATGCTCTTGCGCGCTCCCTAGATATATTGAATCAAAATATCAAGGAGATCGATGCCACCATGGTGACATATGATCAAGGTCCTAGTTCAAACTTGGAGAAAATGGAGAAACTACAATATGCCTTATGCGCCCATCTCCAAACAATCAATGCATTGATTTCATTTTGGAAGCAAGAGAACCAAAATTTACAGATTCAATACCCGGATGTACTTTTAGTGTAAGTACTTGTACAGATTCAATTTTTTAACACCTTTTTCATTAATGTCAAAGGGGGAGTATGTATAGAATATGGAGCTATAGCTATGTAAAGAAAATGTATAGTAAGAAGATATAAGGGAGATATAAGATAGAGTATGATTAAGTATTTTTTGTATTAAGGGATAGTTAGTAACTTTTCCATATTCCTTTGTTGCCATCAATGAAAAAGGGGGAGATTGTTGGAAAGTTGACTATACTGGTATATATGACTTAATATAGTGTTTTCATTAAGGCAACAAAGTCATATAGTGTTTTGGAGTCATCGCACTTTATAAGAAGATTAGAAATTGGCTAAGTGTAGAAGACTAGACAGTTAGCAGAGCACCAATAGTTCAGAGCATCAACACACATGTGTATGACCAAGTTATGGTATGTGCCCTAGAAGATAAGATGGTAAGAGTGTATTCATGCTTATTCTATGAGCGCATGATCAGATATGCAAGTATGACAAAGTTACAGATAGTTGAAGTTACGTAGCCAGTGAATGCTAGAACAAAATAGTGTATGCAGTCGACTGATGGTAAATTGATTAGCGACTATAATATTGTTGTGTAAGGGCTACATGCCTATTGTAATTAGGTTGTAGACATATAATTATATTTTTTTGTAAACACACTTGAGCCAATTCAATTGGAAGCATTATATGTAATTGGTTAAAGGGCCGACCTAGTTAATTGTTTTGTATGCACATATAAATACTAGATGCACCCTTTAGTCATGGAAGTTGATAGAGAGTTGAAATAAGAAGAGCATAAGTATGAAAAGTTTTTTTAAGATGTATTAGATCTTTGCAAGAGGTAAAAGAATCAGTGCATCAAAGGAATTGATCAGACAAGCAGTGTTGCAGTGTCAGTTCATCCAATAGATATAGTGTGTATCTAAGATCAGAAGGTTGTAGCCTTCACCACTAAAGCAGTGAGCTCTAGGACAGTGTGTCCACACCCCTAATAGGGTTATTGTAAAAGACTCATAACAAGTCCAACCCTTGACTAGGTCACTATACTAAATACATTGTAAAGCACATCCTAACAAGGTTAAGGATCTTCTAACAAGGATCATAAAACACTAGTACAGATTATTAGTGGGTGTCAATTCCCACTAGGGTTTTTACCTATTTGGGTTTCCCCATAACCACATTGTTGTTATGTGTTGAGTTCATGTTTCTTATTTATGTTGATTTTCATTACAATACTTAAGCATTCAAGTTAAGTTTAAGAAGTAAAGAAAAATGATTAAATTAAGTGAGCATTGATTCACACCCCCCCCTCCTCTCAGTGTTCCCATTCCTAACATGAGATATATTAGAAATTACACCCAAAGAAGTTGTTAGTTGGGAGTTGTATCATATTATTAATGGAAAGTTTGTGTGACAAGATATAGTGGGATTTCTTCTAGTACTTATAAAGATGGAGAAAGTTTATTTATAAATGAAGGTAGTCAAAGATGAGTCACTACATTGCGATTAGAGAAAAGGATACCTAGATCTATGGATACGTTGATCTATCTTGAGACTACGAAGAGCATGGTGTCATTATTTAGGGAATGAACTAATATGAATCTTTGAAAGATTCTTATTGAGGGAATGAAATAATGGCCTATTTGTTTTATGTTTCTCTTATCTTATTTTGAACTATTATAGGGTTTATGGTATTTTAAAGACTCTTACTTTAATCGTTTTATGACTATTAAATAAATATTTGATAGACGTTAAACATATAGACTGATATACCTTTGGAATGAATACTTGATGTTCTAAACCTTATTTATCTTTACATTATTACTTTTTGAGTAACTGAAGCATAATGGGTTTCCTGCAGCCAAGTAGTTTGTTTTCCTACAGCCATGGGATATATCTATATTAATGAAATATGAGGGTTAATAAATGTATATAATGTGGAATGGATGTATCTCCATTTTTTTCACTCCTAAACTTTTGTTGCAGGAATAGGTCAACATAAACTAACAACCAAGAAGATACTTAATGAACTTCATTAGCTCTTGGACCGAGTCATGTAGCAAGGAGAGTAAAATAAGGACATCATTGAAGACTCAACTGATTCACATACTTCTTAGGAAGAGAAGTTAGTGACATCTTAATGTAAAGTAAATCTAGGGAGTGGTTATACTATATTTTATCTCATGGATAAGAAGAATATTGTTTCTTCCTTATTGAGATAATTTCTCTTTTTTGCTTAGAATGTAATAACTGCACCCATAGATTTTTTTAGAAGTGGTCACTTAGTTCTTAGTTAGTTAGTTGTGATTTTTAGTCTAAATAAGTTGTTGAATCCTCTTCAAAAGTAATTAAACCTAGAGGGAGATCATACAAAACTATCTTGATGTAACTATTTTCAACAATATAGTTTTCAAGCTCCAAAGTACTATGTGTAGTCATTTTCTTATATGGATAAAGAAATAATGATTTTGAATCTATAGTGTGTTGAAGAACTTGGTTTCAATCACCCAAGGGGGAACACTTAGTGAGTGATCCTTTATATTTTACTATTTATTTATAGTTATTGTAGTTACTATTTAGTCGCTTGTCTGCTCCTACAACCACCCATAAATAGTTTCTATGTTTGTTTCCACATATAAAGTGGGCATAGTAGTTTCCTTCCTAATAGACTTGAACTTAGTTAGTTTTCATGTTATTTATGATTTTTAATATGCTAATCAAGTAGGTTTAAATTCAACATCCACTTTATTGCATTAATTTTTCCCTTCAAGTAGTAGTTAGTATGCTTATAATGGTGTCTTAAAGCATATATTGTGCATAACCATTTTAAGTTTATGTTGGATTAATTATGAAAAGTTAAGTATTGAGAAGGGAGGGGTGAATCAGTACTCTAGAAAAATTATCTAATTTTCTAATCATTCACCGAATTGAAAAATTTTCATACATCAACATAAAACATAAAACTTTGCTATGATAGGGTTTTGAGTTGTGTTCTGCTATTTTGTGTCTTTGTCTTGTCATACTACATTTACTGTGGGATTAGCCTAGGTATTTAATTGCTCTGACCAACTTTAGCTTAGTAGTTTTTGCTAGTGCTTGAGTGGTGACAGTTGATAATGGTGCCTCTAAGAAAGAGACCTCACAAGTTCATCTTGAAGGTGTTTCACTAGGTATGCCATCTGCTAATGTTGTGCTTCCTACTTAGGATTGTGATAATGCTTTTATTTGGTTAGAGAAACATACTTTGATAGATTATTTTGTGGGAAGAACCCCTCCTAAAAGCATGCTTAAAGACTATATTTCCAAAGCTTGGACTCCTCATGGAGTTTGGCTAGACGACATTCAAAATCTTACCAAAGGTTTTTTTTGTTTTGGTTCTCCAATCCTTCCAATGTTGAAGCTATCTTCGCTTGTGGGCCGTGGACTATTAGGTCTTCCCTCTTGGTTTTTAAATGCTAGTCTTGAGTCTTCACCATCTCGAATGACAAAAAAATTAGGGTGCCTATGTGAGTCGAGTTTCCTAGCCTTCCCTTGCCTTGTTGGCCTTTAATTCAAACCATTGCACAAAATGTCAGTAAAGTGGTTTGTCTTGAACACGACCATTTTTTAAATGCTCTCGCTCAAAAGATGGTCTGTGTTGAAGTTGATCTTTCTCAAGACCTTGAAAAAACCCTTGAGATTCAAATGGGTGGTAATACCTTCACCTAGAAGGTGCTCTATCTAATTTTTTCAAACAAATGCTATTAGTGCCAGTTGATAGATCACAAGATCAAGGATTTCCTTTGGTAGTTCCCTGAATTAAGCTGCCTCTCAAGGATTCAAGATCACGTCCTCAAGAGGGCCTAAAAAAGGAAGAGATGAAGGATGAATGGACCATTGTGGGTCGTAAGGGTAAGAATATGCCAACTTCAAAACCACAGGATGGCCTTGAGGCTGCTAAAGGTGTTGGCATCTCTCTTTCTATTGGGCTACCAGAAAAGGAGCCACTTGTTTCAAACCCTACTCAACATGGGAGTAATGCAGCTACTACTGTTGCCAGACCTCCTTTAGTTTTCACACCATAAGAAGCTTCAACCATTTATTCTTCTCCATCTATGTGTCACTATCACAGCCCTTTTGGGCATGCTGAGTACAAAGGAGAGTTGTCAAAAAAGTGGGGTCTCCTCTCTAATGAGGATCCTCATTATGAGTTCTTTCACAATAGTTTCTCCTCTCTTGGGGACGACGATGAAATTATCAAGGTTTTCTCATGAGTTACATCTCATCAAATGTGTGGGGTCTCACAGACCTACCTAGAAAATACTCTGTGAGAAATGTTTGTTGAGTTTCTGGCCTAGACATCTTGTGTCTTTAGGAGGTGAAATTTTTTGGTTTTATGCTTTAGGATGCATGTCATGTTATCTAGCCTTATAGCCTTGTTTTTTCCTCTCAACATGAAGCTGGTCGAGGTAGAGTTGCTACTCTTATTTCTCCTCATTACCATTTTTCTCTTTTTGATCACGGCTCTGACCCCATGCAGAGAGTTGTATGGGCTATTTTTTCTATTGAGAATCATTCTTTTGGGATAGTCAATGTATATGCCCCCAATGATGTTGTTGAAAGATCATAGCTTTAGAGATGGCTTATTGATTCTCTACCACCTACAACCTAGCTCTTTTGTGGGGATTTCAATATGGTTGAGGTGGCTACTGAAAAAGATAATATTTTTCCTTTTTGTTGGATAGCTAGAGAAAGAGAGGAATGGTTTTACATGCATAATAAATTGAGTCTTTTTTATCCCAAAACTAGCTGCCACCATTATGGTGATGTTTCGCATACTTGGTCTAATTTTAGAGTTGGCTCTTACAAGATTTTTAAAAGACTTGATCGTGCCATGATTTTGGTGCAATCTTTTTTTATCTTTTCTCACAATCTTAAATTACCAGTCACTCCACTTATTGATGTGACTTTGTCAAATCATTTCTCCATTTCCTTTGGCATTGAATGATAGACAACTAAGGCACAACCTGCCACAACTCAATTCTACCTCAACACTTCTTTGCTAAGTCATAAGCCTACTCTGACCCACATTTGCCAGATATGGAATTTATAGCCACACCCCCATCAACCCATTGGTTGGATTCAATGGTGGAATGATGTCATCACCCGTACAGTTAGATTTCTTCATAATTATGGAAAGAAACTTGCTCATTTTTTCCAGAGATCTTATGAGGCTACAATTAAAGATCTCTCTATTGCCTTTGAAGCTCTGATTCTTGATCCTTTCAACTCAGATCTGCAAATCCATATTTCTTAGATATGACACCAGAAATAAGTATTAGATAATTATTTTGCCAAAGGTGCTTAGATCAAGGCTCAACTTCACTGGTTAAAAGTGGGAGATCAAGCTTCTAAATAATTTTTCTTGGCTCTTAGATCTCCCCATATTGCCACTGGGATAAAAAAATAAAGAATGTCAGAACTTAATTAGAAAGCTTCCTGATATTTTGTAAACCTTTGTCTGATATTATGAGAAGGTGTTCAATGTGCAAGGAAATTCTTTGGTGAGAGACCAAGCACTTGTTGATTGTTTGGTAGTTGTTACTTTCCATCTATCAGCTAGTCAATAGTCTTTTTGTGATTGGAGCCTTACTGTTAGGAATAAGGTGCCTCAACCTTGGATAATTCCTATTCTTATTATTTGTTTTGTAAATGTATTTTTTGAAAATAATGTAATTAAGTGTGAGTGTACATGTCTAGTTGGCATGTTGATGTGTCACTCCACTTGATGTGTCGACATCTTGTGCGTAAGGAGATCATGACTGAAACGGTCATGACAGATTCCTATGACGCGTAAGAACTATTTAAGGAATGTGCTATGATAGGTGTTGTGTGAAATAAATGTGTCACACTTCTATGGATCATTACATGCAAGGAAACTCAAGAATGAGCCCTGAAAAATCGATCCATAGCTCCCTAGGCATGGAGTGCAAGGGTTTTAAGAATGCTCTCAGCTAGAGCTATTTAGCCTATAACCTTGCTAGTAAACCATGCAATGAGAGATTCAATGAAGATAAGGGAAAGAATGCCAATATCCTCAAGAATCAAGAATGAAAATGCAATGTAATGCTATGCTAGAAATGGAAATGCAAGCTAAGCTATGAAAGGAAATATGCAAGTGTTACAACCCAAGCTAATTAATCTATGTGAGCTAATCTAGAGCATACAAATGAAGCTAATCTAAGAAAGCATAAATATGAAGCTAAGCTAAGAATGCAAGAATGAGATGTAGAATGCAAGAATGAGATGTAGATGCTAAGAATGCTCCAAATCTTCAAAAGCTCCAAAGTGACCTAGAAATCCTGCAGCATAAAGTTAGCATAAAAAGTTGGGGATCTAGAATGAAGAAGAGAGCTATCCTTTTATAAGAAATGGGAAGGAATGGACCATGGAGATTAAGAGGAAAAAGATTTAATCAATGATGGAGCTTGAAGAGGGAGCAATCCATGTGCACAAGTATCCTCCAATAGGAAAATAGGAGTTGACTTTTGTGTCCATATGAGACAAAAAGTGCTTTTTCCCTTTTTATAAAATAAGAATAATGCTTTATTTGTGCAACTTAGGATAAGAGGAAAAGTGGGGGCTTTTATTTATTTAAAAGGGGAGGAAATATTCCTTTTAAATAAATAAAGACTTAGGATAAAATGGTTAGCCCATAGAAAATAATCAAATAAATGATAGAACTAGGATTTGATCAAGAATAAGAAATTGTTGATTTAGCAAAAGGTGCTAATAGTCTAGGTGACCATTTTTAGGTGTATACATTTGCCCCTCTTTGACTAATGTGTGATCAATTTGGGAACACATGTAGTCAAACAATGAAGTTAAAATGTGAGATCGATTTGGGATCACAACGCAACTCAGATCAGCCAAGAAAGCAAGAGATAGCCAAGAAGGCAAGCAATAGCATTTTGACTCCAAAGAATGAAGTGTAGAAAAATAGAAAATCCTGCATGGTCAGCCTGGTAGCGATAGTACTGAACACTTAGGAAAGAGATAGCCAATAAGATATGATGTGTCTGCCCCCTTGGGATCAAAAGTGAAATCCAGGTAGAGGGAAAGCAGAAGCAAGAGCAACATGATCAAATCACTAGAAATCATAATCGAAGAAAGAGAATAGGATAAACATCAAGCAGTGAAGATATGCCCCACACATGGGACACATGGCATGAACCTATTGGTCCCTTAACCCATAAACACCATGGAGAGGGGAATTGAGCTTGGGAGGTGAAAGTGAATGAAAGCCTGGAAGTTTGAAAGAGATGGGGATGAAGAGGTGAAGAATGCCCCAATGAAGATCGAAGGATCAGGCCTCAATAGGTTAGCCAACTACGTGAAAGAAGGAGAAAGGTGACGGGAATAATCAAGGGGAACTTAGATTTTGGTTTCGATCCCGAAATGAAAGGAAAATGATGTGATATGAAAGACAAGAAGTGAAAGACATGATTAGGAAGAAGCGAAAGGTGAGTGTAGTTGATTAACAAGTCCATGAAAGATAAAGGAGAGCTCTCTCCATATGCAAGATGCAAAACTAACTAACATGAACTTAAGAATGCAAGCTACATGAAAAGTGGTTTACTTGCAAGGTCACAAAGCCAATAGACATCTAACATTCATCATTGAGCATTATTGGTAGCATCGCAAGATCATACAATACACACTAGCATAACTATGTTGGATCTGAATATGATCTATATCAGATAGAAATGTGGAAATCCCACCTAGGCATCAAAGACATGCAGGTCAAGATGACTAGTGTAGTGAGATTACCTAAGTTTGATATAGCAAGATTATGCTCGCATTGAGACACAAGAAAGTCAAGATGACAATAAGCATGCACTTGCGAAACAGTCAAGGATAATACCTTGTAGATCCCAATGTGTCAAGTAAGACCAGCATAAATGCTCATGATAGTTAGGACCAACAAAATATACCCACAAGCAGAAAAAGAAATAAAACATGTTCTCATACCCTCAATCTTCTAGCTATGCATCATTGAAAATGATCATAGGGGGAGAACACTCAGCAAAGAAATCATCATAGACAGCACACAAAAAAAATAAAGCCAAGCAAGCCTCAGTGAGTCAAGTGCATGTGTGTAGGTCATAGAGTCAAGCTTTGAGTATCGCATCTGCTAGTGAGAAATATTGCATCATTTAGACTACAAGTAGGATATCTTATAAGTGTTGAGAAACACTCGATGCTAGGGTAGTGTTGAAAAACACAGTTGGGGTGGTGTTGAAAAACACAGTTGGGGTGGTGTTGAAAAACACCGTTGGAACCAAGTTGCCTAAGAAACCCTGACACACAAAGAGACTCTAGAATAACATATGCCCCCTAGACTAAGACAAGAGTCAATTCCAGGCTAGGAGAGGCAAAGCGAGAAGTGGAGTGAATGAGCGCCATGAAAGACTGATAGACATAGGTGCAAAAGGTCTCAAGCAGCGCCTGTTTCTAGGTTTTCACCACTTGATAGATTTATTGCAATTTTTTCAAGACTTTTTATAATTTTTCTGTATTTTTGCTACCAAGGCGCTTGTTTCCAAGTTTTCACCAAGGCACTTTTTCAAAAAAAATTTGGAATTTTTAAAATTTTTTTGGTGAGACATCAAAGCACCTATTGCTAGGTTTTCACTAGGATGCTCATTTTTTTCAGTACTTTTTATGCTTTTTAGGATTTTTTTAGCATCATATATGAATTTTTTTGGAGTTTTTCAAGATCAATAAGATATGTACAATGGATGCCCCTAGATAGAATGGGCATTAAACTCATGAGCAAGATCACATCGTGTAGTCCCAATGTCTAACAAGGTGGAAAACAAGAGGGATTAGCAAGCTGGTGACTGAGATGGAAGAAAGGAGAATGAAGGCAAATGAAGGGAAGAAATCCTCAAAGGAAAACTCCTCAAGAGTACTCATGCTAGGGAAAAATGTCATGAAAAGCATATTTGGACAAGCAATGAAAGGACAGCATAGGATAAGCCTCAAAAGCATGGTATAAGAGCAGGAAAGGATGCAGTCCAAAGGAGTAGACATGTCAAGAGGCTTCATAGCATCATGTTTTACTCTTTTTTTATTAGATCAAGACCAAAGGGGAAAAAGATAGCGAAAGGCTAGAATGAATGGAGGAAAATGAATATGAAGGCTAAACATGAAAAGAGTCAAAGCAAGATCATCGTAAGATAGCTCAAAAGATAGCCAAATGTTTGCATATAGTTCAACCTTGTCAAGATCAAAGAGAGAAGATGGAATGGATGAAATATGTAGAAGAACTACGCATGATGCCTGATTGCCAAGTTTTCATCATGGTACTTATCCAAGGTGCCACAAGAGAGTGGTTTTCACGATAGGACAAATTTATTTCTCTTTACTTTTGCTACCAAGGTGCCTGTTTCCAGGTTTTCACCAAGGTACATTTTCAATTTTTTTCATTTTTTTTTTGAATTTTTGAATTTTTCTAGTTTTTTGAATTTTATAATTTTTGGAAGAAAGCAAGCTTTGCAGATAATGCTCCTTGAAAGGATAAACCATAATATGTCAAGGATTCAAAATAATATGCTCAAAGATGCTGATAGGGAGAAGAAGATAGAAGAGAAAAATGGAGGATAAGGTTTCATGTAAAGCAAGTGAGGCTGGAAGATAGGAGGAATAGGTGTATGCACCCTAAAATGGTCGCCTAGACTTTGGGCCCCATTTATTTGATTTATCAACCCTGAATCATTTTGATCATTAATCAATATTTTCAACAATATCAATTTCTTGATCAAATCTTAATTTCGATCATATATTGGATTTTATCCTATGGGCTAACCATTTATCCTAAGTCTTTATTTAATTAAAAGGAATATTTCCTCCCCTTTCAATTAAATAAAAAAGCCCCACTTTCCTCTTATCCTAAGTTGCACAAATAAAGCATTATTCATATTTTATAAAAAGGGAAAAAGCACTTTTTGTCTCACATGAGGCTCAAAAGTCAACACTTCACTCTCATTGGAGGATATTTGTGCACATGGATTGCTCCTCTTTCAACCTCCACCGCTGATTAAGTCTTTTTGCCTCTTAATCTCCATGGTCCATTTCACCTCATTTCTTATAAAAGGAGAGCTCTCTCCTTCATTTGCATATCTATATTTTATGCTATTGTTATGCTGCAGGTTTTCTAGGTACATTTGGAGCTTTTTGAAGACATTGAAGACTTGTTGCTTTCATCATTTTAGTTGCATTTCATAATAGTTTTGCTTTCATAGTTACATTCATGGCATCATAGATTAGATTTCCTTTTATGCAATAGAATAGATCTCACATAGCTTAATTAGGGGCTTGAAATCTATTGTACTTCTTTTCATAGCTTAGTTTGCACTTTATTTGATAGATTAGTCTTGCACATTCATACTAGTTGCATTTGCATTTCATTTCCATTTAGATTCTTGGAGATATTGGCATTGTTGCCCTTGTCTTCATTGTGAATCTCTCATTGTGTGGTTGACTAGCAAGGTCACTTTCTTGTAGCTCTAGCTGAGAGCAAAACTCATAGTCCCTTGCAACTCCATGCATAGAGAGCTATGAGCCGCTTTGTGAGGCCTCACTCTTGAGTAACCTTGCATGTAATGGTTCATAGAAGTGCATATTTTAGTATGTACAATAGGCAAGTGAGGAAAAAGGATAGAAGGTAGAAGGATAATAAATGGAAGGATTGTGAAAGGGTAGATGGAAAGGAAGGCAAGATCAACATCAACACACACTTTGAAGGGTGGCGAGAGGATGGAGAAAATGTGAAGGAAGGAATACAAGAAGGAATATAGCGAATATTTAGCAGAGGTTGTGGTTCAGGCACATGGAATGAAAGAATGTTTTTGGAAGAAGATGAAGTGGAAGCCTTTGGAAGCTTGAATGTCAACTTCACTTTTTGTTCAATATTAGACTCTTTCAAGAGAGACTTTGGAATCCATATAGCCTTAAGATTTTTATTTCCTTTTGATGATTTAGAGAGAATATCTTCAATGATAGATTTTGGAACCCATACTTGTTTTGTAGTTTTCTTCTTAGATATCTCTTTGGACTTTATGCTTCCTTGTCGATTAGAGGAGACATGGTGATCTTCTTTTGTTGATGGATTCTTGTATTGCTTCTTTTTCTTGTATTGAACATTCAAGTTACTTCCAAAAGACTTGGGACTTGTGGAAGAAGAAGGAGGATATGACTGGTTTAGATGGGTGGATGGATGAAAAGGATTCAAGGGTATGCATCTATGTTGATCTTGAGGAAAGATAGGAGATGGAGGGATGTAAGGACCCAAGATGGATGAAAAATTAGGAGAGCTAGGAGGGGAAATTGAAGGGACATAAGGGCCCAATATTAAAGGAAGACATGAAGCCCTTAGCAGTGGTGGAGGAGGTCCAAGGATGGACATGGAAGATGCAAAAGGATAATTAATAAGTTCATCAGCGTCTATATGACAACCAAGGATATCAGCATCTTTGGAGTGAGCATTGGAATTTTCAATAGAATTGTGGACATCTTGAATAGGACCAACTTCTTCGATAGGATTGTTCAAAGCTTGCAAAGACTTAGGAAGAGTAGAAAGTGGAAGCGAGCATGGAGTGGTAGAACAAGAAGATGGAAGACTTTGATCTTGACAAGGACCTTTGGATAACACGAGTGCAGAATTTGCTTCTTGATTTTCAATAGGCTTAACATTAGCAGTAACAACACCATTTTTAATAACCTTAATGGAAACATCATCTTTGAAAAGTGCAAGTGTGGTAAGGTTATTTTGATTGTCAATAAGCTCAATGGTGCAAGTAGTAGCTTGATATTTCTTAGGAGATGGTGGAATGAATGTAGAAGAGCGTAGAGGATCAAAGGAACCATGAAACAGATTAGAGACATCATGAAAATAATTGGATGACATGGAGGGTTCTTGATCTTGATCTTTTTCTATATTCTTTTCTTTATCATTTTTAAAGTCCTCTTGACATGAAGCCACTTCTAAGGACAAGGAAGCATGTTGGGATTGTATGGAAGACTTTAGAAGAGATGGTGAAGAATTAGCTGAAGTAGGTAGTATAGTAGATGAAGGCTTAAGATCTTTCAGTTTAGCATCATTAGAAGTATTTGCAGCCAATTGAAGGATAGCTTGAGTTTCTTTAAGAGGTAGCCCTTGAGGATAACTATAGGGAACTGCATGAAAAGTATTAAGATCTTTGTTGGATGAAGGATTTGCGAAAGATTTGGAAGACTCAGAAGTTTTAGGAGATGCATGAGTATTGGAAGAAGTAGGGGATGGAAGGGGACTATCACAAGACAAAGGTTCAACATTAACATGATCTTGCTCGGAAGTGCAGTTTTGATTTTCAGCAGTGGAATTCTTAGAGGAAAGATTCTTGTAGTAGTAATGTTTATAATCAGTGCGTTGCATTTCATAGTCCTTGGCAATAGTAGATGGATCATCATCAAGGTATTGTCTACAAATATAACCAAACTCTCTTTCGAAATTAGAATCATATGGATCACCATCACAATCTATCGAATGTGACGACCCATTTTCAGTAAGCATGAGTCTACGACTAGGAGGACTCTGAGGAATAGAGGTGTCATAAGTATCACTACATTGTCCATCATCATAGTCATCAAAAGTATTACAAAGATTTTCACGTTGCTCATTATGGTATGGCTCAAGAAGAAAAGCAAGACTCTTGGGGGAAGTAGAGGAAGAACAAGATCGTGAAGAAGAGGAAATTGAAGACTTATTGTAGGAAGAGGACTTGGATAATGAGGAATTTGAATAATGTTTAGAAGAGTCATGATAATATTTGGAAGTTGAAGAAGGAGAATAATGTCTGGAAAAGGCATGGTAAGATGTGGAAGATGAGGAATGATGAGAAGACCTAGAAGATAAAGAGTGTTTGGAAGAAGGAGATTGTGAGAGAATCATGTCTATAATCCTAGCAAAGGCATCAGACTCAAGCATCTTTTTGTTTACTCTTGCCTTAAGTTGATGACTTGCTGGATGGTTGGAAAAATAATACTGTTTGAATTGAGCAATGAGTTCGAGATCATCCCTTCTCAACAGAGGTTCTATAGCAAGATAGTTGAAACTCATGATTCTAGAAGAGGAGGAATCAAGCATGAAAGAAATGAATAGAAGAGATGAAATAGAAGAAGGTAGACTAGATAATAAGAGGAAAAGAATCACGAAGACATGAAAATTTAGGAAGAACCATGAAGAAAGAAGAGAAAGGATGAAAATGGGAGACTAGGAAGACATGAGAGATGTGGAAGAAAGGTGACCAAGAGTCATTTTGAGAAAATTGATACCATTGAAATTCATTTGGATATTGAGCAACATGACATAGCACCTAAGGTTTGACCTAGATTGACCAAGGATGACTGGAAGTGACACAAATCAACTCTGGATTGCAAGTAGAAGTGAGATAGAAAAATAACTTTATGCGATAGTTCCTAGGAAAACAATGCGACTCTTGACTAGTGAACATGAAAAACTTAGTTTTGAAGGCAATTGGTCAATTTTTCAGTTTGGCAAGCAATTTGTTCAGTTTTGTTGGTTCCAAATGTAGTGAAAGCAGTAATCAGACAAGTTTGCAAATAGTAGGTGATCAAACATGTCATAGAACACTTGAATCAAGGGAAAAATCAACCTTGTCAAGACAAGCACTTGTGATATCAAAATAGAAAAAGCACCTTATGAAGACTACCAATTGTTTGTATGTTGAGAATGTTTACACTGGTATAGCACAATCGAAGACAATTCAAGCAATTACTACCTAGAAGGACAAGGCTCATTACTTAGCAATGTGGCCCACAACTTGATGCTCCCTTGCCTCACACCAAGTGGTTGCCCACAAGAGATATTGGCATTTTCATGGAAGTGTCAAAAACAAAACCAAAGGAACACATATGGTGAGTGTCTTGGGGTGATCCGGGTTATTCCACTTGGATCAATCCTTGCACCAAGAAGCTAAGTGGCTAAACTAAGGTGGCCTCTATCTAATGGTTCATAGTAAGGGCTTCCGTTCATAACACCCCTCTTGCTCCTCATAAAGGACTAGGACCTCGCGACCTCAAGAGTACCATCATAGTTGGATTAGGCTCAAAAAGACCTTTCCAATGATATATCACACTTAAACTTTTGATACCATTTGCAAAATTTCAAAAAAAATGGGCACCCATTTTCAAGTTCTCTGCTATCTTGTGACTTGGGCCTATTTGGGTGCCCAAGAAGAAGTGGTTGGTGTGTGTAAGAGAATATGCCAAAAATAGGTTGGTATGATAGATTCTCTTACACTTCTCTTGTGACTGTTATTTTTGGCGGATTCTATGACAAGCTGTCATAGTCTATTCTAAGGATGGATGCCTATTCTTGGGATTGCATGTAACAACTATGTACATGTGGCTTTGTGCATGGCTCTTGGTGGTTGTGCCCATTTTTGGGTCCAGAAGAGTCTATATATATGATGCTGCTCCTATTGGAGAGATATAACATAAATTTATGTCTTGTTGGCTTTGTCTCTCATTTCCTAAAAGAACTTGCATTGCAAGTGTATTGTAATCTTTGTGTTGAAGATAATACATTGTGCAGGTTTTGGAGTGCTGGGGTTTTTTACCGAAAGGTTTTCCCCAGGGTATATCATTGTGTCATTCTCTATTTTTCTATATGCATTGTATGTGGTTGCAATATCTTTGTTAAAGTAGTTAACGAATCTGAAATTATAAAGATTTATAAGAATTTGCACAATACTCTCCTATAGAGATTAGCGTAAGAAGTTTTTTCCGCACCTGAGTTTCCTTACAAGTGGTATCAGAGCCTGATCAAATTTTGATCCTAGTTGTTGGGTAGGGTTTTTTGAGCTGATCTCAAGTTTGAGTGGGAGTTTTTTGCAGAGCATTCTGAATCTTATTTGTAGATTAAGATGGCAAGTTCATCATATGGAAGAATGGAGGTGGAGAAATTTAATGGCACTAATTTCAAGTTGTGGAAACTCAAGATGGAAGACATGTTGGAAGATTGTGACCTATGGGAAGTGACTTCAAGTGCTACAAGACCAGCAACTATAGCTCAAGCAGATTGGGATATCAAAGACCATAAAGCTAAGGGTCTCATAAGACTCTGTTTAACCGATGCAGTCCTTCTGAATGTTCTAGATGAGAAAACTACAAATAGTTTGTGGGAAAGACTTGCGGCCATGTATTAGGCCAAATCTCTGGTGAACAAGTTGTTCCTAAGGAAGAAGTTGTACTCTCTATGAATGGAGGAAGGTGGATCCTTAATGGATCATTTAAATGTATTTAATCTACTGGCTGCACAATTGACATCAGCTGGTGTCAAGTTAGAGGAGGAGGATTGTTGCTACACACTTTTTTGTTCTTTACCAGATTCATGGGACCATCTTGTGATGGCTCTCAGAAGCACTTTAGTCACCTTCAAAATGGATGATGTGGTGTCTTCACTGCTATCAAAGGAGATGCAGAGAAAGGCTTCCATTTCAAAAAAAGAAGACCTTGCTATTCGTGGGAGATCCATTGAAAGAGGGAAGAAAAATGACAATAAGCCTGACAATAAGGGTAGATGAAAATCCTGTGGGATGTCAAAGACTTCCAATAAGTCTAAGGAAAAATGTTGGAACTATGATAAATTTGGGCACTTCCGTAAAGACTGCAAAGAGCTGAAGAAGAAGAAGAAAGGTTCAGATTCAGCTTCAGAAAGATCTAAAGAAGATGGTGATGCATTCATCACAGCTTTGGCAGCCCATGCATCTGATGATGTGTGGTTGGTTGACTCAGGTGCATCTTTTCATATGACCTCTCATCGAAACTAGTTCTCAAAATATGAAGAGTTCGATGGTGGAAAGGTGTACTTGGGTGATGATTCTCACCTAAAGATAGTTGGACTCAAAAGGGTCACTATCAAATTTCCTGATGGACGAGTAAAGGGAATCAACAGAGTTATGCACATTCTGGGTTTGGCACGAAACCTATTATCTGTAAGTATGTTGAATGATGTAGGTGTGCAAGTTGTTTTTTCAAAAGAAGGATGCAAGATGATGAGAGGATCGATAGTGCTTGCAAGGGGTACTAGGAGAGGTAACTTATTTTAGCTAGATGCATGTATTCCTCTATGTAATAGTTCTTCATCCTCACCATCTGAACAAGCAGTGAAGAAGTCTATGGCTATTGGTTCTGATGGTAGTACAAATACTTTGGAAGGTAAGCTTCTTGTAGAAAAGACAATGTTGTGGCATATGAGATTTGGCCACATTGGTGAAAAGGGTCTCAGAACCCTGAAAAATAAAAATCTCGTTGAGGGGTTAAATGATTACAATCTCGAGTTTGACTTCTATGAACACTATGTCTATGGTAAACAAAATCATGTTCAGTTTTACTCTAGTTCTCACAAATCTTCTGATGTTTTGGATCTTATTCATTCTGATGTATTTAGTCTTGTAAAATTTCCTTCAATCTCCAAGTCTGTATTTTTTGTATCTTTCATAGATGATTATAGTAGAAGGACATGGATTTATTTCCTTAAAAGTAAGACACAAGTCTTTAGTCGGTTCAAGGAATTTAAAGCTCTTGTAGAGAATCAGACTAGTAAGAAGATTAAGTGTGTGAGAACTGACAATGGTGGTGAGTTTTGCTTAGCAGAGTTTGAACAGTTTTGTAAAGAACAAGGTATTGAGAGGCATAAGACAACTCCTTCTACCCCACAGCAAAATGGAGTTGTAGAGAGAATGAACAAGACACTGATGGAGAAGGCTAGGAGTATGCTTAGTGGAGCTAGTTTAGAACAAAGGTTTTGGGCCGACGTTGTGGCCACTGCTTGCTATTTGGTTAATAGGTCTCCTACATCAGCCCTTGTTGGTAAGACACCCATGGAGGTGTAGTCTGGTAAGAAGCCTTCAATTAGACATCTTCATGTTTTTGGTTGTGAAGCTTATGCACATGTTCCAAAGGAGAAAAGATCTAAGTTGGAAAACAAAGCCGTTAAACGTATTTTCATCGGATATAGTGCTGGTGTGAAAGGATACAAGCTTTGGGATCCTATGACTAGTAAGGTGTTGTATAGTAGAAATGTTATTTTCAGAGAGCTAACATCTTCTCCTATTGTGCTACAACTAGATGAAAAAGAAAAGGAAAAAGATGTTGTTCAGTTGCCTCCTACCCCTGAGAAGACTGAATAGAGAGACCATGTTGGGTCTAATGATGAGGAGAGCTATAGCAGCTCTGATAGTTCAGAAGAAGAGGAAGAACAACCTCAACCTCAGCCCTTGAGGAGATCCATGAGAGAAAGAAAGCAACCAGAAAGGTTTGGTAATTCTCTGTTAGATTCTAGTTATGCCTTTGCTTTGATTACTAACACTGATGAGCCTAGATCTGTGAAAGAGGCTTTGGGCATGGAAGATGCAAGTTCCTAGATTAAGGCTATGGATGATGAGATGGCTTCATTGGAGAAAAAAAAAACTTGGGACCTTGTACCTTTTGCTAAAGGGAGAAAATCTAGTGGCTATAAATGGGTGTTCAAGAAGAAATTCTATGTAGATGGCAGTGTTGAAAGGTATAAAGCTAGATTGGTTGCAAAGGGGTATTCACAGGTAGAGGGAATAGATTATGGTGAAATATTCTCTCCTATTGCAAAGTTGACATCCATTAGATTTTTGTTATCTCTTGCTACATCATATGATTTAGAGATAGAATAGATGGATATGAAGATAGCTTTCCTTCATAGTGATTTGGAGGAAGAGATTTATATGTCACAACCTGAGCACTACATTGTTAAAGGTAAAGAATCCTTAGTTTGCAAATTAAAGAAATCTCTATATGGTTTGAAGCAATCTCCTAGGATGTGGTACCTTAAGTTTGATGCCTTTATGTTGTCAATTGGATTTGTAAGATCAAAATCAGATCATTGTGTTTATTTTAGAGTTGAAAATGATTGCCTTCTTATTATTGCATTATATGTTGATGATATGTTGCTATTTGGGAAGGGTAAGGGTATCATTTCTGATTTTAAATCTTAGTTGTCAGCACAGTTTGAGATGAAAGATCTTAGGGCAGCTAGGTACATCTTGGGTATGGAAATCAGTAGAGACAGGTCTAACAGAAAACTTTGGTTGAGTCAGAGTAAGTATGTGAAGTCTGTGTTGGACAGGTTCAACATGGCAGATTATAGACCACTATGTGTTCCTATTTCTATGGGAACAAAGTTATCTGTAGATGATTGTCCAAAATCTCCTAGTGAGGTGGAGGACATGAGTAGAGTACCTTATGCTAGTGTAGTTGGCAGTCTTATGTATGCTATGGTCTGTACTAGACCAGAAATTGCCCAAGTAGTGGGAGTCCTGAGTTAGTTTATGGCTAATCCTGGACAGGTACATTGGGATGCAGTTAACCGAGTATTCAGATATTTGAGGGGTACATCAGATTACTCCATATGTTATCATGGTAACTCTTCTAAATCTTTGCATTCAATTTGTATTCGTGGGTTTGTGGATTCAGATTGGGCAGGTGATATTGATAGCAAGAGATCCACCAGTGCTTATGTGTTCACTATGTTTGGTGGTGCCATTAGTTGGATGAGTAAGCGACAACCTGTGGTTGCTTTGTCCACTACAGAAGTTGAGTACATGGCAGCTACTCATGCTTGTAAAGAAGCCATTTGGCTTAGAAGATTGTGTTCTGATGTTGGTTTTGATGCAGAACAGATTACTATTTGGTGTGACAGTCAGAGCACTATTTGCCTTGCAAAGAATCCAACTTTCCATGCCAGAACGAAGCACATTGATGTGTAGTTTCACTTTGTGAGAGATATGGTGGAAGATGGAAAGGTAAATTTGGAGAAGGTAGATACTATGAAGAATGTTGCAGATGCATTAACGAAACTAGTGGGCACTGAGAAGTTCAGATGGTGTTCAGAGTCTATGGGCCTTTTGGCCTATAGCGGTTAAAGTTCCTATTATGTTCCTGTTGCTCTTACAGGGTGTTTGACAAGTGGGAGAATGTTAGGAATAAGGTGTCTCAACCTTGGATAATTCTTATTCTTATTATTTGTTTTGTGAATGTATTTTTTGCAAATAATGTAATTAAGTGTGAGTGTACATGTCTAGTTGTCATGTTGATGTGTCACTCCACTTGATGTGTTAGCATCTTGTGCGTAAGGAGATCATGACTGAAACGGTCATGACAGATTCCTATGATGCGTAAGAACTATTTAAGGAATGTGCTATGACAGGTGTAAGAGCATCTTGTGACTTGGGCCTATTTGGGTGCCCAAGAAGAAGTGGTTGGTGTGTGTAAGAGAATATGCCAAAAATAAGTTGGTATGACAGATTCTCTTACACTTCTCTTGTGACCGTTATTTTTGGCGGATTCTATGACAAGCTATCATAGTCTATTCTAGGGATGGATGCCTATTCTTGGGATTGCATGTAACAACTATGTACATGTGGCTTTGTGCATGGGTCTTGGTGGTTGTGCCCATTTTCTGGTCCAGAGGAGTCTATATATATGATGCTGCTCCTATGGGAGAGATATAACAAAAATTTAAGTCTTGTTGGCTTTGTCTCTCATTTCCTGAAAGAACTTGCATTGCAAGTGTATTGTAATCTTTGTGTTGAAGATAATACATTGTGCAGGTTTTGGAGTGCTAGGATTTTTTACCAAAAGGTTTTCCCCAGGTATATCATTGTGTCATTCTCTATTTTTCTATATGAATTGTATGTGGTTGCAATATCTTTGTTAAAGTAGTTAAGGAATCTAAAATTGTAAAGATTTATAAGAATTTGCACAATACTCTCCTATAGAGATTAGTGTAGGAAGTTGTTTCCACACCTGAGTTTCCTTACACTTACTTTCATTTATCTTAAAGAGGTTGTTCTTTCTATGGCTAATGACAAGGCTCCTGGATGTGATGTTTTCCCTTGTGAATTTTACAAGGCCTTATAGGATGACATTAGCCTCCATCTCCACAATGTTTATTTGGAAGCCTTTGACTCTAGTTCCTTAGAGGATATTATCAATAAGGGAAACATAAATTTCATCTTGAGGCAAGATACCCAAAGGATATCTACAATTGGAGACATATCACTCTACTTAATGTCTCTTACAAAATCATAGCCAAGGATCTTGCCTTAAAAATTTACCACAACCTACCTTTGATTGTTTGAATTGAACAAACTAATTTCATCAAGTCTAGGTTTATTCTTCACAACATTATTATTGTTTGGGAAGGCATATAATGGGCCCAGAGGTTAAAATAGAAAGCCATCTTCCTCAAAATTGATTTTTTTAAAGCCTATGATCGGATTGAGTGGCCTCTATTTTGGCTATGCTTCAAGCTCTTGGGTTTGGTCTCAAATTCATACAATCTATTCAAATGTTATTTGGGGATGCCTATGCTTGTATCACTATCAATGGATAGCAGCCTAAAACCTTTAGTCTCTATAGATCCATCTACCAAGGTTTCCCTTTGGTTCCTTCTTTGTATGTCCTGGTTGCGAAAGGGTTTGGTTATTTGCTTCCTATTCCTATTCCACTAGTCTCATCAGAGGAATTTCTCTTCCTGAGTCACCTACTCAACTTTTGAATGTCCATTTCATAGATGATTCTTTTCTCACTCTCATCGAGAATGAAGCTAATGGGAAGGAAACTCTTCAATGCCTTGATACTTTTTGTTTAACTTTTGGATCTATTATCTAATGGCATAAGACTCAATGTTATAGACAATCCACTCTTTCGGCTCCTCCCTAGATGGCTAAGTTTGGCTAGAAATGGATCTAACATGGAGAGATTTTTAGATTTCTAGGCATTCCCTTTGCCTTCCAAGCTTCACCTATGGAGCTATGGAATGTTGATCTAGCTAGAATTGAGAAGTTGGATTACTGGATCATCAAGCCCCTTTCCCTAGTTGGTAAGTTCTAGATTTTCTCCAAAGTGCTTTCTCCTAATCATGTTTACTATTCCTCTTGTTGGGTGCCTTCTAAAGATTCTTATATGAAGCTAGAAAAGATGTTGTGTGACTTTCTATGGGCCTCTAGAGCTGATTCTCATGGCTTCCATAGGGTTTCCTGGGAGTATTGATGCCTCCCCAATGATTATGGTGGGATTTGTCTTGTGTTTACCTAGAAACAAGGTATTTCTCTATGTGCTAAATAGTTTCTCATAGCTTTGTCTGGTATTGAAGCTTGGAAGGTTTTATTGAGTCATTGCATCTCTTTAGGCTTCCCGATTCACAAACCGGCTTGGAAGGGGATTGGTTTTCAAACCCTTCTTATTATATTGGAGCCAGTTTAGATCCAGGGCACCTTTTTTTTTAAAGCATCTGGAGATCTTGGGAGGCTATTAAACTTTCAGTGTGGTAGGATGGAAATGGGCTCCGTGATGGCCTCTCTTTTAACCAACATAATATCTAATGGTCACCTCTTTTTCATCAATGAGGTATCCCTATGGAAAATATTTAGGGTTTGCATGCTCTACATTTTCACAAACATGGCATTCGATCCCCCAAGGTCTTTTTTCTAGAGCCACTATGGGTCTCCACGCTTGGAATGACCTCCAAGTGTAGTTCAGACTTTATCACCCAGATTAGCAGACTTTTGATCTTTTGGTCTCAACCATACTTACTCAATTACTGCATAAGCTTGGCATTTCTTTGGTCAAGCCCTGGTGGAAAGATTGGAAGTGGTATCCTTGGAATCCTCTCACTAATTACAAGTCCATCATGGGTTATGTTTGGTTGGTGCCCCATCTACCAATGGTTGACACTTTGAATCACAGATGGAACTTTTCTTCTTTCTAGAAGACTTGGCAGTTATGTTTCCTTACTATTTCATCTACTATTACAAAGCCAAAAAATGTGCACTTTTCCTAGTGTGTACTCTTTCAAGGCCTTCCCCTCAGTGCCAGGCTCTGACATTTAGGAATCCTTGATCCTAGATTCCCTTTTTGTTGTCTCCTAGAGACTTTCATGCATCTTTTTTGGTTTTTTTGCCGAGCTTAACATTAATGGAGCTGAATTCATGATTTTTTAAGCCTTTTGAACCATTTCCCTTTTCTTGGCACATGATTTTGCTGGGTGACTCACCCATAATTCCTTCCAAATTTTCTCATATTTGGCATGCTTTCAGGATGGAAATTCTTTTCACTATTTGGAAGGATAGGAATATTCTTTTCACTCACAGCTATTTGGATATCAATGTTTCTATGTACACTAAATCTTGTATTTGTAATAATGTAATGATGCAAATGTAAGTACAGGATGATAAAGTGGCTCTTGAAGTGGCCCACTTGAAGGAGTTGTTACAACATTGGGGCAATGCCCCATGTATGGTTTCCAGAGTGCAGTTGGAATCATTTTTTGTTGATCACACTCTACCCCATGGTCGTCACCATGGTTGGAGCTCTTTTGCTCGGTGCTCCCACACCCCTAGGTCTCAAGACCCTCACCACTCTTCCAATGATAGATCCAATTGGTGGTGATGCTCGAATTCCCCTCCTCACTAGATTTTTTTCAATGGTTGGCCTATTGTTCCTATTCCCTCTATAGTTTCTACTGGCTAGCCTTCGACCAATGTTTTTGATAAAGTTCCTTGTCTGGCTCTTGCTATATATCCCAAGTGGGGTGGAGGTGAAATTGAAGAAAAAGAATATGATGATGCCTAACCTATTCCTGACTTGCTTCTAGGCCCCAATGTGTTGGGAAACCCTAAAGAAAAGCATCATCCTCCCTCAACTATGACTTTTCTTGCTTTCAGAGGGCTTATATAGTACTTTTTATGAATAGTTGATGTATCTGATTATAGCCATGTGACTCTTGTAGGGTGATCTTGTATTCCCCAACCCCTTTTTTTTGGATAGTGTACTTATACTTTTTAATTAATAGAAAGGCCTCTATTCATGAAAAAATCATAAAACACAACTCATAACACCATGCTTTTTGGTCTCGCAGAAATTTTTGGTTAGAGGAAAAACCTATGGTGGGGATGACACCCACAATACTTCACTATTGTAGTATAAAGTTTGCTCAGTTAGAGATACAAAATTACCTATTTCTGATAGATTACTCTGTTAAGATTATTTACCCTTCTAAGAGTATAAAGACTTATTCAGTCTACCTTTCTAAAGGATTCTAATCTAGGAGATGTACCCTATTAAAGGATTTACAATTTAAGACATATTAGGGCCTACCCGATTAATATATTTTACAATCTTGATTACAAAATAAATTAGTAGACAAACTATTTGTAATGCTTCATCAACATATACTTGTCAGACTCAATATGCTCAATATCAATTTACCTCATTTTTTATTCCACTCACAATTAAACTTTTGTACTCGGTAGCTTAAACTCTAAATCACATTCACAATTATGTTCTAACTTTTATTTTACTCTATAGGTTCTATGTTCATCACCTTCACACTTATCTCTAAGTGATCATCACCCACTCTCTATAATTTCTCTTCTCACTCTCTCTCTGATCTTCATATACTAATCTTTTTATACTCAATCTAGAAGCGGTGAAAATGTTCTAGAATCTTCTCCTTAAATGGTGCTACCAATGGTTACATCCATAATGCATATAATACACTTAATTTTCATTGGTGGATCTTACCTTGTAATCATGTACAATCATCATGTTTAAATCTCCAACATATTACCAAACAATCTCCTTGAGATCTGTAAAAAAATTTATGCTGATTGTCTAGATTCAATGTATATGTTATATTGGCCTGTGTTACTCGATAACAAATTTTGTTCTTACTTGGTAACATGTATACTCTCATATTGGTAACTATTGTAACTTAATAACTACTCAGTGTTTCCCTTTCCTTGCTTGGTGCTTGTTCCTTATTCCCTTTACCAAAATTGTCTTTTCCTTTACCAAATAACTTATTTTCTTTATCGAATGACTTTGACAATCAATATGACTTTAACACAACTAATGAAAATAAAATAAAAAATTTAGGAGTATCAATCTCCCTCTTTGGCATTAGTTAGGTGTCTTTGTTAAAAACTTCAAAGTCATCAAAATTTTGTGTCCTTAAGAAAAACTTGACAATGTATACACTTCTTGGTATAACTCCTTATATTTCCATAAATTCATAACTCAATACTCAATACTCATTACTCCCCCTATATTAATACTCCCTATTGTGTGCTAAAATGTTGACACACTTTTATGAGTCATTATATCCAAGATTTTTCAAGAATGAGGTCTCAAATGGTGACTCATAGCTCTCTATTCATGGAGTACAAGGGTTTATAATGGAGGCCCTAAGCTTAGACCTAGTTTGTGCCCATGCAAGTACACCATAAAATTAAAGATTCGAAGAGGAAAAGAAAGAATGCTAGTCTCCATGATCATCAAGTATGCATGCAAATGAAAATGAAAGCTATTCTATATGATAGCAATGCATGAAAGAAAACTAATCTATGAAAGGAAATGCTTATGCAAGATTATTCTATGAAAGGAAATATGAATCTAATCTAACATGCAAGTGCAAGATTAATCTAAATGGATTGCCATGGAGGCATGAGAGAAGAAGACAAGAAAAAAGAAGTTGCAATATTCAATCTCAAGTGCTCCAACTCTCCTCCAAAATCACTCTCCAAACCAACATAACAATAACATAAAATATGGATCTTTAAAATCTCCATGCATCAAAATGAGAAGAAGAGAGCTCCTTATAAAGGATTTAGCAATGAATGGACGGTCAAGATTAAGAGCCAAAAAGAAATGAGAAATGGTGGAGATTAAATCTTGGTTAATCCATGTGCTCAAGATTCTCAAGAGGCAAAATTAATGGACACGGTTAATAGGCAAAAAGATGTGTGGAAGAGATTAAGAGGCAAAAAGAGATTCCACTCATCTTGGAAAGTGTGCATTCAATGTCTAGACAAAAAGTCTTTTTCTTTTTCTTTTTATTTTATTATTTATTTATTATTTTTAGCAAAGTGGTTTCCATTATTTAATTAAAAGATTTTTTATTTATTTAAAAGAGATTTTTTCTTTTAATTAAATGTGGCTTAGGATAAAGTGACTTTATTATTTAATTAAAAGATTTTTTTATTTAATTAAAAGGGAGCATGTTCTCTTAATTAAATAAAACTTAGGATAAAATGAACAAACCTTAGGAAATATTGAAATATTTGAATTAATTACAATTTGATCAAAGAAATTGATTTACATTGAAATCATTACAAAGCATTGATTCAGGAAATGATAAATTGATGAATGGGGGCCCAAAGTCTAGGCGGCCATTTTAGGGTGCATACATTTTCCCCTCTTTGAATAATGCATGATCTTCATGGGAACACATGTAGTCAAAGAATGAAGTTGAAATGTGAGATTGATTTGGGATCACAAAACAACCCAAACGTGTGATCGACAAATGGGAACACATCTGGACAAAGATAAGCTGATTGAAAAAGATAAGGCCAACACCCCTCTAAATAGGTAATTGTCAAGTCTCAAGCAAGGTTGCCCCAAATGAAGCAATTGATAGGATTGATAAAGCTGAATCAAGGATTAAAGTTTGACAGGTACTACCCCCATGTGATTGAAATTGAAATGAGAGAAAGGAGAAACATCAAATTGATAAATTTGATCAAATCAAACTAAAAATAAGGTTCATGATGTAAGATGAAAGATATAAGGATCACAGAACCAAGGTAGATCATCAAGCATGAAATATTATGCCCCAAGGTTGAATTAGAAGAAAAAAAGTGGGGTGAAAGCAAATGGAAGATAGAAGTTTAGAAGAGGTGGAAATAAATGGAGAGAAGAAAGAGAATTTGTCTCAAGAAAGAGGATGCCTCAAAATGAATCAACTATTTAAGATAGGAAATTTCAATTGAGATCACGAAAGAAGATAAGGAAATGAAGATCAAAACATGACCACAGTTGATTAAAAGTTTTTTTAAAAAGATGAAGGAAAACCCTCTCAAACTCTTAATGCAGCCTAAAAATGAAAATTAACATGAAGTCTAACAATGAAAGCTACATGAAAATGCAAAGGTGTACTTGCAATAGAGAAATTGTAACATAGGATTTTGTGTTCATCATTCATTAGAGAATGTTAAGGAACTTATTTTCATCATTGGGCCATTATTAATGGACATCGGAAAATCACACAAGCATCACTAGTCACAAGTGCAACTATGAAGATATGAATGTGATTTATATCGGATTGGAATGTGGAAATATTCAAACATAAGCATAAAAGACATAAAGGACAAGATGACTTTGATGTTAGCTTACCCAATTTAATGTAGGAAAACCATGCTTGCATCAAGGCACATATGTCGGGATGACCATAAGAATGGTTGTGCAAAAATAGTCAAGGATGATGCCTCAAATCTCCTAAGTGTTTCAAGGGGACAACAAGAGACACTCCAGAGTTTCAACACCACACCCACAAGCAGAAATTAAATAAAAACATGCCCCATGCCCCAAGTCCTCTAGCTATGTATCCCAGAGAGACTTATTAGACAAGGACACTCAATAGAAATCAATAACAATCAACACACAGAAAAGATCATGACATAGCTCAATCATTAAGTGTTGTGTTTAAAAATTTAAGCGTGTTAGTTGATACTGAGTTTCAAGGATAAGGCTTGAATGCTTGCAAGGAGGTAAGATCACATGAAAAAACTAGGTAAGCCCAAGTCGATAAGTGTTGAAAAATACTTGATGTCAGGGGTTGTGTTGAAAAACACAGTTGGGTCGGTCTTTAAAAACACTAGGTGTGAGGTGTCCTGAAGACTAACACATCCAAGAGACCAAAGCTAACATAGTTATGCCCCCTAGACAAAGACAAACACCAATTCCAAACCAAGGTAATAAGGACAAGGCATGATCAAGAAAGGCTAAGTGTTGAGGACGTGTGCTGAGAAGAAAGGGTGCAAAGGCCTCAAGTAGCTCCCATTTCTAGGTTTTCACCACTTGGATTTTTTTGCAATTTTTTTTTGAATTTTTGAATTTTTTGAATTTTTTTGTATTTTTGGAATATATTTTTTTTTTGAGATACATCAAAGAGCCTATTGCTAGGTTTTCACTTAGATGATCATTTTTTTAGGACATTTTCATATTTTTAGAATTTTTGACAATATACCATGTTTTTGGATTTTTTCAGAATCAATAAGTATGTACAAAGGATGCCCCCAGACAGAATGGGCATCATGGATAGAACTTCTTCAGGTGCAAGACATTGATAGGATCATCGAGTTTCTCTCCCTCTTTAGTAGATAATAAATAGGCATCTATCCCAAAATTTGATGTAATGATGTAAGGTCCAAGCCAATTAGGTTCAAATTTTCCCTTTTGATCTCTATGATGTTGATTCTTAGGATTTTCACACAAGTCAAGATCTCCCACTTGGAATTCTCTATGGCAAACCTTTTTGCTGAAGGCTTTGGACATGCGCTTTTGATAAACCCTCATATGGTCAAATGATGCTTGATGTTTCTCATCTAGAAGTTCTAACTCTTTAAGTCTCATGACACGGTAGTCTTCATTTGTAACTAGACCTTTGAGGGAAATTCTAAGTGAAGGAATCTCAACCTCTAAAGGTAACACTGCTTCAGCACCATATGTAAGGGAAAAAGGAGTAGCCCTAGTAGGAGTATGAATACTTGTTCTATAAGCCCACTATTAGAAATTTGGCTAAGTTGATTGCATAGATGTTTTCATTATGGAAACATATGATCCACATGAAGATCGCACAAGTCAGAGAGCAAGTATGACAGAGTGCATTGCATATTTGTCTAAGTGTGAGACAATAGTTTTACCAGTGTACCCGAACACAGTTTTTCTTTGTGACATTGACTGGAGTGAGTCCAGTGCTTACACACTTGAACATAGACTCTATGGTGACTAATGATGACCCATATTAGAGCGTAAGTTAGTATGGAATGTACGAAAGAAGTTATGATAGTTTTACCGAAGACATTGTGAAGCCGATAGGACAGTATATGAAGGCAGAATTGGTAAAGAGTTAAGGAATTATTTTTTTTATCAAAATAATGTCTTAACAATATAAAGGGATGACATCTTAGATTTTTACTCTTTTTTAAAGCTATTGGTATATATGTACATGTAATTGTAATTGTAAAGTGTAGTAAAAAATAGTTGTAATTAAAAAAGCAGCAAGCAATTGTAATATCATGATGTGAAGTATATGAAGCATATGCAATAGTGATAGTGAAAGATTAGCGAAGAGATATTGATGCAAGTAGTATAAGGTTATGTACCTTGACCTATTTTGTAAACAATTTATATTGTATATTACTTGTTTGGAAAGTGGGCTCAGCTGGTAATCACATTTTGAACTACCAACTCCTAACAGGGTTGAGGCTTCTAACAAGGCCTATAGTCCCTTAATTAGGACTAATACACTATCTATTTGTAATAAATTCTGAACAAGGTCAACATCCTTAATAGGATACTTTTGATTAGTGGATATTTTTGGGTACCATCCCCACCGGGGTTTTCCCTTGGCCAGGGTTTCCTCAAGAACAAATCATGTGTTATGAGTTCTTTAGTTTTATTGCTATGCATGTTGTTTAGCTTCGTATGTTATGCATGTATAAAGATAATCTGTTATATCCATAATTGGGAAAAAGATAAAGTTTGTAGAATACTGATTCACCCCTCCTCTCATTATTCCCTATTTCAAACAATTGGTATCAGAGCTTAGTTACTCGGAAAAGAATCATTCAAGGAAAGCCTAGCAGCTTGAGTAAGATCTCTATGGATATGGATCAACTACAAAAGAATCTTGAAGAAGCTCTTGAATAGATTGATATGCTTACTGATGAAAGAGACACTCTGAAAGGAAAATATGATGATGCAAAGAACCTCATTCAGAAATTGAAAAACAAATTAGAAGATCTGAGATTTGAAATGAAATCTGAATTTCTTATTGAAGATTGTGATGACAATTTGGAAAAAGAAAATGAGATCCTTAAGCATGAATTGAATATAGCAAATCTGAAGCTTAGTTTGAAAGATGGAAATGGAAAGAATGAAGCAAATCTGAAATCTAAGAATGAAAGTCTAAAAATTGAAAATGAAGGACTAAAATCTAAACTTGGAAATGTAACATCTAAACTTGAGAAAGTCAATTTGCAGTATGTTGAACTTGAGAAATACAACAAGATTGTGAAAGGCGAACTGACTCAATCCAAGCAACAACTTGAAAGGCTATATTCAACTAGTGAGAAGATTGATAGACAAGTATCTTTTCAGAAACCATTCTATGATAAGACTGGTCTTGGATTCAACACTCTTAAAGCAAATGATGAAAGCAAGGAACCAGATCTGAAAGTATTTGAAAGCTTAGATGAGAAGAAGTTTGATGAGATCAACAAATCTGAAGATATACCTAAAGAAGAAGAATCACCGAAGCAAGATGAATCATCAAAAGGTATGCAAAGATAATTCAAAGGTAGATATTTTGCTTATAATACTATTGGTCATATGAAGAAAGATTGCATAGGTAAGAAATTTAAACCTCTTAATGGTTACTGTTATAACTGTCATGGATTTGGACATAGAGCTATTGAATGTAGGAAACCTAAATTTATTGAGAATAATAATAATAGTAGAATGTTTAAGAATACTAACAATGCAGTTAAGAAACCTACTGAAGATATGAACAGAAGAAATGGAGTAATATGTTTTAGATGCAACAAGGTTGGACACATTGCTAGAAATTGCAGATCATAGATTAATCCACCTAGACCAAGATATGGAAGCAATGGAATTGTTTGTTAGATATGCAACAAGATTGGACACATAGCAAGGTTTTGCAGAATGAACAATGGAGTTTTTCATCCTAACCCTAACCCTATAAATCATGAAAGAAGAAATGAAGATGTAGGTAACAGACAGAAAGGTTGTTGTAGCAATATAGATGAAGTGAAGTTTGTTAAAAGCACAGATCAAGGAGACATATTCAAAATTGAAGGCAATCAAAAAGGTGAAGTATCAAGTGGTAAGAATGAATCCTTACCTGGCCTATCTCAAAGTACTTAATTTATGATAATTATAGTAGATTAGGAACTTAGATTAGTGTAGAAGTATATTTATGATGAATTAAGTATTGCAAAGTTAATGGAAGGTAGTTTATGATATTATGATGCTATGGTTAAGAGCGCAAAGAAAAATATTATGTTTTGCGAGATCACAAGAAGTTTTAAGTTTTACAGGATAGTAGAAACAACTTTTTGGAAAGAAGCGGCAAAAGAATTGAATGCGATGTCAAAACTAAGTGAGATTGAATTAATAAAAGGTTATGACCAATGTTATTTGATCAGCAAAGTGAACACAAGTGTTAAGGAGATCAGAAAGCAGTGATTGGAAGTTTTTTGCAACAATTTGTTGAAGGATTTGAGCGTCGAATCTACGCAAGCCCTAAATTCATGAAATCGAGGTATTTTACTTGACAAATCTATGAATTGGTAAAAGGAATTTGAAGTAATCATGGATGTATCTTTAATTCACAATATCAGAGATAAAAATAGACCTAGAATGAAGAGGGAACTAGTTGAACCTCTGGAAGAAGACCCTAAGTTATCTTTATCATCCGTACCAGATAGAGTTTTGCATTTAGAGAATGTAAGAACTTATCTTGGATGCAAGTTAGAAACCATCAGTGAGAGTGATTTTACAAGTGAGTATGAGAAGATTTACAACTAGGACATGTCATTGAAACAAGGTTATGAATTTTTGAAAGACAATGAGATTGTTAAGTATGCATTGCAGTATGAGTTTGATAATGAAGAATGCACTAAGGTAATCCTTAGCAGAATTCATAATGGGAAGTTTTGGCTAGAAGATAGATTAATAGACATTACAGCTGATTTGATTCATGAAGTCACCGGACTGTCTAAATCTAGAGCTATTCCTTTAAATGAGAAGAACATGAGAAAGATAGTCATTGATAACACTAATTCATCCTATAATGGTAGAGGAATTGTAATTAGTAAGATCCAACAACCTGATGTTAGATACCCATGCAAGATCCTAACAACCAAGTTTTGTGCAAATTCAAGAGAGGATGACATGGTAGTTGGAATCATACACATAGCTTATTAGATGTGTGTTGACAAAGTCCCAGTTGATATGTGTGAAATTCTGAGAATTCAACTATTTGAGAACTTGGAGAAGATTAAGAAGACAAAGTATGCACAATTTAGATTTTCATCTTTGATCACTTACATGTTTTTTCATCTTTTGAGGAGATTTCCTTACACCATAGGAAATGATTGGAATGATGGAAAAAATTCAATGGAAAGGGTTAATGTGGTATACAGAAAGCATGTTATTGATAGTGTTGATGAGAGTACAGTACTAGTTATTAAGACATTTCAAAATATTGTGTCTAGCAGATCAAGGATTCTATAGTCTCTTGTGGAGAAATACAAGAATGAAATATGTTTTATGGTTGACACTGACTTTACATACATTGAAGTAGTTGAACCTAGAATTGAGTTCATAGAACCTCTTGGCTATGAAATATCTGAAATGGAGACAAAAGAATATGTGAACAAGCTACTTAAATGCAAGGTTGACACCCACAGTAACAGATTTGGAACTTTTGAAGAAAACTTCAACTCCGTAAAGGCTATACTTGAGGAGAAACAGTCTAAGAAAAGAGTTGAGAGCACTAGTAAGGAAATATTGAAGGATATAGGATTGACAGAGAGAGAATTCTTAGTGGAAAAGTAGATAGCAGCAGCAATCAAAGATATTGGATAGAAAGAGATTTTATCTACACCTCCCTTATCATCTAGTGCAGCACCAATCAACGTGAAAGTAGAGGAAGGTGAGAATGAACAAGTAGCAAGCAATCCTACTAGATCTACTTCCTCCACACTGAGCAAGAGAGTGAAAGAAATAGCTACTGGACCTAGTAAGAGGTAGAAAAATTTGGTGCCACCAGTATCTAGGAAAATTGTAGAAATTAAAGATGATGACACTACTATGAAGAAGAAAGCATGGAAACCTAGAGTTGAGAGAGTGAATGAAGAAATTATAAAAGATGGATATTTCACTAAAATGAATAAGTACTATGACCTTTATGACTATTCTAATAAATTGAATCTTGAGAATGTAGTGGTCAAGCATTTGATTCTGGCTAATAAGAGTTTTGACTCTATTTAGGGAAAGATACCTGATGACTTATTGCAGAAACTTGCTAACAGGAAAATGAGAGCACAAGAAGAAGACAAATCTATCAGAGATAATATTGTGAAGAAACTATGTGATTTAACAAATGATGATCATCTTAAACAAATTTTGAAGCCCCTTAGCACCCATTTAAGGACAAAAATGAGAACCATTCAGATTATGGCAGGACAATATGAACAAGTGAATGCAGAGACTGAACAAGCAATAGTTAAAGTTATGGTAGAAATTGTTGGAGAGACATCAATTGTAGCAAAGCAAGTAGTAGAAGTAGAACAAGAGGATATTCCCTCTCCACTAGCTATTAAAATTGAATAAGAATCTATGAATGTTGAAGGTACATGGATAACCTTGGATACTGATGATAATGTATTCAAGAATCTAGAGAACATTGTTGACAATTCGACTCTTGATGAACCAGATAGAACTACAGAAGCAGAGTAGACCCAATTTACTATTGAAGAACCCAAAGTATCAGAAGTACAAGCATATGTACCCTTTGTAGAAGAAATAAGTCTTACTCCTAAGACTAGATAGAAGAAACAAACTGGATCTTTGTTTGAGGATTTGGGAAAAGAAGTGGATGATGATGATCAAATGGAATTGATCACATCTTTGAACAAAATCATTGGGAAGAATAAGAAAGTTAAAAGTCTAGATGGATGTCTAAAGGACCTAATTGAAAAGCTACAAAGTATTATGACCACATAGATTATAGAAGCAGGCCCTATGGAGAAGGCAAAGAAAGTGATGAGCACTTTTGATGATGAGTTCACTAACCTAGCTGATATTGCAAAAGTGAAAGCATAGGTAGACTATGAAGCTAGAATGTTATTGAATATCAGTCAGTACATTAGCAATGATATCAATACTCTTGATATCTATATCAAATATTTGAGGAAACATTTGGAGATAGGAAAATCTTTGTACATACAGTGTAAAAAATTAGAAACTTTGACAGTTGAGGAAGATCAGAAGATAAAATTGAAGGAAGCTGGGATTTTGAATGAAACAAACCTTCTATCTAACCCTAATGTGAAGGTCAGTAATGTTGAAAAGAAAGTTAGGAAATTTTTAGCACATGCAAAAATTTTCATGGCCATGACCTTCTTTTTTTTTTTTTTTCCTAGTCTCTGTAATTTTTCCTAGCTTCCTGGTCCTTAAACCCTTGGAGTTCATAAACTAGTTGTTGAATTTTAAATATTCAAATGTGCCCTGGCCCTATTCTAATTTCAAGTTGCTTTATCCGGTCACTTAAGAATTTAATCCGCATGTGCCCTTTTAGCCTCTTACTTTATTCTTTGCACGGTTAGGTCTTTTATATGTCTGGCGATTAGGCGAATATGTATTCATGGAATCTTGTAATAGATTAGTCATGCCCCAAATGTTTCAGAAACCTGGAAAATAGAAGTGTTTCCTCTTTGGTCGCATATTCTCAAGATGTAACTCAAGGTTAAGGAATCATTCAGCGAACTGGAGAAAGCTTTTGTTCCTGTATTCTCAGGGTTTGACCATGGTTAGAGAAAGTATCTCACAAATTAGAGGTTGCCTTTGTTCGTGTATTCACTGAATCCCCTAAGGTTAATCTTGCAGTGAGATGAGTAAAAAAAGGTATTTCTTTGGGCCCTATCTGCCAGGTGTGCATTGTTAGAGCCTCATGATTGGTCCACAGGTGAATAGATCAAAGATAAAGTGGGACCTAATTTTCCAAAGGCTTAGCGGGCCCTAATGATGTCAGAGGATCAATGGCCAGTGTATCTTCTCATGCGATTTGTCAGAGCCTTGCGATCATGTGACTATCGTTAATCTTTCCTTGTCGGCCCAGATTATTTTCTTAGCATCCTTGGCGGTTGTGATAAAAGTGTCTAGCGGCCTGATAAATTTTACATGTGCTCGCTCATTCACATAAAGATTTGGTGATTCTCTAGATGGACTAGTGACTCAGCGAACAAGTGGGTCACGTAATTGCTAAATATTTTAGCAATGGTGGTAAGTATTTTGTGAACTAGCGAAAACCTGCAGTCCCCAGTTTGCCAAATAAAGTGGGGCCAGTGTTTTCAGTGACTGAGCATGAACCAAAAAATGGTATGGTGACAAGTGGCATCAGGCTAGCCCAAGTGGGGTCTAAGTTTTTAGCAGTCTGGATTAAAAGAGTTGGCGGTGTCGATAAGCATAGTCTTGTCACACATTCACGAGAAGATTTGGCAGTTCTCTAGATTTCTAATGACTTGGCAAAAAGTGGTTGCATAGTCACTAGAGTTTTAGTGAAGGGCATGATATGTCTCATGAATTGGTAGAGGTCTTTGTCACCAGTTCATTGAATATAACAAGGTGCTATTTTAAAAGAAAAGTAAGCCACGAAGGTAAAGATTGATCGGACGGTCATGACTTAAAGATAGTATAGATTCAAATGAGGACTGTCAATATGCTGATGGCACCATGAAGTGACCATTATGCTTCAATTTTGAATTTTGCAGAGGATTTTCAAGCACAGAAGTACCAGAAATTCAATTCTTGAGTGACCAGAGTGGGTGGAAGTGATTGCTAAGCATTGCGATGTGGTCCAGGCTACCATGGTAGCTACAGAGGAATGTCTTGCTGTGGGTAATAAATGAATCAGTACCCTAAAGTGTGTTGTAGGGGTCAATTTGGCTAGATTTCTTAGGGCTTGATGATGATTCAGTACTTGGACCAGTATAGGGCTATTTGACTGATGATTTTGATTGTTTGAGTTGGCATGTTGCGGCCTGATCCCGATCTTGTCTATGTTAAATTCTTGGTGGGATTAGGTGGATTTAAATTTTGATTTTGAAATGATCATTGTGCTTATATTGTAACCCTGGTATAAAGGGATTTTCGTGATCATTTCTGATTATTGGGAGTTAGATTTTAAACTTTTTTGTTGAGTCTTCTGCCCAGTCAGGATTGTAACATTTTGGCATTTGGTATTTTGTTGATGATAGAAAAAGTTGCAGGTCTAAGTTATAATTTGCAAGCTTGATTCCTCTGGTTTGATTGTTTATACTTAAGGATTCTTCATACTTAATGCAAATATATGACTCTTATCTCTCCTTTGTGTCAACTTGGATAGGTTTTGAACTTTCTAGTTCTCTACATATTGTTTTGTGTATATGTATCCATTCTTAAGTTCTAATCTAGGATTAGATGAAATGATGCTTTAGATGGGACTTAGATCTATCTGATTGTCTATGTAAGGATATCTTATAAGTAGTAAAGTGGATTTTAGGTGTGTTTATGGCTCTGAATCTCAGCTATTGTTTGGTGTGTATAGCATTCTTGTTCTAGGAAATCTTGCCCAATGGATGAGGCATTGGCCTAAATGATTATCTCATTATCAACAAATATTGATTGTTGTTTTTATGATCTCAAAAGCATAAATCAAGAACCATTCTTTAAATTTTTAGCATTTGGTTGTTTTTGGTTCTACCCTATAGCAATGAAGAGTCCATGAGTGTGTGATTAACATTTAGTACTTTCTTCCTATCCATTTATCTATTATTCAAACCTAGTTCTTGGTGTATGAAGTGTATTTTATACTAGGTTAGGTGCACCCACCTTGGTCTTGCAGAGCCAGAAGTAGAAGAGGGCAGTCTTGTCCCTATAGTTGGACCAGTTACCCTAAGACTTCATTACATTTTGGAGCTAACCATTCCTAAAATCCATCTAAGGGTATATTGGTAGCCCGTTAGAGCATAAGCATCATTTTGGACACCAACGAGATGGTGAATCTATTGGGGAAGAACATGAAGAAAGCCTATTAAGGTGCTTTAGTTGTAGTTACATTGAAGTAGTCAAAATCTTTTGACCAGATTGATTTACCCATCTGAGTCACCGACAAGATGGTGACTTTGCTGGGGACCTGTTATACATGTTCATATTAACCAGTAGGTCATCATTGGAAGATAGGGTTATCCTTGTCCCTTGTCCCTTTAACTCATTTGAGATTTTTTGAAGTCAAGAAATCATCATATAATATTCCTAATACACTTGGGTGGCGACTAAAAAATCTTTGTAGCAGTACTGGTTAGTGATTAATTTTGCAAGATGAGTTATAGAGCTACTAGGTCCTAGAGAAAGCAGCATCCTGAAGACATAATGGAAGAAGGTATTCCAAGCACTTCAAGGCCTAGCCATACAAGGGGAGGAAAGAAAAGAAGAGGTGTTTCTTAGACTTGGAGAAACAAGAGAGATATTAGACAAGAAACCCAAGCCAAGCCTAGTCAAGAAGAAAATAATTTAGAATATGAAGAGGCTGATGACTTGGGACTAAACCAGTATGAGGACGAAACTCAAATGGGAGATGATGAGTCTTAGACCACACTCCCTAAATCAAAAGAGATCTTTGAGGAGGTCTATGAACTAGAAAGAAGAGTTCAAGAACAGCTTGCCATTAGGCAGCAAAGAGAAAAGGACAAAGAAGAAAAAGTAAGACAAGCCATGATAAGGACTGATTAGCTAAAGAGGCAGTTACTGGATTTGGAGGCAATTAATTTTGTCCCAGAGCCTGAAAGAGTAGATGAATAGCCTATTATTCAAAGAATATGTGAAGAAACTAGACCAAGAGATAAAGGCAAACAAAAGGCTGTTGGGATTCAAATCAATGAACAAGCTATTGTGGATAGGACATCAGATCCAGGACTGAGATTAGATTTAGATTTGGAGATAGCTAGAAGGAAGAAAGAGATATTGGATAAAGAACTAGAGAAAGATGAGTTGGAGGCTTCTGCTGTAGAAATTAGAAAAAAGATATATTTTCTCAGGCATGCTTCGGGACCTTCACATGTTGCTGCTTCCTTCTTAGGGCAAGGTGGAAATCATGGTAATAATGCAACACAAGCAAATGGTGTACCAGGTGCTGCTAGAGTCCCTGATGGTTCAAAAACATGAACATCTACATCTCAAGGCATGGATCCACCACATGGAGCTCCTATTCATGAAAGGTACAAACAACTTACCTTCTTTGGTATTCCTGGTTATCCTAATGTAATCCCTGATGAAATTAGAAAGAAGCTTCCTAAATTTACTAGAAATAATGTCATCACATGTGAAGAACACTTAAAAAATTTCATAGATGTAATAAATGATTACAATATAGAACCTGATGATGTTATAATGAAGCTATTTGTATAATCCCTGATTGAGGATGCTAGGGATTGGTTTAGAGGGTTACCCTATTCTAGTATAGGGTCATGGAATGAATTCAAAAATTATTTTAAGGAACATTATGGTGATAAGACTAATGAGGGTTTTATCCTAAATGAATTCAATAACATAAAGAAGAATCAGAATGAAGAGGTCCTTGAATTTAATATAAGATTCCAAAAGGCTATGCATAGGCTTTTGTAGGTTATTAGATTAGATGACAGGGTATGTCTTGTGACATACTTGAATGCCTTTGATGCAAAAATGGGATACCTCTTGAGGGACAAGAACCCTAGAAGTCTTAGGGAAGCTTACAAATTGGCCATCAATATAGAGAGCAATAGAAGAATATCAAGAAAGATAGGAAGAAGAGATGATTGCAGGCCTCAGATGCAGAATAAGAAAGAAATGGGAAGGTCTACTGACTCTAAACCCAAAGAGGATGACAATCTAAAACAAATCTTGAAGGCTTTGGAGGATTTAAAGCCTAGAGAAAAGGGAAACAATAGGGTTGTGACTATGGAGAGGTCAGCTCCAAACAATTTTAGTAGATAGCCAAGAATGCAAAATTACCCCTACAACACTCAGTGGAAAGATGGCAAGCCCATTTTCCCAACCAAGCAAGAAAAGCCTAATGGAAAGATCCCTGATCCTTTGCAGAGAAATTTAGTGAATTTGGCTGATGAGGTTCCATGGTGTGCTGCTTGTCAGTCTCCTCATAGTCCAGAGCATTATGTCATTGCTTTGAATTTACCTAATAATCAAGAAGGTGAGGATTAGTATGATAAGGAAGGATGTGGTATGACTTCTTCACATGCATGGGATGAGGCTGACTTTACTGATGATGAAGAAGAAGAGTTTGATGATGTTGGATGTGGTGTAGTAAGGGGTGAGGAGAGAGTTTCTTTAAGAAGACCATCAGATGAGGAAATTGCTCAAATCACTGCAAACATGGTCACTCAAGCTAGAAGCAATTACAATTTGAGAAATAGGACAGTTGGAAATGCGACTGGTAAACTGAGCAGTATGTTCATTAAGAGGACAGAAAATAGTGTACAACAACATGAAGAAAAGGGCAAGGGTGTTTGTGTTGCTGACCAAGTGAAGGTAAAAAAGAAAATTATTCCTGTTACAGCACCTAGGAACAAAGCAAAAACATCAGGTGTGGTTGTTCCTGCCTTTCAGGAGGGAGAGGAATCCTCTCTCAAGGATAAATTTGATTTCACAAAAGACAAGGTTGTCACTATTTTTGAAGAAGACATGAATTGCCAGAAGTATGTTCAAATAGATATGTCTAAGTTGCTTTCACAGATCACTATCAAGGTTCCACTTTTGGAAATGATGAGAATAGAAGAACATAAGGTCAAGGCCTTGAATTGGGTAAATAGTGTTTCTTCTGCAGGAATCCAAGAGGTGAATAGAAATGACAAACATGTGGCTTCCTTGGAAGACACACCTGACAGTAGGAGTGAAGAAATTATTTCTAAGATCCCTCAAATCTTCTTGAATACAAATATTGTAAACAATGCAGTAGGGACAGTTGATCCTTTCTTTTTGTCCCTTGAGATTGATGGTAAAATATTGAAGAATTGCATGATCGATTCTGGAGCATCAAACACTGTCATGCCTGCAGAGATCATGAAATCATTAGGACTAAAGGTTGATATGCCTCATGGGAGATGCCAAGCTATGGACTCAAGAGAAGTGCCAGTTATTGGTACCATTAAGGCTCTGCCTTATAAATTAGTTGCATTTCTTGATAAACAGTTGACTATGAGTGTTCTTGTAGTTGACATTACTCCTCAATATGGAATGTTGTTATCTAGAAAATGGAGTGCCTCCATGGGAGGAAGTATTTAGTGTGACTTGTCCTTTACCACTTTTGATATTGAAGGAGAAAAGGTGAAGGTGTCAAGGAAAGCTAGAACTCCACATATGATTGAGGAGAATGAAAAGGATAACATGAATTGTTTTGTTGACACTGACATTGGCTCATTCCAAGTCGAGAGGAATGAGATGCAAGAGAAGGTCAGGCCTATCCTTCTGGTTGATGATGAGAATAACATGGCAGAGGGTAATGTCTTATGGACATTATATTTTGATGGAGCAAGTTCTAGAGAAGGTGTTGGAGTAGGAGTGTTGTTGGTATCCCCAAGTGGTAAGACTTTTAAGTTTTCTTTCACTCTCTTGTTTCCTTGCACAAACAATGTTGTTGAATATGAGGCCCTATTGATTGGTTTGAGACAAGCATCAAAACATGGGATCAAACATCTTAGGGTGATTGGTGATTCTGAGTTAATAGTTTCTTAGATTAGATCAAGGTATGCATCTAAGAATCAAAGGCTGAAGCAATATAGAAATGTTGTATGGGATGAAATTGAGTGTTTCAATGCCTTTGGTATTGATTGGGTGGATAGAAGCCAAAACAAGATGGTAGATTTACTAGAAAACATAGCCTTAAGGCCAGAGGATGTTACCTTTGTAGGGATATCCAGAATAGAGTGTAAGTCCAGGCCTTCTATCCCAGATAATGCTGATAATTGGCAAGTATTTTCTGATGATCAAGATGTTTTGAGATTCTTGCAGTGTGAATCTCATTTTGATGGTCAGGAGATGGATTTCAGTACCTATGTAGACATCAAAGATAGAAAAGAGAATGTCCTTGGGAAGGAAGTACTGCAATTGAAGTCAAATAGAATCCCAAGGGGATTGGTTTCTCTTGAGAGAGCATTTGATAACAAAGAGAGGGCTTGTGTTGCTAGAGTTGTAGACAAGATAAATGATTTGGAGGAAGTGAATCTAGGAACAAGCCAAGAACCAAAAAATATTTACATAGGTAAATGCTTATCTCAAAGAACTAGAAGAAATTTGATTGATCTTCTCAAAAAATTTAGACATGTTTTTGCATGGTCTTATGATGATTTGAAGGCATATAGAGAAGATCTCTTTCAACATGAGATACCATTAAAGGAAGGAACTAAACCTTTTAGGTAGAAATTAAGGCCTATGAACCCCACTTTGGCACCAAAAATGCAAGATGAACTCAAAAAGATGATGGATGCTGGCATTATCAAGCCTGTCAAACATTCTACTTGGGTGTCAAATTTGGTTCCAGTCAGAAAGAAGAATGGTGACATTAGGCTATGTGTTGATTTTAGAAATCTGAATGTCAATTCTTTGAAAGACAACTATGGTCTCCCTAATATGGAAAACATGCTACAAAGAGTCACAGGATCAGAGTTAATGTCCATGATGGATGGCTTCTTTGGATATAATTAGGTCATGGTCAAGGAGTCAGAATAATTCAAGACTGCATTCACCACTCCTTGGGGAACATATTTTTATGTTAGGATGCCTTTTGGCCTAACAAATACAGGGGCTACTTTCCAGAGAGCTATGGACATGGCCTTTTTTGATTTCATAAATAATTTTTTAGTGGTGTATCAAGATGATCTCATAGCATATTCAGAGAAGGAGGATCAGCATTGTGAGCATCTAGAAAAGATTTTCATCAGAGCTCTGGAGTATGGGATTTCTTTGAATCCAAAGAAGTGCTCTTTTGGTGTTGTGGAAGGCAAGCCCTTGGGACACATTGTGTCTAAGGATGGAGTGAGAATTGATCCTAAAAGGATTGTGGCAATAGACAGGCTCTCACCACCAAGAAATGTTAAAGGAATACAGTCTTTCTTTGGGTAGGTAAATTTTCTAAGAAGATTTGTTACTAACTTTGCAGAAATTTGTATTCCCCTCTCTAGAATGTTGAAGATAGATGCAAAGGTAGAATAGAGTGAAGAAGAAAATGAGTCTTTCAAGAATATCAAATAGGCCATCAAGGATGCCCCTATTTTAAGGACCCCTAATTACGGTAAACCCATGCAAATTTTCTCTTTTGCTTCTTATCATACGGTTGCAGCAGTCTTATTACAAAAGAATCCAGATGGATATGAGCAACCCATATCATTTTTTAGCAAGTCTTTACATGCAGTAGAATTGAAATATGACATCACTACAAAATAGGCTTATGCCTTAGTCAAAGTAGTCAAAGCTTTTAGGTGTTATCTTGTGGGAGCTAAGGTGGTTCCTTATGTCCCTAGTGCTGCTGTTAAGGATATTCTAGTGCAACAGGAGGTCTCAGGTAAAAGATGTAGATGGATCAATAGGATCCAAGAATTCAATATAGATATCCAGATTACAAAATTGGTGAGAGGCTTAGGCCTTGTAAGGTTGATGGCTCAGAGTAATCTGGTTGCAAACCATGTGAATATGCTAGAAGAGGAATTGAGGCCATATATTTGTGATATGGATTACCGTGATTGGTATAAAGATGCTATTAACTACTTGCAGAGGTTGGTCCTTCCCCCTAACATGAATGAAAGTAAGAGGAGGACTATTAAGTTACAGTCAGCAAGGTATGCCATTATACATGGTGAGTTGTGGTGGAGAAGCAATGAAGGAGTATTGCTAAAATGTGTGGATCATGAAAAATCTAAGACTCTAATGGAGGAAATGCATCAAGGTGTGTGTGGAGGACACTATATGGGAAAGACCATAGCCTATAAAATCCTTAGGTCCAGATTTTGGTGGCCAACTATCTTTAAGGACACACATCAGTTTGTGAAGAAATGTGATGCATGCCAGAGATTTGCAGGTAGGTTGAAATTCAGTGGGAATTTTCCACTTAGACCTATTTCAGTTTAGACTCCTTTCCAAAAGTGGGGTATTGATTTCATTGGTGAGATTCAAAACAAGTCTAGTGGTGGACATTCATACATACTAGTGGTAGCAGACTATTTTACCAAGTGGGTTGAAGCTATCCCTACTAGGAGGGCCACTAGTAAAGTTGTTATTGATTTCATGATGCAGAACATTCTCACTAGATTTGGTTGTCCAGAAACAATTGTGGTTGATAATGCAATGTGCTTTAGATCACAGGAATTTGGTGATTTTTGTCAACAATATGGGATACACATTTCATTCTCTTCCCCGTATCATCCACAAGTAAATGGCCAGGCTGAATCCAGTAACAAAAGCTTGATAAAGATACTCAAGAGGGTGTTGGATAGAAATAAGAAAGCTTGGGACTCAAAGTTATGGTGGGCATTGTGGGCTAATAGAGTAACTATAAAGAAAGCCATAGGTTGTGCCCCTTTTGATCTAGTTTATGGAATAAGTGCTAGATTACCTCAGAACAATTTGTTGCAAATGTACAGGTTCATCTAGGCATATGATGAAGATTTGAATGATGAGATGAGAATGAGAATGGATGAATTGATCTAGTTAGAGGAGGTAAGGAGGGATGCACATGAGAGAAATGTGACATTGTAGAGGCAGTGTAAAAATTTGTTTAATAAGAGGACAACTCAGAGGAGTTTTGAAATTGATGATCTAGTCCTGATGTGGAATGCAAGGTTGGAAGATAAGGGAAGGCATGGAAAATTTGATCGTATTTGGTTGGGCCCTTATCTCATTGAAAGAAAGTGGGGAATAGATTCATATATATTGAAGGATTTAATTGGTGGTACTTTGGAATTGCCTGTTCATGGACAATTCTTAAAGTTTTACTTCTCCTGAAGTTTTTCTTCCATGAACAGTAGTTTAGGTTTCCCTTGTTTTTGTCTACTTTGTGTTTTTTGTGTCAGAATTTTGAGTTGGTCTACTCTCCCAGTGATTCTAAATCCTTGTCATGCCTACAAGAGACATGCATCCCCTAATATGAGCCACTGTTAGCACATGCAAAAAATTTCATGGCCATGACCTTCTTTTTTTTTTTTCCTAGTCTCTGCAATTTTTCCTAGCTTCCTGGTCCTTAAACCCTTGGAGTTTAGAAACTAGCCATTGAATTTCAAATATTCAAATGTGCCCTGGCCCTGTTCTAATTTCAAGTTACTTTATCTGGTCACTTAAGACTTTAATCCGCATGTGCCCTTTTAACCTCTTACTTTATTCTTTGCACAGTTAGGTCTTTTATATGTCTGGCGATTGGGTAAATATGTATTTGTAGAATCTCATAATAGATTAGTCATGCCCCAAATGTTTTAGCAACTTGGCAAATAGAAGTGTTTCCTCTTTGGTCACATATTCTCAAGATGTAACTCAAGGTTAAGGAATCATTCGATGAACTGGAGAAATATTTTGTTTGTGTATTCTCAGGGTTTGATCATGGTTAGAGAAAGTATCTCATGAATTAGAGGTTGCCTTTGTTCGCATATTCGCTGAATCCCCTAAGGTTAATCTTGCAGTGAGATGAGTAAAAAAAAGTATTTCTTTGGGCCCTATCTACCAGGTGTGCATCGTTAGAGCCTCATGATTGGTCCATGGGTGAATAGATCAAAGATAAAGTGGGACCTAATTTTCCGAAGGCTTAGCGGGCCCTGACGATGTCAGAGGATCAATGGCCAGTGTATCTTCTCATGCAATTTGTCAGAGCCTTGCGATCATGTGACTATCGTCGATCTTTCCTTGTGGGCCCAGATTATTTTCTCGGCATCCTTGGCGATTGTGATAAAAGTGTCTAGCGGCCTAATAAATTTTACATGTGCTCACTCATTCATGTAAAGATTTGGTGATTCTCCAAATGGACTAGTGACTCAAAAAATAAGTGGGTCGTGTAATCGCTAAATATTTTAGCAATGGTGGTAAGTATTTCATGAACTAGCAAAAACCTGCAGTTGCTAGTTCGCTAGATAAAGTGGGGCCAGTGTTTTCGGTGACCGAGCATGAACCAATGAATGGTATGGTGACAGGTGGCATCAAGCGGGCCCAGGTGGGGTCTAAGTTTTTAGCAGTCTGAATTAAAAGAGTTGGCGGTGCCGATAAGCGTAGTCTTGTCACGCATTCGTGAGAAGATTTGGTGGTTCTCTAGATTTCTAGTGACTTGGCGAACAGTGGTCACGTAGTCGCTAGAGTTTTAGTGAAAGGCATGATATGTTTCACAAATTGGTAGAGGTCTTTGTCACTAGTTCACTGAATATAACGGGGCACTATTTTAAAAGGAAAGTAAGCCGCGAAGGTAAAGATTGATCGGACGGTCACGACTTAAAGATAGCAGAGATTCAAATGAGGACCATCGATATGTTGATGGCACCATGAAGTGACCATTATGATTCAATTTTGAATTCTGCAGAGGATTTTCAAGCATAGAAGTACTAGAAATTCAATTCTTGAGCAACCAGAGTGGGTGGAAGTGATTGCTAAGCATTGCGATGTGGTCCAGGCTGCCATGGTAGCTACAGAGGAATGTCTTTCCATAGGTAATAAATGAATTAGTACCCTGAAGTGTGTTGCAAGGGTCAATTTGGCCAAATTTCTTAGGGCTTGATGATGATTCAGTACTTGGACCAGTACAGGGCTATTTGACTGATGATTTCGATTGTTTGAGTTGGCATGTTGCAACTTGATCCCGATCTTGTCTATGTTAAATTCTTGGTGGGATTAGGTGGATTTAAATTTTGATTTTGAAATGATCATTGTGCTTGTATTGTAACCCTAGTATAAAGGGATTTTCATGATCATTTCTGATTATTGGGAGTTAGATTTTAAACTTTTTTATTGTGAGTCTTCTGCCCAGTCAGGATTGTAACATTTTGGCATTTGGTATTTTGTTGATGATAGAAAAAGTTGTAGGTCTAAGCTATAATTTGCAAGCTTGATTCCTCTAGTTTGATTGTTTATATTTAAGGATTCTTCATACTTAATGCAAATATATGACTCTTATCTCTCCTTTGTGTCAACTTGGATAAGTTCTGAACTTTCTAGTTCTCTACATATTGTTTTGTGTATATGTATCCATTCTTAAGTTCTAATCCAGGATTAGATGAAATGATGCTTTAGATGGGACATAGATCTATCTGATTGTCTATGTAAGGATATCTTGTAAGTAGTAAAGGGGATTGTAGGTGTGTTTATGGCTTTGAATCTCAGCTATTGTCTGGTGTGTATAGCATCCTTGTTCTAGGAAATCTTGCCCAATAGATGAGGCACTGGCCTAAATGATTATCTCATTATCAACAAATACTGATTGTTGTTGTTATGATCTCAAAAGCATAAATCAAGAACCATTCTTTAAATTTTTAGCATTTGGTTGTTTGTGGTTCTACCCTATAGCAATGAAGAGTCAATGAGTGTGTGGTTAACATTTAGTACTTTCTTGCTATCCATTTATCTGTTATTCAAACCTAGTTCTTGGTGTATGAAGTGTATTTTATACTAGGTTAGGTGCACCCGCCTTGGTCTTGTAGAGCTAGAAGCAAAAGAGGGCAGTCTTGTCCTTATAGTTGGACCAGTTACCCTAAGACCTCATTACATTTTGGAGCTAACCATTCCTAAAATCCATCTGAGGGTATATTGGCAGCCTGTTAGAGCATAAGCATCATTTTGGACACCAACAGAAACTTTTTGATGAAATTAGAATTTTACAAGATGAGAAAGATAGGAAGTTAAGGAGATATACTCTTTTGAGAGAACATGTTTCTATGAAGTTAAGTTTTATTGAAGAGCAGTTAGAAGATTGTCTTATAGCTAAGACATCTTTTTAGAAATTCAACTTTGAGAACCTCCAAGCTTTTCAAATAGCATCTTATGGACTGAGCGCACTACTCAATGTGGTTGATTCCATTAAGAAGTCATGGGAAAAGGAGATAGAAAACATGAAGATAGATTTTGCAGATTGTGTTGCAAGCCTACCAGCTTTGCAATAAATACATTGAGGTATAACCTTTTTTTGATACAATTTTGTAGCCCTCCCTACTGTTATTTTGTCATTGTTGTCAAAGGGGGAGAGATATTTAGCAGAAAATTGATAGTATATGATAAGAGTTGATACTCTTAGGGGGATTATTGCATTATAGATAAGATTAAGAGGAGTTATAAGGATAGTATATATATGTTATACTATGGCCACAATTTTGTCAATTTTAAGCTTTTGGAGTTGCACACTTAGCCAATTTTCTCATATGTTGCCACCAATGACAAAGGGGGAGATTGTTGGAAATTTGGCTAAGTTGATTGCATAGATTTTTTCATTATGGAAACATATGATCCACATGAAGATCGCACAAGTTAGAGAGAAAGTATGACAAAGTGCATTGCATATTTGTCTAAGTGTGAGACAATAGTTTTACCAGTGTACCCAGACACAATTTTTGTTTGCGACATTGACTAGGAGTTTAGTTCTTTCAAACTTGAACATAGACTCTATGGTGACTAATAATGACCCATCTTAGAGTGCAAGTCAGTATGGCATGTAGGGAAGAAATTATGATAGTTTTATCAAAGACAGTGTGAAGCCGACAGGACAATATATGAAGGTAGAATTGGTAAAGAGTTAAGGAATTATTTTGTTTATCAAAATAATGTCTTGACAATATAAAGGGATGACATCTTAGATGTTTAATCTTGGTTAAAGCTATTGGTATATATGTAAATGTAAATGTAATTGTAAAGTGTAGTAAAAAATAGTTGTAATTGAAAAAGTAGCAAGCAATTGTAATAGCATGATGGGAAGTATATGAAGCATATGTAATAGCGATAGTGAAAGATCAGCAAAGAGATATTGATGCAAGCAGTATAAGGTTATGTACCTTGACCTATTTTGTAAATAGTGTATATTTTATATTACTTGTTTGGGCAGTGGGATTAGCTGGTAATCACATTTTGTACTACCAACTCCTAACAAGGTTGCAGCTTCTAACAAGGCCTATAGTCCCTTACTCAGGACTAATACACTATATGTTTGTATAGACTCCTAATAGGGTCAACATCCTTAACAAGATACTTTTGATTAGTGGATCTTTGTGGGTACCATCCCCACTGAGGTTTTCCCTTGGCCAGGGTTTCCTCGAGAACATATCATGTGTTATGAGTTCTTTAGTTTTATTGCTATGCATGTTGTTTAGCTTCTTATGTTATGCATATATAAAGATAATCTATTATATCCATAATTGGGAAAAAGATAAAGTTTGCATAATATTGATTCACCCCCCCCTCTTAGTATTCCCTATTTCTAACACCCACAAAGCCAGATTTATCTATAAATGCCAATCTCTACCATTCTTACAAACTATTCTATGTAGGATTTTAAGAATGGTTTTGTTTGATGCCTCTTCTTGACCATTTTCTTGTGGGAAGTAAATGGACGACCAATGTTGTCTAATCTTGAATTTCTTGCAGAGTTGTTTAAGGTCCTTATTTTTTAACTGGCCTATGTTTTCAGTGATAATCTCAGAAGGCACTCCATATCGACAGATGATATTAATTAGAATGAATAGAGAGACTGTCTTGCTCGAAGAAATAGAAAGTGGGAAAGCTTCTACCCATTTAGTGAAGTAATCAGTAGTAGTGATGATAAACTTGTGTCCACCCGATGAGTTGGGATGAATCTTCCCAACAAGATCAAAGGCCTAGCACTGAAATGGCCAATGAGATATAGAAGGAATGAGCTCCCTACCTGGAGCATGTATCAGATTACCATGTTTTTGACACTTTTCACATGAATTTTCAAAAGCTACTGCATCAATCTGCATCGTAGGCCAATAGTACCCCACCCTAAGCAACCTTCGGGCCATGGAAAGACCATTGGAATGTCCCCCACAGATGCCCTCATGGATGTCAACTAATGCTTGATTGGATTCTTCCTTTTCTAAGCATCTAATACGTGTTCCATCTAGACCCCTCCTATACAAATCACTAGAGATAAGGGAATAGCGAGAGGCATTTCAAATAAGGTTTCTACATTCAGATCAGTTAAAGTTCTCAAGGATAATGCCATCATGAAGTTATGAGTAAATGGCACCATAAGGGGATGACTCACAACCAACAAGGGTACAGATGACATGAATTTCTTGGGAGTCATAGATAGGGTGATGTAGATCTCCCACTAGGAATTCAAATTTGGATTCATGTTCCCCTAACTAAAGGAGTGAAGCAAGTGTAGCCATAGCATCAGATGCTTTATTTTCTGCTCTAGGGATTTTTTGAAATGTGACAAATGTGAAGTATCATTTCAAAAATGATACTCAAATGTGTGCTAAAATGTTGACACACTTCTATGATTCATTATATCCAAAATTTATCAAGAATGAGGTCTCAAATGGTGACTCATAGCTCTCTATTCATGGAGTGCAAGGGTTTATAATGGAGGCCCTCAACTTAGACCTAGTTTGTGCCCATGCAAGTACACCATAAAATGAGAGATTCAAAGAGGAAAAGAAAGAATGCTAGTCTCCATGATCATCAAGTATGCATGCAAATGAAAATGAAAGCTATTCTATATGATAACAATGCATGAAAGAAAACTAATCTATGAAAGGAAATGCTTATGCAAGATTATTCTATGAAAGGAAATATGAATCTAATCTAACATGAAAATGCAAGAGTAATCTAAATGGATTGCCATGGAGGCATGAGAGAATAAAAAAAGAAAAGAGAAGTTGCAATATTCAATCTCAAGTGCTCCAACTCTCCTCCAAAATCACTCTCCAAACCTGCATAACAATAACATAAAATCTGGATCTCTAAAATCTCCATGCATCAAAATGAGAAGGAGAGGGCTACTTATAAAGGATTTAGAAATGAATGGATGGTCAAGATTTGATGCAAGGGAAGGCAGCAAGAGGGGCCAAAAAATGGCACACCCTAATGATCCAAGTCATCTCAACACATGTGAAAGCAAACAAAAACAAGAGTGAGAGAGAGAATGCCAGATCTTTCATATATTTCATCAAATAGAATGATACATGCTGGGCTGTAAGGCCTTCCTAGTTAGGGCTAGATATTATAATGAAATATAGAAGTCCTCAAACATGTGAGGATCTATCAAGATCTCTAATTCTATCTCCTACCCAAACTCCTATCCACTGCCTCCTAAACTACAACCAAACAACTACTTTTATACAAGAGTCTACCAAACTGAGTCGGCCTTTAGATCCACAATCAATAGAATAAATGGTAAGATCTGATACCACACACTTCCCAATGGTTGATATCAATATTAAATCTTTGATCCAATATAAATGCACAAGTTGACCACAACAGAAACTAAAACTAAACCCGTCGGTGAGCAAGATAACCGAGCAGCAGACAAACAATGTTGAGTGTCAGTAAAACAACTAACTGCCCAAGATATAACTGACCACACTCGGTAACCAAAGGGAAACTAACCAACTACCAACCAACTCAGTCAAAGTAGCAACCAAGAAACACAGACAAACTCCAAATTGTTTTTGGTGACATAGGATTGCCAAGGACCTGAGATGCTCCTGCATCAGACACCTGGGGTTATTTTGAAATGAATCTCTGAATCATTTGGTAGGTCTGGTCTGAGCTGCATCCAACTCAAACTATGAAATCCATGAAATATCTTCCATCGGTCTATTCTTTCATTTTACCAGATATTCTATATATTGTTTTCCTCTTGTGCTCTTGCCAACTCTTTCCTTCAAAATATGTTCAACTTCATCATTCTGCTTCTTAGGATATTATGTCGATACTATCACTTCTTCATCAAGTTCATGATACTCATAAAAATCAGCAATGTTGAAAATAGGTGATATGTCCATGTCATCAGGTAACTCAATCTCATATGCATTTTCACTGTCAAATTTCTTTAGAATCTTGCAAGGTCCAAACTTCTTCATTTTTAGCTTCCCATATGTTCCAACAAGAAATTTTCCTTTCCTCAAATGAACCATCACTTCATCACCAACATCAAATTTTTTATGTCTCCTTGATCTATCAGCTCTGTCTTTGTATTTCTGATTAATGTCTTCCAGCTTCAGCTTCACATCTTCATGCAATGTTTTCATGTACTCAGCAAACGTTACTCCTTCAACACTTTTCTTATTCTCATCAGCAATGTGTCACAAATCAGATATTCCTCTTAGTTTTCTATCATTCATAATCTCAAATGGTGTCTTTCCAGTACTCCTATTCATTGAATTATTATATGAAAACTCTTCTTGTGCCAACACAGAATACCAATTACTCGGTGTGTCTCCAACTAAACATCTCAAAATATTTTCCAAACTTATGTTCACAACTTCAGTTTTTCCATCAGTTTGTGGGTGAAATGTAAAACTATATTTCAACTCAGTGCCAAATTTCTTCCAAAGGGTTTTCCAAAAGTATCCAACAAATTTACTATCTTAGTTAGAGATAATACTCCTCGGTAATCCATGCAATCTAACAATTTCCTAAAAGAAAAGATCTGCTACATGTACTGCATCTGATGTCTTTCTACAAGGTATAAAATGTGCCATCTTTGAAAATCTATCCACAACAATAAATATAGAATCATTACCTCTTATTTTCTTCGGTAAGCCAAGAATAAAATCCATACTGATGTCAATCCAAGGTTTCTCAGGAACAGCAATCGGTGTATACAATCTAGTATTCTGACTTACTCCTTTTGCAACTTGACAAATTCCACAACTTTTCACAAATTTCTGAACATCTTTATACAACTACGGCCAATAGTACTTCTCCTTAAGCAAATTCCATGTTTTATCAATACCAAAATGTCCAGCCAAACCACTACTATGTTTCTCCTTTATTAAATTAGATCTCATTACTCCTCTTGGTATACACAACTGAATACCTTTAAACAATATACCTTCCTGAATAAAATATTCATCCCATTTAGTATCTTTTTGATCTTGAATAGGTGATCTAAACTTTCTCCATGGCTCAGAAAATTAGGGTCAAACTCATAAGAATCATTCATCTCATGAAAACCAAGAACTTCAATTTTCATCTCGATCATCAAAGATCTTCTTCTACTCAATGCATCAGCAACTCAGTTAGTGACTCCACTTTTATGCTTTATCACAAATGTGTAACTCTACAAATACTCAACCCATTTCATATGTCTCTAATTCAACTTATCCTGACTACCCAAATATTGTAAAGCCTTATGATCAGTATACAACACAAATTCACTCAATATCAAATAATGTCTCCATTTCTTCAGTGCTTGAACAATAGCATAGAATTCTTGATCATACCTAGAATATTTCCTTCTAGCATCATTCAACTTTTCACTAAAGAAAGCAACAATTTTACCTTCTTGACTCCACACAACTCCAATTGCACTTCCACTTGCATCACATTCCACTTGAAATACTTTACTGAAATTAGGTAATGCCAAAATAGGTAATTCAGTAATCTTCTACTTCAGAGTCTCAAAACTTTTGTTAGCTCCATGTGTCCACTTGAATTCTCTTTTGTCTCCTCTCATAGTTTCAATCATAGCATTAAAAATTCAACTAAAATTTGTTATGAACTTTCGGTAAAAACTTGCCAAACCATTAAATGATCTTACCTCACTAGCATTCATAGGTGTAGGCCAATTCAAAATAGCTTCAACCTTTTCAGGATCTATCTTCAAACCATCAGCTGAAATAACAAATCCCAAATAAACAATCTCCTCTTTCATGAATGAACACTTTTTTAGATTTATTAGCAACTTTTCCTCTTTCAATCTCTACAAAACTTGTCTAACATACAAAAAATGTTCTTCTCTAGTCTTATTGAATATCAAAATGTCATCAAGATATACAATCACAAAATTACCCAATAATTTCTTCAAAACTTCGTTCATCAGCCTCATAAAAGTACTTGGTGCATTAGTTAAACCAAAAGGCATAACCAACCACTCATAAGAACCTTCTTTTGTCTTGAAAGTAGTCTTACATTCATCACCTTCTCTAATTCTGATCTGCTGATACCTGCTTTTCAAATCAATTTTTGTGAAATACTTTTCTCCAGTCAAACTATCCATTATGTCATCCATTCTCGATATAGGAAACCTATACTTCACTATTATCTTATTGATTGCTCTGGAATTAGTACACATTCTCCATTCTCCATTCTTCTTAGGTTCCAATACAACAGGTATTGCATAAGGACTCAAACCTTCTCTGATCAAGCCTTTCTCTAGCAACTCTTGAATCTATCAGTTCAATTCCTGATTCTTGGTAGGTGTCAACCGATGAGGTTCCTTATTCGGTAAACTAGATCTAGGGATTAGATCCATACAATGATCAATGCTTCTTTTTGGTGGAAAACCATTAGGTACATTATCAAAAATGATGTCACTATACTTGGTGTATAACTTATCAATCTCCTCAGGGACATTATTCTCTATTTTCTTACTCAATTTTTTAGGGATCATAGCAAAACATACATCATTCTTCTTCAAAGAGTTAACAAACTTTCTTCCCTCCATCAAACAAACTTTCACAGATGTGCAAAGATTACTAACAGGCTCTTCTATCAATGGTAACAAGATTTCTTTCTTTCCATCAACCACAATAGTATACTTATGCAATCTCCCATCATATATAGCATGTCTATCATATTGACAAGGTCTACCCAACAAAATATGACAACAATCCATAGGCATGATATCACATAACACGTTATCATAGTACTTTCCAATCTTCAAATTCACATAACATTGTTCACTTACCAGAAGTGTATGCTCATCTTTGATGCATGAAATTTGATAGGGCTTCGGATGTGCCAACCTTTCCAACTACAATTTTGTGACCATCTTCTCATATGCTAGATTCTTTGAGCTACCACTGTCAATTATTACCTTCCAAACTTTATCAGAAACTCTACATTTGGTCTTGAACAAAGTTTTCCTTACCGGATCTTCCTTTTTTCTTTCATTCCACACTGCGCTCCTTACCATTAAGTTATTTTATTTCTCAAGTTCATTCGGTGACTCTTCTTGCACCAAAGCATTTGTACTACTACTAGCCTTCTTACTAGCATGTCTACATTCAAAAGATCTATGTCCTTCTTCTCCATAATTGTAACAAGTTCCTCAAAAACTTCCTCTTCCATAACCACCTTGGTAGTTACTACTTCTACCTCTAGATGAACTTTCACCTTTCCACTCGGTCTTGCCTTTGTCCAAATTTATCTTTTCTAGTTCAGATCTACCATTTTCACCATTAGACCTACCTCTTCCTCTAGGAAATCTACCACCTCAACCTCTTTGTCTTTGCTCATGTCTTTTGTTCAATTTATCCTCAGCCTTCAAAGAAAATTAATAAGCCTCTTCAATGTTCTCCAACTTGACCATACTAATTTCCTCTTGGATGGAAACTCTCAAACCATTTAGGTATCTACCAATTCTTTCCACATCATCTTCATCATGTCTATATCTGATATCCAATCTATAGAATTCCTTAGTATATTTTTTTGTTGAGCTATCTTTCTACCTCAAACTTTTCATTTGTCGAACTAGGTTAATCTGATAATCACAAGGTAAGAACTTTCCTTTCAATTTGTTCACCATTTTATTCCATGCCTTGATTTTGTCTTCATCTTTCCTCTTCCGATCCAGCTAGAGATGTTCCCACCATAAGGATGCATGACTTTTCAACTTTGTACTTGCAATATTCACCTTCTTATCTTCAGGAATGTTTTCATACTCAAAATACTTTTCCATCTCAGTGATCTAGTCCACCAATTCATTAGAATCTAGTTTTCCACCATAGTCAAGAGGATTGAAATGTGGTGTTGACTTCAAACTTGTCAAAGCCTTCAAAAATCTTTCTTCACCTTGATACATAACAAGTGTAGGTTTTGCATTTGCCTATTCATCCTCAACTTCATCATCACTAAAATCTTCAAGATGTCTGCCTCTTCTTTGGGTTGTTTCAATAGCTTCTAACCTAGCAGCAATCTGCCTTAGCATATCTACCAATCCTAGATCTACATCTCACTTCCCATGAACTATCTTGACAACCCTCTACAATTGTAGGTCAGATCACAATCTGCTACCCCATAACAATCAATTAGGGCTTTAAGAGGAACCTACAAACCTAGATCTGCAAACCTAGATCAAGATCTCACCTCGCTATGATACCACCTGATGCAAGGGTAGGGAGAAAGAGGAGTCAAAAAATGGCACACCCTAATGATCCAAGAATTCTCAACACATGCGGAAGAAAACAACAAGAGTGAGAGAGAGAATGCCATATCTTTCATATGTTTCATCAAATAGAATGATACATGTCAGGTTGTAACTCCTTCTTGGTTAGGGCTAGATATTATAATGAAATACAGAAGTCCTCAAACATGTGAGGATCTGTCAAGATATCTAATTCTATCTCCTACCCAAACTCCTACCCATTGCCTCCTAAACTACAACCAAACAACTACATTTATACAAGAGTCTACCAAACTAAGTCGACCTTCAGATCCACAATCAATGAAAGAAATAGTCAAATCTCAGACCAAACACTTCCCAATGATTGATATCAACATTAAATCCATGATCCAATATAAATGCACAAGTCAACCACAACAAAAACTAAAACTAAACCCGTCGGTGAGAAAGATAAACAAGTAGCACACAAGCAACGCCGAGCGTCAGTGAAACAACCGACCACCTAGGAGATAACCGACCACACTCAGTAACCAAAGGGAAACTGACCAACTTGGTCAAAGCAAGAACCTTGTAACACAGACAAACTCCAAATTATTTTTGGTGACGTAGGATTGCCAAGGACTCGAGATGCTCCTGCATCAAGATTCAGAGGCAAAAAGAAATGAGCAATGGTGGAGATTAAATCTTGGTTGATCCATGTGCTCAAGATTCTCAAGAAGCAAAATCAATGGACATGGTTAAGAGGCCAAAATATGTGTGGAAGAGATTAAGAGGCAAAAAGAGATTCCAATCAGCTTGGAAAGTGTGCATTCAATGTGTAGACAAAAAGACTTTTTCTTTTTCTTTTTATTTTATTATTTATTTATTATTTTTAGCAAAGTGGTTTCCATTATTTAATTAAAATATTTTTTATTTTTTTAAAAGAGATTTTTTCTTTTAATAAAATGCGGCTTAGGATAAAGTGATTTTATTATTTAATTAAAAGATTTTTTTATTTAGTTAAAATGGAGCATGTTCTCTTAATTAAATAAAACTTAGGATAAAATGATCAAACCTTAGGAAATATTGAAATATTTTAATTAATTACAATTTGATCAAGGAAATTGATTTAAATTGAAAATATTGCAAAGCACTGATTCAGGAAATGATAAATTGATGAATGGGGGCCCAAAGTCTAAATGACCATTTTAGGGTGCATACACCTATATACATATATCTATCCCCCTTATTACATATATATCCCCCTTTTTGACAAAAAAATGCCAAAAACAAAATTACTTATTGTGATCCAGTGGAGGAATGTTCTCAAAAATGTATTTATACCTCTATTGTGCATCTTTCAATGATGTCTCCCATGATTCCTTGAGTGTCTATAACACCATAATTTGTTCACCTATGTCATCTTCAAGACTCATCATGCTATCCATAGCACTGATATCAGGGGTGTTAACTATCTCTTTTTCCTTATAAATATGTTTTTGCAGTGACTCAATTTGGGGTATGAAATTTTTTTATAACTCCATGAGTTCCATTCTTTTTTTTTCTCCTCTTTTCTAAACTCATGTTGCATTCCCATTAAATTTTTAAGCCTTTGATAGTATACTTGGAATGTACTAGGCTCAGTTGTTACCTTTGACATCTTCTCAATCAACTCTTTCTCAACCGATTCATCTTTCTCCCTCATATCCTTTGTAAAATTTGAAATTCAACAAATTTTCTAAAATAATGAAAGAATATTTTACAATTCCTTTTACAATTCAGTAACCAATAAAGAAAGTGTTACCTTATCAAGTGCCACTAATTGAAGTAACTCTTCATTAATCGTATCTTCCATTTTCTATCTATGCACTTGCAACATATACTCGGTGGTCTATGTACCAAGTTGATTGATTTGTTTTACTAGTTCTTCCAATTGACTATGTATATTGCCCTTCTAATTTATATTAGCATCAGGGACAATCTCCTATAGTATCTCCTTAACATTCTCTAGCATATCAGTCTTTTGTTCCTTTGGTAGTAATTAATCACTTGTTGCTTTCTTCTTAAGTAGATCTCCAAATCCTGATAGCTCCTTAGGGCTTAGGGTGAAGATGTCTACCTTTGGAATTATAATTGGTTTACTTAATTAAACTTTCTCCTTCTCATTCTTTCTCTTATTTGACTTTTTTTTTTTGTGTTTACACTCTCTCCAGTAGAGAACTTTATATCAGATGTAGCGGTTGTAGTTGTATCTTTTGTTATTTCATCTATTTCCTCTTCTTGTTTTTCTTCCTTCTTCTCTTATCGTTCCTTTTATTCATTATTCTCTTCTTGAACTTCTTCTTTCTTCTCTTCTTCTTTATCCTTTTCCTTTTTCTTTGTCTTCTCCTTCTCTTTTTCTTGTGACTAATGTAGGCATGTAGTCTCAATAGTGATAACCAGCTCTATATTATGATTTATTGTGGTCTTGGTCTCTTGGTTTTCCTTGGTGTCCTTTTGTTTAGTCTCATTTATTGGTTCAGTGGACTCCTTTACATCAGTAGGAATCTCTTTTGTAACCTCTAAGATAAAATCATTAATCTTAGGAAAATTAAGTACTTGTTCAATAACTGGATCTACATCCATCAATTTTTCCTTAGCTGAATCATCAATATTCATTTCTTCAGCATCCTTGACCTCAGTTACCATCAAATCTTCATCATTTGTTATCTCTTCTATTGGGTCTTTGTCAGTTATATCTTCAATAATGACTTCATCATTTTCTAAGGTCAAGTCAATAGGATCTAACCTATCTTTTTGCTCCTTGATTTTTGTCGGTTGGTCAGGAAATAAGATCTTTCTACATAAATCATCGGTTTCATTTTGTACGTGTTCAAGTTTATCAATCATGATCCTTAGTGATCCTGTCTTGACAAGATATCTCTTTGAGTACACCTTCAATGCTTCATTGATTTCTCTTATTGAAAACTCAAGTACAGTGATAGCTATGGATCTTTCCCTCATTTATTTCTCAAATGCCATAACATACTTCTATCTTGCATTTATCTTCTTGAAAATTTCATCAGGTAGGTGTTTGGAAATTTCAATTGGAATTGTTCTAAATTTGTGTAGTGTAAACACAACTTCCTCCTCAATCCTTTCTTTATCTCCATCACTCTTTATTTCATATTTTACATATTTGAATCTTGCAAAACCTCCATAATTCTTTAAATTTTCAATAAACTCATCTAGGTTTCTAGATTTTGGGGGCTAGTTTTGCACAACTTTAAATTTACTCATATCTTTAGATTTTGTTTCACTGTCTTCTTGTAGTTTTAGCTTTCTCCTCGGTCTACTAGATGTTTTCTTTTCTCTCATATATGTTTTAGGATTTGATTTCTCTACCTCTAGTTTCTTCTTCTCTCTCAATTTGGATCAAAGATAGGGCTCCCATCTTATCCAGTTTGACGACTTTAGCTGGTGGTAGCTTGTACTTTTGATTGATTGGATCAATCTTCTCCACAATAATAGGGTTTTGAACTTTAGGTGTCATTTTATTCACAGATATAATTGCTTTATTGAAGTAGGGTTTCATTTGAATATCAATTTGATCGTTCTTTCATAACTTGGTAAAAGAAATCACTTGATTATACTTGTTTATGCTTAGATATGCTTGATTAATCATTTAAATGCTCTTAGAGGACTCATTTCTACAAAGTGCTCAAATGATCTTAAAAATGTAAGGTAAAAATTAAATAACAAAGGGTCTATTTATACCTTTTCCTTGATTAGAGTTACCAATGGCTATAATTTTAGCATTTAATGTTGTCACTGACTCCCTTTTTCATCGATCACCAATTACACTTCCTTACATCGAATGAAACAAAACAACATCATCTCTCACCAATCAAAACATGAAAATTTTAACTTCACAACATATATCTAAATACATCTAACTATGGTCATATGGATCTTTGCACAAATGTTAGGAACTGATTTAAGATTGAATTTTAGTTCTTGATTCCTACACATACCTTTGACTAATTAGGTGAAGATAGGTGCACCCAATCTGGAGGATGAGGTGCCATCAATTTTTCCAAGTGCAGTTCCAACATCTAGAGACTTTCTTCTCCATGTTCTATTTATTTGTTCTCTTATTTCAACAACATTTACTTGAACAATTTCACTTGGTTGTTCCTCGGTCGGAGATTTTCCTCAGTACCTATAGTCTTTGGCTATGTGACCGACCTTATGAAAATGAAAACATGCCATTCCAAGATTTCTCCATGACTTTCTATTTTTTCTTCCATGCAACAAGATGTAATTTGTTGCTATGTGTCCAAATCTCTCATATGTTATACATAACATTCTTGTATTGTAGTCCCATGGTATAGTTGAGCCTTGTTGGTTGTTTGCAGTATTCTTTCGATTAGGTGCCCATTTCACATTCTTCCTTTGTGACCTGCATTCATCAGACTTGTGACCATATCTATTGCAATTATTGTAGTAACCATTAAATTTTGGCTTCCTTATATTGTTATCAATCCTTGATCTACACTCAAATGCTTTATGACCATACTTATTGCAATTGTAACAATAACCATCAAATTTAGGAATGCTTGGTGGTTTACCTCTTTTTCTCTTGAAGACATTAGTTGTATGACCCAATTTCCCATAGTGATAAAAAGTAGGCTAATTTGTCTTAGGTGGGGCAGTAGTGTCTCAGTTGGCTACTTGATTTGAGGACTCTCCCTTCTTGATAGTGTTATTTTTAGTATACCCAAGTCTAGTAGTATCGCTTGGTTTTATGTGTCCTCTAAGTTGTTCATCTAGTATTCTTAATGTTTCTTCATTCCTTTTTAATACTTCATTTGCATCCTTTTCAAATTTCAATTCATTCCTAAAATGTTCATTCTCTGATCTCAGTCTAGCAATCTCTTCAACATTCCTTACAATCTCTTTATTAGCACCAATTAGTTGATCTATCATATTGTAGTGATTTTGTGTCAACCTCTGTATCTCCACATCTTTCTCACTTAGCCTTACACTCATTTTCCTTATCTCATCTTCAACTATTCTTTTATCACCTTCATCTTTTCCCTTTTGTTCCAGGACTTCACACATTCTTACTGATTGAGCTTCTTGTTCTCTTTTCAATGCTTTTACCTGATCATTTAGGGTTTTTTTCTTTTCAGTTAGTTCTAAGATTGGCATCTTTAGATTCATTAGATAAACTACCCTCTGATTGTTCTTCAAGTTCTTTAACCTAATCTTGTGTATCTTTCAATTGATGGGTTAGCTCCTTTCTCTTATTAAGTGAATGCTTCAATTTTCTTCTTAGTTCATCAATCTGGTCATTTGCAATCCTCAGTTCCACATTCATGTTGTTAATCACCTTTTCATATCTATATCTTTCCATATCTCCATATCTTTCCTTTCAAGTGGTTAAACTTCTAAATAAGAGACTAGGCTCTGATACCAATTATTGGATTAATTATGGAAAGTGAAGTACTAAGAGGGAAGGGGTGAATCGGTACTCCAAAGGGAAGGGGTGAATTAGTACTCCAAAAACTTTTATCTACTTTTATAGCCATTCACCAAATCAAAAACTTTGCATACATCAACATAAAACATATAAATCAAAATCATGAAACACAACTCATAACACCATGATTTTTGGTCTCGCAAAAATGCTTGGTCAAAGGAAAAAACTAGGGTGAGGATGGCACCCACAATACTTCACTACTATGGTAAAAAATTTTCTCGATTAGATCAAAAAAAATTATCTATTTATGATAGCTTACCCTATTAAGAGTATTTACCTTGTTAAGAGTATAAAGACTTATTCAGTCTACCTTGCTAAAGGATTTTACAAGTCTAATCTAAGAGATGTACCCTGTTAAATGATTTACAATTTAAGACCTATTAGGGCCTACTCGGTTAGGATATTTTACAATCCTGATTACATAATAAATTAATACATAAATTTTCTTTAATGTTGCATCAAAATATGTTTTTTAGAATCAATATTCTCAATATCAATTTACCTCATTTTGTATTTCACTCACAATTCAACTTCTATACTTAATAGCTTCAACTCTGAATCACATTCACAATTTTTCTCTAACTTCTTTACTACTCAGTAGCTTATATTTTCATCACCTTCACACTTATCTCTAAGTGATCATCACCTACTCTCTATAATTTCTCTGCTCACTCTCTCTCTCTTTGATCTTCATATACTGATCTTCTTATACTTGATCTAGAAGTGGTGGAAATATTGTAGAATCTTCTCCTTAAACAGTGCTACCAATGGTTACATCTCCAATGCATATTGTATACACTTAAAAATGACTTAATAAATTAATTAAATATTTATTATTTAATTAATATTGACTTGATGAAAGATTTAAACATTTATTATTTAATTAATATGTATATCCTCTATTATTAAATAAATTATTCAATTTATTTAATATATTCACTATATCCTATTCTTCTTATCCTAAGTCCTCTAAATTAGTCTTATTAAAGTGATTTAATAAATTATTCAATTATACAATCACTAATATGACTAAGTCACCTAGTCCATATCATAGACCTATTCACCTGACACATTACCTTGGCTAAAATAATTAAGTTTTATTAATTATTAATAAGTCATTATCCTCACAAACACATGTCCTATTTTTAAGGCATATGTGGACTCATAAAACTTGATCTCGTGACCACATGTCTTCCTCCAAACTTGGTCAAGAATACTTCCCTATTCCTAAGGAGCTTCTCAAGCCATCTCAAAGAGTCAAAGATCACTCATGGGACACTTATGCCAAGAGTCCTTATGGAGAAAAGGTCTTCCCCCTTCTTCTCAATGGTCTTTGTGAGACACTTGACATGTGTCTTTCCCTTCCACCTTCCTCTCTTCTTCGTCAATGTAGGAGGAACATTCTTCCTATTCCTCCTCTCACATTCCAACTACATCCCTTTTTCTCTCAACCCCTTCAACCAAGTCAATTTCAACCCTAGGATCCTCCACCTTTCAATCTCCACCCTACGATCTCACCACCTAGGCTTGAGTCCTCAAAAAACCTATAAAAAGAGCCTTCCTCTTCCTTTGAGAACCTAATAGCATTAGTCATTTTCAAGAATTCAAGCATCCAAGAAATCAAGCAATCAAGCATCATTGTAAGCTATTTGCATATCATTTCATCCATTAAGTTGCATAATCAAGGTTTTATGCTAGTTTTGCCTAGAAATCATCAAATCTCCACACTTTGTGAGCATCTTGGGAAAAGGACCATCATTTGGAAATATGAGAGCTCACCACATCCAAGAAATTAAGGCTAGGAGAACAATAGAGGCAAGGTACAATGGGTAAGAAGGTAAAGCTTTTTTTTAAGTTCATTTGGTTATTTGTATTCTTCATTGTGATGCATTTAGATTGATTTAGTAGTTTTATATAGCTAATATTTCATTTCTAGTAGTTAGACATCTATTTTGCATACATTTTTGGTGCCCACCATGGGGCCTACCGACAAAATTTAACATTTTATTTTTCATTTTTCCCTGTGTAGCATTTATAGGTTTTTCCTATGCATCCATACTTGATTCCTGCGTATACATCAACTCTGCCTACGCATTCATTCTTCTCACACCAACAATTTCATCAATTTTGAATTTTCCATTATTTGTGCGCATTTTTCATATTCTCTTGCATTTCTATATATTTCTGCTACACTTTCACTTCTACTGCACATTAGTTCCATCGCACTATGCATATATTCACTGGTCCTGCACATTCATTGTTTTGGCACATTTACTCACTATTCCTATGCATTCACTCTTTGTGCTTGCACATATGTTGTTTTATCTAATAAATTTTATTTTCTAATCATTTTTTTTGGCTAACTACCTAACCATTATCTATTCATTTCTTGTAGTCTTTTAGGCTATTTTTACAGGATGTTTTTGAAGACCCCTTTCAAATTACTGATAATTTCTTTACACGTTCCTTTTGAAGACCAAAAAGGGGATTTGCAAAAGAAAACATAACCTTGTTTTGGTTTTTAAAATACGTCATGCTTTTAAATTTTGTGTGTTTTCTTTAGCTTAGAAATATTTGTTTGTTGTAGTTTTTCTTTTAAAGCATCTTTGTAATCCCAAAATTATAACAATGTATCCTCTCCCCTCGCCATTCATGGATCTTGGGTGCTAGAGAAACTATTATAATTTTTAGAGGATGGTCTTTGGTGGGAAAAAAAGGTACTCACCCCAAGGAATGACCCAACTGGTAATAGGCTAAATCCAAGCCCTTACAAATTGGTATATAAAAAATATCATTGTGATTAGTCTCAAAATGGAGAGGTGTGAATTCGTTATGGCAACCAAAATCTCCTCTAGTACCTATGTGGTGCGCTAAAGTCCCTACATTGCTAAGGTGAAAATCTTGCTTTGGATGGATTGGGAGAGTCCCCTTAATTGGGAATATGGTATGATCATAACCACTTGAACATATGTCCTTACTAAAATCTTTTGTTTATTTGCCAAAAACCTTCTATTTTTTGGCTCAAGGGGTCACCCAAGCCCGTGAAGACACCCCACATTACTCACGATCCATAGTAGAGATAACAGTTCTTTGGGAAGTAATGACCCTCTGAATTTGGAACTTGGTGTGCCATAGAATTGAGTTCACTATAAGGAGGAGCCCGTGCCTCCAAGTTCCTAGGTTGTCCACTTTGGATATGCGTGGCTAGATTTTATCCAAGTGAGGATTCAGTAGATATTGTCCTTGCCAACCTTAGGAATTGTAACCGTGTCTATGCATTCATTTTAGATTAAACTATAAATCAATCATTTCTATTTTGCATGTGTGTGTATATGCATTTTTCATTTTCCAAAAACTCATCAACAACAGTAGTCAAAAAACCAAAATTTTCTTGAAAAACTACAAAAAAAACTAGAGTTGCGCATTTATCACATTCAGTTGCACATTTGATCAACTAACCTGTGTATTTGTCACTGTCAGTGCACATATACTAATTTTTGTTGCACATTTGTTATCTTCTTTTGTGCATACATAACACTATCCTGTGCATTTTTTTCTGTGTATTCATCACAAAGACCTTTTGTACAAACCTTAGGATTTTCATACTTTCTTTTTCAAATACCCATTTTTGTCCTCTTTGTGATTCTAGAAAAACATCCAATTTATACATTACATTGATACGTATTTTGACTATTTTCCTTAAATTTCATCATCTTTTCATTCATCCAAAAGTCTTCAAAATTACCATTCAATTTTGAATTACTACCTTGAATATCATATTTGATCTTTGTGAGTTGTCTATTAGGATTTATCATCCTTAATTAAAAACTTACTTAGGTTTCATCATTTGATTATCTTTGTCATATCATAGTGAGATCCATACCTCCTATAGACTTAGATCATCAAGTTATTTTCCTTATCTCAACAATTTAGGGCCCATTTTCTACATCTATCTTACCAACACATATCCATTTGATTCATCAAAATCTTCATCCCATAATCATCTTTCACCTTTTTATGGTTCAAACTCGATCTCAAAACCTTAAACAACTTGTTAATCGATAAGTAGGAGATATTTTCCACAGTAAGTCATATCATAGTGAGATCCATACCTCCTATAGACTTAGATCATCAAGTTATTTTCCTTATCTCAACAATTTAGGGTCCATTTTCTACATCTATCTTACCAACACATATCCATTTGATTCATCAAAATCTTCATCCCATAATCATCTTCCACCTTTTTATTGTTCAAAATTGATCTCAAAACCTTAAACAACTTGTTAAACGATAAGTAGGAGATATTTTCCACAACAACTTGTTAATCTAGAACCCCTAGACAAGATAGCAGGAGGTAGTAGTGATGAGAATCCTTCATCCAAATTTTTTTCCTAGAATACACTTGAGGAAGAACCAATAGATGAAAAATTGAGAGAGTCCATGCAAGACCCTAGGTTCCACAAGGTCATGGAAAGACTCCCAGACTTAGACAAAGAAAGATATTTCCTCATGCTTTCTCAACAAGGAGCAAAATTACCAACTAATTTTGATGTCTCTACTCTCAAAGAACCACCCATGACTAATAATTAAGAAATCCCAAGTGCTTATCAAGAGACACATGCTCATGGATCTATGGAAGACAAACAACATAGTGCTTCCCATAACACTCAAGGATCTAGATTATCTTCGAACCCTATTTTACAACAAATCCAAATGCTTCAACAACAAATTCATGACATTCAAACTAGCTCATCAACCAAGAAATATTCCTTAGATGATATATGTCCTTATCCTTTTGACAAACATTTAGTAATGATTCCATTCCCTCCTCATTTTAAGGTACCTAAATTTGACAAATACAAAGGGAATTCAGATCCACAAGACCACATTCATGAGTTTTGTGCTGCTTGTATTGAAGTCGCTCATAATGAAACTTATCTTATGTGACTATTTCCACATAGTTTAGGAGGACAAGCCATGGAATGGTTATCCAAATTACCCCCAGGCATCAAATCATTCAATGAACTTATTGACAAATTTGTGACTCATTATTCATATAACATCAAACATGAGGTCACTATGCTTGATCTTTGCAATGCACAACAAAAGAATGGAGAACATTTCCTTACCTTTCTACAAAGATGGTGTCAACTATTTTCCAAATATCCATGAACTATTTCTCAACAAGAAAATATGGATATATTTGTACATAACCTTACACAAGAGATGAGTTATAGGTTACAATTGCAATGTCCTCCAAATTTTAACAAACTCATTAAAAATGGAGTCAAAATTGATGAAGCTATGGTTAGAAAAGGTGAGATCAAGCTCTACACTAAGGATAATGTTGGATCCTCAAGTTCTTATCCCAATAACAACAAAAATGACAAATCAAAATTTTGGAACAAAAACAAAGACATTGTTAATGATGGGATTGTTGATAACTGGCATGTTAAACCAACACAACCTCTTCTAAATCTCACAAGAAAAGCCAATGCTACTCAACCTACTCAAATAAATCAAACTACAAAATAGAATACCAACAATAACTCATCCACTTCAAGACTACCTTTTATGCCACACAGAAGAACTTTTACTCCTTTAGGTGAATCTCTTGAATCTGCATTAAAAAAGTTGATCATAAAGAAACTCATTGTGCTTCCTGACATATGATATTTTGAGCCTAGGGTGAAACCTTTTTGGTGGAATGATAATGATTATTGCAAATTCCATAGAGGGAAAGGTCAAAAACTAGTTATTTTCAAAGACTTAAACATGTGATACAAGACTTGATAGAAAGTGGTGAAATAAGCGTTGATGGACATACCTCAAATGAGTCACATACGGCTTTCAAAGATCCACTTCCCGAACATGAGAAATGAAGTTCTTCCAATACTAAGCGTGATAATCAATCCAACTATAATACCACGTCCTATAAGTATGTTAACCAAATCTTAGAATGTCATCCTTCTCAAATTATGCCAATATTATCACTATCAAAGAAAAGTCTAAAAGTCAACTAGTTCATGTCACAACTTGAGCACAATCCAAGGTTACTCTACAAGGTGTCCCATCCAAACCTACCACCTCATAGAAAAATCCTTTCTATGTTCCAAATTCTACACAAAATGTTTCCAATCAATACAATCTTTTGGATCAATTGAATAAAATATCAGCCCAAATATCTATATTAGAGATTTTGTGTTTGTCACCATCTCATAAGGATATTCTTGAGAAAGCTCTCCTAGAAACTCATGTCCCTAAAAATCTACATCAAGCTCAATTCCAAGATATGGTGGGACATTTGACAACTCCACATTACTTATCTTTTACTGAGCATGATGATCTAGCCATAAATCAACCGCATAATGCTCCACTCCATATAGAATTCCTTTTACAAAATCATAAAATCAAAAGAGTTCTAATAGATGGAGGAGCTGGCTTGAATATATGCACTTTGAAACTAGTCCTTGCATTGTGATTTTCTGAAAACAATGTAGATCCAAAGAAGAAAATCACAATCAAATCTTATGATGAGGAAGAGAGGTCATCCAAGGAATTTTTGCTCCTTCCTATCAGAGTAGGTATTGTAGTCAAAGATATTCTTTGTCAAGTTCTTGATATGGAACTTGCATATAATATTCTTTTGGGAAGACCTTGGATTCATTCTATGCAAGTTATGCCCTCGACTTATCATCATTGCTTGAAATTTCCCCACAATGGTCAAGAAATAACTATCAAAGGTGATCCCAACCCTTTTCAATATTGTAACACTATGAAGGTAGCACCTGATTCTTTGGTACCTTACAATTGTGTTGGATCTTCTGCAACAACACCCATTGATCCAAGTAATGTAGCATCAACATCTAAATCCAGTGGGATCAAAATAGACATAAAAGAACAAAATATGGAAGAATACACTTTGGGTTAATCCTTTTTCATTACAGAGTTACCCTTATCTCCTAAATCATATGGAAAATCCTTGATTATTAAACAACAATCAGAAGCTCCTTACACAATTGTTTATATAGTAAATTCATAAGTGGGGGCACTATATCAAAAGAAGAAACTGAGTGTAATGCTAATCATTTTCTTAAACAACACAAGAATAAGGAAGATGTAAAGCATGAATACATATCACTTGATGTGTATGGAAAAGGATATACTTTGTTACAAAGTATGGGAAATCAAGGTACCGAACATGTAGGGTTGTAGAGAGATAGTGTTATAAAACCAATTTTGAAAAATCCAAATTACCAAAGGGATACAATAGGGTTAGTTTATAAAGGAGAAGGACCAAAGGAACCTAGAGGTAAAGAAAATATCACATCTCTCAATAAAGTCTTTGAAACCTCTGATTTAGGGTTTTGAAAGGATGGCAAGTATGTGGATAAGGAAAAGTAGAGGATAGAAACATAAATCATTAATAGACTTTAGGATAATCAAGGACAAGATGATGATACTGACTCTAATGATTATGAATGGGATTCATTATTTGACTATACTAAAGAAATGGGATTTGATTTTGTTCATACCTATAGTGACGATTACCATGAGGGGGAGAGTTCAAGGACTGAATCACTAAGATTAGTTCCACAAAATACTACTCTTGACGATTTTGAGGAAAGTGAGAATTATCTTGTGATAGATAATTCAGACAAGAGTATGGAAATAGACCTTGTCGATGCTATCATAAACCTTAATAATTTCTCTATAAATACCATTATAGCCTTTTAAATCAACCCAAATGATCCATTACCCCTTGTTCATCATGAGCTTATAGATTGGGCTTCTCCTAATAATCTAGAACTTGATGTTTTCCATAATGATGATGCAATTATTGACTATCTTGGAATTAGAGATCATCTACCACCAGGGGATCATAAGTTAGGATTTCTAATAAAACTCAACTATATGGCTTATTTTGGAGAGCATGCCAATCCTTTTAGTCATAAAAATGTAAAAATTATAAATAGATCTAATGGTGAAAACCACTCAATGGCAGTATTAGATCTGAAATAAGTAAAAAGAAAAGATGCATTTGAGGGTGAAAACCTCTTTGAGGCACTCAAAGATAGAAGGATTGACATTCTCCCCAATTATATGTATCAAGAGCAATCTGTAATACTTATTGAACCAACATTGCCTCTCAATATTAGAATAGAAGAGTCCCAACATATTCTTCGAGTAGCAGCATCTTTAATAGAGTCAGAAAGGGAAGGTTTTTCACAATTTTTTAAGGAAAGACAAGTCAAATTTGCCTAGTCTTATGCAGATATGCCAAGACTAAATCCTAATCTTATTATGCATCACTTGTCTATTACACCAGGGATTAAACCAGTCAAGCAAAAACTCAAAAAAATGCATCCTCATATTGCACTCATGGTAAAAGTAGAATTGAAAAAGCTCCTAGATGTTGGATTTATTTGATCCATTGATTATGCTAAGTGGATTTCCAATATTGTACCAGTATCCAACCCAAACAAGTCTATCAAGATTTGTATAGATTTTTGAGATCTAAATAAGGCTTGTCCTAAAGATGACTTCCCATTGCCTAACATTGATATCATAGTCAATTTGACAACTAGTCATCAGATGTTATCCTTAATGGATGGTTTTTTAGGCTATAACTAGATCAAGATTGCATTGGAAGATCAGGAAAAAACTACTTTCACATGTCCTTGGGGTACATACTATTGGAATGCCATACCTTTTGGGCTCAAGAATGGTGGAGCAACTTATCAGCGGGCCATGACCATGATCTTCCATGACATGATGCATACTATAATGGAAGATTATGTTGATGATATTCTTGCAAAGTATAAAACTAGAGATGGTCATTTGAGAGTGCTAGATAGAATATTCACTTGAATGGAAAAATACTAGATTAGACTCAATCCAAAGAAGTGTGCATTCGGGGTTACATTGGGAAAACTATTAGGGTATATTGTCTCAGCTAAAGGCATAGAAGTTGTTCCAAAGAAAGTCAAGGAAATCATGGAGATGTCTTCCCCTACAAATATCAGTCAGTTAAGATCTTTACAAAGATGGCTCCAGTCAATCAGAAGATTTGCTTCTCAACTAGCAGAGCTAGAGAACTATTTGTTACACCACAAGGATATACAATACCAAAGTCTTAAAAGTTGATCTTTCCTTGTACAAATAATATATCTGAGTATGAAGCATTGATGATTGGATTGAAGATAGCTTTGTAATGGAAGGTTATAGTGTTAAATGTCTATAAAGACTCCCAATTGATTATTAATCAAGTCAATGATGAATATCAGACCAAGGATGATAAGTTGTTGCCATATAAATGTATGGTGGATGAGTTTAAGAAATATTTTTCAATAATCACCTTTGAGAAAAATCCAAGATATGATAACAAGGCTGTAGATGCTATGGCTACAATTTCTTCCTTGTTTGACCTAGAAGATACAAAAGCCCATTTTGAGATCTTGGTGGAATCTTTGACATATCCCACATATGATGAACCTGAGATAAGTATCATATGTTACATTATCAAACAAGAATCCCTTACTTATGGAAAGATATATGCCTACCTTAAAGACAACACCATTCTACCTGACCTATCCAGAAACCAAAAATGTACATTTCTTTGGCAAGCCTCCTGCTATATTCTAATATCTGACACCCTGTATCAGTGAGGTCTTGATGGTACTCTCTTACAATGTCTTGAACATGATGAAGCTCAAATTGCCTTATGATATGTCCATGAGGGTATTTTTGGGACACATCTGAGTGATCCTTCCTTGGCTAAGAAGCTCATGTGTATGGGTTACTACTAGCTAACTATGCAGATAGATTCCTTTCACTTTTCTAGGAAATGCAAGAAATGTTAGGTCCATGGGAATCTTATTCATGCACCAACACAAGAGCTCCATCCTTTCACAACCACATTTCCATTGAGTCAGTGGGGACTCAACCTTGTGGGTGCAATTCACTAACCATCTTCCAATGGCCATAAGTTTATTATCACTGTAACTGAGTATTTTACCAAATGGATTGAAGTTGTTCCATTGATCACTGCCACTGGCAAACAAATATCCATGTTTATCTTAAATTATATCATTTGCAAATATGGTATCCCTATGCATCTTATTACTAATCATGGGAATCAATTCCAAAATTAGGACATGGATGAACTATGTTTGAAATTCCACATCACACATCACTATTCCACCATTTACTACCCCCGAGGCAATGGCCAAGCTAAGGTGTTTAATAAAACTATTGTTAAAATACTTCAAAAGACTGTCAATGATGATGGTCATGACTGGCACATCCAATTGAATCCAGCCTTATGGGCTTATCACACCTCTATCTGTACTCCTACTAGAGCCACACCATATTCCCTTGTCTATGGTTCTAAATTTTTCATGCCCCTCAAGGTCAAGTTACCTTCTTTACGAGTGTTTGTAAGAGATTTGAATGTAGATGAAGGATATAGAGTTGTATGCTTAATTGAATTGGAATTTCTAGATGAACGTCAAAAAAGGGACTTTGATCATTTGAAGGTTTGTCAACAGAGGATGTCTTGTCAATATAACAACAAATTAAAACCCATAGACTTTTAGGTGGGTGATCTAGTCCTTCGTGAGAATCCTAAAAACTAGAAACATCGTGAGAAGAAGGGGAAACTTGAATCCAATTGGTTGGGTCCTTTTATGATTACATCAATCTATGGGTCAGGGGTTTATCAGTTATCCACATTTGAGGGTGATCTCTTGAATGAGCCTCTCAATAGTATGAACCTCAATAAGTTCTATGCTTAAAATCCCAATGCAAGGGATATGTAAAAAAATAAAAAACACATAAAAAATCAAAAAAATCAAAAAATCAAAAGAAAATTGCAAAAAAAACATGTGGTGAAAACCTGGAAACAGACGCCATTTGTGACAGGTTGGCTCCTCTCTCTATTAGGATTCTTCTAGCATATCCCATTCTATTCCATTGTATATATCCATAATAAAATGGCCAGCCCATAACATCCCATCCAATGTATAAATCCATAATAAAACCCCATCATAGCTTGGTCTAGTATCTTGGTCTTCATCCTATTTTTGTGTGTCCTTCTTCATGCATAATAAGTCATTCCAACACCTAGCTGGGGGCATGTCCTCGACCTAGTTTGGGAAGTGGATTTATGATAGTCATGACTCTTAGAGGACAAAATGGAGTACTTTCACTAGAAAAAAAAATGCGATCAAATGCTCTTACACAATGATAACCAGATGCAAAATCATGACATGTGATACATCTTTCAAACATGCACACTTACCTATACATCTATAATATCTACGCATTATTAAATCTGATCAAAAAACTTCACAACATCTTTTGGCAAAGAAATGTGTATTCATGGCAAGGATGTTTGAATTATTATTATAGGTTATGGATTCATATTTGGATTTCATTTTTATCATGTTTCCTATGCTATTCTGAGATATCCCATTAGGAATGGAAACACTGAGAGGGGGGGGGGGTGAATTAGTGTTCACTATATTCAATCTTTTTACTTTACTCTTAAACCTAATTTGAATGCTTAAGAACTGAAATGAACATTAATATAAACAAGATAGATGAACACAACACATAACACCAATATGGTTATGAGGAAACCCAAATAGGTAAAAACCCCAGTGGGAATTGACACCCACTAGTAATTTGTACTAGTGTATTATGATCCTTGTTAGAAGATCCTTAATCCTATTAGGAGTTCTCTTTACAGTACATTTAGTACAGTGACCTTGTCAAGGGTTGGACCCTATTAGGAGTCTTTTACAATTAACCCTATTAAGGGTGGGGACACACTATCCTAGAGCTCACTGCTCAAATGGTGAAGGCTACAAACTTTTGATCTCAGATACACATTATATCTGCTAGATGAACTGGCACTGTGACACTTCTTGTCTGATTAGCTCCTTTGATGCACTAATGCTTTGACCTCTTGAAAAAGTCTAGTACATCTGAACAACTCTTCACACACTTTTTCTCTACTTATCTCAACTCTATAACCACTTCCTCTTTTATTACAAAGGGCGCATCTCATATTTATATGCACTACCAAAACAATTTAACTAGGTCAGCCTATAACCGATTACATACAATGCTTCTAATTGAATTGGCTCAAGCGTGTTTACAAACAAAGTTGATTATATGTCTACAACCTAATTACAATAGGTGCATAGCCTTTAAAAAATAATTTTATCATTGCTAGACAAATTACCAATAGTCGGTTTCATATATTGTTATGTTCTGGCATTCACTGTCATTGTAACTTCAACTATCTATATCTTTGTCATACTAAATCTTTTGATCATGCACTCTTAGACTAAGCATGAAAAACTCTTACCATCTTATCTTCTAGGGTGCATATCATAACTTAGTCATATGCACGTGCACTGATGCTTTGAACTATTGGTGCTTTGTTAATTGTCCAGCCTTTTGTACTTAGCCAATTTCTGATCTTCTAATGATGTGCGCTGACTCCAGAACACTATAGGACTTTGTTTCCATAATGAAAACACTATATTAAGTCATATACAATAGTATAGTCAACTTTCCAACAATCTCCCCCTTTGTCATTGATGGAAACAAAGGAATATGGCAAAGTTACTATTTGTCCTCTTATAAAAAAACTCTAACTTATATCTCCCTTAGTCTTATTACTATACATCTTCTTTGCATATCTATAACTCCATATTCTATACATACTCCCCCTTTGAAATTAGTGACAAAGGTGCTAAAAAATGAATCTCTACAAGTACTTACAAGGAAAGTACATCCAGATATGCTATCTGCAACTTGTGGATCTCTTGCTTCTAGAATGCAATTAATGCATTGACTATTTGGAGATGGGTGCATAATGCATAATTCAGCTTCTCCATCTTCTCCAAATAGGAGCTAAGACCTTGATCATATGTCACCATTGTGTTGGAAATTGCAATTGAAACAATTGTTGTATTGTCATTGATGTCAAACCTTAATTGGTAAGACTGTTGCTACTTAGGAAAGTACTATATCTATTTGAGTGTTGCTAAGGGGCCAAACAAGGTTGGTAACAATAGCACCTAAGGAAAGGTTGAGTTATCTTCATACTATAAAGTATACTTGACTATGTTGCACAATGATGAGGTAATGCATTGTTTATCTTAGTAAGACTGAAGACAAAACTGGTAGGCTTAACCGAGAAAAGAATGGAAAAATCATGTTTAAGCCTAGTAATGTTAGTGTCGACCGAGTTAGTATATGCCGAGAAAAATTATAGTGTTAATCAAGCATCAGTAAATTGCCGAGGAAGACAGTGTAAGCCGAGGAAATAGTTTTAGTAATGATCAAGCTTTCTACATGAACACCGAGTGGACAATCACAGTATCGACTGAGCATCAGCAATTTTATATTTGAAGAGAATTTAATTTTGGAGCCAACATTGTTGAATTCTTGGATTATGTAAAATGTGTTGACTTTATTTATTGATTGTTTGCAAGCATTAAATGCATTGTAAAACATTTTATTGTAAATCTTTAAGAGATTTGAGATGATTCTAGAAAAGGAGCCGAAGAACATGAAGTGGGTAGCTTCAATGAATCTGACCTAACCCTAAGATCTACGAATGAGATTGAGAGGAAAAAGATGAGTTAACCTAATTGAGGAAAATATAAGGGAACTTGAGCATTTGGATATGCATGTACATGGAGAATAGAGAATGTTGGAAGAGGAAAGTTTTATTGACTATCTAAGCAGAAAAGGCTGAAGGAGAATTGTGGTGATTGCTTGAAGAAAAGTTCTAAGCATATCAGAGATGAAAATGGAAAAGTTTCAAAGTCAGTAAACCAGCATTAGTATAGAAAACCAGATCTGATATTTGCAAAGTGAGTTGTATATTTTTCAGATAATACTACTGCTTCTTTCTAACCATTGTAATAGTCAAAATCCTTTTAATAGAGGTTAACCTAACAGTCATATATTAAATCCTTTGAACAAGGTTGCATTCTAATGGAGTGTATTTAAGTCCTATGACTAGGATCACTTTTAATAGGGTGATTGAAATCCTTTATCCGGGTCACACCTGACAGTGTGTATTGTAACTTTTGTTAGGGTAGGCTTTTTACCGAGCTCACTTCAAAAGAGTGAAAATAATAGTAGCATGTTACAAAGTGGTTTTTCCCAAATTGGGTTTCCACTATAAAACTTGGTGTTAATACTTGTGTGAATGTTTTGGTTTGAACATTACTATGTTTTACAAGTTAAGTTACAACTGGGTAGTGGACTGCATTGTTAGATATTTATATTACTAAATCAGTGATGATCGAGTTTTTTTTGGTTATTGGATCTGATTTAAGGATAAGTTTTTGAGATTGTTTTATACATTAGGACATGAGAACAACTGATTCACCCCCCCTCTTTGTTGTTCTAAATCATATTAAAAATAGGTATCAAAGCTTTGTTGCTTATTATTAGTATTGACAGAATCAAATTTAAAGGGGCTTGAAGAAAATGATTAGGATGTATAAGAAGGAGGTACTGAAGCTAAACAAGGAAAACTTCCTTGCATGGAAAAGCTTGATGAAGCTACATCTGGCCGATATTGGTGACTCTGCAAAGTACTACATTGAGAACAACTATGTCTCACATGTCGCACCTTTGACTGCTGAAGAGATGAGAGCTAAGCAAGAACATAATCAGGCAATGTTGGAAATTGCATCTACCCTAAGTTATCCATAATTTGAGGACATTAAGGACTACACAACTACTAAGGATATGTGGGACACTCTTGCAAGGATTTATGGTGGTGACCTAAATGTGTTGAAAGCAAAGGGTGAGAGTCTTAGAGGTAAGTTTGATGAAATGAGAATGCAAGAAGGTGAAAACATTGCACAATATTGTGGTAGAATAAAAGAAGTTGTGAATGCTATTAGAGGAGAAAATGGGGCTATTGATGATGAAACTATAATTGGGAAAGTTCTAAGAACCTTGCGTCTTATATATGCTATTAAGATCTCATCTATTCAGGAATCTAGATGTAACTCTGCTAATGTGCTTACTTTGGAAAGTTTGGTTGGTAAACTGACTGCTTTTGAACTCTCTAACTATGATAATTTCACTGTTGGAAGCATTGGAAATGTTGAATCTACTTTCAAGTCATAGCTAGTTTTTAACAAGCTAAAGAAAGAAAAGGAAATATGCATCAGTGAAAGTGAAAGTGAAAGCGATAGTGAAAGTGACAGTAACACTTTTGATGAAGACCTAGAAGATATAGAAGCTCTTATGGCTAGAAGACTGAGAAGGGGAAAAGGAAAGTATAAAGGTAAAATCCCTATTATATGTTTGGCATGTAATAAAGTTGGTCATATAGCTACTAGATAATCCTAATAGGAAGGATAAAGATGATGAAAGGAAAAGCAAACACAAAGATAGAAAAGATGACAGAAGATACCGATGGAACAAAGACTATAAAGGAAAAGGTAAGAAATCTTGTTACATTTCTAAAAAAGAGACTGACACTAATAGTGATGATTTTGAAATTGAGGTAGTCTATGTTGTAATGAAAGATGAATCTGATGAGGATGAGAAAATTGCATTGATATCCTATGTGAACAAGAATGATAAATGGATTATTGACAGTGGATGTTCACATCACATGACTGGTGACAAAAATAAGTTTGACACACTACATCATTACAGAGGTAAAAGTGTAAAATTTGGTAATGATGCACCATGTCTTGTTAGAGGAAAAGGTTTGATTAAACTTACTGATAAGATATCTTGTGAAAATGCATATTGGGTTGAAGGTCTTAATTACAATTTGTTAAGTGTTGCTCAGCTTAACAAAATTGGTTACCGAGTGGAATTTCATCACAAACAAGCTAAAATATTTAATGCTACTGGAGAACTAATTGGAAGTGGAGATCAGACTAGAGGTAATTTGTTCTATCTTGACCTATCTGAAGAAACATGTTTAATTGCACAACTTGATGATATTTGGTTATGGCATAAAAGGCTATGTCATGTTAACTTTGACAATCTGGTAGAGATAAGTAAGAAGAAAAAGGTAAGAGGTCTACCTAGATTGAAGAAACCTGAGAATGTGATGTGCAAGGAATGTCAGTTAGGAAAAATGACAAAGTCAAGTTTCAAGAGAAAATCCTTTACTTCTGAAAACATTTTAGATTTGGTTCATAGTGACCTTTGTGGACCTATGGGTGTACAAAGTTACTATGGTGCTAGATACTTTATCTTATTTGTTGATGATCATACTAGGATGATGCATGTGATGTTTCTAAGAGAAAAATCTGAAGCTTTTCAATTCTTTAAGTGGTATTTGGCAAAAGTTGAGAAGGAAATAGGTAGGAACTTGAAATTTCTTAGATCTGACCAAGGTGGAGAATTTGCAGCAAATGAATTTAATCTGTTCTACAATGATAGAGGAATTAAAAGACAGATGTTTGCACCTAGAACACCTCCATAGAATGGTATAGCAGAAAGGAGAAATAGATCTATCTTAGATTGTGCAAGGACATTAAGGATTGAAAAAAATGTGGCATAGAAATATTGGAAAGAAGCTATAAGCACTGCTATCTACACTCTTAACCGGGTACAGATCAAGAAAGGTACAAATCTAGAACCCTATGAATTATGGCATGGGCATGCACCAAATGTTAAATACTTTAAAATCTTTGGAAGTAAGTGCTATATATTAAAAGACACTAGGAATGGAAAGTTTGATGCTAAGAGTGATGAAGGCATATTCCTAGGGTACTCCACAAAAAGTAAAGCTTATAAGTGTTTGAACTCTAACACTAACAAAATTGTGGAAAGTGTGAATGTCAAAATCGATGAGTATGCAGAAAGAAATGAAGCTGACAGTAAAAGAGAACTAGAAGATTATAGATCTTTTATGTACATTGAAGAAGAAGAAGAGGCAAGTGACAAACTTGCACCTAATGCCGAGTCTCAGGTAAGCAATACCGAGCAACAGACGGAAGCTGTCGAGCATTAGGAAAATAGTGCTGAGAGAGAACAAGAACATGCCGAGCTACAAGAAAATGTTGCTGAGTATCAGGAAGAGGTTGCTGATCATTCTGAAGTTGAATCTGACAATCTTATTGAGGAACATGATGAAATAGAGGAGAGAACAGCTGAACCTATTTTGGCAAAATATGTAAGAAGGCGTCATAAGCCTGAATAGATAATTGGAGACAAAAATATTGGAATCCAAACCAAAAGTAAGACTAAGGATCCAACATGTTTATTGTGTGAATTTGAACCAAAGACAACTAGAGAAGCATTGGAGAATGAAGATTGGATACAAGCAATGAATGAAGAAATTGACCAGATTGAGAAGAATGATACTTGGACTCTGATGCCGAGACCTGAAAACAAAATGTTATAGGAACAAAGTGGGTATTTCAGAATAAGATGAATGAAAATGGTGAAAACACTGGGAACAAAGCTAGTCTGGTATGCAAAGGCTATGCACAAGAATAAGGAATAGATTATGGGGAGACATTTGCCCCTGTAGCTAGATTGGAAGGAGTAAGAACTCTGCTTGCATATGCTGCTTATATAGATTCCAAGGTTTATGAAATGGATGTCAAGTCTTCATTTTTGAATGGTATACTAAAAGAAGAAGTTTAAATAGAACAACTAGGACATTTTATTGATCCAAACAGAAGACACGTGGTGTGCAAACTAAACAAAGCATTAAATGGATTGAAGCAAGCTCCTAGAGCATGGTATGAGAGGTTGCAGAACTACTTGATATCGATTCGATTTTCAAGAACAAATGACACAAGCAATCTGTACATGAAGGATGAAGAAGGTAAAGGTATCCTGTTGGCAAAAAATTTTGTTGATGACAATATTTTTGGAGGACAAGATGCATTATGTAAAAGTTTCTCAAATGAGATGCAAACTAAATTTGAAATGAGTATGTTTGGTGAGATCAAATTCTTTGTTGGTTTACAAGTATATCAAAGGAAGAATGGAATTTGAGTTTATATAGATGTTGATTGGGAAGGAAATGTAGATGATAGAAAGAGTACTAGTGGTGGAGCTTTCTTTCTTGGATAGAGATTAGTCTCTTGGACAAGCAAGAAATAAAATTGCATTTCCCAATCTACTACCAAGGCCGAGTATGTTGTTGCTGTAGTAAACTGTTCAAACTTGGTATGGATAAAACAATTGTTGATAGGCATGAAAGAAGAAATCACTGAACCTATTGTTATTTATGTGACAACACAAGTGCTATCAATATATCTAAGGATCCAGTGATGCACACTAAGACCAAGCACATTGCAATCAAGTATCACTACTTGAGAGAATTAGTACAAGACAAAGAAGTCTAAATGGAGTATGTGAATACAAAAGAACAATTAGCAGACATATTCACTAAAGCTTTACCCAGAGAAGCTCATTAGTATTTGAGAAGTCAATTAGGGGTTCTTCCCCTAACTAAGGCTGCCTAGAAAAGCTACGAGCACTGCATCAAATATGCTACAGCTAAACATTTGACAAATTGATGCAGAAGATTGTCACACTTTAGGGGCTGGCCTAAAGTTGTGAAAAGAAGAAAAGACAATAAATCAGTCATAAGTAAGATGACAGAGGGAGAAACACAGTGCTACACAGATATTATCTACATCTGATGGATGTATGTTTTACTTACTACTTTGGCATTTTTGTCAAAGAGGGAGATGAACTAATATGATAACACATAACACATAAAGGTAAGAGGGAGATGATAACACTGAAAGGTAAGAGGGAGCTGAACTGTTAAGGGAGATGAACTGATGAAACTGAAGATAAGGATGATGAATTGAAATGAAGGATCATGATAGAGGGAGATCTGAATACTTCTGACAATCACAAAAGTGAGGCTTATAGGATTCTGAATCAAAATGAAGCTAAGGATACTATAAATGATTTTTTGATGGATAGATATGTTTTTGGATTGGTTGGTAATCCATGTGTTATTTAGATGATATCATATGGTGTTGCCATCAATGCCAAAGAGGGATATTGTTGGAAACTATAATTGAAACAATTGTTGTATTGTCATTGATGTCAAACCTTTTTGTAAGACTGTTGCTACTTAGGAAAGTACTATATCTATTTGAGTGTTGCTAAGGGGCTAAGCAAGGTTGGTAATAATAGCACCTAAGGAAAGGTTGAGTTATCTTGATACTACAAAGTATACTTGACTATGTTGCACAATGATGAGGTAATGCATTGTTTATCTTAGTAAGACTAAAGACTAAACTGGTAGGCTTAACCAAGCAAAGAATGGAAAAATCATGTTTAAGCTGAGTAATGTTAGTGTCAACCGAGTTAGTAAATGCTGAGAAAAATTATAGTGTCGATCGAGCATCAGTAAATTGCTGAGGAAGATAGTGTAAGCCGAGGAAATAGTTTTAGTAATAATTGAGCTTTCTACATGGAGACCGAGTGGACAATCACAGTACCGACCGAGCATCAACAATTTTATATTTGAAGAGAATTTAATTTTGGAGCCGACATTGTTGAATTCTTAGATTATGTAAAACATGTTGACTTTATTTATTGATTGTTAGGAAGCATTAAATTCATTGTAAAATGTTTTATTGTAAATCTTTAAGAGATTTGAGATGATTCTAGAAAAGGAGCCGAAGAACATGAAGTAGGTAGATTCAATGAATCTGACCTAACCCTAAGATCTACGAATGAGATTGAGTGGCAAAAGATGAGTTAACCTAATTGAGTAAAATATAAGGGAACCTGAGCATTTGGATATGCATGTACATGGAGAATAGACAATGTTGGAAGAGGAAAGTTTTATTGATTGTCTAAGCAAAAAAAGATGAAGGAGAATTGTGGTGATTGCTTGAAGAAAAGTTCCGAGCAGATCAGAGATGGAAATGGAAAAGTTTCAAAGTTAGTAAACCAGCATTAGTATATGAAATCGGATCTAATAGTTGCAAAGTGAGTTGTATACTTTTCAGAGAATACTACTGCTACTTTCTAACCATTGTAATAGTCAAAATCCTTTTAACAAAGGTTGACCTAACAGTCATATGTTAAATCCTTTGAACAAGGTTGCATTCTAATGGAATGTATGTAAGTCCTATGACTAGGCTCACTTTTAACAAGGTGATTGAAATCCTTTAACCAGGTCACACCTGATAGTGTGTATTGTAACTTTTGACAAGGTTAGCTTTTTACCGAGCTCACTTCAGAAGAGTGAAAATAATAGTAGCATGTTACAAAGTGGTTTTTCCCAAATTGGGTTTCCACTATAAAACTTGGTGTTAATACTTGTGTAAATTTTTTGGTTTGAACATTACTATGTTTTGCAAGTTAAGTTATAGCTGGGTAGTGGACTGCATTGTTAGATGTTTCTATTACTAAATCAATGATGACCGAGTTTTTTTTGGTTATTGGATCTGATTAAGGATAAGTTTTTGAGATTGTTTTATACATCAGGACCTGAGAAAAACTAATTCACCCCCCCTCTCTATTGTTCTAAATCATATTAATACATTGTGGCATCGATCACTGTGATATTTTGATTGAGCACATCTAAGGTGGGCGCAAGAGCATTCGTTAGCTATGTTTTCCTTGCCCTTATTTTAGACATCTCCTTTTATTCTCTTTCAATCTAATCAATCTACCCATTATATATATTATTACACATATTTACATCAGTGGAGGGGTCTTCTACTAATTTCCTTACTTGTTCTATTATTGCTTTTGCCTCTTGTATCTTCTTGAATTGATCATCAGCCAACTTGTCTTGGTCCATACAATCTACAATGATCTTCCTGTCATTTGTTGTGAACTCTTTTAAGGATGCTTGACCAACCTTGAGTGAACTTAGGTCATGTGAAAAGTTATTGAAAAATTCACTAAGCCTCTTCTTCATGTACTTCTCTTCTGCAACTAGGGATGCAGATTCTTCCAAGCTAGAAAAATTTGTCTTAAAATTTGAAAGAATTGTGCTCACATCATCCACTGAATGAACCTTAGAAAATTTCTTGTCTGAAGGTAGTAGGTTGTTCAAGATGTTCATTGACTCAACAAATAGGGGATTCCTCATTACTTGTTTCTCTTTGGCCTTCTCCATAGCTAAGACACTGATCTTGATCAAGTATTCTTCTCCCCAAGAATCCAGACTAGTGGTGTCTGGTGTCAATCTTGAGAACAATGATACAAAAGGAGTGATAGGAGTGCTATCCACTACTTCTTGCATTACTTTGATTGTAATTTCAATAGATGGCTCATCTGTTGGTGTTGGAAATATTCAGGAATTAACCAAGTTACTGAGAGGGGAGGGGTGAATCAGTAACTCCAAATTTTCTCACAATTTTAGATGTATTAACATGTGATTCACTTTAACCTCTTGCATATAGAAAGCATGAAAATTAAAAAGCATTCACAATAATGACACATAGATTTGGTTACTGAGAAACCTTCCAAAAGAAAGTAAAACTGGGGTGGGGATGAAACCCACAAAGCTTTAATACTGCAGAATAAAGTTGGCCGGTTAAGGCTTACAATTTGATCACTTCTGATGATCTGCCCTGTTAGGAGCAATAAGGATTGCTAAATCCACCCTGTTAAAGGATTTACAAACATACAATGAAGTATGCACTCGGTAAAGAGATTTTACAAAAGACTGTTAAGTCTACCCGGTTAAAGGATTTAGTACTGATTCACCTGTTAGAATGAAACAGTAGATCTCTGGCTTTGCAACTGGATTGCTGATTGAGATTCGCTGCTGTATTGATCACCTTCTGTGATGAATTTATCTTTGCTGTTCCTTATACTTTTGAAGCCTTCTGTAATTCGCTTATCTCTGCCTTTCTTTTTCTTTCACATATGTTTCATCATTCATACATTTTCATTTTTACAACATTGTTTATATACAAGTCTTAAACAATTAATTACAATTACAATTACACAGTCAGCTTGACAAATAAACATAAGTGCTACTAAGTCGGCCCAAGTATGGTTACTCGGTTCCTGCAAACTGACTCGGTGACTTTTTGATACTCGGCATCCACTCCATTACTCGGCATCATCATGCACTCGGTAGAAGTGAAGGCACGGTTCATACTGATCACTCGGTAGGTTTTGAACTCGGTAAATACTGGTGACTCGATAGACATGATGTTACTCGGTTTACATTGTCCTGTTCGGTTTGTACTAACTTCCTCGGTTTGCACTGTTTGCTCGGTTTGCACTGTCTGCTCGGTTTGCACTATTTGCTCGGTTTGCACTGTCTGCTCGGTTTGCACTGTCTGCTCGGTTTGCACTGTCTACTCGGTTTGCACTGTCTGCTCGGTTTGCACTGTGAACACAAATAAGTGTTCTCACTAGTGGCAATTCTGCTTAATGCCAACAATCTCCCCCTTTGGCATTAGTGACAAAAACACTTATTGGCCAAAACTTATATACAGGGCTTATTTTGATTTTTCAAAATTTGTCTTTGATAAAGGGCTTTATACATTGTCTCCCCCTTTCAATGTGCTAACTGTTTTTATACAAATCTTTTTCTATACATATCTCTCCTTCTATACATATCTCAACATATCTCTCCTTCTATACATATCTCTTCTTCTATACATATCTCCCCCTTTTTGACGATAATGCCAAAGGTGCATATACAAGTTATTTACAGAGAGAATCCAAAATTTGATAGAAAAATAGAATGTACCTTCATTATTAGTGTCAGGGTTCTGTCCCAACTTTCTTAAAGAATCTTACATGTTTGTATAGCAATTTGGACTTCTGCAGAGAGTTCAATCATGTGATCTGCTATAGAAAACTGATTGTCATGAATCAATGTTTTGGAATGTTCAATGTGCTTATACATTGTATTCATGATGGGAAGGATCATGTGTTGGATGTCTAGCAGTGTGGACCAAATCCTTGTGTCTTCTTTCAGTAGATTAGACTGCATATTTGATAGGTGTGAGATTTTCATGTGATGAGCAGAGCTTGAACTTGGTTCAAGTTGCAGCTTCTGTATGCTAATCTTCATATCCTCATCCATTTTATTCATTTTATCCTTAACATCCTTTGTGAACTCGGCAATATTGCACAATCTGGCCAAAAGAGAGGTAGCATTCGAATAGATAGATTCAATGTTAGACAAAACTGAAGACAATTCCACTTGGTTAATAGCTATGTGCTGAGCAATGTGCTCAAGCACTTTATTGTTGAATCTCTTCTCAACTTTTTCAACTAACTTTTCTGTCCTGGATGAATCCTCATTGTATTTCTCAACTGCTTCTGCTAACTGTAACAAAATATGTTGGGAGGAGTCTACTTTAATGCCTAATGCATCAGACAAAATGTCCTTAGCATCCTTGATGATTTGATACTCCTTGTCTCTCTCCTCTTTAAGTTTCTTTTGTTTTGCTTTCCTTTGGAGGATCTCACCTATATTCTGCATTTGGTCCGCTGAGAGATTTGCAAAATCTAATGTAGGAATTTCTATCTCTTCATCTAGGTCTATATCCTCTACTATATTCTTACCCAAAAATTTTATACTTGGTAGAGCCTTAGGCTTATCTGTACTTAATGCTTTGGTAGTAGTGACAGTAGATAAAGTAGGGCTGGCTATGGATACTGGCATACTTTCTACTGGAGAACTTAAAATATTTACACTTGAAGATTCAAAAACTGGAAAACTTACTGCTGGAAAACTTGATGGTGTAGGAGACTGCAGCTCGGTAGAAGAAATGGTAGCTGCCTCTGATGTTGCTAGGGATGATTGGAAAAATGTGGAAGTTGTCACAACCATGCTTGAAGGTGTCTCCGGGCTGGATGTAGAAACTTTCACTGGAGAGGTAGGAAGGGATGCAATGACTTCTGCTGCTATCCTCACAGTATCATCTACCTCAGTGTCTTCTTCTTATTCATCACTGTCATCTTCAATATCTTTTATTATGACTATTTCAATACTCGGTTGGTGAAGGTGGTATATGTTCTTCCATGTAGCATTTGCAGCCTTCACAACCGATTCAATATTGTTGATCAAAATCAAACAAGTATTGAACTTCAATGTCATCTTATTTTCATTTTCTTTTAATGCCTTCTTTACTTCATCATTTTTCAAGCTCGGCATCAACTGTCTCAGGTTTTGATCAAATATGTCTATCACAGTTTGCCTTGCATTGCTCCATCTCATTTTTATTGGATTCAATAGAACTACTGGAACCTGTGGGGCAATTTCTTCAGGAGAGTATTTCCACTGTCCCATCTTCTCAATAACAGCATCTTCTATTTCCTTCTGTTCTGCTTCCGATCTGGTTTCATATCTTAAGGATTTTATGTTACTTACTCCAGATCCTGATCCATCTCTAAAGAGTTTGAGCTTTTCTTGAAGGCTTAGAGGAGGCCTTTTGAATACTATGTCTTTATCTGCCTTTTCTGCCTTGTCTGCCTTACCTCTTGTATTTCTTCTTGTAAATACAGCAGTAGGAGGCTTAGGTGCCTTAGTAATAAATACCTTTCCTTTCTTCTTTGCAGGTTCTGGTTCCTCTATTTTCTCATCCTTTTCCTCTTCTTCTTCATCTTTTTCTTCTTTGTCCTCAGTTATCATCTGCATTTTGGCTATCCTCTTCTTTCCTTTGTTTACCGCCTGTGGAAGCTTTATGCTTAGTTCAATTCTCACCTTAGCTTCATCATATGTTCCAAAATATGGAGCTTTGGGATTGACAGGCTGATTAAGAAGAGCTTCAATGATATCCTTGGTTTCATCAATATTTACCTCATAAGGAAGAGGTTTTACATATACAGTCCTTGGTTTAACTGCTTGAATATATACATTATCACAATCCACCCTAAAACAAATGTCGTCTTTGTAATCTTCCACCAACTTCTGTGGAATCCGGAATTTGTCATTCATTTTCTCTTTGAAAGACTCAAAATAATTGTCCATGATGCTTTCAAAGTTTTCACCCATTTCTGAGATGTATTCATTTATTTCATAGAGGACTGGCACATCTTTTCTCCATACAACTTTTCCTTTAGAAGGGAAGAATTTTAGAACATAGAAGAATAAACAGACTAATAAGGATCCAAACTTACATGGATTGTTCTTGGAAGTTTTAATGCTTTCCATGTTTTTGTTAAACTGTTTTAACAATAAGTCTGCTAGGTCAAATGTTAAGTTATTCTTGACAACTTTGTATGCTAGGTCAATAGCTTCACAGGAGACACTGTTCTGTCGACTAGAACTGTAAATCTTATGGGCAATGATGTGTGTGCCAAACTTCAGTTCAGCGTCGGTAATGCTGCTAACTTTCATGCCTCTACCGTCCCACTCGGCTAGGGTTTTCTTCTCTAGTTCCATCCAACCTAGGGTTTTGGTAGTTTTAGCTTTGTTCAACATAGGAAGACCAGTGACTTGATGAATCATCTTCTTTGAAATCTCAATAGGTTGCTCAAGCCAAATCTTGCCATCATGTACTCGGCTGAGAATGTACCTAACCCATTTATCTCAAAAGTTTCGAGGTAGATGTGCAATGTGAACTAAACCTTTATCTTCCAGATGTTTGTGCTCGGGTTTCAGAATACCATCCACACATAGTTCCTCACGCACAATATCTAGTTCTAGGTTCCCCATTTCATGAATTGAACAATTAAAATGATTGCGGATATCGTTAATAAGCAGTACCTTAGGAGGAATCTGAGATTGAGCTCCGTTCGGATCTAGGGCTGCTGCAATTGCGGGCACGATCTTGAAATCTGGTGCTTTCCACTCCCCTTGGACTAACATATCAGATCCTTTCTTCACTGAAGTGCTGGATGATGCCATGGTAGCTCACAGAAAATTTCTTTCACAAAAGTATTGAATCGCTGGGTTGCTCTTGAAATTTTTTGCTCTCAAAGTGCTAAAGGTTCGCGGTGAAGAATGAGTTCGATTACTTGCTTTTTGTTTACAACTCTGTCATTAATGCTCATTTCAAATTAGGGTATGAATTCTGACAAACTATCACCCACTAAGAATTAATTGCTCGGTAAAGACTTCGCAACTCGGTGAACTCAGGAATTCATATTTCTCTGACCTCACTCGGTAAAGATTGATACCGACCTTGCTCGGTGATCTTACTGCATCTTACATGCTGATTTAGATCTTTCTTTTAATTCGGTTCTGGAACTGCTTGAGATTGGTCTATGAGAATACAGTTCCAGTGCTTCCTTGGAAATTTAGTTTGAGTCGGTAGAGCCATCCATTCCATTACTTGGAGTGGATTGCTCGGTAGCTTTAGGGATCCATTTTTGTCTCACCTGTTTCCTGACCTTAGTTGCTTCATTCTTCTTTCCATCTTCAACTTCACTAGCATTCATGCAGTTTCTAGCTATGTGACCGAGTTTAGTGCATTTGAAACATCTTACGGTAGTATCTCTTTTCCTTAGATGATGTTTTATGCAATTCATGCCAATGTGTCCATATTCTCCATAGTAATGACATCTACACCAGGTGTTGTAGTCCCATCCAAACATTGCTTTCATAATTTGTTCTGCTGGATTAAATGTCTTGGATCTGCATTCGGATGCCTTGTGACCTTGTTTGTTGCACTTGTGACAATTACCTCTGAATCTAGGTTTTTCCCTGCATTCATTTGCTTTGTGACCAAGTTGATTGCAGTTGTAACATTTTCCATTGAATTCTGCTTTTTCATTATTCCAACATTTATTTGAAGTATGTCCTATTTTACCACAATGATTACAAGTAGGTTTTTGATTTCTTTGAGTACCTTGTTTAGAGGATTCGCCTTCTCCTTTGTATCCAAGTCCTGCTTTTCCTTTTTGCCTATGAAGATTTCGTTCATACAGCTGATCCAAGTCTTCTTGACTTTTCAGCATTCCTTCCTTGATTTGTTTTTCAGCGTTTAGGTCATCCACCAATCTTAGATTGATTTCCTTTTCAGATCTTAGTTCTTCTCTTGTGCTTTCTATTTCTGATCTTAGATTCAGAATTTCCTTATTTGAATGAGAGATCTGATCAATTAGGTTTTCTAGCTGAAGGGTTTTATTTTGGACTTCAATGTTTCTTCCATCTAATTCATCTTTCAACTTGTTTCTTTGTTCCAAGATCTCACAGAATCTTGTAGAGTGTAGTTCTTGTTCTCTTTTCAATTTTCTCACTTCTTCCTGCAGAGACCCATTCTTTTCTAGGAGTTCTTTGACAGCATTGTTTGCTTCATCTGAGTTATTTGAGGGAAGAAGATCTTCAATCTTTTCCTCAATGTAATTCTGATCATTCATCTGATTTGCAAGTTCCTTCCTTCTTCTTAGGGATTGGGAAAGATGTTCTTTTGCTTCTTTGAGTTTAGCTATGGCCATTTCCAGATCTAGCTTTTCATTTTCAATCACCTTGTTCAGTTTGAATACCTCCATTGTCCTAGATCTTTGCTCAAGCTAGTTAAGCTTTATCTTGAGAACCAATGCTGCTCTGATACCAATTGTTGGAAATATTCAGGAATTAACCGAGTTACTGAGAGGGGAGGGGTGAATCAGTAACTCCAAATTTTCTCACAATTTTAGATGTATTAACATGTGATTCACTTTAACCTCTTGCATACAGAAAGCATGAAAATTAAAAAGCATTCACAATAATGACACATAGATTTGGTTACCCAGAAACCTTCCAAAAGAAAGTAAAACTAGGGTGGGGATGAAACCCACAAAGCTTTAATACTACAGAATAAAGTTGGCCGGTTAAGGCTTACAATTTGATCACTTCTGATGATCTGCCCTGTTAGGAGCAATAAGGATTGCTAAATCCACCCTGTTAAAGGATTTACAAACATACAATGAAGTATGCACTCGGTAAAGAGATTTTACAAAAGACTGTTAAGTCTACCCGGTTAAAGGATTTAGTACTGATTCACCTGTTAGAATGAAACAGTAGATCTCTGGCTTTGCAACTGGATTGCTGATTGAGATTTGCTGATGTACTGATCACCTTCTGTGATGAATTTATCTTTGCTGTTCCTTATACTTTTGAAGCCTTCTGTAATTCGCTTATCTCTGCCTTTCTTTTTCTTTCACATATGTTTCATCATTCATACATTTTCATTTTTACAACATTGTTTATATACAAGTCTTAAACAATTAATTACAATTACAATTACATAGTCAGCTTGACAAATAAACATAAGTGCTACTAAGTCGGCCCAAGTATGGTTACTCAGTTCCTGCAAACTGACTTGGTGACTTTCTGATACTCGACGTCCACTGCATTACTTGGCATCATCATGCACTCGGTAGAAGTGAAGGCACGGTTCATACTGATCACTCGGTAGGTTTTGAACTTGGTAAATATTGGTGACTCGGTAGACATGATGTTACTCGGTTTACATTGTCCTGTTCAGTTTGTACTAACTTCCTCGGTTTGCACTGTTTGCTCGGTTTGCACTGTCTGCTCGGTTTGCACTGTTTGCTCAGTTTGCACTGTCTGCTCGGTTTGCACTGTCTTCTCGGTTTACACTGTCTACGCGGTTTGCACTGTCTTCTCGGTTTGCACTGTCTGCTCAGTTTGCACTGTCTGCTCAGTTTGCACTGTCTGCTCGGTTTGCACTGTCTGCTCGGTTTGCACTGTCTGCTCGGTTTGCACTAAAAACGCAAATAAGTGTTGTCACTAGTGGCAATTCTGCTTAATGCCAACAGTTGGCTCACTGTCTTTCATCTCTACTTCTCCTTTCTCTTTTTTTGTTTCCTTTTCTTTTTCTTCTTCTTTTTCTTCTATCTTTTCTTCCTCTTTTTATGTTTCTTTTTTTTCTTTTTCTTTTTTTTTTCCTCAACCAATACTTGTTCTTGTTGATTGAGAGGAGTGTTACCACAGAGATTCTCAGCCTCTTGAGTGCTTACAAAGGCTTCTTCAAACTTATTCAAATCAATATATGAGACCACCATTGCAATCTCAACATTGTCAATAAAAATTGTATCATCCATATGTGCTTCTTCCATGGGCGCAGGCTTCTCTACCTCTTTGGGTGCTACAACTATAGGCACTAAATCCTAAGGACCTATATTCTATACATTGATGGTCTCTGACTCTTTTTCCTTGCCATTATATTTTTGAGTGATGGGCACAAATGAAGGTTTCATGTGTTGTTCTAAGAATACCTTTTCAAAGGCTTTCTCTATTTCTTTTGTCACCAGATCATAATCTTTGTTCATGATGTGTAATGTTCTCATCTTTTTCCTTAAGTGCGGTTTTACCAAATTTAGTAACAATGTCTTTTCTTCAACAGAACATACTGGAACATTGTAATCTAGTGTTTTTTCTCTGATTCTGAAATCTTCTTTAGTGGCTTGTCTCTTCAAGGTATCCAAAATCTCCCATACCTTATCTAGGATAGTTGTCTTCAATTCAAGAACCATCTTCTTAAATTTTATCATGTGTTTGATAAATATCTCATGAATCTCTAATTTATCAATTTCATGGTATTTTTCATAAAACTTGGCTATTTGATCTAGCCTTCCTTCTTCTACTACTCTAGTCCTTAACACTTGAATACTAGGTAGGAATCCTACTTCCGGAGGTGGCTGCACATTTATCACTCTATTTCTTGTGGCTCTAGCTAAAGGGTAGCTTGTAGAAATTTGTTTTCTTCTCTTAGGAATCTTGGGAGATGCATCTATGGTATCAATGTCAATTTTAATATGGGTGTAGGAGTGCTAACATTAGTTTTGTCCGGTTTATCCTTTTGATCATCAATCTTCTCAATCTTCATCTTCTTCAACTTAGGATCATATTCCTTTGCTTCTGCTGCTGATGTGCTCTTAATTCCCAAAGAAATATTTTCTTGTCTTGCTTTGTCCAAGTCTTCTTGAGTTACTCCATGAATCTTCAATATTTCAAAAGTAACCTTGGCTACTTTTCTTTTAGTTGCTACATTGTTTAAGACTGCATCAACTTTTGTTGTTTTCTCTTCATAAGTCCCCCATCTTGGCTCATTAGGGTCCTTAGGTGCTGATAATAGTACTTGAGAATATACCTCTAGGATTGGCTCCTCAACCTCATATCCAAGTGGATGAATCCACTTTGTCATTGGTTTAACTACTTCCATGCATGTTGTATCAGTCTCTACCATAAAGCAAATGATATCTTTGTACTTTTTAACAATGCTTTCTGGAATCCTATATCGCATCTGCATTTTTTCCCTAAATGGATTCAATTCCAGTGTCATGTAGTCCTTCAGTGTACTCTCATTGGTTTCCTTAAATGATGTATTGGGCATTGTAGGCATACTCTTGTCCAAATACAAATCTAACACCTTTCCAACAATGTGGAAGTACATGTCTATGATCAAAGACCCAAACCTAAATATTTTGGTCTTGTCATGTTTAATGGCTTTAATGTTGTCTATTAGTTGTGTGCATAGGATCTCGCATAGATTAAACTCTCCATTTTCCCTCACAAGTCTTATTGCTGCAAGAATTGTGGCCACTAACACACTGTTCACTCTGCTGGTGTGTTGAAACCTATACCCTAGTATCACAGACATCAATTTGATGTCATTTTCCTCTATAGGATCTATAGTCATTCCGTGCCTATCACTTCTTGATTTGCATATTTTCTCAACAAGTTTTCTAACATCCTTGCCTACTAGAAGAATGGTGCCTTTCTTAGAGAGACCTATCATTTCATGCATTAGGTCTCCTATAATCCTGACCAGTACTTTACCTATCTAGAATAGGTCATCATGAATCCTACTAAGTAGAATATTTATCCATTCAAACTCATAGAACTCATATGCAGTAGCATATTAAATTATCAAGTGGTTTTCAAACTACGCATACTCATCCAAGAAGGTTTTATCTCATTTCATCATGGTTTCTTAGTGCGCTCTTATCTTGTCAAAACCTACTGGCTCCTTCTTACAATATATGTATGCATAGATGTCTTTGACATGCATAACACCCATAGGAGTGTGGGAGAATGCCCCTTCTAGGTCATCGAATGTAGATTTGAATGGGTGCCTCTTAAACACATATATTTTCTTCTCCGCAACATCAAATACAATAGGAGTAGTCATCACTTACTTGTATATTGCTTTCCTAATGGTTTCCAAGAACTTCTAAATTGGTGCGATGGATTAGGGCTTCCGCAACTGATTAAACACACTACTTCACTGGTGAATCAATCTACAATTATTTAAAATCAATTGCAAGGGCTTATGTGCTCTTCAATTTCTCTGAACTCGAATGCAATGAGTGATCTACAAGCTTTTGTGTACTTTAAAGTAAAAATTCCACCATTAATGCTTTCCACGTAAACCAAACTTTCATTAAAATTCTCCAACTTTCATTCTGCTATCAATCAACTACTGCACTCTTGCACAGAGGTTATCCTAGTCTTCCAAAGGTTAAATCCAAAGGCACATACTCTGAAGGTGAGTGTACCAACCATGTAGGAATTTAGAGCTAAATTAGCTCCCCCTATGACCCTGAGGGCCATTCATCTCGATGTAGAGAGTGCATCCACTATGCATGCATCCAATACATTCACATCAACATTATCCTTCTTTTCCTTTAACCAAATTAAGCTCACATCTACTAAATCTTTCACAAACTTGAATTCTCCTTCGGTATCCAGTATTGATTCTTCTAGCTTTTTAGCACTTTCTTGACTTTGCGTTCTTGATCTACAGAACTTTGAGATGTGTCCAGCCTTGTTACATGAGTGACAAATAACTGGAGGCCTTAGATTCCTCGACGCATTGACATGGGTTACCATTTTTCACTGTCTAGCTGAGTGACCATTATAGTTACATATCTAACATGTAACATTCTGAGAACTTCTTATATTTGGCTGATTCTGATTTCTCTGATTATGTTGAGTCTTGTTCTTCTTACTTGTCTTACAATTCATAGCTCTATGACCAAATTTATTGCATGAATAATAGTAACCATTGAAAGGTCTTACCTCTTTAAAATTCCTTTCTATATGTCCATTCTTGTTACATGCATAACAAGTTTAGTTTACTAGCTTGAGCTCATCTTTGGATGGTTCAACATTATCTTTAGTCTGACTTCTAGTCTCCTTAGCATATGTGGTGTCTTCTGGTGCTTTCATCCTTTCTCGCATGTCATCACTCTGATTTTGTGCTTCATTGAATCCAATACTGCTAGTATCTTCTTTAAGCTTTGGAGCATATAGCTGAGATTCAATCATATCCTTAATTGTGTGTAATTTATCAATGTGAATCTTAGCCTCTTTCAATTCAAATTCCAAGCTTTCTTTGTTGTTTCTTAGATCCAAGATTTCCATGTTTTCTTGCCTCAATTCTTCATTTAGTTGAAGGTTCTCCTTGATCTCTTCATCATAGACTTCCTGATTTTTAGTTAGTTTGTCATCCAATTCTTGAATTAGATCTTTTAGAGATGTGTTCTCTTCATTTAGCTTTTTGACCATGATCCCTAAATAGGTAAAAACCCCTGTGGGAATTCACACCCACTAATAATCTATACTAGTGTCTTATGATCCTTGTTAGAAGATCCTTAACCCTATTAGGAGTTGTCTTTACAATGCATTTAGTACAGTGACCTTGTCAAGGGTTGGACCCTATTAGGAGTCTTTTACAATTAACCCTATTAGGGGTGGGGACACACTATCCTAGAGCTCACTACTCAAATGGTGAAGGCTACAACCTTCTAATCTCATATACACACTATATCTACTGGATGAACTGGCGTTGTGACAGTGCTTGTCCAATTAGTTCCTTTGATGTGTTGATGCTTTGACCTCTTGCAAAGCTTTAGTACACCTTAACAACTCTTTGCACACTTCTGCTCTACTTATCTAAACTCTATAACCACTTCCTCTTTTATTACAAAGGGTGCATCTCATATTTATATGTGCTACCTATTGGGTATCCTAAAAGATTTTCGAGGTTTGTGTCCAATTCCTGGTTTAAGTCTCCATGCGAGTGTTATACCTGGACTAGGGTTTGTAAAGTGTCGTGAAAATGGTTTTTGACATGTTCAGGAAAACCCTTACCCTAGGTCTTGTCTTTCAAAATGTTTCCAATTCGTTTCTAAAATTCATGTGGCCCTCTTGTTTCTTTTTCTTGGTTACCTTTAAGTCACTTAAGTTGCTATTTGTGCATGTGCTTATTTTCCCCAAGTGTTCGCTGAATCTGGAAGTGTCTTATCAAATTTCAAAACAATCTGGCAATTCAGCGAATGAGTCAAATTCATGTTCACTATTAATATCAGTCGCCAGTTCTCTAGATCTTCTAGCGGTTATCCCAAACATCCAGCGAATTGGCAAATGCATTAAAGCCAAGCTTTTTGATTACTTTGTTCGCTAAGTCTCCAAGTGCTTCGGTGGTTTCATTTTCCTTTCTGAGAACTAGCGAATGAGGGTTATCTCCAGTTATCGCAATCTTTGGCGGTCTTGTGAAACAATCTAGCGATTCAGCGAACACTTTGTTTGCTTATTCTCAGAATCTGGCGGTCAAGGGTCGTGTCAACTAGAGAATTAGCGAATACCATAGATTGTTTTCATGATCAACGGCCCTGTTTTAATCTCAAAATATCTGTGGGTCCTACATATTTGATCTGGCGAATGAGCGACTAAATACTTATAGTGCTATCCTCTAAATTTGGCGGTTCTGATGGTTTGCCCAAAAGATTTCAGTGGAGATAATTTTTCTCACATTCGCTTATTCTCATAATAAGTTGGTGACATGCTAAACAATTTAGTGATTCAGCGAAGCCAGTGGTCGCTAGTTCTCTTAATAAAAGGATAAAGGTTAAAACAATCTGGCGAATAAGCTAATCAATGGATGATAAGTTTTAAGGTCTCAGTCGCTTATTCTCGAAATGAAATTTTCAATGATATGAAATATTTGGAGAACTGGCGAATGCTCTTTGTTCGCTGATTCTTGGAATTAAATGGTTAAGAGTTTTGTTATTCAGAGAACTAGCGATAGCCATCGATTGATGAAGATCAACGGTCAATCTGGAATCCTAGTATAAAGTGATGATTAAGGAAAGATTCAGCGAATCAGAGATTAAAGGGGTTCACCAGTTCTCCAGACAATCAAGCAGTTAAGTATATCTTTAAGCGAATGCGCGAACCCTTTGTTCGCTAGATCTCCAAGAAAATTGACCATCAGTCATAATATTAAGAGAATGGGAGGTGGCTTTGTTCGCTAGTTCACCAAATGGTAATTGTAGTTAACTGTTTAAGTGGGAGCCCTTTGTTCACTGATTCGTGAAATGCATGGGTGGTTAAGGATAGGATTCCGAGAACCCGCGAAGCTAGTAATCGCTAGTTCTCCAAATTTGAACTAGGATTAAATAGGGATTCAAAGAACCAGCGAAGCCAATGGTCGCCAGTTCTCTGGTTGCTAGCTAGGGTTAGCATTATATTCAGCGACCAAGAGAATCCAATAGTCACCGGTTCGCTAAATGGGCTCAGATGGAAAAGGTCATAAAGGGAAAAGAAAAAGAACTGTTGCCACATAGATAAAGTACTTTGTCGATCTGGACATGAAACCAGTAAGCCATCAAATCAGCTTCAAGAAGAAAGATTGCATGATGCAAATAGTTTTAAAGTACAGAATCATGATCATTGCCTCTTCACCTTGTTTTCAAGTAGTTTAATCTATCTGTCAACATCCGAACATGGCGAGCTCAAAATTTGAAATCTGAGGGTACATAAAATTGAATATGGGATCAATTAAGGAGATTTGCATTAACTATGGTAGTTGCACACCTTGGATTCATATCGATAAATAAGTTGAAGCTCATTGTTTATTTGTTCAGTCTCAGAGTTTCTGTTTGTCTAGAGAATTTCCGAGCATAAAGCATTTGAGATACAGAGAATTGAAGGTGTTTCTGTAGCAAGGATGAGTCAACCTGAGAAGAGTGCAGCATCTTCTAGTAGTGAGGCCAAGTCCAAAACTGGTGAGGACAGGAATAAGCCAAATTTTTCAGATGAATTCCTGAAACTATTGCCGGGCTCCAGTCAGAACAAGAGGGCTGTTGATGACGTGTTTGAAGATCTTTTGGAATGGTGTAGAGACCCAATCACTCCGAAATTCTTAGGTTACACTATTTTCAACTTCTTTTACAGTAATAAAAATAAGCATGTTCCTGTCTGTAATGGTTGGGTGTTATGATTGGGAAAAATGGTTGTCCCTGATGTTTTCCTAGATGTTGATTTAATTGTTGCCCTAGCTAGAAGTTATGACCCTATCTCAAGGACAATTAGAAAAGAAGACCAATCACCCTTAGTTACTCTTGATAGGGGATCTTTTATGAAAGCTTTTGGTCTATACACGTCCTTTTCAACTGAGATTGATTTGAACAAAGAAAAGGCAAGATACAGAAGCAATATAGGGTCAGTAAAAGACCAGTTGGTTAAACATATGCCAAAATAGGATAAATACATAGCCCCCCTTCCTGCTAACATGAATGCCCCATACTAGTTCAAATCCCCCCATCATTATATGAGATATACTTGCTATGCATTATGTAGAGTTTTGGGAATTGATGGGAATGCAAAATTTTTACCAGCTGACTTGCTGATGATTATCTTGGATATTCAAAATCCCTTGGTAAACACTGACTATGATTACATTCAGTATGTGATTGATAGGATGCATCAAGGGCTGATGTCTGTCAAAGAAAGTAAAAGTCCTATTGAGTTCATGCATTATTCTTTATTAATGCATTTGATTCTATTTTTCAACATCAACAGTTTTGATGTAAACATGTTAAAACCAAGGTTCACTTTCAAGGATCAGCACAATCCAGTGCAGTTGTGGGTGAGGATATGGAATTCTACCTCCAATGAAGCAGATTTTTGTGTTTTTCAGAATTTCATTGTCTTTCCAATTATCAGGATGCTAGGCATAAATGTCACCAGGCTATCTCCTGGAGTCCTTAGGCTTTTAAGACCATTGTAGTATGTGGATAAGTGGGATGGAAATCATAATTGGGGTGACTTCTACTTAGGAGATAATTCCACAATTATCAGAGTTTATGGTTGTCCCCAACCCCCACATTTATTACCAAAGTATGTGCCTCCGAGATTGGCTTGTTTGGACTTTGTTTGGCAATTGATGTGTATAGATAAAGAGCTTCTGGCCCCTCACAGAAAGGGTACATTCACACCCAGGCAATTCAGGGTAGGTGACTTCCTGATAGGAAAGAGGGCTTTTCCTCAAATTAGTGCATGGCTATAATAATTCAAAATGGTTACTGGTGCTTGTAGGCACATAGATCCCGAGGACTTCATCAAGATTGCCAGGATGACTTACATCCCAAACATTGGTGTGATCAAGGAGCATGAGGGTTTAGATGAAGAAGATGTGATTAGAAACATTTTAGATGAAGATGAGGTTAAGAGGAGATGGTACAGATTCTTTGATTTAGTAGATTTGTCCAACCAATTGAAAGCATCTCAGATTCCTTTTGAGGGTTTTTTCCCTGATCTTCCTTATTTGAAGAAGATTGATGGGATGATTGAAAAATATGATACCTTGGCAAATCAATTGGAAGGCTTGATTGATCAGAATAAGCCAGAGAAGAAGAAAAAGAAAGATTATTCATCTTCTGATGAGGAAGAATTTACTGATGAGTCACAAGAAGAAGATAGTCCTCCACAGATTGAGGGACCACCAGTTGTTGATCTCACTCAAGATCAACCAGAAATAAAGGACATCTCAGAGCCACCATTGAAGAAACAGAGGCTTGAGGAAGGTGAACCTTCAAGGTGTGAGAAACAAAGAAGGGAAATTGACAGAGCATCTACTCTTGTACCAGGTGATAGGCCATATCATCATCAATTGAGGAAAGCAATAAGAGCAGGCAAGAAAATAGCCATTGATCAAGAAAGCAGAGAAAAGTCCTTATGGTTGGAGAAGGATATCAGAGAGGTCTATCAAGAGGAATTCTTGAGTGATGATCAATTCATTAAGACTGATGAGTTCAAGAGTTTTCTCATTTGGAACAAGCAGCAAGAAGTAAAGAAAGCTCTGCCTGAAGGTATGGAGCCAAGTGAAGAAACTTTGAGAGCTCTTGCTTCATATGATCCTAGTCTTGATCCTATAACAGTGGATGAAGCCAGAGAATTGGTTAAATCAAGTGGAATGTTGTTAACCCCAGGATGGGATCTGACTTCTACATTCCTCATTGATCAATTGAGAAAGCAACCAAAGGGTAGCCTATCATATGAGGTTCACATTGGTGACATGATAAGAGGAAGTGGCTATGACCCTAAGTCCCAAGCTGTTGCAATGTGGTCTATGGCCCCCAAAACCCAAAAGCCATCTCTATTGAGTATAGAGGATAAGATGGAGGGGAATAAAATTATATGGACTATACAAAATACAACAGACCTTGAAGTCTCCAAGGCAGTAACTCATTGGGCTAATCTGAATGAAGCCAAGACAGCTCAGCTATTAGAAAGATATGCCAAATTGTTTGAAAGTTCAAGCATGGTAGCCAAGGACAGAGATTTGAAAATGATGAAAATCAAACAATTGGAAGATGAGCTGGCAGAAATAAAGGTCAAACTTGAAGAAGCCTCAAAAATAATTCCTCCTCCTCCTCTACAAGTTGAGGTACCTGTTCAGATAGATTTGGAGGCACCTGAGGGACCTGTTGAAGACTTGGAAAAGGTGAAATTGGATGCATCCCTGGACACTATAGCCAAAATAGTGCAGTACAGGCAAGACAAAATAAAGGACAAGATGGATGCAGTTCATAAATCAGTCAGCCTATTACATCAGACCAATCAAAAGGTGAATGACTATTTAGCCACCTTGGAGCCACTCTATAGTATTTGGTCTGGGAGGAATTTGTTGTTTGATAAACTAGACAGTTTACAAGAACACAGGCCTGATATCCCAAAAGTAGTGACTGATGTATTTGAAAGGATTGGCCTAATAAGTGCTGCTTCAAAGTTTTTCAAAGGAAAGTCAAACCAAATAAAGGCTAGGTTAGCCATGTTTGATAAAGACTACAGCAAGTATTTGCCCCCGGTATATGATGATAATAGAAATGTGGTCAAGCTGGAAGATTGGAAGTTGTCAATGGGTCAGTTGGTAATCAAGCAAGATGCCTTCCTAAAAGATAATAAGGCTTTGGATGTGGAAAGAACTAACAATATAATTGATAATTTATTCAAAGTTGAAAGTGACTGTATTAAGTTTATAGCAAAAGTTAAAAATGTGACTGATTCTACATGGGAACGGCAAGTCAACTTATTACAGGAGCTACAGAGTTACGACTGGCCATCTGATGATGATGTGGCAGCTTGGGAAAAGCTAATAACAAAGAAGAAGAAGAAACCGGTTATCCAGCTGACAGAGGAGGAAGAAGAATAGATTGCACTTGGCACCTGATCCAGAATTTGAGGGAGACCGTGTTCAAACAGAGAATGATGTAAATTAGCTTGTAATGGTGGTCATCATTCATATGACAAACTTGGTAACTACTCTGAAAATATCTACAAACAAAGGTGCCAGCTGCGGAAGTTGTTCAAAATTGAAAACATATGCCTTGCTGTCTTTATTAAATATCTTTCTGTTTGTATTTTCTTTTGTTTTCTAGTGCAATTTCTATCATCCATCCGAAGCTTGTTGCATCCTTTCGAGGATTCCAGGATGGTTGATTAGTATAAATAGTCAGTTTCTATTGAAGATAGAGGTTGGAAAATATTTTGTAAAGGAGAGGTCCAGAATATAGAACCTTATTTTCTTGAAATCAAGGAAGACTGTATGAATGCATTTGATCAATTAATACAAATACACTGGAGTTTCGTTACTATCATTTGATTGTCTTTACATGTGGAGTGTTTTAGTTTCTTTATGTATTTAGATTGTAAGACAGTTTAAGTACATCTTTCACAAGGTGAATGTAGGGGTTGAGCTTAAGTTTCTTTCAAGGAAAGAGTAAAATCTTAGGGGAGGTCTCTGGGAATTAAATATCTATATGTGGATTTGATGACAGGTGTAGGAATGGAAACAATGATATGTTAACCATGTCATTTGAGTTTCATTGTATTCATTTTAATAGATATATGTGAAGGTAGAGTTTGACTCTGATGCCCAATGGATAAGGGACTGGTTTTAGATCCATTTACATTGGTTTACCATCCAAGATATAATTGACTGAAATTTTACTTTATATGCATAATTTCCAGACTTGAGATATTTTATGACAAGTTCATAAATATGTATTTCAATGCTTTGAAGAAGCAATAAATGAGGTTAACCCTTCCTTGAGTTTAACTCTAAAAGGAAGAAGGATGAATATCCTTAAGCCATTGTGTCATGTTGCTGTTTTTATAGTCTATATCATGATGTTGTGTATCAGGATAATTTGGGTTATACTCAGAGTTTTAGCAACTTATTGAGTTGGATTTTGAAGGCAGTAACAAAGCAGTGAAGGAGCAAGTTCTCAATTCAGAGCTCAGTTGAACATTGAATTGATAGAGGTACACCCGCCTGAGTATATATTACTCAAAGTGAAGAAGGTCTCAACCTTAATACCTTAGTAGTTTGTAACTTGCTAGGTTACAGCCATTGGGATTATTTGAGTAATTGATTAATCTACAGTTTCAAACACTAACACTACCAAAACAATTAACTACGTCAGCCTATAACCGATTACATACAATGCTTCCAATTGAGTTGGCTCAAATGTGTTTACAAAAAATTTAGTTATATGTCTAACACCTAATTACAACAGGTGCATAGCCTTTACAAAACAATTTTATCATCGCTAGACAAATTACCAATAGTCGGCTGCATATACTATTATGTTCTAGCATTCACTATTTGTGTAACTTCAACTATCTGTATCTTTGTCATACTAAATCTTCTGATCATGCACTCTTAGACTAAGCATGAATATACTCTTACCATCTTATCTTCTAGGGTGCATATCATAACTCATTCATATGCACGTGAGCTAATGATACGAACTACTAGTGCTCTGTTAACTATCTAATCTTTTGTACTTAGCCAATTTTTTATTTTTTGATGCGGTGACTCCATAACACTATATGACTTTGTTAAAATAATGACAACACTATATTAAGTCATATACAATAGTATAGTCAACTTGCCAATATATCCTTGACATGAGTAGGAAACTCCCATATGTCATTGATTAGAATAGCCGGGATGGGGCGTGATATTTTTCTTTGATTATTGTTTGTGGGGTATTTTTTGATGAAGTTGAAGGAACAAGTAATTGGGGTCTCTATGCATTAGTGCCTTCATCATTTAATAAGCATTGAAACATACAACTTATGTTGTTATGCAAATTCTATTAATAGTGATACGCCACACATACCTCGACTCCAAATTATTGGAAATATTTAGGAATTAACCAAGTTACTGAGAGGGGAGGGGTGAATCAGTAACTCCAAATTTTCTTTCAATAACAGATGTATTAACATATAGTTCACTTTATCCTTATGCATATAGAAAGCATGAAACTTAAAAGCATTCACAACAATGACACATAGATTTGGTTACCCAGAAACCTTCCAAAAAAAAAGTAAAACTGGGGTGGGGATGAAACCCACAAAGCTTTAGTACTGCAGTATAAAGTTGGCCGGTTAAGGCTTACATTTGATCACTTCTGATGATGTACCCTACTAGGAGCAATAAGGACTGCTAGGTCCACCTTGTTAGAGGTTTTACAAACATACAATGAAGTATGCACTCGGTAAAGAGATTTTACAAAGACTGTTAAGTCTACCCGGTTAAAGGATTTCAAGCTGATTCACCTGTTAGGATGAAATAGTAGATCTCTTACTTTGCAACTGGATTGCTGAATGAGATTCGCTGATGTACTGATCACCTTTTGTGATGGATTTATCTTTGCTGCTTCTTATACTGCTGTAGCCCTTTGTAATTCGCTTATCTCTGCCTTTCTCTCTTTTTCATATTCATTCATACTCATTACATCTTGGTATTTTTACAACATTGTTTATATACAAGTCTAAACAATTAATTACAATTACAAAGTCAGCTTGACAAATAAACATAAGTGCTACTAAGTCAAACCAAGTATGGTTACATGATTACTACAAACTAACTAGGTGACTTTTTGATACTCGGCGTCCACTGAATTACTCGGCATTGTCATGCACTCGGTAGAAGTGAAGGCTCGGTTCATACTAACCACTTGGTAGGTTTTAAACTCGGTAAATACTGGTGACTCGATAGACATAATGTCACTCGGTTTACACTGTCCTGCTCGGTTTGCACTGTTCTACTCAGTTTGCAATGTTCTGCTTAGTTTGCACTATTCTGCTCAGTTTGCACTCAGAATGCAAATAAGTGTTGTCACTAGTGGTAATCTTTCTTAATGCCAACAATCTCCCCCTTTGGCATTAGTGACAAAAATACTTATTGCCCAAAACTTATATACATGAACCATGCTGAGATTTATTTTGATTTTTCAAAATTTGTCTTTGTTATAGGGCTTTATAAATTATCTCCCCCTTTCAATGTACTAACTTTTTCTTCTATACATATCTCCCCCTTTTTGGCGATAATGCCAAAGGTGTATATACAAGTGTTTTATAGAGAGAATCCAAAATTTGATAGAAAAATAGAATGTACCTTCATTATCAGTGTCAGGGTTCTGTCCCAATTTTCTTGTAGAATCTTGCATGTTTGGATTGCAATTTGGACTTCTGCAGAGAGTTCAATCATGTGATCTACTATTGAGAACTAATTGTCATGAATTAATGTTTTGGAATGTTCAATGTGCTTATACATTGTATTCATGATGGGAAGGATCATGTTCTGAATGTCTAGCAGTGTGGACCAGATCCTTGTGTCTTCTTTTAGTAGTTCTGACTGCATATTTGATAGGAATGAGATTTTCATGTGATGAGCAGAGTTTGAACTTGGTTCAAGTTGCAGCTTCTATATGCTAATCTTCAAATCCTCATCAATTTTATTCATTTTATCCTTGACATCCTTGGTGAACTCGGCAACATTGCACAGTCTGGCCAAAAGAGAGGTAACATTCGAATAGGAAGATTCAATGTTTGTCAAAACTGAAGATAATTCAACTTGATTAATAGCTATGTGCTGAGCAATGTGCTCAAGCACTTTATTGTTGAATCTCTTCTCGACTTTTTCAACTAACTTGTCTATCCCAGATGAATCCTCATTGTACTTATTTACTGCTTCTGCTAATTGTAACAAAACATGTTGAGAGGAGTCTATTTTAATACCTAATGCTTCTGACAAAATGTCCTTAGCATCCTTAATGATTTTATATTCCTTGTCTCCCTCATCTTTAAGCTTCTTTTGCTTTGCTTTCCTTTGGAGGATTTCACCTATATTTTGCATTTGGTCCGCTGATAGATTTACAAAATCCAATGTTGGAATCTCTATTTCCTCATCTAGGTCTATATCCTCTACTATATTCTTGCCCAAAAATCTTATACTCGGTTGAGCCTTAGGCTTATCTATACTTAATGCCTTAGTAGTAGTGACAGTAGACATAGTAGGACTGGCTATAGAGAATGGTATACTATCTACTGGAGAACTTAAAGTATTTACACTTGTAGAATCAAAAACTGGAATACTTACTGCTGGAAAACTTGATGAAGTAGGAGACTGCAACTCGGTAGAAGAAATGGTAGTTACTTCTGTTGTTGCTATAGGTGACTGGACAAATGTTGAAGTTGTCACAACCATGCTTGAAGGTGTCTCCGGGCTAGATGTAGTAACTTTTGCTAGAGAGGTAGGAAGTGATGCAATGACTTCTGCCACTATCCTCACAGTATCATCTACCTTAGTGGCTTCTTCCTGGTCATCACTGTCATCTTCAATGTCTTTTATTATAACTGTTTCAGTACTCAGTTGGTGAAGATGGTATATGTTCTTCCATGTGGCATTTGTAGCCTTCACAACCGATTCAATACTATTAATCAGAATTAAACAAGTATTGAACTTCAGTGTCATCTTATTTTCATTCTCCTTCAATGCCTTCTTTATTTCATCATTTTTCAAGCTCGGCATTAACTGTCTTAGGGTTTGATCAAATATGTCTTTTATAGTTTGCTTTGCATTGGTCCATCTCATTTTTATTGGATCTAATAAAGCTGCTGGAATCTGTGGGGCTATTTCATCAGGATAGTATTTTCACTGTCCCATCTTTTCAATGACAGCATCTTCAATCTCCTTTTGTTCTGTTTCTGATCTTGTTTCATATTTTAAAGATTTTATATTACTTACTCCAGATCCTGATCCTTCTCTGAAAATTTTGATCTTCTCTTGAAGGGTTAGAGGAGGCCTTTTGAATATTATATCTTTGTCCTGTTTGTCTGCCTTACCCCTTGCACTTCTCCTTGTAAATACAATAGTGGGAGGCTTAGGCACCTTGGTGATGAATACCTTTCCTTTCTTCTTTGCAGGTTCTGGTTCCTCTATTTTCTCATCCTTTTTCTCTTCTTCTTCAGTGTCTTCTCCTCTGTCCTCGGTTAGCATTTGTATCTTGGCTATCCTCTTTTTTCCTTTATTTACTGCCTGTGGAAGCTTTATACTTAATTCAATTCTCACTTTTGCTTCTTCATATGTTCCAAAATATGGAGCTTTGGGATTAACAGGCTGATTAAGGAGGGCTTCAATGATATTCTTTGTTTCATCAATGTTTACCTCATAAGGAAGAGGTTTTACATGTACAATCCTCAGTTTAGCTGCTTGAATGTATACTCTGTCACAGTCCACCATAAAACAAATATCATCCTTATAATCCTCAACCAACTTCTGTGGAATCTGAAATCTGTCGTTCATTTTCTCCTTGAAAGACTCAAAATAACTATCCATGATGCTCTCAAAATTTTCACCCATTTCTGAAATATATTCATTTATCTCATAAAGGACTGGCACATCTTTTCTCCATACTACTTTTCCTTTGGAAGGGAAGAATTTTTTAACATAGAAAAATAAACAGACCAGTAGAGATGCAAACTTACATGGATTGTTTTTGGAAGTTTGAATGCTTTCCATGTTCTTGTTAAACTATTTTAACAACAAATCTGCAAGATCAAATGATAGATTATTCTTGACCACTTTGTATGCTAGGTCTATGGCTTCGCAGGAGACACTATTATGTCGACTTGAACTGTATATTTTATGAGCAATGATGTGTGTTCCAAACTTCAGTTCAGCATCAGTAATGTTGCTTACTTTCATGCCTCTACCATCCCACTCAGCTAGGGTTTTCTTCTCCAGTTCTGGCCGACCTAGAGTTTTGGTAGCTTTAACTTTGTTTAACATGGGAATACCAGTGATTTGATGAATCATCTTCTTAGTGATCTCTATGGGTTGCTCAAGCCAAATCTTGCCTTCATGTACATGGCTGAGAATGCATCTAACCCATTTCTCCTGAAAGTTTCGAGGTAAATGTGTAATGTGAACTAATCCCTTGTCTTCCAGATGTTTGTGCTCAGGTTTTAGAACACCATTCACACACAGTTCCTCATGCACAATATCTAGCTCTAGGTTTCCCATCTCTTGAATTGAACAATTGAAATGATTGCGAATATCATTAACAAGTAGTACCTTAGGAGGAATCTGAGATTGAGCTCCATTTGGATCTAGGGCTGCTGCAATTGCGGGCACGAGCTTGAAATCTGGTGCTTTCCATTCCCCTTGGACTATCATTTCTTATCCTTTCTTCGCTAAAGTGTTGGATGATGCCATGGTAGCTCACAGAGAATTCTTTTCGCAAAAGTGTTTGAATCGCTGGATTGCTCTTGAAATTTTCTGCTCTCAAAGTGCTAAAGTTCACAGTGAAGAATGAGTTTGATTTCTTGCCTTTTGTTTACAACTCTGTCATTAATGCTTAGTACAAATTAGGGTATGAATTCTGATAGACTGTCACCCACTATGAATTAATTGCTCGGTAAAGACTTCACAACTCAGTGAACTTGAGAATTCGTATTGCTCTAACCTCGCTTGGTAATCATATTAGACCGCTCCTGACCTTGCTCAGTAAAGACTGATACCAACCTTCCTATGATCTTATTGCATCTTGTATGCCGATTTAAATCTTTCTTTTAATTCAGTTCTGGAACTACTTGAAATTTGTCTATGAGAATACAGTTCCAGTGCTTTCTTGGGAATTTACTTGGACTAGTTTGCTCGGTAGATTTAGGAATCCACTGTTGTCTCATCTGTTTCCTGACCTTATTTGCTTCATTCTTCTTTCCATCTTCAACTTCACTAGCATTCATGCAATTTCTGGCTATGTGACCAAGTTTAGTGCATTTAAAACATCTTACGGTAGTATCTCTTTTCCTTAGATGATGTTTTATGCAGTTCATGCCAATGTGTCCATATTCTCCATAGTAATGACATCTACACCAGGTGTTGTAATCCCATCCAAACATTGCTTTCATAATTTGTTCTGCTGGATTGAATGTTTTGGATCTGCACTCGGATGACTTGTGACCTTGTTTGTTGCATTTGTGACAATTACCTTTGAATCTTCATTTTTCCCTACATTCATTTGCTTTGTGACCATGCTAATTGCAGTTGTAGCATTTTCCATTGAATTCTACTTTTTCATTGCTCCAACATTTATTTGAAGTATGTCCTATTTTGCCACTATGATTACAAGTAGGTTTCTGATTTCTTTGAGTACCTTGCTTAGAAGATTCACCTTCTGCTTTGTATCCAAGTCCTACTTTTCCTTTTTGCCTATGAAGATTTCGATCATACAGCTGATTTAAGTCTTCTTGGCTTTTCAGCATTCTTTCATTGATTTGTTTTTTGGTGTTTAGGTCATCCACCAATCTTTGATTGATTTTCTTTTCAGATCTTAGTTCTTCTCTTGTGCTTTCTATTTCTGAACTTAGAGTCAGAATTTCCTCATTTGTATGGGAGATCTGATCAATTAGGTTTTCTAGCTAAAGGGTTTTATTTTGGACTTCATTGTTCCTTCCATCTAATTCATCTTTCAACTTGTTTATTTGTTCTAAGATCTCACAAAATCTTGTTGAGTGTAGTTCTTGTTCTCTTTTTAATTTTCTCACTTCTTCCTGCAGAGACCCATTCTTTTCTAGGAGTTCTTTGACAGCATTGTTTGCTTCATCTGAGCTATCTGAGGGAAAAAGATCTTCAATCTTTTCTTCAATGTAATTCTGATCATTCATCTAATTTGCAAGTTCCTTCCTTCTTCTTAGGGATTGGGAAAGATGTTCTTTTGCTTCTTTAAGTTTAGCTATGGCCACTTCCAGATCTAGCTTTTCATTTTCAATCACCTTGTTTAGTTTGAATACCTCCATTGTCCTGGATCTTTGCTCAAGCTAGTTAAGCTTTATCTTGAGAACCAACCTGGCTCTGATACCAATTGTTGGAAATATTTAGGAATTAACCAGGTTACTAAGAGGGGAGGGGTGAATCAGTAACTCCAAATTTTCTTTCAATAACAGATGTATTAACATATAGTTCACTTTATCCTTATGCATATAGAAAGCATGAAACTTAAAAGCATTCACAACAATGACACATAGATTTGGTTACCTAGAAACCTTCCAAAAAGAAAGTAAAACTGGGGTGGCGATGAAACCCACAAAGCTTTAGTACTGCAGTATAAAGTTGGCTGGTTAAGGCTTACATTTGATCACTTCTGATGATCTGCCATGCTAGGAGCAATAAGGACTGCTATGTCCACCTTGTTCGAGGTTTTACAAACATACAATGAAGTATGCACTTGGTAAAGAGATTTTACAAAGACTGTTAAGTCTTCCCGGTTAAAGGATTTCAAGCTGATTCACCTGTTAGGATGAAACAGTAGATCTCTTACTTTGCAACTGGATTGCTGAATGAGATTCACTGATGTACTGATCACCTTCTGTGATGGATTTATCTTTGCTGCTTCTTATACTGCTGTAGCCCTTTGTAATTCGCTTATCTCTACCTTTCTCTCTTTTTCATATTCATTCATACTCATTACATCTTGGTATTTTTACAACATTGTTTATATACAAGTCTAAACAATTAATTACAATTACAAAGTCGGCTTGACAAATAAACATAAGTGCTACTAAGTCGGCCCAAGTATGGTTACACGATTCCTGCAAACTAACTCGGTGACTTTTTGATACTCGGCATCCACTGCATTACTCGGCATCGTCATGCACTCGGTAGAAGTGAAGGCTCAGTTCATACTAACCACTCGGTAGGTTTTGAACTCGGTAAATACTGGTGACTTGGTAGACATAATGTCACTCGATTTACACTGTCCTACTCGGTTTGCACTGTTCTGCTCGGTTTGCACTATTCTACTCGATTTGCACTACTTTGCTTGGTTTGCACTGTTCTGCTCGGTTTGCACTATTATGCTCAGTTTGCAATGTTCTTCTCGGTTTGCACTCAGAATGCAAATAAGTGTTGTCACTAGTGGCAATCCTACTTAATGCCAACACAAATATTTGTTCCCCAATGGAGGGGAGAATATTCCTTGTCTATTATGCAAGCGAAGCTCAGGTCATCTCGGTTTAATTATACCTAGATGCTTGTCAAGTTTTCTATATTAAACTCCATGTAAGAAATGCTCAAGTCATCTTGGTTTAATTATACCATAATGCTTGCATTTTCTTGCAACATAACAAGCTCAATGATGATAATCAAATTTTAGTTACCATGATCTCATATGTTTCATGAAGTTGTGGAGATATTCATTTCATATTTCATTTTGCATTTCATTTAAAACCAAATTTTCATAAAGAGCTCCTTTTGTAGAATTTTGTATGATTGCTTGTTTATTCACTTATCTGATTTCTCAGTCCATTCTTCTCGTGTCAGACATATTGTTATTAAATTGAGGACAATTGGCATAAATAAATAAATAAACATTATTATATCGTGATGTATTTATAGACTTGATGGATATATTTGACACATTATTATTTATGAGATATCATTGCACAGTTAGACATGTTAGTGCTTTTAGGGCACATTTGGTTGCTGGAATTAGCCTGGAATTGGCATTTCTGATTTCTAATTTCGTTGAATCCTCAGTTTTGGAGTGCAATATGAAAATAGAATACGAAGATGTAAATGCTCATTTTTCCCAAAATGAGCATTTACATCTTCCACTTGAAAAGGTGGAATTGGAATTGGAATTGGGGGTAAAGCAAATTTTTAAATTTTTCATGTCTACCACTTAATTTTTTAATTTTTTATTTGTGTGTGGAGGGATTTATTTTATTTTTTATTTATTTGAGTGGTTTGTAACTTTTTTAGTTATTCAAATTTTTTCAAAAAAAATTTTGAATTTTTTTGTCAAATTTTTTTTAAAATTTTATTTTTTTGAATTTTTTCTAGAATTTATTTTCCAAATTTTTTGTCAAATTTTTTTTCAAATTTTGGTTGTGATCAGTGATTGTAACTTGGTTTCCTACCTCCAACTTTAGTTTCTTAAAATGGTTTACGCTTCCATTTTCTGATTTTTATTCACGTAGGTTGCAATAACACGAAGCGCATTCAGGTTAGGCTTGTTGATGTACATCAATAAAGTGAAGATTCATTTAAACCTCTCTTTTCTACTTGTTGGTGTTTGAAAATACTTATGCCAACTAGGGCTACCAATATGCCTTGAGACAAGTATTAGGAATGGTTAATTCCAAGTATGAGAGCTCTGCAAGATAACTGGACCAACTATAAGGACAAGACTACCCTCTGCACTTCTGGCTCTACAAAACCAAGGTGGGTGTACCTAATCTAGTATCGTATGGCATTCTAAGACTTTAAACTAGATTGAACAAAGTAGATGATAACAAGAGACTACTAAATGTTAACCAAGCATTCATTGAATCTCTATTGCTATGAAGGGTATTACTACTATCAACCAAATAATAATTAAGACTTGAAATGGTGTTGATATATGAAGATGGAAAGAAGTAAATAAGAGCCAATCAAGCATTAAACTCAACTAAATATACTAATCCTTGATCAGTGCCAATATCCATTGGGCAAATCTCAAATACAGACATTGAAACATGAACCAACTACTGTCAAAGACTTATAGCCATAAACATAAACATTCTAGCCCATCCACTACTTATAGTATCCTTATGTAGACAAATCAAAATGAATCTATGCCCTATCCAAAGTATATTTCACTTGATCCTAGATCAAGAACTAAAGACTAGAACATATACAAAGGTAACCCTATGCAATGGATTAGAAAATCTAGAATTCAGAAGATTGACACCAAGGAGAGACTTGAAAGCTTGAAATAATTGTATTAAGTATGATGAGTCATGTACATGTTCAAAGCAGAAGAGAGAAAACCACTTCAATAACCTACAAAAGACTACAAGGAAGTTCTATTCAATCTCATACAATAAGATACAGCCTGCTACAACTCCCCTGGAACCAATCAAAATCAGAACCCTTGGAACTAACCTAGATCTGAAACCCTCTAAATGATCAACAAAATCCTTTTATATGAACAAGGATTCAACATGCAATAGATCATTTAAGGAAAAATTAGGGTTTCAACTACCTTGCCAACTAGGAACAGTCACAATTTATTACAAGGGATGAAAACCAGTCGGCCATGCCTAAGAAAGATTTACACTTATGATAGATCTCTAAGAAAGTACTAAAAATTATGGAATTCTATGTCAATCAGTCCTTTTAGCCACCTGCAACATTCCCTAAGTAAGAAAACCCATTCCTACATGGCACGAAAACACCTCTGTAGTCAATCAACAAGCCTTTGGACCACTCTGCAATAATCAGCACCACTAAACAAATCAAATCCGACCACTAAAACATTAAAAAATAGTCCTTTCTGTCGCTGGAAACCCTCAAAATATTTGAATTCAAACTGCAATGGTCACATTCATGGTGCCTACAACACATTGGTGGTCCACATTTGAAACTAGATCAACTTTATAACCTGACCGTTAGATCCTTATACTTCGCGGGCTTTATGATTTACCTTTTTAAAAAGACCCCAATCAAATTTAGCGAATTGGTGACCGAAGACCTTTTCCAGTTCATAGAATACTTTATCTCTCTACCAAATAATTTAGCAATTACACAACCTTCCTTCACTGAATCACCAATCAATTTAGAGCACCACCATTTTACTTTGCAAATGAGCGAACCCCTTTGAATTTTGTCAGCATACTAAACATATTTATCTAGACTACTAGACCTTAGACCCCCACCTGGGCCCACTTTATGCCACTTGTCATCACACCATAGCCAATAAGAATCATGCACGTCAACTCCACGTAGCAAACAGGACCCATAAAGTATAAGCCTTTAATCGAATGGTCATCACATGATTGCATGGCCTGAAAAGATTCCATGCGATCATGCGACAGCCATAGATCCTACCACACTATTAGCCCTTTTGAAAGATCGGGCCCACTAACAAATCCAAATCACCTTCCCACTCAACCAATCAGAACAACACAAGTCAGCGCCACCTATCAAAGGACCCACCCTCATCAACCACCTAAGAAAAGTAGAATCGACATCTGGCATAAGATCTCATGGCTCTGACAACTTCCATCAAAACTTACACCAACCATAGATCTTCTGCAGATGTCAGGTCCCACTGATAGCCACGCAAGCAATCAGTTCCCACTAACACATCCAAGTAAGATTCAAAATCAATGGATGACGCATGATCTCATGGGGTAGGAATATTCCTTGAGATCATGCACTGATCATAGATTGAAAACCCTTCTCTACAGGCCCCACTGATAGGATCCCACTTAGCATTTCATCGACCAATAAGAAACTGCCAATTGTGCCAACATGGCAGTGGACCCACTCACTTTGAAAGGCTATGTCATGAAAAGGAATCAATGGCTGGAATAAGTTCACAAGCCTCTGACAAATCTTATGAGAAGATGCACCCACAGTTGGATTGAGATGGTGTCAGAGAGACTGGGCCTGAGAAATAAAAGGCTGAAACTATAGAAAAATTAAAGGCGCAGGAATTAGGGAAAATTTAATTCACCGGGCATTTAAACTTAGGAAATATTAAAGGCCACCGGGGGTAAAAACTTAGGAAAGATTTAAACAGAGACCGACCAATAATATAAAGCATGTGCGAATTAGGATTTTTACATGACCCAAAAAGGTAACTTAAAAATAGAACAGGGCCTGGGTAAAACGAAGGGTTTTTCAAAGTAACAGCTAGTTTTTGAATTTTTGCAAGGGTTTCAAAGTCAGAGACACAAAAATGACTGCAAGGACCAAAAGAAACATTCTACAACCATGAATTTTTTTGCAGGGGTAGACCATTTTCTAAGGAATTTAGCTATGACATGAAAATGGGCTAACAGTGGCTCTTTCTGGGGATGCATGCCTCTTGCAGGTAGGGCAAGAATTCAAGAATCACTGGGAGAGTAGACCACCTATAGGACAAAAAGAAGGGACCACAAAAAATTGGCAACCAGACCAGGGAAAGAAACACACAATAGGGAAGGGAAAGATATTTACAAAATTTACATAAATTTTATAATTTTACTTAGTGGCCCCAAGCCACCAAAAAAAAAATTAGTGACCCTCCTGAATCATAGATCTGATTTTCATCTACATGTGTGACCAACCACCTGAAATTATCTTGATCACCTTGTGGCCAACATACATGAATAACCATGGGCTGAAGAATAAAATGGTACTGATAACTACCCATGTTTTTCTAGTCATAATCATTACATTCATATTCCAAGAAGTAAGGAACATCATTAACTTCCTTTTGGTGACTGGAAAAAATAAAATACTCATCTAGTAATGAATCAGAAAATAGAGCATATAGTTCACCATGCATTACAACAAAAATACTTGGCTGAGAAGGACTTGGATCCTCAAATTCACCTTCACATATTGCCTCAACCACTGAGCAACTTGGTTCCTCCATGATGTCTTCACTGACTTGATCATGAACCAAGTGAAGGTCTTCTTCACAAACAATGTGATAGGGGGACATTGAATTTGCATTATCATTTTCATTAAAAGAAGTTCTATCCCAATTATTAAAGACAAAGTCTTCAATACTGTCACCATCAGTATCATATTTATCGAAAGAAGGAAAAAGATATAAACAAGAAACGTGTTCATCATTGCAATTTCTATGACAGGAAAAGACACTGTCATGTCCTTCTACCTCTTCTCTTGTAGAGTCACTACATGAGGGGATCTCTGGTGAAAATGGAACATCATAATCACTTTGAACACTGGCCTCATTATTAGTGTCAAAGGATAGATCATAGGGGGGCTACAAATCAAAATCCAAAATAGGGGTGTACCTCTAAAATTCTTCAACCAAGAGTGTTGAAATCCTTTCACTGCTCAATGGACTTTGGGCCTTGATATCATCTTCCTCAGCTTTACCCTTAATGCTACAAATATCATCCCTGTAAGGAACAAGGATACACATTTCTAGCCTTAAATCATCTTGTGTGAAGCAATCTATGCAGGAATCATCATCTGCATCATACTCAATACTCTGCCCTTCATACAAAACATCATCAAACTGGGACAACAAAATTGCCTTCTGATATTGAACAGAAGTAAAATCTATAGACAAACTGGAAATATTATCAAATTCAGATTCATCTTCAGCACTCTCATATGCATTGACCTCAATGTCAGCTTCATAATCAATATCCTCTACAAAATGAGAATCAACATCAGAAACACTGGCCTCCTCATGATCATCATCAGGAACCACCAGTCTTAGCAATCTTATGTCCTCTAACTGCCAATTCTCCATTTTTATTTTTGCTAGTTCCTTTTTGAGAGCAGCAACTTTATCAAAATGCTCAACAAATTTAGCTCTCAACACATCCCAAGAAGGGATTGAACATGAAGGCAAGGACAAGAACCACTTCCTTGCACCATCATAAAATATCCCCACAAGCAGCCTCATAGCAACATCTTTATGTTCAATATCCATTTCACCAAAAAGATCCATGAGGTCATCTATATGTTGGCTTATAGAAACAGATCCACTAGCTAGGAATCTAGACAAGCATTCCTCAACATCAGTGGGGAACTCATTAGGGGCACCTTCTATGCCATCAAAACAAAAGGGCCTAAATTCCTCCATAAGGAACTTCCCACTACTACTCATCCCTTTATATAGTGCTCAACACTTGATAGGGAAACATTTCTTTACAACTGATTTTCATAAAGAACGGAGCATATGAAAACCAAAATACTTGGAACTTATGCAGCAGAGACTTTGTTGACTGAAAGCAAGGGAGATCTAGAGCTCACCATGCAGCTCCATCAAGTTCTTTACTATGTAGAGTCACCACCTCCTTGAAGAGGAAAATATGGTGCTTGTATTGTAGCTTCTTCCAATCACCCAAAACCTCACCAAGATTTTCACACTGTTTATCAGGGACTGCACTGATCAAATAGAGACTTCAGAGCCGCCACTCAACACTTATTGAGAAGATGTTAGCAAATGCTTTATTTTTATATTTGACTCTTTCCAATGGCTCCCTAGTAGAGTCACCATCTTGTTGGTGACTCGAATGGGTAAATCAATTAGGTCAATAAGATTTTGACTTTACAGGATAACTACAACCAGAGATTCTAATAGATGTAATTCTTCATTGTTGTTCTCCCCAGTAGAGTCACCATCTTGTTGGTGTTTGAAAATTCTTATGCCAACTAGGGCTTCCATTATGCCTTGAGACAAGTATTAGGAATGGTTAGTTCTAAGTATGAGAGCTCTGCAAGACAACTGGACCAACTATAGGGATAAGACTTCCCTCTACACTTTTGGCTCTACAAAACCAAAGTGGGTGTACCTAATCCAGTATCTTATGGCATTCTAGGACTTTAAACTGGATTGAACAAAGCAGATGATAACAAGAGACTACTAAATGTTAACCAAGCATTCATTGAATCTCTACTACTATGAAGGGTATTACTACTATCAACCAAATAATAATTAAGACTTGAAATGGTGTTGATATATGAAGATTGAAAGAAGTAAACAAGAGCCAATCAAGCATTGAACTCAACTGAATATACTAATCCCTGATCAGTGCCATTATCCATTGGGCAGATCTAAAATATAGACATTGAAACATGAACCAACTACTATCAAAGACTCATAGCCATAAACATAAACATTCCATCCCATCCACTACTTATAGTATCCTTCTATAGACAAATCAAAATGAATTTATGCCCTATCCAAAGTATATTTCACTTGATCCTAGATCAAGAACTAAAGACTAGAACATATACAAAGGTAACCCTATGCAATGGATCAGAAAATTCAAAATTCACAAGATTGACACCAAGGAGAGACTTGAAAGCTTGAAATAATTGTATTAAGTATGATGAGTCATGTACATGTCCAAAGTAGAAGAGAGAAAATCACTTCAATAACCTGCAAAAGACTACAAGGAAGTTCTATTCAATCTCATACAATAAGATACAGCCTGCTACAACTCCCATGGAACCAATCAAAATCAGAACCCTTGGAACTAACCTAGATCTGTACCCCTCTAAATGATCAACAAAATCCTTTTATAGGAACAAGGATTCAACATGCAATGGATCATTTAGGGAAAAATTAGGGTTTCAACCACCCTGCCAACTAGGAACAGTCACAATTTATTATAGGGGATGAAAACTAGTCGGCCATGCCTGAGAAAGATTTGCACTTATGATAGATCTCTGAGAAAGTACTACAAATCATGGAATTCTATGTCAATCAATCCTTTTAGCTACTTGCAACATGCCCTAAGTAAGAAAACCCATTCCTACACATCATGAAAACACCTCTACAGTCAATCATCAAGCCTCTGGACCACTCTGCAACAATCGACACCACTAAACAAATCAAATCCAACCACTAAAACATTAAAAACCAGTCCTTTTTATTGCTAGAAACCCTCAAAATATTTGAATTCAAACTGCAATGGTCACATTCATGGCACCTGCAACACATTGGCGGTCCACATTTGAAACTAGATCAACTTTATAACCTGACCGTCAGATCCTTATACTTCGCAGGCTTTATGATTTACCTTTTTAAAAAGACCCCAGTCAAATTTAGCGAATTAGTGACCGAAGACCTTTTCTAGTTTACAAAATATTTTATCTCTCTGCCAAATAATTTAGTGACTGCATGACCTTCCTTTGCTGAATCGCCAATCAATTTGGAGCACCGCCATTTTACTTTGCGAATGAGCAAACCCCTTTGAATTTTGTCAGGCCGCTAAACATATTTATCTAGACTGCAAGACCTTAGACTCCCTCCTGGGCCTGCTTTATGCCACTTGTCATCACACCATAGCTAATAAGAATCATGCACGTTAGCTCCACGTAGCAAAAAGGACCTACAAAGTATAAGTCTTTAATCTAATGATCGTCACATGATCACATGGCCTGAAAAGATTTCATGCGATCATGCGACAACCATAGATCCTGCCACACTGTTGGCCCCTTTGAAAGATTTGGGCCCACTAAAAAATCCAAATCACCTTCCTACTCGACCAATCAAAATAATACAAGTCAGTGCCACCTATCAGAGGATCCACCCTCATCAACCACCTGACAAAAGTAGAATCGACAGTTGGCATAAGATCTCATGGTTCTGACAACTTCCATGAGAACTTACACCGACCATAGATCTTCTGCAAATGTCAAGTCCCACTGATAGACATGCAAGAAACCAGGTCCTACTGACACATCCAAGTAAGATTTGAAATCAATGGATGGCACATGATCTCATGGGGTAGGAATATTCCTTCAGATCATGTGTCGACCATAGATTGAAAAGCCTTCTCTGCAGGCCCCACTAATAGGATCCCACTCAACATTTCATCGACCAATAAGAAACTACCAACTGTGCCAACATGGTAGTGGACCCGCTCACTTTGAAAGGCTACGTCATGAAAAGGAATCAATGGCTTGTGTAAGTTCACAAGCCTCTGACAAATCTTATGAGAAGATGCGCCCACCATTGGATTGAGATGGTGTCAGAGAGACTGGGCCTGGGAAATAAAAGGCCGAAACTATAGAAAAATTAAAGGCGTGAGACTTAGGGAAAATTTAATTCGTCGGGCATTTAGACTTAGGAAATATTAAAGGCTGCTGGGGGTAAAAACTTAGGAAAGATTTAAACAGGGACTAACCAATAATATAAAGCATGTGCGAATTAGGATTTTTAAGTGACCCAAAAAGGTAACTTAAAAATAGAACAGGTCCTAGGTAAAACGAAGGGTTTTTCAAAGTAACAGCTAGTTTTTGAATTTTTGCAAGGGTTTCAAAGCCAGAGACACAAAAATGACTGCAGGGACCAGAAGAAACATGCTACAGCCATGAAATTTTTTGTAGGGGTAGACCATTTTCTAAGGAATTTAGCTGTGACATGAAAATGGGCTAACACAACTGATGACCTTACCTTTCTATTTGATGTGAATTAAATTCCTTAAAACTTCGCTTCAATTTTATAGATAAAATTAAATTTAAAAAAAATTAATAAAAATGAATTATTAAATTCAAAAACATTAAAACAATTCAAAAAAAAAAATTAAAAATCATACTCAAATTTGAATTCCAGTTTCAAAAAGTGAAACCAAATGGAGGAAATACATCTTCTCACTCATATTCTGGGTCAACCAAACAGTCCAAACATAATCCAGAAATGAAAAAATGGATTATCAAATCCATGATTTGACCATTTCCAGCATTTTATCAAATCCAACATTTCCTATTCCCGCAACCAAATGGGCCCTTATGGACTCTGTATGATAGATTTACTCTGATGGACACTCTCCTTTATGATGTATTTCTATGATGACTTATACATGCGAGTACTGACATATGCAAGATGTGATTGTTTATGTGATATGCATGTTACTGATGATCTATGTTATTTTTCTATTATGCTATTTAGAATAATGATTATGTCATGTGATGGTTTAATTGATGTAGATAAATGAATTTATAAATGATGAACATAGAATTTATGGACCTAATGCAATATAATTGAAAAATGTAACACATGTGGAATGAAAGATATGATAATGATAATGAATATAATGTTATAGAAACAATAATGACATTAATGGGATGTAATGAAATGAATACATATTGGTGAATAATTAAACATACAAAATGCATAATGGATATATATAATAATGTGATAAATTCTTGCAAGGGGTGGCATCAATCCCTACGGTCGCACTCCTCTACCTCTCATCTGAGGCCCCGTTCTATCTCCCCTACCTCTATCACCTCCATCATCACCTCCATCACCACCTTCTCCACCGCCATCTCTCCCACAATCTCTCCTACCTCTCCCTCACCTCACGTCTCTCCTACCCTATCACATGTCTCAATGTGGTGATCTCTCTATTGGGTCATTCAATCTGGGGAATGGATGATCCCTCAGATATCTCTCATAATCCATTGTCATCCCTGGGTCTAGGACCCCCTGTCTCATTGACCATGCTTGAAATGGCATGTCTAAGAACTCCTATTGAGCTATCTCAAAAGATACCATCAAACCCCAATCTTTCCTCTCTTGGTGTGTACATGAAAACTCTGTCATGCCCTAAGGCATACCCTGAATCTTGCCAAATTTTTGCAACACTCAGCTAACTAGTTGTCTATCTATAATATAGGGCATCTTCCCTATCATCACCATGACTCAAAGAAAAATCCTAGCTATCACTCATCCTCCCATGGCTCACAACTGAGATATGGTCTCCAAATAACTATATCTATAGTATCCAATGCATGTCTCCAAAACTCTAGTCATCCTAGCTTATGCTGAGACTAGATGGAAGCATATAGGAAAATGTAAGGCTGACCTACACCTCTAAATCTCAAAGCAGTGGGTTGTGTGATAACAATATGCTCCCATATGCACACATGGATTAATGTCACTCTAGCAGATAATGACACACCTCTTTGGTATACAACTTGGTTCAAATCATGATATAGATGGGCCAACAAGAAAATGCCCCATGCAAAACAAGTCCCCTCCTCCATCATCCTCTATAGAGTAAGACCCCACCCAACTGTGAATCCGTGGGATTTTCAATCTAGATAAATGTAGCCACTGATCACTCTAGCCAATACTACAAGGAGAGGCTCATATAGATCTACCATCTCCTCCTAGTTGATCTCAACATTTTCAATCTCTTCATCACCAAAAAATTCTTTGCACTTAGCTACATCATTGTGCCTATCATAATGAGCTAACTCTCTAGTAATCGACAGTTGGAGGATGCGATACACATCCTCTAATGTGACTATCATCTCCCTTGTAGGGAGATGAAAGGTACTCATCTCCAAGTGCCACCTCTCTACCAATGCTACCAAAATCCCTAGATTCACCTAAATCTTTGGTGTATAGATGACATAAAACAAACTTGTCACACCTATCAATAATCTATCAATCTCTGATAGAGTAAGCCTCAGGTTTTGAGTAACGGGATATCTCTCCCATGACATCAAAACATCTATGATATCCTCCTATCATAATCAACCAACAATCAAACTATTAGGTTTCAATCAGATTGATCTATCTATCTATCCTATCCTATCAATCAAAAACATGTTAATCACATGTCTACTAAGATAATTCTATCAATTATCTAATAAGGAAGTTTAACTAGCAACCATGCTATGATGTTTCTTATCTTGAACTAAATTGATCTAAATACCTAGCTCATAGATCATCTCAATCTATTGATATCTTGTTTGACCTAATTTACCTCAACATCTTCCAATTTCTACCTCCCAAAACAAATACGCAGCATAGAATAATGCTTACACAGCACCCCCTAATGAATGCGCAGATTTAACATATGTGCAACTACCCTAAACAATTGCATAGTTAATTCAGACAAATGTAGTGAATCACAGATGCGCACATTTATTTATTACATGCACAGTCCTAAAATTTTCTAAATGCATGCATAGATGCCCTACACGAATACACAGAACTACCAATTTGTTGTGCAAACATGGCATGTTGTTGCACATATAGGTGCCATAACTATGCATAAATTTTTTTCCTAAGAACAAAATATTTTTGTACCTATCTGTAGGTTGAATCTAACCTAAACATGCTAAAAATCCAATCTAAAACATACAAGAATCATAAAAACACAAAGCAAGATCATATCACCTACTGGCTCTCCTGAATTGGGAGGTCTTTGGAAGTGTCTGAATTGCTCAAATCGGTGGTCTGGCTGTGGGAACGACATCTCAATCAACTCTACTCTCTTCTCTCCACAAGCTCCAATCTCACAATGCCACATGTAACAATGACCCTATAGTGGACCCTTTGACCCTACATATAGCCTATGGACATGTTTTGCTTGGTGTGTGGACCCTATTTATCAAAATTTTCATGTCACCTCCAAGTTTAACCTCATGTCTTATAAATCTTTTCGTGAGATTAATCATCAACCTAAACTAGAAAATAATAAATCAATAAAAATAAAAATAAAATTTTTTGATCAATCTCTCGAGGGGGCATGCATAGGTCACTTGATTCTGTGACATCGTCTAGGGCAGGGGAAAAATGCTTGATTTTTCTTTGAAACAATGCGAACAACACATTATTTCAAAGAGGGGCAAAATGTATACACTTAAAAATGACTTAATAAATTAATTAAATATTTATTATTTAATTAATATTGACTTGATGAATTAATTAAATATTTATTATTTAATTAATATTTATTTCCTCTATTACTAAATAAATTATTTAATTTATTTAATATATTCGCTATATCCTATTCTTCTTATCCTAAGTCCTCTAAATTAGTCTTATTAAAGTGATTTAATAAATTATTCAATTATACAATCACTAATATGACTAAGTCCCCTAGTCCATCTCATAGACCTAGTCACCTGACACATCACCTTGGCTAAAATAATTAATTTTTATTAATTATTAATAAGTAATTATCCTCACAAACACATGTCCTATTTTTAAGGGCTATGTGGCATCATAAGACTTGGTCTCATGACCACATGTCTTCCTCCAAACTTGGTCAATAATACTTCCCTATTCCTAAGGAGCTTCTCAAGCCACCTCAAGGAGTCAAAGATGACTCATGGGACACTTGTGCGAAGAGTCCTTATGGAGAAAAGGTTTTTCCCCCTTCTTCTCAATGGTCTTTGTGAGACACTTGACATGTGTCTTTCCCTTCCACCTTCCTCTCTTCTTTGTCAATGTAGGAGGAATATTCTTCCTATTCCTCCTCTCACATTCTAACTATATCCCTTTTTCTCTCAACCCCTTCAACCAAGTCTATTTCAACCCTAGGATCCTCCACCTTCCAATCTACACCCTAGGATCTCACCACCTAGGCTTGAGTCCTCCCAAGACCTATAAAAAGATTCTTTCTCTTCCTTTGAGAGCCTAATAGTATTAGTCATTTTATAAGCATGCACAATCATCATGTTTAAATCTCCAATACAATACCAAACAATCTCCTTGAGATCTATAAAACATTTTATGGTCAATGTCTAGATTCAATGTATCGGTTATGTCGATCTGTGTTACTCAGTAACACATTTTGTTCTTACTTGGTAACATGTATACTCTCATCTCGATAACTATTATAACTCAGTAACTACTCAATGCTTTCCTTTCCTTGCTTGGTGCATGTTCCTTATTCCCTTTACCAAAATTGTCTTTTCCTTTACTAACTAAGTATTTTGCTTTACCGAATGACTTTGACAATCAATATGAATTTAACAAAATGAATGAAAACAAAATAACTATTTTAGGAGTATCAGTTTACACCCCTTGGTTGACCTATTAAATGAACCTTATCATAGGATAGATAGCTACAAAGAAAAGATGACCAATCAATGAGTTAATTATTTAATCTAAGTTATTTATCCATTTGAATAGGACCACACTTATAGTGAAGCATCCTTTGGTGCTACACCTAATCAAGGAAGTCATGGTGTGTGGGTTCTTGTGGATATACCACATGCAACACATCAACGTAAACATTTTGGAAATGTTCCTAGCCTTTGAATTATGTAGAGGGGTGTCAAAAGAGAAGGCAGAGAAACTTTGTCAAAGACTCTTCAAGCATATCTTCTTGGTTATATTGACACTGTGTTGGATAATGTGGACAACAACTGCATTATTCTTATTCCACAACAATAATATCTAGGGAGGGTCACAAAAATAAGGATGTGATTATAAAGTTTCCTCTCATCCTTTTTTTGGAGATCGTTGAGTTGCAGGTGCATCTAAAAGATATTGATATGAATTAGGAATTCCTACAATGACTAGTAGACATTCTTCCTCCCCTGATAAAGACTTGGATGCAAGTGTACCTAGAATAGGAAGGATTTTGGGTTGTGATTGGTAGAGATGAAGAGAATGTGTAAATTTAAGTACCAATGGTGCTAGGTTCTCATGAGGAATGGATAGAGGGTGATACAAGGGATGTAGAGGAGGTGGCTAAAGGTCTAGATCATAGACATTGTAAGTATGATTTCTTAGTGAAGGCTCATGTGGTGTATGCAAGGAGACTAAAAAAAGAAATTATAAGGTGGGTTTTGATGGTGGACCCAGTGAGTCCCCTATTCATAGAGCTTCGAGGCTCCAAAGAAATGAAGAAAAGGAGAACAAGCTAAGTCCTATGGCCATTTCTACTATGAATATTTTTTGCAAAAATAATAATTCTATTCTATAGTGTAGATATAACTGATGGAAGGGAAGGGTAGATTTTTGTATTGATTTGTATATGGCAACTATAGGATATGTAGGTTTGGGTTCTAGTAGCAGCAATTTTTCTTATGTCATTATCTATAACTATCTGAACTATGTTCTATTTTCTTTTTTAATATAATACAAGGGGTGCTCGCCCAACCCAACTATTAAATTCCCCACAAAAAAAAATTGTGAATAAATCTTTTCAAAAAACATCTTTTATTGAAATAAACTAACAAATATTTTTTCAAGATTATTATGATTTTTCTTTAACTTAACAATTTTCAAAATTTAATTATTCTTTCTAAACAATAGATTGTAAAAAGTGGGTTACAACATTATGACATTGGAATATTCTAAATATGCACATATTAAGGAGGCAATGAGTAGTATCTTATTATATTCTTCTCGTGTCAATAATTTAATTAATCAAAAATTTTATACCCATGCAAATTCCCATATAGTTTTTAATCTTTTTTTTATCAAATGTCTTAATGCACCTGCATATTGATAAATAATGTACTCTCAAGCAAATCTAGCCTCATTATTCATTTGTTAATCCATCCCTATTTACACACACTTCTTTACATTATATCCCTATTTATATGTATTCTTATACACTCACCATTTCTAGCAATTTATTAATTATATGACTATACCCAACTTAATACATTTATTTTCTAACTTGATATTTACATCTCCATATCCCAAGTCAATCCTATGATATGCAAGTTAGGCTCGATATCGCATGGAATTCATACTTGAAATTCAAAAATTATATTTTTTCAAATTGCTATATTTTTCACTTGTTATGAAAAAATTAGGGATATTTTTCACTTGATATGATGGATCACAGAGTGTGATCCGAAATGTTGATGCTAAAAATACTTACACGATCGAATCCAGAAATCTGTCTTCATTACTAATGGATTGTGGAAATCTGATGTTGTTAATTAGGGATATGTTTGTGTGGTTTATTACAATTATTAGCACTTTAAAGCATTCAATATGTTTAATTCATGTTGGTCATTAAGGAAAATCTAGAACATTACAAGGAGAATAATGTAGGAACACTTTATCTTGGAGTGCTAAGAAAAACTTTAATCTTCATCAAAATCATCTAGGACTCTTATATACTTGAGATTTCTATATTTAACATTCTTCCATGATTGTAAAGCTAGTCTTCAAGTGGGTTAACTAAGAGACCTTGACAATAATGATTCAACAACTTTATCAAGGCATTTTTTCAATGCGACCAATCCTTTAATAGTAGCGTGCATAAAAATTTAGGAAACATAATGTAACCACCCAAAAAATGGTCTAGTAAAACTTGAGCTCCACTCTAACATTAAACATTAAAAATACTAGACCTTATCTTATTCTTAATCAATCTTATCTCTTGATCAAATCACCACTTTAATCATTTATTTGATGATAGCCTAAAGTTTGACCACTTTATCCTAAGTCTTATTTAATTAAAGGAACATGTCCCCTTTTAATTAAATCAAATCCACTTTATCCTATGAGTGCACATGAAAAAGGAATTTCATAATTTGAAAAAACAAAAGACAAAAGACAAAAGTGGAATCTTGTTTGCCTCTAATCCTCATCACTCATTTCAACCTAACCATTTTCATCCACTTGATTTTTCCTCTTGAGAATCTTGTCCCCTAAAGTCAAAATAGGGATTATTCTCCACCCTTGCATTTTGCCTCTTTCTCTTGACCATCCATTTATTTATAATTTCTTTAAAAGGAGACTCTCTCCTCATTATTGGCTAATAATCTCTTGCATTGATAACTCTAGATCTTAGACTTATGCTATCATTTTATTTACTTGCATTCTTAAGAGAACTCTAGTTTACTTGCATTTCCTTATTGCATATAGCTTAAATCACATAGCTTAACTAGGAGGTATTGTAATCTTGATAATTATCTTTTCTTTCTTATTCTTGCATTTTCATTCTAGCTTAGATCTTGCATCTTCATTTTGAATATTCCATTCTATGGTGCACCTTGCAAGGGTTTCTTATTGAGGTTGATTTGAGAGACACTATCTATAATGCTTACATTCTTGCATGTCATACATAGGAAGCTATAAGCCACCTCTTGGGATATCCTCTTCCATGGATTCTCTCAAAAATAATGTTTTATAGAAGTGTGTTACCTTTTGATCACACATTTTTGGTGCCCACCGTGGGGCTAGATATGCTTTTCTAGTTCTATTTCTTGCATTTTCAGATTTCTATTGTTGTAGGTTTGTCATTTCTATTTTCCATCCCAGAAGGTCATACAACATTTCAGCATAAACCTCTGTTATATTTCTTAACATTGCCAAGCGACATTTTGTACTTCCTCAAATATCACTCTATTATACAAAGAAATATCATATTCCTTCTGGAAAAGTGTCACATGACTTCTTTAAGGTTTATCGCATCATTCTGAAATATCACTTGGTTCATAGAGGACTATCATATGATTTTCCTAGCAGACTAAGAAGTTTCATTCAGATTTATTTTTTGTCACAGTCTAAGTTTTAGCTGAGTTAACTTGCATTTTCTTGCATTTTTGGGTTTTCTAGTTTTCTAACAAGTTGTTTTGCATGGTTGTTAATTTTATTTGCATACTATTTTGAGCCCTAACTTATGATTTTATAGGAATCACTTGTCAAATAAGTTGCATTGCTAAATATACTAACTTGTAATTTTGTAGGTTACCTTGGAAGATACAAATAAACATTGTGCTTGCATATACATGATTTTCTAGGCACCTAGCTTAATTAGTGTTCTTTTTTTAAATAAACAAGTGTTTGATGTGTTTGGGAGACACTATGGAGTAGGAGAGTATGCTCTTTTCCTTATGGAAAATTAGAAATCTAGACCTTTGTTAGTTATCCATTTACTTTCTTGCATTTACAATTAGAGGGCCTCCCAAGAGAGAAATCTTTTGGGAATGACCCAAGTGGGGAACAAGTGAACCTGAATGCTCCACCCCACTATAAAAAAATGCTTCCTTAATCCTAAGAGAAGTAAGACATGGCTATTTCTACTTCTAATGCTTCTTCACATGTAGGGTCTAGTTGCCTAAATCTTGCTAAGTGAGATAACATTTGAATAGGTGCTTGTTTACAAGGAAAGTATATTCAACTTGTGTAGGGCCAAGAGGTCTAAATATTTCTTTCAAGACTGTACATTTTGGGTGCTTATAGGGCTATAGGCCTTAATTCCTCTTGTGAAACTATAGGGGGTAGTCACGAACAGAGACCCTTCTTAAGAACCTAGGACTTAGAGGCTAACCATTTTGGTCGTCTGACTTTCTTTATGCAAGGATTGATCCAAGTGGACTTACCTAGATCACCCCAAGACACTCACGATATGTGTTCCCTTAGATGCTAAAGCTTGAATATGGAAATATGGAAAGACATGTGCTTAGAGCATTATTATCTTTTAATTGATCCATAACTTGCATAGTCCTAGGAGAAGCTACTCAATTGCATAACCCTAGGTCTAAGAACATCAAGTTGTGGGAAAAGGTTGAAGCACTTCCCTCTTAACCCTAGGTATAACTTTCTTTATGTGTCTTCTATTTGTGCAAGATGAGTGAAAATTATTTGAACATACACATTACAATTCTATTCATGGATTTTTCCTTTGAGACCTCACAAATACATGTATCATGCAAGGTTGCTTCGTCTCTTGCTTGATTTTTTTAAGACTACTCTATATGCCACAATTACTTTGAAAACATCAAACTTGTTGCTAAACCTATTGTTATACACTTTCATTTTGTTAGATTAGTCAAAATAGCTGATCAAAATGAATATTTTAAGTCAAAATTGATCCTTCATTCTTTTCTGATTAAATATCGCTTAGCTTTAGTGAGAAATATCATACAACACTTTAAAGTGTCACCTGCAGTTCAAAGAAGTGTTGTCCCACAATATTGGGGAATGTTGTCACACCTATGTATACATTATATCACATTTTCCTAAAGTGTCATCCTGCTTCACTGGGGTCTATCATATGGATTTTGTCCCTTGTCTAAGTGTCACCTGGTCATTTGAGGTCTATCACCTAGATTCTAATCTGAGTGGGCTTCATCCAAATTTTCTCTTAGCTAGTTTAGGGAGCTTACATTTGACTCTTTTTGGTCTCTTAGTCTAAAATTGAAAGAATACGAGTTGTTTTTAGCTAAAGCAAATTACTTAGATCCCTTGGTTATATTCGTGACTAGTAGAGTTGCTCACTTGTTCAAAATTTTCTTGGTTTTTGTATCTTGTCTTGGCTTTAACTTTTGACTCGATTCAAAAGTGTCATACCCAAGGATCTTACCCATAGCTTGGGCACTCTGTGACAAGTCATCTTTTTCTCTCTTTTTCTCTTTTTCTTTACTTTTGGACAAGTGAACATTTTGCTTTTCTAGGGTGGACATCAAGTTGTCTTATGTCATCTTAATTGGCTCTTTACACTCTTATTCATCCCAGTAACAACTAGATACCAAATTGATCAAGGAAAGCAACCACCAATAAGTTTTGATGAATTACCCTTTGCTACTAGGTGTTGGGGTCATCATGACAAAGACCCTCAAGTTATCTTTGACAAGGAAGAGGAAAATACCAAAATCTGGTTTGATCCTTTTGGAAGTACTTTTGATAGCACCTATGAGATGCCTATTTCCTCATCTAAATCTTAAAATAGTCTATCTTTCATCATATCTAGAGAAGAACATAATAAAAAATTCAATGATCTTTTCAAGAAAAATGAAAGATTAAGATGGCTTGAATTGGAAAGAAAAGCCTACATGGAATAACAAACAACCCGATTGGCTCAACAATTTAACAAAAAAATTTATAATGGAAATAATGAAAATGATGGATATGATTCACCATCAAGATCTTCACATTCTCGAATAGGAAATGGTAAAAATACAGAGCAGGAAATTAGCGAAAAAGAGCTCCTAAATTTTCAACAAGATCACTGTCACCAAAAGCTTATGTTAAAGACATTAGAACAAATTGGTGACCAATACTTTTTACATCTAGCATCTAGAGGATTGAAGCTTCCACATGACTTTGATGTTGATGGGTTGATTTAGAAAAGGTAACCCTCAGATTTAGAAGCTACTAGGAAAGAAATACAAAGTTTGAGAGATGAAATATCAAACTTACAAAAGGAAACAAAGAAACCTAAATCATCATTTTCAATAGAATATTATGTGCATTACCTTTTAACAAAATTTTGTACATGATGCCTTTTCCAATGGATATTGAGATCCCTAAATTTGACAAATACGATGGTAATGGAGATCCACATGATCATGTTAGACATTTTTATGCTCTCGGTATGGACTTCATGCATGAAAACAATTATCTTATGTGACTCTTCCTAGGAGTCTAAGTGGCCAAGCCATGGAATGGTTTATAGAGATTACACCTCCATTTAATTCTTTTAATGAGCTTATGCAAAGATTTATACAACACTATTCTTATAATATTCAACATCCAGTAACTATTCTTGACTTATGCAATAACAAGCAAAGACAAGGCGAACCCTTTGTCACATTCTTGCAAAGATGGAGAAAGTTGCACTCAAGATATCCATGAAAACTTCCTAAAAATGAAAATATTGACATCTTTGTCAATACTCTTATTCCTAAATTGCACTATGACCTTAGAAAGAAAGTCTTCTTCACTTTTAATGACATGATTGAGAGTGCCTTTTGCATAGAAGATTTCTTGTTCAAGAAAGGTGAAATCACTTTGAGAAAAGAGAAATCCAACACCAATAATGGATACAACCAAGATAAGAGAAATCCTTGTAACAAGAACAAGCATATGGTTAATGATGGCATTATTCATGAAACTAAGCCTAAGGATCCCATCTTCAACTTGGCCAGTGCTATCTTAATGACTCAACAAAAAGAGGTTGCAAAGACCAATGATTCTAACAATACTAGACCTCTATGGGCACCTAAGCCTAAGTGAGATTTTACACCTTTGGGAGATTCATATGATGTGATACTTAAGACATTACTCTCCAAAAATATTATCACATTGGAAAAATATACTAAGCCTTATGAACCTAAGGTAAAACCCAAATGGTGGAATAATAATCATTACTATGAATATCATAAAAACAAAGGGCATAAGACTGACAATTACATAAGGTTAAAACATGTTATCCAATATATTATTGAGGATGGGAAATTCAAAGTAGATGGTCTTGTCAAGAATTATGACCACAAAGCTTCTAAGGAACCACTCCCTAAGTATGATAAAGGGGAGGCACCAACATCCAAGAAGGAAGTAGGAGCTAAGATCAATTATACCTACACAAATAATGACAATGTCATTAATATGCTCGATCCAATGGATGAAAGTGTCAACATGGTGAGGGGTAATAGGCTCAACTATGATTCAAATTTCAATGAGACACCTAAGATCATCCTAAGAAGTGATAATTATTACATGCAACCTTGACCTTCCAATGAGTCTAACCACATGATAATTCTTAGAGGTGTTGATTCCACCCAGTCTAGGGAGAGTCTCAATTTTGTTACTAGAAGTCAACCCAAATTTATGCTCAAAGTTCCAAACTCTTCAAAACAAGAAAATCCTAAGCAACTAAATTCTTCTAAGAAAACATCTACTTCTAATAAGTATAGCTACAGCCCAGTAGATCAACTCCAATGAACTCCATCTTGGATTTCAATATTTGACTTGCTAGGACTATCATCAATGCACAGGGAAATCTTAAAGAAGGCTTTGCAGATAGTTAGTGTCCCTAAGAACATTGACACTGATCAATTCTATACTATGGTTAATCTTATCATTGCTCCATATTTCCTTTCCTTTTCAAAGGAAGATGAAAAATCCTTAAGTCATCCACACAACTTTGACTTACACATTGAGATTCAAATCTATCAAACCCGAGTCAAACATGTGATAATAGATAATAGTGTTAGGTTGAATATTTGTTCCCTTAATGTAATCAAGCAGTTGGTATTGTCATAATTTATTATTGATTATAGGAAGAAGATCACCATAAAGGCTTATGATGAATTTGAGAGGTCCTCTAAAGTATTAATTATGTTACCCATCTGGGTTGGTCCAATTGAAAAAGAGGTGATGATCCAAGTTCTTGATATCCTTCTTTCCTATAACATACTACTAGGGAGACCATGGATTCATGACATACAAGCAGTCCCCTCTACTTATCACTAATGCATAAAATTCCCTTTCAATGGGACTTGGATCTCTATCCTAGGAGATAATTCCATGTCTATTAATGCACTTACTGTTGAGTCCTTGGTACCAAACAATAGGGCTACTAATGAAAATAGGACCACTCTTACTGATTGTGAGAGAAAATTAAAAATGTATAATTTAGGAATGGGAGAATACCGACATGACTCCATTGCTATGCTTCCAATTTCACCCTACTCTTAGGGGAAACCTTCAGAATATAAAAAACCTTAATCTATTTCCATGAAATGCTATGGTACTTTTGTTCAATTCTTAGTACCTTTAGAAGATGAGAGAGAAGAACAAGCTATTAGGGAATGGATCTATAAAGATAGAGAACCTGAAGAGGTTGTACTCACTATTATAGTGTCTCCTAAGAAATATGGAAAAGGATATGAATTCTTAGATAAAATGGGTTATCCTAGTCACGGTCCTTAAAGTGATAAGAAACATGCTCTTGTTGAGCCTATGAGTCACACTAATGGGAGAAAATATAAGGATAAGACTGGACTAGATTTTTCCAACACAACCAATTTTTGACCCATCTCTGAAAACAATGAATCTGAAGAAGAAACTTTGTCTACTCCTATCTTTGATCAAGACAAAGAAAACTTTGTTCCTTCTACTACTATCCTTTGGAATGAAGAAGGAACCTTACTTGAACATGATGATGAAGCTTCAACATCTCACCATGGTTAAGAGTCAAAAGTTGAAAACCCTAATAGGGAGTGTATCTACAGAAACATGGCATGACTATTATAGAGAGATAGAGATGCTAACTCATGAGAACTTGAATGATATTATCTCTCAAATAAATTAATAAAATTGTGGATAGATGTGATTCATACCTATGCTAACCAAACTAAGGTGGTAGATGAGTCACTCATAGGGCTTGATGAGTCAAAATTACATGTCACTTTCATTGATCAAGTTGACCATGGTAGGATTAGATTGATCTATGAATTTTTGAAGGAGACCTTATAAGATTTGAATATTGTGTCCCTAGAGATGAGTCCCCCCATATCGATTCCTTAGAGCCCATATCTTTACTCTCACTCACATATCCTAACCTTATTGATTGGTCACAACAAAACCAACAACCTGCATTACCTACCTTTCATAATGATTATAAAATTGCATGTTACCTTAATGCCATCAAACCCATGGTTTCTTCCACTAGTGAACCAACAACAAATATGACTAAGATAGATATCAAGTACCTTAGTCATAAAATAAAATGAAAAATGAGAAAGAATAAGTGTTTTGATGGTGAAAACCACTTTGTGGCAGTGTCAGAACAAAAAAAAAAGTAAAAATAAAAGATGTAACTGAGGGTGAAAAAATCTTTGAGGGGCCCAAAGATGAGGTACTTGGTAGTCTTCCTAGCTACTTTCAAGAAAGATCTTCAGTCAATAGAACCCACACAAGCTCTAAATCTTGGGATGACTAATGTACCTCATCTTATATATCTAGCTCAATCTCTATCAATAGAAGAGAAACAACAATTCGCTAAATTTATCAGAGAGAAGAAGATAATTTTTTCTTTGAAATATTCAAACATGCCAGAGCTTGACACTAATCTTATTATGCATCATCTATCCATAGCTCCTAGTATCAAGCCAAAAAAACAAAAATTATGAAAAATGCATCCACATATAGCTCTTTTGGTTAAAGAAAAACTAGAAAAACTCTTGAGTGCGGGATTCATAAGGGATATTGACTATGTTTAATGGATATCTAACATTATTCCTATTTCTAAACATGACAAGTCCATTCGTGTATGCACACATTTCTGAGATCTTAATAAAGCATGTCCAAAGGATGAATTTCCACTCCCTGACATAGACATGATAGTGAATATGACTATGGGATATGAAATGTACTCTCTTATGGATGGTTTCTTGGGATATAATCAGATCAAGATAGCTCCTAAAGATCAAGAGAAGACTACTTTCACATTTTCATGGGAAACCTTTTGTTGGAATGTCATGCCATTTTGACTTAAAAATGCAGGAGAAACTTATCAAAGAGATATGACCACAGTCTTTCATGACATTAATGAGGCATATTAATGCCTTAATTTTGATATAGTTTTCATAGTTTGGACACACTCTTTGTGCTTTGAAAAAACATTTATAAACACTTGTAGTAAATATCTTGTGAACTTATGCCAAAGATAGCTAGAACCTACTAAACCTATGGATAGTGTGTATGACATTTTTTTCTTAATATTATACATAGAATGTAGTATTTTATATAACTATTTTAAGCTATGTTCTAATATCTGAGTAAAAGTAGGAATGTTGTCTTGCATATGTGTTCCGGATGTTGTTAACTTTTTAGGAAAATGAGGAGTGACGCAAAGAGTGGTGATTACCGCATTTAAGGAGGAGGATAATGGAGACCAGTCATGGCAAAGAAAGTGCAGTTCAGTTCCATTGGATAAGCGGTGCCTGCAAAGGAGTTGTTGTTCAAGAGAATATAGGGGATACAACTTGCTATATTTCTTACAAGTTGTTATTCTATTGCTTGGTAGTAAATGTACTATGTCATGGTTGATCTTCCGCCTTCTTTTCTGGAGATGTTTGTTCAAGAATTTTTATGTTATGTTTTTAATAAGCATCCAATCCTCTATATAATGGAATTGGATCATCTTAGTAAGCTAATGAGAAAATAGATAATGTTGATTTAGATTCAGAAGTTACTCTTTATGTTCTTCATGAATTATTCAGTTTTTATGTAATCAAAGAAGGATTTTAATGGAAGAGAGATTTTGAAGTACTTGTTGTGCTCATAGTTAATTGAATCCAACCAAGGGGGCCCACTTGGGAGGTGGAATAGATTTAGGTAGAATAGATACATTTCTTGCAATTTCCTATTTTCAGATAGATTTATTGTATTAGTCCTGCAGCATTATTACTGTGAAAGTTCCTGCAGCACTTGCAGAAAATGATCATAGTGGATGTCTTGAGTTGTTAATTAGTTTAGGTTCATTTTTAAGCTTTCTTCAATTATCTATTGTTAGCCAAGGTGTGTTTACTATTTTTTAGTAGCAGTATAGAATCTTCCAACACATTTTACTTTCCTACAGCATAGGTGTTATGACTCCTAAAGGAACTTGGTGCACAAACTATGTTGACCCATTTCAAGTCCTACATCCCTGGATTGACAATTCAAGTGTATTTCATGATGGAATAGGTAATTCTTAGAATAGGTATGTTATCCTTGAGAGAGAGACAATGGTGTGATTATCTTCATCTATTGTGAAATCGTACATTTTTGGTGTTGTTGCCAGGGATGGTGTCAACCTAGGAACCTTCATGAGTCATTTATTTTTAGATTAGTTTGTTAGCTAGGAATTGAAAAGTTGTGGGCTTGACTAATAAGTCACTAGTTTCTTGCATGCATCGAAGAAGGAGAGATGTCCATGGTAGATTCCTTCCTAAGGAGCCTATAAAACCAAAAGAAGAATTTGAATAACCTGAACTACCATTTCTTGACGCAAGCCCAAAGTTTACTACATCATCATCTTCAGTAGAAGAAGACATCCAGAAAATATTTGACCTCCATCCATTTGAGAAAATATTGGCCAACTTTCATACTAACCCCACTTCAAGACTGCCTGCTGTCCAAAATCCCCCAACAATTACCAACTTCTAGCCATAGTTTCAATATCCCATACCTCTAGCTATGTCAACTCCCACATTTCCATTTCCAATACCAAGTCTCATCAATAATCCCAATCTCAAAAATATACCTGCATCAGCATTACCAAAGTTTTATGGTCTCGTCATAGAGGATCCTGATACTTTCCTATTCAAATTTGATATCTTATGCCGAAGCTTTGACTATAATAATGATAGTCACAAGCTAAAATTATTCCCAGCCACAATAAAAGAGTTAGCTTTAAAATGGTTTATGGGCTTGGGGGAAAATGCAGTAGCAAATTGGGATGATATGAGAGGCTTTTTTCTTAGGAAGTATAAGGAATATTGTAGGGGAAATGATTCAAAAGGTGATGACATTTTTAGAATGTCACAATGGAAAGATGAAACATTAGAAGATTATATATGTCACTTCCTATTCAATTTACAAAAGAACCCACAACATTCCCTGCAGGAGGAGTCCCAGAAGCTGATTTTTCTCAGAGGAGTAAATGAAAACTATCTTGAAGCATTAGATCTAATGGTAGGAGGAGATATATCCCAATATTCATGGGATGACCTTTAGAATATTTTCCAGAACTACTCTCAGTCAGCAGTAAATAAAGGAAGGGGATTTCGCTCAGATTTAGCCAAGGGAAGTGGCTCTAGTATTTCAAAGATGGAAATTTCAAATTTGTTGTCTAATTTCAAGAAAGACATCATCAATGATGTTGCTAGACATTTGGATACAATGGCTACTAAGAAGAAACATGCAGAAGTTGAGGAGCAGTTAGCTAAGTATTGTCCACACTGTCGAAAATAGAAGAAAGATTGTCACTACAAATTGGTTGCTAACGTGGAAACCAACATCTTCCAACTAAGTATCTAAAGATAGAAGGAGAAGATGAGAAAGTATTCTTCATTGGTCAACATCAGCCATGGCCCCATGTCAAGGTATGCCTCGAGACCCTTTACAAAATTCAAATCCATATAGTAATCAATGGAAAAACTGTAGTGTCCAAGGTCATCCACAATATAATCAACCTAATTGGAACAATGCTTGGGAAAATAATCTACAAATTCAATGGTATCCTCCACAACAACTTCAATGGCCACAATTCCCAAACCAATGGCAACCACCCCAAGGGAATTGGCAGTCCAAAAACCAATGGAGAGGACCTTAGCAATAGTCTAACAATACTAGATACCCACCTTTACCACTTCCAGCAAATATACCTGCACTAATGCCACCACCTGCAAGTTTTGGACCTCAAAAATAGACTTAGTTGCCTACACAACCTTAGCCAAATCCAAATAACCAACAGCCACAACAACTAATGTATGTTGCTGATGCTCAGTAGTATCCTACTTATGCTTTAAGTGTCACAGATATACATTTGAGATCTGGTACAACCCTACCAACACCTGAACCACCTCTTATAACTAAAATACCAGATCCTCCTACAGCATCAGCACCAATAACTTCTCTACCACAAGCGGTTGACCCAACCAATGTAACTAGTTCAGCTCAAACTCAAATAGCAGTTGAACCTCCTTTTCCACAAAAGCTCATACAAAGTAAACCTGCACAAACAAAAGAACAATCCTTTGACATCATTGACTAGCTGAAGAACATGCATGTCCATATTCCTTTGTTCCAAGCTATTAAGGATGTTCCTATTTATGGAAAATCTATCAGAGAAGCATATCTTAAAAAGCCCAAGAGGAAGAAAAGGGACCCAACCATAGTCCATGTTATAGGACAATTGGCTGACATCATGTTAGGGAAATTGGTTATTCCTAAATATTTTGATCTAGGAAGTCCAGTTGTGAATGTGATTATAAATGGTCAGTCAGTTAAAAATGTATTGATTGATCTTAGAGCTGCTATAATTGTAATGACCAAGGATACTATGAAAAAGCTGAACATAGAAGGATTACGGACTACCCCAACAATTCTACAACTCATCAATAGTTCTATTGTCACTCCTGATGGGATGATAGAGGACATAGTAGTAGCCCTAGATTCTCTAGAGTACCCTGCATATTTTATGATTCTATCCCCAAAAGTCAACTTAGTTGGTTACCCTATCATTTTAGGATGACCATGGTTAGCTATAGCTGATGAAAATATAATTTTTAGGTTAGGGAGTATGACCATATCAGATGGATAGGCAACAAAGAAATTTGTCCTGTATCCTCCAGCACAACCCCAACCAGATTTAAGCACACCTGTATGGCCAGATTTAGGAGATGGAGAGGAAGAGTTAAACTCTATAGTATAGCTTATGATATTACATAGACATTCTTTTCTAAAGCTACAGGAGGAGGATTCAGTAATTCAAAGTATTCTTAATAATACTTGTGTGGTAGAAAAGGATGTATCTGACAGCTCTGTGTTGGAACTAACTACATATGATGAATACATTGAGAATTATTTTCTACCTAAGGAGCCAGACATTATCCATCAGCTTTTACCATGTGAACTAGATACAAGTCCCATCTCTGAAGATGCTATGGTTAATCTCACAACTACTATTGAGTTGTCAAAAGGTCATAATCTCCATGTCAATAACAAATTGCCTCCCAAACAGTTGAAACAGTTAATAGAGCTTCTTCAAAAACATGAAAAGGCTTTTGCATGGAACTATGGAGATATGAAAAGGTTAAGCCCCACATTATGTACTCATAGAATATATATCAATGAAGGGTGCCTGCCACTCCATCAACCCCAGAGGTAGATTAATCCAACACTCAAGGAAATAATTAAAATTGAACTACAAAAATTGCTTGATGTTGGTTTTAAATACCCTATATCTGATAGTCGATGGGTCTCACCTTTGGTTATATTACCTAAAAAGGGAGGGAAATGGAAGATTTGTGTAGATTACAAAGAATTGAATAAGGCAACGAAGAAGGATCATTTTCCTTTACCATTTATTGATCAAGTTCTAGATACTCTGGCTGGTAAGAAATATTTTTCTTTTCTTGATGGATATAGTGATTATAATCAGATAAGTATAGCTCCAGAGGATCAAGATAAGGCTACATTTACATGCCCATGGCGTACTTTTGCATACTCTTTGTTTCCATTTGGCCTATGTAACACTCCAACAACATTTCAAAGAGTTTTAATTAGTATTTTTGCTGACATATCACATGACTATATGGAAATATATATGGATGATTTTACAACATTTGGAGTGACCTTTGAGGAGGCTTTCATGAATCTTGAAAAGGTTCTTATCCGATGCAAAGAACATAATCTATCACTTAATAGTGAGAAATGTTTCATGCTTATGCAGGAAGGGGTGGTGCTTGGTCATTTTATATCAGCCACAAGGATACAAGTAGACCCAACCAAGATAAAGGTAATTATAACATTTCCCACACCTACTAAGCCAAAGGATGTAAGATCTTTTTTAGGTCATGCTAGCTATTATAGGTGTTTCGTTCAAAATTTCAGTCAAATAGCTAGTCCTTTGTATACACTGCTGACTAAAGAAGCTGAATTCATTTAGACACCAGCATGTAATGAATCCTTCCTATAGCTTAAGAAACTCCTCACCACAACACCAGTTCTTAAGGGACCAAATTGGTCTATTCCATTTCATATCCATACTGATGCATCAGACTATGCTATAGGTGATGTATTAGGACAAAAGTTTGCTAACCTTGAAAATGCAATCTATTATATTAGTAAAAGCCTCCATGGCCCTGAACTAAACTACACAGTAACTAAGAAGGAACTTTTAGCTATAGTTTATGCATTGAAAAAATTTTGACACTATGTAACTGGCTATCCTATTTTTATTCATACTGACCACTCAGCCATAAAGTACTTGATGAACAAACCTGTTGTAACTAGCAAATTGGCAAGGTGGCTCTTGTTATTGTAGGAGTTTGATATAACCATTGTTGATAAGCTAGGCAAGGCCAATGTAGTTGTTGACTATTTGTCAAGACTTCAACTTGTTGAAGAAGATCCAACTCCAATTGAAGATACATTTCTAGATGAGCATTTGTTCCACATAGCAACCCATACACCATGGTATGCAGATATAGAAAACTATCTTGTTGCAAATAAAATACCCCCACACTTCTCCCAAAAAGACAAGAAGAAGCTTATAGAGAAAAGTTTTCATTATTCATGGATAGATAACAATCTCTTCTATATTGGACTAGATCAAATCATGAGGAGATGTTTCAGGGAAGATGAAATATATGACATACTACATGCTTGTCATGAAGAACCATGTAGAGGCCATTTTGTACGAAAATGAACAGCATTAAAGATACTTACAACTGGATATTATTGGCCAACATTACATAAGGATGCAGCAAATTATACAGCCAAGTGTGACAAATGCTAGAGAATGGGCTGACCAACTAGATAAGATGAGATTCCACTCAATCCACAGGTTGTTGTAACACCCTTTGACAAGTGGGGTATGGACTTCATAGGGCCAATTGACCCACCATCAAATGGAAATCCTACATCTTGGTATGTACGGATTATTTAATAAAATGGGTGGAAGTCAGGGCGATGAAAAATGAAAGAGATGAGAAAGTAGCTCAATTCTTATATGAAGAAATATTCACATGCTACAGAGTTCCCAAAGAACTTGTAACAGATCAAGGAGCCCATTTCACATCCAATTTGATCACTAAACTTATGAAAGAATACAGCATAAGGCACCAGAAATCCAACCCTTATCACCCTCGGGCAAATGGGCAAGCAGAGGTCACCAACAGAGAAATTGAGGCCATTCTCACCAAGATAGTGCAAATCCATAGGAGGGACTAAAGCAGCAGGTTAACTGAAGCCGTCTGGGCTTACTGAACTACATGGAAGACAACAACTGGATTCACCCCATTTGAACTTATGTATGGAAAAGCAGCACTATTGCCCATTGAATTTGAACATAAAACATTGTGCACTACTTTGGAATTGAACATCAGCCTTCTTGTAGCACAAGAAGAGAGACTTCTCCACTTGAACTCACTGGCTGAAATGAGAAAGATAGCTTTGGAAAGAATAGAGATCATTCAAAAACAATGGAAGAAGTGGCATGATGCACATATCAGGAATAAACACTTCCAAGTGGGAGATTGGGCTCTTTTATATGATTCTTGATTCAAGGACATTCCAGGAAAATTACAAACTCGGTGGCTAGAGCCTTACGAAATTCAGTATGTATTCGATAATGGAGCAATCTAGCTGATAACCATTGATCTAGTCTAGTTCAAACTACTTGTAAATGGCCACTGATTGCACCTCTATCATAAACCATAGACCAAGGATGAGTTCCTGTAGCAGTTCCAACCAAGAAATTTACCAGCTCCTACAGACATAGTTCCTATAGCGAAGGGTGCAAGCCTTCTTCCTGTAGCTGTACCATAACAAGGCTTCAATGAGCATGCATAAAAAAACCTCATTCCATCTGAGGTCCATTCTTTCATTCATTTTTCATTTTCTTCTTATCAACTCATCTCATTTCTTTGTCTACCATCCACTCACACTCCACATCACCCACAAATTTTGTTTTCTTTTACAGCTTTCTTTTACAGCTTCCAATAAAACATGTCATCAGCACCTTTTATGTGGTCACCAGACTTCACCAGCTCATCAACTTGCATGCGGATGTATGATCTAAAATTTTTAGGTACAACATTTTTACTTTTTACTCATTTTTAGTGTATAGGTTTCAATAATTATATCGAATACTGCATTAAATGTATCGTATAAGCCTTAAGCTAGTTTTCCATTCCTGTGCAAAAATTTTTAAGTGTGGACACTTGTCCAAATTTCATGGGGGGTAGGGAAAGTGTATTGATTTCCAAGTGTCATCTCCATGTCACCTTAGTCATGTCCACATTATATATTGTACTTTGGCTGTGATCTATTTTTAATTTTAAAATCTTTATTGTATCTTTCGTACCTTTTCATTCCGATTTTGGGAAAGATTTCCTAAGTTTGACATGACTTAAAAGGACTATCATTTATACGAGAACACTTCTAGTTAAAACCTTGATGTCCTTCATAATTAATGGCATCATTATTTTACATGCCAAATATAATAGAGCCGTGTTAAGCAAATGTGGTATTGGCATTTCTCAAAAAGGTCAATGTGAATTTGGAGAAGAAGGTATTTGCAGAGTGTAAAGGGGGTAAAAATTATCAAGGTGGTGTGAATAGAGAAATTTAAAACTATGAATTTTGAAGATGGGAGGACAATTGCAGAGACATGAGCTGAATTGTCCATGGTATTCTACTAGTAGATGTGGAAGCAGTCTGTAGTTTTAATGCTTCTGGATGGCTTGGCTACTTCTTGCAATTAATAGAATTCAATGAAGAAGTAGCAATGGATTTTATGAGGACATTCAATGAAGGAGAAGCCATAGTATGGGGATTAAATGTGGTTTCTACTAAGGAGAGAATAGAAAAAGTCATAGGACTACCAGTTAATGGAGAGCATTATCCAAATGAACATGATGCTAGGTCATCTCGGGCTTAGTTTTCTCGGCCGGGTGACCCTCCTCTAGAAATCTCAAAGCAAGGGTGTAAGAGACTCTCTCTCCTAGCGCCATATCTAGAATTGGTGAACCATATCATCAGGTACTTGACCTGCGAAGGTAGATTTTCAAACCTATACGCTCATCATTTTAAGTTGCTTAGTTCTGTAAGGCATAAAATTCAAGTTAATATCCCCAATTTCCTTTACAATATGTTGTGTATTAGTGCCAAAAAAACTCAAAAAGGAAATGAAAATTCTATTTCTCATCATGCCCTAGTTAAGCTTTTAGTTGAAAGATCTCTTAGGGATTCCTCTCCTATATCATGGGTAGAATTTGTTGAATTTAAAACCTTGCAGCCTCAAGCCAACCCTGTCCCACAAAATTTAGGGAATAAGGAAGAGATTGTGGGGCCTAGTCAGAATCTAGTTGAAATAGAGAAAGAACCAGCATCACCCCCTACTGATAAATTTGTTGGGCCTATTTTAGAGGGTGATATACCTAGTTCTTCCAGAGATAAAGGCAAACATAAGGTTGATAAAGAGAGCCCTAATTTTAACAGGAAAGCCCAAAACCCTTATGTTCAAGTGGCAAAGAGAAAAAGGTCTACTCCTCCAGCAACTAATCTTGTAGGGTCTACCCCAGCACCATCTAAACAAAAATGAACCCGCAAAGCAATAGAGGTTAAAAAGGTTCCTATACGCCGAAGCCCTTGCATGGGAGGTCAAGTATCCTTAGTTTCCCCTGAAAACCTAAATGTTTCAATGTCAAAACCTTGTGCAGAATCACAGGTCAAGAATATTCCAGATGACTCTCCTATACAATTGGAACCCCAAAATGTGGAAACATGTGAAAATGAGCCTAACAGTGAAATGTCACAGGGTGATCAAGAAATGTGTGAGTCAAATACTACTATAGTCACAGAAAATGCCCTAAAAGTGTTCAACCTACTTCTCCACTAGTCCCTGTATACTCTAATGTTTTTGTCCTACCTTATAGATCCTCCTGGTACGCCCATTATTTCTAGCAAGTTGCTAAGGAAGGGAAGAAGAAAGCTATGGCCTAAGAATTTCCTTTGTCTACAATTCAATCTGTATTATTTGGTCTCTGCAATCACTTCATTTTTCAAAAGACCTTGTGGAAACAAGAATGAGACCAAATGCAAAAAATAATATTTGATAAAGATGAGGAAATTGAATCCCTCAAGGAGCAGCTTGAGAAACAGAAACAACAGATGAATAAGGCCTTAAAGTTAGCTAGCCAAGTCATGGCCTATAGACCACCACCAAGGGTGTATTCTATTTGTCTGAAGGAACAGTTTCTCTTATTTCAACTAATGATGACAATAAGGAATATTGACTTTGAATTTAAAAGTGCTCAAGATTTTTACAATGTGTATCAGACTCTACCCTCATGGTAGAAGAATTTGTTGTGTGAACAATATCTACATAATTTCATAATTCCACATGAAACAGAATGGAATCCTCTACTTCACATAGGATATGTTCACCTTAGAGATTTAATGTCATGGATGCATAATGAGACAAATTATGACAAGCAGTTAAATGTCTAGAGAGATCTTGAGCAATCTGAACCATTGCTACTACAGGTTGAATCACATAAGCTGGATGATCTTCTAAGAGATTGGTTCAGATTAACTTATGGGAAACAAAAACTAGAGGTTAGGGATAAAGTGTTTGCAGAAAGAGAAAAGGTTTACAGAGATTACCAGACACTCCCAAACTTTACATAGCAAAGAGCTTTTTCAGGGATTAGGAACCGGTGGAGCTGACTGCCAGAAGCCTTCAAAAAGGAAGAACCACATAGCCCTATCAATTATGAGGTAGTTGTTCATAGGGTGACCAAATACATACAACTGGGATGACAAATTAGAAAGGAACTATGGATTCCCTTGTCCTTTCAACCTCCTACACTTCTTTGGCCTCTTTATGATAATAATGCTACTAGACTAGAGCCGTTGGTTGAGGAGCACAATGGTGAACACTGGGAGCACACCAGAGGATTCTTCTACACCTTTAGAAGTGGGAAGAAAGGGAGAACCATAGTCAGTGACTTCAGAGCTATGGAAAAGAAGTATAATACTTGAGGACAAGCATTTGAATAGTGGGGGGTAGATGATGAGGCATATTAATGCCTTAATTTTGATATAGTTTTCATAGTTTGGACACACTCTTTGTGCTTTAACAAAACATTTCTAAACACTTGTAGTAAATATCTTGTGAACTTATGCCAGAGACAACTAGAACCTACTAAACCTATGGGTAGTGTGTATGACATGTTTTTCTTAATATTATACATAGAATGTAGTATTTCATATAACTATTTTAAGCTATGTTCTAATATCTAAGTAAAAGTAGGAATCTTATCTTGCATATGTGTTCCGGATGTTGTTAACTTTTTAGGAAAATGAGGAGCGACACAAATAGTGGTGATTACTACATTTAAGGAGGAGGATAATGGAGACCGGTCATGGCAAAGAAAATGCAGTTCAGTTCCATTGGATAAGCCACACCTACAAAGGAGTTGTTGTTCTAGAGAATATAGGGGATACAACTTGCTATATTTCTTGCAAGTTGTTATTCTGTTGCTTGGAAGTAAATGTACTATGTCATGGTTGATCTTTCACCTTCTTTTTTGGCAATGTTTGTTCAAGACTTTTTATGTTATGGTTTTAATAAGCATCCAATCCTCTATATAATGGATTTGGATCATCTTAGTAAGCTAATGAGAAAATAGATAATGCTGATTTAGATTCAGAAGTTACTCTTTCTATTCTTCATGAATTATTCAATTTTTATGTAATCAAAGAAGGATTTTAATGGAAGAGAGATTTTGAAGCACTTGTTGTGTTTATAGTTAATTGAAGCCAACCAAGGGGGCCCACTTGGGAGGTGGAATAGATTTAGGTAGAATAGATTCATTTCTTGTAGTTTCCTATTTTCAGATAGATTTATTGTATTAGTCCTGCAGCATTATTACTGTGAAAGTTCCTACAGCACTTGCATCAAATGATCATAGTGGATGTCCTGAGTTGTTAATTAGTTTAGGTTCATTTTTAAGCTTTCTACAATTATCTGTTGTTAGCCAATGTGTGTTTACTATTTTGTAGTAGCAGTATAGATTCTTCTAATGCATTTTACTTTCCTGCAGCATAGGTGTTATGACTCCTAAAGGAACTTAGTGCACAAACTATGCTGACCCATTTCAAGTCCTACGTCCCTGGGTTGACAATTCAAGTGTATTTCATGATGGAATAGGTGATCCTTAAAATAGGTATATTATCCTTGAGAGAGAGACAATCATGTGATTATCTTCATCTATTGTGAAATCGTACAGACATGATGCATAAAACCATGGAATATTATGTGGATGATACCTTGGCTAAGTCTAAAAAGAGGAATACACATATTGTAGATTTGAGCTTGATATTAGATAGGATGGAAAAATTGCAGCTCAGATTCAATCCAAAGAAATGCACTTTTGGCGTCATCTTAGGAAAACTACTTGGGTATATCATTTCAGCAAAATTAATTGAGTTTGACCCTGAAAAATTCAAAGGAATAATGGAAATGTCACCTCCCAGGAACATAAGTCAACTAAGGAGTTTGCAAGGATGCCTTTAGTCTATCAAGAGATTCATATCTCAACTTTTTGACATAGCTCAACCTTTTAACAAACATATACACAAGGGAGCTCTATGTACATGGAATGAAGAATGTGAAAAGAGTCTCTTACAAATCAAGGAATATTTGGCTAAACCTCCTGTTAGAATAACTAAGAGGGGTGTGAATTAGTTAGATCAGTTATCCTACAGTCCCAAATCTCAAGATGCAAATTTTAAAAAAAATTCAACAAATTCTACAGCTCAGTAACATAAAATCTTAAATTGTCTGTGCCTTTACCGATTACCAGTTAATTAACTCATAGTAATTACCGATCAAATCAAATATGCAATATGTAAAGTATGACAATAAAGTAATCATCATAGAAACACATAACATAATGATTTAACGTGGAAACCCTGATAAGGGAAAAACCACCTGGGACCGATAACCCAAAATAATTTTCACTCTTCTAAAGTGAGCTCAGTGAAGAGCCAACCTTGTTAAAGGTTAAAAACACAATGTTAGGTGTGACCTTGTTAGAGGATTTAAGACTAACAGTTATTTTTTAACCAACATTCACTATGGGGTTGATAGGATAACAATGTGCATTCATTGAATGACATTGGGGCATAACATAATACAGTTAAGTCCACTCGATTAAGAGATTTTTCTGTATCAATGGTTAAACTGAAATAGTAATTGATCTAATTACAATACAGCTTATCTTGTAGATGTTCAAATCTATTCTTAGCCCATACAAATCCTCTGATCAATATATCAATTCACTTCCTTAACTTACTTTCACTCGGTAATAGCTCTCTGACACTCAGTACTTTTCTACAGTTCAGTTCTCCTTCAACCAGTTTGATTAGGCATGCATGAAACTATATTCATGTGAAATATTTGTAGTCTTCTTTCTTTTGGCATGTTTCAATAAAGAAACTCATATCTCTTATATAGAAAGATAAACCATTTTCATATCAACCATCAGATTTTTCCACTTAATCTCCTTCATAGATTTTTCCTCTTAAACCTTCCTCAGCGGTTGTGTCAGTAACATGTTTCAATTCCATCCTTTAGATCTTCTCTAAATTTTGTCAGTCATGGATCTTATAACAAACTTTATCCTCAATCTTGAAATCATAACAATTTCTAGCTCATCAATTTATGTCGGCTAAACTTAAGCATTTAATACTTTCATCCATAGTTGGTTAACAAAGAAATGTGTTAGTGAACACAAGCTCGGTTACTACTATCACTTGGTATACACTACACTAGCTCGGTGTATATTGAAGTGCTTCATTTACTGACCACATTTCTTTGTACATTTTGCTTCCTTCTCCATAATATATTAATGCAACATAATCAAGTCAACAATATGAAGTCATAGACTCATCAATAAGTTACCCAAAGTATTCCTTATCCTCATCTGTTATATCCATCTTCCTCTATGTAGATATCTTAGTTCTTCATCTCTTCTCTCCTCTTTACAGATGTTTAGATATTCATAACTAATATGATAAGTAATGTCAAACTAGTTGACATCAATGACAACATAATGACTGATTTAATTATCTTACATATCATTTCAGTAATCATTGATCTCTAATCATTGATCTTCAAGTCATTCAGGTATTCAATTAGTTGTAGTTCATCAATCTCTCCCTTTGGCATTAATGGAAACACAAGCAATATGAAATATGCCATACACATACCAAACATGTATTCTACAACTATGTAAGTAAATATTGTAGCTTGGTAAGCTCTCCCTAACTTGATATTTTAATATGTTTAATCACTACATTACATGACAACATTACAAGTGTAGACTTTCCTCTGCAGATTTGATCTTTTCAGCTCTAAATTTCCTTCTGTTCTCAACAAAAAATCTTCAAAACTCTCCCTAAATTTCTTAGATTATCTCTCCTTTAGATAGATATGATCTCTCTATTTATCATATTATTTATCTCTCCTTTTGACAATAATGCCAAAGAAAAACATAAAACATATAGCTGCAATAGCCAAGTGACTCTCTGTTGTTTGGTGTAGACAATGTATCTCGGTATACTGATATGCCAATTCTTTGTTCTAGTTCCTCAAATCTTTCACAACCTTAGACATAATCCAAAGTGTGAGCTATGTTGCATCAACATGAATGATCTTCTGATAAGATTAGGTTGATGCAACCTCTAGATCACATTAGTGACCGGTAGACAGGGGACAGACCCCAAGTCTAGTCCTCAATATTCAAAAGTTTCCTTCGGTAGAGGCTTGGTAAAAATATCAGCAAGTTGCTCCTTTGATGTAACATATTCTAGTTTGACTTGCTTCTCCTGTACTTGTTCTCTTAAGTAGTGATACTTAATAGAAATATGCTTTTTCTTTGAGTGCATTACAGGATTCTTAGAAATATTTATTGCACTAGTGTTGTCACAATATATAATCACTGGCTTAGTGATTACCTCATTCATCCCTTCCAACACTTGTTTGATATAAGAAATGTTTGAGCAGTTTGTAGCAGCAGCAACATACTCTATTTTGGCAATAGACTGATAAATACAAGGTTGTTTCTTACTTGTCCAAGTAACAAGTCTTTCACCAAAGAAAAATGCTCCTCTGGTTGTGCTCTTTATATCATCTATATTTCCAGCCCAATCTATGTCAGTGTAGACTCTTAGTTCAAATTTGCCTTCCTTAGGATACCATAATCCATATTCCTCTATTTTCTTCAAGTATCTCAAGATTCTTTTCACTGCAACCATGTGTGAATCCTTTGGATTGGTAGAAAATCTAACAACAATCCCCACTACATGTGCAATATCTGGTCTACTGTGTACTACATACATCAGTTTACCAATCATAGATCGGTACAATGTCTAGTTTACCTCTGTAGATTCATCATCTTTAGTTAGTTTGCAGCCTATGACCATTAGTGTTCCAACTACTTTAGCATCTTCCAGGCCAAATGTTCTCAATACTTCCTTTATGTACTTTGATTGTGTGATGAAAATTCCTTCATTCTCTTGAATAACCTGCAAGCCTAGAAAGAATTTAATCTCTCCAAACATAGACATTTCAAATTCTTTTCTCATCTCATCAGCAAATGATTTACAAATATGATCTTGTCCTTCAAAGATTATATCATCCACAAATATTTCAGCAATCAAAATAGTATCATCAGATCCTCCTTTCATATACAAATTGTTGTTTTCACTAGTTCTTACAAAACCAATACTTAAAAGATAAGTATGCAACCATTCATACCAGGCTCTTGGTGCTTTCTTTAAACCATATAAAGCATTATGTAGTCTACATACCATGTATTTCTGATTTGGATCAACAAACCCTTCTAGTTGTTCTATGTAGACCTCCTCTTCTAGTATTCCATTCGGAAAATTAGACTTAACATCCATTTGATAGACTTTAAATTTCTTATGTGCAACACATGAAAGTAACATGTAGACTCCTTCCAATCTAGCAATAGGTGAAAAAGTTTCACCATAATCAATGCCTTCTTCCTATGCATATCCCTTGCAAACTAGTCTAGCTTTGTTTCTTGTAACCTCTCCATTCTCATTCAGCTTATTTTTGAAAATCCATTTAGTACTGATAACATTCTTATCTTTTGGTCTAGGTACTAAAGTCCATGTCTTCTTTTTCTCAATTTGTTCTATTTCTTCATTCATTGCGTTTATCCATTCATCATTCTCAAGTGTGACCTTAACATTATTCATTTCAAACTCACAAACTAAGCATGTATTGTGTCTTAACTTACTTCTTGTCAGCATGCCAGCTTTCTTGTCTCCAATGATTTGGTTCTTAGGATGATGCCTTCTGACAAATTTTTCTAGCACTTGATCTCTCCTTTGTTCTTCATTTTGTTTAGGTTCAATTCCTTGCTTGGTAGCTTCTTCATGTTCCTCAATTTCCCTTTGCTGCTCCTCGGTGTTATTTTCCTGATGCTCGATCAACTCAGCATGTGGCTTTGGTAGGTACTCTAGATGCTCAACATAAGTGAATCTACCATAGTCTTCTGGCTCCTTATTGCTTTCTTCCTCATTTTTATCATCAAATTCATCAACTTTGACATTAGCACTTTAAATCATCTTATTAGTAACCTTATTCAAACACTTGTAAGCTTTTCTTTTAGTAGAATTGCGGACTAGGCTTTTGAGGGTACCTGCTTTGAAGGACTTCAAGCCAAACAATGATTAGATGTTAGTCTAAGCATGAAATCAATGCAAAACAAAGAAAACTCTAAGCTAGCCACCTCAGATTGAGCCTAAACAGGTGCACCCAAGCACTGTTTGATTTTCTCTGATAAGAGGGATGTGGGTGTGCTCTCTAAGCACTTGGAGTATACTATAATGCATTCTAAGATGGATTGAAATCTATGAAAACCCCAAAATGGCACAAAAATAGGTATAGAACACTTGATTTTCCCCTAAGGCCTCAAGGATCCAAAAATGCTTTAATGGAGATTAAGCTACATGATGAGTAATCTAGGATTGATTTTAGACCAAATAGAGATGTGATATGATGCTATGCTTATGCAAAACAACAATAAAAACTATGTTAATCCATTATTACTAAGCTATGATGAGCTAAAATGTTTGAAAGTAAACTAAATTAGAATGATTTGTGCTAAGTCTAGAAATAAAAGGGCATGATAACAATGCATGAGAATGAAAGTTAAGTTGATTGATTTTCTCTTGAAAGGAGGGGTATTTATAGGATTTGGGAAGGAAGAATGAGTGGCCAGGATTGAAATCTTTAAGAGAGGCCAAGATTCATTCAAAGGGGAGCACATGGAATGTGCTAGTCTACAGCCAATCAGGAGGTGACACATGTCACAAGGTGAGTGGATGAAGGGAAGGGTAAAGATGAGTCAACAAAGGGTCAAAAGACCTTGCCCCAAATGATCTTCATTCACAGCACACCATGATATAAAGGATCATGTTGACTTTGAGTAGAGAACAATGAAAAGCTGTAAAAGATTAACAAGACCCAAAGGACAAAATCCAAGGTCAAAATGATAACGCCAAAAGGACATCCTTTTCCAAGGAGAGAGATTTGATTGGATGGATTTGATGGGGGGAAGATGAGGTCTGACAGGAGGAAGGATACATCTACAAGGACCCACTGATTGATGAGAGAATGAGTGTTGTTGTTCACTAGCAAATGATGAAGTCAAAGAATAATCACAGTGATCAAGAATAGTCGACAATTGATGTTGTTGAAGTACAAGGCTGGGTAGGACAAAGTGCTCTGATCAAATGCTACTGTAGGACTGACAAGGACTGATGTACAATGGATGGGAAAAGATATACAATGGATATGTACAAAAGCTTAGGATTGGGGATAGGAAGATCTCGCTATACAGGATAGAGTACAAGATATACAAGATATGATACAAGATATGGTACAAGGGTATAGTACAAGATAGAGTACAAGAAGGATAGTGCTATACAAGAGATACAAGATATGGGACAAGATAGGGAACAAGATATGTGCAGGTGGGAATGGTGGATTTGTGTGAGGATTGTGAAAAAAGAGGAGTGCGGGGGATGGTGGATGGGGATGGGGATGGGAGAAAAAGGACTGAGATGGTGGGATGGGGGATGGGAGTTTGATAGATAATGACTCGCTCCACTATGTATGGTGCCTGTTTGCTAGGTTTTCACCAACATACTTGTCCAAGGCGCCTGAATTGCCAAGTTTTCACCATTGGACGATTATTTTCTTTTCTGCTTTTTTTTCTTTTTTTGATTTTTTGATTTTTTTGTAGTTTGCTGCTTTTTTCCAATTTTTATGGATTTTTTGAATATGTAGGATCTGGTTCAGGCATAGAACCTCTTCAGATGTATGATGTTGATTGGATCATTCAAAGGCTCATCTTTTGGTGTAGATAGCTAATAAGCTCTGAAGCCAAAGCATGATGTGACAACATAGGGGCCCAGCCACGTAGGCTCAAACTTGCCTCTCTTTTCTCGATTTTCTTGGACCTTCTAATTTTCTTTGAGAACCATGTCACCGACCTAGAACTATCTAGGATGGACCTTCTTGTTATAACTCCTTTTGAGTCGATTTTGGTATGCAACCAGGTGATCATATGCCTGCTATCTCTTTTCATCTAACAGGTCTAGCTGTGTGAGATGGGCTACACGATAGTCTTCATCAGTGGTGTAGTTCTTCATGGAGACTCGTAATGATGGGAGCTCGACCTCGATTGGCAGAATAGCTTCAGCACCATATACAAGGGAATATGGGGTGGTGCCTGTGGGAGTGCGATAAGAAGTTTGATAGGCCCAAAGGGCAGGATTAATTTGGAGGTGCCAGTCACAACCAAAATCATTGACAACCTTCTTGAGGATTTTCAAGATAGTTTTATTGGTTGCCTCAGCTTGGCCATTTCCTTGGGGGAAATATGGACTGGAGAAATGGTGATGGATGTGGAGTCTGGCACACAAATCATCCACATGTTGGTTTTCAAAAGGTGTGCCATGGTCTGTGAAGATGGTAGATGATATGCCAAAGCGGCAAATGATGTGGTAAAGGATGAACTTGGATATTTGGATGCCAGTAGTTAGGGTGAGTGGAATCGCTTCAACCCATTTGGTGAAGTACTCTATGGCAATTATTATGTACTTGTGTCCATCTGAGGAAAGGGGAGTGATTAAGCTGACAAGGTCAAAGCCCCAACATGAAAATGGCCAAGGTGGCGCAATGGGCTGCAAGTCTTGTTCTGGTGCATGAATCAAATTTGCATGCTGCTGACATGGTAAACATTTTCTAACAAACTCACAAGCATCATGTTCCATGGTTGGCCAATAATACCCAACTCGAAGCAACTACTTAGCTAAAACCATGCCACTCGTGTGGGCACCACAAATTCCAGCGTGGACCTCTTGTAAAACTAGGATGGCCTAGTTTGAATCTAAACACCTAGAGAGGATATTGTGATACCCTCAACGATAAAGGGTGTTGGCTACAAGAGTGTAGTGGGAAGCTTTGCGAATAAGGTTTTGGCATTGGTTATTGGTGAGATGGGGAGATATGATACCATTCTTTAGATATGCATGGATGTTGTGGTACCACGAGGACTGGGGACCAACCAAAACACACACCATTTCTGCATCGGCATTCTCATAAGCTGGTGTATGTAGCTTCTTGACTAAGAATTCATATTGTGATGCGTCGCGTGGGATTTCTAACAAGGACCCAATAGTTTTCATTGCATCTACTGCTTTGTTCTGAAGTCTGGGTATCTGTGTGAATTGTAGATTCAAGAAATGCTCTTTCAATCTATCCACGAGTTCTTTGTAAGGTAGCAGCTTGTCATCCTTTGTCTGATATTCATCTACTACTTGCTTGATAATCAGCTGTGAATCATCGAACACTTGCAGTTCTGTGATATTCCATTGAATGGTTGTTTTGAGACCTAAGATGAGTGCCTCATATTCTACAATGTTGTTGGTACATGAAAATCCCAATTGGAATGACTTTGGGATGTAGTCACCTTGAGGTGTGATGAATAGGATTCTTGCCCCTAATCCATGTGATGTGTAGGAGCCATCAAAGTATAGTTTCCACATGGGCTGCTCTTCGATCATACATAAGTGTTCATCAGGGAATTCCATGATTAGTGGATAAGCATCCACCAGTGGTGCTTCTGCTAACTGATCAGCAATGACTTGCCCTTTGATTGCTTTTTGATCTATGTACTGGATGTCAAACTCGCTGAGTATCATGACCCATTTTGCCATACAGCCTATGAGAGTTGTCTTTGATAGTAGATATTTGAGGGGGTCCACCTTTGAAATGAGCTTGATTGTGTGACTGAGCATGTAATGTCTAAGCTTTTGAGTGGAAAAGACCACTGCAAGGCATGCTTTTTCCATGGGTGAGTAATTAAGCTCATAACCGACAAGAGTTTGACTAATGTAGTAGATGGCTCTCTCTTTGTTTTCATCATCATGTTGAGCTAGGAGTGCCCCTAGTGCTGTAGTGGTTGTTGAGATGTAGAGTATGAGAGGGTGTCCTGGAACTGGTGGTTCTAGGATTGGAGAATTGGCTAGATACTCCTTGAGCTTATCAAAGCTTCTCTGACATATGGGATCTCATTTGAAGCTTGTGTCTTTGCATAAAAGATGCGTGAAAGGTTGGCACTTGTCTGCCAGTTGAGAAATGAATCGATGTACTGATTGAAGCTTTCCTTGTAGGCTTCTGAGCTGTCTAAGTGTTCTTGGGGGAGGCATTTCTGTTATTGCTTTGACCTTTTTAGGGTCAATCTCTATGCCTCATCATGATACTATGAAACCTAGGAGCTTTCCAGATGTAACACCAAAGACACATTTCTTTGGATTGAGCCATAACCCATAGTGCTGCAGGTGATCAAACACACTCTCAAGAATGTCAAGGTGTTCATGGCATGTCTTTGATTTTGCAAGAATATCATCCACATAGTCCTCTAGGATCTTGTGGATCATGTCATGGAAGATTGCTGTCATCGCTCTTTGATATGTGGCTCCTGCATTCTTTAGACCAAAGGGCATCATGTTATAGCAAAAGGTACCCCATGGAGTGGTGAATGCTATTTTGTGTTGGTCTTCTACTGCTATATGAATCTGATTGTATCCAAAGAAACCATCCATTAGTGACAACATTTCATGGCCCCCTGTAAGATCTACGATCATGTCTATGTTAGGTAGCGGGAAATCATCTTTAGGACATGCCTTGTTTAGGTCCCTAAAATCTGTACAAATTCAAATGTCACCAGAAGGCTTTGTGATAGGTACCATGTTGGAGATCCAATCTGAGTAATCTATAGCTCTGATAATCTTTGCATCCAGGAGCTTTTCTAGTTCTGATTTTACCAATAGAGCTACTTTGGGATGCATTTTGTGTAGCTTTTGCTTTACTGGCTTGACATTAGGATCCACTGCTAGATGATGAATGACAAGATTAGGATCAAGCCTCGACATGTGCGCAAATGACCATGCAAAGTTCATAGTAGCTTCTTGAAGTAGCGCAGTGAAAGCCATTTCTTCACCTTCTATCATGTTGGCTGCAATGTAGGTGATCCTTGGACATTCCTCTGTACCTAAGTTGACTGGATTGGTTTCTTCTATGATGATAGGTGACTGCTTAGGTCTATAATCCTGGATGGGAGGAAGAGGCAAGTCTTCATCTTCTAGCGCTTGAATTGCCGAGTTTTCACTAGAAGATACACTCTTTATTTTTACTTTTTTGGAATCAGAATGTGCCCCAAAAGGGTTTTCACATAAGGACTCATGTTTTACTCTTTCTATTTCTCTTTTGTAGCTAAAGCTTGCCTCCTCTCCGAAGTATCCTTCTGGGTCAAGCTTATAGATGTGAGTTGACTCTAAATTGTGAACTGATTGTGGGCCTGATGCCCCCATGAATTCTAGCAGTGCTTCCATGCTTTGGAACTCATCGATGTGTGTAATGCTTGGTTGGTCCCAGTCTATGAGTTCAGGGTGGGTGAGGGGAAGTTCTATGAGATTGATGGCAAGTTGTTGGAGGACAGAAGTCCCTAGGAGGGTGTCATCATCAAAGATATCATCGTAGGATCTAATTTCTTTCTCTTCAGGGATGTCTTCGATCTCTATGAGGTCATCCTAGCTATTTAAGAGGGGAACACTAGTCATGTTGGTGCCCCCAGTTGTGGTATTGGGCCCTTGTATATGCAGGTGAGGGGTATTAAAACCAAGACCCTGATGTTCAGGATTCTTTGATGGTGTGATGGGATATTGGTTGCCACCTTCTTGTGGCCCTAGACCACCGCCTTGATAGTGCCATTGTTCAGTGGTATACTTATATTGTTTTGGATATTTATCTTTGAAATAGCCAAGAAGTTGAGTGTCAGGTGATGGGGGATCTTTATACAACCACCTATTTATGTCAGGATCCATCTCTTGACTGTTTATGTTGCCATGGGATTCAAAAGTCATAGATCTAATTTTCTTGATTTCATGATGCTCTTCAATAGGCTTGCTTTGGTGATCTAGGTGCCCTTGAGTATGTGGATCAAGCGGGAGGACCCCTATAGAAAATGCATCATGTAGGCTATATTCACCACAACCCTGGTTATTGATCTTGATAGAAGATAGGGTGGAGGTGAGAATGGTTTCTGGATCGCAATGGGATTGGGATGAGCTAGCAATAGAAGTACCAATGTTAGTTCCAGGATAATGAGTGGAGTGAGGGAATGATGCTTCCATCGCACGATAGTATGCGAAGGGTTGGGGGTCAGCATGGATGGTAACCTTAGTGCCTTGATGCAGAAATTTGATGCACTGATGGTAAGTAGATGGTACAGCCTTAATGGAATGAATCCATGGTCAGCCTAGGAGGATATTAAATGGTAGGTCAAGATCAACAACATGGCAAATAGTATCCTGTGTTCCTGGGCCCAGCTGAATGGGCAAAGTAATGGTACCTTCAGAGGTATGCTCCAAGTTGTCATAGGCTTTGATAGTGATTACTTCATGTGTTATATCAGCCTGGGTGAACCCAATCTGCTGAATGAATTTCAAAGTACACAAGTTTAGGGCTGAGCCATTATCTATTAAGACCCGTTTGATGGCAAAGCCTCTGACCATGATGGCGATGTGGAGAGGGAGAGTATGGTCAGGTGCAATGGCTAGCATGTCAGATGGTTTGAAGGATAAAGCACAGGTTGCAGATAGATGTCCCACAAGGGTCTCAAACTAGGTGGTGTTAATGTCTGTGGGGACATGTCCTTCTTTGAGAGCTCGGTTGAGGATCTCCTGATGGAGAGGTGAAGTGCGGAGAAGGTCCAAGATGGATATTTGGGCTAGTGTATTCCCAAGATGTTCTATGAGGTTGTACTATGCATTGTGTGCATTTTGTACTGGCCTTGGACGGGCACTAGCAATAGTTATCCGACCCCTACGAGTGGTAACAGCACATTGACTGTCTGCTCCTCTGACATGGATGGTATTGACTATGGGCTCAACTTGGGTTATACATCCAAAAAATTTATCATAATTGATGTAGGCAGTAGTGTGATCTTCTTGCTTGCCTTTACCATAATTCTGGGGATGATTGGTATTAGCTTGATTCTTCCCAGCATTGTGTTGTGGGAACACATTCTGATAGATTTGTAAATTGGCATTTGGTGAGGCTTGAGCAGGTGTATCTACTTGAATCTCTTTTTGATCAATGAGATCTTGGATATAGTTTGTGAGTCTCATACTCTTCAGGGTAGTGTGTCCTTTGACATTATGATAATCACAGTACTCATGATCTTTGTACCAATCAGGCTTGGGAGTGGTATCATCAACTAGTTGAATTGGTGGATATGTAATCAAGTTGGCCTTGGCCATTTGATGAAAGATAACATCTAGAGGTTCACCCAATGGTGTGAAGGTCTTCTTTGGATAATTTTGAGCTCTGGGTTTGTTCTACTTGGGAGCAATATTGACAGCATTGACTTGATTGTTTGGGTTACCTTGATAAGCTTGATGGGCTTGCTGCTGATAATTCTGCTGATTATTCTGAGAATGATATTGTTGCATGGGTTGTTGATGGACTTGAGGAGGTTGCTGATGGATGGGTGCTTATTATTGTTGGTATGCAAGAGTTGACGGAGGAATAGCTACAACAAATTGGACATGCTTGGTATCAGTGGCTCCATCAGTAACAACATTCTTGTTACGATTCCAGTAACGGGATTTATCATTGCTGAGTTTTTGGGCATCATTTTTGAAGTGTCAGATTGTGCCTTCATCTAGGAGGGCCTTTTCAATACCTATCCCCTTGCTCTTGATATCTTGATAGGTTTGGAGACAATTCATTCTCATGAAGTGGGATAACTTAGGATGTAGGTTATCAATAAAGATTTTGGTCAAATGCTTTTCAGGTGGCTAGTATGATAACCTGGTAGTAAGGTTCTGCCATCGTTGCAAGTATTCTACTAGGCTTTCTCCATCTTTCTATTTTGAGTTGCAGAGATCTAACAAGGTCAACTCATTCTCAACACTGTGGGCATAATGGGCAATGAACTTCTCAGAAAGTTCAGCAAAGGTTGTGATAGTCCCACATGGTATTTTGTAGAATCATTCAACAGCAGTTCCTCCCAAGCTTTTGGGGAATAGGCATAGGAGATAGTTATCACTATAAGCCACTTCTTGGCATGCCATATAGAATTCTTTAATATGATTGACTAGATCTCCTTTTCCCTGATATTTATCAAATTTAGGTGTCTCAAAGTGCTTGGGGAAAGGTATAGTGACAATGGATCAATCAAATGGATAAGGACACACCTCCTCAAACTTGTAGGTTTTGCTATCGATACTGGTTTGAAGCTCTTTAAGAGCATTCTTCATGGCTTCCCATTCAGCATTGATTGGTGTTTGAGCAGGTACTCCCATTTGAGGTGGATATTGTGGAGTGGGGTATGGAGATGGCCCAGTGGGATAGGTAGATTGGAGTGGATCTTGGAGTGATGCTTTCTAGGGAGGATACTGTTGATGTGGCATAGGGGGATATTATGGTGGTAGATATGGGATTTCTTGCTGGTGTTGTGGAATGGTAGGATTTTGTTGTTGCACCTGGTAGGAGGAAGCTTATTGTTGCTGGGGAATGATAGGGGTTTGTTGCTATGACTGGAAGTGGGGTTGTTGTGGGGGAGCTTGGTGAAATGATGCCACTTGCTGGTAAGATGGTCCTTGCTAGACCTAGCTCTATTTTTTACCAATGTAGGTCGGGTGCATTCCCACATTGCTTAAGGGTGGAATTGATGTGGGGAAGTTTGAAGCAAAGGGTGGCTGGGCAAGATAACTTGTGAAATGGGATGAACTTTTCTACTGAGGTGGAGGAATTTGTTGAAAAGCACTAGGTGTTGGGAATGGATAGCTTGTGAATGATGAAACTGATAGAGGCTATGATGGTTGTTGTTGTGCTACTTGTGAGAAGGTGGCTTGTTGATTCTCAAACATGGACGTAGAAGAATGGGTTGGTATGCCCCAAGCTTTCATTTCTTCTTGAGTGAGGCCCCAACAAGAGCTAGTGTGCGGTGGGAATTGTGTTGCAGTGGACGTCGGGAAGGTAGATGTGATGGGAATTTGGGATGTGAAAGGTGGATTGGAAAAACCCATGGAAGGCATTCCTGTGGTGAAGGCAATTTTCTGGGCTTGTGCCTGGGTAGATGCTTGCTGGGGGGGAAAGGAAGGGAATGTTTGCACTCCCCATGAAAAGGGTGATGTTGATGTGGAAGCTTGCTAAGTAGGAAATGGGAGTAGTTGTGATGCCCCTGAAATAAATGGCATTGATGTTTGCGAGTGAAGGAGGGAAATGATTGCGTTGACCCTGGAAAAGATGGTATGGATGTTGAGGTTTGTGGAGTGAAAGGAAAGGGCATTTGCGTCCCTTCTGGCATGAAAGGTGTGGATGTGGAAGCTTGTGAAGTGAAGGGGGAGGATGATTGCATCCCTCCTAGAAAGAATGGTGTTGCTTGGTTTATGGAAGGTGGTGGAACTACTTGCGTAAAGGTTTGTGTGATAGCCTAGGTGGCCATGGTGGATGATGAAGTACCTATGATAGGGAATGGAGTAGATGGTGTTACAGCTTGTGTTATAGGACTGGTGAAGCTTCCTTGTAAAAGAAGGGGAATGGCAGAGGTTTCTTGGGATGTTTGCAAGATTGGATCAGGGAATTGTTGGATGAATCGAGAGTATACTTGTGTTGGGATTTGGATAGTGCTTATGGGAATACGAGGATGGAGATATGGTGGAATGGGAGTATGCCTTTGTGCAAAATTAGTGAACATGCTTTGCTAGTTTTGGCCTATGAGTGTATTGACTGCTGGTGGATTCTCTGGGTGATTCGCAAATGTTTCTATTGCCAGAGGAGCTGAGGGGATATTGGGATCATCCCATGTATTTCTAATTTGTATTTGGGGATCATAGGCTACCATTGCGCTAGTAAAAATGTTGGGATCAGATGAGCTGGTGATTGGATAAGGATTCATGTGCCTTCACTTCCTAGATCTAGATCTTGTCTCGACAGGCATGGAGATGCAGATGCTAGATGGATGCAAGATTTTTCCTAAAGAACTCTAAAGGATGGTGGATGCAAGCTTAAGGAACTTCTAAGGATGATGAATTTCTAGAATGCGATGCAAGGATTGATGAAATGCTCAGATTTGGATCAAGGATGGTGGAAGATTTGATGGGAGATGGTGGAAAATTGGTAAAAAAGCTTGGTGATGATGGAGGCTTGGTGGGATTCTCTGATTTGGGTCAAGATTGGGTGGAGGATTGGTGGGATGCTGGTGGAAGATTACTAAGTGTCAACAATGAGCTGCTATTTTTCCCGATGGAGGATCAGTGATAGGATTTGGCCAACCTAAGATAGACTAATGATCTTCAGTCAATTGGATTTTATCAATACAAGCCAATCTCTTGCTCGAGATGATGAGGCTATGCAAGGACAAGTTGGATTTCCTTTAGAAAATGCTCTATCACAAAGGGGATGATTTTTGATTTAGGATAAGGGATGGAAACAACTCAAAGGTTTTTGACACTAAGTACTTGTGGATTTGGATCTCTGGATTTGGTGCAAAAGATGGTGGTTTCTAATTTAGGTGATGGATGCTGGATTTTGATGGTGGATTACTGATGAAAAGATGGTGGAGGATGATGGAACAATGCTCTTTCTAAAAGGATGATGTAGATGTTACTGGGATGGATGATCTATGATGCTGCTAGGAGGATGATGGTGCATGCAACTAAGAAGGACTCTAGGATGTAACTAAGGTTTGGTGATGATGCAGGGATGAAACTAGGATGAAGCTAGGATGAGGGACTGCTGAGATAGGATTTTGAGATCTGAAGGTAGAATGGACATGTGATGGATCCTATCTAATCTTCTCTTTCAAGGCTGATGTAGCGATGGTTCACTCAGAATTGGTAGGCAAACTATTTGACTCTTGCATTATAGCCAATATTATCAAGCTTTTCTTGATATTTTTCTTCTGCTTGGGTTGCTTGGATAGAGGATTAATGGTTCTTGAGGTTTCTTTATGCAACTTTCTTCTCTTGATAATCTTTTGATTTGGGCAACTTGGCTTTCAGATGTTTGATCAAATTGGGCATATCTTTGGAAAATTCTGATAAGTTTGGTTTGAGACAAAAGGCTTCTTGGATATCTGATTTCTGCAAGGCTTTCTGAGTATCAAGCTTTGATTCAATGTTTTCCAATGGCAAAGGATAGGTAAAAGAGACTTTTGGAAAGGCAATCTCTGCAAGGGACAAAGAAACCTTGTGAGATACAAGCAAGATGACTGACTCTGATAAAGCTTTGAAAGTGTATGTTCCAACAATGTTTTCACGATGTTTTGACTGTCAAGCACTTCAAGCAGATCTACCTAAGGAAGGTGAGTATCAAAATCACTTGCCCACAACTTGGTACCCCTAGAAGGGAATACAAATGGTGAGTAATCTTGAGGCGACCCGGTAAACCCCTTGGAATCGGTCCTTGCACAAGGATTTTGATACTTTCGAATGTAGATAGGGTAGCCTCTATTTTATCAGGTTTTTAATAGTTCCATGGAGTCTCCATACCCGGTTATGCTGACCGCCTGTGACTCACTTAAGAGCCTAGCCAACAATGCTGGGGGAGGAATATTTACCTTTCCCCAGACATTTGCATTTGGCACAAGACACCCGTGGATTAGGAGATATAAGTGAGTACTTTTTGCCTTCACTTTATTTATATACCAGCCAGGGGGGATACCGGTTTGAGGTCGTTCTCCAAGGAGGAAGTGCTTTTTTCCCTGGACAGGCCTTGCTAAAAGTAGAACAAGTGAACTTGTCTGAGTCCAAATGTTCTACGTTGCTTACTTTAACAAGGATTTTGCAAGAAGATAAAGCTCCTAGATGCACATCAAGAAAGTTTGTTCATTTTCCCAAATTGATTAAGTTTGTTTGAACTTTGAATTTGAAGACACAAGTGCTTAAGGTTTGATTTGTTCTTTCTCTAAAAGGTAAATGATTTGAGCGCTTGCAAGTTCTTTCCTTTTGGGCATTCAAGATTGAGATTTGCGAGTTGATTTAAGAACTTTGAAAAGAGCTTTGTTTTATCCTTAGATCATTCAAGATTTTATTTGAACTGAAATTCAAAGAAGAAGGAATAGGGATGCTTATTCTTTCCAATTTAGATCATTCAAGATTGTGTTTGATTTTCAAAATGAAAATGACTTTTAGGACCTAAGTTCTTTTCCCTTAATTTCATTCAAGATTTGTTTGACCTTTGCTGTTATGAATCTGAGAACAAGTTAAGACAAAAAACACAGTCATAGCGACATTGTCTAGCTTATACGCGACACTAGAAAATGCAGAAGCGACACCAAAAAAACCTGACAGGTGGCATTTAAATATGCCTAAGCATGACCAAAATATGCATACGCGTGATCTTTTTATGCATACGCATAATTTCTTTTTGCAAAGGTCTGATTTCTTTTTGCAGAAGCGTCATTTCTTTTTGCAGAAGTGTGATTTCTTTCTGCAAAAGCGTGATTTCTTTCTGCAAATGCATGATTTCTTTTTTCATACGTGTGATTTCTTTATACAGAGGCGTGATTTCTTTATTCAGAGGTGTAATTTCTTTATGCGGAGGCGACAGAATAAGAAATACGATAGAAAAGAAATTGCTGATGGTGAAAAATTGTCAGTTTGTAGACATCATTTCAGAGCTCATAGGCATGATTTGACTACTTGTAGGCATGACTGGAATGGTTGGAGGTGTGACTTCATTTCTTGCAGGTGACATTTCTTTCATTTTCTGCGACACCGAGAGTGAAAAAGTGTGATTTGATCAAGCTGATTGTGGTTTGAGTCCCACCGAGCATGCCAAAATGTGGACTAGGCTTTTGAGGGTACCTGCTTTGAAGGACTTCAAGCCAAACAATGATTAGATGTTAGTCTAAGCATGAAATCAATGCAAAACAAAGAAAACTCTAAGCTAGCCACCTCAGATTGAGCCTAAACAGGTGCACCCAAGCACTGTTTGATTTGCTCTGATAAGAGGGATGTCGGTGTGCTCTCTAAGCACTTGGAGCATACTATAATGCATTCTAAGATGGATTGAAATCCATGAAAACCCCAAAATGGCACAAAAATAGGTATAGAACACCTGATTTGCCCCTAAGGCCTCAAGGATCCAAAAATGCTTTAATGGAGATTAAGCTACATGATGAGTAATCTAGGATTGATTTTAGACCAAATAGAGATGTGATATGATGCTATGCTTATGCAAAACAATAATAAAAACTATGTTAATCCATTATTACTAAGCTATGATGAGCTAAAATGTTTGAAAGTAAACTAAATTAGAATGATTTGTGCTAAGTCTAGAAATAAAAGGGCATGATAACAATGCATGAGAATGAAAGTTAAGCTGATTGATTTGCTCTTGAAAGGAGGGGTATTTATAGGATTTGGGAAGGAAGAATGAGTGGCCAGGATTGAAATCTTTAAGAGAGGCCAAGATTCATTCAAAGGGGAGCACATGGAATGTGCTAGTCTACAGCCAATCAGGAGGTGACACATGTCACAAGGTGAGTGGATGAAGGGAAGGGTAAAGATGAGTCAACAAAGGGGGCTCAAAGCTCATAACTCCCCTCATAAGTGCTTGTAAGAGCATTGAATGAGCCTTTAAGGGACTTTGATGACTTTGTGGATGCATTGAATGTTTTGTGGTTGAGATATTTGGAAGGGGAGACTTTGCTTTGGTTTAGGAAAGTCTTAAGCTTGGTTAGGATTGTGCAAATGTTTAGGGGTAGGATTAGGATTAGGATGGGTGAAGAGGTTGGGTTGAGAAGTTTCTAGAAGAGTCTAGAGTTTTCCTTGGTTTAGGGAGAATGAATAAATGTTTATTCATTCCAAAGGTTTTAGTTTTGAGAATATTTATTAAAATATATTTAATAAATATGAAAATAAATATTTAATCTTAATTAAATATTTTGAGTTGGGACTAGGGTTAGAAAAGATGGGATTAGCCTTGTAATCGAAATTAAGAAGGGATTAGAAGATTCTAGAATAGGTTAGTGGTTTAAAGGAAATTGGCCAAGTTTTGGGCAAAAAATAAATAAATTATTTATTTTGAGATTTTTGGTCAATTTATTAATTAAATAATTAATAAATAGGGGAATAATGTTTAAATAAGATTTAAACATTTTTGGGAGGGATTTCTTAATTAAATATTTTTAATTAAGATAAAGGGATTTAATGACATAAAAATAAATTAAATAATTAATTAATAAATGATGATGTCATCAGGGATTTTCAGAAAATAAAAATACTTTATTTTCTAAAAGATTTTTAGGTGTCTACAAGAATATCCAAGAAATATTCCCTCATCCCCTTTAGAGTCAAATTTCCCATTCCTATCATCTTTTAGAATAAAACATTTGCTACCAAAAATTTGGAAGTAACTTACACTCGGTGTGTAACCAAACCATAACTCGTAGGGTGTTTTATTTGTGTCTTTCTTCAATTGTACTTGGTTTAGAACATATACAGTTGTGCTAACTACCTCTCTCCAATATAATTACGCAACATTTTTTTCTAACATTAGTGTCCTCGCACAATCAACAATTGATCTGTTTCTCCTTTCAGTAATTACAATAGTTAGTGAATTCATCAAAAATAAACTCACCACCTCTATTAGACCTCAAGAATTTTAGTTCTTTCCTAGTTTCTTTTTCTACTTTTTCTTTGTACCATTTAAACATTTTAAATGCCTCAGATTTCTCTTTTAAAAGCATTACAGTCATCAACTAGTGTAATCATCAACAAATAGAATAAAATATCTATCTCCATAGTAGCTATGAGTTCTCATGGGACCACATAGGTTAGTGTGAACTAACTCCAAGATTCTTTTTGTTGAATATTCTTTACTCTTAAAACTAGATTTTGTCATTTTCCTCTTTTGACATTTATGACACATAACATGATCAAGCTTTGTTAGGCTAGGTAGACCTCTAACCTTTTTCTTTCTACTGATCTTAATCATGTTATCAAAATTTACATGACATAACCTTTTATACCATAACCATGCATCCTCATTTTTCATCAGTAATCAAGAAGTCTCAGCATTGTCAAGATAAAATAAGTTACCTTTAGATTGTCCTCCTGTTCCGACAAGCTTTCCACTTTCATCAAATATCTTTACCTTCTTACTTTCAAAAGCTACTCGGTGACCTGAGTTGTTAAGTTGTGCCACACTTATCAAATTGCAATTTATTCCTTTTACCCAATAAGCATTATCACATTTGATTTTATCATTTATCAATAAATATCCTTTTCCTCTAACCATACATGGTATATCATTACCCATTCTTACTAATCCTCCATTATAATGCTCAAGATGATCAAAATTTTATTTATCACTAGTCATGTGATGTGTACAGCCACTATCAATGATCCAAGTATCATTTTTACTAACTTTAGAAATGATTTTTGTTTCTACATACCTTTCTTCTTCCTTAGAATCATCATTCATCACAACAAATACTACTTCAACATCATCATCTGTGTCGGTATTAGTATCATTCTCTTTAGCAAAGTAACATACCTTTTTACCCTTATCTTTGTGATCTTGGTTGTCTCTATTGTAGTGTCAATACCTTCTATTGTTTCTCCTTCCATAGATTCCTTCACCAAATCCATCTTTGTTTCTATCTTCTTCTTTCCTATTCAGGCATCTAGCAGTAATATGGCCAACTTCTTTATAGTTAAAACATGCTAGAGGTAGTTTTCCCTTATATCTACATTTACCTTTAGGTAATATCCAGGCCATAAGAGCTTCAAGTTCATCAATCTCATCATCAGTATTGCTATCACTTTCATTATTTATATTATGTCTACTGCTAGAGTTACCGATCTTCAAAGAATACATGAAAGCAAACTCAACTGATGGTACAACACTATTATCAAAATTATTCAACTCAAAATTTGTTAGCTTACCAATCAGACTATCATGAGTAAGATTATTCCTAGGTGCAGACCTCATTTCATGTATAGTAGATATTTTGATTGCATAAGCAGGTAGCAAGGTTCTTAGAATTTTACTTACCATTGTATCTTCATCAATGACACCACCGGATCCTCTAATAGCATTGAGTTCCTCCTTTATTCGATTTGTATACTATATTATGTTTTCTCCTTCCTTCATTTTCATATCATCAAACTTGCCTCTTAGGCTTTCAGCTCTGGCTCTCTTGACATTAACATCACCACCATAGACTTGAGAAAGTTTATCCCACATTTCCTTTGCAGTAGTGCAATCTTTGACATCCTTGAATTTAGCATCCAATAGAGCAACAACAATCTCTATCATAGTAATGTTGTGTTCATGTCGATCTTTCAGTTGATCAAGAGTCAATGGTCTAGTCACCAGTTGTAAGTAGACATTTTCAATTAGATGTAAGGCAGAATCTTTGACTCCAGATATATGAAGTTTCATTTGGCTTTTCAATATAGTAAAGTTGTCCTTGTTCAGCTTTGGCACCTCCCTCTTATACATCTTGTGATCTTTCTACTGAAGTCCTTAAAACTCTTTGCCAAGCAACCAATGCTCTAATACAAATTGTTAGAATAACTGAGACGGGGGGTGAATCAGTTAGATCAGATATCCTATAGTCCCAAATCTCAAGATGTAACTTTAAAAACAATTTCAACAAATTCTGCAGCTCGGTAACATAAACTCTTAAACTATATGTGCCTTTACTGATTACCAATTAACTAACTCACAGTAATTATGAATCAAATCAAATATTTAGTATGTAAAGTATGACAATAAAGAAATCATCATGGAAACACATAACATAATGATTTAACATGGAAATCCTATTAAGGGAAAAACCACCTAAGACCGGTAACCCAAAATAACTTTCACTCTTCTGAAGTGAGCTTGGTGAAGAGCCAACCTTGTTAAAAGTTACAAACACACTGTTAGGTGTGACCTTGTTAGAGGATTTAAGACTAACAGTTATCGTTCAACCAACATTCACTATGGGGTCAATAGGATAACAATGTACATTCATTGAATGACATAGGGGCATAACATAAGACGGTTAAGTCCACTCGGTTAAGATATTTTTCTGTATCAATAGTTAAACTGAAACAGCATTTGATCTGATTACAATACAACTTATCTTGTAGATGTTCAAATCTATTCTAATCCCATACAAATCCTTTGATCAATATATCAATTCACTTCCTTAACTTACTTTCACTTGGTAATAGCTCTTTGATGCTCGATACTATTTTTTAGTTTAGTTCTCCTTCAACCAGTCTGATTAGGCATGCATGAAACTGTATTCATGTGAAATCTCTACAGTCTTCTTTCTTTTGGCATGTTTCAATAAAGAAACTCATATCTCTTATATAAAAAGATACACCATTTTCATATCAACCATCAAATTTTTCCACTTAATCTCCTTCGTAGATTTTTCCTCTCAAACCTTCCTCGGCAATTGTGTCAGTAACACATTTCAATTCCATCCTTTAGATCTTCTCTAAATTTTTTTAGTTGTGGATCTTATAACAAACTTTATCCTTAATCTTGAAATCATAACAATTTCCACCTCATCAATTTATGTCAGCTAAACTTAAGCATTTAATAATTTCATCCATATTCGCTTAACAAAGAAATGTGTCAGTGAACATAAGCTTGATTACTACTGTCACTTGATATACACTACACTGGCTCAGTGTATACTGAAGTGCTTCATTTACCAACCACATTGCCTTGTACATTTTGCTTCCTTCTCCATAATATATTAATGCAACATAATCAAGTCAACAATATGAAGTCATAGAATCATCAATAAGTTACCCAAAATATTCCTTATCCTCATCTGTTATATCCATCTTCCTCTATGTAGATATCTTAGTTCTTCATCTCTTCTCTCCTCTTTATAGATATTTAGATATTTGTAACTAATATAATAAGTACTGTCAAACTAGTTGACGCCAATGACAACATAATGACTGATTTAATTATTTTACATATCATTTCAGTACTCGGTGATCTCTAATCATTGATCTTCAAGTCATTCAGGTATTCAATCATTTGTAGTTCATCACCTCCAATTGTAATGCCTCCTATCCCAAGGAAACCTCTCATTTTTTATATCTCAACTACAGCTACATTCTTGGGGGCATTACTAGCACAACAAGATGAAAATGGAAAAGAAAGAGCCATATATTATATCAATAGAAAATTGGCTTCCTATGAGATCAATTACAATAATATTGAGAAATCTTGTCTTGCGGTGGTGTTTACATCTCAAAAACTCAAACACTACATGTTGGCACATACTATACATCTTATTACCAAAATTGATCCCCTAAAATATTTGCTAAATAAAGATACTCTCACTGGTGTATTAGCTAAATAGATGATGATTCTTTCTAAATTTGACATTGAGTACATTGATCGTAAAGATATAAAAGGATAGGCAATTGTTGATAAACTAGCTAAATTTCCTATACCAAATGATACTCCTATGCAGATTGAATTTATTGACACTTTCATCATGTATGTGACTAAACGCACCTGGAAAATGTTCTTTGATTGATCTCACACATAGAATGGTATTGGAGCTGGAATTCTATTCATCACACCTCATGGATATACTATTCCTAAGTCCTACAAATTGTTGTTTCCTTGCACAAACAAAATAGTTGAATATGAGGCTTTGACAAATGGAATCAGGTTGGCTATTAAATGGAGGATTGTTGAGTTAGATGTCTTTGGAGACTCCCAACTTGTTATCAATCAGACTAATAATGACTATCAAACAAAATATGAAAAATTTATCCCTTATAAGAAGATGATTGATGACCTAAAAAGATACTTCTCTTTTGTCACATTTCAGCATATTCCTAGAGTTGAAAATAGGGTAGCTGATGTTATGGCCACCTTAGCTTCTATCTTACAACTGGAAGAACATGAATCCATATTTCAATTCCTAGTGGAAGAACTACTCTACCTTTCCTATGACTCTCCTAACAACTGTGTGATTTGCACTATAACTAGTCATGATTCCTCTTGCTATGCTAAAATCTACTCTTACCTACATGACCAAATCATCTATGACAACTTAACCCACAATGAGAAATGACAACTCATTCGTAATGCTTCCCATTATACCATCATCTCTAGTGACTTTTGTAGGAAGGGCTTAGATGGGACACTTCTTAGGTACTTATAGAAAGATGAGTCTGAATGTGCATTAGTTGAAGTCCACGGTGGTGTATTTGGGTCTCACTCTAATGGTCTTATGTTAGCTCATAAACTACTAAGGGCTGGTTACTATTGGCCTACTATGCAAATAGATGTTGTACACTATGCCAAATCTTTCAAGAAATGTCAAATACATAGAAACTTGATTCACATTCCAAGTCAGGAACTTATCCCTTCAATTACACATTGGCCTTTTCAGCAATTGGTTTTTGACCTGGTTGGGCAAATTCACCCTAACTAATCTAGTGGGCATAAATTCATCATTACTGCAACAAAATACTTTTAAAAATGGGTTTGTTGGCACTTCAATTTTTCAGTATGTCAATCTTGTGAATTTTTTATAAAATTGAAGCGTGCATAAGTGTTAAAAGATTGTGATAATTTTGCTATACAAAACCCACATAAAATCTTGCAAAATTATCAAGGTTTTCCCCCATGTCTGGCTAGCCCTAATTGAAGTTCAAGTTTGAAGAAAGCCCTAAGTGTTTGCCACTTTCATAAAAACCCTAGGTCACTCTTTCTGTGATCTATTTGAGAATTACTTTTTTGGATCACTTAAAGTTCCTAAAAAGCATGTGTTTTATTTTTATCACCACACGGAGGTCATACCTTTATTTTCCCTAAGTCTAAAGGCCCGATGATATTAATTTTTCCTAAGTCCTTAATGCCTTACCTTTCTAATGTCTCAGTGTATCTTGAATCTTGGAATCTTCATTTGATCGATGGTTTTTGTATGTTCACATAGAATCTTTTAGCTCTATCCGATCATGTGACTAGTCATTGATCTTACTTTATGGCACAGCATTTCAAGCGAAGCGGGTCCACTTCCATGTATGCACGAATGCTTATTTCTAATTGGTCGATATGAATAAGTGATATGGTAGTTCTCAGTGGGACTAGTGTCAAAAGAATCTTCAAAGATGAAAGTAATGAAGGGAAGATCCGATGGTTGTCATATAATCGCGTGGAATCTTAGAGGTCTATGTGATCATGTGACTAACCGTTGATCTTGCATAAAGCTCAATGTAATTCTCAGGTGGGACCATTGATAGGTGTACATGATTGGAAATTTCTCATTGGTTAAAGACATTGGGAACAATGTCAGTTTTTGCATATGGTTTTTCATTGATTGGTAGATAATACTTGCTGATGTGGAAGATGTCAGCAAACACCAGTGCTTGGAAAGAAAGAAATTACATGAAAACTTGCCAGGTGTTGCAAGCATGGATTTTCTTTATTGACAAAGGCAAAGTGGGATCAATGACTTGAAGAAAAGATGACGGCAGTTGAAGGCTAACAGTTTGTCACATGTTCGCATAAGCTTTTTTCAAGCTATGCGATCATGTGACTAACATTTTGTTCTAATAGTGAAAGTTATAAGGGATTGCTACCAATGAAGGGACTAACATGATAGCTTGTCATATGGTCACATGAGCTTCTTTCAAGCTATGTGATCATGTGAAAAATGATTGGATTATTTGCTAAGTGAAAATCAATGGTCATAATTTAAATTGAAGGTGAAGTGGGTGAAAGGTTTAGACAAGTGACAGTTCATCTCCTAGAAAATTAATGGAAAAATCATGCAAAGTAAATTACTAAAATAATTGTGGATTGATTGTGAGTATATCAAAATCTATGCTTCCATGAAAAGCCATAAGGAGATAAAAATTTACAGAGCGTTTGGCGAATAGAATTGTAGAAACTGATTGCTATTTTCTTAGGGATTTTTAAGAAAAGGTTGGTTCTTCCTGCACTTACTTGTTCTGTTAAGAAGTTTTTCTTTGCTACTGTGTTCTTTTGCACCCAATATACTTAAGCTATAAGCCCAAGAAATTCCACCTAGAAAGGAGCTTTCTGGTGAAACTGATTATCTTAAGAGGGGTCTACATGAAGACTTATTACAAATTTTTCCCAACTCAATAGTAAATTTGGTAGAGGTCAAACAACTAACACCAAAGGAGCCAAGGGTAAAAGTGGAAAATGAATTGTATGATACAGGAAATTATATCAGGGATGCCAAAATTGGTTTTCTTAATGCAAGTGGCACTTTTGACTTCACTGGGCTGACATTATTTATAGTAGGATTCAGCCAGAGAAATACCCCTATTCATGCCTGTAATGTATGGGAAAATGACTTAGGCAAGCTTGTGGTACCCGGTGTCTTCTTAGATGCAGACCTAATGATTGAAGTTGAAAAAAACTATGACCCTATTACTAAAGAGATTAGGGGTGTTAGAGGGAAAAAGCTATTGACAATCTCCACTGAGGAAATCAGAATAGTTTTTAGACTAAGTGACCCCTCACCTTACTTGGAATCGATTGACTTTAAAGAATTAAGAGAGGTATATGATGCACAGAGACATCTCCTTGGACTTGGTCCTGTAAAATAATTTTGCACTCAAATTGGAAAGATGATTGTTACAGGACTAGGTGCATAGGAGCCATTCAAAATAGAGTATTTTGATGTACTAGCAAGAGGTGCCTATTGGTCATTATGTCAGGTTTCTAGGGAAGATGCTAAAGAGAAAATGCCACAGCACCTGATGTATATGGTGATCTAAATATTACATCCACATCTGTCAATTAATTTTGATTATGCCCCTTTCATTGCTGACTTAATCCATGATGGACTAATGGGGATTCAAAAGAGTAAAGTTGATAAACCCTTTTGCTGGTACTCTTTTATAATGTACATGTTTTTGTTCAAGGGTGCTAATTATTTTGCAAAAGAAATGGAATTATCCAAATAGAGAGATGTGGAGGACATGCCTATTCATCTATGGAATTCAAATATGACATGGGATAGAAAGGATAGTAGTTATATATGGTTTAACAAGTGTTTTGCAACAAGATTGAGACTATTCTTTGTTCATGATAGCCCTAGAGTCCCGATCACCTTGGCTGAAATTGTTAGACCACAGCAATTTGCAAAGGACCTCAACATAGTGCACAATTGGGGTGATTTTATTTTCTATCCCTTTTCAACTATTATTAGATTGTATGGTTTCAAGGGAACTCCTTTTATTTTTCCTTTCCAAGTTCCCATCAAGATTGGCATTGCAGAATTCTTCAGACAATTAGGGGATATTGAGAAGAATAGTATTGCTAAAGGTAGAGGAACTTTGTTCCCAAATATTGCCATTGCTCACTAGTTTATAATCACAAAGGGTGGGTGGCTTCATATGCATAAAATCTTGGATCCATATCATTTGACAACCACAACTACCTGAATGATAGACCCAGAGGGTTTCTACAATGAATTGTTTAGAAAGAGGGTCAGATGCTCAGCAATAAACCACATTTTTAATTTTTCTAAAGATATTATTAGAAATACCCCAGGATTGCAAGACCAAGCAGTTAGAAAGGAAAAGTGGTTAGTGTACAAGTAAACATTGGATTTTGTCTGACAATTTGACCCCCAATATGATCCTATAGGCAGTATAAATCCTATGGGAAAGAGGATAGATACTCTCATGAATTGTTTTCAAGAGATTTTTAAGACTCTAGAGGAGAAGAAGAAAAAGGCCATGGAGGACAACCCTGAGAATGCTAAATCATTATTGGGCAAGGGTGCATTTGCAAAGGTGTTGCCTCCTAGAAAATATATGTTGCAAGAAAGAACTAGTTACGGTGTGATAATCCCTGAATCTGACTTCAAGAAGCAGCAAAAGAAAAGAGAAGATCTTCCTTCTACATCAAAGTAGGTAGGGAAGCCAAAGGAGGTTGAAGAAATTACAGATGTACCACAAGACTAGCTAGGTGAGGGCATCCTTGATTTTTCACCTCCCACCAAGAAACAAAGGATAGAAGAAAGGCCTCATGATTTAGAGGAAGAATACTCTCCTTCACAGTCACCCTTGAATGTTAGAGATGATTAGGAGATCATAGAGCAAGCTCAACAAATCAGATCTCAGGGTCAAATATTCACGACTCAAGACAAGATAAATGAGGGGATTCCAGAGCAACCAAAGGAGCTTGAGTTAGGCTTAACAGTAGGACAAATTATAGGGATAGAATTGGACCCTATAGTCAAATAGGCATGTGAAGAATTTTTGGCTGATGATGCATTTGTGAAAACCCAGGCCTTTTTAGAATTTTTATGGAAAATAAACATGAGTAAATTTGAGGAAGCCTGTGAGAAGAAGCACAAGGAGAATCCTGATAAGGATCTTAAAACTATTGAAGATGAAATTAGGAAAGAGATGATAGATAGCTTTGAAGGGACTACCCCAGAATAGGGGAGAGAATTGGTAAAGAATGTAGGAGTACTTGTTCTCCATGAATGGGACATAGTTGATGCAATCATCCTTGATACAGTTAGAAAACAAACTACACCTGTGTACAAGACCAAGGAAGAGGCAGAACAGGCTATCAAAGGAGTTTCTTTTAGTAATGACCATCAGGCTTTGGTCATGTGGTCATTAAAGAAGGATGAGAAAAACAAAGGAAAGCAAATAATTAAGGATAGTCTCTCTGGTGGTCTCATAGTCAAGAGGGTTTTGGACACCTCAGCAATAGAAGCATCAAGTATGGTGGTAGCCACAGCTCACCTTGCAAAAAAGGTGGTAGAAAGGGAAGCAAAGGAGAAGAAGGAACTCACAAGAAAATTTGAAGAAATGTTGAGGGCGTATGGAGATTTGAAACAAGGATTGTTTGAGAAAGATAAAATAATTGCAGACTTGAAGAAAAGGTTGGGGGAGGAAAGCTCAATCCAAGCACCACAACAGTTGCAACTTCCTTCTTCTAATATTGGTCCTTCCTCCTCAAGCCCCATTATTGAGTTTCCCATGTCTCCTCTTCCCCCTTCCCTAAGCAGTGAAGATATAGAACAGAGAGAACAACAGAAATCTGAAAAGAGAATAAAGGACACCATTTAGCACTTTGTTAGGAATGTAAAGCCCAGAGAAGTTTCTAAACATGCAGGGTAGTTATCTGACATTATGCTTTCTTTTAGAAAAGAAGAAGACATTGTGGGCAAAATTTTGGATAAGTGGGTGCCTAGGGAAAATGTTTTGAAGTCATTTCTTAAATCAATTAAAGATCATAGTACTGTGTGCCCCCAATTGGCAATTACTTATAAAATTGTCAAATCTCTCCTTGATTTTGAAGTATCTAGGGAAGAAGTAAAGAGAAAAGAAGCTCTTTTAAGAGTAAGATACCTGCAGAATGATTTTCAGATATTCCTGGGTCTGGTTAGAGTAGATGGAACCATAAAAGAGAGGAAAAAATGGTTGGAACAAATTGAGAATGGAGTGTCAGTCAAGATTGATGCTACTATTAGCACTGAAGATACTCTTCCTTTTGTACAAACAATTGAAATGTTACAAGATGCTAGGGTGCATTTTACTAAGGTGATAACTGAAATTCATCAATTGGTTACTAGCTAGAACAAGATTCTACCAAAGAGGGATGAAATTTTGGTTTTTAATTGGCCTTCTAAGGTTACTTTTTTAGCCTAGGAAGCAGCGTCCCTTTCAAAGGATAATAAAGAAGAAGACACATCCTCTGAGGAGGTGAAAAATGGCATTTCCCCAACTCCCTAAAGAAGCAAGCACAGATATAACACCTGGCAGAAGTTGAATTGACCTTGGGAGCTATCACAAGATTTTGGTGCTCATCTTTACAATCCATCTCGAAGTTTTGTAACAAGAAAGTTTTTATTTTCATTTTTTGTCTTATATGAGAGCTCCTTTCTTGTCTTTTCTAAAAGGACCCAAAGCTTGTTTGCAATCCTTATTCTATAAAAGGATTACTAGGATCAGTGTAAAAGGACCGAGATTGATCAATTTGACTGATAATTTTCTTGAGTATGGGATATCATAGACTATTTTTAGGCATATTTCTATAGAAGAACAATATTTTTGGTTCAAGTTATTTTCAAAAGGTTATACTCTAAAGCATTTTGTAAGCATGATTAGTACAGCATTTGGATTAAATCCAAGATTTATATCTCTCCTTGAGTATCTCTATTTGAGTTATGAATTGTTCCAATTCATTGCATAGATAATCTTTGTGTGTATGTTTATATTTTCTTAGCTCTGATCCAGGATCAGATTAAATAAGCTTTGAATATGACATAAATTCTTTGAAGTTTTGCTTAAGGATGCATCAGTAAGTAGTGTGGATCTAGGAACCTTTGATAAAATCCACCACAGGGTGATTAGTATTTTCAAAAGGCAAAAATAATTCAAAGTTCAATATATTGTTTCATGTATTACAATCTTGCAATGGAGGTGTTGCCCAATGAAAAAGACACTGGCCAACAATGGAGTTTTCTTATAGAGATCAGTGTTTGAAAATGTTCTATTGATATTTCCATTTTTTATTAAAATTGTCAAAATTCTTTGAAAAATAGTGAGTTGCAGGGCAGTTTACTACTTAGTGATAGTGAAAAATTTATGAATGAATGGTCATCATTTAGGTTTCTCTTATCATTTATCTGTTACATTTAAATCCATTCAGTGAATTAGTAAAGCAAGTTTTGTTATTGGGTTAGGAGCACCCTCCTTGGTTTTGCAGAGCCAAAAGTGTAGAGGGCAATTTGTCCCTATAGTTGGTCCAATCATCTTTAGAGCACCATATTTGGATCTAACCCATCCTCAAAATCTGTAGATGTATTGGTTGTCTGTTAGAGCATAAACTCCCATTTTGGGAAACCAACAGGGTTGAGGTTGTTTTTCTTTCAATTGATACAGGAAAATAAGTGTCCTTGTTCATACTTAATCAAATCATCTATCATTATGACATACTTTCCTCCATAGTTACTGATAACAGAGGACAATTCAAAAATAAGGATCTCAAATAGTTATGTAATAAATTCAAGATCAAACAACACTGGTTCTCAATCTACTACCCTCAAGGAAATAGCCAGGATAAATCCTCTAACATGACACTACTAGAGATCTTGTTAGGATTAACAAGGAAAAAATAACAATTACATGCAAATATCACCAATTATCAGAAAAAACATAAACCACACAAAAGAAAATAGAAGACAAAAATTTAATGTGGCTCACCTAATCCCTGGGCTACATCCACCAACAGCGAGTCTAATATATTATTATCCAGTGATTACAACTTGATTAAAATATGTAATCCCTTATAGCTCAATTCTTCCACAAGTACTAAAAACTATACATAATGAAATCCCTAACCCTAAGCCATATTATACAATATTTTTTTGCTTTAGGGTTAGAATGAGTTACAACATGTGGGCCCAAAAATAGCCAAAAATCCTGAACCCCGATGAGGGTAGGAGGAAAAGTGTACAGTACTTTCCTGATCAGTCACCACAAGCTAACAATCTCCCACTTGGTGACTAATCAATATCCACACTAAAAAAAAACCTCCCACTTGGAGACTGATCCTGTAGCAATACTGCTACCATATGAGGCTCCCACTATATCAAACCACCCTGGACTCAGTTGTTCCTTTATTCTGTTTAGTCTAGAAGACCAACTGAAGTTGAACATGAGTTCAACTTCTCCCTTGTTACTACCTTTGTAAACATATCTACTAGATTATCATCTATATGAATCTTTCCTAGCTTTAACTTCCCATCATCAAAAATTGACCGAATGAAATGGTAGTGCAACTGTATGTGTTTTTTCTTTGAGTGCAAAGAAAAATTCTTTGCAAGATGAATGGAACATTGGCCATGTGTATACAAAAAATTATCCATCTGTGGATGTCCCAATTCTTCCATGAAGAATTGAAGCCATATCATCTCATTGGCTACCTCTGTAGTAGCAACATACTCTACCTCTGTAGTGGATAAAGCAACCACATTTTGTAGTTGAGAAATCCAACTCACTCCTATCCCACCAATAATAAATACATAGCCTATAGTACTCTACCTACTATCTATATCTCCTGCCAAATCTGAGTCAACATAGCCTTGTACAATAGTAGTAGATCTCGCAAAGTTTAAACACTTACTGGATGTACCTCTCAAATATCTGAGAATCTATTTGACTGCATTCCAATGCTCAATACTAGGGTGACTCATATATTGGCTAACGACTCCCATTGCATGTGCAATATCTAGCCTAGTACATACCATAGCATACATTAAGCTCCCTACAGCTAAAGCATAAGGCACCTTAGACATTTTATCCTCCTCTTCTGATGTCTTAGGACACAACTCCTTAGTCAATTTCAAATGACTAGGCAAAGGTGTGCTAACATCTTTGGCATTCTCCATAGAGAAATGTCGCAACACCTTCTGAATATAATTAGCCTAAGATAAAGTCAACTTCCTATTTTTCCTATCTCTAGAAATTTTCATACCAAGGATTTTTTTTGTTGCCCCCAAATCCTTCATAGAAAATGAATGTGTTAACTGATGTTTCAAACCCTTAATGTGATTCATGTTAGACCTAGCTACAAGCATATCATCAGGATATAAGCATAAAATAATGTAGCTATCATCACCCAACCTCTTAAAATAAACACAATGGTTAGAATGAACCAAGTGTATCCATGCTCATTCATAAAAGTGTCAAATTTAATGTACCATTGTCAAGGTGCTTGATTTAAGCCATATAAAGTTTTTTGCAATCTGCACACCAAATTCTCCTTACCCTTGACCTCAAATCCTTGTGGTTGTACCATATATATTTCTTCATCCAAATCACCATGAAGAAAAGCTCTTTTAACATCAAGCTGGTCTAAATGCAAATCTTCAGCAACCACAATACTTAAAACAATATGAATAGAAGTCATTTTAACAATTGGAGAAAATATATCATCAAAATCAATGCACTTTTTCTGTGCAAATCTTTTTACAACTAACCTGGCTTTAAATCTTTTCTTACCTTCATCCTCTTTTTTCAGCCTGTAAACCCATTTATTATGTAAAGCCCTTTTACCTACAGGTAACTTGCATAAATCCCAAGTTTGATTTTTCAGCAAGGATTCCATTTCCTCTGTCATTGTAAACTCCCATTGAAGCTTTGTATCCACCTTCATAGCTTCATTATAACATTCAGGTTCACTAGCATCTGTTAACAAAATAAAATACAAAGAGGGAGAGAATCTTTCTAGAGGTCTACTTAGCCTTATTGACTATCTAACATTTACTGGGGTTTGTGGTAGTTTTTGTTTCTATTGCTGTGGAGCATAAGGAACTACTGGAACATTTTCTTTCTTCTCATGCTACTGCAATAGATCTTTGTACAACACTTTCTCATTGAATATGACATTCCTACTTCTTACAATTTTATGATTTTAAAAATCCCAAAGCCTATAACCAAATTCATCAATGCCATATCCAACAAATACACATTTCTTTGACTTAGCTTCTAGCTTGGTTCTATTTTCAGAATCTATAAGTGCAAAAGCTTCACAACTGAAGGTTTTGAGAAAAGAATAACTCACCTTCTTACCACTCCATGCTTCCTCTGGAATACCACAGTCCAAAGGAGTAGAGGGGCCTCTATTGATTAAATAAATAGAAGTGTTTATAGCCTACTCCCACATGTTTAAGGGCAGCCTAGCATGTAACCTCATACTCCTTACACACTCCAGTATTGTCATGTTCATGCGTTCAGCCACTCCATTTTCTTGTGGAGTCCATGGTATAGTTTTCTACCTACAAATACCATTAGAGGAACAATAATATTCAAATTTTGAAGGTCAAGGAGACAAATAAACAACAAGTCCCCAAGTGACTTAAGTCCTCATCAAATCCAAAACCAAGATAAAAGAGGCATTATGAGAGAGAGAGAGAGAGAGAGAGAGAGAGAGAGAGAGAGAGAGAGAGGTATTACCTTACTATGGATCATGCAAAGATAAAGCATTGCAAAAAATGGCATTGAAAGTCTAGAAAGTTGTGTTATGCTAGTCAACCCATCAAAGAGGATTAGTCCTTACAAAAAGCATTGTCTCTATTAAGGTATCCAAAAGGGTGAGCATGCATAAGGAAAGAATTATCTCCAAAGGGATCAAAGAAAGGAAGTTCAATCCTGAAGGAAATCACTATCTTTGTTAAGGGATATAGAAAAGGAGGATTAGTCTTAAAGGAAAGAATTGTCTCCATTAAGGGGTCCAATAAAAGATGAAACAATAAAATCATTGTCTCCTTAGCCTTTGGCAAGAGGGATTGAATTGAATAGTTATGTGTGTGTGCAAAATGTGAAACAAGGAGCAGATTGTATGCCCCCACATTAAAGCAATTGTAAATTCCTTAATGAGAGCAATGAATTTAACAGAGCATACATGCACCATAAGAAACATTTCCACTATGATATGCCCCCAAGAAAGTATATACCAAGGGAAATTAAAAACATTAAAAAGGAACACTAAGGGATCTACTATCTTAGGGGTTAACATGATCACTAAGATGATACTTTCATCATCCCCTAAAGGTAGTAGAATTGGTTTAGAAGAGAACGTAAGAGTCACAAAGAAGAGTCTTTTTGTGATGACATCAAAGAGACCAAAAAGAATAGGTAGCTACTACTTTTCATCATCCCAAATTAGACAACACAAAGGCATATTTATGAACAGTGGAACATGCACAACATAAAATGTTACAATTGTATAGGGAAAAAGGGGAGGAGAGCAATACAAAAGATAGGTATACACCTCCCTTTTTGATAACTACACATTCATAAGGAATATGCACCACTAGATTCAAGAGGAGACTAGAATGCTAAGTGGGACAATGGATTACTTTAGTAAGATATTTATTTGATAAAATAAAAATAATATATTGATTTAATTAAAGTGATTAAAGTACCAATTTAGACAAAGATATAGAAAATTGGAAATAATAGATAGAAACATACTGGTATTGAGTAGAAAAGTATAGATCTAGAAAGCATAGCTAAAGAATGATGTGTGAGTTAAATTTGAGTATAAAATGGTAGGGATAGACTAGAATTCATCATGTACCTAGGTATAAGTCACCAATGGCATCTTATACTTGGAAATTTTGGCTCAATTTGTTTGAGGAGTTCCAACTATACCCAATCTATCTGATCTTGATTTGGTGGCTCTGTGACCTATTGATACACACAAAAATGAGGAAAAATATTGTGGAAAGGGGTTTTCCTTGGTCAAACTTAAGTTTAGGAATCAACCTTGAAAATAGATAGAATTTTTTTTCTCATAGGGTCTATGTTCAGAACATAATAGGATGAAAGTAAAATATAACTGTAAGAATATACATAATTTATAGAGAGAACTCACAATTGTACATTTATTGATCACAAAATTATTAATGTATCTTTAGAGTATTCCCAACAATAGTAATATGACCACAACATTAAATGCCCATGAAGGTAAGTATAATGCATATTTAAAGGCTCCAAGGGAGTGCCAATTATTATCCAAATGTTGACCCCTTGACAAAAACCCTTCAAAAATACTAACAAATACTAATTAACCCAATAACATCATCCCCCCCAAAAAGACAATCATCTCTAGATGATACACAACAAAATGGGGAATGCAACTATACAAAAAATAAATCAAGCAATTAGGGGCTTAGAAAGCATCCTTGATGAAGAAGGCCCACGAGGTGGTGTCAATGTCACTATCTTCTCCCATAACTTATGGAATTTTTCAGTCCATCACCATAGATCCCTCTTGGATAACATATATCTCCCCCAAGAGACCTTCACAATAAATTCCTCCTCCATAACCTCCCTATTTTTCTTGTCCATCTCCTCCAATAGTGCAAAAAGGTGAGTCCCCACTGCTACCTACTTAGTCATCTCTTGGTCCAACTGCTCTATCAAGAAAGTCTCCATTACTACCTTATTATCCCTCTCATGAGACAACTATTCCTCCAAGACTTCCATTTGATTCCTCTATTGTGATAACTCATCCTTAATCATCTAGATTTGAGTGGATAACTCCTCTTTTGTTGTAATAGCTTCCATTCTCTGAATCTCATCCCCTGATGCTAAATGTTGGGTCCTCTTACAGGCTTGTGAAGCATCTAGTCCTCCAACATAGCATGGATCTCTAGAGTAGGCCATCCCTAAGAATAAAAACATCATGCAAACTCATCAATGCAACCCCCTGTAGAAAATTTGAGCAGACACTCTACTTCCTAATATGCCACCCCGTGGAACCATTCTTAAATTGAGGACACTATCCTCTGTGCACCTGCTTCTGAATCTACAAAAAATAGCATAAGGTCACCAACTCACCATGAGTCTTAGACACCTCATGATAAATGCATGAAGGAGCCCTTCCCTTAGACTCCTCTCCTAATATACCCATGGCAGGTGGGGGTCCAACTCCAACTCCCTCAGGTGGGAAATCCCCTCCTCTAAATCAACAATCTCATGTGATAATGACACCTACTATTATGGTGAAAGGGGTGTAGCTCTAATAGGTGTCATGGGGGTCAAATGATAATGAGTTATCCAAGAATCCATGGTCATCATAGGGAACTCCAAATCTATGCCTATGTCCCTCGGTATCTCCAACTCTACAGCCCTTGGAATACCCTACAGACCTAATGGATGCTCCATAGCCTCAAATTTCTCTACAACCTTTGGCTCTACTCCCACAACTACGTCAAAATATAGCTCTACAACCTTTGGCTCTACTCCCATAATTATTGGTTTCTCTACAATGAGACTTGCATGAGGAGATGTCAAAGTGAGTGGGGCCCGCAACTGCCCAAAGCCCAACATAGGTATGACACTAACAGTCCCACCTAAAGTGGTAGGGATAACTAACTCCAAACTTGTAGTAAATATGGAGAAAAAAAACTCTCATCCTTCTTGATGCAAGTCCACCTGAGGCTGTGACACCAACCGATGGCGTAGGGGTACTCGATGGGGCATCACCCAAATGAGTGACACCACTTGATGATGGGGTACTACCCATCATTGTAATACCCTAAACTACCTCACCTTAGTCCAAACCATCCTTTGTATCATGGATTGTCTCCTCCCCTTGGCTCGCCATTCTGAAAGTACCTCTACCATCGCTAACCCTCAAAGGGGTGTCCCCGGACTCTGCCTCCTCTCTTCTTGTGTCACCCTCCTCATTCAAATTTGACTCTATCTCAAATACAACTACTTGGTGCCTACACTTCCTACTAGGCTAAACCTCATTATTGACTACATAGGTATCCAATTTCATCCAATAAAATATAGGTGGTTGATAAGGCTCCAAATAGCTACATGGTTGTAAATGACCATATTGATCTAGAGGTATCTACATTCACAAAGTTTAAGAAAATTCCAATTGTGTGATGTGACATATAGAAGGTGTTGTGCTACAACATCAAAAACTCATGAATCCTCTCAGAAAGTAGGGATGCCCATTCATACACTATACCATTCTATAAGCCATTCATCAAAGAAAACATCGTAACTGCAATATCTTAAGCTCTGATGGCTCCTTTCATTCTACTCTTCATAACATCTAGTAAAAAATGTCATTTCATCAGTGCAATAAATGATTTCTTGAGACCACACTCCTTTCTTACCTATGCTACAGTCTCCCACTCAACTAGTATCAAATCCCCTTGACAGATAAACTATAGGAGTTTTTTTTACCCAACACTCATCTTCAATTCTGATTTGTCAATCTTTCTGACATTTCCTAGAATGTCTAACACATGAGTAAATGTAGAAGATGCAAAAGAAGTGGTGATGGAGTACCACAAGTACTCAAAGATGGATTTCTAACTATGTCTGTCATAATTTTTTATGGATCTCAATGGCACCTTGAACTCTCAGAGAGGAAATACTAGCATTTGAATGGCCTAATATATGCTTGAACACTAAAGGGGATCCTTGATTGGGTGGTCATATAGTGTCTCCTACCACCATGTATAGAATTTAATGTCATTTAAACCCTCAACGGTAATGGTGTTCATTATCACCTTTTCATGGCCACCTTTCTGATTCTGAATTATTGGTCATGTTTTCTTCCCCTTAGCAAGCTTTCCTGAATCCATCTTGCCTACAACTTTTATTATCAATGTTAATGTCTAACCAATCTTGTCTTTGTCTATTACAAAAGATATATCTATTGTGCCAGGTGATAACTATCTTCTCTAGTTTCCTCTTCTTGAGTCTATTAATTATCTTTTGTCATTGTATGAAGTCAATTAATATAATCTCCAATTTCAAACTCAAAGTGCATCTTTTCAACCCTACCTGTATGACATTTGCTTATCTTCTCTTAAAATGTTCACCAATGATACTCCATGCACAAGGATATTATGATTGAGAAATTAGATGTTTACAAGCATTAAGTCATTTGTATAGTCTCTAGAGTGTAAATTATCAAACTCTTTCACTTTCATACAACTCCACACTCCACACGTTTGGGCATTCAACTCACCAACTCAGCATGTCAACTCTAACTTTTGTACAACATTCTATTAGCACATCCATATGAACTTCCTTCAACTATTGTCACTATGTGAACTTTTATTGCCTTTTTATGTTCTTCTTTTACTCTTGTGAGTTTTACTATATGATATGGTACAATCTTTTGTTACTCCTCCTGGCCTCTTTGCATGACTTCAACCTCTCTATTTTTTTATTCTCAATGTCATGCACTGTAGTGTATAGTGTCGTATGATTTCTCTATTACTTAAGTATTGTGTGACATCTCTATACTCCCTTACATTGTTCAGAAGAAATCTTCCTCTACAAATTACAATATAGTCTTTTAAACTCCTTTAATCATGCTTGTATTACCATACGATATTGTTATTATCATGTAGTCTTATGGATACTGTATGGTTTTTTACTTCACTTCATTGTCTTACCCCACCATATAATTTCCTCACCTTATGGTACTTCCTTATTCACCCTATGTCGTATGATAAAATGTGTTTATGTTTGGCTTTCTAGCACAAGGTCCTTGTATCCCTTCAAGTGCTTATTGTATGGTGTTTGAGCTTTAATGTGTATAGTTTCTCTTTTTCTTTCATTACCGTAAAATGATCACCGTATGATTTTTCCCTTGTCATATGGTGAATGATATTATGGTGATTTCTCTTTCTATTTATTTTTATTTTTTATTTTATTTTTCATTTTTAATATTTTTTTAAATAAATTAAATGATTACCTCTAGTTGGGCCTTCCCCCCTGAACTGGGTCAACCCATTATCTCCTTTTGTGATACAACTTCAACTTTGACCTATTTACTACCTTTGGGGCCTATTGACCATCCAGAGTTGATAGTTTTATGGCTCCATTAACCCCAACTTCGTGAATTCTATAAGGAAAGAGCCCTTAGACCTTGAAATTACCTAGTCTTATTTCATTGGGGCTGTTATACTTTAAAACCATTTGTCCCAGCTTGAAATTCATACATCAAATGTGTTTGTCATGCCACAATTTTTGATGTTCTTAAGTTTCTTCAAATGCCCACTGATCCATCATTATCCTTTCATCTATCTTTCTCAATGCATTGAACCTTTCCCAAAAACCCTATATCACCAAGTTGATTCTCAATGGTTATCCACAAAATGACTAACATAAACTCTATGGGTACTATGGCTTCCTAGCCATACATCAATTGAAAAGGTGTCTAGCCCATTATGACTTTATAAGCGGTTCTATAGGGCTATAGTACCGACATAAGATTCTCCTCCCAATCCTCCTATCATGCTTTAGTGAGTCATGATTATTCCTTACCTCTAGTGTGCTTCACTTATAGAGATGAGCCTACCCTTGATGATTCTCCTATTTGGGATGAAGCCTTGGATATGGATATTGATTACTCTCTCCCTTATGAAGTGATTTTAGGTCATAATTATTCATCTCCTAAAGTATCCCTTGTTCAAAACCACATGACTTGTAGAAGACAAAGACCAATATCTTGTTCATGGCTTTTTCTTGCCTATTCTCTCTAGAATAGTAAGGGCTTGATAGAGAGGAAAATTTTGAATTTTATCATCGAGAGCTTCACCACAGGTTCACAAAATTCTTTCCTCAATAAATGGTGAGTTAGATGGGGATTCCATAGCAAATGATAATCTGCTCATATATGAACCTTATCATTCTTAAAGCTAAATTATCCAACAGTGTGTGTCACGCCCTACAAGGGAACTGGGGAAGAGAACAAAGATTCTCTTTGTAAAAGAAAACCTAAGTAAAGTTTTATGAAAATTTTTGAATTTTTAAAAGAAGTGCTTAAACAAAACATAGTTTACTTAAATTCCTCCAAGGTTCCCTTCTTATTTAATGCACAATTCATTTAAGTCTATTTAGTGTACTAGCAACTTGATTTACTTCTTAAGAAAACTACATCACAACATTTGTAGATTCTTTATTAAAGGAATATAAAGTACTTTCATTTCAATTGCCATTTAAATCCACCTATATTCCTAAGCATCCTTCATGAACAAGATAACTTTTAAAGAAAATAGAATTGTCTAAATCATTTGATACATTACAAATATTACATTCATTTTTTAATAGCTTTTCACTTAATCAACAATAATGAGAAACATAATACTTTACTTGGAATGTTACAAAATCCTTTTCTTTTCAACATACATCATATACCTAAATTTTGTGCTTTCCCTTTTTCCTTTTTCCTTTTTCCTAAGTCTACCCATTCCAAATACATCATTTTGAGATACATTAATGATTACATTACATTCATCTCCTCTTGGGAGGTAACAATAAATTTCCATCATGAAAGATAAATACAAGTCTTCATAATTCTTCAAAATTGGAACACTATACAAGCATGAATCCTTAAGCACTGCATCCGCAAAAAGGTACCTCGATAAAAATATTTACCACCCAACCATGTGGATACCAAAAGGCCCACTCCCCCATGCTAGGAGATAAACACCAAGGTCCATAAAGAAGGAATAGCTAGGCCATACCTAGGGTTGGGTAACCTTTCCCAAATAGCAAATGAAAAGAAGATCAAAGTATAAATCTTTTCCCAAAGGTTCTAAGGCTTGGTAGAAACTCTAAGCAACAACCTAAGTGAGTTTCATCACATAGCCCTCACCCCTTGGGTTGTCTTGGTACTAGCCACTCTGGGCCCCGACCCCCAAGTAGGCACATGTGGAACCGAATGCCTTTCATACAGACAAGCACCATTCGATTGTACCTATGCATAGGCACCTTCTCCCACTCCCATCTATAGCCTTTACTAACACTAATGGCATGGGCGAGGCACATATTAATCTTTTTAGTGTTTGAACCCATTCCCATAAGTTTTAATTAAATTATCACTTGTTAAATAACTCTTTAGTTGGTTATCCTGGTTCTAGCCACTTAGGGCCCCAGCCCCACACTAAGAGCCACTCAGTTGGTGTTGTTAGGTTTTCTACCCTTAACCCACACATCACAAATACATCATACATATAGTAAAAACACATCATAAACACATTTGAGAACTGCATCAAAGAATAGAGAATAATAAGATAGTTTAGGGATGCTTAGGAAAATTAGGAACGTTTAGGGAGGCCTAGAATGGTCCTGATCCTCCTAGATAATCCTAAACCTTGATCATGCTTCCTACACACATCCTAACCCTATTTAAGCATCTAAATGCACCATATAACCTCCATCAAACAAGTAATGAACATATATAGTTTATACAAAATTTCCATACAGTTTATACAAAATTCCATATGCCTGAAATTTAACTAAGTCTATTTGTTTTTTAGAAAACTCAAAAATTAGAAGTTGTGTCTTAACTCCTATGAAGTTGAAAACTATCTCAATCATCCTAAAAGGTACCTAATTTATTTATACAAGTATAACTTAAAGTATAAGAAAGTATCAAACTTATAATTAAATGTTATACTTGTATAAACAAACCCTAATGATACTAACTTGGTAACAATACAACTCTTATACTTGTATAAACAAACCCTAATGATACTAACTTGGTAACAATACAACTCCAGAATCAATGCAAATACTAACTTGGTAAATAATACAACTCAGGATTCAATACAAGTATAAACAAACCCTAATAATACTAACTTGGTAATAATACAACTCGAGAATCAATACAAATAGTGACTTCATAATTATACAACTCCAGAATCAATGCAAAGTAAATAATACAACTCAGGATTCAATACAAGTATAAACAAACCCTAATAATACTAACTTTGTAATAATACTACTCGAGAATCAATACAAATAGTGACTTGGTAGTAATACAACTCGGGATTCAATACAAACCCTAATCCAAACATGGGAATAAAACAATGTAATACTACAACTCAGGATGGAATCACAAACTGCACACTACGCATTTCATTCACCAATTTGTGCGACTCTCTACAAAATGACAAATTATGATAGAAACTACAATGTGATAGAAAATTAAATATAAGTAATCCAAATCTGGGGTCACAATCTGGGCAAACTAATTACAAGACCTGCACATTTCTACAGGATGATATAGAATTAAATGAAATGGTTCACAGATCTGACTCCATAACCCTACCTCAAATCTGGATGAAGAAAGGTGGTACTAAAATAAATATGGACCAGTAAGGTTGGAGTAATAATTCTAAATTCTGGAAGCACTCCTAAACATTCTGAATAAGAAAGTAGAAATAAGGAAGATACCATGGATTCTACAGACTCTTACAAATGCATAAATGAAAACCGATTAACACACACCAGATAACAGTTTGGGAGAGTTTGAAAAAAATGTTTCAATAATAACATAAGAAGCCTCACATCATACAATAATATAAATTTCCTCTTTAAACTGCAATCCATGGAGAAGACAACCAGAATACATATACAAACAAGGGAACAAACAAAAGGATCATCTCCAAGATAGATCCTACCTGGAGTCCTACGAAGATCAAAGTGTTGGAAAGATGATGATTCAAGTGACCTCAGCCTGCTCCAATCACTCCTTCAGATTCCTTCTGAAAGCAACCAATTCCAGCCTCTTTCGAGAGCATACAAAAAAAAGAAATATCAGAGAATAATAAATTCTCTCCTCACCACTATAGTTTTCCTATCAGCAAAATTCTCAACCAAAAGAAATGTCTCTTCTCGAATCTAGACTCATAAGCCAACCCCCTCTCACACAAGAGATCTCTCTGTATATAGATTGGGGAGTAGTTTCATAGGTATTCCAACCAATGCAACTATCCACCCGTTAATAATATGGTTAATAATATGGTTTGCAAAACCATTCCCGTGAGGGGATAAATAAATTTTGTTTAATAAGATTTTAATTTATGTCTCCTAAATTTAAGGATGACAAAATAGATAATTTAACCTTAAGAATAATTTACTAATTTACTTAGCTATGGTAATAGAATTTACTAATCCTATTTACCATTTATGAGAATAACATAGATTTATTATTATCTAAAAAATAATTTTCCTTCTCACAATAATTATATAATAATAATATATATATATGTATTCATAGGCATATATGTGCACCCAAATGCTTATGGTACATATACCATAAGTAAGATACATTATTACAAATATTTAATATTATGAATATTATTATTATAAAACATATTATGTATTCATACACTAATCCATATTCTTTTACAAAATACAATAGTGATATATAAGGTGAATTATACCACTATTATTAAAACATTTATTATTATTATTGCCATAGGCATTTTATTATTATGAATATTATAAAATAATATCATAGAATTCTTTATTATTATTGATATTAAAATCACAAGATTTGATCACATACTAACTCATTCCTAACAAGATACACTAGTACATAAGTAGCTACTAATAAAGATAAATTACTAAATCATACCCTTAAATGAACAATAATCTACTAACAAAATTGAACATACCATGAAGATAGTTAGAGCTACCATACTCAAAACCTCATTCTCAACGAATGCAAAAGACAAGAAACTAGCTACAAGATCCACAAAACCAATAAATTGAGAGATCACAGAATACATCCACACAAGGGACTGACTCAGGAACTCCCCATCTACGGATAAAAGGATCAGAGGTAGAGTTCCTTCCTATGGAACCTAGTGATATCTTTGTAACAACAACAACGATCAAGGATTTTGAGGGATCACTCGGACCTATGAAGCTAGTTGGAGATGATACCCAGTACCTAAAATCCTACATCACCAAGAAGAGATACATATATACATATGGATATACATACAAATCAAATATATGTAAACAGATGACTAGGATCGATACATCATGTGGACCTCAACTAAGTGAGTAACTATGACTTCATCCTGAGTCATGAAAACACATCAAACACATATACATGAAACATAAAACATCATGATAATGGTTAGATTCAAATCCTTGGGTTAGCTCCTTAAAATATATAAAGATAGATGGTTTTTTCATTTCATAAACATATAAATGATAACCATAAATGAGCATATCAATCATCTGATAAACATATCATCATCCACAAAACATAAATGTAAATGTATAGCTTTAACCATCATAATAGAATGTCCAAATAGGAAAGTCAAAGTATCACCATAAGAGAGGGTATTACAGTGTGTGTGCTTCGACCCACTTAATCAAATATTTTGTTGCCACCACAATGTATCAACACCTCCACACATGACTCACCTTTAATGACCCTATAAAATTCAATCCGTATTGTTTGAATAACTCTTATGCATGTGAGGTATTAGGGGCATAAATTCCCTCGTCAATGGTTTTCTCACCCTAAGGAAAGTGTCACACCCTACAACCCATTCACAAGCATCATTCTATAATGTAGGTCACCATAACCCTGCAAGAAAAACCTTCCAAAAAATGGTGTCTAGCCCCATTTGGCCTCTTGCGATACCTTCATGTGCCTCTTTTAGCACCCCTAGGATTTCCTCTTCTATGACACACCTCCTCAAAACTTGGTATGGTCCCATTTATAAAGCAACCCATTAATCAACTAAAATATTTGACTCCATAAAACCAACTTCCTTCTTTCCCCTAGTGCCATATCCCTTAGGAATTGTGATGTTGACAGATACTCCCCAATGCTAGTGTACCATGATAGTAGTAAAAATATATGGAAAATATGAGCATCAGAGAAGTCATCGTTCACCCCATTTGGTAGTTCTCTTGACTTGATCCTTGACAATTGATCAACAATTACATGGCTTCTTCCTAGCCATACAATGATTGTGAATGTAAACTCTTGAATTAGAAGGAGCCACATGTGGACCCTTCCTTGAATAGTTGGTTTATTGACCAAGTGCACTAACACCTGGTGGTCTACATAAAATGTGAAACAAATTGTTAAAAGATAATGACAAAACTTCTACATTGCATAGACCATCCCAAGATCTTTCCTCTCCATCGTACTATAATTTTTCTCAACTTTTCATAACAATCTACTAGAAAAGTAGATGGGATGATCTAGCACATGCTCCCCCTCCTATGCCACTGTAGCACCACTAGCATAATTAAATGTGTCCACATGCACATGGAATTATTTATCACAATTTGGATAGGCCAAAATAGGTGCTACCACCAGCCTTGTTTTGAGTTACTCGAAGGCCTCTCCTTGTATGGTGTCTCATGTGTACAACTTTCCCTTTCATCTCAACTTATCCAGATGGTAGTAAATACATTCAAAGTTCTTGATGAACTTTCCATAATACCCAATGTGCTTAAAAAAGGACTTTACTCCAATTACATCGATTGGGGGGTTCCATCTCAATGATTATCCTCACCTTGTCTGGGTCTATCTTCAATTTGACCTTTCACATAATATGTCTAAGAAAATTCCCTCAAGGCACCATAAAATTGCATTTATTTAGATTTAATGCAATTTATTCTCTTTGACAACATTCCATGCATTCCATCAATGCCACCCAGTGAGTATCTTGTCCATTGTAGATGGACCAATTATCTAAAAATTCCTTGAAATTCCCCATAGACATCTTATCAAAAATATGCAAGATGATCCTTTGGAAGGTTGTAGAGGTGTTGCACAGCCCAAAAAACATTCGGTTGTATGCATAAACATTATCCTCCACAACAAATGTGGTTTTCAACTTGTCCTCGTCCATAATACAAATCTTGTTGTACCCCAAAAATTCATCCATCAAGGAGAACATTTCATGCCTTGCTACCTCGTCAAGGATGCTATCTGTGAATGGTATCAAGAATGGGTATTTGATGGTGACTTCATTCAAACACCAAAAGTCAACATAGATATGAATTTGATTTTCCTCTTTTTTCAATGATATTATAATAGGTGGGGCCTACTCACTTGTTTGTACCCAAAATATGATGCTAGCTTATAGAATCTATTTAATACCATCATTCACCTTTGTTGTATAATTATTTTTCTTTCAGTATGACCTCTTCTGCACCGAATGATCTCCTGGTACGAGTGGGATCCTATAAATGCATAGCTTTGGTGGGACCCCCTTTAAGTCCTTATACATGCATGTAAACACATCCTTATACTCCATGAAAATTTTGGAGGTTGATTCCTTTAGAATTGGATTCCAATCATCCCCTACACGTATGTTCTTTAGACTAATTTCATCACTAGGTTGGTTTTCTTTAGTTTTAGTTCCTCATACTGTATGTATGGGTTTGTTTTTGTCAAATTGGTGCACCAAAGTCTCATTCACTTGAGACACCCCTTCTTTATATTCTTCATACTCAGGGGGAAACATGTCTTTCTCCCATGATTCTTTTTTTACTTGCAACATGTTACATGATAGATGTAAGAGCTTGTAATCCTTCATTTTCCAATGGAAGATCTCATTCAATGAATCCACCTCATCCTCTGAACACCCTTCCAACTCTTAGATGCCTTCCTCATTTGGCTCCATCCATTTTCAAACTTCATCTACTCAACTCATTTTTTCCTTAGACTCTGATCCTAAGGAGGATGGAAACTCATCACTCACCACTTGTGTTCTCAGGTTAATGATAAATTTATATCCTCCACTCTCCATGGATAGCATATTACACTTCCATTTGTGGTTTACTTTGGTAGTGATGTGCCACCCTCTCCTAAGGATGGCATCATAACCATTATTCTTTAGGAGAACACCACAAGTCTAGAATGGAGGGTTGTGTACTAATAGTACCCTTTGTGCCATCAACACTTTAATCAGCTTGATATTGTGTTGGTCAACACCCACCAAATTAAATTTAGATGGCCATAATGTTGACTTCCCTAGTTTCTTCCACATATCCTCTTGTAACATGTTACCCCCTAAACATTCATCTAAAATAGTTTCAGTGAGGATGGTACCCAATATAATCATCTCCACTATGGTGGGGTGCCTTCCACTATTCACAACTAGGAGCATTGGGTCCATCGAAGAGCTTGCTAGAATCTCCATGTGGGTTGTTTTTGTATGGATAGGCACATATGTTGTGCTCATGATAGTCTCTCTCAAGTGAGACATACTATCAAGAAGGTCCTTGATCTTCATAGGTGCTTTGGTCTACAATACTTGTCTTAGGATATTCTGCTTAGATCTCATATGCACTGAAGTACTTACGATATCATTTTTTTCCTTCACTCCTCCATCATCTCCCTCTCAATGTTGGCCTTAGCTTCCTATAACCTCTCCTTTTCAATATGAGGGTCAACATATGTGGATTTATTTCCTTATTTCCTTGTGAGTGTCAACATCCCTTTGTCACTCATCTTGTTGATACTCAATAGGTTAATTCTCTGATTTGGGCAATTTGTGTCCTAATGGTCATTGAGACCACACCATCTAAATAGATGTTGGGGGCTCTCCTCCTTTTGGAAATCTTGAGAAAAGTGCACCCATTGGTCATAGGCCTAACATCAAATTATTGGTCAGCCTTTAGTTTTGTATTGTATCCAACTTCAATTATTATTATTATTTGTAAGAAAACTCAGGTGCGGAAACAACTTCCTACACTAATCTCTAAAGGAAAGTATTGTGCAAATTCTTTTAAATCCTTACAATTTCAAATTTGTTAACTGCTTTAATAGTGATATTGTAGCCATATACCATGCATACAAAAAATAGAGAATGACATAATGATTTACCCTAGGGAAACCTTTCGGTAAAAACCCCAGCACTCCAAAACCTGCACAATGTATTAATCAAAACTATTACAGTTTACAATACACTTGCAATGAAAGTTCTTTCAGAAGATTTCCAACTCTTGAAGACAAATCACGGTAGCATAAAAATGTCTGAACAATACACTAACTTCTCCCTATCTTCACAACCCTAAAAAATGCTTATATCCTATGCTTCCCTTTTTAGGGCAACTTCCAAAGATAGTCGTATTGGGGAAGAGTGTACAGTACTCAACTTTATCAGTTGCCACATGTCTTGCATGTCTTCACCCATCATTGAATCTTCTAGACATAGCTCTTACGTGTCATAAGAATCCTTCATAACCATTTCAGCCATGATCTCCTTACACACAATTCAAGATGTTGACAGATCAAGTGGAGTGACACATCAACATGCCAACTAGACATGTACACTCACACTTAATTACATTATTTGCAAGAAATACATTTTACAGAACAAATAATAAGAATAGGAATTATCCAAGGTTGAGACACCTTATTCCTAACATTATTATGTACTTTTTTCCCTTCTTTGGTTATTTCTATAACTACAAGATGACATAGTTGTATTGGCTGGTTGTTGTGAGTTGGCCACTATTGTCATGTCGTGGATGGTTTCTCCTATGAAAAGAGAACTTGTGTACTTTAGATCTTCATTTTATGATGCAGGAGCATCCTGGGGTAGTTGGCAATCCTGTATCAACCAAAAATATGTTTGTGTTTGGTTTTGGATTTATGTTGTATCTTGGTTGGAGACCTGAGATTCTCAGTCTCTTTATGTTAATTCTTGGTTGTAATCTTGTTTGGCTTCACCAATGGAGCTTGGTGGTTGGTAGTCATTTTGGTGGTAGTTCTCAGTTGGGAGTCTTCTTGGCTTCACCGATGAACTTGGTGACTCTGTGTATTTGTTACTCAGTGAATAGGGTTAAAATGGATTCAACTCTATTCAAATGGAAAGAGAAGGGGGGAAATATGAGATATATTCCCAAACCCAAATTCCCAAAGAAGAGATCCAATTTGATCAACCAAGAGGTTAATACACAATTGAATCAATTTATGGAGAATATGGAAGAGAGAGAGAGAGAGAGAGAGAGAGTAAATCCAATATTTCCCTATGAATGAAAATTATGTTTGGAATATGAAATAATTGAAATACAAATACTAACTTCAAATTAGGGCAGATTTGGAAAATGTCAATTTCTAATGTCTATGTGTATTTTTGGGCAATTCTGAAACTTGTTTCAAACTGGAAATGCCAAGACAGAGAAAACCCAAAAATCTTTCTCCAAGATGAGCTCAGGTTGGGTTTGACCCTCATAAAAGGTCAAATACTACATTCTTTATTTGAAGTCCGATTCAAATTCTATTCGTAGATCTCAGAAGTTTGCCGAAAAGGGTATCCAAATTCACTCTCAAATATAAAATTTTGCACCTGTACCTACAAGAAAATTGGGTTGTTTGTTGTATGGGGGGTTTGCCTTGGTCAAACCCCAATTTAGGAATTAACCTTGAAATTGAATTGAAATATAATGTGCATAAACAAAGTAATTGAAACAAATCACCTCGCTTATGTTGAAGTCCTTGTTGAGGATTCGAATCCTCAAATCCACAAGTAGGAATGCTTCAATAGATGTAGGATGAATGTAGGATGTCTCCAATCAATGGCATTTGATCTTCAACACCAATCTTGACTTGATCTTTGCATATGAGAAGGCTTGAATGAATGTGGAAGGATGGATCATCAAAGGGGGCTCCAAAGAGATTGAATCCTTCAATAGCTAACAATGGATCTCCTTGATGGATGAATGCTTGAACACTTGAATTCTTGAAGACTTGCTTGAATGCTTGAGAGCTTGCAATTTATTGATTGTGGATGAGATGTGAATAATGGATGATAAAATGAGAGAGGAAGGCCTCCTTTTATAGTGAACTAGGGCACAATCTTCTAGAGGGGCCACCTTGGAGAATTAAATCCCAATTAGGTCCTAACCTCTATAAAATATACCTAGATTAAATTCAATTAAAGGATTTACCATCCTGAAACCTGAAATGGCTAACCCGGAGGTGGGAAAATAAATATCCCAAAAGCCCGATGCCCGAAAATCCAGGATTCAGGAAATTTGAATGAGGGGGGCAAAATTGAGGTTGGACCTGACCTAGTTAAGTTTGACCTTGATCCTAACCTAGTCATGTTCAAGCTTGATCTTGACCTAGTTAGGATCAACCTTGAATTTGACCCTAGGCCCAAATTTAGTCAAAGTAGGTCAGGAGGTCCTGAGGATGCCCATAAACCTAGAAATGATATCAAAACAGGACAGAATGTCAGGGATAGACATAAAATCCTATGATGACTATGATGAAAGCCATGAGGACCTATTTCTAAATCCTACCTAGAAAATAGAGTCATGGAAGAGGGAAATTAAGGAGAATCCTCAAGATCCTAACCCTAATTTCACCTAGAATGAAGAAATAAAGTGCAAGGAAGAAGTGGAAAGCGGGGAAAAATCCAAATACATGCAAAGACCCCATCAAGGCACTTAACATGACCCCAAACCACTTACTCAGAGGGCTAAACACTCTTATCATGGAAGTGCTTCCATTTTAAGATGATACACTCAATTGGAGAGTTCAGTGCTCGGTTACCGACAAGGTCTCGGTGTTATTTTAAAGAATGAAACTAGTGCTCGATGCTCTTATTGACCAACTTGCTTGTTTGGATGAATCAGCTTGGTTGACTAGTGCATTTAATTTGGGTCATGCTCCTCGAGTTATGGATTTACCATTAGAAGTGTGGGGACCTAAATCAAGTGTGTTACATTCTTCTATATTGTTTGAAGGCCACCAAAAAGAAATATATTTCATAAAGGCTATGTTGAGATCTGATTGATGTTTTGTAATAAATTATTGTTGTAAAGCTGACATGTGGTTCATTAGTACTTAAGGATGGTTAGGGTAGTTTTTAATAGTGAGGAGAGGGAAATATAGGTGGTAAAAGAGTATATTATGATCTAAGAGCATAATTTAGTCAGTTAATCTAAGTGTAGTAGAGCTAGTATTGTTTTGGAACAAGGAGATTTCTTGGAGGCTTGCAAACTCAAGTTTAGATTTTCCTTTGTAGTTCAACCAATCATTATTTTGGTATAGATCTAGACTAGCTAAAGGAAATTTTGATTATTGTTGATCTTGTTGTATTTTCTGATGTAATTGGCCATAATCGGGAAGGCCTTACAATGTAACATGTTTCTTGTAAGCTCGGCTATTAATGAATCAAAGTTGAATTTTCTATCAGAAAATGTTGTCTGTTCATGATTTACACTATGTGACTTTTTTTGTTGCATGTTTGGACATCTCCTATGGGGATTCTCTAACCATGACTGCATTAGGTTGTATCAGAGTGAAGTTTGATCTTGTTGGGGAGAAGTTGACCTTGTTGAGCCAAAGCTTGATTGGGTTGATCCATGCAAAATTTGAGTTTCCATTAGAGATTAGTGTTGTAGATATGTGTCCCTGGACTTGTGAAATCATTTCTGATTGTTCATGTAAGGAAGTAACTTGTGATCTGACTTGCCGACAATTTGGAGGTTGTCGCAAGGTGGTCATCTTAGGGTTTTTTGCAGAGGGTTTTCAAAAAAAATTGGAGATGCCTCCAAGATTGGACCCCAGGGCAATTGAAGATGTTAGTGATGCTATGGAAATGAGATTAGTAGAGATATTGACATCAGATGTCAAATCCAAGATGATGTTAATGAAAAATAAAATGGTCATCAAGATTATGAGAGCTATTGTTGGTATACCAAGGAATCTTGGAACTGATGATGGTTATAAGGAAGTTGCTGAAGAATTTGAAGTTGATGGATCTAGTGGTGATGATAGAGCTGAGTGGATGGATAGATCTAGTGGAGATAGAACTGATCAGTTGTAAAGATCTAGAGCTTGGTTAAGTACATCTTACCTTATTGAATGGAGGTTTATAATTTCTCAGGTACATTGAAACTTGAGGACCTGATTGATTAGATCAGTGAGTTGGAAGATTACTTTGAGCTAGAAGAGATTGGAGATCCTCTTAGAGTGAGGTTGAAATAGACAAAATTGAAAGTACACATTGCATTATGGTGGAAAGAATTGCAAAGAGACATATAGGAAGAAGGTGAAATGAAGATCAATCGATGGAGGCTGATGGTGGAAAAACTGAAAGATAAGTTGATCCTTATTGACTATGAACTTGATTTGTTAGAGAAATTGTAGAATCTAAAACAAAAGGAAATGACTGTGGAAGATTATATAGAGGAGTTTTATAAGTTAACAATTTGGTCTATGCATAGAGAAATTTCTCAAGAAAAGGTGGCAAGATATGTTAATGGTTTGAAATTCAATATCCAGGATGAGATTGGTATGTTGAAGATTGATTCAGTTGAGGACATTTATCAATATGCCCTGAAGGTAGAAGAGAAGGTGAAGAGAAGAATTCAAGGTAATTCCCAAGGGAAGGAAAAGAAAGAACAGTTGGTGAAAGACAAACCAAAAGCTAAAGATGGAAGAAAACCTGTTGAACCAAGGAGAAGAACATGTAGAGGTGGATTCAAGGGTACTTTTTATAATTGTGGTGAAGAAGGACATCGATCATTTGAATATTACCATAAGAAGCTCAGTAATAGAAGGAATGTTGTGGTGAATGAGAACATACAAAATGAACTTGAGGTGGAGTCAAAAAACTTGTTGGCTCAAAGAACATTTCTCGGTACTAAGGTGGAACCTTGTTAGAGGAGGAATTTGTTTAGAACTCGGTGCAAGTCATGAGGTAACAATTTTAATGTGATTATGGACAGTGGAAGCACTGATAACCTTGTTGCTGAAGAGATGGTTTAGAAACTTGGTTTGAAGAGGGTGGGACATCCTTATCCTTATAAGATTAGTTGGGTGCAACATGAACATGCTTTAGAGGAAAGGGAGCAGTGTTTTGTTGATTTTTAGATTGGACAGTATGTTGATCAAGTGTTATGTGATATTGTGGACATGAGTTCTTGTCACATATTGCTTGATGGACCTTGTCAGTATGATTGTAAGGTTGTACATGATTGTGTCAAGAATTTATTTACTATTGAGAGGCATGGCATAAAGTTTTCCCTGATGCCTTTGTAGGATACAACACTTGGTAAGAGGAACCTAATTTTTGGTAGGAAGAGTGAATTGAAGGATTCTGAAAGTATTGGTGATTAGAATGGAATACAAACCTATAGCATATTGAGGAAGGATTTGAAAAGGGAAATAAAATAGAAGTGGAATTGAGGAAAGTGTATTGTGAACTGGGAGGACATCTATATAAAGAACCAGTTCGGGATTTATGTGTTGAATCCTGAAAGATATTCATTAGCTACTGAGAACATATTTTTCACACCTAGGGTGTCAAATGCAGGAGCATCACGGGGTAGTTGGAAATCTTGTATCAACCAAAAATATGTTTGTATTTTGTTTTGGATTTCTATTGTATCTCAGTTGGAGACCTGAGATTCTTGGTCTCTTTGTGTTAGTTCTCAGTTGTAAGCTTGTTTGGCTTCACTGATGGAGCTCGGTGGTTGGTAGTAATTTTGGTGGTGGTTCTTGGTTGGGAGTCTCCTTGGCTTCACCGACAGACTCAGTGACTTAGTGTATTTTTTACTCGGTTGGAGAGTTTGGTGCTCGGTTACCGACTGGGTCTCTGTGTTATGTTACCAACTGGTACTGGTGCTCAGTGCTCTTATTGACCAACTTTCTTATTTGGATGAATTGACTTGGCCTACTAGTGCATTTAATTTGGGTTGCACTACTTGAGTATGGATTGATCGTTGGACATGTGGGGACCTAAATCAAGAATGTTACATTCTTTTATGTGGATATGATGACTGTTTGAAGGCTGACATGAAGAAATATATTTTATAAAGGCTATGTTGAGAGCCAAATGATGTTTTGTAATAAATTATTGTTGTAAATCCAACTTGTGGTTGAGTAGTACTTAAGGATCATTGGGGTAGTGTTTATGAAGGAGGAGAGGGTAGTAGAGGTGGTAGCAGAGGATATTTTGATCTGAGAGCATAATTTAGCCAATTATTCTAAGTGTAGCAGAGCTAGTATTATTTTGGAACATGGAGATTCCTTGGAGGCTTGCGGACTCAAGTTTAGATCTACCTTTGTAGTCCAACCAATCATTCTTTTGGTATAGATCTAGACTAGCTAAAGGAAAGTTGGATCATTGTTGATCTTTTTGTATTTTTTGATGTAATTGGCCATAACCGGGAAGGCCTTACAACCCGACATGTTGCTTGTAAGCTCGATTATTGATGAATAAAAGTTGAATTTTATATCAGAGATTTTTGTGTGTTCATGATTTCCATTGTGTGACTTTGTCCACTGCATGTTTGGACATCTCCTATGGAGATTCTCCAACCATGACTATGTCATGTTGTATGGGCACTTCTTAGTGGAGTGTCCCAATACTTGAAAAATGTCACAGAAGACCTTTATAAGATAGGTGTCTTTTTTGTGACCCTCTTCATTACAATCTACACACCATAGTCTCCCTTCACCCTTTCTATAGCTCCCCTTCATGGCCTAAAAATATTTCATCATTCAGTGCATGTTCTTTTTTAATGCTTGCATCTTCTTACTTAATTCCTCATCGTTGTTGCTCTCTTCAGAATAGTCATCATCATACAACAAATTGTTCTTTTCCTAGGCAGCCTTATCCTCACTTTCTATATGCATTTCTCTATTTTAAGCATAATTGTATGAAGTTGGGGAGACAACCTTCATCTTCTTTCTCAAGGATTATTTTAGACCCTCCATAAACTGGCATTTATTCAATCAATTTTCCAGTTGATTCTCTATCTTCCCTAATAGCTCCTTGAGTCATCTACTTTGTGCTATATATATCAGAAACAATCTCATTATCATCCCAAATTATTTTAAACTTGGCCTAAAATACCTTATTCAAGTCCAACCATGTGCTCTTATTGGTTTTGTCAGACTCTGAGAGCCATTCTATTGCCACCCCACATATTTTGGCTAGGTATTGCACCACCCAGTCATCCTCATTGGTTTTCCCATTGGTCAACCAAATTGTTTGACATGTCCTATAGTTTCATATAGGATCCTTTGATACACCCCCCATAAACTTCCCCAACTACTAATTTTTAAACATTGTAGTGGCTCCCTGTGATCTTCTTTGTGTACTACTTTGTGCCCTCACAAATACATGGATCTATGAATTCCACTCCTAGATCTTGAATGTTGATATTCTTTAAAATGCTTGCAAAGGAGGAGAGAGAAGAAGGAATGAATGATGGATCTTATTTCTTGATGGAGAATTCCTATACTTGGCGATCATGGCAGATAAATTTTCTTCAATTGGAGAATATTGCCTTTGACTTGATAAATCTTTAATAAATGGAGGCTTGGATATATTGAATTACAATGCTTGCTTTCAAATATTAAATTCAAATACTCAATTTTTCTTGATTGTTTGAAATCTTAATAGCTTGACTATCAAAATTCTTGCACTTAGTTCTTGCATCTCAAATGAGAAGAGAAGAGGTCATTTTATACTTTACCACCTCATTTCAGGATTCAAATTTGATCCAAGTTCGCAACAAATCAAGAAATCATGTTAATACCTCGACATCGGGTCTTGAGAAAAGTTTGGGGCCAAAATGCATGGGAGAAGATGTCAATGATAGCCTATTCCCTAGGAAATGAGCCAAAAATTTTGAGGGGATACTAGTATAGAATAAAATAGGTAGGGGGAGAAAAGACATCTAGCTAGGATCAAGCATAACGGGCATTTAGACATCAAAATCGCCAAACTGAGTCCTAATAGGTCCCAGTGAGTATCCTATAATGGGTGATAAATTTTTAGGACTATATAATAACACACATAATAAATGAGATACAAATAAAGGAAATTTCATGATAGATCAATTCCTTTCTCACCTTGGACCAACAGAGCAAAAAGAGTCATCTAAATAAAATTAAACAAATCATATAGCAAGCAACACATCATGGGGGCAACATATTACAATAAGCAAAGACAAAGAATCCACTGCATAAGAGCAGATAATCCAGCATATCGTCTGCCTCCCATCTTGGTTTGTAGTGTTTAGGGAAGGCATGAAACACGTCACAAGAGAAACATCCAACATAGTAGGTGGACAAATAGCTAGTTCCAAACAAGGACCATTATGTGAAGATGGATCACTTTGTTTATCACTAGTTTTAAGAGATAATTGTTTTTCAAATATTGATGATAAATCATGATTAACATTAATAAGATCACACATATCATCAAAATGAATAACATGAATATTATCATTAGGAACATCAAAACATTATCATCAAGATTATCTTCTTTATCCAAATTAATCATAATAGAATCTAAGATACGAATAGAATTATCATGTTTGTTCAATCTCATATTTGTAAAACTAACTTCCTCCTTTGGGTTATGCATATGTTGATAAAAGGGAATCAAAGCATCAATAGGTGTTTTAGGAGAAGAAAGGTTTTGAGAAGCATGTTTATAGGCTCTAGCATGATGTTTTTAGTGGTGATCAAGACCACAATGGTTAGACTTGGTTTTGATAGAGATTTGGTTTGGTTTAGCATAATTCAACATTGGGTCTTTTTCATCTTTAGGAAGAATAAAAGGAACCACACTAGGTTGAGAGATAACATCAGCTGAATGTTTATAAGTTATAGGAGGTGAAACATAACCATATATAGGAGGTGTAAGGAGACGTATAGGTCCAAGACAAGGATATAGAACATCCTTGGGATTTATAACATTACAATCCTTTTGGATTTTTTATTTTTGATAGAACCAAAAGATATTGTCTTTGTAGGACTGAGTTGGTCAAGGTATAGAAGGCCAAAAGAAGTCAAGGTCAAAGGAGTCTTGAGATATTAAAGGCTAATAGAGACTATGTTTAACAATGATGATTTCTCCTTTATGGGGAAAATTCAAACACTTATGGATAGGAGAGACTATAAATTTCATGGAAGTAAGCCAAGGAAGACCAAGTCCAACTTGAAACTAATTGGAAGTTAGGATGATGACAAAGGTGACATCTAGAGTTTTACCACCAACTTCTTTGGGAAATGTAATAGAACCATGGGTAGGATAGGTGAAACCATTACAAATTTGGATTATCACATCGTATTTTTCATAGAAATCATGTTGCACTTGTTTAGTGTAAATAGGTTCTTTAGTTATTACATTTTTCAAGCAAGAAGGGTAAATAAGGATACCGCAAGAAAAGAGATCATTAACCTTTGCAACAATGTAAAGAGGACCATTAGGCTATTTAATTATCTCACTAGGATCAATGGTAATGAAAAGATCATGTTTAGGTTTGGGTTTAGGTTTAGATCTGGATTGATCAATAATATTAAAAATATTATTGGCTTCAATACAAGTATTGTCATATAGTTAACAATTGGGTAGAAGAAGTAGGGAAAGACTGGGTAGACTCAATGGTCATGGTCAAATAAGATGGTAAAGGATTGGTATAGATTTGAAAGTTTTGGTTGGGAGGTGATAAAGAGTTTTTTCCTTGATCATTAACACCCTCAATAGATATAGTATTAGAATCAATGAGGTCTTGAACACCTAATTTCAAATGGAAACACTTCTCAGTATCATGACCAGGTTGACAATGGTATTGAAAAAAATCTTTGTGATCAAAGGATTTGCGCAAAGGATTGGATGTGACAATTAGTTTAATAGGAGATAGAGTTGACACTTTATCATTAATCAACTTCAACATCACATTATGTAAAGATTTATAAAGTTATATAAAATTATGAGAAGGTCTAAACACACATGACAAAGGAGTCATACCTTTGGATGCTACTACCACTTTCTAATCAACATTGTTGGATAAATTATTGATCTTGATGAAGTTATTGGTGTGATTAGAGAAAACCTAAACTATTCAAAACATTCATACACATTCAAACATTAGTTAAATATTCTATTCCTAGCATATAGTAAAAGAAATTTGCAAAGACACTCAAATAGAGCTTCAACAGGAGCACCCTATCACCGTTCAATTTTCTCTCAATTTAGGGATGTGGTGTTCTCTCAAAACACATGGAGCTTGTTCCTAATGAAAATTAGGAAGGATTGGGATGAATTAGGGGCCATGAGAACCCCATAATGGCACAATATCAGGTATAGAACACTTGATTTTCTCCTAGAGCCTTAAGGAGCCTAATGATGCTCAAATGCAGATTAAGCTACAAATGAGTAAACTAGATTGATTTTAGACCAAATGAAGTGTGAGATGATGAAATGCAATACAAAAAAAATGAAATAAACTAGATTAATTCATGTTTTCTAAGCTAAGATGTGAGTTAGAAATCATGAAAATGATTTAATCTAACAATTATGATCCAAGCTAAGATGATTTAGAAGTAAACTAGCATTATAAAATTGCTCGATATGAAGGATGTGAATTGATCTTTTCTCTTGGAAGTGAAGATATTTATAGTTTTTGAGGAAGGGCTTGGGTTGGGAAGTGGAGTTAGAGTCAAAGTCAAGGTCTGGGGTAGAGTTTGAGGTTGAGTTAGAGGTAAGGTTAGGTGTATAAGGGTTAAGGTTGCTCACACATGTATGAGAAACACTAGGGAAGTGTGCCTAGGGAACCAAAATGGAAGAAGGGTCATGGGCTTCATTTATGAGGCTATAAGAGCCTTAATGAGTGTGTAAGAGATAATTAATGAGTCTATAAGGCTCGTTAATGAGGGGTGTTGACCAAAAGTCAAAGAAGACTAGATTAGGCTAAGAAAGTTAGGAAACACCTTCTAAATAGGTTTAGGAAAGGTTAGGAAAGTTTGGAAGGGTTTAGGAATCTCTAGAAGATTCTAGGCTTTTGAGAGATTTAAATAAATATTTTATTTATTTAAAGGAATTTTGGTCAATTTATTAAGTAATTAATAAATTTTGGAGGGAATGATGTTTAAATTGGATTTAAACATTTTTGGAAGGGATTTCTTAATTAAATATTTTTAATTAAGATAGGGGGAATTAATGGCATAATAATTAATAAATTAATTAAATAAATAATTAATTAAAAAATGATAATGTCATCTGGAGTTTCTTAAAAACAAAATATTTTTATTTGTCAAAGGTATTTTAGGTGTCTATGTTTTTCCCCTCTTTGATGCGATGTTGCAAGTGGTGTGGTGTTAAAGACAATAAAATAAGATGTCCAGGGCTAGAATTTAGAGGATAGGGGGTTGTGCCCCCTCGAGAAAATAACACAAAGAGGAAAGATTATGGAATTTTCTCGAAAAGAATACAGAAAAGAAGGGAAGGGAAGAATAAACAACCAAACATCCAAGAGAAAAGATGATGTGAAATGCAGGATGAATTTATATGAAGGATGCAAGATGCAAGATTAATATATATGATTGAGGATGATGCTAGATGTTGGATGGGGGATTTGGGGAGCTTTGTGTGTAAATATGGAGAGCACAACCTAGTTTAATATAGCAACATTAGAGATCCGCCAAGGTTACTAAGAACACAAGGCCTTGTCACCAGTGTTGCATAGGATTGACACAAAAAAGACACGCAAGGTTGCCCCAGCATCAAGCATGAACCCAAGAGGAAGCATGGTAGAAATGATGCTAGTGATACCACAAACAAATGACATTTCCCAAGTGCACCATGTAATCCATAAGATCACATGTGAACCGTGAGAGGGTCATGTCCGATTGACTCACAGGAAAAAGAAAAAGATCAAAAAGACCTTGCCCGAAATTGGCCTCATTCATAGCACACCATGATATAAAGGATCATGGTGACTTTGAGGAGAGGAACAATGAGAAGTCATAAAAGATAAACAAGATCCAATAGAAAAAAATCCAAGATCAAAATGATAACTCCAAAAGACATCCTTTGCCATGGAGAGAGAGATTGATTTGATTGATGGGGGAAGATTTGGTCTGAATGTGAGGAAGGATACATCTAACATGGACCTAGTTGGATTGGTGAAAGATTAAGTCAGACAAGAGGAAGGATACATCCTCAAGGACCCACTGATTGAGGAGGATAATATGTGTTGTTACTGGAAAATAATGAAGTTTGAAGATAATCCATGTGATCAAGGATAGTCGACAAAAGATATTGCTAAAGTACGAGGCCAGGTGGGACAAGATATTTGATCAAATGCTACTGTAGGACTGACGAGGATATGTACAACAAGATGTGATGGTATGTACAAAGGACAGGGAGGTATCTACACCGAATATGTAAAGAAATATCAGGGAGTGGGATAGGAAGATCTTTCTATACAGGATATGTACAGGATTGGGGATAGGACTTTATTACTGTGTGGGATAGACTTAAGGATAGAACACCTTGGGAATGGATGGGATGGTGGTGGGGATGGGGATGGTATTGAGATGGGAACAAAAGGGAATGGGGGGAATGAGATTTTGATAAATAATAGCTCGGTCCACTATGTATGGCACATGTTTCCAGGTTTTCACCAACATACTTGTCCAAGGCACTTGAATTGCCAAGTTTAAACCATTGGATGATTATTTTTCTTTGCTTTTTTGCTTTTGCTTTTTTTATTGATTTTTTTGCATTTTTCTTGATTTTCCTTTTTTATAGATTTTTATGAATATATAGGATCTGGTTCAAGCATAGAACCTCTTCGGATGTATGATGTTGATAGGATCATTCAAGGGCTCACTTTCTGGTGTTGATAACTGATAGGATCTGGAGCCAAAGCATGATGTGACAACATAGGGGCCCAACCAAGTAGGCTCAAACTTGCCCTTTTTCTCTTGATGTGCATGCACTTTCTAATTTTCCTTTAGGAGCATGTCACCCACTTGGAATTGTCTAGGATGAACCTTCTTGTTATAACTCATTTTGAGTCAATTATGGTATGTAACTAGGTGATCATATGCTTTCTACCTCTTTTCATCTAACAAGTCTAGCTATGTGAGGCATGTCACTCGGTAGTCTTCATCTGTGGTATTATTCTTCATGGAGACGCACAATGATGGGAGCTTGACCTCGATGGGTAGAATGCCTTCGACACCATATATAAGGGAATATGGGGTGATGCATATGGGAGTGCGATAAGAAGTTTGATAGGCCCAGAGGGTAGGATTTATTTGGAGGTTCCAGTCACAACCAGAATCATTGACAACCTTCTTAAGGATTTTCAAGATGGTTTTATTGGTTGCCTCAGCTTGGCCGTTTCCTTAGGGGAAGTATGGATTGGAGAAATGGTGATGGATGTGGAGTCTAGAACATAGATCATCCACATGTTGGTTTTCAAAAGGTGTGTCATGATCTGTGAAGATGGTAGATGGTATGTCGAAGTGGAAAATGATGTAGTATAGGATGAACTTGGATATCTGAATGCCAGTAGTTAGGATGAGCGGAATTGCTTAGACCCACTTTGTAAAGTACTATGTGGTTGTTATGATATATTTATGTCCATCTAAGGAAAGGGGAGTGATTAGTGTAATGAGGTCGAAGCCCCAACATGAAAATGGCCATGGTGGTGCAATGTGCTATAAGTCTTGTGATGGAGCATGGATCAGATTTGCATGCTGATAACATGTAAGCATTTCTTGACAAATTCACAACCATCATGTTCCATCATTGGCAAACAATTCCCGACTCAAAGAAATTTCTTTGCTAGGACCATGCCACTCATGTGGGCACCACAAATTCTAGTGTGAACCTCTTGTAAAGCTAGGATGGACTCATTTCAATCTAGACACCTATAGAGGATGTTATGATATCCTCGATGATAAAGTGTGTTGGCTACAAGAGTGTAGAAGGAAGCTCTGTGAATTAGGTTTTGGCATTGGGTGTTTGTAAGGTGGGGAGATATGATACCATTTTTAAGATATGCATGGATGTTGTGGTACCATGGGGACTGGGGACCAACCAAGACACACACCATTTCTAAATTGGTGTTCTCATAAGTAGGTATGTGTAGCTACTTGACTAAGAATTCATAATGCGATGAGTCATGAGGGATTTCCAATAAGGATCTGATGGTTTCCATTGCATTGGCTGCTCTGTTCTGTAGCCTTGGTATCTACATGAACTGTAGACTCAGGAAATTCTCTTTCAATCTATCCACCAATTCGTTGTAGGGTAGAAGCTTGTCATCCTTCATCTAGAATTCATCTAGGAATTATTTAATAATCAGTTGTGAATCTCCAAACACTTGCAGCTCTGTGATGTTCCACTGGATGGTTGTTTTGAGACCTGATATGAGTGCCTCATATTCTACAATGATGTTAGTATATGGGAATCCCAATTTGAATGATTTTGGAATATAGTCACCTTGAGGTGTGATGAACAAGATTCATGCCCCTGATCCATGCGATGTGTAGGAGCCATCAAAGTATAGCTTCCATATTGCATAATCTTCAATCATACATAGATGTTCATTAGAGAATTCTATGATTAGTGGATACACATCCACTAGAGGTGCTTCTGCTAGCTAATTGATAATGACTTGCGCTTTAATTTCCTTCCAATCTATGTACTGGATGTCAAACTCACTGAGTAGCATAACCCATTTTTTCATACGGCCTATGAGAGTTGTCTTGGATAGTAGATACTTAAGAGGGTCCACTTTTGAGATTAGCTTGATAGTGTGGCTAAGCATGTAATGTCTAAGCTTTTGGGTGGTGAAGACCACTTCAAGGCATGCTTTCTCCATTGGTGAATAATTGAGCTCATATCCGACAAGATTTTGATTGATATAATAAATGGCTCACTTTTTGTTGTTGTTGTCATTTTGTGCTAAGAGTGCCTCCAGTGTTGTAGTAGCTTCCAAGATGTAGAGTATGAGAGGGAATCCTAAAATTGGTGGTACGAGGATAGGAGAGTTAACCAGATATTCCTTTAGCTTCTCAAAGCTTCTTTGACAGATGGGATCTAGTTTGAAGCTTGTGTCTTTGTGAAGGAGGTGCGTAAAAGGTTGGCACTTATCTACCAGCTATGATATAAAGTGTCGCACTGATTAGAGATTTCCTTGTAGGCTCTTGAGCTACTTGAGTGTTCTAGGAGGAGGCATTTTTGTTATAGATTTGACCTTTTTAGGGTTGATCTCTATGCTACGTCATGACACAATGAAGCCTAGAAGCTTTCCAGATGTTACACCAAAGACACACTTCTTTGGATTGAGCTTCAAGCCATAATGATGCAGATGATCGAACACACTTTCAAGGATGTCTAGGTTTTCACATCATGCCTTAGATTCTGCAAGGATGTCATCCACATAGTCTTCTAAGGTTTTATGTATCATATCATGAAAGATTTATGTCATTTCTCTCTGATATGTAGCTCTTGCATTCTTCAGGCCAAATGGCATCATGTTATAGTAGAAGGTACCCCATGGTGTGGTGAATGATGTCTTGTGTTGATCATCTTCTGCTATTTGAATATGATTTTATCCTGAAAAGCCATCCATGAGTGACAACATCTCATGGCCCACTGTGAGATCCACTTTCATGTCTATGTTAGGTAATGGGAAATCATCCTTTGGAAATGCTTTGTTTAGATCTCTAAAGTTAGTACAAATTCTTATCTCTCCTGAAGGCATAGTAACAGGCACCATGTTGGAGATCCACTCTGAATAATCGATGGATCTGATAATCTTGGCTTGTAGTAGTTTTTCTAGTTCTACTTTTACCAATAGGGATACCTTAGGATGCATTTTGTGTAGCTTCGACTTCACTGGCTTAGCATTAGGGTGTACTGCAAGATTGTGCACAACTAGATTTGGATCAAGCCCAGGAATATGTGCATATGACCATGAAAAGTTGGTGGTGGCCTCTTGGAGAAGTGTAGTGAGAGCCATTTCTTCACCCTCTATTAAAGATGTTGCAATGTAGGTGATTCTCAGGCATTCTTCTATGCCCAAGTTGATTGGCTTGGTTTCCTCAATAATGATAGGTGATTTCTTGGGTTTGTAATCTTGGATGGGAGGAAGAGGAAAGTCTCCATCTTCTAGCACCTTAGAGAGGTTTACACCAGAAGATACGCCCTTTATTTTCTATCACCTGGTGGGGTTTTCACATAAGGACTCATTCTTTTCTTTTTCTTATTCAATTTTGTAGCTAAAGCTTGCCTCTTCCTGGAAATATCCTTTAGGGTTGAGTTTGCAGACATGAGCTGATTCTTAACCTTGATATGTTTGTTGGCCTGATGTTCCCATGAATCTTAGGAGAACTTTTGTGCTTTGGAACTCATTGATATGTGTGACGCTTAGTTGATCCCAATCTATGAGTTCGGGATGGACGAGGGAAAGTTCAATGACGTTAATGGTGAGTTGATGGAGGATAGAAGTTCCCAAGAGGGTATCATCATCGAAGATGTCATCATAGGATTTCTTTTCTTCCTCTTCGGGGATGTCTTCAATCTCTACAAGGTTGGCCTGGCTATTCAAATGGGGAATGTTGGGCAATTTAGTGCCCCCAATCATGGTATTGGGTCCTTGTATACGCAAGAGAGGGGTATTAAATCCAAGACCTTGATGCTTTGGATATTTTGAGGCTTTGATTGGATCTTTTCTCTCACCTTCTTGTGGTCCTAGACCACCGCCTTGGTATTTCCATTACTTTGTGGTGTACTTTTGTGATACTAGATATCTATCTTTGAAGTAACTAAGAAGCTTAGTTTCAGGAGGTGGGGGATCTATGTACAACCACCGATTGATGTCAAGGTCCATCTCAAGGCTATCTATGTTTCCATGGGAAATAAATGTCAATGGTCCCAACTACTTGATTTTATGATTGGCTTTAGCAAGCTTGCTTTGGTGACTTGGGTGCCCTTATGTATGTGGGTCTAGAGGTAGGGCCCCTACTACAAATGCATTAGTTAGGCTATATTCACCATAACCCTGGTTGTTGATCTTGATGAAAGAGAGAGTGAAGGTGAGGATAGTCTATGGATTGCCATGGGATCAGGATGAGATGGAAATAGAAGTGCCAATTTCAATTCCAGGATAATGGGTGGAATGAGGGAATGATGCTTCCATTGCATGGTAGTATGCAAAGGGTTGGGGGTCTGCATGGATGGTGATCTCAGTGCCTTGATGCAGAAATTTGACGCACTGGTGATAAGTAGATGGTACAGCTTTGATGGAATGGATCCATGGTCGATTAAGGAGGATGTTAAATGGTAAATCAAGATAAAAAAATGTGGCAGATGGTGTCTTGAGTTGTAGGGCCTATCTGGATAGGTAGAATAATGGTACCTTTAGAGGTACGATCCAAGTTACCGTGTGCCTTGATGGTGATGACATCATGTGATATGTCAACCTCCGTGAACCCTATTTGTTGAATGAACTTCAGAGTACAAAAATTTAGGGCCGAGCCATTATCTATCATGACCCTTTTAATGGAAAAGTCTCTAATCATGAAGGCGATGCGGAGAGGGAGATTGTGATCAAGCTCAATAGCTGGTATATTAGATGGCTTAAAGGAAAGAGCACAAGATGTCGATAAATGTCCCACAAGGTTTTTGAATTGGATGGTATTTATATCTTTGGGGACATGTCCTTCTTGGAGGGTGCGATTAAGGATTTCTTAATGGATGGGTGAAGTATGGAGAAGGTTGAGGATGGAGATTTGGTTAGGTGTATTCCAAAGGTGTTCTAGAAGATTGTATTGGGCATTGTGAGATGGCCTTGGATTTTCATCGGTGATGGATATCCAAATTCTACATATGGTAACTGCACACTAACTATCTTCTCCCCTAACATGGATGACATTAACTATGGGATCAACTTGGGTTATACATCCAACAAATTTATCATAGTTGATATGAGCAGTAGTATAGTCTTTATGGTTAGCATGGTCTCCTTGCCTGTCTTTGCCTTGGTTTTGGGGTGGAACATTGGTGTTGGTTTGGTTCTTCCTAGCATTGTGTTGAGGGAACATGTTCTAGTAGATCTGCAGATTGGCATTAGGTGAGACTTGGGCTGGTGTGCCACTTGGATCTCCTTTCTGTAGATGAGATATTGGATATAGTGCTTTAATTTCATATACCTTAGGGTTATGTGTCCTTTGACATGATGATAATCATAGTATTCGTGATCTTTGTACCAGTTAGGCTTTGGAGTTACATCATTGAATTGCTAGGTTGGTGGGTAAGTGATTAGATTGGCCTTGGCCATTTGGTGAAATATTACGTCCAATGGTTCACCAAGAGGAGTGAAGGTTCTCTTTTGGTGAGTTTGGACTCGAGGCCTGTTCTGATTTGGAGTAGTGGATATGGCATTGACCTGATTGGTTGGATTTAGTTGCTAGTTTTGATAATGTTGCATAGGTTGTTGATTAATTGATGCTTGCTACTGATATTGTTGTAGAGGTTTCTGATTGTTGGGTGCTTTTTATCGTTGATATCCAGGATTTGGTGTAGGACCGACTACCATAATTTGGATATGCTTAGTGTTAGTGGCTCCATCATTAACAACATTCTTGTTTCTATTCCAGTAGCGGGGTATGCCATTACTGGGCTTGTTGTGGGAATTGTCCTTGTAGTGTTAGATTGTGCCTTCATCCAGGTTGCCTCATTCAATACCTATCCCTTTGCCCTTGATGTCCTGATAGGTTTGAATGTAGTTCATCCTCATGAAGTGGGATAGTTTGGGATGCAGGTTATCGATAAATATCTTGGTAAGAGGCTTCTCAGAAGGTTGATATGATAACCTAGTAGTGAGGTTCTCCTCCTTTCTGCTTTGAGTTGAAAAGGTCTAATAAAGACAACTCATTTTCGACATTATAGGCATATTGGGCAACGAACTTCTCAGAGAGTTTGATAAAGGTTGAGATTTTCCCATAGGGTATTTTGTAGAACCACTCAATAGCGGTTCCTCTCAAGCTTTTGGGGAATAAGCGCATAAGGAAATTATTATTATAGGCCAATTCTTGACATGCCACATAGAATTCATTTACATGACTGACAGGATCTCCTTTCCCTCGATACCTGTCTAACTTTGGTGTCTCAAAGTTCTTAGGGAAAGGGATAGTCGTGATGGATCTATCAAAGGGATAGGGATAAACCTCTTTGAACTTGAAGGTTTTTCTCTATGTTTCAGCTTTAAGCTCCTTAAGAGCATTCTTCATCTCTTCCCACTAAGCATTGATCGACGTTGGGGTGGGTACTCCCATGGGAAAGGGATCTGATGGTGCTAGTGAGTAGGGATGATTTTGTGGTGGAAATTATGGAGTGGGATATGGAGACTGTCCAGCAAGATAGGTGGATTGAAGTGGATGTTGGGGTGATGGTTGTTGGAGATGATATTGTTGCTGAGGTGTGGGAGCATATTGATGTGGAGGATATGAAGTGGCTTCTTGTTGCTAGGGTACGATGGGATTTTATTATTGGGAGATGACAGGATATTGTTGTTTCACTAGGTAAGAGGATGCTTGTTGATATTGGGGGATGATAGGATGTTGTTGTTGTCATGCTGGGAAGTATTGTTGCAGTGGAGGAGGCTGATGGAATGGTGCAGTTTATTGATAGGATTGACCTTGGTGCACTTGGATTTGAGCTTGGCTAATGTAGGTTGGATACACTCCTACATTGCTTAGGGGTGGGATAGATGTTGGGAAGCTCATGATAGGAGGTGGTTTCGCAAGGTAGCTAGCAAGATGAGATGAAATTTTTTGTTGTGGTGGTGGAACTATCTGATAAGCGGTGGGCGGTATAGATAGATAGTTAGTATATGAAGGAAAGGATGAAGCTAGCGAAGGTTGTGATTGTTGCGCCGCTTGAGGGAAAGGGGTTTGTTGGTTTGTAGGCATGGATATATGGGATTGGGTCGGTATACCCAAGGCATGCATTTCTTCTTGGGTGAGGCCCCAATGTGAGTTGGTTCATGGCAGGAGTTGTGATGTAGATAATATTAGAAATGTAGATGTGATGGTGGGGATTTGGGATGTAGATGGTGGATTTTGAGATCCCATTGAGGGCATCCCTGTTGTGAAGGTAGTTTTTTGGGCTTTCATATTGGAAATGAAAGGTGGAAGTGGAACATATGACTGGGTGAATCCTTGTTGGGATGTGGAAGAAAATGCTTGAGTTGCCCATGAGAAGGGTGGTGTTGATGTGGAAGCTTGCTAAGTAAAAGAGGGAAATGATTGCGTTGCCCCTAGAAAGGATGATGTTGCTTGGTTCATGGAAGGTGGAGGAACTACTTGTGTTATGGTTTGTGTGGGAGGTGGTGGTTGGTTTTGTGCAAAGCTTTGGGCCTGAGTGATGCCTTGAGATGCCATAGAAGATGTTGGTGATGTTCCCATAATGGAAAAGGGAGTGGATTGTGCTATGGCTTGTGTTGTCCGACTTGCGAAGCTTCTTTGCAAGAGAGGGGGGATGGGTGAGGCTTCCTACGATATGTGCAAGGTAGGATTGAGGATTTTTTGGATGATGGGGTATAGACTTTACTAGGATTTGGATGGCTTTTATGGGGATGAGAGGCTAGAGATGTGGTGGAATGGAAGTACCTTCTTGTACAAAGTTTTCCATTATAGCCTGTCGGTTCTGATCAATGACCGCACTCACCATTTGTGCATGCCCTGGGTGGCTCATGAATTTTTCCATGGAAAATGAATTGGGGGGTCCATTGGGATCATCCCAAACATTCTCAATTTGTGGGATTTTTGGATTGTAAGTTACTATCGCACTGGTAGGATTGTTAGGATCGGATGAACTAGTGGCCAGATTGGGATCCATATTCCTTCTCCTCTTGGATTGCATCTCGATAGGCATGGAATGCAAATCTAAGGATGAAAATGTAGGTGATGGGTGGATGAAGAGAGGCTTTCTAAAAAACTCTAAGGATTATGGATGCAGATCTAAAGAAACTCTAAGGATGGTGGATTTCTAGGATGTGATGCAAGGACTTGGATCAACTGGAGGATGATGGGATGTTGATGGATGGTGGAATGTTGGATTTGGATCAAGGAGATGATGGAAGATTGGTGGAGGATGGTGGAAGATGGTGGAAGATTACTAAATATCGGTCAATGAGTTGTTGTTTCCTAATGTAGGATCAAATAGGATTTGGATTGTCAACCTAAGATATACTAATGATCTGTGACTAATAGGATTCTTGTGAATGCAGGACAATATCTTGCTCAAGATGAAGAGGCTAACATGAACAAGTATGGATGCCCTAGACAATGCTTTGTCAAAGGGTGATGATTTATGATTTGGGATAAGGACTTGAAGCAACTCAAGGATAAGACACGAAGTTTGGGATTTGGTTTGAGGATGATGGTTTCTTACTTGGATGGTGGATCTTGGATTTGGAATTAGGATGAAAGATAATGACAACAATTCTGATTGTGGATTATTGATGGAAGGATGATGAAGGATGACTAAATGAATCTATTCTAAGAGAATGACCTAGATGTAGCTAAAAAAGATGACCTATGATCCAACTAGGAAGATGATAAAAATACACCTAAGGATGGATGGTGATGCAATGATGAATCTAAGGATGATCTAGGATGCAAAGGATGCTGAGATAGGATTATGGGATTCTAAAGGAATGGTGGATATGTTACAAGTAGTGGTTGTTGTTGCACCAAAAGATCAACCTATTAATGCCCAATACAACCACTAGACTTATAGAAGACACAAGAGGCAGTTAAGCTATGTCAAAAACCCATGAGGGATGTTGGCCCATTGCCAACAATCCCCCTCCCAGCGTCACTCGTCAAGGCCTACATGGATTTGAACCTGTGACCAAGCTTTGATACCACTTGTTAGAAGTAGTGGTTGTCGTTGCACCAAAAGATCGACATGTTAATGCCCAATACAACCACTAGACTTATAGAAGACACAGGAGGTGGTTAAGCCATGTCACAAACCCTACGAGGGATGCTGGCCCATTGCCAATAGGATATATGATGGGTCGAACTAATCCTCATTCTCTAGGTTGATATAGTGATGATTAACCTGGAATCGGTATGCAAACTACTTCACTCTGGCGTTATAGTCTACGTTGTCCAGTTTCTCATGATATTTATCTTCTACTTGGATTACCTTTAGGGTAGGTTGGTGATCTTTCAGGTTTTTTTCTGCAATCTTTTTCTCTTGATGGACTCGGGAATTGGGAAGCTTGGCTTTCTTATGTTTGATTAAATCAGACACAGCTTGGAAAGATTTGGCAATTGGATTGAAATAAAGATTTGGTTATCTAATTTTGAAAAATCTCATTCTGCAAGGATGTCTGAATAACTTTGGTCAAGATTTGGATTAGTTTTTGATGTCTCCAATGGTAAAGGACAAAATCAATAAAAGACACTCGAAAATCAATCCCAACAAAGGAAAAAGCAACTTTGTGGGATACAAGCAAATGATTTAACCATTAATTCTGATAATGCTCCTGAAAAGAGTATGTTTTGACAAATGTTTGTACTGGGTTTGGAACTTTAAAAAATACTTCAATCAGATCTACCTAAGGAAAGGCTAGTATCACAATCTTTTCCCACAGCTTGATATCCCTAAAAGGGATATATATGGTGAGTGTCTTAAGGTGATCTGGGAAACCACTTGGATCAATCCTTGTACAAAGATTCTGATACCTTCGGGAGTAGATCAGGAAGCCTCTAATTTATCAAATGTTTAGTTTGGTCCGTGGAGTCCTAATCAATTTTTACATGCGTGACTCACTTAGGAGCCTAGTTGACCATGTTGAAATAGTAGGAATATTCACCTACCTTGGGCTACCATTGACACGCATCGCCCAAGCTTGAGGGGATGAAGTGAGAGTTTGCTTAACATTTTATTTTTATATCGGTCAGGGAAGTACCGGTTTGAAGTCATTCTCCAAAGAGGAAGCACTTTTCTCTTTGGATAGACTTCTCTAAAGTAAAAGAAGTGAACTTGTCCAAGTTGAACTTCTTTTACGTTACTTAGCTAACAAGGCTTTGCAGAAATGAAACTCCTAAATAACACACCAAGAAGATTCCTTTCCTAATTTGATTAAGTGAATTTTGAAAATGAAGATTTTCCAAACACATGTGCTTAGGTTTTTTATTTGTTCATTCCTTGAAGACAAGAAAACTTTGAGAGAGAATTGCAATTTCTTTATTTTGGCATTCAAGATTGAGTTTTTGCTTTTAGGATCCTAATTTGAGCTTTGAAATGAAAATAGAATGAAATGCTTTTCTTTCAATTTAGAACATTCAATATTTTTCTTTTGGTTTTTTAAAGAAGCATGACTCTTTGGACTTTGGCTCACTTTTTTTAGATTCACTCAACATTTGGTGTTCTAGAATTCAGTTTTAGACCCGGAAAAGAGGTTCCTAGATTGACTCATGCATGAAATTTTTTGAAACATTCAAGATTTTGAAAAATGATATTGTTTTTCAACAAGGAAAAAACATTACGATTGAATTAGGAATGTTTAGGATAGATTAGGATCATTTAGGAACCCATTAGGAAAGAGATGCAGATTTGCTCCTAGATTGCATGAAACTTGAAAGCACTTTGAGATATTGCAAAAGAAGTTAATTTTAACTTGGAACAATGTATTGAGTTGGATTTAGGAACATTTAAGATGACTTAGGGTGGATTAGGAAACAATTAGGATTGATATGCAGATTTCTAGTTCCTTTTATGCACCCAAAAGTTGAAGTGTTCCTAGCTTGCATGAAAACCTTAAAAACACTTAGATTTGAAAACATGAAGTTCTTTTTACCCAAATGGAAGACATTAGAAGTGTTCTTGATTGTTTTAGAACTGATTAGGAATGATTAGTGTTGTTTACAATTGATTAGGAAGCAATTAGGAAAGATTTGCAGTTTGTTACACTTAAGGCATTCAAGAGTGATTAGATGTTCTTTTTAAGCCCCAAACAATGAAGTGTTTTGATTCCTAAACATGCATAATGATTGATTTTCCTTAAGGCCTTAGCATTTTGGTGATTTATTTTCCCTCCAAGAAGTACCTGAAACAGCATGGGGTTAGAACCTACAAAAACCAAAAGTTAAAACTCAATAAAAACCATGAAATTGACCCTTATTGGTATGAATGCGCAATTACACAGAACAAATGTGCAACTCTAAGTGACAAATGCAAATTTTTTCAATTTTTTACATATGTGCAGCATTAGAGTATGTATGTGCAACTTTACTTATTTTGCTAAAAAAGTGCTTAAATGTGTATTTTTTGCAAAAAACAAATGTGCAACTTTATTGCATGTATGCGCGGCGGAAATGCATGGATGTGTAGTTCTAGTGAACAAATGCACAATTTTAAAAATTTTTACACAAATGCACATTTGTGGACAACAAATGTGTAGGTATGACCCAAATTTTTTTAAGACGACCCAACATTTTAAAAAAAACCGTTGTTTTAGATTTTTCGAAGTAGAGAATTAGGATAGGGGTCCCACCAAGCGTGCCAAAATGTGATCAGAGAAAACCTAACCTATTTAGAATAGGTGTAGACATTCAAACATTAGTCAAATAGTCTATTCCTAGCATATAGTAAAAGAAATTTGCAAAGACACCCAGATAGAGCTTCAATAGGAGCATCCTGTCACCGTTTGATTTGCTCTCGATTTAGGGATGTGGGTGTGCTCTCAAAACACATGGAGCTTGTCCCTAATGAGAATTAGGAAGGATTGGGATGAATTATGGACCATGAGAACCCCATAATGGCACAATATTAGGTATAGAACACCTGATTTTCCCTTAGAGCCTCAAGGAGCCTAATGATGCTCAAAGCAGATTAAACTACAAATGATTTAACTAGATTGATTTTAGACCAAATGAAGTGTGAGATGATGAAATGAAATGCAAAAATAATGAAAGAAACTAGATTAATCCATCTTATCTAAGCTAAGATGTGAGTTAGAAAGCATGAAAATAAGTTAATCTAACAATTATGATCCAAGCTAAGATGATTTAGAAGTAAACTAGCATTATAAAATTACTTAGTACGAAGGATGTGAATTGATCTTTTACTCTTGGAAGTGAGGGTATTTATAGTTTTTGATGAAGGGCTTGGGTTAGGAAGTGGAGCTAGGGTCAAAGTCAGGGTTGGGTAGAGTTTGAGGTTGAGTTAGAGGTAAGGTTAGGTGGACAAGGGTTAAGGTTGCTCATACATGTGTGAGAAACACTAGGGAAGTGTACCTAGGGAACCAAGATGGAAGAAGGGTTATGGGCTTCATTTATGAGGCTATAAGAGCCCTAATGAGTGTGTAAGAGGCCATTAATGAGTCTATAAGGCTCATTAATGAGGGGTGTTGACCAAAAGTCAAAGAAGACCAGATTAGGCTAAGAAAGTTAGGAAACACCTTCTAAACAGGTTTAGGAAAGGTTAGGAAAGTTTGGAAGGGTTTAGGAATCTCTAGAAAATTCTAAGGTACTTTTGAGAGATTTAAATAAATATTTTATTTATTTAAAGGATTTTTGGTCAATTTATTAAGTAATTAATAAATTTTGGAGGGAATGATGTTTAAATTGGATTTAAACATTTTTGGAAGGGATTTCTTAATTAAATGTTTTAAATTAAGATAGGGGAAATTAATGGCATAATTAATTAATTAATTAATTAATTAACAAATGATAATGTCATCCGAGGTTTCTGAAAAATAAATATTTTTTTAATCAAAGGTATTTTAGGTGTCTACACTTGGGTTTCTGAAACTTGTTATAGGACCAAGATGCGACATCACTCTTATTAATTAGAGCCATTGGAATGGTTCTCTCAAACTAACTCACTTGAAGCTGATAATTATGAAGCACTGCACATAATTGAGTAAAAGAAGATAATTTAGAAAGCATAATCTTATCTTTAATGTCTTTTTGTAAAATAGAAATGAAAATACATTGCACATCAATGTTAGGAACGAGATAAGAAATCGAAGCATGCAAATTCTTGAATCTACCAATGAAATCAGTAACTTTTTCTTTAATACCTTGCTTATAACACATTAAATTAGTCAAAGAATTATTAGGACCAATATTGTTTTGAAATTATTGGATGAAAGCATTAGAAAGCTTTTGAAATGATTCAATATAATAAGGAGGTAAATAACAATACCATTGCAAAGCTTTATCTTGAAAGGTTTTAATAAACAATTTAGCCATGAACCTATAATCATGAGAGAAATCACTACACGATGTTTGAAAGTTTTTGACATGGGTCAAAGGATCACCTTTATCATAATTATATAAGTGAGAAATTTCCATTTATTGATGAATAATGACATAGATGATATCCAAGGATAAATGACTAGCAATGTCACAAGTAGGAATATTTCATTGCAAGGAAGACATAGTTTGAGCCAAGCTACTAATAGTAGAATCGGTAGAAAGAGAGATATGAGGTATGTGTGAAAAGTTTGGACCATTATGATAAATGGAATGATGGAATATGAAAAATGAAAACTATTGTAAGTGAGAATTGATGAAGGTAAGGAAGCACACAAAACACTTGAAGGAAAAGTGGAAAAAATAGGATTAGGATTGCTAACATGTGTAGGGTTGAGATTTTGAATGGAAGTAGTTATAATGGGTGGAGCATAAGTGTACACACTAGGAATGGAGGTACAAATAGGTATGAAAGTCTTAACACTAGTGGTAGGTGGAATGAAACTGATCTCTTGGGCATAATCTCTAGTAGGCTTGACATTGTTATCAATGAGATGAGAGATACTACACAAGATATTAGCACCATGTTCATCATTATGAATTATCTTTCTCAAATCCTCTACAATGGAGATGACCTTGGGATTAGAGTTTTCTTGTCCCAACCATTGCTCAAAATTACCAAAGTAATGGGAAAGTTTTTGAACTTGCATAGAAGGGACTCTTAAGGTATCATCTTCATCATGAGAAGAGTGGGAAGAGTTGCTCTCAATAATAGAAGGAATATCATTAATAGGCATGCTCATCTCATCAAGATTCTTAAGAAAAATAGAGGACATGGGATCAAAGGAACCCATAAGTCTATGAATTCTCCTAACTAGAATGTTATAGGTAGGATTCAAGGTAGTAACACTCATGCACAAGAGAATGAAAGAGAGACAGATCAAATGCAAATATAAAATTTGGAAGAGATATGCAATTCAAATATGCAAGATAGCAATTCTAATGAAAAATACATCTAACCATTAAATATGAAGATCTAATGTAATACATAGAAAGGAGATCTATATGTGAAAAGATGATCCAACTACCAAAATCAAAAGTATGTAAGAAAATTTGGGTTCACCAAAAATGTAGAGTATGGGAAATAGGGAGATGGAGTAAATAAGTAAATTTACACCTCCCTTTTCACAATCACACATTTAGAAGGAAGATGCCTCACTAGGTTCAAGAGAAGACTCAAGTGCTAAATGAGACAATGATCCTTTGCTAAGTATGTAATAATGAAATGGAAATGATGGAAAAATGTAATGTAAATGATAATTTAGGCAAGTTGTTGAAAAATTGGAAATAATAGTCTGATATAAACTGCTAGAGAGTTGAAAAGTATAGAATTGAAAACCATAATGTGGATTTGACTTTTTGTTGATATCTAGGAACATAATGCGGGGTACATAATGGTTTTGGTGATCTATACCTGGTACAAAATAGTTTTTTCAATCTGGACCTAGTATTTTTGACTGAATTTCTTAGGGATCTTTTGACATTTTTTGATCTCTCTATATTTTGTTAGACAACTCTGTAACCTATTCCTACACATAGAAAAATGGGGAAAAGGTTGTCTAAATGATTTTTCCTTATCAAACCCATGTTTAGGAATCAATCTTGAAAATGAAATGAAATTGCATAAAGGAAAGTATGTAAAAAGGTAAATGTTTGATTCACCTCACATATCCCCTCATGGACAAATGTAGAAATCACTCATACCCATGAAGATGCTTGAATGTACTTGAAATCAATGAGTTAACCTTGGAATATAATGTAGAATAAAGGATGCCCTCACAAATGCATGGATCTATGAATGCCACTCGTAGATCTTGAATGTAGATATGCTTGATAATCGCTTGTAATGAAGGGGAGAGAATGTGAATGAAAAGAAGTATCTTCTTGTTTAATTGAGAATTTCTCTACTTAGCCATCATGGGAGAGAAACTTGCTTCAATTGGAGAAGATTGTCTTTTACTTGAATGGACTTGAAGAATTGGAGACTTGGAGAAACTTGACCTTGGATGCTTGCCTTCAAATCTTGAATCCAATTACTCAATTGCTCTTGATTGCTTGAAAACTTGATAGTAAATGCTTGCACTTGATAATGGATGCCAAAATGAGGAGAGATAGGGGATTTTTGTTAGCTTGTGGTGACTGATCAGGAAAGTACAGTACACTTTTGCTCCTGCCCTTGCTGGGGTTCGGACATATTTTTAGAAAGAATGGCGACATATTTTCAGCTATTTTTGGGCTGACATGTTGTAACTCCTTCTAACCTTAAAGTGGAAAAATATTGTATAATATGGCTTAGGGTTAGGGATTTCATAATGTATGGTTTTAGTACTTGTAGTGGAATTGAGCTGTAAGGGATTACAGATTGTAATCCGGTTGTAATCACTAGATAATAATAAGATTGGACTCGTTGTTGGTGGACGTAGCCCATGGATTGGGTGAACCATGTTAAATCTTTGTGTCTTCTGTTCTCTTCTATGTGGTTTATATTTTTTATGATATTGGTTATTTTTGTATGTAATTTCTATTTTTGCCTTGTTAATCCTAACAAGTGGTATCAGAGCAAGGTTATTTTTAGTTATCCTCTGTAGGAAGATCTCACGATTTAGTGGGAGTCTCATGGTTGAGTGGGAGCAATGGCAGACAAGGGTAGGTTGAAGGTTGACAAGTTTAATGGGCAGAACTTTTAGTTATGGAAAATGAAAATGGAGGACTATCTCTATCAGAAGGATCTATGGTGGTCATTGGAAGGAAAAGCCAACAAACCGGCAAGCATTTCTGATGAGGACTGGACTATTCTTGATAGAAAGGCCCTTAGTAGTATTTGATTATGTCTGGAACAATCAGTGGCATTCAATATTACACAAGCAACGATGATTGAAGATTTGATGAAAACCCTAACGAAGTTGTATGAAAAGCCCTCCGCTTTAAATAAAGTATTTCTCATGAAGCGCTTGTTTAATATGAAAATGGTGGAAGGTGGGTCAGTTGCTGATCATTTAAATGAGTTTAATATAGTTACCAGTCAATTAAATTTTGTCAATGTTGTTTTTGATGAAGAATTTAGGGCTCTCTTGATTTTGTGTTCTTTGCCCTGGAATGGCTTGGTAATGGTTGTTAGTAACTCTGTTTCTAGTTCTAATACCCTAAAATTTGATGATGTTATTGATGTTATTCTGAGTGAGGAAATTCGTAGGAAAAGCTTAGGTGGATCCACATCAGGTAGTGTCTTAAACGCACAAAGAAGAGGTAGAACCAATGAGAGAGGAAACAACTCTGGAAATCATGGGAAATCAATAGGAAAATCAAAGGGAAAGAGGTCTGAATCCAAAGGGCCAAACGATTGCTAGTACTGTGGAAAACCAGATCATAAGAAGAAATATTTCTGGTCTCGAAAGAATAAAGAAGGAGACAAACAAGAAGGTAACAAGGAGGCAAATGTGGTAAGTAATAAACCTGAAGAGGATGCCTTGCTTCTTTCTTTAGAAAGTATTGATGATTCATGGGTTTTAGATTCTGGGGCTTCATTTCATGCTACACCCCATAGAGATTACTTTCTTGATTATGTCCAAGGGGATTTTGGGCAAGTTTATTTGGGTGATAATGAACCCTGTCAGATAGTTGGAAAGGGAAAAATTAAGATTAAGTTGTAGAATGGGAATCATTGGCTACTACAAGAGGTAAGACATGTTCCAAGGATGAGTAGGAATTTAGTTTCAGTAGGGAAAATGGGTGATGAGGGTTGCACAATTACTTGTAATGATAGAAATTGGAAGGTTTAAAAAGGTTCCTTAGTAGTAGCAAAAGGTGTGAAAGTAGGAACCTTATATCTTTGTACAGGTCATATTGTTCCTTCTACTTTAATTATTTAAGAAGATAATGAATGTTCAGGAACAGTGGCTACAACTGAGCAGGAAGAACATCAAACTATTGATGTAGGTTCTGATACAACACTCTGGCACAATAGACTCAAGCACATGAGTGAAAAAGGTATGAAATTACTTCATTCAAAGAAAGTTTTACCTGGTCTAAAATGTGTCAATATGGATTTATGTGAAAGTTGTGTTTATGTAAAACAAAAGAGAGTTAGTTTTGTAAAGAGTGGGAAGGAAAAGAAAAATGAGAGATTAGAGCTTGTGCATACAGATGTATGGGGACCAGCTTAGGTATCTTCCCCTGGTGGCTCTCTGCATTATGTTACATTTATAGATGATGCAACAAGAAAAGTATGGATTTATTTCCTTAGACAAAAATCTGATATATTTCAAACTTTTAAGAAATGGAAATGCTTGGTTGAGAATGAGACTAGTAAAAAGCTAAAATGTCTCAGATTTGATAATGGTGGTGAGTATTGCAACATAGAATTTGAAGATTATTGTTCCTCTAATGGTATTCGTAGGCAGAAAACTGTACCAAGGACTCCACAAGAAAATGAAGTGGTTGAACACATGAACTAGATAATAATGGAGCGTGCAAGGAGTATGAGGTTGCATGCTAGGCTTCCCTTATACATGTGGTCAGAGGCTGTAAACATTGTTGTTTATTTAATCAATAGAGGCCCCTCCACTCCTTTGGACTATGGTATTCTAGAGGAAGCATAGAGTGGTAAGAAGGTGAGTTATTCTTTTCTCAAAACCTTCGGTTGTGAAGCTTTTGCACATATAGATTATGAAAATAGAACCAAGCTAGAAGCTAAGTCAAAGAAATGTGTATTTGTTGGATATGAAATTGATGAATTTGGTTATAGGCTTTGGGATTTGAAAATCATAAAATTGTAAGAAGTAGGAATGTCGTATTCAATGAGAAAGTGTTGTACAAAGATCTATTGAAGCAACATGAGAAGAAAGAAAATGATTATGTAGTACTAGATGATACTCCTAAAGATGATGTTTCAGTAGTTCCTTATTCTCCACAACAACAACAAATACCACACACCCTAGTGAATGTTAGATGGTCAACAAGGCTAAGTAGACCTCCAAAAAGATTTTCTCCCTCTTCGTATTCTATTTTGTTAACAGAGGCTGGTGAATCTGAATGTTATAATGAAGATGTGCAAGTGGATACAAAGATTCAGTGGGAGTCTGCAATGACAGAGGAAATGGATTCCTTGCTGAAAAATCAAACTTGGGATTTATGCAAGTTACCTGCAGGTAAACGGGCTTTACAGAACAAATGGGTTTATAGGCTAAAAGAAGAGGATGGAGGTAAGAAAAGATTTAAAGCCAAGTTAGTTGTAAAAGGATTTGTATAGAAAAAGGGCATTGATTTTGATGAGATATTTACTCCAGTTGTTAAAATGACTTCTATTCATACTATTTTAAGTATTGTGGCTACTGAAGATTTGCATTTAGAGCAGCTTGATGTTAAAATAGCTTTTCTTCATGGTGATTTGGATGAAGAAATATATATGGTACAACCACAAGGATTTGAGGTCAAGGGTAAAGAGAATTTGGTGTGCAGATTGCAGAAAAGTTTATATGGCTTGAAGCAAGCACCTCGGCAATGGTATATTAAATTTGACACTTTTATGAATGAGCATGGATACACTCGGTGTCATTCTGACCATTATGTTTACTTTAAGAGGTTGGATGATGATAGTTGCATTATTTTATGCTTATATGTTGATGATATGCTTGTAGCTGGGTCTAACATGAATCACATTAAGGGATTGAGACAATAGTTAGCACATTCTTTTGATATGAAAGATTTGGGGGCAGCAAAACAAATCCTTGGTATGAAAATTTGTAGAGATAGGAAAAATAGGAAGTTGACTTTATCTCAGGTTGATTATATTGAGGTGTTGCAACATTTCTCTATGGAGAATGCCAAATCTGTTAGCACACCTTTGCCTAGTCATGTGAAATTGATGAAGGAGATGTGTCCTAAGACATTAGAAGAGGAAGCTAAAATGTCTAAGGTACCTTATGCTTTATTTATAGGGAGAGCTTAATGTATGCTATGGTATGTACTAGGCCAGATATTGCACACACAGTGGAAGTCATTAGCTGATATATGAGTCACCCTAATATCGAGCATTGGAATGCAGTCAAATGGATTCTTAGATATTTGAGAGGTACATCTAGTAAGTGTTTACACTTTGGGGGATCTACTACTACTGTACAAGGCTATGTTGACTTGGATTTGGCAGGAGATATAGATAGCAGACGAAGTACTACTAGCTATGTCTTTACTATTGGTGGGACAACAGTGAGTTGGATTTCTCGACTACAAAAGGTGGTTGCTTTATCCACTACAGAGGCAGAGTATGTTGTTGCTACAGAGGCAGCCAAGGAGATGATATGGCTTCAATTCTTCATGGAAGAATTAGGACGTCCACAGACGGATAATTTTCTGTATACAGATAGCCAAAGTGCCATTCGTCTTGCGAAGAATTTTGCTTTGCACTCAAAGAAAAAACACATACAGTTGCGGTACCATTTTATTCGGTCAATTTTGGATGATGGGACGTTAAAGCTAGAAAAGATTCATACATATGATAATCCAATAGATATATTTACAAAGGTAGTAACAAGGGAGAAGTTGAACTCATGTTCAACTTCAGTCGGTCTTCTAGACTGAACAAAATAAAGGAATAGCTGATTCTAGGGTGGTTCGATCCAATGGGAGCTTCATATGGTAGTAGTATTGCTACATGATCAATCTCCAAGTGGGAGGTTTTTTAGTGTGGATACTGATCAGTCACCAAGTGGGAGATTGTTAGCTTGTGGTGACTGATCAGGAAAGTACTGTATACTTTTCCTGCTGCCCTCACCGAGGTTTGGGGTGAATTTTTTTGAGGCCAACATATTTTCAGCTATTTTTGGGTCGACATGTTGTAACTCCTTCTAACCCTAAAGTGGCAAAATATTGTATAATATGGCTTAGGGTTAGGGATTTCATAATGTATAATTTTAGTACTTGTGACAGAAATTGAGTTGTAAAGGATTATGGATTGTAATCAGGTTGTAATCACTTGATAATAATAAGATTGGACTCGTTGTTGGTGGATGTAGCCCAGGGATTGGGTGAACCACGTTAAATCTTTATGTCTTCTGTTCTCTTTTGTGTGGTTTATGTTTTTTCTGATATTGGTTATTTTTGCATGTAATTGTTATTTCTGCCTTGGTAATCCTAATAGTTTTTATACTCAATCCATCATTTTAGAATTCAAAAACAATCTAGGTTGACCACGGGATCGAAGTACCCACTAGCACCTCGACATGGGGCCTCAGACCAAAACCCTCGAGGACATAATGCCAAATTTGTTATGTGTTAGGGACATAACGGTTTTGGTGTTTTGTACCTTAGAGAATGAGCCCAAAATTGGATAGGGTGTCGGGATGGGTGAAAAGATGCGGGGAGGAGAGCAACAGGTTTTGAGAATCAAGCATAACAAGCATTCGAACCTAAAAATCACCAAAACAGGGTCTACTAGGTCCTAATAAAGCATCCAGTTATGGGTGCTAACTTTTTAGGATGATACAATACCCATATCAATATCATTTTCCACCTTGATATTTACATCTCCCTATCCCAAGTCAATCCTATGACATGCAAGTTAGATTTGATATTATGTAGAATTGATACTTGGAATTAAAAATTCAATTTTTTTTTCAATTTCTATCTTTTCCACTTGTTGTTATGAGCAAAATTCATGTTTTTTTGTGTGTTATTTATTACAAATTCTTGGCATTTGAAGGCATTCAATATGTTTAATTCATAATGGTTATCAAGGAAAATCCAAAGCATTACATGGAGAATCATTAAGGAACACTTGTTTTGGAGTGCTAAGAGGAATTTTAATCACCATCAATTTCATCTAGGACACTCACATGCTTGGGATTTCTATCTTTGATATTATGCCCTAATCGTAATGCTAGTCTTCAAGTGGGTTAATTAAGGAGAACTTGTTAATCATGATTCAAGAACTTTCTAAAGACATTTTTCAATATAACCAATCCTTTCATACTAGCATATATAAAAATTTAAGGCAACATAGTTTTCAACAATCCAAAATCATATAAATCAAATATGATTTGAAGGCTAGATTGGTGACACTTGGGATTGAACCTATAGTATGAGATTAATCTACCAAATTTTGAGAGTAATTAGTTAACTATTGTGAATTCACTTCTTGTACATGTAAGAAGTAATTTTGAGTTATGGTTCACAATTTATGATCAAAACAACATATAACTATAACTATAAATATCTCAAAATATATAATAATATACATTATTTCCAAGAGCTTAGTACGTATACACAATCTCATATTAGACTTAAATTTGATAAACATATGATTATTTTTAACAATTTTTATCATATTACTTATAATTTTAAAAATATAAAACATTTTTTTTTTGATAATTATATAAAAGGATAAATATACATGTAAAATTAAAATATATTTTACATTTAAAAAGCAACTATTAAATTGGCTGGGTCCAGTGTCAAATTTATGCTTGACGGCGACCCTCACAAACGAGTTGTCGATTTATCCAATACCGTTGTTTGAAACCTTGATCTACTTAAGACAATAATCTATTTTTAGAGATAGGAAAAAGTTTCATTTTCTTGGAGGTAGGTAATTTGATTTTAAAAATGTTTGGAAAAAAGCTCAACGGTACAGCTGACAGCTGAACGTTTGAGAGTCAGAGACAAGTTTCGGACTTCAACATAAATATCTGTGCCAAATTGATGATTCGCACATATTCTGTCATGGCGATCCGGTGTGTGATTCTCTGCTTGCTGTTTGGTTTGTCTTTCACATGTGGTCACGATACCCAACTTGGGACAGCTCGTGTGGTTTTCCAGGTTTGATTCTTTAATCGGACGTTTTTACTTCCTTTTTCTGCTTTCAATCATATGTCCACAGTTCATTCATTAAGGATTGAATCAGAGATGTCTGTCAATTCAATTTATGCACGTAAGGAGAAAACATACACATCAAATAAGTTCACAATTTATTTGTTTGGGCTGTATTCTGATGGCAACGTCTAAACAACAAACTAAAACGTATATCTTACCAAGGGGGACACTCAGTATTTTTTTTCAAACTCCCTTTATATCTTTTTCGTTTTAGTTGGCTATTGAGCCAATACCGTATTCTGATCTGCTGTTTTCTAGGACATATATGCCAATCATATGCCATGATGCATTTAGTGAATGTTAGGAACGTGTCTTAGGGAGTCAGGTGGAATTATTCTTGTGAAACTAAATTATAATTGTAATTAAGATCCTGCTGTATTTCTGGGGTTTAGATATGATTCAAATTAATGTGTTTGAGGAATTTGTGAAATCATTAGTTCATGGGAAATAGAAAGGAAAAGAAGAAAATCGATTTAATCATTTGTTGCCCACTTTGTGATTTCTCTTGATTTTAAGATGTTGCCCAAGTTCGGAAACCATTTATACCTCTTGCTGGATACGCAGATGTGAAACTATTGGTCGTATATCGTTCACAATGCTGGGCTAATGATTAGGTGTGATTCCCGGGTCACAACTATTGCTTGGCCTCTGTTAGCCAGAGGACCTCTGTTACTGGGGTTTCTCTGCAGTTGGGATTTTAAAAGTTAGAATAAGTGTGGAATAGGGTTTGAGCTCTGAGCTCACCAGCTTAAAAAGAAAATTCAAGGAAGATGGGTGTACAATATTCTGTACATTAATTTATGTATGGGCATTCTTTTCTAGATAAGAAATTTGTTATGACTTTTCATGTTGTGTTGATTTTGGTTCGATGATGGCTATTTTTGAATTGCTGGCTATATTGGCTTTGTGAAAGACAGAGTCTTTTTTTGTGGAGGCAAGTTGCACTCTAAAGGCACAATAGTTGAAATGGTGCAGCAGTCTACAGGCTGGAGACCTGTGAATGGGTTGTTAGAGTGAGACCTTGTCCATGCCTACAGTAGGGCATCAGAACCATCTGTTGGTTGTGTGCCATGGGAGCTCAATAGAAGTATGGCTTGAGAGGGAATGCTGGAGGTAAAAGTGTGCATTCTGAAAGAGAAACTGCATAGGGACAATATCTTAAGCAGTAGAAGCCAAAGACCAAGGAGTGAGTCCCGAGGTTCCATGTTTACAACTCTTATTTGGGAGATAAATTGAGTTAAAAACTATAGATATTTGAATAATGTTGGGGTAAATAAATTAAAAAATGATCAAATGTGTCTAACTTGGCTAGTAGTGATTTTGCACCTCAAAACATTGGTGACATTAGTTTGTTTATTCATGTAATGGGAGCAGAGTGCGGGTGCGAGTCAGGGCTTTTGAGAATCACACTTGGTGGTCCATGTTTACAACACTTGTTGGGGAGTTAAATTGAGTGAAACTCTGTAGATCTTTGAATCCTGTTGAGTAAATAAAAAATTATCACGTGTTTCTAGCTTGGTTAGTCAGGATTCTGCATCTCAAAGCAATGGTGGCATTGGTTGGGCTGTTCTGTGATGGGAGCAGAGTGGAAGTATGAACTAAGGCTTTGGAATTTTGCCCTTTTAATGGGGTGTTTCTTGATTCATCCCCAAGTAGCAGGTAAACTAGTAGGCATTGAGATTGTTGAAACTTTGAGAGTGTGACTAAGTGAGTATTTCAGTCGACATTGGGTTGCTTGTAGTTTGTATGCCACCAGACTTTGTCAACCAAAAGATAAGTAAAATTAGTTGGAGCAGCAATTATGGAGCATTGTTTTTTTATTTTAGTGTAATTAGACTTTATTTTATTTCAACTAATAGTCCACAGAATCTTCAAATTGAATCAGCCTATGTTTGTATCTATTTTGCATTAGAATCAATGTGGTTTTTTCTGACATGTTCTGAAATTCATCACGTTCCTAGTTAGTTTGTATCCCACTATATGTATTACATTATCTAGAAGCATCTGATGAGCTATCATTTACTGTTATATGCAATCTTGCCCAAATTGGTTTTACATCTGCTTTAGTTCATCTAGTGTCTTGACTCTGGTTCGGATAAACCAGTGCTACTCCAAGTTTCCTAGGCCGGGGACATTGGGATGAGGTTTCAGGGACAGCAAAAAAATTCTCAAATATTGGGGACAGGGGAGGATGATTATTAAAATATAAAATGACTTAAGCAAATTGAATGCAGCTGAATTTTTAAGATAATACAATGCATTTGCAATGATAATCTCCCCTTGTAGTTTTTTTTAGGGGTTTTGGCATTTTTTTCCCTTGAATGTTATACCTTTTCATTTATATGTACCAAATGGAGCAGACTGTCCAGTCTTGGAAAGGGGGACATCCCCTTGAAGTTCCCAAGCCCCCAAGCCCCCAGGATGTCTGGGATGTCGGGAACATCAACTAGATCCCCAGGGATGCATCCCCATGGAGCACTAGATAAAACCATATTATTGATATTCTTTGAGTCTCAATTAGGCTGGCATAGTCCCAGCCCAGGTGAACATCAACAAATTTTGGTGATTTTGCTTGGAAAGAACTTGTAGGTTAAACCACACTTTACCACTGTGCGAAAATTGACATATTTATGTCTTTGGTATTGTGTGTGTCCCTTTTTATTAAGTTAGAAATATTTATCCTATCAAAAGTGGTTATAAACATCAAGTACAACAAAAAAACTTTGTCAGTACAATTACAGTGACAATTACTGTAATAGCTATTTACTTAAGGGACCAGAACTAAATTATCGCATAACATGAAAGATTATACTTAAAGGCATTTACAGATTTCAAGAACCACTAGTTGGTTTGGTGGAGGATTCAACACAGATTCCATATGCTCATGGTTAACATGATGAATATGAAATATACTAGGCACAAACTCTGTAGGCAATTTGATGAAATCTGTCTGAGACTTTGTCCATTTGAACATTTCTGCAGTTTGATCTTTCAAAAGGTCTGATACTATGATCTCTAGGTGCTCACAACTAGCTTGAAGAACACAGAAACTACCAGACATAAATGCAGAAGGCATTTGAGTGAAATCTTTTTGAATTTTCATCTGCTTATTGATAACTTCAATTTTCTCTCTTATATCTCTGCCATCTTCTTAGCTTGGAGGTTAATGGCACAAATAATCTCCAGACATTTAGAGAGGGTTGGGTAGCCTGTTTGATGACTGAGCCCTTCTCCTTTTTGGAAAACTTATCATACTTTATCTGGAGCCTTTTACTAGGCGATATGGCAAGAGAAAAATGATGTGCATGTTAGTCCTAACCGGTTACTGAGAGAGGGGGTGAATTAGTAATTTCAATTTCTAATTCTTCTTTTAAACAAACAGATATTCTTGCTAATACAGAAATTAAAAGAATATTATAACATCCACAAACATAAATTGAATGCACAGGTCAACACAACATTTATACATGGAAACCCTTGGTTAGAAGGAAAAAACTACGGTGGGACAAAACCCACAAAACTCCACTATTGCAGTAATAAAGCTGCCCTATTAGAGGCTTACAAAGCACTGGTAAGAGTGCTACCCGGTTAAGAGATTTGATAGAAGACCTGTTAGGATTTTGACCCTGTTAGGAGTCACCTTGTTAAAGGACTTAAAACACCAATAAAGATGTTACCCAGTAAAGGGATTTATACAAAGAACCTGTAAGGGTTCACCCTAATTGAGGGATTTATACAAAGAACCTGTAAGGGTTCACCCTAATTGAGGGATTTTAATTATTCTTCACAACTTAAAGCAATGATCTTATGATGACACTCTATCTGTCAAATCAGATCATATCTGTTCACCCTTTCCTTTGCTTGGCTGTTGAACCTTTCTCTCCCTTTCACCTTTTGTGACTATGATTCCTCTCAGAAGATTCTGCTCTCCGTCACTCTATGCTCTTGATATTCAACAACACATCTTTCATGTCTTTCGACCTGTATTTATAAGAAATTATCTTATTAAAAAATACATCTCATAGTTCCGTCAAGTTGTAAATTGTCCCATAAATCATGCATGCAAAAACCTTGATTAAAAAGCTTGCAAATTGATCCTTAGTTTACCTCGAAACGCTCGCAGAAAAAACAAATCTAACTTCAGTTCCACTGAAAAAATTAACTCTAGTTTAATTGAAAAATGCTCCGCATAATCCGGTTCGGATTATCATGCACTTAACCGGTGTAGAACTTGTATCCGGTAAGTCATCTGTTTCCTATGTGTGTGCCAAGACCGGTTGGACAAAACCTGGACTGGTATAAGCGTGACCGGTTAAAGTACACTGCTTACTTGCTTAGTCTACCGGTTCACAATTAAGAGTACCGGTGTGATGTACCGATGTTCCGGTGGGATTGATGTTTGCCAATGACTTTACCAATGACAACTAACTTTATGTCAACAATCTTCCACTTTGGCATTGGTGGCAAAACATATCAACACATCACCTGTAGACTTGCCCTGCTGTAGACTTCACCTGTAGATCTACTCATCTACTTGTAGCATATATCTGACACACTGTTACTGATATCATCTCTTCTCTATTCTTTGCACTTCCACCTTCTTTATTCTCTGCACTTACATCTTCCCCTTTTTGCCTCCAAGGGACAAAGGGTTGTTACTCTTTACATTTTTACATTTTACAATTGTAACTTATTGAAGATGTCTTTGTAGATCTTCTTTGCAGATTCTAGAAAAGGTTTCCAGATACTTGTTATATTATCCAAAGTTTTCTTTGCAGCTTGCAATGAGACAATAAGATTTTCCAAGTCTTCTACCATCTTATAATTAGGTTCCTTCAGAAGTCTGTATGTATCAGTTGCCGTTGTCTGCATTAGATCAAAAGTTGATGCAAGGAACAACTGAAATCCAATAAGGTTTTGGATTCTTTTTGAATTTTCTTTTGATGCCTTCCTCAAAGTGAGAGCAAGATTTTTCAGCTCCTGGCTGTACTCTAGTATTGCAGAAGAGCTCTTAGCATCAAATTTTGATGTTAAAACCTTTATCTCTTCTGTTGTCCAGTTCGATCTCTCATTTATATCCTTCACAAAGTCTTCAAAATTGGAAGTCTTTGTGATCAACCTTCCAGCTTCCTGTATCTATTGCTGTAGCTCTCTGGTTCTTGTAGATACAGTGGCTTTGAGTTCTTCAACCTGTTTGTGAAGAATATCTATTCTTTTCTTCTTATAATGATCAATTGCAATTGTTTCTGGGTCAGTGACATCTTCCCCAATTGCTTGCACTAGTACCTCTAATCGATCAATTATCGGTTCCTCGTCATCTATATGTATCAGGTACAAAATTGTACAAGATATTCTTTACGCTCGTTAGAACCATATCCTGTTTTCTCTTTGTAAGCTCCTTTAGCTGCCTTGTCGATATTTTTCTTATGTCAACAACAGTTTCACTTGCTTTAGATAGGCTAACTTTGCTTCTTTTTGATTCAGAATCTATTGCAAAAGATAGCTTTCTCTTAGATGTTGATGTACTCGGAACATCCACCGATTCCTTCTGCCTTGTTTTCTGTGTCGGTTCTTCATCTTCAAGCTTCTCCTGTTCTTCTGTAACAGGCAACTCCTGTTGTTGCGGTAGTGTCTCCTCTTGTCATACCTCTTCTTCTGGATGTACTTCCCCTTCTAGTTGTTTAGTCTGTTGTTTCTCTTCTGCAACTTGTTGACCATTTAAAACAACTTCTACTTTATCTGTTTCTTTTTCTGCAGTCATCTTTGCTGATGACTCTCCCTGTTCTTGTTCCTCTGGTCTCACAGATGTATCATGTTCACCTGTTGGAACTTCTTCTCCCAGATTAACCTGTTCATTGGTTGTGAACTGTTCAGGTATAACTTCCTTTTCACTGGTGGTTCCTTGTTCACCTGTTGAGACCTGTTCACCAGTTGTAAACTATACAGGTGGAACCATCTCCTTTTCAGGTTCATCATTTGAGATATCCTGCGGACCTGTAGACTTTAGAGTATTGAAATCATATTTCTACCAAAATTCCAGAGAATCTTCATACACATCTTTGTCTAGACCATTGATGATTTTGGCCACCCTGTCCCTCGTGTCCAAGTTGAGTGACACTGCTTCCATCAAAATTTTTATTGTCTCATCATTAAGGTCTAGTTTGACTTTTGCCAAAGTTTCCCTTATCATTTTATTGTTTTGGGCTAGACCGGTTCTCCATTTGGTCATTAGCCTTTTATTTAACTCTGCTGGAAAGAGGGGCCTGTAGTCCTTAGGACTTCTGTTGAAATCTAAAAAGGTTTCTAATAGAGCAATCTCAATTTTCTCCTTATCTTTATTTCCCAAAGCATTAAACCATTTAGCAGCATTTGACACTTAACCAAAATCCATAATTTCATCAACTATATTATCTACGGTTAAAGTTTGAGCTTTACCTTTTACTGGGGAAGCGAGTAGGGTTGGTGGAGTGAGATCACCACCTATGTCTCTAGTTATATCCACGATGACCGGTTCAGTTGTAGTCTTTTCTTGGACCGGAGTCTCTACTCCCAGTATGCCCTCTCCTTTTCCAGTGTCTTTTACTGGTGGCTCTGTGGTCTTTTGGCATTCTGCTTCAGAACAATTGTCCATGTGGCAACCCCTTCATTGTGTACTTTATCCACTTCGCCAATCAGGACCTGACCAATTCTCTTTCTAATATTGAAACTCTGTTGTACAGGTCAGCTTGATTAGTTGCCTCTTGTAGGCTAAGGTAATTCTGTACTTCTAATAGAGCCCTTATCCTCAGTTCTCTTTCCTTATCTGAGGAAGATTTCAACGGGTGTTAAGTTGAACATGTGAAGAACGTAAACTACAACTTCTTCTAGCTTTCTCTTATCTTTTTTATTACCAAGCTCATATCTTCTTCCTACTCCACCCAATCCACCTGTTTCCTTTATTCCTTCAACCACTTCATCTATGGTTGGTTTCCTTCCTCTAGGTGCATCCTCTTTTATCGGTTACCCGGTCTTTCTCTTTCTGTGAAGAGTAGTGGTTTCTTCAGTTTTTGTTTCCTCCATTTCCTCACCTTGTGCGGTGGACGCTGGCTGTGTCTTCTTCCTTTGAACCTTTGGTTCATCAGCCACTGGCTTTATTTTTCTAGGAGTGGGAGTTCGTTTTACATACACCTTCTTAGGTTCCTTAGAAGATGCCTTCTTCCTCAAATTTGCTAGAATCTCCTCATAGGTCCCAAACCGGTTTGCTGAGAGATCTAAGTTGCTTTCCTGAAGTGCGTTTGCATACGCCTTGGCAACCTTAGATGTAATTTTATAACTGAGCTCCGGTGCATACTCAGACCTTGGCTCCACATCCTAGATTATGCAATGATCGGTGCTCACCAGAAAACAAACTTCTTCTTTATATGCCTCTACAATGGCTGAGGGAATTCTTTCCCTGTTGTGCATTCTTAACTGAAAGACTTCAAAATAATCGGTCATAATCTTATTAAACCGATTTCCCAAGTTATTTACAATCTCTCCTATCTGAACCATTACCGGTTTATCTTCTAGCCTTGTAACCTTGCCTATGCCTGGAAAGAAGTTCTGATAATAGAAAAACAAATCTACCAACAACGTCCCATAGTTGAGAAATTTCTTCTTGACCAAACCGAGTTTCTTCAAGTTTTCAAAGATTTGGCTCCTCAGCATAGTACATATGTCATATCTGGCATTTTCGTGCATTATTCTGTGCGCCACATGTATCGCACCTCCCGGTATGCTATTTAGGTTACTCGATTGATATACTTTGTAGCCGATAACCGCAACAACAAACCAAATGCCATCGTCTTCAATATCGTTCACAATCATCATTCGACTATCGTATCTGGACTCGGTCAACCGTGTGACTTCTGCATTCGCTATTGTCCTTAGGGTTAGAGCTTCCCCTACGACATTGTAACCATTTACCCTATGTAAATCTTCTTTGGTGATCGGCGTAACAGCGCCTTTTGCAAGCCACAACCCTGGTTCGTGAACCCTGCTAAGCACCAGTCTGATCCAATCCGGTCGAAACACGGTTGGATATTTTACTCCGTTGATTATCCCTGATGATTCCAGCTTACCGTATTTTTCTGTCTTCACACAGTGAGAGGTATTCACTCTGAATGAATGTTTCGCCTAGTTCCTCTTGTTTGTTGTGGATGAATGCCGTTACATCCTCAGTCAGCAATACACCTTCAGGGACGGATGATAGAGCTCCCGCCATATCATTCGCTTGGTTTTGAACCGCCATGATGTCGTAAACAAGTCTATCAACTTGATTAGCATTGATGAGGCTCACTACAAAAGATGAAGATGCCATATTACTAGACCGGTATGTGCAGAAAGTTCTTGATAAAATTTACGGAATTCACTAAGCAAAGATCGTAAATCACAGCAAGAAAAGATTACTCAAGCTTTGAAAACAATAATCACAAATCACAATGTAAAGTGAAATGAGTAATCGACTTTCTCTTTTATAGACTTAGGTCATAACGGTAATTAGCAAACAGTAACATTTGTTAATGGTTACTGTATTAATTACACTTACCTAACCTTTCTTTCGACAACCGGTTCACAGGCTCTTTACCAGTTTACAAATCCTTGGTTGCAGTTTCCTCCTTGCTACGTTAGCAACTCTTACCTGTCCGGTACACATGTTCGATCGGCGACTCCTTCCCGGTTCCACTTCTTGACTGAATGAGATCACAACTCACCAGTTCCTCCGGGAATAGTAGGTTGGTGTCATGCCCAAAATTAGGGCAAAACACACAACAAATTTATATTTATATTTTTTTATATATAAATATTTATATGTTAATATATTCAGAATTATATTAACATATAGATATTTATATATCTACATCAAAACATATAAATATAAAGCCACATCATCTACACTTTAATCATAAAAGAATATATCTCATGATTTGTATATAAGGCTACACACATACATAATCTGTATTAAATCAACCTTTTATATTTTTTTTATAACACCAAATATTATGAGATTAACTCTAGTTACAATTGAAACTACCATTTAGATAGAAATATTAAATCTATTCTTCCCAAGTCAAGCAACAAAATTAATGAACATTTATTTCATGTAACTCTAAACATCAACACTAATATTTCTCTTCAACATAAGGAAAATTAGTGCATCTTTCTCATAATCACTTTAATTCAATAGATAGAAGAAATAATCTAATATACTATCTTTTACAAGCATATCATATGCTAGGCTTTCTAACATAGCCTTGATTATAACAATTTTCACAAAGGGCTCTGTTAGGGATTTATCTTGTAGGATCAAACCGATGGTTGAACTTATGTTCTTTAAGACTGATTCTAACAAGAGAAAGACCTAATTACTGAGGATTGGATAAGATCCTTCTTCGTTTTTGAGCTCCACATACTCAAGCAGGTATTACCTTTTAATGATATCTGATTATACAGTCTTTATGTGAGTGGACACTGATCTGCTATTAACCCTTCTAATGCATCAATCTATAGAATATTCTGCATATGACTATGATCAATTTAATGCAGAGTTTAACCAGGCAAGACGTGATTGTAAATAAAGCAAAGATCAGTGATTTAAGGATTCTCATCCTTCTTCCTTTTAAGGAGGGACAACCTAGATGATTCTCTCTTCAAGGAATCAAGAAATATGGTCTGTAAGCCTTAGGAACAGTCCAATCTACTATGTGCAATAAACATGAAATGAAAATGTATTGGTAAATGATGTAAAAGTTTCAAATTCTCTTCTAAGATCTATGAAAGATAAAACCATAAGAAACAAACACCAAACCAGTGCCTTATCTAATGGGCAACAGAGTCAAAATGCAAACCAACAAGTAAATTCTAAAAGAAATACAACAATATGCCTTACATACCAACTGCAAATCCGAATAGATTGCCTTACAAACTATTCTATTAACCAAACACTGTTGTCATCAAAAAATCCATACAAATATATTTACTTTTCAAGATGAAATATGAGAACTTTTAATTCTTTCCTTGAAAGAAACTCATAAATCAGTCAAGCAAGTTGCTTTACAACTAGTATATTTTAAATGCCTAACATGTAAAACATACAAGAGTACAATATAAAAGCAAAGAGACAACAACAATATATGGCAGAAGTTGTAGTGTATTTGTATTTATAATCAACTTGCCAATTACATTCACAATTCCATTACTTAGAAGATCAGACACAAAGCTTGGTAATCTGCTTCAAAGCAATTCTGTTCCAATTTTCTATTATCTCTCCGACCAACCTCAAAAAATGAGTCATCAACTCTATATATACATCCCTTTTCAACCACCTTGGAATTCCCTTATTAATGGGAATGCAACAAGCTTTGGATGGTTGAAAAACCTAACCCTAAAAGCATCAGAGACAGAAATTAAAAATAAAATACAAGCCCTTAGGCAGTGGAAAGACAAGACTTCCTCGGAGTATTGTACATCCTTGGCCGCTTGAAAATTGACACCTTCAACTACAAATATTTATGATAGCTCCTTGAGTTTAATGAGATATGGTGACCGCCGTTTCAGGCTAACCTACACCATTCTTAAATGATAGCTTATCATCCCTGTATTCTCGGATCAGGTGTTAGGTGTGTCAGATGTCCTTCTCAATCTTCATCCAAAATGTCCAAGTCAACTGCGGCAGATCTAACTTTTTTGGGCTTTGTCAGTTCATCCCATGCAGTTACCTGTTCATTTGACGGCCAATTAAAGTCTTGGACAAGTTGCACTTGTGCTTTTTGTCTCTCCCACTTGGCATCCGTAATTGCCTTGACATCTGCTACAAATTTGGTGAGATCTGCCTCTGCCTTAATAGCTTCATCTAAGGTCTTGTTGAAGCTTTCCAAATCAACATTATTATCCTCACCTAAAAATGCCTCTTTCCTAGGCAATAGAAGATCAGCATCCGATCTCCATTGATCAAGACTCTTTATGACTCAATCTGTACTCAAAATTGAGGGGATGAATTTGTTGGAATAGGAGCTGAGCATGGCTACCTTAGCCTCAATCAGATTTGCCTTACCCTTGAAAAGTGGTAATATGGCTTTAATTCTGTCAATCTCCTCACCAACTCCTACAACTGTCTCCGGTATGTCACTCCCCAAAGATTGAGCCAAAATCAATCTTTCAAAAAGTGGTGCTCTGACAGACCACACTGTATGAAATCCACTCAAAATTTACACATAATTATTGACCTCCTTTTGCAATTCAGGCAATTTTCCATAAGCATTAAAAACTAGGTCAAATTTATCCTTGATTATATTCATTCTGTGCTGCAAGATACTCAAAAGGGCCTGTAATATAGCCTCATTCTTCTCCTCATTAATCTTCTTCAGCTTTGCTGCCACCTCCTCCTCTGTCATTCCTTGTGCTTCTGTTAATGCAGGCTGTTCAGGAGGTGCAGGAACTACTATAGGAGTATTTATTATTTGTAATTGCAGCTCTTCTGCCTGTTTTTCTAATGCTGTAACTTTTATTATCTGTAAATCCCTATCCTTTACAAGGGCACTGTAATCACTTAAAAGAGAGCCATACCTCTCAGATATCTACTTTGTTTTGTCTTCATTCAATTTGGCAAATTGGGTCAAGACCTGAGATATCTCAAGGTCCCCAGTATTGTGGATAGACCACACAATCTTGTCACCTTCCATCTGCTCTTTTACATTCAAAATTTGTGGCTTCTTGTCTTTAGGGTAAAGACTCCACATGGCCAATGCTTGATTCTTTGGGCTATACCCAAATCCTCTAATTATATCCCCTACTTGGGTCTCTGAAGACAGAGTGAGATCTTCCTGTCTCTTTATTTGATCTATAATAAAATCAGAATACAAACTCCATCCAGGCACAAGTAGCATGTTACTCTGTCTAACTAATTTCCCGGCCTCATCTGGAGTAAAGCTTTCAGCCTCTGGGTCATATTCTCTTAATTGTTGTACTGCCTCATCAGGCACCTGACCCTCCTCAGTTATTTGCACATTAGATGCAACCTGTTGTTGCTTGTGCCAGATCAAAAAGCTTTTAAATTCTTCAGAATTGACAAAATTATCATCATTCAGGAATGCATCCTGCTCGATTATTCTTTCATCCTGGCCTAAAGCCAGAGGCAACTCTACATCCTCAGTTTCATACCTTTGTTGTCTTTTGGCCTCTTTGACTGCTTTCCTTATTTCATGGTGATGAAAGCTAGTCCTTGTGTAGAGGGCATTTACTCTGTCCTTCTTCTTTGATGGCTCTCCAGCCATTAACTTCCTCTTCTTTTGTAAGGGCTCAGTGGTGTCCTCTGAGCTAGGCAGCTCACTGAGGTTGACAGTCTCACCTCCTACCTTGGGTTCTTCAATTAATGGCTGCTCCATAGGGGGTGGGCTATATATTGGGTAGCCACCATCACTGTCTTCTTCACATTCAGAATTAGAGTGGGCCTTTTTACCCTGATTAGCATCATCAATTTGATCCTTCATGGATTCAACTAATGTGTCAAATTGAGCCATCATCTGCTCAAGTCTTTGGAGGTAAGGCAAAGTGGGAAAGAAACCCCCAAATACCAATCCTTTTCCTTTTAACTCCCTTTCAATTTTATGTAACCAATCCAATTGTTGAATTCTTTTCTCTACCTCATCATCTTCAATGATGTTTCTGATCACATCCTCCTCAGGATACTCTTCATGTCGCTTATTGAAAGGAATGGCAGGCATGTAATATCTCCTTGCAGCAGCCATGAAACCTTCTGTATCTACATACCTATGTGGAGCTGCAAACATCTTGTATTTCTCTAACCACTCATTCACCTTACTGAAAGCTCCCTTTCCAATTGTAATATAGTGCACCCTGAAGTGCCGAGGAGTGAGAGTCCCTTTCCTGTGGGAAGCCAAGTGTTCTTTATCTATCAACATGAGTTGCCAGACAAACTCTAGAAATGCAACTCCTGGTGGAACATAAAATGGAAGTAGATGAGGAGGTTGAGGGCACCCATAAACCCTAATCATTGTATAGCCCTTCTCATAGTAAAAATCCCCCCAATTGTGACCCTTGGTCCACTTATCAATAAACTGTTGGGGTCTCACCAATTGCAGGACCTTGGTGGATAATCTTGTACAATTAACTCCCAAACTCCGGAGAATGGGGTACACAATCCAGTTCTCAAAGGCACCAAAATCTCGCCTAGGTCAAGAAGGGCTCCAAATTGCTAACCAGAACTATACTGGATTAGGCTGTCCATTCCACATCATTTGTGGCTTGAGATCATTCAAATTTATAAGATCATAATTGTGATACACAATGAGGTGCATCAGCAGGGAGTAGTGCATGAATCTGGGTGCAAAACCAGAGGTGAAGTTCTTCAAAGATAGCAAACCCTCATGCATCTTGTTTATTACATAACCAATAAAGTCATACCCTCTGCTCACCAGACGGCTCTGTGAATCCATCACTAACATCAAAATATCATAAGTAATCCTCTCAGGGCTTGCATCAATTCCCAAGACCTGGCATATCCCATATGCAATGTATTTCATGTAAAACTTGAGGTCCTTGTAAGCATATGGAATCGACCCAGCCATAGGTGCAATATAATTTCTATTTTCTTTAGGCATGTGGCTCTTTATCTCCTTAGAGACTAAAGCAGCCTCTCTAACATATCTATTTGCCTGAGCCTGTAAGTTAATCTCTGTGGCGATTGGAAACTGAATTCCGAATGCCCTCATGAAAGAGTTCCGGTCTAGGGTTACCAAGGGTGAACCATCCTCTTTTCTAATTGTCTTAGATAAGGGATCATATCTTTGGGATAACATAAGGAGTGCGTCCACATCTAGAAAAACCTCCGGGACAATCAATTTGGCCAACCCTGAAGTCCAAGGGTCTGAAACTGGTATAACACTACTGCAGTTTTTATAGAAATAACTGAAAAGACACATGCCTGTGATTTCAGGCGTCCTGACATCTCTACAGTAAGCTAAATCATCCACAAAGATATCATCACTAACCTTCTTGTTTTGAGATGAACCAGGCAGAAGGGTGAGAAACTCATTTGAAAAAACTCTCTTTTATCTTTTCCTTAGACCCACGGCTGGTGGAGGCTCCGCTTGCTGTTGCCTGACTCATCCTGACTGAAACTCTGAAAATTCTCTGCAAAAATCACTGGACACATTGCAATTCTGGAAAGCTCTAAAAACCCAGCGCTCTGTACTCTTCAATATGCTCCGTAACCTTCAAATGAGTAGCCTCTAATTGTTTTATTCTGTAGAATTGAATGCGCCACCATTTCTGACATTTACAGCTATCAAAGGTCACTTCTACCATTACTTCGGCACGAACAGGGCTTCAAAATACTAGCCGTAGCTCAAGGACTTTAAATTCTAATATTCGGAGACCTGGCGACTGGAGAAAAAGTCTCGCAATCATTTTATAATATTGGCGCCTTAGAAATGTTTTTGAGACCTGGCGACTAAGAGAGCTTCTCGTAGTCGCAGAAAGATTTCTAACCCTTTGAATTCATTGCGAGATTTGGCGATCACAAAATTTGGATCTAGAGATTTAGCGACCATAGTCGACCTCTTTATTCCATCTTTAATTTTTCACATTCGGAGATCACCCGACTATAGTCAATTTCTTAGTTGTGAGAACAATATTTCTCTTTTCGAGATCACGCGACTAGAATCATTTTCAATCTTCATTACGAGATCTGGCGACAACAAGCAAACTCTAAGTCGCGGAATATGGTTGAGTTTTCAAACTTCTTTGTGAGATATCCCGACCGGGTCATCTGGAGATTTTGCGACTAAGAGAACTTCTCGTAGTCGCGGCAACTTTATTAATCCTTTTAAAACATTCAGCAATCACTTGACCTGGAGATCTAGTGACAAACTTGGAGTCTCTTGATCGCTAAAGCTTTCTGAATTTTCAACTTTCTTTCTGAGATCTCGCAACCACCATTGATCTTCTTCTTCATTTCATCCTATGGTCCACATTAAGTCGCGAGAGCTTTTCTCACTTAACTGTTTGATTCAGCGACCAGGAGATAACCGCGTCGCTGGATCGCTGGAGGTTTTTCACTTAACCGTCAGGAACTTGAGATCACATGACTACATAGTCGCTGCATCGCTGAATAGACATATAACCGCCGGGCTAAACCGCAACATTAATCTTAACTCAACCCCAGGGAAATCTGGAGACTACGCGACAAAGAGGTTCGTTGAGTCTCACAATCTTTTTCTCAACTGGGATTAAGTCCCGAGAGCAGGCGACTGAGGCAATCTCTAAGTCAAGGAAACATTTCTTAACTCTGAGTTGTATCTGGAGATTAAATATTGGCCGTTGATCAAAACTTCATTCTACGGTTGTCGCTGGATCTCATTAATCCTTTATCACTTAACCGCTGCATCTGGAGACCTGGAGACAACCGCGTCGCTGGATCGCTAACCGCGCAGGAGATAACCGCCACCTTTGGGAGATAACGCGACCATTGAAAATCATAATCGCTGAATGAAACATCACTTTAATAAATTATCCCGAGATCACCCGACCAAAGGCGATTTCCATCTAGAGACCACGCAACTATAGTCTATTTCTTATAAAACTTGTCATGGTAGTCGCTAGATCTCGAGAAAACATTCTGAGACTTGGAGACTAAAAGGGAAAACGCTAAGTTGTTGGATAATAAGGAATATTCCAAAGTGCTCACGAGATTGGGCGACAAAGGCTTTCGGGCAATCGCTAAAAATGAAGGAATATTCCTACTTCTCTGGGAGACTAAGCGACTAAGAGAGGAAATGAAAAGTGCACATGTTTATTTCGACGCTTAAGTGACCCGAAAAAGTAACAGAGAAATAGAAGGCTGACAACTTAAACTAGGGCTTTTTGATTTTTAGGATATTTAGACCTAGAAAACCCTAAAGACTGTAAATTTTTTCAAAAACATCCTATCTTTTGGGGCACAAAACAAAAAATGAGATTTTAACCAATAGGCTCAAGCCAAACAACTAAATAACACATAGGAGATATGTATCCAAAATTTCCATCTAACTCCATGAAAATCAGCAAGATGTGTCTTGAGAAAATCTGGAAAACAAACAAACAGACCATAGAGGCTCACCTCCCAACCTAGGCCATTTCATGGCCACCCCCGAGCTAGGGGAAACAAAGATGGATAAGGGGATTACATGCATACATCAAGCACATGCACAACAAAACCAGCACTACACAAAAACATCAAATTCCCATTCCCATGGCTGTGCACACAATGGGTCACCTTAGACCCATAGTAGTTAGAAAGTAAAGATCCCCAAGATAACTGAGAGGGGGGGGGGTGAATCAATTATCAGATAATTTATCCATTCAACAGCTTTAAACAATATAATCAATGTATTGATCAACCATAGAAAGATAATCATACACAATTGCACAATAACACAAGATATGTTGATTAGGGAACCTCTTGAAAAGAGTAAACCCCGGTGGGAATGATGCCCACAAAATGATGCACTAATATGAAAGTTCCTTGTTAGAGGATGGACCCTGTTAGGAGTCTTATGAAATACATTCAGTATATATAAATCCCTGTTAGGAGATTTTGAATCCCTGTTAAAAGATTCTAACCCGGTTAAGAGTTTATGGAAGACAGAAGGACCCACTGCCCAAACAGCTTCAAGGCAAGATCTCTGAACCCACTGTCCAAAGGATCTTAGAATTATTCAACAGAATAATATGAAATATATTACCTCCTTCACACTGTGCCAAAACTGCACTCTCTGCTACACAAGATCACAATTTTAGATCTTTGTACTCACAAGTCTTCCTTCCTCACTGAATTCGCATCTCACTCTTCATAGTACACATTACAATAAGGAAAACATTCCTTCTTATATACCAAACTCAAATAATTACAAATGAGTCGGTCCTCAATTACAAAATAATAAATTCTACATGCTACACACAGAATTCACATAAAACTGTCGGCTTCTAGTTACTGTAACTTTCTCCAAACATATCCTTGAAGTTTGCGCTGTGAACCACGTCATCATTAATGAGTCTCCAACATCCCTTTAACTGCGCAAAATCAGATTCCATCCCAGCTAAGAGATATCCTCCGATTTCCGAACATCGCTACACAGAAACACTGTCTAAACACTGCTTTCACCAAAATGCTCATAACTCTTACAAATGAATGAATTTCTTTTTGCGCTGTTAACCATAGGTTAATAACACACCAAAGAACATACCATCAACTGCGCAAAAGCCAATCTGCAATACAACATGTGCGCAAAACAAAACTGTACCTGCTTTCCTGCTAATATCTAAAATATCACTGTGTTGACATCAATGACAATCCAAGTCATGAATGCAACAACAACTGCTACAGAATGACTGCCAAAACACTTTGCATTCATTCCTAACAATCTCCCCCATTGGCATTGATGGCAACATAGATGAAAAACATCCAATGTTCCAAAAATCCAATACTGCAAAATATCAAATCAAATCTTGCTTCGTTTTCCTATGCAACTCTCTCATACAATCCACAATGTTTTTCATGTATATCTCTCCCCCATTGACATCAATGACAAAAATTCTATCACTAAGTCAACAACTTAATGTCAAAAGACACTTTTCAGAAGAATACAATAACAAGAGTCCTCATGACTCAACTCATAAACTCCCCCATAGAGGAAGTTCCAACATCCAATCCAGAAGAAAGATAGGGCTCATATACCACTGGACGGATGCAATCATCTGCATCAATTCTCAAAAACAGGTTGGGGCATAACCCCAAGCATACCTCTCAGATACACAAATGTATCCTTAGGTAAAGGCTTTGTAAATATATCTGCTATCTGCTCCTTTGTACTTATGTACTCCAATCTTACTTCTTTTTCTGCAACTTTCTCTCTTACAACATGATACTTGATCTCAATATGTTTAGTCTTAGAATGTAAAACAGGATTTTTTGACACTCACTGTGCTGGTGTTATCATAATGTATAACAACAGACTCATCAAACTTTATTCCAATATCCTTCAACATCTGCTTCATCCAAATAATCTGATTACAATTATTTGCTGCTGCAACATATTCTGCTTCTGCTGTGCTTTGTGAAGTACAATTCTGCTTCTTACTTAGCCAAGAGACCAATTTACCTCCAAGAAAAAAGGCTCCACCACTGGTGCTTTTCTTGTCATCAACGCTGCCTCCCTAATCTGCATCAGTATAGGCACATAAGGTAAAATCATCAGAATTCTCATACCATAATTCATAATCCATTGTTCCTTTCAGATATCTCAGTATCCTCTTTAATGCTGCATAATGTGATTTTTTAGGTTCTGCTTGAAATCTTGCTACAATCCCCACTGAATGTGCTATATCAGGTCTTGTATGTGTCAAGTACTGCAATCCTCCAATCATAGATCTGTACTTTTTCTGCTCAACTGCTGGTGTCTCATCTTTGCTAGATAACTTATGTCCGGTTACCATAGGTGTTCCAACAGGTTTAGAATCTTCCATTCCAAATCTTTTCAATAAGTCATTTAAATACTTAGTCTGACTTACAAATATACCTTCCTTGCTTTGTGTTATCTGTAATCCCAAAAAATATTTCATTTCTCCAATCATGCTCATCTCAAATTCAGTCTTCATTTCATCTGCAAATTTGTCACTAGCTTCATCTTCTCCTCCAAAGATAATATCATCAACAAATATAACTATAACCAACAAACCATTCTCAATTTCTTTTGTGTATAAGTTACTATCTGCTGTTCCTTTTATAAATCTCAATTTCAATAAATACTTATCCAATCTTGCATACCAGGTTCTAGGTGCTTGTTTTAGTCCATATAAAGCTTTCTTTAACTTACATACCATATCTCCTTGTGTCAAAGGAAAACCTTCAGGCTGCTCAATGTAGACTTCTTCCAATTCACCATTCAAAAATGCTGACTTGACATCCATCTGATACACTTTGAATTTCTTGTAAGTTGCATATGCTAGAAGCATTCTCATTGCTTCAAGTCTGGCCACAGGTGCAAAAGTTTCTTCATAGTCAATTCCTTCTTGTTGTGAATATCCTTTACATACCAATCTTGCTTTGTTTCTTATCACTTCTCCTTGTTCATTCATCTTGTTTCTGAATACCCACTTTGTTCCAATCACATTCTTGTTTTCAGGTCTAGGGACCAATTCCCATGTCTTGTTTTTTTCAATCTGCTCTAGTTCTTCTTTCATAGCATTGATTCAATGTTCATCTTCACAAGCTTCATTAGTAGTCTTAGGTTTAATTTGAGAAATCAAACATAAATGTACCTTATTTCGAGTCAAAACTCCTCTATCTAAACTGCCAATAACTTGCTCAACAGGGTGATGTCTTGAAGTATACCTGTTAGGTGTCATAGTTACTGATCTTGTTCCGACTGTAGATTCTTCTCTGCTTTCTTCTTTGTTTTCTTCTCTGTTTTCTTCAGTATGACTTTCATTCAGCAAATCACTGTTAGTTTCAAAAAATAATTCTGCATTTTCAATGTTAGGCTGAGGTTGTGCTTTTCCATCAGATTCATAATCAAGCATTCTTTCCTGAATTTTAAACTTCTCATCAACTTTTACATTTGCACTTTCAACAATAGTCTTAGTTCTTTTGTTATAACATCTATATGCTTTGCTTTTTAAAGAATATCCAAGAAATATTCCTTCATCACTTCTAGGATCAAACTTTCCTATATCATCATCTCTCTTTATATAACATTTACTTCCAAAAATTCTAAAATACTTAACTGAGGGTGTATGTCCAAACCATAATTCATAAGGTGTCTTGTTTGTATCTGCTTTGATTTGTACTGTGTTCATAGTGTATACTGCTTCTCTCCAAAAAGTTTTAGCCAAATCATTTTCAAACAACATAGCTTTTTGCTGCTTCAGTTATTGACCTGTTCCTTCTTTCTGCAATACCATTTTGTTCTGGTGTTCTAGGGGTTGAAAGTTGTCTCTTAATACGATTCATTTCACAAAAGGTGTTAAACTCTCTAGATGTAAATTCACCACCTCTATCAGATCTTAGACACTTAATCTTCATTCCAGATTCATTCTCAATTTTGCTTTTCATGATCTTAAACTTATCAAATGCTTTAGATTTTTCTTTCAAAAATGCAATCCACATTCTTGTAAAATCATCAACAAGAATCATAAAATACCTTTCACCATAGAATCCTCTAGTCCTAGTAGGACCACTCAAGTCTGTATGAACAATCTCCAGCTTCTCTGTCGATGTGAACTTATTATTGGGAAATGAACTCCTTTTCTGCTTTGCCATCATACATTCTTTGCAAATCATGTTAGTAGGTTTCATAATTCTAGGTAAATCTCTTACTGCAAGTGTAGTGCTCACCTTGACAATATTATCAAAGTTTATATGACAAAACCTTTTATGCCATAACCAACTGTCATCAATCCTAGTTATCAAACATGTCATCTCAGTAGGATTCAACTGAAATACATTACCTCTGGTTCTGGATCCTTTTCCAATCAGATTTCCATCTTTATCTTTTATCACACAAGTTTTCTCAGAAAACCAAACTTGATAACCCTTATCAGCCAATTGTCCAACGCTTACTAGATTATGTCTTAGTCCATCAACAAAGTAAACATCATCAGTGTTAGTCTTTCCATCAAGAGTAATAGATCCTATACCCTTAATCAAACAAGGTGCATTTGTTACCAACCCTAACAATTCCTCCATCATAATTATCTAACTTAACAAACTTTCTTTTATCTCCAGTCATATGATGTGAACAACCACTGTCTATAATCCAATCAGATTTCTTTTCAACTTGTGAAACTAATGCTTTTTCTTCCCTTTTATCAGATTCAGAACTTTCTTCTTTAATTGCTACAAATCCTATTTCCTCAAAGTTATCATTATCACTGTCACTTAAATGTTTTTCAATTCCTGCTTCAAAATCTTCATCATTTGCATAATAACATTCTTTAGATCTCCTAAGTTTAAAGTTGCTTCTATACTTCTTAACTCTTTTAGGACATTTAGATGCAAAATGACGATATTCTTGACAAGTCCAACATTTAAAGATTTTCTTACCATCTGGTTCTCTTTTTACAAGTAATGCAATACCTTCTTCAATCTTCTTATCTTCCTCAGATCTGCTATTACTGGCATAATCTCCATTCACACTAGTACTTCTTGTAGGTCTAATGCTAAGAGCACTGAATGCTGTTTCCATTCTAAGTAGCTCTCTTGATAATCTCAAGTTCATCTCTGCTGTTTCTAATCTTTCAAGAAGAGTCTCTCTTGAAAAGTTCGATGTACAAGGTATCACTTGTTCAATCATCTGCGTTGTCTGCTTGAATACTGGTGTCAAAGTTCTCAGAATTTTCCATATCACTTCATTCTCTGTCTTATCACCTCCACAAGACTTTATTCCTGTCACAATCTCAGACATCCTACCAATATAACTTCTAATAGATTCATCTTCCATCATTCTGATATCTTCAAATGCACAAATCCAATTATGTAATCTAGCCTTTTTTGCATGTTCATCACCTTCAAAAGTAGAATGTAAAGCTTTCCAAATTGCATGAGATGTTTTCAAACATCTTACCTGACTATATTCATTCTCCGGTAGTGCTGATAAAAGTGCTTCTCTTGCAAGTATGTTACACATGAATAGATCTAGTTCATCTTTAGTTCCTGCCTCTAGATTGTCTTCCTCAATGATAGTCTTCTCATTCTTTGTAATCAACCAATAACTTGGTCCTAAACACAATAGATGTGTCTTCATCTTTTCTTTCCAGCTGTCAAAATTTACTCCATCAAACTTAGGGCTTTCTTTTCTGAAATTTGCCATGGATCTCCTTAAGTTGTTAAACTTTTCTTTCAAGGACCTGCCGCTCTGATACCAATTGTTAGAAAGTAAAGATCCCCAAGATAACTGAGAGGGGGGGGGTGAATCAGTTATCAGATAATTTATCCATTCAACAGCTTTAAACAATATAATCAATGTACTGATCAACCATAGAAAGATAATCATACACAATTGCACAATAACACAAGATATGTTGACTAGGGAACCTCTTGAAAAGAGTAAACTCCGGTGGGAATGATGCCCACAAAATGATGCACTAATATGACAGTTCTTTGTTAGAGGATGGACCCTGTTAGGAGTCTTATGAAATACATTTAGTACATATAAATCCCTGTTAGGAGATTTTGAATCTCTGTTAAAAGATTCTAACCCGGTTAAGAGTTTATGGAAGACAGAAGGACCCACTGCCCAAACAGCTTCAAGGCAAGATCTCTGAACCCACTGTCCAAAAGATCTTAGAATTATTCAACAGAATAATATGAAATATATTACCTCCTTCACACTGTGCCAAAACTGCACTCTCTGTTACACAAGATCACAATTCCAGATCTCTATACTCACAAGTCTTCCTTCATCACTGAATTCGCATCTCACTCTTCATAGTACACATTACAATAAGGAAAACATTCCTTCTTATATACCAAACTCAAATAATTACAAATGAGTCGGTCCTCAATTACAAAATAATAAATTCTACACGCTACACACAGAATTCACATAAAACTGTCGGCTTCCAGTTACTGTAACTTTCTCCAAACATATCCTCGAAGTTTGCGCTGTGAACCACGTCATCATTAATGAGTCTCCAACATCCCTTTAACTGCGCAAAATCAGATTCCATCTCAGCTAAGAGATATCCTCCGATTTCCGAACATCGCTACACATAAACACTGTCTAAACACTGCTTTCACCAAAATGCTCATAACTCTTACAAATGAATGAATTTTTTTTTGCGCTGTTAACCATAGGTTAATAACACACCAAAGAACATACCATCAACTGCGCAAAAGCCAATCTGCAATACAACATGTTCGCAAAACAAAACTGTACTTGCTTTCCTGCTAATATCCAGAATATCACTGTGTTGACATCAATGACAATCCAAGTCATGAATGCAACAACAACTGCTACAGAATGACTGCCAAAACACTTTGCATTCATTCCTAACAAGGGTGAAGGTGGAAGCTACCCAAAAAGGAGAATGCCAATATACAAGAAATAACCTGCCTTCAACAAGGCCTAAAATCTGCTCATAATGCCTTCACAAGGCCAAAGATACAACCATCAACCCTTCACAATCCACACAAGATCAACTCTCTTATGTGATGAACTATAACTGATTTAGAACCAGAATGAAGAATCTGTAATTTGAGATTACTGAGGAGTTGATGATTAGATATGCAAGATGATTAAATCAGTATTATGTTGTCATTGATGTCAACTAGCTTGACAGTACTTATCTTGTAAGTTACTATACCGACACATCTGAAGGAAGGTGAAAGAGATGAGGAACAGAAATATCTACATGAGGAAGATGTATATGACAGATGAGGATAAGGAATACACTGAGTAACTTGTTGATGAGTCTATGACTTGATGAAATTGACTTTATTATGTTGCATTCATCTATGATGAAGAATAGAACTGAAAGACACAAAGCAATGTTGTCGGTAAATAAAGCACTTCAGTATACACCGATGAAGTGTAGTGTATATCGAGCGCAGTATTAATCGAGCTTGTGTTCACCGACGCATTTCTTTGTTAACCGAGCAAAACAGAAAGGAATTAAATGATTAGTTTAGCCGATAAAGTGATGAGCTGTAAAGTGTATGAAATCGAGGTAACAGATAATGTTTGTTATAAAGATCTACGGCTAACATAAATAAAAAAGGATCTTATGGAGCAGATTGAAACGTGTCACTGACACATTAGCCGAGGGAGCTTAAAGCGGCAAAATCTATGAATATGATTAAGCGGCAAAATCTGATGGAGGAAAAGAAAACGATTTACTCATCTATATAAGAGACATTGGTTTCATTATGAAAGGTATGCCGGAAGAAGAAAATACTACAGAATAATCGCGTGGAGAAGTTTTTCTGATCATACTAGTTAATAAGAACCGAACTGCAAAACAGTTACCGAGCTATAGAGAGTTATTACCGACGGACAGTAAGTTGATACAGTATTGAATTTGAAGTGTTATATTGGTCAGAAATATTTGAATGAGCTGAACATTGATCTGTAAACTGCAAACTGAAGTTGTATTTAGGCAGATCATCTACAGTTACATATTTAACCATTGTACACAGTCAAATCTCTTAACCGAGTGGACTATGAAAGTCTTTTGATGTTTCATTCATAAAGTGAACATTGTTATCTTGTCAACCCCAGAGTGACTGCTGGTTGGACGATAACTTCTGGTCTAAAATCCTCTAACAAGGTCACACCTAATAGTGTGTTTGTAAACCTTTAACAGGGTTGGGTCTTCATCGACCTCACTTCAGAAGAGAACAATTTTGGCTTGTGGGTCCCAAGTGGTTTTTCCCTTTACAGGGTTTCTACGTTAAATCTCTTATGTTATGTGTTGATTGTGATTATCATACTTTGCATATTACATGTTAGATTTAATCGGTAATTATTACAAGGTTTAGACTGTCAATCGGTAAATATACAGACAGTGAAAATATTTTATGTTTACCGACTTGCAGAAGTAGTAGAATTGTTTTGGATTATACATTTTGATTTGGGACACTGGATAACTGATTCACCCCCCTCTCAGTTATTCTAACAATTGGTATTAGAGCATTGGTTGCTTAGAACAGAGTTTTAAGGACTTCAGCAAAAAAGTCTCAAAATGTATAAGAGGGAAGTGCCAAAGTTGAACAAAGATAACTTCGCAATATGGCAAAGCCGAATGAAATTGCACATATCTGGAATTGGGAATTCTGCACTAGAACTGATGGAGAATGGCTACATTGAACCGACACCAGGTCCCCTGACTCTTGATCAACTGAAGGATAGTCCTGAACACAATATTACTATGATGGAACTTGCTGCTGTCTGTACTGATGCCGAATTTGAAGACATTAAGGGATGCACTACTGCCAAAGCCATGTGGGATAAACTGACTCTAATATACAGTGGAGATGCGAATGTCAGGAGAGCCAGAGCAGAAAGCCTAAGAGGTCGATTTGATGATATGAAGATGAAAGAAGGTGAGAACATTGTGCAATACACAAACAGACTAAAAGAGGTAGTACATGCTATTAGAGCATCTATCGGAGCTATTGATGATGAAACAGTGATAAGCAAGATTCTCAGAACTTTGTTGCCAGTTTATGCAATCAGGATCTCTGCAATTCATGAAACAAGGGCTACATCCAACCTCACCCTTGACACTGATCGGTAAGCTGACAACCTTTGAATTGAATAACTTTGACAACAGTGTCGTACCTTCTGTTGAATCCGCTTTCATGTCCTCTTTGAAGATTGGTAAGTCTAGTAGCAAGAATGATAAGAATAATGATAGTGACAGTAATACCGATGATGAACTTGATGAGCTTGAAGCTCTTATGGCTAGAAGATTGCCCAAAGGTAAGAGGGAAGGTATAGAGGCAAGTTACCTCTAGCATGTTTTAATTGTAAAGAAGTTGGCCACATCAATGTTAGATGACCGAATAAGAAAGATGAGGATAGATCCAAAGACCAATCCGAAGGAAGCTATAGGAGAAGAGTCAACAGAGGTTACCGACACAACAACAGAGACAACCGAGATAGCTATCACAAAGGAAAAAATGTATGTTACATAGCCGAAGAATTTGAATCTGAATCTGACACTGATGATGATGTAGAAGTAGTATTTGTTGCTATGAAGGATGATTCAGAAGAAGAAGATAAACATGAAGAGACAACACTGATCTCTAAAGTAAGCAAAAATGATACATGAATCATAGACAGTGGCTGCACACATCATATGACTGGTGATATAGAGAAATTTGATCTAATTGATGAATATGATGGTGGATCTGTTAGAATGGGAAATGATGCACCTTGTATGGTGAGAGGTAAAGGTTCACTGATGATTAATGACAGAATAAAATGTGAGAATGCATACTGAGTAGATGGACTGAACTACAATTTGATAAGTGTGGCACAGCTAAACAACTCAGGTCACCGACTTGCTTTTGAGAGCAGAAAGGTAAGAATCTATGATGATGGAGGAAGACTTGTTGGAACCGGTACACAATCCAGAGGTAATCTATTTTATCTTGATATTGATCAGTCTTCTTGTTTATTAATGAAAGATGAAGATGCATGGTTGTGGTATAAGAGGTTATGTCATGTGAATTTTGATAACATGATCAAGATTAGTAAGAAGAAAAGAGTTACAAAATTGTCTAACTTGTCAAAACCAGATCATGCTATGTGTCATGAATGTCAGAAAGGTAAGATGACTAAGTCTAGTTTTAAAAGAAAAGACTACTCAACAAAGAAGATATTTGAATTAGTTCATACCAACCTATGTGGTCCTATGAGAACTCAGAGCTATTATGGTGATAGATACTTTATTCTTTTTGTTGATGACTATACTAGACTGATGACTGTTATGTTCCTGAAAGAGAAATTTGAAGCTTTTAAGTTGTTTAAATGGTATAAGGCTAAGGTAGAAAAAGAGACTAGAAAAGAAATCAAATGCTTAAGATCTGATAGAGGAGGTGAATTTATCTCTGATGAATTTACTAATTTCTGTAATGAGAATGGTATTAAGAGACAGGTCTTTGCATCGAGAACACCTTAGCAAAATGGGATTGCTGAAAGAAGGAATAGGTCAATCATTGACTGTGCTAGAACACTAATGCTACAAAAGAATGTTGCTCAGACATATTGGAGAGAAGCTGTCAGCACAGCTATATATGTGCTTAATCGAGTACAACTGAAGAAGGACACCAACCAGACACCTTATGAGCTATGGTTTGGAACCGCTGTATATGTGCTTAATTGAGTACAACTGAAGAAGGACACCAACCAGACACCTTATGAGCTATGGTTTGGAACAGCTGTATATGTGCTTAACTGAGTACAACTGAAGAAGGACACCAACCAGACACCTTATGAGCTATGGTTTGGACACAAACCTACTGTAAGTTATTTCAGAATTTTTGGAAGCAAATGTTTTATTCTGAAAGATGAGAGAAATGAGAAATTTGATTCTAAAGGTGATAAAAGAATATTCTTAGGATATTCTACTAAGAGTAAAGCATACAAATGTCTGAATAAAGTTACAAATAAGATGATTGAAAGTACTAATGTTCGTGTTGATGAGTATGATGACATAAACACAGAAGAAAGAAAAGAATCGGAAGACTATGGTAGATTCACTTACATTGAACTTCTTGACTATCTACCGAAGTCGCAACTTGTGATAATCGGTCAGCAGGAAAATAACCCCGAGGAACAGGAAAGGGAAATTGACGAACAAGATGGTGCTACCGAGCAAGCAAATGAACTTGAACAGGATGAACAAGAAAGAAGAAACCAAGTACTGGTTAGTTTTGTCAGAAGACATCATCCTGAGACACAAATTATTGGAAACAGACAAGCTGAAATGCAGACAAGAAGCAAAACAAGACAAGGAACATGTCTAGCTTGTGAATTTGAACCAAAGAATGTGAAAGTTGCATTAGAAAATGAAGAGTGGGTTAATGCAATGAAGGAGGAAATAGATCAAATAGAGAAAAACAAAACTTGGTCCTTAGTACCCCGACCCAAAGATAAGAATGTTATCGGTACTAAATGGATATTCAGAAACAAAATGAATGAAAATGGTAAAGTGACAAAAAATAAAGCGAGATTGGTATGCAAGGGATATGCACAGGAAGAAGGCATTGATTATGGTGAAACATTTGCACCTGTTGCTAGATTGGAAAGAGTTAGAATGTTACTTGCATATGCTGCACACAAGAAATTTAAGGTTTATCAAATGGATGTGAAATCAGCATTTCTGAATGATATATTTGAAGAAGAGGTCTACATAGAACAACCTGAAGGCTTTGTTGATCCAGACAACAGAAACATGGTATGTAGATTACACAAAGCTTTATATGGTTTGAAGCAAGCATCGAGAGCATGGTATGAAAGATTGCATACTTACTTGTTAAGTATTGGATTTGTAAGGACTAGTGAGAACAACAATTTGTACATGAAAGGTGATACTGATGACACTATAATTATTGTTGAAATTTTTGTTGATGATATTATTTTTGGAGGTCAAGATCATGTATGTAAATCTTTTGCTGATGACATGAGGAATGAGTTTGAAATGTCTATGTTCGGAGAGATTAAATTTTTTCTCGGATTACAAGTGATACAACAGAGTGATGGGATATTCATCACACAGTCCAAGTACATAAAAGAAGTCTTGAAGACATTTGGCATGGAAGATGCTAAACCTGTGGGAACATCGATGGCTACTGGAAGTAAATTGACAAAAGAAGATGAAACTACAGAGGTAAACCAGACACTTTACCAATCCATGATTGGTAAGCTCATGTATGTAGTTCACAGTAGACTAGATATAGCACATGCTGTGGGAGATACTCTACTAATCCTAGAGAATCACACATGATTGCTACTAAAAGAATCTTAAGATATCTGAAAAAGATAGAGGATTATGGATTATGGTATCCTAAGGAAGGTAAGTTTGAGCTGAAAGTTTATACTGATGCTGATTGGGCTGGAAATGTGGATGACAAAAAAAGTACCATCGGAGAAGCATTTTTTTTTGGTGAAAGACTTGTAATTTGGACAAGTAAAAAGCAGGCTTGTATTTCTCAGTCTATAGCTGAAGCAGAGTATGTTGTTGCTGCTACTAATTGCTCAAACATTGCATATATCAAGCAAGTGTTGGAATGAATGAATGAGGTAATCACTGACCCGGTGATCATATACTGTGACAACATAAGTGCAATCAATATTTCAAAGAATCTTGTGATGCACTCAAAAACAAAGCATATATCAATTAAGTATCACTACTTAAGAGAACAAGTGCAAGAGAAGCAAGTAAAGTTAAAATTTGTTACATCTAAAGAACAACTTGTAGACATTTTTACAAAGCCTCTACCAAAGGACACTTTTGAATATTTGAGGACTAGACTTGGGGTCCGTCCCCTGTCTATCGGTCACTAATGTGATTTGGATGTTGCATCAGCCTAATCTTATCAGAAGATCATTCATGTTGATGCAACATAGTTCACACTTTGGATTTTGTTCAAGGTTTTGATTAAGTTTGAAGCACTGAACAGATTGGGATATCAGTACACTAAGATACAGAGGAAGTAATGGACAACAAAGAGTTACTTAGCTACTACAGAGCTGATTATTTATTTGTTTCTTTGGCATTGTTGTCAAAGGGAGAGATAAATAATATGAACTGAAAAGGAGATGTACAGTGATGAGAACTATCTAAGGGAGAGATAATCTGAGAGGAACTTGAGAACTGAAAAGGTTATATCTACAGAATGACAAAGCTGTATTTTATAATGCTGTTTTAGTGATGTAGTGATTAAACATATTAAGCTAGGGAGAGCTTACACTACACAACATTTGATCACAAAGTTGTAGAATACATGTTTGGTATGTGTATGGTACATTTCATATTACTTGAGTTGCCATCAATGCCAAAGGGAGAGATTGATGAACTACAACTGATTTAGAACCAAAATGAAGAATCTGTAATTTGAGATTACTGAGGAGTTGATGATTAGATATGCAAGATGATTAAATCAGTATTATGTTGTCATTGATGTCAACTAGCTTGACAGTATTTATCTTGTAAGTTACTATACCGACACATCTGAAGGAAGGTGAAAGAGATGAAGAACCGAAATATCTACATGAGGAAGATGTATATGACAGATGAGGATAAGGAATACACTGAGTAACTTGTTGATGAGTCTATGACTTGATGAAATTGATTTTATTATGTTGCATTCATCTATGATAAAGAATAGAGTTGAAAGACACAAAGCAGTGTTGTCAGTAAATAAAGCATTTTTGCATACACCGACGAAGTGTAGTGTATACCGAGCGCAGTATTAACCGAGCTTGTGTTCACCGACGCATTTCTTTGTTAATCGAGCAAAACAGAAAGGAATTAAATGATTGGTTTAGCTGATAAAGTGATGAGCTATAAAGTGTATGAAATCGAGATAACAGATAATGTTTGTTATAAAGATCTACGACTAACATAAATAAAAAAGGATCTAATGGAGCAGATTGAAATGTGTTACTGACACATCAGCTGAGGGAGCTTAAAGCGGCAAAATCTATGAATATGATTAAGCGGCAAAATCTGATGGAGGAAAAGAAAATGATTTACTTGTCTATATAAGAGACATTGGTTTCATTATGAAAGGTATGCCGGAAGAAGAAGATATTGCAGAATAATTGCGTGGAGAAGTTTTTTTGATCATACTGGTTAATAAGAACCGAGCTGCAGAACAGTTATCGAGCTATAGAGAGTTATTACCGATGGACAGTAAGTTGATACAGTATTGAATCTGAAGTGTTATATTGGTCAGAAATATTTGAATGAGCTGAACATTGATCTGTAAACTGCAAACTGAAGTTGTATTTAGGCAGATCATCTACTATTACATATTTAACCATTGTACACAGTCAAATCTCTTAACCGAGTGGACTATGAAAGTCTTTTGATGTTTCATTCATAAAGTGAACATTGTTATCATGTCAACCCTAGAGTGACTGCTGATTGGACGATAACTTCTAGTCTAAAATCCTCTAACAAGGTCACACCTAACAGTGTGTCTGTAAACCTTTAACAGGGTTGGGTCTTCACCGACCTCACTTCAGAAGAATGAACAATTTTGAGTTGCCGGTCCCAGGTGGTTTTTCCCTTTACAGAGTTTCCACGTTAAATCTCTTGTGTTATGTGTTGATTGTGATTATCATACTTTGCATATTACATGTTAGATTTAATCGGTAATTATTACAAGGTTTAGACTGTCAATCGGTAAATATATAGATAGTGAGAATATTTTATGTTTACCGACTTGCAGAAGTAGTAGAATTGTTTTGGATTATACATTTTGATTTGGGACATTGGATAACTGATTCACCCCCCTCTCAGTTATTCTAACATTATGTCCCCCAAATAATAAACACAAGGATGGCAACATGGATGCCCATACATCCATGCCTTATCCGTTTCCTCCTTGAGGAAGGACTGTACACTAGATGGGTAGTCCCTATATGCACCCTAAAATGGTCGCCTAGACTATGGGCCCCCATTCAGCAATTTATCAAATCCCCAAATCAATATTTTCAAAAATCAACATTTTATCAATTATATCAATTTCCTTGATCAAATCCTATTTTATCATTTTCGATTATTTTCTATGGGCTAACCATTTTATCCTAAAGTCTTTATTTATTTAAAAGGAATTTTCTCCCTTTTTATTAAATAAAAGCCCTCACTTTTCCTTTTATCCTAAGTTGCACAAATAAAACATTATTCCTATTTTATAAAAAGGAGAAAAGACACTTTTTGTCTCATATGGACACAAAAGTCAACTTTTATTTTCCTATTGGAGGATATTTGTGCACATGGATTGCTCCTCTTTCAAGCTCCACCGTTGATTAAATCTTTTGCCTCTTAATCTCCATGGTCCTTTCCTTTTCAATTCTTTTAAAATGAGAGCTCTTTTCTCATTCTTAGATCCATCTTTTGAATACTAACCTTATGCTGCAAGATTGTTTGGAGACTTTGGAGCTTTTTGAAGACATTCTTGCATTCATCTTCCATTTCTTGCATTATAGTTTCATATTTATGCTTTCCTAGATTAGCTTCATTTCTATGCTCTAGATTAGCTCACATAGATTAATTAATTTGGATTGTAACACTTGCATCTTCTTTTTCATAGCTTAGCTTGCATTCTCATTTCTAGCATAGTTGCATTTTCATTCTCATTTTTGGTTCTTGAGGACATTGGCATTCTTGCCCTTGTCTTCATTGAATCTCCCATTGCATGGTTTACTAGCAAGGTCATAAGTTTAATAGCTTTAGCTGAGAGCATTTTTAATATCTTTGCACTCCATGCCTAGGGAGCTTTAGGTCGATTTTCAAGGATTCCTATTCATGGATTCCCTTGGAAGTAAAGACTTAGAGAAGTGCACATCTTAGTGTGTACATTTTTGGCGCCCATCGTGGGGCTTTGAGCCTCATTCTCTTCATTTTTATCAAGTTTTGTATATTTTCTTCGTCACTTTTTCGTCAATTTTGCGCAAACAGGAGAAACGCCGCTTATGAGAAATTTGTTCATGCCTGTGCACATTTTGTTCACGTCTATACACATTTTGATGCCGCTTGGTATTTTCTGTTTAATTTTGCTATCAAATTATTAAATTATTTCCAGATTTGCTAGTTTGCTTGCTGTTTTCAGTTTTCCTACTTTCGGATTTCTGATTTGTTGTTGTAAAACAGAGGCTTATTTGCAGATTTCATTTGGTTTTTATGTGCTAACTCATTGTGGGACTAACAAGTTGTGCTTGTAGGTGCTCTCATTGCTTGCTTATTTTCTTAAAAAGATCGCATGTCAAAGCTTCAAAGGCAAAAGGGCTACTAATTGTGTTTTGCAGGGCTGCCCAACGCCTAAAAACAACCAATTGCTTTCTTTTGAGTGCGGCATATATTAGTTGTTTCATTTACTAGGCACTTAATATCTTGTTGTAGGAATCTTTGGATGGTAGGAGAAGTATGCTCTTCACCCTTGTGGTGAACCAGAAAATCTTGACCCATCTTTAGATTTTGAAAGCAAGAGGGTAATTGAACTTTTGCTTGGTGTGTTTGGGAGATATTTTTGAGCTAAGAGATTATGCTCTTCACTCTTGAGGTGAAACAGAATTCCTGACACTCAAAGGTTGATCCACTCTTTGTTTAGTTTTAGAATCCTTTAGTGGGCCTTCTCTTGAGCAATCAAGAGGAACGACCCAAGTGGGGACAAGCTAATACCGAGCTATTCCAACCAACTATAAACTCAAGGCTATCAAGGCCACAAAACTTTGGTAGACGTAGTACTTGTCTTCGGTCAATGTGAGTACTCGTGGGATTGTGACCATGAGGAAAATGTTGAGCAAGAATGCTTAAGGTATTCTTGTGGCTGCGACGTCTGTTACTTGCCGCAAGGTAAGGAGTCCCTTTGGGGAGCAAGAGGAGTATTACGAACGGAAGCCCTTACTAAGAACCATAGATAGAAGCTACCAAATTTTGCCGCCTAACATCTTGGTGCAAGGATTGATCCTAGTGGAATAACTCGGATCACCCCAAGATTACTCACCATCTGTGTTCTTTTGGTTGTGTCGTTGACACTTCCATGACAAAGCCAATATCTATTGTGGGCAACCACTTTGTGTGAGGTGATGGGACATCAAGTGTGGGCCAAGTTGTTAAGTATTGAGCCTTTGTCCTTTTAGGCTAGTAAGTGCTTGAAGTCTTCTCGCTGTGATCTACGTGTGCAAACGTTTTCGAACATACTGTTGTGAGGTTTTCACACCATCACCCCAAAGAATTTGGGGACCCCCCAATTTTTGAGCGGACCTTGGCAATTTTCCTAGATCCGGGTATTCGGATGCCTTAGTGAGTTTTGGAGTAACCCTAGGGTTTTGAGATGATAAATTTGCAATATTTTTTTAGACTTGAATGAATTTTGGAAAATTGATATAATTGCATAACTTGAACATTTTTCAAAATTTAATTGTGAATTTGGATATTTTTGGGGAAACCTTGTAAATTTTTGGGTGGTGAAAATAGAGATTAAATGAAAAAATTAAATGGCAAAAAAAATAAAAAATTAATTGCCAAATGGAAATTAAATTGCTAAATAATTTTTGAATTGAAAAATAATAAAAATTTAAATTGCCAAGTGGGATTTTCAAAATTTTAAATGGGAAAAAGAATAGATGAAAATTGGAAATTATTTGAATTATTATTGGCTTGCAATTTTCAATTTTAATTTTGGTTGTCATGGTTAAAATAATTAAAATCATTTTTTTTTGAGCTGAGTGTTTGTAATTTAGAAAATTAATTTGAGCCCCTTTGTGTGTTAAATTCAATGTATTTTAAGGCTTAAAAGGTGTGAAATTCAAGGTAAGTTATTGGGTCCACAATGGGGAAGGCTTAAAGCTATATTAGAGGCCCAAATGACCTTTTTTCAAAATTTCAATTTTTGGGCCTTTGATAATTTCGGATTTGGCTAATTTAAATCCATAATTTTGCACAATTCAATGCAAGTGGCTTTCTTAATTTAAATCTGCCTTTTCCTTAAATTAATTTAATTTTTTGGGGCCATGGCTTGGTTAATTTCAATGTTTAGGGGCTCCATATGGATTATTTTTTGGAGTGGCCCAATTTCATTTAAAAAGAAAATTAACATGCTATTGCACAGATTTTTGTTTTTGTAATAGGCTGACCCAATTTTAAATTAAAATTAAATACCCAAGGCTGTGTGATTTAATGCATTTAATTTGGGTTATATGTTTGGCAATTTAATTAATTTTATTTTCCCTCCAATGCAGGTCGGCCTTATTTGAAGAGGCAAAAAAATAGGTATAGAGGGCTTGTCTCCTCATTTTTTCATCCATTTCTCACTTGTCTCTTGGCAGCCAAGGAGGAGCTCTTGGAGCAGCAAAAGAGCAAAATTTTGCAAGGAGTGCATTTTTGGTGTTGTCTTCTTCTTCTTTGGAGGAGAATTTGTTGGTGTAAAAGAAGCCCTGCTATTTTGAGGATGAATTTGCAAAATTTGGTGAATTGCTTAATTTTTTCTCTTTAATTGTTATTTTTTCTTTGGTGATTGTTTGTTTGGGTGTCAGAGATAAGTTTTAGGATTGAGAGAAGGCTGGCTCATTAAGCGGATTTCTCGATTGTCTTGATTGAATTTTTTCCCTTCTTGCTTGCATGAACCACTCCTTGGCGGATGCTAGTACAAGCAAGAACCCAAAGGGAACTAATACCAAAATAGGAGACAAGGAAGATATGATGCCCAAGACCACTTTCTTCTTGAAATTGAAGCGAGTCCGAGACACCAACATCAGTACCATTGACATGATACAATTGAGAGATAGGTTGAGAGAGGCCAGTCCTCTATGGCAAAGAAGATCAGTTTAACTTATTTTCTTAATTGTTATTGTTTCTTTGGTGCTGTTTGTTTGGGTGTTGGAGATAAGTTTCAGGATTGAGAGAAGGTTGGCTCATTAAGCAGATTTCTCGATTGTCTTGATTGGATTCTTTACCTTCTTGCTTGCATGAACCACTCCATGACGGATGCTAGTACAAGCAAGAACCCAAAGGGAACTAATACCAAAATAGCAGACAAGGAAGATATGATGTCCAAGACCATTTTCTTCTCGAAATTGAAGCGAGTCCGAGACACTAACAACAGTACCATTGACATGATACAATTGAGAGATAGGTTGAAGAAGACTATGAAGGCCATGAAGGTTAAAGAAGGCAAGAGTAATGAAGGTGGAAAGCGAGAAGATAGGTTGATGGGGTCAAGTTTGATTTCAAGGCGGTGGCCAAGAGCAAGACTCTCAAATTGCAAGAAGGTTCACATCCAGGCAAGCCACCGAGGCCAAGGCAGGATTACCCCAAGTGCATGGAGACCTCACCCTTTCAAAGTCAGGACATCAGGTACAAGCAAGTTCAAGTGGTGATGAGAAAGTTTCTAAGGACGAGCTCAAGCATCCAAGGCTTTGCCTCATCTCAAAGATTAAATAAATTTATAAGATAAGGTTGATGAGGTGGCAATTTCATGTGCATGCAATCAAATCATGCCAAATGTCCTATGTTCTCATTGGTTGACAAATTATTGTAATTTTCTCATTGGCCCACAAAGTTGGTGCCCTCATGTAATTGGTTGAAAAATGGTAACCCTAATTAGGGTTTGTAAGGTTTAATCTTGGCCCTTGATTTTGCCTCTTAATCTTGGCCACTCGTAATTTTGAGCCTCTATATAAGGCCATTTGTTCTCATTTGTAAGGGGAGTTATGTTGGAAAATTGTTGCCAAAATACTATCAAAATTGTTCTCTATTCATTGTTGTGGCTTGCATGGTGGATATACATGATCATTTTGGTGTATTGCATGTTTCTTCTCATCTCTCAAATTAAAGTAGGATTTCATTTCATGTTGTTAGAATAGAAATAGATGGCTAGTTGTATGGTGATATTGGTAAATGTTTGATAGGGATCTATATACTAGGCCACTAGCATCTTAGCGGCTTGTTAAAAAGCCTTGTGTGGTAATCTAGTCTCATTCTCCTTGAATCATTGCATCTATGGAGGTGACGCCGCTGGCAAGCTTTCATTAGGTTGATCCCCATCCATTTGCCAATCTTTCCATTCAGTAGGAGTAGTAGTAAAGAAGCAAGGAGTAGTTTAGTAGTTGAAGTTTTAGAAGAGCAAAGTTGGAAGTGATATAAAAGGAAGAAAATCAATTGAGTATACATTGCAAAGCTAAATCTCATCATAGCGAGAATTTGACATCCTCAAGTGAACAACGTAAGCCTGCCTACGTGATTAACCAGCAAATCACATTAATATAATTGAGTTAGTATCCACAGGTGTAAGGAACCTTAGAGTATTCTCATATTCTACATGAGTATATACTTTTCAAGAGAGGGTTGAGTGTTTGGTACGTTGTATCAAGTATTCAATTGCTATATGTTATGTAGTGGTACAAAACTGACATCAACATTATTTGGTGCTAGAGGGAGGGGCGAATTGAAATTCATTCCAGAGAAAGGTTGGAAAATTTGAGCATTGGTGACACGAGAAGCCTCCATCGTCACGCCAACATTATACCACAAGGTCGGAGGGCTGGACAGTGTTCATTCATGGACTATCAAAGAGCAACAATGAGCTTTCATGTTATATTTGAGATGTGAGATCTCCTCAAAAGTTCAAAAAATCAAAAAATCAAAAAAAGACGGGTTTCTCAATGGACAGACAGGTGGACGTTCTTCCCATTTGGTTTGATTTGAACAAGAGGTTACCTCCATGGGATTTGTCTCAACTTGCAGCATCAGGAAAGTGTAGGATACATGGTACTATAGATGATGAGGAAATGAATTGTTTGGTGTTTGTCTTGAGAGTGGACTTGGCATTAAGAGGAAGATTTTCTTTTTCACAAATACATGAGCCTGTGGTCCTTGCCAATTCAGAGGAAGATTTTCTTGATTTCAAAGAAGATATCAATAGGGAACCAAAAAACATATATGGAAGAAGTTCTTGGTGCAGTGTACATAGTCTCTCACATTCGGAATCTACTTGCCCATCTTGTCAAGACACCATTGACTTGGTCAAGTTTCAATTGGGTTGGTATGAGGAAATATCAGTGGGAGGTGGTAAGGATTTCTTTCAGCTTTTAAGTTGGACACCAAAGAATGAAGAGGGTGAGATGCATCAGGATGATATGGTTGATTCTAATGTTCAAGATAACCAAGTGGAGGAATCTTCACACTTTATTCCTCAGGAGAAAGGTGTTAAGAAAGAAATTGAGGAAGCAATTGAATTCATCCAAAGAAGAGGAGATGTATCAGACAAAGATTCACACTTTGAGGAGCTAGAAGATCATAACAAATTTGAAGAGGTGATCCTTGGTGAACTTTCCCTCATGCTACAAAGTCAAATTCTTGAGGATGAGTTGGAAGAAATCTCTAGCACCCTTCATGAAAGAAGCAATCAAGTGGACAAGTTGAACAAGGAATTGCAAGTTACTACAAGTGAATCAAGATATGAGGAAAAGTTTGATAAAGCATTCCAGGACATCATTACCACCATATTCTTTGGGGGGATGCTTAAGGATCTTATGGAAAAAATACAAATGGATTCATTGCCAAAGGCATCCCAAGACAGACAAGTTGTTGCAAGTGGCATAATTCGCCATCAACTCTGACCTCCAGAGGTTTTGCCACTTGGGATTGACGAACTTATGAAGACATTTGAAGACCTCCCTGACAGTTTCGAAGATTCCAAGGGTGATGAGATTCCCCATAAAGAATTGCAAGATGTTCCTAAAGAGAGTTCAAATGGAAATTACATGCTAGATGATGGAGCTCCTAGTGGTGAGAATATGCAAGGATTGTTAAGCAGTGATCAAGTTGCTCCCATGGAAAAGGAAAACAAAGAACAGTTTGGGTTGATGCTACAGTTGGATATTGTGTTCGAGCAACTTGGAGAGGTGTTTGATGGGGAGAATATCATGGAATCCTTAATTTTTGAGGATACTCTTGAGGAGGTTCACAAGGATGCATGGTTCATGTTTCACGAGGACAAGCCCCCAAAGAGGATATTTCATGAGCTTGATTCCAAGATTGATCCTGCCTTGACTACTAATGAGTTCGATGTAGATGTTAGAGGGAAGATTCATCACCAGTTGCGACCTCCTGAAGTTGTGGATGATCAATTGAGGTTTGAACAAGAGTTACCACATGAAGCACACCAGGTGGTTTCTTTCCCTGCTCTTAAGGATGAAAGGTATGAAAGTTTTTATTTTGATTATGGAAATTTTGGAAAAACAACTTGTATTTGGATTGATCATGGACCCCATGAGTTGCCTCAATTGTTGATTTTTCATGAAAATTTTCTTGAGTTTGAGTTTGAGGTGACTAAATTTTTTTCAAAGTACAAGGATGAGTTTGCGAGATTGAGAACTATCACCCAAGCCTTGTTACTTTTGAACATCTTGAGAAACCATGTTAGATCCAGTGTATATATTATTTCGGTTAGTGTTGTCCCTTTAGAGTCTTGTACATAGTTAGGGTATGTTTGTCTTGGACCATTTGGTTCATGAGAGTAGTTTAGTTTGCTTTTAGTCAGTAGTTTAGTTTGCTTTATGTTCTTAGAATAGAGTTTGTCTTGGACCACTTGGCCCAAGGGTCAGAGTAGTTTTCTTTTCAATTAGTTAGAGTAGTTTCCTTTCAGTTGTTTAGTTTAGGTGTTTTGAGGGAGCTCGAGTTTAATTTGCATCAAGTCATTTGACTTGAGATCTTTTAGCTTCTCTAAGTCGGTTGGGTAGTTTTGGCTTTGGAGCTTTGCAAGTGCAAAGGGGGGTCCATGCTATCACTCGTGGACGAGGTGTGTAGATTTTTACACTTTTGGTGTCAAAACCTAGAGTCCGTCTTGTTCATTTCTTGAATATATTTGACGAAGTTTAGGGGATTGAAGGTTGTGCTTAGTCGATAGTATATGGTAAGACTTGTACTAAATTTGGGTCAGGCTCGATAGAGGTTCTTGAGTTACCTCTGACATGGTTACAACATTATACTCACACTTAATTGCTCCGAGTTCTTGGTGTTTCGAAGTGAAGTTGGACTTAGTGAAAATCATACACCTACTTCAACGCCATTGTGGTCTTCCAAACCCTCTGTGAGCTTCATTGCCTGCAAGCCAAACAAAAGATTGAAAAGAGAAAGAAATATCATGAGAAAAAAAGAAAAATGAAAATAAGTGCAAGATGAAAGGCAATATCAAAGTGAAAATAAAGATGAAAATTGGCTTTAAAGGGTGTGCAATCATCACTACCAGTGCTATTAAGTGGTCACTAAAGGTAGAACCATGATTGTGGTGCCACAGCGATAACTCCGTCGGGGCTATAGACGCCTGACTGGTAGCGGGGCTCTATCCGGGATGCTTTTGAAGTAAGGATATTATAATAGTTGAGTTCGATAGATTTGAGAGATTATCAAGTTCTTGTTGAGCGGGGAATAAATCATTTGCACACACGTGAGTAACTTATGGTCAGGGTGCTTACGTTCAACTTGAAAGTTCTTTCCCTTGTTGAGTGCTTGTCCTTAAGTAGATTTTCGAGTGGGTCGTCCTGAGGTTCTTTGTTCTAAGTTACTTTATTCTTGAAATGTTTAGGAACATTTCTTTGGGTTGATGCTAGATGTTGTGAGGTTTTCACACCATCGCCCCAAAGAATTTGGGGACCCCCCAATTTTTGAGCGGGCCTTGGCAATTTTCCTAGATCCAGGTATTCGGATGCCTTAGCGAGTTTTGGAGTAACCCTGGGGTTTTGAGATGATAAATTTGCAATATGTTTTTAGACTTGGATGAATTTTGGAAAATTGATATAATTGCATAACTTGAACATTTTCCAAAATTTAATTGTGAATTTGGATATTTTTGGGGAAACCTTGTAAATTTTTGCGTGGTGAAAATGGAGATTAAATGAAAAAATTAAATGGCCAAAAAAATAAAAAATTAATTGCCAAATGGAAATTAAATTGCTAAATAATTTTTGAATTAAAAAATAATAAAAATTTAAATTGCCAAGTGGGATTTTCAAAATTTTAAATGGGAAAAAGAGTAGATGAAAATTGGAAATTATTTGAATTATTATTGGCTTGCAATTTTCAATTTTAATTTTGATTGTCATGGTTAAAATAATTAAAATCATTTTTTTTTTGGGCTGAGTGTTTGTAATTTAGAAAATTAATTTGGGCCCCTTTGTGTGTTAAATTCAATGTATTTTAAGGCCTAAAAGGTGTGAAATTCAAGGTAAGTTATTGGGTCCACAATGGGGAAGGTTTAAAGCTATATTAGAGGCCTAAATGACCTTTTTTCAAAATTTCAATTTTTGGGCCTTTGATAATTTCGGATTTGGCTAATTTAAATCCATAATTTTGCACAATTCAATGCAAGTGGCTTTCTTAATTTAAAATCTGCCATTTCCTTAAATTAATTTAATTTTTTGGGGCCATGGCTTGGTTAATTTCAATGTTTTAGGGGCCCCATATGGATTATTTTTTGGAGTGGCCCAATTTCATTTTAAAAGAAAATTAACATGCTATTGCACAAATTTTTGTTTTTGCAATAGGTTGGCCCAATTTTAAATTAAAATTAAATACCCAAGGCTGTGTGATTTAATGCATTTAATTTGGGTTATATGTTTGGCAATTTAATTAATTTTATTTTCCCTCCAATGCAGGTCGGCCCTATTTGAAGAGTCAAAAAAATTAGTATAAAGAGAGGGCTTGTCTCATTTTCTCATCCATTTCTCACTTGTCTCTTGGCAGCCAAGGAGGAGCTCTTGGAGCAGCAAAAGAGCAAAATTTTGCAAGGAGTGCATTTTTGGTGTTGTCTTCTTCTTCTTTGGAGGAGAATTTGTTGGTGTAAAAGAAGCCCTGCCATTTTGAGGATGAATTTGCAAAATTTGGTGAATTGCTTAACTTTTTCTCTTTAATTGGTATCTTTTCTTTGGTGATTGTTTGTTTGGGTGTCGGAGATAAGTTTCAGGATTGAGAGAAGGCTGGCTCATTAAGTGGATTTCTTGATTGTCTTGATTGGATTCTTTCCCTTCTTGCTTGCATGAACCACTCCTTGGCGGATGCTAGTACAAGCAAGAACCCAAAGGGAACTAATATCAAAATAGCAGACAAGGAAGATATGATGCCTAAGACCACTTTCTTCTCGAAATCGAAGCGAGTCTGAGACATTAACATCAGTACCATTGACATGATACAATTGAGAGATAGGTTGAGAGAGGCCAGTCCTCTATGGCAAAGAAGATCAGTTTAACTTATTTTCTTAATTGTTATTGTTTCTTTGGTGCTGTTTGTTTGGGTGTTGAAGATAAGTTTCAGGATTGAGAGAAGGTTGGCTTATTAAGCAGATTTCTCGATTGTCTTGATTGGATTCTTTCCCATCTTGCTTGCATGAACCACTCCATGGCGGATGCTAGTACAAGCAAGAACCCAAAGGGAACTAATACCAAAATAGCAGACAAGGAAGATATGATGCCCAAGACCATCTTCTTCTCGAAATTGAAGCGAGTCCGAGACACTAACAACGGTACCATTGACATGATACAATTGAGAGATAGGTTGAAGAAGACTCTTAAGGCCATGAAGGTTAAAGAAGGCAAGAATAATGAAGGTGGAAAGCGAGAAGATAGGTTGATGGGGTCAAGTTTGATTTCAAGGCGGTGGCCAAGAGCAAGGCTTTCAAATTGCAAGAAGGTTCACATCCAGGCAAGCCACCGAGGCCAAGGCAGGATTACCCCAAGTGCATGGAGACCTCACCCTTTCAAGGTCAGGACATCAGGTACAAGCAAGTTCAAGTGGTGATGAGAAAGTTTCTAAGGACGAGCTCAAGCATCCAAGGCTTCGCCTCATCTCAAAGATTAAATAAATTTATAAGATAAGGTTGATGAGGTGGCAATTTCATGTGCATGCAATCAAATCATGCCAAATGTCCTATGTTTTCATTGGTTGACAAATTATTGTAATTTTCTCATTGGCCCACAAAGTTGGTGCCCTCATGTAATTGGTTGAAAAATGGTAACCCTAATTAGGGTTTGTAAGGTTTAATCTTGGCCCTTGATTTTGCCTCTTAATCTTGGCCACTTGTTGTAATTTTGAGCCTTTATATAAGGCCATTTGTTCTCATTTGTAAGGAGAGTTATGTTGTAGAATTGTTGCCAAAATACTATCAAAATTGTTTTCTATTCATTGTTGTGGCTTGCATGGTGGATATACATGATCATTTTGGTGTATTGCATGTTTCTTCTCATCTCTCAAATTAAAGTAGGATTTCATTTCATGTTGTTAGAATAGAAATAGATGGCTAGTTGTATGGTGATATTGGTAAATGTTTGATAGGGATCTATATACTAGGCCACTAGCATCTTAGCGGCTTGTTAAGAAGCCTTGTGTGGTAATCTAGTCTCATTCCCTTTGAATCATTGCATCTATGGAGGTGACGCTGCTGGCAAGCTTTCATTAGGTTGATCCCCGTCCATTTGCGAATCTTTTCATTCAATAAGAGTAGTAGTAAAGAAGCAAGGAGTAGTTTAGTAGTTGAAGTTTTAGAAGAGCAAAGTTGGAAGTGATATAAAAGGAAGAAAATCAATTGAGTATACATTGCAAAGCTAAATCTCATCATAGGGAGAATTTGACATCCTCAAGTGAATAACGTAAGCCCGCCTACGTGATTAACCAACAAATCACATTAATATAACTGAGTTAGTATCCACAGTTGTAAGGAACCTTAGAGTATTCTCATATTCTACATGAGTATATACTTTTCAAGAGAGGGTTGAGTGTTTGGTACGCTGTATCAAGTATTCAATTGCTATATGTTATGTAGTGTTACAAAATTGACATCAACACATACAAACATCGCGGTAGTGCTCATAGGATTTTTCGCTTTGATATCACAATTGCTTGTCTTGGCAAGGTTGCTTTCACCCTTGTGCAAGTGTTCTATGACATGTTTGATCACCTATTGTTTGCAAACCTGTCTATTATCTGCTATTACTGTATTCTGAACTGTGAAATCGAACTTGCCCAACTGAAACATTGACCAATTGCTTTCAAAACTGAGTTTTCAACATGCTCTGGTCAAGAGTCGCACTGCTTGCCTGGAAACTATCGCACAGAATTATTTCACTGTCTCATTGTTGCTTGCTGTCTTACTGAATTGTGTCACTTTCAGTCTTCCTTGGTCAGTCCGGGATGGATCTTAGGTGCTATGACATGTTGTTCAATATCCAAATGAACTCAAATGGTATCAAATTGCACAAAATGACTGTTGGTCACCTTTCTTTCACATCTCCCATGTCTTCCTATTCTCCCATTTCCATCCTTTCTCTTCTTCCTTCATGTTTCTTCCTCTTCTTCCAAAATTCTTCATGTCTTCTTGATTCTTTTCCTCTCATTTTCTAGTGTACCTAATTCTATTCATCAATTCTTTCACTTCCATGCTTGTCTCCTCTTCTAGAACCATGAATTTCAACTATCTTGTTATGGAACCTCTCTTGAGAATAGATGATCTTGAACTCATTGCTCAATTCGAAGAGTACTATTCTTCCAACAGTCCTTCTAGATATTGCATGGATGATAAACTTAAGACAAGAATAAAAGAAAAGATGATTGAATCAAACGCCTTTGCTAGGATCATAGACATGATCTTGTTACGACCTCCTTCTTCCAAACATGCTTCATCATCTAAGTCTTCTCATTCTTCTTCATCTTCCAAGTCTTATCGTGACTCTTCTAGACATTATTCACATTCCTCATTATCCAAGTCTACTTCTTCCACTAGGTCTTCATTTTCCTCTTCTTCACAATCTCGTTCCTCCTTTACTTCTCCCAAGAGTCTTACTCCTCACTATGAGCAATATGGTAGTCCTTATGATACCTCTTCTACGAAGAGTGACATGCCCATTTTTTATGACACCTCTATTCCTAAGAGTCCTCGTCGTGTGCTTGTGCTTGCTAAAGGGTTGTCCTATTGGGTAGATCGCGATGGTGATCCGTATGACTCTAATTTTGAAAAAGACTTTGATGAGTTCTCTGAACAATACCTTGATTATGATCCATCTACTACTACTGAGGACTATAAAATGCACCGCGCCAATTTCAAATGTCAATATTATAAGGATCATTCCTCTAAGAACTCTCACGCTGAAAATAAAGATGAAACTCTCGAGCAAGATCATGTTAATGATGAACCTTTGTCTTGTGATGGTTCCCTTCCATCCCCTACTTCTTCCAATACCCATACATTTTCTAAAGCTTCCAAGTCTTCGAAATCTGTCACAAATCCTTCATCTAACAAAGATCCTAATACTTTTCATGCAGTTCCTTATAGTTATCCTCAAGGGCTACCTCTTAAAGTAACTAAAGCTAACCTTCACTTGGCTGCAAATACTTTCAGTGATGCTAAAACTAAAGAGCCTAAGCCTTTATGCGCTATAATGCCTACTTCAGCTAGTCCTTCACCATCTCCTTTAAAATCTTCCATACAATTCCAACATGCTTCCTTGTCCTTAGAAGTGGCTTCATATCAAGAGGACTCTAAAAATGAAAAAGAAAAAAACATAAAGAAAGATCAAGATAAAGAACCATCCATGTCATCCAATCCTTTTCATGACGTCTCTCCTCCGTTTCATGGTTCTTTTGATACTCCGCGCTCTTCCGCATTCATTCCACCATGTCCTAAGCAAGATCAAGCTGCTACTTACACCATTGAGGTTATTGACAATCAAGATGACCTTACTTCCATTGAAGTTATCGAAAATAGTGTTTGTACTCCCAATGTTAAGCCTATTGAAAATCAAGAAAAAAATGATGTGCTTATGCCATCCAAAGCAACTTGTCAAGATCAAAGCATTCCATCTTCTTGTTCTACCATTCCATATTCACTTTCGCTTTCTACTCTTCCTAAATCTTTGCAAGCTCCGAACAATCCTATCAAGGAAGTTTCTCCTATTCAAGATGTTCACGATCCTATTGAAAATCCTAATGCTCACTCTAAAGATGCTGATGTCCTTGGTTGTCATATAGATGTTGATGAAATTATTGATTATCCTTTTGCATCTTCCACTTCCATCCTTGGACTTCCTCCACCAATACCAAAGGCTTCACGTCTTCCTTCCATCTTGGGCCCTTATGTCCCTTCACTTTCCCCTCCTAACTCTCCTAATTCGTCATCCATCTTGGGTCCTTACGTCCCTCCATCTCCTATCTTTCCTCAAGATCAACATAGATGCATACCCTTGAATCCTTTTCATCCACCCACCCATCTAAACCATTCATATCTCCCTTCTTCCACAAGTCCCAAGTCTTTTGGAAGTAACTTGAATGTTCAAAACAATAAAAAGAAGAAATACAAGAATCCAAAAAAAAAGAAGATCATCATGTCTCCTCTAATCGACATGGAGGCATAAAGTCAAAAGAGATATCTAAGAAGAAAACTACAAGACAAGTATGGGTTTCAAAATCCATCATTGAAGATATTCTCTCTAAATCATCAAAAATAAATGAAAAGCCTAAGGCTATATGGATTCCAAAGTCTCTCTTGAAAGAGTCTAATATTGAACAAAAAGTGAAGTTGACATTCAAGCTTCCAAAGGCTTCCGCCTCATCTTTTTCCAAAAACATTCTTCCATTCCATGTGCCTGAATCGCAACCTCTGCTAAACATTCGCCATATTCCTTCTCGTATTCCTTCATTCACATTTCCTCCATCCTCTCACCACCCTTCAAGGTGTGTCTTGACGTTGATCTTGCCTTCCTTTCCATCTACTCTTTCACAATCCTTCCATTCATCATCCTTCTACCTTCTATCATTTTTCCTCATTTACCTATTCCTCCTATCTTCCAACCTCACTTGCTTTACATAAAACCTTATTCTTCATTTTTCTCTTCCATTTTCCTTTCCCTATCAACATCTTTGAGCATATCATTTTGAATCCTTGACATATCATGGTTTATCCTTTCAAGGAGCATTATCTAAAACGCTTGCCTTCTTCCACAAAACAATGAAAAAAAAAAAAATGAAAAAATTGAAAATGTGTCTTGGTGGAAACTTGGAAACAGGTGCTTTGGTAGCAAAAGTAAAAAGAAATAAATTCGTCCTATGGTGAAAACCACTCCCTTGTGGCGCCTTGGATAAGTACCATGATGAAAACTTGACAATCAGGCATCATGTGTAGTTCTTCTACATATTTCATCAATTCCGTCTTCTCTCTTTGATCTTGGCAATGTTGACTTATACATGAACATTTGGCTATCTTGTGGGCTATCTTGTGAGCTATCTTACGATGATCTTGCTTTCATTCTATTCATGTTTAGCCTTCATATTTATTTTCCTCCATTCATTTTAGCCTTTCACTATCTTTTTTCCCTTTGGTCTTGATCTATTAAAAAAAAAGGGTAAAACATGATGCTATGAACCCTTTTGACATGTCTACTCCTTTGGACTACATCCTTTCCTTCTTTTGCATTACGCCTTTGTGACTTATCCTATGGTGGCCTTTCATTGCTTGTCCAAATGTGCTTTGCATGGCATTTTTTTCCCTAGCTTAGGTACTCTTGAGGAGTTTTCCATTGAAGATTTCTTTCCTTTATTCTCCTTTATTCTCTTGTCTTCCATCTCTTCCACTAGCTTGCTATTCCCTCTTGTCCTCCACCTTGCTAGAAATTGGGACTACACGATGTGATCTTGCTTGGGAGTTTGATGCCTATTCTGTCTGGGGGCATCTTTTGTACATACTTATTGATCTTGAAAAAATCCAAAAAATGATAAAAATTCTAAAAATTGGAAAATGACCTGAAAAAATGATCATCTTAGTGGAAACCTAGCAATAGGCGCTTTGATATATCTCCAAAAAAATTATATATTTCAAAAATACCAAAAAATTAAAAAATTCAAAATCCCCAAAAATAGTCACTTACCCCAAACTGTGTTTTTCAACACTACCCTTGCGTCAAGTGTTTTTCAACACTTATCAGATGTTTACCCACAGTCCCGAATGATGCGATATTTCCACTGATAGATGTGATACTCAAAGTTTGACTCTATGACCTACACACACACTTAAACACTCGACTCGCTGAGATTTGTTTGACTTTATTTCTTTTTGTGCTGTCTATGATGATTTCTTTGATGAGTGTTCTCTCCCTAATAGTTTTCGATGATGCCGAGCTAGAAGACTGGGGGCATGAGGACATGTTTTATTGTTTTTTCTGCTTGGGGGTATATTTTGTTGGTCTTAACTATCATTAACATTTATGCTTGTTCCACTTGACATTAGGGTCTACAAGGTATTATCCTTGACTGTTTTCGCAAGTGCATGCTTCTAGTCATCTTGACTTTCTTGTGTCTCGATGCAAGCATAATCTTGCTATATTAAACTTAGGTAATCTCATTGCACTAGTCATCTTGACCTATATGTTTTTGTTGCCTAGGTGGGATTCCCACATATCTATTCGATATAGATCATATTCAGATTCACATAGTCATACTAATGTGCATTGTATGATCTTGCGACGCTACCAATAACGCTCGATGATGAATATTAGAGTCTAAAAGCTTTTTGACCTTGCAAGTAAACCACTTTTCATAGTAGCTTGCATTTTTAGGTTCATGATAGTTAGTTTTGCATCTTGCATATGGAGAGAGCTCTCCTTTCATCTTTCGTGGACTTATCGGTCAACTGCGCTCACCTTTCACTTCTTCCCGATCATGTCTTTCGCTTTTTGTCTTTCATATCACATCATTTTCTATTCATTTCGGGATCGAAATCGAAATCCGAGTTCATCTTGATAGTCAAAATCGCATTTCAAAATTCCACCCTCTTCTACGCAGTTGGCTGACCTTTTGAGGCCTAATTCTTCGATCTTCGCTGGGGCATCTTCATTTCTTCATCCCCATCTTTTTCAACCTCCTAGTCTTTCATTTATTCATTCATCTTCATTTCTCTGAGGTTTGACTTCATTTTTATCCTATATTTTTCTCAATCAAACCTAGTCAAACTGGGGCATGTCTTCATTGCTTGAATGTTATCCTATCATCTTTCATCTTCGATTATGATTTCTAGTGACTTGATCAAGTTCATCAATTTGCTGTTCTTCTCTACCTGATTTTGATTTCGATTCCGAGGGGGCAGTACCTATCAGCTTTAATCCTTGATTCAGCTTATCAATCAGCTTTGCTTGAGATTCTTATCTCTTATTTCAAACTTGACAAATACTTATATACAACGGTGATTGGCCTCGTCTTTCAGCTTAAGCTTATGCTTATGCTTGTCCTGATATGTTCCCATCCGTCGAACACATGTCTGGATTGTTTTGTGATCCCAAATTGATCTCACATTAGTCAAAGAGGGGCAAATGTATGCACCCTAAAATGGTCGCCTAGACTATGGGCCCCCATTCAGCAATTTATCAAATCCCTGAATCAATATTTTCAAAAATCAACATTTTATCAATTATATCAATTTCCTTGATCAAATCCTTTTTTATCATTTTTGATTATTTTTTATGGGCTAACCATTTTATCCTAAAGTCTTTATTTATTTAAAAAGAATTTCCTCCCCTTTTATTAAATAAAAGCCCCCAATTTTCTTCTTATCCTAAGTTGCACAAATAAAACATTATTCCTATTTTATAAAAAGGAGAAAAGACACTTTTTGTCTCATATGGACACAAAAGTCAACTCTTATTTTCCCATTGGAAGATATTTGTGCACATGGATTGCTGCTCTTTCAAGCTCCACCGTTGATTAAATCTTTTGCCTCGTAATCTCCATGGTCCATTCCTTTTCAATTCCTTTAAAAAGAGAGCTATTTTCTCATTCTTAGATCCATCTTTTGAATACTTACCTTATGCTGCAGGATTTCTTGGAGACTTTGGAGCTTTTTGAAGACATTCTTGCATTCATCTTCCATTTCTTGCATCATAGTTTCATATTTATGCTTTCCTAGATTAGCTTCATTTTTATGCTCTAGATTAGCTCACATAGATTAATTAATTTGGATTGTAACACTTGCATCTTCCTTTTCATAGCTTAGCTTGCATTCTCATTTCTAGCATAGTTGCATTTTCATTCTCATTCTTGGTTCTTGAGGACATTGACATTCTTGCCTTTGTTTTCATTGAATCTCCCATTGCATGGTTTACTAGCAAGGTCATAAGCTTAATAACTCTAGCTGAGAGCATTCTTAATATCCTTGCACTCCATGCCTAGGGAGCTTTAGGTCGATTTTCAAAGATTCCCATTCATGAATTCCCTTGGAAGTAAAGACTTAGAGTAGTGCACATCTTAGTGTGTACAGTCCCAACTCTAGCCCTTCATCCATCAAGGCTCTCTTCCCTCCAAGGGTGAGTTTGGCCTTGCACACCCCAAAGAAACAAATACAACAAAAGAAACGAAAAGAAAGCCACATGCATGCATAGACTAAGAAGCCATTCAGAATACATATAAAACTAGCATACATACAACATAAGAAAGTAAATATTCACATAGCAATAAGAATAAGAGTGTTCAAGATCCAACCTCAATCCAAGCTAATGGCAATGAGGGTTGAGATCAACTTTCTCCAACTAGTCTCCTTTGCTATGCAACAACTAAAATCCTCAAAAACCAATCAAGGCCAAAATCTCACAATCTCTCAAGTCTCCAAAAATTGGAGAGTGGGCAATTACCCACAAATTTTCCCTTCAACTCCTTAAGAAGAAAAACCCTAAACCCTTCAATCAAGAGGGGGAAATTCAAATTTCAAAATTCAAAATGAGGAGTGGGCTTGGCTTGCATCTCAAATTTCGTCACTCTTTCAAAGAGCATCTTTTGGAAGGGCAAAAATAGCCAAAATACATCGTAATGGTCAAAATTTGACCACCAACACATGGCACCACTATGGGGTAGCCTATTTTTAACCTCCACTACCTTAAAGGGTCACTAAATGCCTCTCAAAAGACCACCTAAATATTGCATAGGAAAATGAAAAAGATTCCCACTCTAGGCTCCTAAAAATTGAAGACCACTCACTCTCACAAAGCACTTGGTCATGCCAACTCACATAACATGTGTCAATTGACACCGCAAATAAATCACATTACAACACAATACACATGGCATGCCAAGTAGACTAAAAGTAAAATAAAATAAACATAATCAATAAATATATTCATGCATCACTTTACAACAATTACACATTACAATGAGGTTTATTTCTCCCCTTGGAGATAACCTTGGCTTAACATGATTTTAACAATTATCCATCTTTGATTTCCCCCGATATAACCATGGTCTTACTTGCACACTTGACAAAATATCAGTAGCTCATGAAATGTCAAATCATATATATATGTAAATAGAATACATCTCAAATTCACATTCTTAACATCATAAATTTCTAACCGCATCTCATAATAATTTTCATCATTTTCAACATTGCATTTCTAAAGCATATAAAATCAAGAATACGATGATATATGTTAATTCACCTAACATAATAATCATGTTTATTTCTCATAAATTTTTCTAGCATAAGTGCAACATTAAAGTATCATACTTAAATAAAAAATTCATCAATTTTCTATTCTCATGACCTAATAAATAGCATGGAAGTAAAAGTCCTATATCATCATCACCTAATCATAGGTCATCACATAGTATCATAATATAATGTCTTTGTCCAATAGTCCAATCATGATAAAATAAAGTGTCAACATGAGTCATAAGATGGAAAAAATAAACTGCTATGAAATGATGGCACGGGGTGAGGCCTCACATCCTCCCTCCCTAGGCAAGAACTTCCTCCTGGAGTTCATCGAAAAGATGGGGATACTGTGCTCTCATCTGTGCCATGTCCTCCCATGATGTCGTAACCTCATCATAGCAATCCCACTGGACCCTAACCTGGTCCAGCTCTCGACCTCAAAGGGCCAGCGTCTTGCGAGCCAAAATACGTATGGGCTCCAATGCTAGCTGTCCGTCCGACTTCACCTGTAAAGCATCCCAATCAATAATGTGAGACTCATCATAGATATGCTTTTTCAAAGCAGAAACATGAAATACGTCGTGGATATGCGACAGGCTAGGTGGCAGAGCTAGTCGATATGCAACTAGGCCTATCCTCTCTAAGATCTCAAAAGGTCCAACAAATCGAGGTGCGAGCTTAGAACCCTTTCCAAAACGGATTGGGCTCTTATGCGGTTGCACTCTCAAGAAGACTCTGTCCCCAACCATGTAGACACAGTCAGTCCTCTTCGCATCTGCATACTTCTTCTGTCTGTCCTGAGCCTCTCTAAGACGTTGCCTGATCAAGTCTACCTTTTGCTCCATCTCCCTGACTAACTGCGGTCCCACAACCACTCTATCCTCAATCCTATCCCAACTCAAGGGAGTCCTGCAAGGTCTACCATACAAGGCCTGATAGGGTGGCATACCCAAAGATGAATGATGTCCATTATTATAGGCAAACTCCACCAAGTGCAAGTACTCCTCCCATCTGGTTTGGTGATCCATCACATACATACAAAGCATATCCTCCAATACTTGATTAACCCTCTCAGTCTGACCATTTGTCTCAGGGTGATAAGCTGTGCTGAAATTGAGCCTGGTGCCCAATGCTGATTGTAACTCCCTCCAAAAGGATGATGTGAAAAGAGAATCTCTATCAGATATAATCTTACGAGGAACGCCATGAAATCTGACAATATCCCGCAAGAAGACCTGTGCTACTGCAGGCGCTGTGAAAGTGGTACGAACGGGTGAGAAGTGGGCTACCCTAGTCAACCTATCCACTGTCACCATAATAGCATCGTGGTGATGAGGAGACATAGGAAAACCCACAACAAAGTCCATGGATATAATATCCCACTTCCACTCAGGTATCTCGGTTGAAGAAGCTCGCCTGGATGGCGGTGCTTTGCCTTAACTCTCTGGCACTCCAAATATCTATCCACAATCTCTGCAATGTGCAATCTCATACCCGGCCAATGGTAAAGCTGCCTCAAGTCTGCATGTAACTTCTTGATTCCGGGGTGCGCTGCATAAGGAGCTCTGTGAGTCTCAAGAACAATGAAGTCACGCAACCCACCGAAAGAAGGTACATAAATACGTCCTCTATGACGGAGAAGGCCATCTGAATCTAGGGTATAATCTGAGAACTTCCCCGCAAGGGGTCTCTGAGACTGGACCATCTGACAAACCTCAGAATAGAACCCATCCCCAGGCAAGTGCTGCAAAATGCGCCCTCTCAAATCTTTTCAAGAAGACATAGATGAAAGCTCGTGACGTCTCCTACTCAAGGCATCTGCAACTACATTCTCCTTACCCTTGATGTAGTGAACATCGAAATCATACTCATAGAGGAACTCCATCCATCTCTACCTAGCGTTGAGATTCGGCTGAGTGAAGATGTACTGCAAACTCTGATGATCTAAGTGAAGCTTGAATCTATGACCCAAAAGAAAATGTCGCCATCTCACCAAAGTGTGCACCACTGCTACAAGCTCAAGGTCATGGGTAGGATAGTTGAGCTCGTGAGTCTTGAGTTTCCTAGACTCATAGGCAATAGCTCGACCTCCCTGCATAAGGACTGCTCCTCTACCATCCAAAGATGCATTCGTGCAAACCACAAACTCTGCTGAAGGATTCGGCACTGCAAGAATAGGTGCACTAGTGAGTGCTCTCTTGAGCTCCTGAAAAGCTCTCTCACACTTCTCTGTCCACTCAAACTTCTTCCCCTTTCTCTGGAGGGAAGTGATAGGATGAGCCACTATAGAGAATCCCTCAACAAAACATCTGTAATAACTTGCAAGTCCCATAAAACTCTTGACCTCGGTCACACTGGTAAGTGCTGGCCAATCCATAATTGCTCTAATCTTAGACGGGTCAACAACAATTCCATCTCCTGATATCACATGGCCAAGATAATGAACCTCTAACCTGAAGAAGGCACACTTCGACAAACTGCCGAACAACTGATTCTCCCTCAAACACTGCAAAACCTGCCTCAAATGCTCCTCATGCTCACGCTCATCTCGAGAGTAGATCAAAATATCATCCAGGAATACTACCACAAATTTATCCAAGAAAGAGCGGAACACTCCATTCATGAGACTCATGAACACGGCTGGAGCATTTGTGAGTCCAAAAGGAACCACTGTGAACTCATAATGGCCATAGCATGTGTGGAGCGCAGTCTTGTGGATATCACTTTCCACAATCCTCAACTGATGGTACCCCGACTTTAAGTCAATCTTAGAAAACACCCGAGCACCCTGAAGCTGATCAAACAAGTCATCGATCCTAGGAACTGGATACCGATTCTTGATAGTCACCTTATTCAACTATCGGTAATCCATACACAACCTAAGAGATCTGTCCTTCTTCTTAACGAAGATAACTGGTGCACCCCAAGGCGATACACTAGGACGAATGTGCCCTTTCTCCAGAGCTCTTCTAACTGAATCTTGAGCTCATTAAGCTCATGGGTAGTCATCCGGTATGGTGCTCGAGATACTAGCTCTGCTCTTGGCACGAGATCTATATGAAAATCCATCGCTCTAGGTGGTGGCATACCAGGTAGCTCTGAAGGGAATACATCTGCAAACTCCTGCAAGATAGGATGGTCGTCAAGGGAAGGTTCCTTCTCAACCTCCTCTCGATCACTGATGGTGATGGCAAATAATTGACAACCCCTTCGCATGCACCGCTTAAGCTGCATAGCAGAAATCACACGAAGAGAGAAAGGTCTCTGAACTCCTAAGATAATCGAAGGCATACCAAAACCATCTACACACTCAATCTTTTTCTGCCTACAATCCATCTTGGCGCTGTGGGCTTAAAGCCAAGCCATGCCAAGGACAACATCGTAAGATCCAAGTGGTGTGATACGTGGGTTAGCTGTGGTGGTCATATCTCCAATCTGAATCTGACATCCCCTCACCAAGGAACTAACTGACACCCTAGCACTCGAGGCTAACTCAACTTCCCAACTCACATCTTGCCTAGCTACCACTAGCCCGCAACGCTCCACTACAAATGGAGTAATGAAAGAATTAGTAGCTCCAGAATCAAACAAATAGAAATACTTCTACCTCCAACCCTACCTGCAGCCTCAATAACCATGGCCTGATGCTCAGCCTGACGGTTATCAACCGCTACAAATACTCGATGAGATTTGCCCATGTCTCCCACCATAGGCTTTGAAGCTGCTGCCCTCTGACTACCTGCTGGACGCCCTAATGGACAATCCCTAGCAATGTGCCCCATAGCACCACAAGTGTAACATGGGCCTCTTGCCTAAATCTGGCTCCCCTGAGATCTGGACTGCTGCTGTCCACCTGTCATACTAGACCCACTGAATCCACCTCTGGAAGACTGATGAGTCCTAGCTGGTGGCACGTACCGTGACTGAGATTTCTGATCTCGTCGAGGACCCTGTGAGTTCCACTACTTGGGCCCTGCTGTCCCTGTGGAGGCCTCTGTCTCTGACTCTGCTGAGACTGCTGCCGCTGCTACTGAGGTGCTCTGAATGATCCTGATGAGTGCTTCTGATTCCCTTTCCAGTGGGATCTCTGGAAACCAGAAGCCTGTGGCGCGGAATTGCGGTTCTGTGACCGATCCCGAAAATCATGAGACCTATTATGGATCTCCTCTGCAACCATGGCTCTCTCAATGGTATAACGCAAATCTCCTGGAGGTACCAACCATACTCTGTATGAAATAGCATGGTTCAACCCTTTAATAAAGCGGTTGACCTGAAGCTTCTCGTCCTTCATATAATCCACATAGGGAAGGAGCTCGAGAAACTTGCTCTCGTACTGTGCCACAGTCATACCTCTTTGCTGGAGGTCATGGAACTCATCAATGCAACGCTGTCTAAAATGCTCCGACAAGTGTCAAGCTTTGAATCTCTCAAGAAAAACCTCCCATGTGAGGGTGTCTAAAGTCAAGTGGTGTTTATATTCCTCCTGTCTCCACCAAGTAGAGGCATTACCTCTAAGCATATGCACTGCCAGACGTGCCTTCAGGTTGCTCTCGTAAGGACACAACCCAAAGCAACGCTCAGAGCTCAAAAGCCATGCCTCTGCCTCTATTCCATCTGTAGATCCTAAAAAGGGTGGTGGCTGAAGGCGTAGGAGCTCTCTAATTTGATCCCCAGTATCGCGGGGTGCTCTATGCACTATCTCTGGTGGTGGTGGTGGTGGTGGTTCTGGCATGTGTACTGATTCATCCTCTAAATCTGCCTGTCCCTCAACCTGCTTGGAAGGAGGACTCCTCTCTCGGGCCTTCGTCTGCTGACCTCCTAGTGGCAGTCTGTCCATAATGATATCGGCAAGATTCTGAAGGGCATTCAGAATGTGCTGATTAGGGTTCAGTGGCGGTCTTGGAGGTGGTTCTGGCTCGTCACCAACACCGTCTACTGGCTTCTCAGCATCCACTGAAGCCTCACTAACAACCCTAGCACTTCGCCCACGGCGACGATCCCTACGTGTAACTGAAGGCATCCTACACAAGTGAAAACAAGACATAAGTTGAAACACAATGCGTTAAGGTTCCTAGAGTTGAAACTGTGCTTTGATGCCAAAATGTCATGCCCAAAATTAGGGCAAAACAAACACAACAATTTTTATTTATTTTTATATATAAATATTTATATGTTAATACATTCAGAATTATATTAACATATAGATATTTATATATCTACATCAAAACATATAAATATAAAGCCACATCATCTACACTTTAATCATAAAAGAATATATCTCATGATTTGTATATAAGGCTACACACATACATAATCTGTATTCAATCAACCTTTTTTTTTTATAACACCAAATATTATGAGATTAACTCTAGTTACAATTGAAACTAGCATTTAGATAGAAATATTAAATCTATTCTTCCCAAGTCAAGAAACAAAACTAATGAACATTTATTTCATCTAACTCTAAACATCAACACTAATATTTCTTTTCAACATAAGGGAAATTAGTGCATCTTTCTCATAATCGCTTTAATTCAATAGATGGAAGAAATAATCTAATATACTAGCTTTTACAAGCATATCATATGCTAGGCTTTCTAACATAGCCTTGTGTATAACAATTTTCACAAAGGGCTCAAGCCAAACAACTAAATAACACATAGGAGATATGTATCCAAAATTTCCATCTAACTCCATGAAAACCAGCAAGATGTGTCTTGAGAAAATTTGTAAAACAAACAAACAGACCATGGAGGCTCACTTTCCAACCTAGGCCATTTCATGGCCACCCCCGAGCTAGGGGAAACAAAGATGGATAAGGGGATTGCATGCATACATCAAGCACATGCACAACAAAACCAACACTAAACAAAAACATCAAATTCCCATTCCCATGGCTGTGCACACGATGGGTCACTTTGGACCCATAGTAGGGGTGAAGGTGGAAGCTACCCAAAAAGGAGAATGCCAATATACAAAAAATAACCTGCCTTCAACAAGGCCTAAAATCTGCTCATAATTCCTTCACAAGGCCAAAGATACAACCATCAACCCTTCACAATTCACACAAGATCAACTCCCTTATGTCCCCCAAATAATAAACACAACGATGGCAACATGGATGCCCATACATCCATGCCTTATCCCCTTCCTCCTTGAGGAAGGACTTTACACTAGATGGGTAGTCCCAACTCTATCCCTTCACCCATCAAGGCTCTCTTCCCTCCCAAGGGTGAGTTTGGCCTTGCACACCCCAAAGAAACAAATACAACAAAAGAAAGGAAAAGAAAGCCACATGCATGCATAGACTAAGAAGCCATTCAGGATACATATAAAACTAGCATACATACAACATTAGAAAGTAAATATTCACATAGCAATAAGAATAAGAGTGTTCAAGATCCAACCTCAATCCAAGCTAATGGCAATGAGGGTTGAGATGAGCTTTCTCCAACTAGTCTCCTCCTTTGCTATGCAACAACTAAAATCCTAAAAAACTAATCAAGGCCAAAATCGCACAATCTCTCAAGTCTCCAAAAATTGGAGAGTGGGCAATTACCCACAAATTTTCCCTCCAACTCCTTAAGAAGACAAACCCTAAATGCTTCAATCAAGAGGGGGAAATTCAAATTTCAAAATTCAAAATGAGGAGTGGGCTTGGCTTGCATCTCAAATTTCGTCACTCTTTCAAAGAGCATCTTTTGGAAGGGCAAAAATAGCCAAAATACATCATAATGGTCAAAATTTGACCACCAACACATGGCACCACTATGGGGTAGCCTATTTTTAACCTCCACTACCTTAAAGGGTCACTAAATGCCTCTCAAAAGACCACCTAAAGATTGTATACGAAAATGAAAGAGATTCCCACTCTAGGCTCCTAAAAATAGAAGACCACTCACTCTCACAAAGCACTTGGTCATGCCAACTCACATAACATGTGTCAATTGACACCACAAATAAATCACATTACAACACAATACACATGGCATGCCAAGTAGACTAAAAGTAAAATTAAATAGACATAATAAATAAATATATTCATGCATCACTTTACAACAATTACACATTACAACGAGTTTTATTTCTCCCCTTGGAGATAACCTTGGCTTAACATGATTTTAACAATTATCCATCTTTGATTTCCCCCGATATAACCATGGTCTTAATTGCACACTTGACAAAATATCAGTAGCTCATGAAATGTCAAATCATATATATATGTAAATAGAATACATCTCAAAATCACATTCTTAACATCATAAATTTCTAACCGCATCTCATAATAATTCTCATCATTTTCAACATTGCATTTCTAAAGCATATAAAATCAAGAATACAATGATATATGTTAATTCACCTAACATAATAATCATGATTATTTCTCATAAATTTTCCTAACACAAGTGCAATATTAAAGTATCATACTTAAATCAAAGATTCATCAATTTTCTATGCTCACGACCTAATAAATAGCATGAAAGTAAAAAGTCCTATATCATCATCACCTAATCATAGGTCATCACATAGTATCATAATATAATCTCTTTGTCCAATAGTCCAATCATGATAAAATAAAGTGTCAACATGAGTCATAAGATGGAAAAAATAAACTGCTATGAAATGATGGCACAGGGTGAGGTCTCACAGTTGGCTACCTGTTCTCCTTAAGCCCTTAGGCTTAATTTGCTGAAGAGATATCACCGTCAGTAGATGATGACCTTACCTCGGATTTCTTCTCAGCGGAACTCTTTGTCCCCTTTATAGACCAAGTCTTCTTGACTTCCTTGTTGGTCTCTTTTCTCACGTTATCCTTCTGATTGGGGGACAACTTCTTCTTGATCGGTTTGGCCGGTCCTTTGCCTTTGTTCATCGACCGGTTCTTGCATTCCTTGGCTAGATGCCCAATCTTGTTACAGTTGTAACAAGTCATTCGGGTTCCTCTCCATGGATTGACCCTTCTTTCCCTGTCCATGGGTGAATGGCAATTAGAGTTCCTATGACCTGATGGTCCACAAGCAGCGCAGTTGGATGTGCTTTGGTTTACATTCCTATTATGGAATACCGGTCTCGGGGGGGATTTGAATGCCATTGTTTTGGACCTACATTCTTCCGCTTTGTGTCCAAATTTATTACAAGCATAGCAATAACCCTTGAAGCTTCCCCTGCTTCCACTGGACACACTGTTGGAGTGAGACATGCATTCAAAGGTCTTGTGACCATACTTGTAACAGTTGTTGTAGTAGCTGTTAGAAGTAAATGGCTTTACTAGTGCATTTCTGCTGTCATTGGTTTTATGACCCGGTTTGCCACAATGTTTGCAAGAGGGTTTGAAGGTCTTTTTACTTGTCTTCTGTCGATTTCTTCTTTTCCTTCTAGCCTTGCTTGTCTCCAGAGGACTCACCGGTTTCATTGTTTCTTTGACCAATGTACCCAAGTCTTGTGGGATCCTTGTGCTTTCTTTGAGCTCCCAGTTGCTCATCAAACTTGCAATCGAGGGATGGTTTTCTCTCTGATAGACTGAAATTCTTCCTAAATTGCATTTAAGGAATTGGAGTCTTTCTTTGATCACTGTGGTTGCTTGATATTGCCTTAGAAATTTTGGAAGAAAGGCGATTACTTCTTGCACAAATTCCTCCATTCATGCCTTCAATTCCTGGAGTGATATCTTTAAAATCTCCCAATTGTCAACCGATTCCCTTTCAAGGGTGAGAGGGGTGCAAATGTTTGGTCCCTCTGCTGAATAGGGTTGAGTATACCCTTGCGGTACTCCCTGAATCTTTGATTCTTTTCTTTGTATTTCTTCTTCTTTCCAACTTCCTTGTTCACACTTTCCTGCAAAACTTGAATGGCTCCATGGGCATCTTCAAATTCCCGCCTCTTTGTAGTAACTCCCATATTATGTTCAATAATATCATAGTCTTGAGGGAGGATGTTATTTCTTGTCTTGTTTCCTCTAGTAATGGTAGTTTGGACCTTGTGGTATCCTAAATCATCTCTAATGACTTTAGCTAACCTCCTTGCAGGATTGACTTTCCTTTTCCTTCTCAAGATTCTCTGTGATGTTCTCAATGTCCTCAGCTGGTTCTGGATCTACAATTTTTTCCCATGCAACATCTCCCTCAACCAGACAGGTGATGTGCATTCTCCCAATCCAATATTAGATTCTTCTCTATCTTGTTCTTCAATTGGTATGATGACTACATCCTCACTTGGGCCTTCATTTGGAGGTGGAATTTCGCCATCCTTAGGAGAATCCTCAATATCTATCATTTCATCTTCATCTATTCTTTGTGGAGGACTTTTTGCCATCTTACTTGGACTTAGAGGGGAATATCCGAAAGAACTGTGGCTAACACTATCCTCTGATTCAGAGGTGGAATCTTGATTCACTTCTTTGCCTTTTGTTGGGATAGTCTTTCCTTGTTTGGAAGTAGCACTCTCTTTGGAAGGAGGAGCATTTGGTTTATGCTTCTTGGTTTGTGACTCCTCAATCCTTATCCCTCTGTCTTTCGAGTTCTTACTTGGCGGCCTTCTCGATATTCTTCCTCTTTTTGTTGGCTTCACCTTGTTGCTTTTCGCCTGATGCTTGGGGCTGTTTGGATGACTCCTCTTCAACTTCCTCTACCTCCATCTTTTCACATGTTAGTAGGATTCCTCTCCTTACCAAACCAGCCATCTTTCTATCCAACCACTCTTGAGTGAAAAGTGCAACTGGGATCATCAAAGCTTCTAAATTGACATCCTTTTCATCTTGCCAGTCGATGGATTCCAACTCATGATTTCTAGTTATTTCAAAATCTCCCCTGGGGACTTTATTATCTTCTTCCAATTGATCAGGGACTTGAATTTACTTCCACTTGTATTTTCTGATCATATCCACTATTAGCCTTGAGAACATCCTCTTCCCGATCTCTAGGTCATCATCTCCATCTGCCCAATAATTTTCTATGTGTGGAATGTGAAGGTATCTGTTTCCATATGCTCTCTTGATTTTCTTTTCTGGACCAAAGTTTTCTCTTTCTTCATAATATCCTAGGACCTAAACCATAGAACTCAAACTCCTTTTTTGCGGCCTCAACTGCTCCAAGAGATGGGCAAGTTTCGCTTCCAAGATTGAATTAAAATCCAACCCCTAGCTTGTGTTTGTGCTTTTGAAATGAAATGAAAGGTTTTAATGATGTCCACAAGACCACTGGTCTAAGGGACCAAAAACAAGTTAGGCATCCTGCTGCGATTTCTCCAAACTCTTCCTTTTGTTGTGGATTTGGATTAGTAAGCTAGCTGTCTTGTGTAATCTTGCTTCTTCGAAAAGTTCCTTCATGCTGCTCGCCTGCAGGCACTCCTTGTACTCACTGCGAATATCCTCATACGCCTCACATTCCTTAATAAAATGCCATTCTGTTTCCACCACTCCCTTGCTGCAGAAGGCACAAATTCTCTCTTCCCACCTCTCTTTAGGGACCATCCATCTACCAGTTTCACATCGTAGATGGTGGGAGCTAGTCCTTAATTGAGCAATTAGAATCTTGGCCTTTCCTTTAATTGTGGACCCTAAATATTCTTTATCCCCATGATCCCATGTGTGATTAAATTCCTTAACATAGTAGGCCTTTTTTTTTTCCAATTAGGTTTGTCCACATGGCAGTTTTGAATCTTGTCATAGGCAATTAGTTGCCTTGCCACTTCCATGATCACCAACTTGTTGGTAGGATACTTTGGGAGTTTCCTAGGACAACAAGTACTCCCCAACACTCAAATGTAAGTGAACTTAGGATATTGAATATACCATGATCCATGCTTTTTGATTAGCTTCTTAGCCTCCTCGGATAATCTTTTGTGTGGAGCCTCTTGTAGTGTTCTTACAACTCTCATGGAAAATGCATCATTGAAAATCTTGAAGTGCTTGTTGTTATGAAGATACAACTGTGGATAGCACTCATGTACGAGGAATTCTCTTGCTCCATTTTCACATCGCCCCAAGCTAGTCAATCCTGGATACTTGAATACCATGGCCAACATGTAGACCAAATACAAAGTCATATGAAATGCCTTTGTATTCTTTGTCATCCTCAATTGGAGATCAAGGTTGTCACTGATTATCTTGGCCCATTCAAACATAACCTCTCTTGTAGATATCTTATCTATGAAATAGAACATTCAAGGCTCAAAAATAGCTCCTTGTGGTTCTCCCATGACCTTGTTTAGCATGATGATGAGGTCACCATAATCCTCTTTAAAATCTGACTTGGTTAACTTGGGTAACTTCAATAGCTTGGAGTGATGGCTCCTTGGTTCGTTTAGCCATTCTTCATTCATCTTAGAAGCACAAGCATCCACTTGATCATTATAGTGTTTTAAGGCTTGCTCCTTTGTCATGTAGACACCCAACTTGTGATAGGGTATGTTGAAAATTTCTTGGATTGCCCACTCAGTGAGGAGAGTCAACACTTGCTTCTCTTTCCTATAATGGATTGCCTTCGTTTGGAGGTTTTAGTGTATGACACAATCAAGTACAAGTTCAGTGCATTGCATCGTAGGAGGAAAGGCAGCTGCCTGAACAATCCCATTCTTCACCATTCTATCCTTGATGGATTTCCTCTAAACATCCTATCTCTCACTTGCAACATGTTGACGGGTCCTAAGTTGATGTCTCCAATCTTCTTGTTCTTTACGGTGAAGCTTGTCTCCGACATCATATCCTTTGTCTCCGACATCAGTGATATTCCTGCCTTCCAAACTCCCTAAAATTGTTTTCCTTGATCACAAAATCTCTGCCCAAGAGAAGTATGTCAATCTGCCCTTAGGAAATCGCTGCCTCTGGAAAATCGCTGCCTAGAAGAGAGGTAAAATCGCTCAAGTTTGGTTGACAAATGAATTGTCCTCTCTCCCTTATATGGGCGATATCAGAAAGTGAAGAGGCATGTCTCTTCTTGGGCCGACTTGTCCTCATTTTGGCCAATAAAATTATTTTAAATTAATCCTTCGTTACTCATAAAAGGCCAACTTTGTTTAAGGATGAAAGGCAAGTTTTTAACCTTGAAATTATGTATCATGCGCTCTTTTTTCAATCCCCCCACCCATCCGATCTGTTCATGATTAAGTCTGGGCACAGATTCTATGGAAGTCGAGATAAGTCGAGATTAGGAATCTCGACAAGGGGCTGGATTCTGCCCCTAGTCGAGATTCTAATCTTGACTCTTGGGAGCCTAAACTCTTTCCATTTTTCCATGAAATGCCCCAATTTGATGAAGGCGACACATAATCTTTTCATCCCAAATTGTCATCTTGTTGTTTCACCTCATCATGGCGGAGATTGGGATGCTCTCAGGATTAATAATCTTGACTAGGGGGCGGATGCCACCACTTAGTCGAGATTAATTCAATGTCATCAACTAAGTTCAAATCGCCATTCACCCTTATTCTTTGCTTGCTGGTTGAAATTCATCAATAATAATATGCATCTGGACATTTGGAGGTCTTTTTAATCTGATTTTAGCTCTGATATGTATTAAGATTTCCAAAAATCTCATCGCCATCTTGTCTTAGACTTTTTTTCCTCCAATGTTAATCAATTTAGAGCTTGGATTTCACATCAAAGCCATTCAACTTTAGGGGCGGAAATCAAATATGTGTCAGGATTACGATCAGGTGCTGGGCAGAAATTAGATGTTCTTTTGTTCTTTTGCCTTTCTAAATTCACCATTTGAATAGGCTCAAATTAGACTTCCAACTCCATCACCCCCCTTGGTTTGAATCTGACCTTGTCATAGATTTGAAACCATTTTTTTGCCTTGAAACATCAACTCAACTCATGTTTAAATTACCCCTTTTGGTTTCTCTAGATTAGGAGGTGGAAATTTCATGTGAGTCAGGATTAGGAATCCTGACTAGGGGGCAGATTCCACCCCTATGTCAGGATTCATCCATTTCAACTGAATTTTTCCTTGTATCAACTCACTTCCTTCCAACTCCATTTAGCAATTGAATCACGAATTTCAAGGATAACTTCATGCTTTGTCCCATCTAATCTGCACTAACTTCATGGCTTCCTATGACTATCTCGTGTGAAAGCCTCCCTAAAGAGACATGACTATATGCATGTTGAAGGCATGATTGGCTCTCAAGTATTTAGACACATTAAATAAGTGCAATTAAGGATAACATTCTTGCACCTTCAACTGATTTGGACCAGACCCTATGAGTCCTTTGCACCTCAGTCCTTCATATCTGGTGATTCTTGCTAGCATGCATATAACATAAGAAGTCATATAGAAAGTTCCGGACTGCTCCAAATTTGTTAATTATTCATCCAGGCTGTCATTGGCAATCCTTGGCCAGTCCTCAACCTTGACTCCATTAGTCACTTCTTCAATAAAATACCACATCCGAGACTCAAAATTGGAATACTACAGACACCCAAATATTTTGCTTAGCATCATCACCGCGTCGCTATACTCCCGCTTGAGATCCAACCAGACAATCTATTTGGGCACTTCTGAATGATGAGCCTTAGGCTTCAACAACCATTTCAGATTTATAAACTTCATCACAATTGTCAGCTCTAGCATTGTAAACTCTCACTGCCCTTTCCTTGGATTTGTGCACCATTGAATGATACATTGGGATTCCAAAGGCCTCTACAATTGCTGGTGGAGTGAGATTTGCTAGCAGCTTGCCATCCTGAGCCTTGATCACATTTTCTTCTGATTTGTAATGCCTTGCACACTCCACGATCAAGTCCAGACACTAGATGGCAGGATGGAATCCAGTTACCGCTACAATTCCACTTCTAACTATTTTCTTCGCAGGAATGTTGGAGAATATGCTTTGTGACCAAACATTCTTCTATTGAACTCGTTCATGTTGAGGCATCCCAAATTTGTGTCGCCAACTTCATTCCATTTTGACACGATCTTGGATTCCAGAAGAAATCCCTTCAGCTTGTTCTTGATCTGTGAAGAACCTAGGCTGGCTCTTCTCAACTACTAATTTGAATTTATAATTTTTGCAAACCCTTTGCTCAAAAACTTTTAATTTGCAATTAAATTCAACTTCCACAAATTCAAAATAATCCAACCAAGACAAAATGACATTCTTTAATAATTTAATTGATTCTCATTTCTCATTACAAACCAAATATATAAGCATTTCAATTAATATAAAAAATTCAAAGGCACCTGGCAATCCGCAAATGCTTGTAATTTTGTAATGTCTTTCATAAAAACATACCACAATTCTCTAACGCCTAAACTCCAGCCTGTACATTCACGACAAGATATAATATCATGAGGTTGGCTTGTTGTGTTGATGGTTTCAGCAGAAGTATTAATTTGACCCTGTTTTCCAGTCACATGAGCAAACAATGAAGCTCCTCAAATTCCCAATTAAAAAGTGCAGCCATGTAATTAATGTGGGTTTCCAGATTTTGTGAATTCAATCTCAATATAATTAATTCAGCATCTGCAAGAAGATCTCTGCCAATCTCTCAATCAATTATTAAACCTCAGCCATGAAACAATTCAGAATCCTTAAGAACAAATGATTCGCCTGTAGAAATAACTTCACCAAAAACCCAAATACCAATTTATTAATTGTAGCATCAGCAATTAATTAACAACAGATTTCCCAATAAAAACAACCTCAGCAAATTCGAATGCAATTACCAAATGAAGAAACACAGAACTCCTCCACACAATTTCAAAACTCCAGCAGGAAGACAAATCAAACTCCAGAATGAATAAATTGATTTGCATGCAGAACAAACTTCTCATAAACCCAGTATACATCAGCACTGGATTTAATTTAGAATCAGCAGCTGCAAAATTCACCACCAATCTGTGATGACTCAAATTGCCAGAAGAGGAATCAGTCCTCAAAACCCTAGCCGGTTTCTCACAGCCAAGAGACTTTATAAATTTTATCAAATCAACAATGAATAAATGTAAGTGCTTTTTTGAGTTGTACTTGTAGCTTTTTTCGAAAAAAGCACAATTTCACTTTTTTAATATAAAAGGCTTTAAAATGATAATTTCACTTTATAACAATAAAGTTATAAAGTACTTACGTTATTAAATTAAAATACTTTAATTTAATAACGATAACTTTAAAAACAAAGCCATTGAATTCTGCTAACTGAAACAGACTCATTTCCGACACCAAAGCCCAAACGCCAACTGCCTTGTTGGAAATAACCCACTGCCAAAAATAGCCAACTGCTAAAAATAGACTTACTATAAATAGTAAGTCTCTCAAACTGGAGATTCCCTGAAGCTCAATCCTGAAACCTCTAACACTTTGTGCAAACACCCTGCTAATCCTGGCCATACCCAAAATACCACTTACTAAAAATAGTAAGTCAACCAAATTGACCCGAACGAAGAGCAGACCTGGTAAACTGAATCTCCAGAATGGAATCCCAATACTGGCTCCACAATCTGACCCCCTTTGATCACCTAATTAGCTTGCGAGGGTCACCAAACAAAGCTAATCCCAAAAGCCTGAAAAACAGGGACATTACATGATCAAAGCCTGCCTTGACAATACTGATCCTTTGGATTCTGCCATCTTCCTCCTGGAAAACAAGAATAAACAACATAAGCATAGCATCTAGGAATTAAAATAAAAAACATTTCTATACTTTACTCTAGACTTAGAATAAATTTCTAACTTGAAGAGGAAAACCTCTTGAGTTTGAAAATTTGCTACAAACTTCTTTTCCCTTCTCAAAACTCACACCGTCTCTTGATTTTTCAAATTCCTCATGTGACAATGAAATGAAATCCCCCTCTTATATAGAAAACTCACCCATGGGCAAATTTAGCAACTGCATTATTGATCCCCAACATATCTTCCAATTTGCTATTTAGGGAGAGAATCTTCCTTGTCTCCTTACAAGTTGCTAAAAATCTCTTGCGTTTAACTCCTTGTGTCATGCAATTTCTATTATTTTTGAAGATTCCAATTTGGGTGTTAAATTTCATCATTACACTTCATGGGCGCCCGTTAGATAAAGGGGTGGCTTTTTAATACTTAGGCAACTTTTAATATTCCTCTTTGTTTTGTAATTTAAATCCTGGGCACCAATCAAACACATGAGAAAATTTCCACATTTTAATCAAATTTCAAATATTTCCAATGTTTGATCTTGACTTTGAGCGCACATTAGATATGGTTGTTGAATTTCATAATGCTTAATCAGATTTCACCATTTTATTCCACCTTGGTCTTCGACGCAAATTAGATATGTAGAAGGATTCCACATTTAGGTAAATTAAACCCATTCCTTCCAACCTCTTCCTTGGGCACAAATGAGACACATAGGTGGACTTTGAACACTTAGAAAAATTCTTTGGTCATGGAGATTTAGCGCTCTAGAGCGCATTTGAGATGTCACCATTGATTATTTCACTTTTTGAAAATTCCTTACAATTAAACATGTAGCAGTCATGGCCATGGTTGAAGAATTCCTTGGTAATGTGGAATTCCCGCCCTTGGGTGCTAATTAGGCAAGGTGGTGGATTTTTTTAATTTGAAACATTTTCCTTGGCATACATGAACTAGTGCCCTTGAGCGCATTTGAGACTAGGTGAAGGATTATTGCACGTTGGAGAAATTCCTTGACATATGTGAATCCATGCCCATGGGCACTCTTTTAGCTTAGTGAAGAATTTTAACATTTGAAACAAATTTGCTTGGCCATTGTGGATCCATGCCCTTAAGTGCATTTTAGACATGGTCAACGATTTTGGTCTTTTGAAGACAATCCTTGGCATAGTAGAATTGGTGCTCTAGAGCACATTGGAGATGTAGCCAAGGATTTTGGCATTTTGAAATTTTTCTTGGATCTAGTGAACTAGCACTCATGGGTGTACATTTGCCAAGGTGAAGGATTTTTGAATTTTGGAGGAATTTGGGCGCTCTTGGAAGTTGGCCAAGGAATTTCCACACTTAGTCATTTTTGCTCTCCTCCATGCTCCTTTGATGAACACTCGACCATTTTGATTGGTTTTCCAGTTTTTCACTTTGGGTGCACTTGAGGGAGTGTGATGGAATTTTCCACGACTTGGTAATTTTTTGCATCATTTTCCACTTTGGGCATTTATGATCAAGGACTCTGCCATAGTGAAATTTCATCATTTTCTTTGCCCTTTCTTGTTTTGGACATTTTTAAGGGTACCTTTAGATTTAGTGGATTTCAACATTTGTAAAACATTCATCTTTCTGGATTTAGAATTGGATACCTATCTGTTGGTTCCTCTGTCAGTGCTCATCAGTTGCCAGAAATAAACTTGCCAAAAATAGACTTACTATAAATAGTAAGTTTGTTTAAATGCAAAATTAGACCAATCTGGGACATAGAGAAACTTACTAAAAATAGACTAAGAATAGACATTGCTAAAACTAGAAAGTTGTTCCAAACTCAAAATTAGGCCATTTTGGGACGTAGTGAAACTTACTAAAAATAGAAATTTCCAAAAATAGAAAGTTAATCAAAACGCCCAAAATTTCATTGGCATCCATTTTGAAAGATCAATTCCTTTTCATACTTGGCAAAATTCACTATTTCTCACAAAATTTCTCTTTTTAGAACCAAAGGCAGGTCATTTTCACTCCTATACTTAACACAAATTGCTCAAAGCTCATTCGAAGAATCGAAACATGAGGGACTTCGGGGAACTAGGCCAAGAGTACCAGGGACACAAAAGAAAACGGCCAAGTGGGCAAAAATTTAGGGGGTCACCATTTGCAATGGGGTGATGTGTGAAAAGGTCACAATAGGATGATGGTGTGAGTTGTGTGTGCAAATAATAAATATATTAGATATAAAGATCAGAATAATTTGAAGATAAATAAAAGCATTTTAGAAAGGCAATCAAAAGGAATTGTTAACAAAAGGTGATGTCTTTTCAAAAGGTGACCTCTATTCAATGAGATGTCGTTTTTCATGAAGAGGCATAAATTTATGAAGAGATAAAAAGTGATAGTCAAATGTGAAAAGATTGTGAGTGGGATGGTAAAGAATAAATTTATGAAAGTCCATTATTCAAGCACAAGGAAATTTATGAGTTAAAGCATATTTCTTAGTGAAAGACATGACTAGTCAAATGGTTGTATCCATTTCAAAGAGTTACATCCATTTATATAATTATTAAAGATATAATGGAAGATCATATAATTGGAATAGAGTGAAGTGTGTGTGGAGTAAAAAGTGAGTAGAGTGAGTGATGTATAAATGATATATATATATATATATATATATATATATATCTTGCACCCAAATGAAGGGTTACCTCTCTTGGTGAAGAGGTATACGGGAGTAGTATAAAAGGAGATGAGTGAGAGGTGTGTGAAGTGAACGTTCCTCAAATGTAATATATATGAAAAGGATAGATTTTGTGGAGACATTAAAATAGAAATATACGAAGGCTTAATGAGCAGATATATGACAAAAGCTTGAGGATATATATGAAGACCTTGTGAAGCAAATTATAAAGAAGTCAGGAGCAAATCTGATGGTAATGGATTGAACAGATTCATGAAGAGTTATAGGAGACTTGGAGCAGATCAAATAGCAGATTTATAATTGCAGTAATGGTAGAGTGAACAAATGAAGATTATAAGAGGTTTATAGCAGATTTTCATGAGAAGATTGTTGCCACATTGTGGGAGTTATATGATCAGTTTATAGCAGATATGAATAGAGAAGATTGAAGAAAAGAGTTATAGCTCTTGTGAAGACAATTTGAATGAGGAGTTGGTGCCTCTAGTGGGCAAGTGCTCACGAATTGAATGGCTAGTGTGCAAGTGCTCATGAATTGAATGAGGGGTTGGTGCCTCTAGTAGGTTGAGCCTACAAAATTTGTAAGAGATTATTATATAAACAAGTAATTTGCGGTGGTTTTCTCTTGTCAGGGTTTCCACGTAAATATTGTGTTTTTGTGTTTAACTCATGTACATGATTATTGAAATTGAGTTGGTGGTGCTATTGTGATTGATAAAGTTTAAATTGATAAAAGTCGTTATATTGATTCACCCCCCATGCCCCACTTCCCCACCTACTATAACTGTGTGCTCATCAATTGGTATTAGAGTTGGTTCCTTCGAAAACGTCTAACCACTTGAAGGTAGAATGAAAGAGCAAATATGGCAAAGGGAAAAGGAAGTAAGGGAAAAAGAAATACCAAGAAGAGTATTGAAGAACACCTTTGGCAATAGAAGATGAATTCTTTGAAAGAGAAAACTGTCCTGTGAGTAATAAAGGGATGAATTTTACATTAGTGTTATCATGGATGCATTTGTCCTCTCAGATTGGTTTCACTTTTGGTGATAATTCTACTCTTTTCTATATTTTATTTGTTGATTGGTTTATTTTCTAAGGGATGGATTTAAATGTTTGAAAAAAGTGTTTTGGTTGTTGATAATAATCTTTTCTTTAATTCTATATCTTGTCATCAAGGGATGGTCTAATTTGTGACATAGGATTCTATTTGGTCGTGTTTGTAGATTTTGATTTGCATTGTTAATCTTGAATATGACAGATTTTAGTGGCTTCAATACTGATGGAGTTATTTGTGATTTAGTCTCTTAATCATGCTAATGGTTTCTGATACATATGTACAGACTACTTATGGTGACATCGAGTTTGGTTTTTTCCATGACGTTGCCCCTAAAACCGTCGAACACATTTATAAGCTTGTGCGGCTTGGATGCTATAATTCCAACCACTTTTTTCGGGTAATATGCATTCTGCTTCTTTTTGTTTTCTCAGTTTAAATGATTGGAAAAAATTCTGTCACAACGAGGGTGTAATCATATATACCATTAAGCCTGATATTTGGATGTAATGCAGGTCGATAAGGGATTTGTTGCTCAAGTGGCTGATGTTGTAGGTGGTAGAGAGGTTCCACTAAATGCAGAACAACAGAAGGAAGCAGAGAAAACAATTGTTGGGGAATTTAGTGATGTGAAACATGTTCGTGGTATTCTTTCAATGGGAAGGTAAACTAGTGTCTTTATTTGGTAGCTGATGGGAAAATTTTGGACTGTATTTCATCCATTCAAGAAGTGTATATCTTTATAATCTTGCTTGTGTGGAGCAGCCTGGACACTTGCATCGAAACAAAATGACCTTTCACATCATGTGTTGGATGAGCTTTGTAAATTTGTTTTCCAACTTTTCCAGTTTCATATGCCATCTCTGGTATTAGTAGGGAAGGATAGTACATACTTCTGCGTGGTTATAACTTACTCATGTACTATAACATGCTTAACTTCAAATGTAACATTGTCTATAAAAAAATCATCTCTTCTGAATTTTTTCTTACACTAGCTTGTTTTCCTTTTGTAGATTGCTGATGATTGTAATTTGGTTTTTGTACACTGTAATTAGACTGTTCAGTATTTGTGAGGACTGGTTTTGCATTTCGAGTATTGGGATTGTTTATTATCATTAGCTGAACATTTTATTCAGCCATTTAGTTGCAACTGCTTTTCTTATTTTATTCTCCACGTTACTGATCAAAGCGTAGTAGTATTACACTCCAAAAAATTGCAGTTAACCCCAAATAATCACCACCTTATCTTTATACAAAGCGATTATGAATTCTTTTTTTATACCTTTCCTTTTATTGGTTCATTTTTACATTTAGAAGAAGAAAAATAAAAGCACAGCAAGCTTGGACTAAAATAGGAAACTTGGTTCATTTTTACATTTAGTTGCAACTGTTTTACTGGTTCTCAACATTGGGTCACCACTAAAACAGTACATTGTGTTCAATTACTATAGCACTTGCATTTAATGATTAACCAAATATTATGTACATAGATTCTTTTAGGTAAAAGTAAAACAATTCTTTATAAAAATTCTACTTGTTTTTTATAATTGGACGTCTTTTTATCTAATTATATTTTATTCTAATCTCTATTTTTGATGTATTATGCTTATAATTTGATTTTTATATTTGACAGAATAACAAAATCTAAATTTTCTCTATTTTCATCAATTTTTAGTTTCCTTATATTTTGCCAAGTTTTTCTCATTTTAAATCTGTGTGATTGAATTCCAGTTACACTTTGGTCATGCTATAAATGTTGTGTTCTATGGATCAGGCTTATACTTCATTTGTGTTGACAAGATCTGTGATAGTTACAATTTTCGCAATACTCTGTTGCTGTTAATCTTGGGTTATTAATTTTGGTGGTGACGTGTGGGGGAGAGGAAAGCTATGGTGGAACACAGATGTTTGGGAACTGAAAAATGTGGCACGGAGAAGTCCCCAAAACATATTCTAGGACAATATTTGAGTTGGAAAATAGTGCGGGGACAAGGGAACAATGGGTGGGGGTGCATCTTTGTGGAATGTTGGTTTGTAATGCAACTGAGAATAAGTGGTTGAAAAGGAAGAAATAGTAGAAGACGTTCAAATTTTTTTATAGCTATCTGGTGGTGTGAATTTGCCAAAATGTTTGATGCAAGTTGCTTCTAAACATCAATTTTCAAATTAGAAAGCTTGTTGAAGAGGGATGATGTTTAGGGGATCCAGCTCTGTCTGTAGGCATGTTAAAAGTCCCTCAATAAACTTTAACTTGAAGATTTTATAGTAATTGAGCTGATGGACATGTCAAATCTATCTCAAACTGTTTGGTCTGCAGTTAGGTGAATATGCAAGCGCCACTTAATTGAGTTCATTAAAATATCCAGGGGGGCATAATGTTTGTCTAAATGTAGTCAAATGTTATTATTTTCGGCTAGGTAGCATATAAGCATGTCAGGACATGGTCCCTGCTTGTGCACTTTGGTGACCATAATGTTTTTTTGGTATCAATGAGTTGTTTCATTCAGAAAGAAGCTTCCAACTGTGCAAACAAAAATCCAAATTTTCAGCATCTAGGATGCCATTGAAATGCAACATGCTTTTGTATTCATTTTGAAGTTGTCTTGCCGGGTAAAATCAATTGCTGGGATGATTGACTTTGTCTCCAAAAGTGATGGAACATGTTCATAATATTTTTTCATTATTGTCAAAATGTGTTGGAACTAGTGCTTGCTTTGCTTCTGTCTTGAAATAGTTGGTGTTAGTAGCTCTCTAGGATTTGAAAGTTGTGCTTCTGTCAACAAATTCAATGTTGTGGTGTGAGCTTTTTTAAAGTGTTGAACTATTCTAGGCCTTCAATTTGCAAGGGAAATATTTTTCAGCAGTGTATGAGGATTTGAAGAGTTTAATGCATTAGATATGGGATCATATAACTTCATTCTTTTCAAAACCACAATTCCAAAAGAAGAAGTTAGAATGGTGGTTGAAAAATTAGAAACCATATTTTTCAAGAGAATTTTAATCATCAAAATTTGAAAGCTATTTTTAACTTGTATCCTAAGAAATGAGCAGAAAACTTATGGTGTAATGAGTGGCAAATCAGAGTTCATCATCATTTGCCATTTTTCCAAGTTTCTTGGTGATTAAATGAAGTATTGCTTCTCTGAGTATATTGCAATACAGCATACCTTGGCGCAATTAGACGTGGTAATTTTGAACCGTTTAATGTTTCCATTTTAAAATCAGGATATTAAATGGAAAACAGGATGAAGTACTGATGTTTTCATAGAGTTCATTGTTCTTTTAGTATCTCTTTTCCATTTTGGTTATTAGTACTTCATCCTGTTTTCTTTTGGCTGCCAGATATAGTGATCCAGATAGTGCATCATCATCATTCTCTATTCTTCTAGGGGATGCACCTCATCTTGATGGCCAGGTGCAACAATTTACTATTTTTATTGCTTAAAAAGGCACTAAACAAAAACTATTATCACTGTAAGTAGATCCCTAAATTTTCAAATGGTTCATGTCATGTTTTCTGCCAGTATGCAATTTTTGGAAAGGTGACTGAAGGAGATGATACTTTAAAAAGATTAGAGGAGCTTCCTACTCGTCGGGAAGGAATTTTCGTGATGGTATTTCTTTTTTGATGATTTTAGATTAGCAATTTTGTACTTTCTGAAATTCATTTGGAATTTCTGACATTTGGAAAATCCAAATTTTGACTTGTTTATAGTGAGTATTGTAGAGAGCTTTACTTATGTTCATGCTATGGCATTTAATTTCTTATGTCCTTTTAGTTCTCACAAGTATGCCCTTTGAAAGAAAAACTTTGCATTAGTCATTTATGAGTTAATATCTTTCCTGGTTTATGAAAATTGTACAATTTTTGACATTTTTATTGTGTTTTTGCTAGCCATTGGAGCGGATAAGGATTCTTTCAACATACTACTATGGTAAGAACTGATGCCAAATGAGATAATAAAGGAAGATGTAGGATTGATTGCAATTTTAATCTCACAAATTACCCTTTTGATTCGAGCATTAATTCAAACATGTTTCTGGTTGCCTTAAAAAAGTTTAATACTCCATTCTTACAGTTCTCCTTTTTCTTGGTGGTATGAAAGTGAAAATGAATGATAATGATTGAATAAGTATGCAGTATAGTTATGTGAAGAAAAACATACTAATATATATCTTTGTTTGTTGTTCCTTTCCATTTGGTTTTAAACTTTTATCCTTATTTGATATCTGTAATGCATAGGAAAGTACATCCTATTTCATCCTCTTATTGAGATTGACCTAATATTGCTTCATGCAAAAGGAATCCAACTGTACGTATGCTATCTAGAAACATGACAAATATCTAAAGTTCTCAGTCTACAGGAAGATAATATGATGAAGGAAATTCTCGAGTTACCCACAAATATTTGTGCAGTGTTTGCAAAGGGAGAGGTATTGGCCCTCTGATCTCCTCTGCTCTACTGTCCATGAGTTGCAAAGTTAAAACACATTAATAAAATAAAAATATATAATTATGAAAGTTAGGTATGTTCAGGGTCGACCTTGAGTCAGTCACAAATAGTTAACCCTACATGTCTATAAAATGGAGCAGAACTCAGAGGATTGATACACGTGACCTTATGGTATCTGCATATGACTCACCAAGAAGAGGTTATTTGCTTTAGTTTTAGATTTGGTTTTTTTCATTCTTTCACCCCAATGTGGTTTCTGTTAGCATATCTATCTTCTGTCTTTTAATCCCTTAGGCCTTAGCTATTTGAAAATTAAAGGATTTCTATTTGTAATGAAAATTCATCTAGCCTAAGAAGATTATGACCCATCTAAGGTACAGAATCCATGGCGAGCTTGCCTAAAATTCATGGTGTCACTTGGGCCTTCTTACAAAATGATCTCTTGAAGCTCAAAAGATTATTTTCCATGTTAGTCCTAAATCACATGCATATATAAGCATTCATCACAAGCAAACCAGGGACACAACATGCAAAATATTCTACTTCCACATTGCAGTGTAATGAGGATTCAGTGTGTTTCATAGAGGCTGGCAATTTGTGTAGGGTGATGTTCTATAGTTTGTATTTTGCATTTTAGGCATTATGCATTGGTAATCCTTTCCCATTTAGAAGGGGTTCTGAATTGCATAGACATGTCCATTTATAGGAAAGTGTGTCTTCGTGAGTAGGCAAGAGTGCTGGTATTTGATTTTGTTTGAACATTTTTCTAACTAAAAGGTGTTTGTGTTGCTCTGTGTATAGCTGTAGTATTAGAGGTCAACTGATCTATCTTGGTCACTTATTTGTTTTTCCCTAAATACCTTAGGTTAGGAACTCTAGACTAGCAAAAATTGAGTGACAAAACAGGTCTGACAGATAAACAATCCCATTAGAAACCTTAATTATAAAAGTCTATTATAAAGTCAACCTGTGGTAGCTGTAGGAAGTATCTTCATCAATTTGAGTCGGCATTCATTCATCTTCATTTCAATGTTCGAGCATATAAGGATAAAATCAGTAGCATTCAATAATGAGCTAGGATTGACAGAGCAAATAATTATCTATCTATATTCAGAATGCAAAAACAACTTCCAACATTTATAGCCAGATTATAAATAAATCATAATTGTATTGCTTATATTGCTATCCAATATGGCAGGTTTCCATTTTTCAAAAAAAGAATATAAGAGTTTGGGGCTACTTGTGTGGTGAATCAGCCGCTAATATATCTGGAAGTAGACAAAAGCATTGTAGAAGAGACAGAGTAGATATTATCAGTAATGGCATAATTGATCAAAGCATATAAGCACATCAAACTAATATTTCAGAATCTCTACTTCTAGAGGCCCCGTTTCTTCCTCTTCATCCTAATCAGGATTGGAAATGTCATATATTGGTGGAGGCAGAGGAATTGCAGCCTTCAAAACTTTTATCCACACATGTTTTCAAATAGTTCTGTAGATACTTCTGCGTTTTAACCAAAGTTCCTAGACTCGGACTCGGCAAGGCTGACTCGACTGGTGACTCGGCAAAATGACTCGCCAAAGACTCGGCAAAGTGAAAAACCTTTGAAATTTAGAGATTTTTAAGGATTTAAAACTTGTTTCATGCACCCATTATTGAATAAAGCTTAAAGACACAATAACATCATCAAATAAAAATACATCGATCACATAAGTACAAATGCAAATTAATACATTGACGACAATTAATACACTGATAGATAACTGATATTATCAAACACAATAATAGGCATTTTATGTAGACTACGTCATCCCCCCCAAAAGAAAAAGTCATCTTCCAGACGACAAGTATACGTCAAGTAATATCCAGGGAGACTAATGATAAGAGTGTAGATAATGACTCATATTGCGCAAACTCAAAGTTGTAGTGTACTTCAAAAACAAAATGGGGGTCAGGGGGCAGCACCCCTTGTAGGGGTCTAGTGAGGTCAAGGGGCAGAGCCCCTTGCGAGGGTCTAGGGGCAGCACCCCCACCGGGGTCATGGGGCAGTGCCCCTCGCGGGGTTTGGGGGCAGCGCCCCCGCCACCAGGACCAAATTAGCACCTTCAGAACCACATAAAATTCCATAGTGTGCATTATTTTCTTGAATTTTTAAGATGCCATAAACAGTTTGATAATTTCCAAATCTCTTCCTGCCAAATCTCTTACTTGTTGAACAAAGCACAAGAACTTGTAGAACAAAGCACAAGAACTCAAGGGATTGCAGCTGCCTTAGGGAAGGGTGGCGTCCATGTAGCTTCTATTTGATGATGTTATTGAAACTTAGTGACCCACTCAGATTCTAGATGCGACCTTTGCATCTCAAAATGAATGTTTTGCGGTGCTTATCAATGATAGGCAAAATGAAATGAGATGCTTTCTAGGGCTGCAAGGAAGAAATAGAACAAAAAAATGTCAACAAAACTTTAAGTGTTTTTTTGTTTTTTATTGGCAAACATCTCATTTACGCCAGCTGAGTCACGTCACTTGGACTCGGTGAGTCACAGGCTGACTCTCAACTTAGCGAGTCACCTACCTGACTTGTATGAGTTCGAGTCAGAGTCAATATGGCTCGACAAGTGCGACTCAATTCGTGACTCGCCAAGACTCGGTGAGTCATGGCGAGTCTGGGAACTATGGTTTTAACCTAAGATTTCCATATCTCAGATCACCAATATCACATAATCTATTCATTAATTAAATAAATGTCTATTTAATTAATCAGACGACTGCACATTCTCCTTTTCTCATCTCATTTAAAAATAATTAAAGATCGATTTCCACTTCAGCACAAAAAGTCAAAACATAACCTTTTGCATCTTTACCATTCATTCGAATTAAGGTAGTTTGGATCATCGATTACATGATTCAATCTTCCTCATCCACTTGCACTCACCCCAAGCTTCCAATTGCTTGCATCTCGTATCTCCATGCAAATTAAGATAATCTAGCCATTCATCACTTGATTTTATCTTATCCTTCAACTTGCATCAATCTCATCCCTTCCTCCCATGCTAAGTTATTTTAGCCATTAAATCCAAGATATAATCTCAACTGTTCAGCTTTAATCCCAAAAATATATAAAAGCCATCTCTTTTGGACATTTTACCCTATGAAGAAGTTCAAGTACATGTTGCCGAATTAAGAAATCTCTTTCAAGAACAATGCACGTTCCATCCAAACTCTATCTCTATTCCATCTCGAGCACATTCAAGGCATCAAAGGCACGGGCGGGCGGAGATACATGTTTCTTCCAGTGCCTTACACTGTTTTTGGCATAGGATTTTGTTATGTGTTCACATTCCAAGTATTTATGCTAGATTTTCCCTTCACAGGTTCAATCTTGCATTTTCCTTTAGCTGATATCTTGTGCGACCATAAAGTTTTTTGTTATTGGAATTTACAGTAACCACATTCTACTTGATTTTATACAAGGTTCCTGCAACAACCAACACTGATGGAGGAAAGATCATGCATCCTGTCATATGTGTTCCTTCTTCCTATGTTGTCCCTAGGTCCCCAATCATCCAATGCATCAACTGTTGTATTGTGACTATGTCATAAGAATCCAACTCTGTCCACCATCACAGAGTCCTTAAGCCAACACCTAATTACTTTGTGATTAATCAACATTACAAAGTAGAAATTTTTTTTCCTCTAGGGTATTGATGTTTGGTTTTCTAGTGCTTCTAATGATTGTCTCCCATGAGCTTTTCAAAATGTTGTGTTGCGACTGTCATGAGCATCCAACTCTATGCCCACCATCACACACTCTTGAACCCAATATTTAACTACTTTATGATTGATTATAAATCAATCATCATCAAATAATCTTCAATGTGAGGGCAAACAGCCTTCAAATGTTTTAGTTTCCATATGCCATATCTATTAAATATTGAGCAAGGAACTCTAATTTAATAATTTATCAAATACAATTCCTCTTTAATGCTGGGGCAAATGCATAACAGAGCTCTGTGTTATACTTAAATACCGATACACAATCACACAGAATTAAGAATTGTCTGCATGGTAGGAAAAACCATGTGCATGAAATGCAGATTAAAACAGAATGCTATTAGCCAGGCCACACTTTATATTCAAATCATAATGTAGACAGAATTCATCTAGCATTTTCAACAGGAATGAGGATTTTCAGTAGGCATCACCAATATTCGTCATTGTTGTTAACTTTAAAACTTAAAGGTGGTTGAAGTGTTATCTGAACTGTATGTCATTACAAATTACAAATACCAACTGAAAAAAATCTGCAAGTAGTTGTAAGCCAAATATTGGTGAATTTCTTACCAGAATTTTGGCTACCGAGTTTTTGGCAAGTACTCATCAACCTAAAAATGCTCCAGCTAGCAGGTTTGTTTTTTCCAAAAAAAAAATTCATAATTTTTTTTTTCCTTTTTCAAATATTTTTCCATTGCTGTTGAGTTAAACAAGATTTCACAATTTTCTTAGTTAATGCAAGAATTAAATTCTTTTTATTCTCCTTTAATGACATTTAGCATATTATTTAAGTTCATTCTATGAATTTATGTATTTCAATATGGTGTCTGAGTCAAGCTTTTGGCCTGCCGAGTCCAAGTTTTTGAAGAATAAGTAACGAAGTAAGGTAATATAGAATGTGTGGGATGGAAGTCCACAGTACTTCAATGTGCATTTAATCAGATTTTTTTTTTTCTATAAATAATGGCACAAAATTTTAATAGGGGAATTGAGGAAATGATTGTCAGGTTGATAGGGTGATGTGAATAGATTTAGAGGGATTGGGGATTAGGGGAGTGTTAGAAATATTAAGGTGACAAGCTTAGGTGCATTACTGCTTAGGATATATTTTGCATCCCCAACTAAAAACCTTGGGAACCATCGGAAAAAGGGTATTCCACTGTTTTCTAAAAAACTCTGTGATTTTTTGTACAGATAATCACCTATATTTGCAGCCAAATCTAGTCTTTTTGCATCTCTGTTGACATGAAAGAAACCAATTACAACTTCAAGATTAGCTTTTGCACCTCATGTATTGTCATTTTAATCTTCAAGATGAGATTTTCTTGGACTTCATTGCATTGATCAAGGATTTAGGAGTCCCCTTTATCCTATTTTTTTTGAATTGTGGCTTTTATTCTCTTCATCATGTCATGACATCCGCTTTATTATTGGTGCCAATTCTGGTGTCCAAATAGCATATCAATTTAAGATGACACTGTGTGGCCTAGCAGATTTGCCCTTGGCCACAACATCAAAATTAAGCTTCACATGCTGGGAGGGAGGGAGCAGGGGAAGCCATAGTACACAATTTTCCTTAATGTGTTTCAAACCTAACCCTTTATCAAAGATATTTTGGTCTTGTTGATGTGAGTTTTATTCCACTGCAACATACAATATTAAACACCCAATGTTTCAAAGTGAAACACTTAGATTCTCAATCCTCTCTTGATATAAGGTCATCTCTCATGCTAAGCTTGCAAGGTAAGATCATGAAATGCCTTCAAGGTTCTCTCTATTGTGGATACTTGCTCAGTTGAAATGATGTGATTGCCGGTTATCACTTAGGTGGACTTACGCTAGTTCATTCAAGACTTGTCAATAATGCACTTCTAAAGATTATGCTTCACAATGTGCAATGAAAATATGTTTTGATTTTCCAGCTTTTAACTCATCAACTTAAACTTAAAATTCCAATTCCTACTACTCCTTAATCGTGAATGCAAGGAATGTGTGAATGGACTTGGACTCTATTAGGTGCAATCTTGTTAGCGACTCCACCCATCTAGTGCAAGCTTCTATGGTAGACTCAAATGGTTTTCAAATCAATATTTCCTCTCTAATCCCATCAAATGGATGCAAACTAAAGATTCAATACCAATTGAAGTTAAGTGCTTTCAATGATTAGCTTACCATGCAAGGCACACTTACAACCCGCAAGAGGCTAGTGACTCGGATTTGTCGAGTCAATCAAGTAAACATCCACAATTGCTTTCATTCAACTAAACTACTTGAAGTAACATTATCAGATTTCTAGAATCCATTTGCTAATGCAAATTATTTTCTGGGATTTGATTGTGTATGTTTTTTTAGCATCAACATTTTGGATCACACTTTGTGATCCATCATCAGGATGAGAGAGTGAAAGATTTGTAAGAGCAAAATATGTAGACCAAGCCTCACTCAAGAGTTAAAAGTAGAGATGGGGAGGAGACCACGTAAAACAAAGCAGAGAAGAAAAAATAATAATAGGGCAACAAAAATAAACAAGAAAAAGGAACTTGGGAATAGAGAAACCAAAAGAAACAAACTAAAATATAAAAAATATAAAAAACATACATACAAAAATGTATATAACAAACTTAAAAACTAAATACACAAACCCACCAAAAAAGAGAATAAAAAAGCATAAATAAAAAGAACTAAATACCTATGTATGAAAACCATGCATATGCAAGAAGAGCATTTTATATATATATATATAACACAAAAAATAAAAAAGTGCCAAACAAATAAATAAAGGACAAAGAGAACAAGAATTAAAAATAAAAATAAAGTACAAAAATTAAAAACACAAGCAAACTAAAATATATATTTAAAAGAAATAAACAAAAAGAAGGAAATAAGAAAGCAAATGGACACACATAAAAAGAAGCGCAAATATATAAGAGAACACAAACAACAAACTCCAAGATCTCAGAAACATAGGAAAAAAGAGAAGACCAATGAAGTAAAAACTTAAAAGACAAATCCTAAGATAAGTCATTTTAAGGTCTTACAAATCGTTCACTCTCTCATCTCGATGATGGATCATAGAGTGTGATCCGAAACGTTGATGCTAAAAAAAATACACAATCGAATCCAGAAATTTTTTTGCATTACTTGAAGTAAATTCTATTCTAACAACTTGGAATGAAATCTAATCTAACAACTTGAAATGAAAATCTAATCCTAATGAGGGATGTAGATTACCATGCAATAATGCAAACTTGATCACAACAATTCACCATGCAAGTCACAACAATGAAATTAGAGCAAATTTGGTATTATATTAGCAACAATTCTCAAATAACCTCCTTTTCAAATGAGAGGGGTGAGGGTTTATATAGGAGCCCCAATTACAATGAATGACCAAGATTGATTTGAAATCGATGGTCTAGAATAATCCATTACAAACCCTAATTAGGGCAACCAAAAATAGCCAATAAAAATGAAGCACCACAAAATTAGCCAATGAGAAAATTCAAAAGCTTGAGGACCAATAGGAAGCAAGGAAATCGCCTAGACATCATACAACTCATCATCCAACATAAACACTCCTTTCTCCCTCTCCCTCTTAGCAAAATCAAAGAACTTCACCAAAATTGCTCTAAGTTCCTCCATGTCAATACTAGGGAGGCTGCCATGCTGTATCTCCATAACTTCTAACTTCTCCATGCAGGGGTCTAATGTGTTATCCCAATCTGAAGTGTGCCACTGTATATCATTAATAGGAACCATAAGTGAAAGGAACCCATTCAAGTGACTCTTCTCAAGAGAGTCTGTATCTCTTATATAAATTGATTTCAATCTCACCTTCAACTCATCCAAATCCAACTCACAAGAGGCATCAATATCAAGATCAAGAAAATATTTGATTGCAATAAGGATCTTCGAACGTATCTTCGAATGTATCTTCAATACAGGATCCTCAATGTCATCACACTATGTGCGCGCATGCTCATATGTAGTCCTCCTGGTGACTAATGAGAGATACCAATGACCAAAGTCATAAGCACTCCCTCTATCAATAACTCCCTCCTGTGTCAGGATCACTGTGGGAATAGTCCTAAACGCCTTGAGACGAAGAATGACCTTATGTTTGATGGGCTGAAACTCTTTCCACATCTCCTCTAATCCCTGCATTTTGTCTATAAGTATTGTGGTCTTTTCATACGCTCAAACCATTCTTGCAAGAAAGTCCTTTGCTTGCCTCCTGAAATCACCTGCCCATTCTTTTACTATGTTGCAAGCACAATGTGAACTCTGAGAAGTGGGAACATATGGGATAAGTGTTGTGCTCTCATGCCCTGATGGATTCACATATCTATTTATGATCTCCTTCATCATCAAATTCTCCATTTCTAGCTCATTCTTTTCCTTTATCAATTCATTCATTCTCTCTTCTATAACATCTGCATTGCCTCTCAAATCTTGAACCTCTTGATCCTTAGTCATTGGTCCAATATCGAATGAAGAGATATGATAATCATTGGGAGTAATCTCATCTTCATTTCTGTCTTAAATGGGAACAACCAAATGCACAATGCGAGATCCTATCTCATCCCTGGTAATCTTATGAATTTTCCTTGTTTGCTTAGGTTCCCTTGCTCTCCCAATCCTGCTAAAAAATGTATTAATATCATCAATAGAGAGAACCTTGAAGTCACCTTGTGATCTTATTTTGCAAGCTTAGCATGAGAAGTGACCTTATATCAAGAGAGGATTGAATATTTTGTGTTTCATCCTGAAGCATTGAGTGTTTAATTCTGCGGGTTGTAGTGGAATAAAACTCACATCAACAAGTCCTTCAATTTTACACTTGTTGACTTGCCCTACAACATAACCTTGTAGGTTCTCTCCACCCCTCGTGAGGGAGGAGGGGAAGCCATAGTACACTATTTTTCTTAATGTGTTTCAAACCTAACCCTTTATCAAAGATATTTTGGTCCTTCAATTTTACACTAGTTGACTTTCCCCACAACATAACCTTGTAGATTCCCTGGCCCCCATATTACTCTCCCTCTCTCTCCCCCTCCCTCTCCATCCCTCCTTGTGAGTACTATGTTTACTCTCCATCCCTCCTCGCGAGTACTATGTTTAGATTTACTTTAAGTTGTGTCCATTTGTCCTTACCTTTCTATGTCTTTTCTTACTATGTAGCATATCAAGTTTTGAATCTGAACTAAGAAATCATAAATGAAAAATATTGATAGGGTGTGATAGATTATAGTTCCAATATAAAAGTTTATGTTACACTAAATACTGACAAACTTCCTTTTTCTATTTATTTAAATATTTTATTTGTCATCATCTCTCATTTGGTTTAAAGTATTGTTTGGTTTTGCAAGTGGACTTGAACAAAGCTTTATATATATTTTCATCAATATAACTGTGTTTGACTTTGATTGTACAAATGACCTTGTTAACTAAGACTGATGTATTCTCTTTCTTATGCTTTTTTCACTTTTGTGCATATTATTAATCCATCTAGATACCAATGACGGACAAAACATGACTTGTGAGCATGAAAAGTCCATTTTGAAGAGGAAATTAGTGGAGTCTTCGTATGAAATTGAAAGACAAGTAAGTTAAAACTCTTCAACTTCATGTTTACTGGTTTTTCTTTGTCTTATTTAAATACATCATCATCCTGTTTTCAACTAATCAAGTTAGAGTGTGCCTTACAGCGAAGGAAATGCCTTCCATGAGAACTTCTGGAAGATGTTTCAAGGGAGTGAAAAAATTGAAAATAATAGGTCGCACTCTCTACATAAGCAACATTTTCTTATATCTGTAACTGGAGGAAAATAACTTTTGGAGTTTTGAAAGCTTTAACGGATCAAAATTTTTAATTTCATGGTTAAAAACTAAAGATAAGGTTTGAAGTTTTGAAATATTTATAACCACTTTCTTAAATTTTCTTTCTTTGTATAATAATGTCTAGATTTTGTGAAGTATAAGCTATTCAATTTTCATTTTCTATCAACGTTTGGCGTTTTAGACCATACTGTTATGTGAATTACATCAGCAATGCAAAATTACAATTTAAAAGCTCACGAGGGAAATGACTAGGCAAGGAAAGCATACATTGAGATAATGATTCGAATATTACAAATATTTCCACAATGAGAACTCTTCACAAAAAAAAGTATAGTTAGTTTTTATTTGCCCTTTTGGATTCTTTTCATGAAGAGGGACTTTTTACTTTCTAATGATAATTGTCTTTGTGGCTAAATGTTTCTATATTTGCTGCCATCATGATACTAGGCCTTCCACGTTCCTAGTAGGAAACATGTCATAAATCACCTTCCCTAGCACCACTTGCATAGTGAAACGACAATGAGTCTTAATTGCTCACGCATGCCTTTTATATACCCATGAAATGGTTCATTAAAAGTTCACTTATATTAATGACTGTAGTAATCTCAAGATAACCCCCATTAGTGGTCACTACATTAATGATATTTATTTCCTTGCATAGTTTGGTCATAATTAAACTGTAAGAGACCTACTTTGCACACATGCCTCTTAAATATTTGTTAGTAAGGGGAAGAATACTGAATGTAGTGAGTTGTTTTGATAATTTTTTTTCTTCTAGTATCTATTTCCTTTATACAAATGATTTCACTCATTCGTATCCTACACCATACTCTCCATCTCAATGACAGTGGGTTTTATTAACATTAGGTTCAAGGAACTTATTTTTGGAGATTTTTGTGTAGTACAATAGTTAGTAGTTTGAGTTCCCTCATCTTGCCTTCCAATATGATATATTTCTATTTATACATATTAAACAAGTCTAGTTTTATAAAGCTATATTTTATTTTTATGAAAAAAAATTATGTTCAAAGATCTTGTTGTTGGATGTAGCATTTTACGACGACTCAAATCCCTTCACTTATTTGCACTTACTATTAACATAAGGAATGACACGCGGATTCTTAACTTGGAGAGATGATTTAATAAATCTCTATGATATGAGGGTGTCTAAAAGTGAAAGAAAATGAAAAAGATTGTCAATAGGAGTTAATTCTTTTGCTAAAATATGCATATTAAAATAGGGTAAATTGATGCTCTAATTTAGCTCAAACTAACTAGCCTAGTCTACAAGTGATCAATATGCACAAGAGCTGAGATTGATGATAAGATTGGAGACCACTTGAAAATGCAAACTAGAAATGGACATACACACACAAACTAAGACTAGGAATAATAAAAATCATAAGATCTAGATGCACTTCAAAGCAAGATGAATGATTTTATAACCTTAATATGTGCTCAAGAATTTGCAATCAAATATTGGAGATTTTTAGAGATATTATGTTGAAGATGGATGTTAGGTTTGGTGCAAATGTGGGGATAAGGGTGCTTGGCAACATGAATTAATGCAAATGTTTGGACATTGGTGGTAGACAACAACAAATATCACAAATGAGTTCTCAATGGTCTTGAAACTTTTGGGGAACTTGGTTGTTTAGTTATATGGGTGATACAATCAATTTTAGATGATTAAAATTAAATGCAATGACATATATAGGGTGTATAACAATGAAGAAGGTTGTTGGTGAAATCTTGGACATAGGACTACTAAAATGTAACAAAGGGGCAATGGCCATAGTGCAAGTGTTTAAATAGAGGTGCTTGTCAAATAGAAAAGGTGTAGATTTTGAGCAAGGGAAATAGACAAGTGCAAAATAAACAGATGTTCGAAGCTTAGAATGTATCCAAGCTTTCAAGGGCTATTTATCTTGATATTTTAAAACACACTTTTGAGGTATAATCCAATGATTAGAAATGCTTAGATTTTTTTGTTACTAACTTGCAAGAAAAAATTACAATAAACCTTGTAAAATGAAAAGTGATAATAGGAAGTCTACCTAAGACCATAATGGATATTCAAACAAAATTCACATATACAAAGACAAAGGAATAATGCACGTGCAAGATTGGCAAATGATAAGGCAACAATGGTGGCTAAAAAGGCAAAACCTTAAGAGGTGCAAGATGTAATAAAGAGGATATAGGCAGACAAAGAGATGGAAAATGATAGTCACTAGTCATATCTCTAAATTAGGTTAAGAAAAATTAATTGATGGGCCTACTAACATACCTTTGCACGCATTCTAGTTTTATTGACATCTCCACACCTCTTCCTAAAGATGTGATTCTCATGGTTAGGGATTGACCATGGACTCAATTGTTGGATTATGAGGGCTTCCCCTTTTGATGCTATTGATGCTTCTCAACTAGCCCTTTGGCAACAAATTGTTCTCTCGTGTGGTAAAGGTGCTACCACTTGGTGGAAGGATGCTAATGATGATCATTTGACTCTCTCGACTTCATATTCTTTCTCTAACGACTCTTTACAAGATGACGACTCCCCTTAGGATGATGCTCCTATTGTTGATTTGGACTCCTCGGACTTGGTGGACCTTACTTCATCTCTTGCTACTAGTGTGGCCCCCTCTAGTTACATGCATCCTCAATCTATTGCTCTAGCTTAGCTCCAACCTTTGGTTGACAATGTGTAGCCTTCTTAGCACTTTGCCCCTTTTGCTAACAATCTCTCAAAAAGGGTTTTACCACTTGCTCCTGCTAGTGGTGGGGATCCTACTGATAGTATCACTTGAGCAGTTGTCTGATGGCATAGAAGGAATCGTTCTTTAGTCTCTCATTCTCCTCCCCACATTATGGGTGAATTGTCTACCCACTCTTGAGGTGGGTTACTAGTGTGTCATTTATGACATATCTTTGTATTGGCTAGCACACTTGTTGTTAGTGTGTTGTTGATCTCTATTAACACCTATGGGCTATGGTAGCGTCAGAGACAACACCCTTGTTTTGTTACTGTTTTATATCAAAAACATCTAGTAATAAATATAAGGCTTTTGCATAGAAGCAACACCGAACTCTTTTCTTATGACAAACAAGCTTGGAGGGCTATGAGAATTCTATAATTGGTTTATGCAAATATCTATGGACTAATTAACATCACATCCATCACTAGTTCCATGTATATTCTTGTTTGTTGATGATTCTAATAGGAAAATGTGGGTGTATTTTTCAAAATTTTAAAGTTAGATATGTTAAATGAATTCCAAAAGTTTAAAGCATTAGTAGAAAAATAAGCAAGTTGTCAAATAACTACTCTTAGATCTAATAATGGAGGAGAATTTTATTTGAAAGAATATCATCTTTTGTATTAAACATGACATAAGAAGATAACATGCTAAACCCTACACACCACAATAGAATGGAGTAGTTGAGAGGCAAAACCATACTATCACAAAAATGGCCTAATGTATGATATAGGATGGGAATGATCCCAACCAGCTTTAGGGCTAAGGTAGTATATACAACAATATATTTGCTAAATAGATGTCCAACCTAGGCAATGAAGCAACAAATCCAAACAAAATATTGCTGGGTGTAAACCTAAAATAAGTCATTTTAAGGTCTTTGGTTCCATTGCATATGCTTAGATTCAAGATGAAAAATTAACCAGGTTAAATCATATGAGTAAGAAACTACTAATTATGGGGTATATAGATAATCAAAAGGATTATAAATTGATTGATGTTGGCATTGACCACTTGAATTGTAATAGAGATGTGAGTAATGAAGAAGTTGGGCCTTTCCACATTTTTCTAGAGTTCAAAATGATCAAAGAACAACCTATTAGAGATAAGGATTCAACTGTTCAAATTCAGGTAGCTCCACCTAAAGGTGGGATTTAGAATGTTGTTGACACTAGATCTTAACTTAGACTAATATTCAAATGTTATAGGCACAAGTAGCCTAAGTCATGTTGACATCATTGATTTGAATGAAGAGAATACTAAGAGTCTAAAGTGGTGGGAAATAAACATTAACAATTTTTGGGCAAGTGAAATGATCAAGGGACAATCATAGAAAGCCAAGAGAAAGGACACAATTAAATTTTCTCTAATGGCCAATATTCAAGGAGTTTATGATCTACAAAATATTTGAGAAGGCAAAAAGAAAACCTTAAGGAAAAAGGTCATAGTAACTGAGTATGCATTATTAAAAATAAGATTTGGGATCTCTGTAATCTTCCACTAGATAAGGAACCCATTGGTTATACAAGGTCAAGTTCAAGGGAAATGGTACATTAGACAAGTACAAAGCCTAGTTGGTTGCAAAAAGGTTCTCATAAAGAGAAATCATTGACTATGAAGAGACATTTGCTCCTACAAAAAGGTTGAGCACCACCTCATTAATCCTAGCCATGGTAGCTTAGTTCATCAAATGCCTCAAGGTTTTAAGAAAGGGGCATCTTATTTATTGATTGAAAAAAACTCTTTATGGGCTAAAGTAGACACCTAAGGCATGCTACATTAAAATTGACAAGCATTTTGTTGAATATGAATTCTAGCCAAGTTCTTTGGAATTTAATATGTATATCAAAAATATAGGAAATGGTTTGAGATAATTATTATAGGCAATGAGGTAAGTGTTTTTGAACCAATTATATATGATATGTGTAAATGTGTTTAACACGACAATTTCAAGACTCTTACATTATTACCTAGATGTAGAAGTTTGGAAAATAGGTGACAACATTTATGTTTCACAATTTGAATGTGTCAAGAGTTTTCTTAATAGATTCAAAATGATAGATTACAAAATATTATCTAGATATATGAAGAAAGAGTTGAATCTTAAACTAGGAAAATTAGGATTAAAAATAAGCATTGCATGTCAACCACGAAAATGTTATTCTATCATGCAAATAGCATCAAAATCTCATATAGCCAAGGGTCAAATAATTTTTTTGAGTCAGAATGGAGCTGTCTACTGGAGCTTCGCTGGATGTTGGAGCTTCAGCTAGGGTTTTGCCTTCCGCTGGAGCTTTGCAGTCGGCTAGGAAGTTGCAGACTTCGTTGGATGATGAAGCTTCTAGGGTTTTGCCAGCTGCTAGAGCTACGATTGGGGTTTTTCCTTTTGCTGGTGTTTCACAGTCAGATGGGAAGTTGCAGACTTTTGCTGGAGCTCTTCAGTCGGCTGGGAAGTTGTAGACTTCATTGGATGTTGGAGCTTCTAGGGTTTCTTCGGCTCCTGGAGCTGCGGCTAGGGTTTTTCTTTCCACTGGAGTTTTGCAGTCGGCTGGGAAGTTGCACACATCGCTGGATGTTGGTGCTTCTTGGGTCTCATCGGCTGCTGGAGTTTCCTTGCCTTCTGGTGTGTTGCTGGTTGTTGGAGCTTCATTGTCTACTGGTGCATTGTTGGGCTCTGGAGCTTCTTTGTTTGTTGGTGCATTGCCGGATGCTGGAGCTTCTAGGGTTTTGCCAGCCACCGGTGTTTCGTTGTCTTCTGGTGCGTCACCGATAGTTGGTGCTTCATTTTCTACTGGTGCTTTGCCTTCTATGGGGTTGGCGGGATCTTTTGCTGATGTTGTTTCCAAGACGATTGGGGCTGGGAAGGGACGTAGGGTTTCCATTGACAATGGGGATTCCATTGCCCCGGTTCCTGTTTGTGGGTCTTTATCTGTCAAGTTGTCCTCTGTCACTGATAGAGATTTGATGAACAGTAATGAAATTTTTAAATTCCACAGACCGATTTGCCAGTTTCAAGGTTTTTGGCCTAGCCTTCCTCAACTACATGATTGGATTTCTCAAAGATGGGAACCAAAATTATCAGGTACTGTTAACATCTATCCAATGGAAAAAAGCTTTTTCATTGCAAAATTTGATAATGTTGTGGATAGAGCTACGATCCTATGTGATTATTTCTTTTGCTAGGAGGATGAAAAATTTCTCCTCATGGTCAAGCCGTGGCACCCTGATTTCAATCCTTCCACTGAAGTCGTTAGCTCTATCCCTATTTGGGTCATGCTCCCCAATTTGCCCCTTCATCTATGGCATGATTCCGTCCTTGAGGAAGTGGGTGGCGCTTTGGGGGATTTCTTGTTGATTGATAATGAGTCTGATAATATGTATCATTCTACTTTTGCTCGTATCTTGGTAGAAATTGATACCTCGAAGAGCCTCCTAGCTGAAATTAAAATTGAATCATCCTTGGGACCTTGGATCTAGCGCTTGACTTCGAAGGCATTCCTTTTAGATGTCATAAATATTTTAAGACTGGTCATATTTCATCCCAATGTGGCTTCATTTCCAAGAAGAAGAAATATTCTCCTTGGTGGAAGGGTGCTTCTACCCAACATTACATTGTCTTGAAAAGCTCATCCCACCCTGAGATGGAGGTTGCTCCTGATACTGGCAATCCTCTACCTGCTGGTGAGAAGGTTGGCTTATGTCCTGATATTAATGTTCCTAAAGGGTCTGCTGGGGCTACTGGCTCTGTCCCTGTCCCGGTTGCTGGACCTGAACCATCTCTTTCTATGCTGGGTGATACCAGATTTTCTGTTGATTTAGTGAGTGCTGGCTTTGCTAGAAAGGATGGTATTTTATTAGATGTTGGATCTGACATTACTACTCCATAGCTTGATCGCCCTTTGATTGGATCTAATGGTGGCCCTGCGCTAGCTGTTTCTATGGGTGACTCAACCCCACTTTTGGGGGCTGGTTCTCCATCTCTGGAATCATTATGCTGGCAGAATAAGACTACTAGTGTTGAAGAAGGCTAGATTATAGTTAAAGGCAAAAATTCTAAGAAATCCTCCCTGACTTTTGACATGACCCTTCGATCTCATTTGAAGGGGACAAAAAGATAGTTAGTGTATCTTTTGCAGCGGTGTGGGTGTTTCTTTGGATGAGTTCTTTCGGGTGGTTTCGTAGGGATGGTGGCCTTTTGTTTTGGCTAATCTGTTGTGTTTGGTGTACTCCTAATGCTCTATCTTAAGCTTTTTCTTTGTAAAGGGTTTCGGGTCCCTTCAAAACCTATTTTTTCCATTAATCAGATCATCAAAATCTCATCAATGAAGCTGTGAAATTGAAATGCATAAAATCAACACAATAAAAATAAATTCTATGCAAAGCCTTCATTCCGCTCCATTGTTCTTTCTCCTCTAATTGAATGTTTCTCTCATAAAGATGAATGAACTAATGTGATGAAAGCCAAAGAAAATTTGATAGAGTAAGGGTGAGGGTAATAGAAAGACAATGGTTAGTCAAAATGAGAATTGAGAACCCAATTTATAGATTTTCAATGTCACATGAACAAGCAAAGGCAATGGAAAGGAAAAGTCAAGTGGGAGCAAAAAGGGCAAGGTAAAGGAGGAGACAAATTAAAAAGAAAATAAAGCAAGTGGAATTAGAAAATGGGAGGAAAAATAAACATTTACATTTAATAATTTCCTCCAAATTGGAGCCAAAAGTCTAAGTAGAAGAGGAGACAAATACAAAAGAAAATATGGCAAGTGGAGTTAGAAAATGGAAAGGAAAGTGGAGTGAAATTAATAAATTGTCATTTATTAATTCCCTCCCATATTAATAATTAGCATTTAATTTTGACAAAAGAATTAAAGGGATAAATATTTATGATACATTTATTTATCCTAAGGAGGATATGTTAGGGCAATATGAAGGAAAATAATTAAAAGATTACTCCCCTAAGGAAAAATAATGATTATGTTTTAATAGTTGTCGAAATTATTTAATTAGAATAAATGACAAAGAGCAACAAGGGTTAAAATGGTTGATGAAACCATTTAATCGGACTAGTGACTGAGGGCAAATCCATATGAAATGACGAGATCAGAGGACATGATTAACAATTAATTAAATAATTGATATTATTTAATTAATGGATGAATGATGAAGACTGAACACAATATATATAAAATATGTTAAAAAGGGAAGCCACAGCTGTTGACCAGTTTTGATTGTCTATAGAAATTTTCAACTAAAATTGACTCTAGTAAGTGAACCTACATACAACTATTGAGGAGCCTAGTATATACAACTATTATACTTGATTTGATTTTTGTTGTGATTTCATTTCTGAATTCATGACAACACCAAAGATAGACCATTGGATTGCAACAAAAGGGGTGTTGAGATATAAGAAAGGGACACATGATTTTAGCATTCTATACAACAAAAGAAAATACTCATATCTGAGTATATCCTAGATTCATTCTCTTCATCTAAATATATTCACATGCACTAAGATGGGGACCAGAAAGTGGTCACTTCACTCTCTGGTTCATTTAATGTGCTTAGGTTATAGCTTGGAAGTGATTGAGTCCAGTCTTTGTTATTCTTAGACTTATAATTTACGTTATATTTTATACTTTACTTGTACTTCATGTCTTTGTCTACATCTCAGATTTATTCTCTTCATCAAAATATATACAGGAAATATAACATTTAAGTATAAGTCACATTTCAATGTCCCATTTTTCTTTCTTATACTTTATGTTATATTTTATGTGTATATTGACATGATGTTTGAGAGTGGTTTTAGGTCTCTAGGAGTTATAATGTAGATTATAGGTTTTAGATCATATAATTTTTAGATAGTTAAATTTTATTAATCAATAGGCTCATGCCATCTCTCTCTCTCTCTCTCTCTCTCTCTCTCTCTCTCTCTCTCTACACACACATATCCCTCCCACCCTCTCTCCCTCCTACGTTTGTTGCACCATCATCTCTCTATCTTTCCATCCCTCCCTCTCTCCCCCTCTTTACCTATAAATCTCTCTCTACTTCTCTTTATCTCTCCTCTCCCCCCTCTCTACCTACCTCCTCTCTACTTTTATCTCCCCTCACTCTACCACCTTCCCTCCATAGTCTCTCTCTCACTACTTACCTCTATCTCCACTTCTCTATATACATCTCCCTTCTATGCCCCCACACCTACCCCTTTTATTTATCTTTAGGCTTAGTCACTACCAAGCCATATTTTGAGTGCATTTTGAAGAACATTTTTTTGTAAATGCCCATCTTTGTATATGTCTCTAACTCATTCTCTTTCTCATAATAGATACATGCAATATAACACTTGACTGTAAGTTTCAATCATTGGATTATGAGGGCCTTCGCTTCCGTTGTCGGTGATGCTTCTCTACTGGGCATTTGACTACTGATTGTTCTCTTCTTCATCGTAAAGATGCTACTACTTGGTGGAAGGATGCAAATGATAACCATTTGACTGTTCACACTTTTGATTCTCTTTCTGATTGTTCCTCTGAGGACTCACATGCTAATGACGAAGAGTACCCAAAAAAGAAGTGACAGAGTATGCCACTTGGAACCCTCTTTTTTTGACAAAGCTTACACAATTAGGGTTTCCATTCTTTCATTTCCCTCTAACAAATTTGTCATCTAAGAGAGACATTTTTTTAGGAGTACATAAAACATAATTGTAGGTATCAACATAAACCATGGAAAATAAATTGAAAGCTTTCTCACACAAGATTTTAGAGTGGATTCACCATGGTGCTATGAAAGAAACCATAGGAGAAGATAAGTAGGAGATATTTCCACAAGTAAAGTCAAATTGTGATATTCCTATTAGGATTAGATTGTATAGTTTTGAGTCGAACTCATTGACCCATGTTTCATGAGTAGTGGTTCACAAGAACCCATCTCTCACGAGAATGAATGGAACACTTAACACTCATTGCATCTAGGTGATGCTCACAGAGGTGAAGCATTGAGAGTTCTCGGGAGGTCACTAATCCCAATACTACTCTTGCTCAAGTTCTCTTAACTACATAGTTTCCTCCATGGTTAAACCCACTTTTCTTGCAATCCAATTTGCAAAACCTTCAACAAGTGTTGTTCCTTATGAACCATTCATTGGAAATCCCCTTAATCTCATCAATTAATAAGTAGGAGATATTTTCCACAGTAAGTCAAATTGTGATATTGCTATCAAGATTCAACTATGTAGTTTTTGAGTCAAACTCATTGACCCATGTTTCATGAGTAGTGGTTCACAAGAAACCATATCTCATGAGAATGAATGGAACAATTAGCACTCATTGCATTTAGGTGATGCTTACAAAGGTGAAGGACTAGGACTTCTTGGGAGGTCACCCATCCTAGTACTACTCTAGCTGAAGCACGCTTAACTACTAACTTTCCTCCATGGTTAAACCCATTTTTCTTGCAACCCCATTTGCAAAACCTTCAGCAAGTGTTGTGCACGGATAACTTTAGTGGTGAATATTCTCCAATTGGCGAATGTCTCATGTCGGCGACCTAGGATTTGACGAATATAATGTGTATATCAGGTTGGTCGTGTTGCTCGAACTTTATAAATTTTGGGTGGAATGCCCAGGCCCATTGCCCAACGGTTTATGTAATTTTCTCCCTTTCTTTCACAATCAAATCTAATTTTTGGACACGGTAAATTGAAAAATTTTGCCTACAATTTCCAAACATTGTCTTAATCGATGACCTATATTTGCCAATGGTGTTATAAAGATATATTTAGAGGAGGCCCCAAATTTGCTTGGCATTTTGTGGACGTGTGTCTCAAACCAACACCATTTTTTCCAACTCTATTAGTCATAGGAAATTATTCGACGACCCATAATCTCCTCGAAAATTACATAAGATGTGTTATAATTATGCGGGCTTCATCAAATATTTGTATACCATATAAGCTCCCCACCAAATTCATCAAAAAGGATTGGTATAAATACATTCATAGATCAGTGTCATTGTACACAATTTGGTTCAGTTGGTTATGATATCTCAATTCTGATTGATAGCAAAGTTTTAGACTGTTGAGTGCATTGGCGACTGGAATTGAGGTAAAGGTAAGTGATTAATTTTTGAAGTGTACTTAATATAATATTATTTTGAATTCACCCGAGGTTTCAACTCTATCTATCTGTGACTACAATTTTAAGTTCATTCTTATTTAGTGGGGACTATTTAGTGGTCAGTGGTCACTTGGGAGACCTCAGACATGATGACATCTAGATTTTATATTGTAGCCTATAGGGCCAATGAATCAGATTTATATATATTATAGTCTATTGTCATTTGTTCAACAAGTTAATATTTTTTTTGGCAACCTTTATTTCGTTGGAGATGTCAAATAAGAATAAGGGTAAGACTCCTACATGTGGGGAAAGCCAAGACATGCTAGCAAAATGTAGAACCTTATCATCGTACTTTGGTGGTGGAAATTTTTTTGGCCTAAATAAAGAAGCTACTTCATCACAAGTAGATTTACAAGATTCACAACCTACACGACATATTGAAGAAAGCAACGAACCTGATATCTCATATTATGATGAACTTGAAGAAAGTTTTTAGGTAAATACCCAAAGTAGACAGAATGATATAATCGACTTGGGTCATGAATGAGAATGCTAGAGATGATGATGGTGCACATAAGATGAAAAGAAAATAAAATTAAAAAAAGGATAGAGAATCAAAAAAATATCAGAAGTGGGATCTGTTGAGGAATTTTAAAAAAGAATGGGCATCAGAGTGTCTGATCATTGAACCGGTGGAAAATCTAATTGAAGGCGAGCCTCCATAGAATGTAGAATTAAGGTTTGCACCGGGATAAATAAGAAGGAAAAGAGGTTGCAACTCAAAATTGACACCATAGAGAACGATATGGGTAAAATTTAGGAAAAGAAAACCATAGATGGAGTTAAAAAATCAGTGATAAGATGAAAAACAAAGGAGGAATCTCAACATGTTAGGAATGTAGAATTATTTGAATTTCAACAGCAAATACAGACAAAGCTTGTTGAAGTTAAAGTCTCTATTGAATTTTTTTTGGAAAAGTAATGGAAGTAGAACAAATGGGAAAAGTTGTTCAGTTAAGTGTTGTCTTTTATATTTTGAGCAAAGGGTGTGCTATGACATATTACCCATCATTGAGTGCTTTATTACACTTTCTGAAAGTTCATAACTATCCTAATAGTCACTGGTTAGTAAACAATAGATGGGAATGGGAAAGTTGTCTTGCCGAGGTTGAAATAGAAGATCTAAAGGCAAACATTGAAGAGTCAAAATTTATTGCATTGTCTTTAGACGAAGTTACAACAATATATAATACAACCTGGGTATGCATGCATGTTTATATTGTACACAATTTTGTATGCCAACCTCATCTACTAACTGTTGCTAAAATGAAGGATAATGCGAAAACATAAAATTTATTTGAACTAGTAGAGAGTTATCTAATTGAATATGGAGGTATAGATGACATGATGATTGCCAAAAAGTCGGTGTGTGTTGGAGCAGATGGAGCTTTAGTAATGCAAGGCCACATGAACAGTCTTTGTGCAAAGATAGAAAGTTCTTGTGAACCCTACAATACTGGCATTCACTGCATGGCCCACAAAATGAATCTAGATTTTTGAGTTGTCAGCAAGCATGCTCCAGTACAAAAAATTGAAGTTTTTATCAAAGAAATCTACAAACACTTTTGTCAAAGTCTAAAACGATTCAGGGAATTTCAACACTTTTCCTAAGGACTAACTGATGGGAACAAGTCTCTTAAGGATAATGATACTAGATGGATATCTTTGGATGGACCAATGCATCGAGTTTTTTTAGAATATCCATTGTTGCTTGTTCTAATGAACTCAAGTCATGACGAAGTAGAGAAGTTGAAATTTCTAGAGCTTCTTTGAAGGTTAAGTAATGTAGAGACACTCTTAATGTTAGGAGGTCTTCTCCCCATGCTAGAGGAAATGAGAAATATAATGAACAAGGCCCAACAAAGAGCTATGTATATTGCAGAATATGCTGCGCTACGTAAATTGACATGTGTGACAGTCGATAATCTCAATCGATCATGTGATGATGTAAAATTTTCCAACTAGTTGAGAATCATTGATTTGGACAATCTTGGTAACTTTTTAAAGATCAGTGAAAATGAGGAGTTATGCGCAGAAGTACGTGGAGTTGAGATACCAATGCACTACTTTGCCAGGGTCGAGTTTGAGGAACTAGGAAAGAACCCCAGGAAGTGACTATCAAGTGTTACAAAGGAAGCCTTTACCAAGATCGTTGAGTTTGTAATTGCTTCTATGAAGCACATTGCCTATGACCTTTCCATACATATTAGAAAAAGATTCCCTCTAGTCAGACTACTTGAATCCATGGCTATTGTGTTTCCTCGATATTGGAGTCTCAACGATCCAAAAGATTTTCAAACAAAGCTATTGACTAAATGATAGATCATTTTTGCAAAACCAAAGAATTCAATGGAGTAACTCTAAATGGAATTTTAGATGAATCTTGTTTGAGAGAGAAATCAGGTTGTTTTTCATAGACAATGAGGGATCAATATAAAATTATGGAGAACCCCCACAAAGATGGATTGGTAACAAGGCTTTGGAAAAATCTAGCTCAAAGTGAAATTTTGATTGATTCAATTTCAAAAAATTTCAAGCTTCTTGATTTATATATGACCATGATATTGGGGTTGGTGGAGGATGAGAGCATTTTTAGTGCTTTGGGGTTCCTAAAGTCAAAGCTAAGAAACAAACTAGACAAGAATTTGGAAAATTGCTTGAGGCTCTATACATCCAGGTATGATGTCCATACTTTTCCTTATGATAGGGATTTGAAAGTATGGAGGAAGAAATATCAAAGATGAGGGCTGGGCAACATTTCAAACAAAAGTGGGAGTGCTAAAAATAATGATATCAGTGACTCATGTACTGGTATTGGTAGCGTTGAACTTGAGATGAAGTTAAGAGGAGGTATGCAAAGTGAAGAAAACATAGCGAAGAATAAAGGAAGCTATGAAGTTGATGGCAAGGAATCTGAGGATCCCGATAATGAGATGATGTGAACTTTAACTGTTGTCGAAGTAGTAGGTCCTGGGTATTTATTAAACTTATTATTGTAGTCTATTATTTGTATCTCATCATCAAACATGCATAATAGCTGATGTAGCACAACACTCTCTGTTAACAATAAAACTCAATTACAAGATTAAAAAACACAGATTTGAAACCTTCAATATTTTCCATTCATCACTAACTGCCTCTACAATTCACTGCAAACTCTTAAGTAACTAAAAAACCTAGAAAATCAAGAAATCCGAAAATTACCCTTTTTGGCAGTTTTTTTTTTCGTAGTCATTTTTTGCCATTTTTGGTAATTTTTGAAACAACACCTAAAAAGTTGAGTTTTTCCCTAAACATGCCCTTGACTAAGTTAGAATGAATTGCCAACTAATATCCGAGATTAGAAACATAAATTCAGATTTATTACAAAAATAGAACTTTCTAAAAACTAGAGAAAAAACACTAAAATCTGATTTCAGAGCCCTAGATGAAACTTTCAGCTCCCGAAAAAGTGCTAACATTGATTGGCAAAACAAATGCCACCTCCTGAGGCACGCACCCAAAAATTTTTAGCAAAAACCTAGACCTGAGTCAAAAGTTATGACCTTCGGAAGTTTTTGTATGAGTTTATGACCTATGGAAGGTCCTGCATCAATAGCATATTCCAATGTCAAAAACATGAATGCGGTTGATGATGTCATCAATTCTGTAATTAATATTGATTAATTTTCATTTGAATTATTCAACTCATATGGTACAATTCTTGAAGATTTTCATTATTTTTTTGAATATATAGCAATTCATATGATACAATTCATTCATTAGTAGTATTAAGTAAAAAACTATGTGTGATTATGTTTGCAAAAGTTAATTCCCAATTTCAATTTCATTACCCTTAACAAATGACCATGAATTCCCTTTTATAGAAACAAGGGAGCAACAACAACTTAAGACCATTTGCCTCATGTGATGACTCAACATCAAAATCAGTATCACAACCTCTCTACAACTGTACATTTCTACATTTGACAGGCCAGTTTAGTAAATTAGCATCTATTACATTTATCTTGTTCAAAAAATAAACTTCAAACTTCAAACTCAATTCAAGCCATTAGAAATTGTTAATCCTAACTGGTTACTAAGAGGGAATCAGTAAATACAATTTCTACTCAAATTTAGCCTTATATATATTCTTGCTGAATTAAGAGAATATAACAATACTCATAAACAAAAATTAAAATACACAGGTCAACACAACATATATACGTGGAAACCTTCGGTTAGAAGGAGAAAACCATGGTGGGACAGAACCCACAACCTTACTACTACAGTAATAAAGGTGCAAAGCATTGATAAGAGTGCTACCTAGTTAAGGGATTTGGTAGAAGACCTGTTAGGATCTTGAGCATGTTAGGAGTCACCTGGTAAGAGGACTTTCAACACCAATCAAGATGTTACCTGGTAAAGGGATTTATACAAAGAACCTATTAGGGTTCATCCTGATTAAGGGATTTGAATATGCTTCACAATCTAAAGCAATGATCTATGATGACACTTTCTGTCTGATTAGATCATACCTGTTACCCTTTCCTCTACTTGGTTGTTGAACCTTTCTTTGTCTTTCACTTCTTGTGACTGTAGCTCCTCTCAAAAGATATCTCTCTCCTCTCAATATTCAATGACGCTTCTTTTGTGTCCTATGACTTGTATTTATAAGAAATTAATCCTATAAAAAATACTTCTCATAGTTCTGCCAAGCTGTAAACTCACCCATAAATCATGCATGCGAAAAAGCTTGCAAAATGATCTTGAGTCTACCTTGAAACACCAGTAGATGAAATAAAGCTAACTCCAGTTAAAAAGCTAACTTCCGTTTCGACTGTGAATGCTTTGTATAATCCGGTTCAGATTATCATGCACTTAATCAGTAATAAACTTGTACTCGGTTAGTCATACCTTCCCTGTATTTCTCCCATGACCAGTATAATCGTGACCGATTAAGGTACACTACTTACTCCTTTAGTCTACCGGTTCGTAGTTATGAGTACCGATGTTCTAGTGGGATGTTTTCCTCTGACTTTATCAATGACAATGAAGTTATTACAAAAGAAATAAAATATAGAGATGATTGAAAGTAATTTCACATACTATGATTGATGAGATGATTCTAACAATTTTTTTAGGATGCTCCATTCTGCGTTGTTTGGAAGGTAAATATTTGTCGTGTTATAGTAAATGACCTACAACCTTGTTAGCCATCCATATTTGGAAGACTTGAAAGGAATGCTCCATCCAATATTGCATTCAAATTTGTCAATGGTTGGACGCAATTTGCAATGCCTTAATGAGTTGTGTCCTGAGAAAGCTTGCCTAAATAAGATATCATTGTGTCCTCCAACATTTTTTTGTAAGATTCTTTTCCAACTAATTTTGTTGATGAGGTAGTAGGACTAGGACTAGGATTCGACAAACCAAGACTTATCATTTTGGTTGTTTTTTTATTCATCTTGGTGATCTTTCTCCCATGTAAGGCCAAAATATCCTCTCCTTCCCTTAGTTTCTGACATTTTTAATAGACAGATGTTGCCTTTGTTGTTGCATGAACACGGTCATGAATTCCCTTTCTTGCTAAATGCTTGTCACTGACTGTGTTGATTTTTTGCAAAATCTATTTTGTAATATTCTATCTCTGATAAAGAGTTTTGTTCTTCTCAATGTGCTCTTTGAGCTTCCCAAAAACATCTCTAAGAATTTAATTCAATTCGAACCTATCACCCCTCGCCTTTATTTGCTCCCAAATGTCTTGTTTTATTTTCTTGACTATATTTTTTACTTTGTGATTCAAGCTGTTTTCATAAGTTTTAATTGTATTATCTGCCTTCGATAGTTGTTCTGTCAATTCTGACAACTTGTGTTCACTATGATTTCTTATTTCCTCAACTTTCTCTTCCCAATGTTTTGATTTTACCCTCTCATTCTCCAATTAATTATTTAAATTAATGTTTTCCTATGTTGTAGTCTCCACACTTTTGAATAAGTGTAGTGAAGAGGCTTTTTCATCCTCAAGATTTTTATTGCTCTATTCCAATTTTTCCCTCAAAATTTTTAGTTATGCATCCATATGTTCTTGTTGTGCAATTGCTTCTTTAAAGGAATATTTTTTTATCCTTTTCTCTAATTCTTTGCACCTATTATCTTTTGCTTTCTCCTTTTCCTATTAATTTGCTAGGTCTACATGTAATTTTTCTATTTTGTCCACAAGCTTTCCTTTCTCTCTCTCCCACTTCATCACTGAACTATAGACCACGTGGTTGGTCATTTTCAACACATTTATCTTGTCCGCATTTTTAATTTTGGATAAATCCATTTGGAGGATGCTAATGTCAAATTCAGATGGATCTTACTGACTCTCTAGTGGATTATTATATCTAGTTGGGGGCATAACAACTATGAACTCCACCGTTTCTTTGTTTGGGTCATGTGTGGGAAAATGTCATATTCGATGTAGATTCTACATCACGAGCTGCAATAATTGCATCCCTCTTCAATGTCTTAGTATTTTGTCTATTCCTAATTTTTGTTTGTTCAAAGTTAGTTACAAAATCATTGTAACAAAAATCTAGGTTTGTTGACACAATTGAATGTTTGAAAGGTGAAATGGCACTTGCAGTGATGTACGTGTGTTCACCTATGCCCGTGGCTCTAATAATTGCATCATGAGGATTAGCAACACCCTAACCCATTCTGAATCCCGACCCACTATCCCTAGCAAGTGGAGTTTTTGGACTCTTCTGAGGGTTTTGTCTTAAAGGTGTGGCAATTATTGGACTCACCATTGGCATTGTTGTCATAATCTTTTGCTTCTTTACACTGCCTTGATTTCTAGGATCCACTATTTTCATGTCCAGTCGTAATGTCCTTTTCAGACCACTAGTACTACCCATGCCATCCCCACCAGGGGCAGTGGCACTTGATTCAGATTGAATCTTAGTGCTTGGAAAAGATGTAATTGGATTTGAAGATGGAACAAATGAAGGTGCAAGGGTATGAGATTGAGTAGTACCTTTTTGTGATGAACCTCAACTCCAAGGAATGATTTATCACCATGTTTTGGTGGAACTAGTGTGTCAAGTAGAAACCAAGGCCCTTGTCCTATGCGACCCATACCACCACACTTGGAAAACCCATTTATTTTTATAATCTTTGCCCCTTTGGTATATTTTTCTTTTGTGGAGACATCGACTCCACTAAAAGTTGAATAGACTGTAGTAGTTTTGGGAGTGGAATCAGTAGACGTGGGATCTGCAAAAGACCACCCATACTCATTATCTTCACTATCATCAATATCATCGTTGTGATATGCTTCAACTGGATGCTCATTATTCTACAAATCGCTAAATATTTGATCCTCTTCCACTTCATAAAGATCTGTAGAGGTCTTTGGCTCATCAAGATTCTTCCTCATTTCCCAACAATTAGAAATTTTGGTTTGTCTGAAATATTGCATGATGCTTTGCTAAAATAAGATAGCACAAGTAGGTTGTGAATCTAAATGTCTTTTGTGAACCTCTTTTAATCATTATTAATTGTTCTTTCATGTAACGAACAATATGCTCAATAAAATTATATCTTAGTGGTTCTGATTCACAATGAATATAAAAAATCATTTGAAGAATGTGGGCACCCACTTTTTTTTGGTTTAAAGGCAAAACCAGGTTTTGAAGGGACCCGTAACCCTTAAAGCTAGAAGAAAAAGAAATATTTAATGAAGACCACAACACAGAATGCTGCCAAAAACCAACAGATGCCCAAAGGACACAAAAACCGATAGTCAAGAAAGATATTTTGTAAGCCCAAACTGTCCCAATGGATTAACACACAAGAACTCACCACCCGAGACAAAGTACAAAGGAAACATTTAAGGTATCCTTTTGACACTCTTCTTATGGGAACAAAGAGTCATATCAAAAGAAGGAGAAGACTTCTTAGAATGTTTATCGATAACCAAAATCCATCCTCCCTCCACCTTAGTAGCCTCATTATGCCAAGCTAACGAATCCAAAATAGATGATCTAGCACACGTGTGAGAATCATCACAACTCTGAGACATAGGAACGGTATAAAGAGGACAAGGGATAACACTAGAAGAGGCAATAGACAGATTAAGGACATAACTAATAGCCTGCCCATCAACAAATCAAACATTCACACCCCAAGGGACCCTGACCAACTTATAGGAAAACCTAGTAGACACACCAGTAGAAACCCCAACACCAATTCCATCAAAGGCCACATTGGTCTTTTGGGAAATCCCAATTGACATGCTAGCTTCAGGAATAGAGACAACAACTTTTTTATGATAAAAAATAGAAGATTTCCCTTCAACAGTAGGGATAACTTTAAGAAACCCCCCCTCCTGAAAAGTATAAAATTGTGGCGAATCACATGTGTTTTGGAGGGAAAAAATTTAATAGTGATGACGAATTATGTTTCAAAATGGATATTTGGTGGTGAATTTTTTAATAGCGTATACCATTTTTATAAAAAAAATGGCGACTACAATTTTTTTATAGGAAAGTTATTAATATTGATGGCAAATTATGTTTCAAAATATTGATATTTGGTGGTGAATTTGTTAATAATGGATACCATTTTTATAAAAATATGGAGAAAGTATTTTTCAAATATTTGAATTAATTTATTTTCAATGGCAAATATTTTTCAAAAATTTATAGTTGGTATGGTGATTGAATAATTGGAAATAATTATTACATTTAACATTCCAGGGGATTTAAGTTTTTAGTTTGGTCTAGAGTTTTCATTCTTGAAGAAAGACACGTGTGATGATTTCGGAGAGAGTTTTCAGTAAAGGAGTTATCTCACCATATTCCATCTGAAATGCACCTTCTACCGTTCATCTCTCTTAATCTAATGGTTCTGATTTGATGTTGAAGTTGCCTTGTGGGTGCAGCGGGTCCCATCACTATGATGTCATAGACTGACACATTTGTTGGATTAGAACGTATCAACGGCCAAAGGTGAATTTTGAGCCTATTGTTGGTCTTCATAATCTTTACGAAAAACTCTCAGCGGAATCATGACACGTGGTATGATTGATCGTACCAATAAGCCCACAATGAATCATACCATGTGTCATGATTCTGCCGAGAGTTTTCCGTAAAGATTTTGAAGACCAACAATAGGCCCAAAATTCACCTTTGGCCATTGATATGTTCTAATCCAATGGACATGTGAGTCACTGAGTCTATGACCTCATTTTCTGACACCAAACAACTAGAATTCTACTAGTAATCTTTGGTAATATTAGATAGAAATATTAATTAATGGCGATGAGTAGATGACATCAATTAAAGTAATGTCAATTAGTGGCTTCTTAGATGGCGCCTTTCAATTTTCAATGACAGATAGGTGTGACATCATTATCTATTCATTACCTTGATAGAATAATGCCTTAAAGTTAAGGCTTAAATGAAAACATTATGTCATGTAAGGACATTATTTTCTGATCGTTTGATGATCTTACATCAATGGTAAAGGTTCATTTCTTGCCACCATTTCACAGCTAACGTACTTTGCTTATTGTTTCTGCGGAGTGGGCACATGTTTCAATTTTTTTTTATAATAAATAATTATTATGTCCACCTACATGACGCGATCCTTTCGGCCTTCGTTATTCCCAAGATAGAAAATGTCTTATCATAAGTGTTGTTTCCAATTTCACCAACTATTGCATTAAATATGAAAGATTTAGAAATATTTGAAGGACGGTTACCATTTAACTTATGAATTAATTAGATCTTTTTAGGGAAGAGAGAATTTCAATGAGGATTCATGACTTATAAATAGATGATCTACAATCGTTAATTTGCGATTGTGAAAGCAGATTTGTGAAAATAGTCTGCCAGTGCTAGGTTCTCTTTGATTTTTGTCAAAAATTAGAATACTAATATCAGTTTGTCAAATTTCAATTTTCAATGGACACTCCAATTTGTTTAAGATGCACTGCCTTGGAGGATCAGAAGACCTTTTTGGGCCTGGTCACAGACCCAATCCTGACATCTGTTGCTACGAAGTTGGGAGCCTTCACCAAGGAGGCTATAAGGATGGTGTTGGGACGTGAATTTTTGGAGAATGAAAATAGGTATAGAGTTAACACCGATATTTCATCTCGGTTCTTGGCATCTCTGTTGGACCTGGGGGGAAAAGGTGGATATTCTCATGCTTCTGAGGAAAGTTTTCAGAGAAGAGTACCTCGGTCATGATGTGAATGTTGTCGTTGTTGCAAAAATTGGGTTTGGAATTCCTTGGGCAAATGATTTTCCTAGGATTCTACAACTAGGATTAAATGTGCCCAGGCAACCATTTCTACTGAACCTTGATGTTGAGCAGCTCACGCATCATCAGAAGTGGACACAGATTGGGAGAGATTTCCTCCAAAAGTGGCACCTACTAGAGGAAACTGAGGACTATTAATGGCTAGAAGAATTCTCTGAGATTATCCTCTCTTCAAAGTTCCACACAGAAGGAAGGGAGCCTCAGCTAGATAGTCCCTAACTCTACTTGGTCTCTACTATGTCTCCCTTTGGTGGTAGTAGCTTACCAGGGTTTTTGCAATGATGTAAATTGTAATCACGTATGTTTAAAAAACTATGAAAATATTTTAAGAAATTCGAAGTGCTTTTCTTTTTTGTTTTGATTATAAGAATCATTAATAGATATGACCTATGGGCATCGTTGACTTGAATTGTAATGAAATTTTGTGTAATATAATATAAAAATTTGCGTTGCACTTTTGTTTCATGTAATAATTAAATGTTTCCAAACTTAATCATTTAATGGTGACTGGTTCAAATTTCATGGATAAGGTATTCTCGAATTCATGAATTCTAAGTGACTATAGCTAATCATTATATTCATTAGTGTGTATTAAATTGGTAATATTTTAAAATTGTGACAATCATTGGATTATGAGAGATGATTAACAGTTGAAGTTGTATTTTGGAAGTACTATGGGTTTCAAAAACCTTTTCTACAAACTCACTCTGGAAATGTGACACGTGTAATTTGTCGAAAAGATTACGTACCATTATATCATGTCAAGATAAAACATTAAAAGGATTCTAGAATTTTGGTTTAAATGTTACATTTAACGAAAGGTTTTTAACATTTCCTTTTTAAAAACCTATCGACTCGTAGTAGCAGAGCTAAAAAGAACTGTTGAACCGTCGCCGAAGATTTTGAGACTATAATTTGTGAGAGCCTCGGCCGTTATAACTTCTATCTATCAAGATTTCAAAATTTAATTTCCGATAAGATATCTAGCCTGATGGCATCCTGATTTTGTAATGTAAAAAATTTAGTTTAACTTGATTTTGAAAATTTTTAATTCTTGCATGTACAATTGGGGTTTTCTTAAATTGGGGTTTTCTTAATTAGTTAGTTATTATCTGTGATTTTGTTAGTAAATATCTGTGATTCTTTATTTTTTCATTCTTCCAAAGAACAATGGGGAAAGCGTAAACTCAAGGCCAAGGGCAAGTAGATGGGAAAACTTAAATAGACTGGAGAAAACTATTAGAAATCCCTAGTTTCACTGATGAGTATCACGATGTTTATGATCCTTCTATCGATGGTGAAAGGAGAGTTATAGAAATTAGACATACATTGTGCAGTAAGGAAACTAGGCCAAAGAGGTCTGAATTTATAAAATTTAATCCAGCGATAGGTGCAAAAATGAATAAAGTTGCTTCATGGGATGTTGGTTTGGGTCGCATGTTGTTACCCGAAGTTTTCCCTTGCCCAAAAATTGTCTTGATTTGTGTAGAAAATTGTGATGAGGAAAGAAAAGCAATTGTGAATAAAAAAAATTAGGAAGAAATTTTATTAATAACCTAGGAAGAATTTCTCAGTTTGCTAGACCTAGGGTTTGATTGACAAAATTGTAATGTCCATATTGACCTGGGATTGCTAGCAGAGCAATATGAGGCACTCGTGCCAAATGAAAAAGATTCATTTGTAAAGGGTCTAATAGTTGCAGAGGGAAAGGCTTCATTGGGTGAGAACCATAAGCCTCCTTATGATTTTAACATTTTTGTGCCATGGGTTCAGGATACTATATCCTCGCTAGCATTTTGCCTGGGACTAGAAAACAATAGGGAAGTGGGTGCCAGCATTCTTCAATTGATTTGGGATATCCATTGTGTCAATGCACCAGTAAGATATAATTTTGTTGGACACACAGTTCAATCGATGCAAGAACTATTAGCATTGATTAAAAGAGGCAATTCTAAGACATTTAGGTTCACAACCTACTTGTGCTATCTTTTGATAGCCAAGCATGCTGCAATATTAATGAGAAATGCCAACAAGCTTGAAATTCAGAGGGGGACAGGACTGACAGGTACTCCAATATATAACTGGACACCTCAGACAAGGATGTATGATAACAAAAGGAATTACAATAATTTTGTAGACTTCTTTTTGGCACCATTGTACAAAAAAATAACAAGCACTCCAATGCCCAGATTGTTTGCTTCATGTAGGGATTGCATCCAACTTGGAAGGACAATTCAATTGGCTGACTGGTACTTAATGGAAGAATACACTGTGCTAAGGTTTTACGGATCAAAACTGCAACCCCAAAAAATTCCAATGCATGTGACAGATAGGATGTTTGCAGTAGAATATGCACTACAACTAGAGAGCACAGATAGACTCTTCGTTGGCCAGTCAAAGAAGAGCATATTTCCTTCCTTACCTTTCTCAATTAGAGGGTTAACATTTGAGAGAAAGGCATTCAAAGTGGAAAATTTTATTTTAGCATTTTTTCAATTTGATTTAGAGTGGTACTAGAAGTATGATCCACTCAACGTCATTCAAACAATGCTTGTTGCTAATAAGAACTCTGCAAACTTATTTCAACATGAAAGTAAGCCATTGCTAGAGAAGTTGAAAAACAAGGATAGCTAGGATGGTGTTAGAGAAGAGATGGAGAAAGTTTCTACTGAGGAAAAAAATTTAGTTGAACAATTGTCATCACAAATTATGACATCAATAAACTAGGGCATTGTACAGCCTAGGATGTCCTACAATTTCTATGAAAAAGCTGCTCATCCATGAAACATAAAAATACCAAAGAAAATAGCACAAGATTGTATGGATAGAAAATGGACTCGAACGAAAATGAATGATTTTTGTAGTATGAGAAAGGATCTTGGTGAAAGACTAGTGTAGATCTGGATGATATAGACGAGGATATAGAGTTTAGCAAATTATGGAATTTGGAGCATCCTACCACGACATATGTCAGCAGTGCAAGTGATGAGGATGAAAATGTAGACAATGAGGATGATAATCCACCAATTGCATTTACTCTAGGGAGTCACAGTGGAGTCAGGGACCACCAAAAACAAGTATATAGCAAAGGGGAAAACATTATGGAAAAGATGGGTTATAAAGGTGGTGGTTTGGGTCCCGCAGGAGAAGGCATCTGGAATCCAATTGTCACACAAAAAATTGATCATGGTGTAGGCCTTGGGTTTGGATTTCAAGTGGATCTAGTAGATTCATCAAGAACCACTATGCCCACAAGAACATCCATTTCCACGGGTGGGATTGGGGGTCTATTGCTACTGGGTCTGGTAGTGGTACTGGTGCTAGTGGGACTGGGAAACTTATACAACAAGTTACCTCTCTAAAGAGGCCAATAGAATCTACACAGAATCCCATAGAAGAAGATAGTGTCAAGAAGAAAAAGGTTTCTAGAACATTTACATTCTCTCCTAAAGAACTATTTGCAATTTCAGGTTCAGCAAAACCCTCTAAAAGTTTAAATCCTCAAACAACATTAGTTATATCAACAGGCATTGCAAGCTTTGGTTCACCTTTCAAACATTCAAATCCTTCTACAACACCATATTTTCATTTCAAAGATTTCTATAATAAATTTGCAGAAAAAACAACCAAGAATAAGGAAATAAACAAGACATTGCAAACCGGTGCCCTTACTGCAGCTGTAGAGGAACAACCTGCATCCAACATGGTTTTTCCAACATATGACCCAAACAAAGACATGATGGAGTTCATGGTTTTTATTCCACCCAAATAGATGGAAACCCACCAGAGAGTCAGATAGATCCATTTGAATTTCAAGTTAGCACTCTCCAAATGGATTTTTCCAAAGTTAAAAATATGGACAAAATCAATGTGTCAAAGTCTACGAACCAAGTGGTCTACAGTTCACTGCTAAAGCTAGAAAGAGAGAAAAGTAAGCTCGAAAAAAATATAGAAAAGTTACAGGCAGACATTGCCAATGAAAAAGCAAAGAGGAAAGCTTCAGAGAACCGTTTGAAAGAATTACAGAAAAAGATTTAAAAATCAACCTCTACATCAGCAAATATAGAGCAGGAATATGCATAGGTAGTAGTGAAGGAACATGAGCATGGAGAGTTGAAGGCACTAAGGGAAAAATTGGCAGAAAATAGTAAAAAATTAGAGGAAGAAAGAGTCATTTCAGAAAAGTTATTTAAAACCGTGGAGAGTAATGCTGGCTCCAACTGGGAATTGCAAAAGAAATTGGACTCTCAGGCAGATAAAACCGATCATTGCGAACACAAAGAAGTGGAAGAGAAAAATAAATGTGAAAAAATGGAAGAAGAACTAAAGAAGGCCAATAATACAATTCAAAGTTTAACAAATACTAGTAATAATTTAGTGAAGATTACAAAAGAACACATTTGGGGCCAAATATTGGGGATGTCTCATAGCTTGTGTGACTGGTTTGAAATGCTTCAAAGTATGAGAGTGTGTTATTTGAAGCTCCATAAGAACATTAAATAGAACATGGATGTTGTCAAGAAAGAAAAGAAAGCAAAAGATATTATGCAACAACTCTACAGTAAGAGTGATAGTTCTCTATCAAACAAGGGAATTAGCACCTGCCTTGATGCCTTAGTAAAGGTATCAAGTATCATTCAAAAATGTGAGAAGCTACGGGAAGCACAAAAATTAGATGACAAAGCTAAGAAGAAGATCACAAAGATGGAACAAACGAAAGTGAATTTCGAAAGTCTTGGTTTGCCTAAGGGATTTGATGCAAATAAGTTCATTGGAACATAATCTTACAAAAAAAGGTTACATGACAAAATAAATATTGATTTACGCTTTCTTCCTATAGACATGTCTCCTGATACATTCATGGATTTCATCAAACCAATGATAACTTTGAATGGAGTTTTAGAAGCAACAGTGTTGTCAAGTCACACTTCCAAATATGAATTGCTAACGAAGTTGCAGGAGTGTGAATATACTATGAACCAAATTGTTCTGCCATCAGAGGATGTTTGGACTAGCCTACAAAGATTGCTCTAAATTTTGAACTACTGTAAATTGTAATGTGTTGCAAATGAATACAAAATAAATTGTGCTCTATCTAATTTTCATGTTTTCCAATTTAATGTACATTGAGTTGCTCTATTTTATTCAGTTATTCTTAGTTGATTTACTCTGTTATATGCTATTGGAATAAAAAATTTCATTCAGCGATTTCAATTTCAAATATGAATGATCATTGATGATATGATACAAACTACAGTAATGATACTCTTTGTTCTCAAATTTTAATGATGAAACATAATATATTCTTTCTTTTCTAAAATGAATATTGAATGATAGGATATAGTAGTTAATAAGTTCAAAAAATACCTATTGATTGCTACTGCTAATTTAGCAGAAATTTCCTAAATTTACCAATTCATCTCTACGTTGTCATCATCATCTAATTCTGGTATTCCAGTTCCTTCATTGTTCTCTTCATTTTTGTTTGCGTCTTCTTCACTTTGACCTCCACTTCTATGAATCCCACTCCCATCGCCATGTGTATTTGTCCCACTCAGAATCAGAGATTGGTTAATGGTGTTGCCCAACTCCCTTCTTTTGCATCTTTTCTTCCAAATTTCCATTTCTTTTTTATAAGGAAAAGTATTGACATCATACCTAGATGTGTAGACCCTCAAGCATGTTTCCAAATTCTTGTCTAGTTTGTTTCTTAGCTTTGATTTTAGGAAGCCCAAAGCACTAAAAACTCTCTCATCCTCCACCAAACCTAATATCATGGTTTGACATAGATCAACAAGCTTGAAAAACTCTAAAATTTCATCATGCAATATTGTGCTTTGTTTTAGTTTTGTCCAAAGCCTTGTTGTCGAGCCCTCTTCATGTGGGTTATGCATTAATTGATATTGATGCTTCATAGTCCTTGCAAAAGTGCCTAATTTTTGTCTAAGAAGACCCTCATCTAAAATTCCATTGATAGTCACTCCATTGAATTCTACAGATTTGCAAAATTCGTTTATCAAAGTCAACAACCTATTATGATAATCTTCCTTAGAGTTTAAGTGCCAATATTAAGGAAACACAATTGCCATGGCCTCAAGCAGTTGTTCATATGGGAATCTGGATCTTATTTCAGAGAAAACTTTATAGGCTATGTCCCTTGCATTAGCTGTTATAGACTCGACGATCTTGGTAAACTCTTCCCTGGTAACTCTTGTAGCTCGCTTCTTTGGGGCACTGTAGTACATTGGTATCTGAAATATCCTTACACAAACACATAATTATCCATTTTCAATGATCTTTAAATAATTATCAAGATTGTCCAAATCTGTTAGTTTCTGCCAGTGATTAAATTTTTTATCGGATAAATTTGGGTCATTTTGATAGAGATTATCGAGGGCTTGGCATGACATTTTACGCAACTAAGCATATTCTGCAATATACATGGCTCTTTGCTGAGATTTTTTCATAATGAACGTTATTTCTTCTAGCATGGCAAGAAGAGATGCTAAAGTCAATAGTGTCTCTATATTGCTTAACCTTAGAAGCAGGTCGCCACATCTCTGATTTTCTACATTGTCATGATTTTCATACATAAGTCGAATCAAAGATTGATATTCAGAAAAATTTGATGCATTGGTCCATCCAAAGAGATCCATCTGGTATCAACATATTTAAGAAGCTTGTTTCCATTGGTAATTCCATCAACAAAGTGTTGAAATTCCCTAAAACATTTGGGACTTCGACAAAAATATGACTACAACTCTCTTACTAAATCTTCAACCTTGTTTACTAAAGGAAAATTTTTCACAACTCTAAAAGAAAGATTCATCCCGTGGGCCATACAGTGAATGCCAACAACATATGGTGAACAAGAAGCCTACATCTTTGTGCAGAGACCATTCCTTTGACCTTGCATTACTAAAGCTCCATCTGCTCCAACACAAATCAACTTCTTCGCTATTGTCAGTTCATCCATAGCTCCATATTTAATAAAATGGCTCTTTACTAATTGAAATAAAATTTCCGATATCGCATTGTCCCTCAATTTAGCAACAGTTAGTAGATGTGGTTGGCGGACATTATTCTGTATAGTATAAATGTGCATGCATACCCACGACGTATTATCTATTGCCATAACTTTGTCTAAGGATAATGCAATAAAGGTTGACTCTTTTATTTTTCTCTGTACATCCTCTATTTCAACTTGGGCAATACAACTTGCCCATTCCCATCCACTGTTTATTGAGAAATGAGTGATAGGATAGTTAGGAACTTTCAGAAAGTGTAACAAACCACTCATTTCTAGATAGTCTATCATTGGACGCCCTTTGCTCAAAATATGGAAAATATTACTTAATTGAACAACTTTTCCACGTTCTTCTACTTCACTTGCTTTTGCAAAAATAGCATTAATAGAACCTTGAACTTCACCAAGCTTTGTCTTAAATTTTTGAAACAAATAATATTCCTTAGCATTCTTTTTATGTTGACATTACTCCTTTGTTTTATATCTTACCACTTTTATTTCCTTTCCATCTACAGTTGAGGTTTCGTAAACCTTACCAACATGTTTCTCTATGGTGTCTAGTTTAAGTTGCAACCACTTTTTATTTTTATACTTCTAGCTACAAATTGTACATCTACATTCTACTGGTGGCTCACCTACAATTGGATTGTCCACGGGTTCAATAAATGGATACTTTGCCGCCCAATCAAATTTATATCTCCTGGACATTTCCCATTGATGATCAATTTTTTCTTTTGATTTTCCTCTCCCTTTAGTGTTACTGTTAATTGAACCATCATCATCACCAAAGTCGATCGATCCATCCTGGTGTAATTGGTTATTTACTTGAAATTATTCTTCAAGGTCATCTTCATTAGAGATATTAGGTTTCACAACTTCGTCACTAGATTTATTAGGCTCCCCAATTTGTTGAATAGACTCATGTGTAGGTTGAGAACCTTGAAGTTGTACAGGTTCCTCTGATGATGTACCTTCCTCACTTTGACCAACACCATTGTGTCTGCCCCCACCAAAGTATGAAGATATATTTTTACATTTCGTTGGCCTCTCTTGGACATCTCCACCTTCAATAGTCCTCTTCCTGTTTAACTTTGATTGTGACATCTCCAACAAATTAAGGCTGCAATAAAATTTTACTTGAATAAGATACTACAGATTCATAGTTGTTCTAGTTTGCTACCGATCGCAATTGTGAGCTCAGAATCAACTGAAATTTTGTACTACTAAATCTCTTGAAGCTATCCTTATATACAAATGCTCATTTCAAATTTTGGCGAAGGGGCCAACAATTGCATATGATAACAACTAATATTTGGCAAACCCCGCTTAATTTCAAGTAATTGACTAGGCGAATAGGATAGGAATTTGGGATATGATTATGTATGATGCATGGTGAATTGGGTCCTAGGGAAAATAGAACTTTCACTTGGGACAATGGGCCTTTGGTGAATGGTGATCCTTGATAAATACACCCTTCCTTAATCCGTGGTGAATAATAGTAAAATATACAATAGGAAAATGAGTGAACAACCCGACTACTATAGTGAAATTATGTTCAAATAGTGGCGAACAAGCCGAACACTATTCGAGTCTTTTATAAAATTTGGGTGAACTAGTCTATACACCTGACGAGACATTTTTTGCCAATTTCTATATGCCCCATGGGACATATTCGCCAATTGGTGAATAATCACCACTAAAAAATCCCTGTTCAATGGATCTAGCAAATGCACCAACAAGGGCCACATTATTCCTAGAAGGCACAATAGCAACATACCCTAACCCAACATCCACATCATGTCAAGAGGACGAATCTATAGCAGCAGACCCCGAGCCATTAGCCACTTTAGGTCATGAAGATGAATTCTTAGGAGCATTTTCATTCTCTTGAGATGGCTTTTAAAGAATCGAGTAGTGTTGAGAAGCAACCCCTTTCCACCAAGAAAATGGCCTCTTAGATTTCACTCTTTCTAAATCACACTTAGCTGCCAAATGACCGGTCTTGAAGCAATTTCCACATCTGAAAGGGAATCCTTTGTAATCTAAAGTCTGAATCAAAGAACCCTTAGGAGGATTGAGTTTAATCTCTATCAAAAGACCTTTAGAAGCATCAAGATCAACAAGAATATGAGCATAAGTTAAGTGGAGAATATCAGAAGAAGCTAAGTCCACCGTAAGAAAATCACCAAGATTCCTACCCACAGTCTCAAGGATAACATATATCCATAGATGACGAGGAAGATTAAGGAGAAAAACCTAAATAGGAATCTTGCAAAAAGATTTAGTAGTTGGGTTAAAACCCTCATGCCAAGGTTTGACCATTAGAGGGAAACAATCCTCCCAAGTGAAAAAATGATCACAAGGGATGAGCTTCCTATCATCCAGGTTATCAAATATGGCAATGAAAAAACCTTTGACCAAAGGAAAGATTTGAACTGAATTTCCAAGAATGAAGGCTTTGAAGGGAAGGCCAGAAACCCCTAAACCTATAAATAAAAACATTTCCTGATAGATCCTCAGCCCTCTGCTCTATCAACAAAACATCCTCTTCATCAGTATCAACCATAATGGATTTGTAAACTAGAAAGGGAAAAAGATACCTCCAGTCTGAACCAGAAACAAACCTCAAACCCTTCCCAGAAGACAAAGTTTGAGCATATGAAGGAGCAACAATAGTCGCAGATCCTTCCTTTCCAGAGGACAAGCTAGACGGTTTCCAACAAGAGCCATCAAAAGTCCCTGAACCAAATTTGCCAAGGTAGGAAAAACCCTTATTTCTCTTACGAACACCCAATCCAGGATGCTCAAAACAAATTGCAACAACACCCATAAGAATGGAAGGGGGAGAAACATAACCCTTCATAGACCCTCGCATAGGACAAAAGAATTTTTACCAGCTGGAAAAGAGGCATAGATGCCCACAATAGGGAAGCCCAACTTGTCTTTCCCATCAAACAGATTTGAACCCAATGGAGAGATAGAGGACATCGAAGGAGCACCTCCAACAATAGAAATTCCCCCTTGCACAAAAGCTCCATCCGGCCTAGAAACATCAACAGCCTTACATCGAATGCCTTGCACATGCTTGATATAAAACATAACTGATTCCCCATCCAATAGAGATAAAAAACCATAGGAATGAATCATATTATGGTGAACGAATAGATCTTCACTGCCACCATCAAGAGTAATGAATCTGTAGCCCTTCTACAAGTCAAACCATTTGACCTTACCGGTCCTCTTCCCTCCCAAAGAAGCACTCAAATTTTGCTCAGCCTCCTCAACCCGCTCCACCATCTTATTTACCTAGTACCCACTTCTTTGTTACTTTCCAATCCCAAACAAAATGCTAGGAAGGAAATACTATCTTGAACCCATTGCACAAAAATATCATAATCATAAGGATGCCTATGATCTCGATCTAGACTAGAACTGCCTGTTATTCCTCTGATATATGAATCTTTCTATCTTGCATCTAATTTTCATAATTCTCTGCCATCTTTCCCAAGTCAATGTGCATGTTTGAGTTTTGTGCTTCAAAATCTAGGTCCAACAGACTAGCAAATTCACTCTCGATTATCAACAAAATTTCCTCCTAAGTATTTTTATTGACAATTTCTTTTCTATTTTCATCATAATTTTTGGCGCAAACCATGACAATTTTTGGACAAGGGAATACTTGAGGTAATGACATGTGTGCTGACCCAACCCATAGTGCAATTTTATTTGTCTTTGCCTTTGCCAGGTTGTTAAATGGATAATATTTTGTCTCCTTCATTAGATCTTTCCAGTAACTTTGAAGTGCAAATCTAATTTCCACGATTCCCTTATTTTCATGGATAACATGATCATAAATATTATGGAATTCATTAGTGAAACCTGGTGTTTTAACTAGTTTGTGGATGTTTATTATCTCTATCTATTGTCTTTTCCTTTTACTTATGATCATGGTATTTGTTTTGGTTATCATGGTATTTACTTGTAGGAAAATTCAAATAATTATACACAACTAGAATTTACATGCGTGATTCAAAATCAAACCCTAATTCTAGTTCTACAATATAAACAATAAATAACGAGATTTGAAAAATAAAAAAGGCAGGATGTAGGTGTTTAGGATTTTACTCAAAATCTCAATTTGAACAAACTGTGTGTGGGCAAAGAGCTGAGAAAATCTGCTGCATTCCTCAACCTATAAGTCATAACCCCTTTCTGAATCTCCAATACTAGTTAGAACAGAAAAACTTAGATTGAAAACCTAAAGGGCTAAATTTGTATAATTGTGTCTCGTGTTAACTTTAATTGTTTCTTTCTAAAAATTGATATATGATGTCACTATGACATGTGTCACTTAATCGTTTGACATTACAACTTCATCTAGAGACCCGAAATTGATCTTATTAGTTATTACATTTATTAAATATTTAGTTTTACTTTAATTTAGATTTTAATTATACTTAGTTGAGTGTTAAATCATGACACATGCCTTGTTTCCAGGGTACATTTGCAAAAAGAGGCGATCATTCCCCAAATCAGCTTTAAACACAACTTGGGTAGTTGATCTATGCTCATCCAACGATCATTGGTAGTCATTGTTAGGTGTTGTGGCTCCCATTCACTTTTAGCTTGTTAGTAGTCACCTAGTCACTTGACCTCACATTTCTTCATCTAAATACACTGACTGTGTGAGTGGACATGTGTCATAATTCCGGAATAGGTTTAAAAAAATGGGGTTTTGTTTCCTGTTCGGCCCGTAGTACACCATATGTCGTTGATCTATGCTAGTCCAACGATCATTGGTAGTCACTGTCAAGTGTCGTGGGTCCCATTCACTTTTTCTTTGTCATTAGCCACATGTCATCATCGAATGACGTTGACCTCAGTGGACACGTGTCATGATTTCGAAAGAGTTTTGCAAAAATTGGGTTTTATTTCCCCTTCACCCCGAAATACACCATACACCTTAATTTTTTTAAATTATTTTTCATTTATACTAAATTATAAATTTCTAAAATAATGAACATCAAATAATTTACAATTTCACATTGAGTTTGTGATTTATTATTTTAATTATTTATTGTTTTAAATTTTAATTTGTAAATTTCAATAAAAATTGAAATTTCATTATTTAATTGCTCAAAATTGCATAAATATTTAACAATTAATTATATATTGAGTAATGTTTACTGACTTTAACATTGAATTCAATTATCAATATTAATTTAATTCTTTCTATTTGTATTATAATCAAAATTACACATCGATATGGGCCATTGCACATTGGCATATAATTTATCAATATAGACCACATACTTTTTATAATTATTTTTTAATTCGATGACTTTGATCTAAATGAATTACTAATTAAAATACACAAATAAAGCAACTAATTAAAATAGTGGCAATCATAGAGAAGTCTAAGAATCAATTTTTGTACCCATAAAACACAAATTGAAATGAACTTGCAAAGTTTTCATTATTTTTTTTCATAAAATTAGTAATTACATTGTTGAGTAAAAATAAAAACCTACTAGGTCACTTATAGTGGACCGGTGCTAGTGGTATGATTGTATATAAAAATAAGTGGTATGATTGTATATAAAAAAACTAAGTGGGGTAACTGACCGTGGGTAACACTAGTGATTTTACCCTCCATCTACGTAGAATTCCCCATAGAAGATTAACTGTGATAATTCATTGAGCCAGTTGTACTACCCCGCCTCCATTTTATCAAGAAAAAACCACTTACACAAAAAATCCCTAGTAACCAGCACCCATTTTCTATGGCACTTTAACTAATCAGTATTTAGGCCCAACATAAAAGGTTGCATGACCATATTCTGGCCTGGGAGGAGAAGCTTGGGTAATTCACTTTCCCAAGGGATCTCCACCCCTATTTCTGCAAACATGACAACATTAACGTCATCCCCTAGATATTATTCTTTGGAAAACTTCCTCAGCAACATCAACATGTCCACCTTTTCTCCTTCAAGGTCGAGAAGAAATGCCAAAAATCAGGTCGTAATGTCTATGTTCACTTGGTCCCTGTCTTCATTATGTAGAAACTCTCAAGATGAAGATTCCCAACACCAATTTAACAAACACTATTATGAAAGGCTCACCCTCCCTACAAATTGACTCCAAGGTTTCGTCAGAAACCTATAAATCAAATTATCTACAGATGAATTGAGGAAGAAATAAGCTAGATCGTCTATAAATAGCCCTTGATTGATACTTAACAATTAATTATTCTATCTTTAATCATATTAAATCCATTTTCCTTATTCTTTCATGTAAATCTTTTCCATAAATGCATGTGTGTGAGAAATTTAAATCCATTGTCTTTAATCTCTCATATCTCCATGTAAATCTTTACCATAAATGCATGCGTGTCAGAAATTGGTAATATTGTCTATACGAATTTGGAACTCATGCGTGTTGAGTGGATGGTAGTTAAAGAATGTTGCTTGTCACTGACAAGGAATTCATTTCTTACCGATTTATGAGTTACAAGTTGCATTATAGGGTTGTGCAACATTATCCACCCTCCACATAAACAACTAACTAGTTGTAATCAACGATCATGGTTATGGTGCAGGTTAAGGTTTGATACATGTCATCATTTGGTGACTTCTTGGAGAACTCTGTTTCCTTCAAGAAATTGGGGCCGAAATTAAACTTCAGCCATTGATCTAGGATCATCGACTGGTCTCAAATAATACATTTAACTTTATAAAATGATGGATGTTGGGTTATGTGTTGATGTGACTAGTCGTGCTTATCGATACCAGCGTGTTGAGTCTGCAGACTAATTGACAACAAATAAAGGTGAAATTCACTGGCCTTGATATTGCATTAATTAGATCTTTGATAAATTGTCATTTGGCGTTGGCCCACATAACGAGTCCCAACTCTTGAAAATCGCCAATAAAAATTTATTTTTCCCATAATTAACGAAAGATTAGCCAATCAAATAAATAAATTTTCAAATGGTAGATAAAATTCGCTAGTACAATTTATTTATTTTCCTTCAAAAGAAAATCATTCACCTTATATATTATAATTTTTTTAATTAACAAGAAAAAAATTCACCTCATACAAGATAGATTTTATCCCACATTAATGCATTATTCGCTAGGATTTTATGGAATTTTCATACGACGGAAAGATCATCACCAATAAAAACTATTTTATTTTCCTAATTTGGAATTTTTTTTTGCCTTCATTAAGAAAATTTCCCCCCAAAAATAATGTAGGATTCGCCAGGATTTTACACCTTTTCTGGGGAAGGGGTTTCTTAAGGTTATCCCTAATGTTGTGTCTTATGAACCATTCATTGGAAAGCCCATCAATCTCATCAATTGATAAGTAGGATATATTTTTCATAGCAAGTCAAGTTATGATATTGCTATCAGTATTCAACTATGTAGTTTTTGAGTCAAACTCATTGACCCATGTTTCATGAGTAGTGGTTCACATGAATTCATCTCTCATGAGAATGAATGGAACACTTTGCACTCATTTCATCTAGGTGATGCTCACAGAGGTGACGCATCAAGACTTCCTAAGAGGTCACGCATCTCAATACTACTCCAACTTTATTTGCTAAACCATGGGAGTTCACTCATCCCAGTAAAACTTTCTCAATGTTTTACAAATGAGGTTGTAATAAAAGTGGGTTTAACCATGGAAAAAACTCCATAGTTAAGCACACTTAAGATGGATTAGTATTGGGATGGGTGACATCCTAGGAAGTCTCAATGCTTCACCAATGTGAGCATCACCTAGATGCAATGGGTGCTAAGTATTCCATTCATTCTCATGGGAGATGGGTTCTTGTGAACCCCTACTCATGAAACATGAGCCAATGAGTTTGATTAAAAAACTATACAGTTGAATCCTAATAGCAATATCACAACCGTAGGAGTAGTTTTGTTGCCCAAATTTGATAAGATTGTTGAGTTGATGTTGTAATTATATCCAGTTCTATTCAGTCATCTCTCTCTCTCACAAAATTGTATGTGTGGTTTGAGGATTGCAAACAACATAATTATAATTATCAACATAATTCATGATGGACAATTTAAAAGCTTTCCCTCACAAAATTTTAGAGTGGACTCACCATGGTGCTTTGAAAGAAATCATAGAAGAAGTAGTTATGTTATTTGAGTGATAATATTGTTGAGTTGATGTTGCAATTATGTTCAATTTTTGTTCTCTCTCTCTCTCTCTCTCTCTCTCTCTCCACTTCCCTTCTCGTCTCTCATAATTGTGTGTGTGATTTGAGTATTTTAGGAAAAATAATTGTAAGTATTAACATAAGCAATGACAAACAATTTGAGATATTTATCTCAAAAAATTTAGATTAGATTCACTGTGTTTCTTTGAAAGCAACCATAGGAGTAGATTTGTTACCTGAATGATGAGACTATTCAGTTGATGTTCCGATTATGTCAAGTTCTATTCAATCCTCTTTCTCCTCCTCTCCCTTTCCCCCCCTCTCACTCTCTCCCTCTCCCTTCCCTATCTCCCTCTTTCCTACTCTCCATTACCTACTCTCATAATTGTAGGTATGGTTTCAAGATTATAGGAAGCATAATTAAAGTATGAACATAAGACATGACACACAATTTAAAAAATTTCTCTTAGAAAATTTTAGAGTGGATTTACCATGTTTCTCTAAAAGAAACCATAGAAGGAGTAGTTTTGTTACTTGAATGATAAAATTGTTGAGTCGATGTGCATTTATGTCTAGTTCAGGTCAATTTGAAATATGTCTTTGTCTCTCTCTCTCTCTCTCTCTCTCTCTCTATCTTTGTCTTTGTCTCTATCTCTATCTATCTCTATCTCTATCTCTCTCTGTTTGTCTGTTTATCTCTCTCTCTCTGAAAGAGTGCCTAAAGCTGTTATGAGCACCCTACAACGCACTGACAAAGCATGCCACTTGAAATCATCTATTTTTTTATTTCATTTCCTCCATACAAAATTTCCATCTTAGAGGGGTGTGTTTTGAAGATTGTACGAAACATAATTGTACATATCAATATAAGCCATGATAGACAGTTTGAAATCGCTCTCACAAAAGTTTAGACTAGATTCACCATGCTTCTTTGAGAGCAACCATATGAGTAATTAAACTATTGGCTAAATGATAAGATTGTTGATTTGATGTTACAATGATGTCCAATTTTGTTTGGTCCTCTTTTTCCTCCTATAGACAATTTGAGATCTTTCTCTCACAAAAATTTAGAGGGATTCACCATGCTACTCTAGAAACAACCATAGGAGTAGTTTTGTTGACTAAATGATAAGACTATGGAGATGATGTTGCAATTATGTCCAATTCTGGATAGTTTAATATATATATATATATATATATATATATATATATATATATATATATATATATATATATATATATATATATATCTCTCTCTCTCTCTCTCTCTCTCTAATAAAGTTTCATAGTGGATTCACCATGATTCTTTAAGAGAAACCATAGGAGTAGCTATATTACACAAATGATAAGACTGTTCAGATGATGTTGTAATTTTTCAAGTTATTTTCAGTTCTATTTCTCCTCCTGTAGATAGTTTGAAATATTTCTCTCCCTTTCTAACATCTCCCTCTCTCTCTCTTCCCACTCTCCTTCTCTCCCTCTCTCCCTCTTTCTCCTCTCTCCATCTTATTTTCTTCCCCTAACAAAAATGGATTATTTTGACCTAGTATAGGTTGGGTTGAGGGTACCATGATGTCTCAATATAGTCTAAGTTCCTACTTCTACCATCCTCCATGACTGAGAATACCTAGATACCATTATCTCCCCAAGATCATCAATAGTCTTTGTTGTTGTAATTAAATATTCCTAATTACACTTAACTTAATCTTACTTAGGATAATGCATTGCACAATAGTTTTTTATTGATACACCTAGGAGTTTGCACCTCAATTAAGCACATGGTGTAGGAGAAATTCCACTTTTGGTGTGAGATCCACCTTTAGTGCTCTTATCACATTATCATCCTAATCCCATTGCACATACTTCATTGCATAATGGAGGATGATCCACATTTGGTGGACATGTGATTACACCTAGCATAGGTGATAGCTTATCAACTCCTTATCATTCTCTCTTATCGCCTTTCCTATATAAGGAGGCCTATTATGTAATAATGTATCAAGGTGAATTCATTGGATCAATTCAATATCAATCATTGTATTCATATCATCTCTCTTGTTCTTTTCTTTAACCTCTGGATCCTTGGTTCAATGTTTTCTATTTGCAAATTGTTACATGGTATTAGAGCCATTGGAGCATTTTTTATTAGCCAATTTGAAGAGATCTTGTTGCAAGCTTTGAAGGTCCAAATCTTAGATCTAAAGACCAACATGTTGTAGAAGCGTCTTGGAGAAAATCTAACCTTACCATTGCGTTTGGGAGGCAGTTTCAGTTAAAATCAACTATAAACTCGCCCATATTCGGCGAAAGTCCAAATTGAAGAAATTTTTTTTTGCAAATCGAACCGTACGACCCGATCTACACCTTTGCAGTACGATTTAGAGAAAAAAAATTGTTTTTTAAAATTTTGTCATCATAGGAAAAAAAAAATTATCCCTGTAAAATTGGATTTTCGGGTGTGGTACGATCCTATTTATTATTCTATAAGAAAGGTCACTTCGGCATCAGATTTTAGATCATAGTTAGGCATCAGCATAGGGCTCCGAATCAATCTCTGACCCAAAGGAAAGTTTGAGGATGACCCCAGCTTGAATTTCATCTCTACCTAACTATCGGGCCTTTGCATATATTAAGGGCCCTAAGTCCCTACCCATGATTAATGTGGGACTAATCAGAAAGTTGAATCAAAAGTCATCGGGAATGGCCACCTTACCTACACGAGCCAATTTGCACAAAGAGACCACATCCAAGAGATCTAAATAAATCCAATAGAACCTAAGTCGACATATCAAACATGACTTCACATGACTCTGTACAGGGCTCCGAACTGATCCCCAGCCTGGGTCATGGTTCTTTGTTTTGTAAGGGTGAGCTTGACATATATAAATGCCTAAGTTCCATTGCACATAGGAAATGTGGGACTAAAGTCCCTAGCTGCACCACCCCCACATGACCCCACCATCGCAGCACAACCCTCTGCTCAGCTGCACCACGTGGCGCAGTGAACTCCCGCCATGCGGGTGCCTTGTCAGCCATCGCAGGCCGCCACCTCAGCAAGGGTGCAGCCAATCAGACTCCAACACATGGAACCTCACATGAGTGAAGGGCCACATCATCAGTATGGTCGCTAACATCATCAACTAACATCAGTAGTACGGAAGGACACGTCATCCACCTAGTCAACCGCCACGTCAGTAGGACAGTCATTTTTTGCTGACGTCAGTCGAACCTGAGTCTAAATTTATTGACCATCCAGCCATCAAAACAGGCCAAATTGGGCTTTCGGTGATGTCCATATGACTGTCAAATTTAACACAACATTTTGCTGATATCATCAAGGTTTGAATTTTCTTAGCCTTCACCATTGAAATTTTTCATTTTGCAGTCCAATTTCAGAGGGCCATATCTTGCTCATTTTTGCTCCTTTTTTTGAGAATTTTTTTTTATATTTTGGGTAGAATTTGCTGAAGAATCTAGTGGTGGTATTATTTTTGCAATTTTGTGGCCAGATTTATCAAAAATTATAGATTTTGTTGACTGTTCTTACTTGTTCTTGATTTTTGCAACTTCTAGGGCTTCGTTTGGGCACATACAGTAACATTTTGAGGTGAATTTTTTTTGAAAGTGCATAATTTTTTGTTTACTTTCTAGATCTGTAATCATATTTCAGTGATTTTTGGTGGACATATCACTTTCATAAATAGGATATTTTGGGGCTATATTTGGACTTGGTTAATCCTTGGATTTCGGTTTTCTAATTTGCATCAGTCATTTGAAGGAGTGATCAGTAGTTATCAGTCATTATTTGGTTGTATTATGGATAATTCAAAGGTCAAAATCCTCACTCCATATAACTACCATGAATGGAAAGTATCTTTAAGTAATCATTTGTTGAGTATTGGATTGATTAGAATGACTCTTGGGCAGGATCAAGAACCTCAAATAGGTGTTGCAAAAAGGAGAAAATGATTTGATCGAAGGGATAAATCACTTGGCTCTCTTAGATCATCCATCTCTTGTGATTTGCACTTTCATATTGTATCTTGCACACATCCTCATGATGCGTGGGTCATATTGGAAGGACTCTTTGGTAAACTTGATAGAATGAGAAAATTCAGATCGGAGAATGAGCTCATAGGTCTCAATCCTAGTGATTTTGACAATATTCAATACTTTTTCTCTAAGTTCAATTCTATTAGATTGGAGCTTTCTACATGTGGCATTGTTAAAGGGGATGAAAAATTGATCTTTTATATTCTTTCCTAGCTCGGTCCTGATTATTCTATCTTTGTTTCTACATTCTATGCTACTATGGATGCTCTTGGTAGTGCATACAAATTGCCCTCTCTTGATGAATTTACAACGCAGCTCACAAGGGAACAAGCAAAGTTGGCACACATGGGTCAATTGAAGCCTTCCACACATCAAGCATTGATTGCAAGTGAGTCCACATCAAAGGATTCTAATGGAAAAGGAAAGAAGCAACATAAGGATCCTAAGCCTCATGACAAAGGTAATGAATCTTCTTCAAAAAATACTACTGAATCCAAGTCCTCTTCAAGAGAGGAATCATCTAGAAAAAAGAGGGATAAATGTGCATATTGTAAAAAGCTAGGACATGATGAGCATAAGTGTTTTCAAAACAAGATTGATGAGCTAACTCAAATTATTCAAAAGCACAATCTTAAGTTTCCCTCATCAGTGTATACTCCTTCTTCTACACATTTGGCAACTTCTACATCTCCATTATTATCCAAAGATAAAGGTAAAGGACAAGCACTCTTGGATTCCACACATCCTGAGTAAGGTAAATGGCTTCTTGATTCAAGCACATCACATCATATGACATCTTCTATGGCTATGTTTTCTTCTATTGAGCCTTGTAATTCTCTTAATATTTTGATGGGTAACAACACATTCATGAGAGTTTGTGGGAAATGTTCTATTCCTATGGGAGAGGGGACATTTAATGATGTTCTTTGTGTACCATACTTGACCTCTAATCTTTTTTCTATTTACCAAATTACACATGGGGCACAAGGTAAAATTGTTGAGTTCACTCATGATTATGTCCACATTAGGGACATGGAGACTAGTGATGTCATAGCTATGGGAGTAGTTGATCATACATCACGCTTGTATTCTTTTTCAAATTTTTTTGTTGATGATGATGATGATATTCGTGATGTACACATCCCTTGCCAAGGGATAATTGTGAGGATAACTTTGGGCACTTGAATCATTTTGTTGCTGAGACAAGTGTTGAGCTTCCTACTCCTCCACCTCCTACTTCTTCAGACATGGGCTCTACTATCCAATAGGATGATCATAGTGTTTTAGATCTTGTAGAATGTGATGACTACTTGGATGCATCTTCAACATTTTTTGATACTCATGATGCATATTTGAGAGACATACATGAGGGGGTTTCTCTTTCTTTTGATGATAGCATCTTAGTTGGAGATACTTCTTCACCTTCTTTGGAGATTGGTGCTCTTGATTCTTCTCCTTCTTCACTTGATTTGTCACATGAGGTGATAGATTCTTTGAGCTTGGAGATTCCTATTTAGTCTTCACAAATTCATACATGGAGACCTTCATCTTCTTACTTCTTCCATTTGCACAAGGATTGGCTTCTTCATCATTTGATGTATCTATTTCTTCCTAAGGGGAGACATGTTTCTTGTATGCATTGGCTTATCTATTGTTTGTAGACACTCTTCATCAACATGAGAGCTTCTTCATTATGGGGGGGCTATCATGTCTCCATCTATCCTTCTTATGGGGGGATAATTCTTTGTATATACATGATGTATATAATTATTGGGGGGTCTTGAGTACTCCATCCATCCATGCATCTTGTTTTCTTCTCTCTTTTTGGGGGAGGGTTTTCCCATGAGGTTTTCCCTCTTTCTCCGCTTTATGAGAGTTATGCATTTCATGTATTGCATTTCATATTATACATGGGTACCTAACATGGCCTAGTAGACAGGACCCATCTTGCAATGTGAGTTTAAGTGCATTTCCCTAAGTTACACTTAAGGGGGGGTATTGGTGTAATTAAATATTCCTAATTACACTTAACTTAATCTTACTTAGAATAATGCATTGCATAATAGTTTGTGATTGAGACACCTAGGAGTTTGCACCTCAATTAAGCACATGGTGTAGGAGAAATTCCACTTTTGTTGTGAGATCAACCTTTAGTGCTCTTAAAATTATCATCATTATCCCATTGCACATACTTCATTTCATAATGGAGGATGATCCACATTTGGTGGACATGTGATTAAACCTAGCATAGGTGATAGCTTATCAGTTCCTTATCATTCTCTCTTATCGCCTTTCCTATATAAGGAGGCCTATTATGTAATAATGTATCTGTATGCACCCTAAAATGGTCACCTAGACTTTGTGCCCCATTCTTCAATTTATCAATTTTCTGAATCAATGCTTTGCAATATTTTCAAATTAAATCAATTTCCTTGATCAAATCCTAATTCTATCATTTATTCGATTATATTTTATGGGTTAACCATTTTATCCTAAGTCTTTATTTAATTAAAAGGAATTCCCTCTCCTTTTATTAAATAAAAAGCCCCTGCTTACCTCTTATCCTAAGTTGCACAAATAAAGCATTATTCCTATTTTATAAAAAAGAAGAAAAGGTCTTTTTGTCTCACATGGGGCACAAAATTCAACACTTCTTTCACATTGGAGGAGATTTGTGCACATGGATTGATCCCACTTTCAAACTCCACCCTTGATCAAATCTTTTGCCTCTTAATCTCCATGGTCCATTTATCTTCAAAAGGAGAGCTCTTTTCTCATTCAAAAGATACCACTCTTGATGCTAATGTTGTGCTGCAGGTTTTCTTGGTGACTTTGGAGCTTTGAAGATCTTGTTGCATTCTAGTCTTCATTCTTTCATTATAGCTTAGTTTCCATGACATTTTAGTTTAGTTTCCTTTCATGTTCTAGCTTAATCCATATAGCTTAATTAGTAAAGGCTTGTAATACTCTCATTTTTCATAGCATAGTTGCATTTTTGCATTCTCATTCTAGCATAGTTTTCATTACATCTTTCATTGTGATTCTTGAGGATATTGGCATTCTTTCCCTTGTCTCTTTGAATCTCCCATTGCATGGTTTACCAGCAAGGTTGCATGCTTAATAGCTCTAGTTGAGAGCCCTCTAAACATCCTTGCACTCCATGCCTAGGGAGCTCTAGGTCACTTTCTCAAGGTTTCCAATCCATGGATGCCCTTGGAAGTAATGAATTAGAGAAGTGCACATTTTGAGTGTACATTTTTGGTGCCCACCGTGGGGCAGAACACTTCTGTTTTGCCTTTTTTTTCTTGCATTTTCACACTTTTTTTTCATCACTATTAGCTTGTTGTTTCGGCTGTTGTTCTATTTTTTTGGTAGAGTATCATACAACAGTCTTCTAGTATCGTACGATAGTTCTTTACATACCCATGTGATAATTTTCTAGTAAAAGTATTGTGCGACCATACAGGACTCTATTGCGCAACCATATAGTACTCTGTCACCTGGATATAGTACAAACTATCATATAGAACAAAAGTATCACACTCCTATACTGTAAAGTATCATGTGAAACATTTTCTGACAGAATTGTCACCCAAGCCTGGTAGTGACTGATTTGGGTTCTTTCTTTGCAAGATTTGGATTTGTTTGCTTGCTGGTTTTGACTTGCTATGTTAGGAAAGAGATTCATTTGTAGATTTTACTTAGTTTTTTCTATACTAACCTTTGTGGGCCTAACAAGTTGTGTTTGTAGGTGTGCCCTAATTGCTTGCATTATTTTCTAAAAAGAACGCATGTCAAAGCTTCAAATGCACAAGGACTACTAATCTTTTTTGCAGGGCTTCCCAAAGCATAAAAACAATCAAGTGCTTGTTCTTTGCTTTCATTTTTAAGTGTGGCATATACTAGTTCATTTTTTCTTAGGAACTTAATATCTTATTATTAGAGTCTTTTGGTGGTAGGAGAGTATGCTCTTCACCCTTGTGGTGAACCAAAAATCTTGACCCATCTTTAGATTTCAAAAGCAAGAGGGCTAATTGAACATTGCTTGGTGTGTTTGGGAAAGATTTTTGAGATAGGAGAGTATGCTCTTCACCCTCCTGGTGAACCAAAAATCCCAACCCTCAAAGGTTGATCCACTTCTTGTTTAGCCTAGGATCCTTTAGCGGGCCTAATCTTGAGAAATCAAGAGGAACAACCCAAGTGGGGACAAGCTAATACCTGGCTATTCCAACCCACTATAAACTCAAGGCTATCAAGGACACAAAACCTTGGTAGACGTAGTACTTGTCTTTGGCTAGTTTGAGTACTTGTGGGATTGTGACCACGAGGAAAATGCTAAGCAAGAATGCTTAAGGTACTCTTGTGGGCACGAGGTCCATTACTTGCTGCAAGGTAAGGAGTCCTTTTAGGGAGCAAGAGAGGTATTATGAATGGAAGCCCTTATTATAAACCATATAGATAGAAGCTACCCAATTTTTCCACTCAACATCTTGGTGCAAGGATCGATCCTAGTGGACTAACCCAGATCACCCCAAGATTTTACTCATCATCTTTGTTCCTTTGGTTGTGTCATTGGCACTTCCATGACAAAGCCAACATCTATTATGGGCAACCACTTTGTGTGAGGCAATGGGACATCAAGTGTGGGCCAAGTTGTTGAGTATTGAGCCTTTGTCTTTCTAGGCTAGCAAGTGCTTGAATTGTCTTCGCTGTGATCTACTCGTGTAAATGTTCATGAACATCAAACATCACGGTAGTGCTCATAGAATTTTTCCCTTTGATATCCCAAGTGCATGTCTTGGAAAGGTTTCTTTCACCCTTGTTCAAGTGTTTTATGACATGTTTGATCACTTACTATTTGCAAACTTGTCTATTTTCTGCTATTACTGCGTTTGAAATTGAGAAATTGAGCTTATCAACCTACAAATTTGACCAAATTACCTTCAAAACTGGATTTTTCACATTCACTGGTCAAGAGTCGTGTGATACTAAACAATCATCACACACCTTCTTGAGTATTATCGTGCGATACTTCATTGCTTCTTTTGTATCACCTACATACTATACACTCTATTGTATCAACTGCCTGGATTCTGTCATACTACTTCTTGCGAAATATCATCTGGTCAAGTTATATCATCCTCCTATCCTATGAACTATCGCACAAGATCAATTTTCTATCTAGTAGTCTGATCCTATTTCCAGTCTCCTTTGGTTGATCCGGGTCAGATCAGGTTATTTGTCTCATTATTGGAAGCTTGTTTGCACTTGGGATTCTTATGTTTTGACCCTTTGATTAGTAATCTTTGATTTTACAAGTGACCTTGCTTGGAATTGGTAAGTTAGAAATCATCCTTGTGGAGAAGATAAACCTTTAGATTCTTTGATAACACACTTGGATGAGTTATACAATGACTCGACGGGAGAGGGAAGCAATGGATAAAAATCTTGATGACATATTTGAGATACATAGAGACAACATTCTATTTGGTGATTCCTCTCATGACAATCAACCAGACTCACCCCCTATCAATACTAGATATTTGGGTGCACATCAAAGGGCTGAAAGGTATAAGAGACAAGCTCACCAAGAAGAATGGTCACAACATGAAGACCCAAACAATGAACCTTGTGATGCTCATGTGAATGTAGTGTATACCAATGACTTGTTCAAACATTTGAGACTAGGTTCACCACTCCAAATAGCTTCAAGGTATACAAGTGAAAGGCTCAAAAGAATTGAGTATGAAAAGAAAGCCTTTTTAGATGAACAAGCTGCAAAGGAAGAAAGGTTTAGACTCCTAGAGGCGGAGAGACAAGCCTTGTTAGAATTGGAAAGGAAAGCCTCTCAAGAAGAACAAGATAGACTTTTAGCCCAACAACTTAATGCCCAATTCAATAATAGGGGTGTCAATAGTGGAAACAACTCCCCACCATCTACTCCTTCTAGGACCCCATGAGGCAGAAGGCATTCAAGAACCCCTTCAATATCTCCTAGTCCTAGAGGAAGAAGGACTTCACAACATGCTCATTATAGGAGACAAACACCTCCTAGGAACTCAAGACAACCCTCACAACATGCTTAGCATGGTTCCGAACATGGAGGTAGTAGCTCAAGTTTTGATCTCAATGCTCAAGAATTCATGATGATGCAACAAGAACCACTCTTCCAACAGTATGTGGAGAGATATCTAGAGAAAAACAAAGACAAGTTCCTAGAGAGCTTAATCAACAAGGGTGCTAGAGTCCCCTATAACTTTGATGTGGACAGAAAGATTAAGAAGCAAAATCCATCTCAAGAAGAAGAGATCAAACAAATGAAGAGTATGATGGAAAAGATATTGGCACCTTAGAGTTCATTCTCACTGGACTCAATTTGTCCTAATCCTTTTGACAAGAGTGTGAGCATGAAAGATTTTCCTAGGAAGGTGGAAATTCCCCAATATGACAAGTATGATGGTAATGGGAATCCACATGACCATGTACGCCAATTCTACATTATGAGCTTTGAGTTTCATCAAGATGACTCCTATCTCATGAGGTTGTTCCCAAGGAGTCTCAAAGGTCAAGCAATGGAATGGTTCACCAATATAACTCCCCCTGTCAAGACCTTCAAAGAGCTTGTTCATAGATTCATCCAACACTTCACCTACAATCTTTTGAGATCTGTCACCATGTTGGACCTATGTAACTTTAAAAAAAATCAAGGGGAATCCTTTCTCGCTTTCTTGCAAAGGTGGAGACGTCATGCTCTCGCTACTCTAGGACCATTCCTAAAAAGGAGAAGATTGACATCCATATTAGCAACTTGGTTCCTGAGATGCGGTATGAAGTTAGGAAAATGGTCTTTGATTCCTTTGACACCATGGTTGAAACCGCATGTAGGATTGAGGATGTCTTGAGAGAGCAAGGAATTTTGACCAACAACAAAAACAACAATGGTCAGAATAACAACAACTTTAACAAGGACAAAGGGAAGAACGCACATTGGAATAAGAACAAACAAGTGGTTAATGATGGAGTTTTGGACTCTTCTCAACCTAAGGATCAAGGTGTTCTTCACTTATCTAGTGTTGTTCAAGCAATGAAGCTCAACGCATCCAACCAACAAGAACATAAGCCAAGATACCAAGATAAGCCTAAGAAAGAGAGGTGTTAATTTTCAAAGCTTGGTGATTCATATGAGGATGTCTTCAAAACACTCATTGCCAACAATCTTGCACATCCCCAAGATCCCGCAAAGCATCATATTCATGATGTTAAACCACATTGGTGGGATGAGAAAGCTTTCTGCAAATTTCATAATGTTATTGGACATGATATTGAACACTATTGAAAAATTTACCATATCATCCAAGATCTCATTGAGAATGGAAAACTTAAGGTGGATGGTTTGAACACTAATTTTAATCATAAGGCTTTCAAAGAACCTTTGCCTAAATATGAGAAGGGGGAAACCTCTAAACCAAATAATGGAAAAGTTGAGATCAACTACACTTACACAGCTACAGAGAATGTTGTCAACATGCTTGAATTTGTGGAAGAAAGTGTCAACATGATGAGGAACAAGGATCCCTATGGTTATGATCTCGATGCAGACTCTCCTCCTATATTTGATGAAGAATCTATTGTGGTGCTAAGGGGTCCTCACTCTAGGATGTCATCCCAAGCTCTTAATGCTGTCATGAGAAGTCAAGGTCCTGTTGTCATTAGAGGACCCAGTTCAAATCAATCCAATAAACCAAAGAAAGTGGCATCCAAGAATGTCACCACAAAATCAACAGTTGATCCCAAAATGAGTTATAATCTTGTTGATCAGTTGTAGAGAACCCTAGCTCAGATTTTGATCTTTGAGCTCTTAGAGTTGTCCCCAAGACATAAGCGTGTCCTTGAGGATGCCTTGCGTGCATCAAATGTCCCTAACAATTTAGATGTTGATCAATTCCAAAACATGGTCAATCATATTGTCAGTCCTCATTACCTTACTTTTTCAAAGGATGATGATAAAGCTTTGAGCCACCCACACAATCTTGCTATTCATATTGAAGTCATGATCCACAAAACCCATGTCAGGTGTGTGTTGATAGATGGGGGTGTTGGGCTCAATATTTGTTCCTTAAGTCTTTTAAAGACATTGGGTTACTCAGAAGAAGTCATAGATGCTCGAAAGAAGATCACAATCAAAGCCTACGATGAGGTAGAAAGAAGTTCCAAAGGGTTGGATGTCCTTCCTATTAGGATTGGCCCTATTGAGAAGGATATTTTGTTTCAAATTGTTGATGCTAGTCCTCTTGCATACAATATCTTACTTGGTAGACCATGGATCCATGATATGCAAGCAGTGCCATCTAGCTACCATCAGTGTGTTAAGTTCCCCTACAATGGAGTAGAAATTTGTATACCTAGGGATAGCACCTTATCTGTGAACTCAATTTCAGCAAGGACTCATGTTCCCCTCAATAGAGAAGCAGAAGATTTCAATGCAACTCTAGCATAGTGCAAAGATAAGTTCAATTCAATGGACCTTGGTATGAGGGGATATCAACTCAACTCCTTTACAAAGCTACCAGTTTCACCCAGGTTTGATGGAAAGCCTTCACAAAAAATGAGACCTTCCTCTTCAGCCATGACTTTATTTGGCACATTTGTAGAGTCCTCAGTTCCTATCCAAGATGAGAAAGAAGAGGTGGCTGTTAAAGACTGGATTTATAGAGAAGATAAATACATGAACAATGAAAACTTCTCTCCCTCTCCTAAGGCTTATGGAAGAGGGTATACTTTTGTCAAAAATATGGGCTATCCAGGACATGGCCCTCTTAGTCATAGATTGGATGCTAGAGCTGAACCTCTTGATCATGCTCTTTTTGGACGCAAGTCTAAGAAGACGGTTGGCCTAGGATTTGAGAATCATAACATGAACACTGCTCTTATCCTTGATGAGACGGATAGAGAAAATGAACCAAAACACATGCCCAGTTTGACAAATCAACAAGATATGTGTGAAGATTGGGGTCCTTCCACTAATCTCCTTTGGGGAGATTCAAATAATCTAGCTGCTCATACGACAGGTTCAAACTTAGAACAAGAAGAATCAGATGTTGAAGATCCTGTCCAAGAACATCAATACAAGAATGGTGTTTGAAAAGGTGTTACCCTTGGTAACATTAGAGCCTCCACATCCAGACGTCCTAAACATGCATGGTGTAAAAATCCCAGTAGGGATTCAGATACAGATTCACACAAGTATGAATGGGAGTCTCTATCTTATTCTTCTATAGTCGACATGGATGTTGATGTCATCCATACTTATAGTTCTCATCCCAAGGTAGCTGACAAGTCACATGTAGGATTGGAAAACTAGAGCCCACAGATTGCTTAAGTGGATGATTCTTCACTTGGTAGGATGAATCCTGATTTGGATAGCTTAGAAGGATACTTGATAGACTCTGACTCTTCAGTCACCAAAGATAATGTTATCCACATTCACAACGTTGAACTAGTCATTGAATTACCCCTTGCTGATCCTCACCTCATTGATTGGTCCCAATGCTATCAAGAGCTAGAGCTCTCAACATTCCAGAATGACTATGAGATAACCTGTTACTTGAACGCCATTGAACCCATAGTCTCTTCCACCAGTGAACTGGCTACCAGCATGATAGAGCCACACATCAAGTAGCTTAGTCATAAAATAAAAAGAATAGGAGTTCTGATGGCAAAAACCACTGTGTGGCGGTGTCAAAACCAAAAATAGTAAAAAGAAATGACGTATCCAAGGGTGAAAACCTCTCTGAGGCACCTAAGGATGAGGTAGTTGATCATCTCCTGAGTTACTTTTAAGATAGATCTTTAGTGCTTGTTGAGCCAACACAACTAGTCAATTTGGGTACAAATGAGGCTCCACAGATGATACACTTGGCTTAGTCCTTGTCAACACAAGAAAGGGAAGCATACACCAAGTTCTTATAGAGAAAGAAGATTAATTTTGCATGGAATTATTCAGATATTCCATGGTTGGACACTAATCTTATTATGCATCACTTGTCCATAGCTCTAGGTGTGAAACCAGTCAAACAAAAATTGAGAAAAATGCATCCTCACATAGCTCTTCTAATCAAAGCAGAATTAGAGAAACTCCTCAGTGCAGGATTCATAAGAGCTATTGACTATGCTGAATGGATATCAAATATTGTACCAGTTTCCAAACATGACAAATCCATTTGAATCTGCACAAACTTTAGAGATCTCAATAGAGCATGCCCAAAGGATGATTTTTCACTCCCTAATATAGACATGATAGTGGACATGACTGTGGGTCATGAGATATATTCCTTGATGGATGGTTTTTTTGGATATAATTAGATTAAGATAGCTCCTAAAGATCAAGAAAACAATGCATTCACTTATGCATGGGGTACCTATTGTTGGAACGTTATGCCTTTTGGATTAAAAAATGCAGGAGCCACCTATCAATGAGCTATGACAACTATTTTTCATGACATGATGCATAAAAACATGGAAGATTATGTGGATGAAACCTTGGCCAAATCTAAGAAAAGAGACACACACTTAGGTGATTTAGAAGTCATTCTAGATTGCACAGAACAATTTCAATTAAGGTTAAATCCAAAAAAGTGTGCATTTGGTGTCACCTCTAGAAAACTACTAGGATTCATTATTTCAGCAAAAGAAATAGAGGTAGACCCTGAAAAGGTCCAAGTGATTATAGATATGCCACCTCCTAAAAACATTAGTCAAATGAGGAGTCTTCAAGGATGTCTTCAATCCATAAGGAGGTTCATTTCATAGTTGGCAAATAGAGCTCACCCTCTCAATAAGAACTTACATAAGGGAGTTAAATTTATCTGGAATGAGGATTGTCAAAAGAGCATGGACCAAATCAAGAAATACTTGGAAAATCCTCCTATTTTAATGCCTCCTATCCAGGGAAGCCACTTATTCTGTATGTTTCGGCACCATAATCTTCCTTGGGGGCATTACTAGCTCAACTTGATGAACATGGGAAAGAAAGAGCCATATATTACATTAGCCGTACGCTTGTTTTATATGAGGTTAATTACACCAATATTGAGAAAGCTTGCCTCGCAGTGGTGTTTTCTTCCCAAAAGTTGTGACATTACATGCTTGTGCACATAGTACACCTCATAGAAAAAATTGATCCCCCTAAGTATTTACTCAGTAAGGCTTCTCTCATAGGTAGACTTGCTAAGTGGATGATGATCCTTTCAGAGTTTGACATAGAATACATTGAGCATAAAGCTATAAAAGGACAAGCCATAGCAGATCAATTGGCTGATTTCCCAATTCAAGATAGTGCACCTATCCAAGTTGATTTTCTAGATGAGCACCTTATGTATTTGACTGCAAGAACATGGAAGATGTTCTTTGATGGATCTTTTATGCAAAATGGTTCTAGAGCTGGTGTGTTGTTTATTTCTCCTCATGGGTACATGATTCCTAAGTCTTACAAGTTATTGTTCCCGTGTACAAACAACATTGCCGAGTATGAAGCTTTGACAAATGGGCTCAAGATGGCCATAGAATGGAGAATCATAGAGCTACACATCTATGGGGATTCACAGCTGATAATCAACCAAGTTAATGAAGAATATCAAACAAAAGATGAGAAACTGGTACCCTACAAGAAAATGGTTGATTCATTGAGATGGTATATCACATTTGTCACATTTTAGCAAATCCCTCAGGCAGAAAATAAAGCAGCTGATGCTATGGCCACACTTGCTTCACTCCTTCAATTAGAGCAACATGAATCCAGATTTGAATTCCTGGTGGAAGAGCTACATTACCCTATCTATGACTCCCAAGACAACCATGTCATTTGTATGCTTGTTGGTCATGAGTCATCCCATTATGGTGCCATTTACTCATACGTTCGTGATGGCATTATCCATGATACCTTTAACCACTCTGAATGAAGAAACCTTACTTGAAATGCCTCTCGCCATACCCTTATCTTTGGTGATTTGTATAGGAGGGGTCTAGATGGAACACTTCTTAGATGCTTAGAAAATGATGAATCTGATCAAGCATTAGTTGACATTCACAAGGGCATCTGTGGGGGACATTCCAATGGTCTTGCCATGGCCCAAAGGTTTCTTAGGGCGGGTTACTATTGGCCTATGATGCATATTGATGCAGTAGCTTTTGCAAAATCATGTGAAAAGTGTCAAAAACATGGTCACCTGATACATGCTCCAGGCAGGGAGCTTATTTCTTCTATATCTCATTGGCCATTTCAGTGTTGGGCCTTTGATCTTGTTGGGCAGATTCATCCCAACTCATTAGGTGGACACAAATTTATCATCACTGCTACTGACTACTTTACTAAATGGGTAGAAGTTGTCCCACTTTCTGTTGCCTTGGGAAAGATAGTTTCTCTCTTCATCTTGAACCATATCATCTGTTGATATGGAGTGCCTTATGAGATTATCACTGACAATGGAGGTCACTTCAAAAATAAGGACCTTAAACAACTCTGCCAGAAATTCAAGATTAAACAACATTGGTCCTCCATTTACTTCCCGCAAGGAAATGGTCAAGCAAAGGCATCAAATAAAACCATTCTTAAAATCATACATAGAATAGTTCATAAGAATGGTAGAGATTGGCATTTATAGATAAATCCATCTTTTTGGGCTTATAGAACGAGTATTCATAGTCCTACTGGGGCTACTCCTTTTGCCCTTACTTATGGTGCTGAAGCAGTGTTACCTTTAAAGGTTTAGATTCCTTCACTTAGAGTTTTCCTCAAAGGTCTAGTTACAGATGAAGACTACCGTGCCATGAGACTCCAAGAGTTACAACTTCTAGATGAGAAATGTCAAGCATCATTTGACCATATGAGGGTTTATCAAAAGTGCATGTCCAAAGCTTTCAACAAAAAGGTTCACCCTAGAGAATTCCAAGTAGGAGATCTTGTCCTACGTGAAAATCCTAAGAATCAACAACATAGAGATAAAAAGGGTAAATTTGAACCTAATTGGCTTGGGCCTTACATCATTACTACAACTTTTGGGACAAGTGCTTATTTATTATCTACTGAAGAGGGAGAGTAGCTCTCTGATCCTATCAATGTCTTGCACCTGAAGAAGTTCTATCCATGATGCATGTTGTGTCTGGGGGCATCCTTTGTACATACTTATTGATCCTGAAAAAATAAAAATAAAATAAAAAAATTGCAAAAAACTCAAAAAAAATAGAAAAAGTGCCTTGGTGAAAACCTGGAAATAGGTGCTTTAGTAGCAAAAATACAAAAAAATTGAAAAAATCTTAAAAAATCTGCTAAGTGGTGAAAACCTAGAAACAGGCACTACTTGAGGCTTTTTCACACCTATTTCTTAGCACGCGTCCTCGACACTTAGCCTTTCTCCATCATGCCTTGTCCTTGTTTCCTTGGTTTGGAATTGGTCTTTGTCTTGGTCTAGGGGGCATAACTATGTTAGTTTTGGTCTCTTGGATGCATTAGTCTTTAGGACACCTCGCAAATGGTGTTTTTTTTTCAACACCTCCCCAACTGTGTTTTTCAACACTTCCCTAGCATCAAGTGTTTCTTAACACTTATCAGATATCCTACCTGCAGTCTAGAATGATATGATATTTCTCACTGGCAGATGCGATACTCAAAGTTTGACTCTATGACCTACACACGCACTTAAACACTTGACTCATTGAGACTTGCTTGACTTTATTTCTTTGTGTGCTATCTATGATGATTTCTTTGCTGAGTATTCTCTCCCTAATAGTTTTCGATGATGCCTAGCTAGAAGACTGGGGGTATGAGGACATGTTTTATCTATTTTCTACTTGTGGGTATATTTTGTTGATCCTAACTGTCCTAAGCATTCATTCTTGTTCCACTTGACACTAGGATCTACAATGTATTATCCTTGACTATTTTCTGCAAGTGCATGCTTATAGTCATCTCGACTTTCTTGTGTCTCAATGTGAGCATAATCTTTCTATACTAAACTTAAGGACCCTCACTGCACTATTCATCTTGACCTACATGTCTTTGATGCTTAGCTAGGATTCCCACATCCCTATCTGATATAGATCATATTCAGATACACATAGTTATACTAGTGTGTATTGTATGATCTTGCGATGCTACCAATAAAGCTCGATGATGATTATTAGAGTCTAATGGATTTGTAACCTTGCAAGTAAACCACTTTTCATAGTATCTTGCATTCTTAGGTTCATGTTAGTTTAGTTTTTCATATTGCATATGGAGAGAGTTCTCCTTTTGTCTTTCACAGACTTGTCTTTCAACTACGCTCACCTTTCACTTTTTCTCGATCATGTCTTTCACTTCTTGTCTTTCACATCACATCCTTTTCTTCTCCTGTCATCACAAGGGGTTAATCTTATCATCATATCTATATCATAGAGAGATCATTTTCAAAAACATGAGTCTATATCATAAAATGAGAACTAAACATACAACTATGAGAGAGACTATACATGAGCATATATCATACATTTAAGCAATATAACAAGACAATAATACTGAAACATCCATCACAAGTGAGAAAAGTACACAAGATACATCGTAAATCCATTCATCTCATATATAAATCATGATACAAGTACAATGTGAGATCCCAAAATCTAGATCAAAGTCTCAAGATATGTTTGTACATCAAAGCCCTAGACCTAGGACTGACTCTCCCCATCATGTGGAGGTGGTGGTCCCATCCTGTCACCTACCATGTCTGATCTCCCTGCCCTCTCGGAGTAGAGTGGTGCCCTCTATCCCTTAGGTATGGCTACTATGTATAGACCGTGATAGTATGCTACCAGTGCCGCCTCCCTCCGGATCTCTGCGACATCATCTCGTGCTGCTCTCTCCTGCCATGCTATCTTAGCTCGTGCATCTAGAAGTTGTTGATCATCGATGGCAATGGTAGTCCTTAGTTGTTGTACCTCAGCCTCTAAGGCCTGAATCCTGGCACGAAGATCCTATCCTCCCCTATCTGCAGGCTGCTCCTCCCCCACATCCACCCGTCGGTGAACTGGTCTCGCCTCATCCTCCTCTCCCTCCTCATCCTCTAATACCTATCTATGTGACCATCTCCAGCCACCTGATTAGGATCCCTATCCTCTCTCTGTTCTCCCTCTGCCTTCATCTCCCCCATCATCCTCATCCTCACCTACTGCCTGCAGCTATGCATTTGGGACTGTGAACCTAGGAAATGGTCATCTTCGGCACTCTGCTTTGTGTGCAGCATCTGCCATATTAGGTAGGCAATCCCATGGCTCTCTCCGTAACCGTGCTATCTCCTATGCTACCTACTGGTAGTCCAGCATTGGCAGCCATCCCTGTCCCTCATCTTCCCTAACCCTGGCATATGTGGTGGTCTCCACTGCCACCCTCTCCTGACGGTCAAACTGCCTCCATACCCATGTGATAACAAAATGCTCAATGATCTATGCATGTCGACCTAGTAGTGGCTGGCTGCACAACATGTATCTGAGCTCGCGATCCCTATCGCTCCACTGCTCACACTGCCTATAGGGCCTCCACTTGAAGGCTGTCATCTCATCCTATAGCCTCCTGTAATAATTAAGATCACCACTATGAGGCTAGGTGATGAATCCTGTATACCTATACATATAGGGGCGTCTCTGCTCCCGAGGTTGTACTTATGGTCACACAATGACTATGTTCTCCCACACCCATGACTATGCCAGGATGGCTCCGCATGCCCATGATCAACCATCCTTGTATACAATCTCATGTAGCTCATGATACATGTCTGCTAGGATGGCTGGGCCCCATGCCATCCATCTCGGGTGTGCCACCAAGTCTACCACCAATCTCCCCCAACCTAGTGGGAACCCTCGCTAGCTCCGATCAATGATCAAAGCTTGTGCTACTATCGAGCACACGATGCATGCCACTAGGTAATGTCGACCATACTCCTCTATTAGCCGGTCCCAGCTGAGATGTCTGTCAATAATGGTCACATCCTAGAAAAGGTCCTAAATGGCTTGTCTCCCATCTGTGGGAGTCTGATCATAGTATACCTATGCCAACAGAAAATCATGTCAGTTTTCATCATATGGAAACATTACATTAATGAACATCTATAAACATGATTATACTCACCGCATCTCCATCACTGGGTACACGCAGGATCTAGTAGATGTCCTCCAGTGTGATCAAGGCCTCTCCAGTTGGTAGATGGAAGGTGTTATGCTCATTGTGCCACCTCTCTACCAATGTCGTCAGCAACCCGTGGTTTTCTCGTATATGGGGCATGTCCAACAGGTACCCGAACCCCATCCTAATAAGGTCATCTCTACTTGGATCATCTAGATCCTGGATGTAGCGTAGCCCGACCACTCTCGGTGCTCTAATAATGAGCGTTGGTAGAATCTCTTGCAAGCCATAACCCGCAACCCAGATGTCAGAACATATCATGATGGATGACTAAAATCAGTACAAGAAATCTCAAATGCAAAAATTGTCTCTACATACGTTATATTGTTCAAATTAAAAGCATGCAATACTTCTTATTATACTCTTGTGATGTTGTTTGTTGATATTGTATCATGTGATAATTTCTTACATAGTAGTGCAATACTTTTCCTTGGTGCAATTGTTCGCACTATATCACGCTACATTTCATCCAACATCGCGCGATGCTTTCTTGAACGGTCATGCGATACTTTCTTGCCTTATGAACTATTGCACAATACAATATATAACATGTGTGTGATACTTTAAAAGTATCGCATGATGTTTCACATTAATATAATTTAAAAATCTAAAAAATGTGCTTTAAATGCAATAAATGACTCAAACGGCTAGTTTTTTTTAAAACTCACCAGGGCACCATACTGAGGAGGCCGGTTGTGCAACTGACCACGCTCAAATCGATGTGTGTGGATGGGAATCACTGCGTGCTGAGCCATAGTCTCTCTTTGATCTCTCAAAGTTCTCAAAATCACAAAAGACAAATGAATTTGAAAATGACCTTTTTACCCCTTATATAGCATTTTGACTTTTTGACCTAATTTTCAACACATCTCAAAATTTTGTGAAAATTGCACCCCTAGCTAATGTCAACATCCTGGATCCATTTTTGGGATTGAAATCAAAATCTGAGTTCATCTTGATAGTCAAAATCACATTTTAAAATTTCTCCTTCTTCTATGCAGTTGGCTGACCGTTTGAGGCATGATCCTTCAATCTTCGCTGGGGCATCTTCATTTCTACATTTCCATCTCTCTCACTACCCTAGTCTTCCATTCATCTCCTTCACTTCATCTCTCTAAGGTTTGACTTCATCTTTATCCTATATCTTTCTCAGTCAAACCTAGTCAAACTAGGGCATATCTTCATTGCTTGATGGTTATTCTATTATCTTTCATCTTTGATTATGATTTCTAGTGATTTGATCATGTTGCTCTCATTTACTATTTCTCCTCTACCTGATTTCAATTTCAATCTCGAGGGGGTAGTACCTATCAAACTTCAATCCTTGATTCAGCTTTATCAAACCTATCAATCAAACCTTGCTTGAGACTTGACAATTACCTATTTACAGGGGTGTTGGCCTTGTCTTTTTCAATCAGCTTATCTTTGTTTTGATGTGTTCCCATCCGTCGAATACATGTCTGGGTTGTTTTGTGATCCCAAATCAATCTCACATTTCAACTTCATTCTTTGACTACATTTGATCCCAAATCGATCTCACATTAGTCAAAGAGGGGCAAATGTATGCACCCTAAAATGGTCACCTAGACTTTGGGCCCCATTCTTCAATTTATCAATTTACTGAATCAATGCTTTGCAATATTTTCAAATTAAATCAATTTCCTTGATCAAATCCTAATTCTATCATTTATTTTCTTATATTCTATGGGTTAACCATTTTATCCTAAGTCTTTATTTAATTAAAAGGAATTCCTCCTCTTTTATTAAATAAAAAGCCCCCACTTACCTCTTATCCTAAGTTGCACAAATAAAACATTATTCCTATTTTATAAAAAAGAAGAAAAGGTCTTTTTGTCTCACATGGAGCACAAAAGTCAACACTTCTTTTGCATTGGAGGAGATTTGTGCACATGGATTGATCCCACTTTCAAACTCCACCCTTGATCAAATCTTTTGCCTCTTAATCTTCATGGTCCATTTATCTTCAAAAGGAGAGCTCTTTTCTCATTCAAAGGATCCCACTCTTGATGCTAATGTTGTGCTGCAGGTTTTCTTGGTGACTTTGGAGCTTTGAAGATCTTGTTGCATTCTATTCTTCATTCTTACATTATAGCTTAGTTTCCATGGCATTTTAGTTTAGTTTACTTTCATGTTCTAGCTTAATCCATATAGCTTAATTAGTAAAGGCTTGTAATACTCCCATTTTTCATAGCATAGTTTCATTTTTGTATTCTCATTCTAGCATAGTTTTCATTACATCTTTCATTGTGATTCTTGAGGATATTGGCATTCTTGCCCTTTTCTCTTGAATCTCCCATTGCATGGTTTACTAGCAAGGTTGCATGCTTAATAGCTCTAGCTGAGAGCCCTCTAAACATCCTTGCACTCCATGCCTAGGGAGCTCTAGGTCGCTTTCTCAAGGTTTCCAATCCATGGATGCCCTTAGAAGTAATGACTTAGAGAAGTGCACATTTTGAGTGTACAATATCAAGGTGAATTCATTGGATCAATTCAATATCAATAATTGCATTCATATCATCTCTCTTGTGCTTTTCTTTAACCTCTAGATCCTTGGTTCAATCTTTTCTATTTGAAAATTCTTATAGTCTTTATGTGGTACCTCTCTAACATGGGTATACTATTCACTAATACAAGAAAAAAGTTTTAGATTGGGTTCACCATGCTTCTTTAAAAGATGTGAGAGAGAGAGATTAGAACTAAATAGAAACATGTTATGGTATCTACAAAAAAAAATGAAGTTAAGTGCTAGGTCGATATATACTTATTATTAGCATGTTGAGGCTACTCAAGGATTGAGAATACCTACTTACCATTGGTTCCCTAGGATCATTAATATTTTTCTAGGTGGTCTCTCTCTCTCTCTCTCTCTCTCTCTCTCTCTCTCTCTGAATTTAATAGCAACAAGCTCTCATAGGTGCACAATTATTGAATCACTACAATCCATTGTCTCGACATAGTATTAGTGAGTGAGAAAGTCAATAGTTGGTCCAACAAGATAGAATAATGTGCTACTTGCAAATTTCTTAAGCTCCTTCCAGATTCTCTCACCATGCCTCTGGATCCCCACCCCCATCTCTCTAATGGATTAATGAAAAATAAGTTTATACTTATTAAGCTGGTATTGCATTTGCACTAATCAAGTTGGTATTTCATATGCACTTATCAAGTTGGTATTTTATTTTCACTAATCAAGAGGGTATTGTGTCTGCACTTATTAAGATGGTATTGCATCTGTACTACTCAAGCTAGTATTATATCTGCACTTATTTCTCCCTTTCATCTATCTCTCCCTTTCTCTCTCTCCCCCTTTCCCCCCCTCTCTCTCTCTCTCCTTCCCCTCCCCCCTTTCTCTTTCTTTTTTCTCTCTCCCCTCCCTCTTCCTCTACCCCTCTCCCTTTCCCCTCTCTACTTTAACTCTAAGAAAAATGTATGCTTTACTTTCCCTAAACTTGTTCACATTTGTGCCCCTAAAATTCCCACAAGATTGATCTTTAGGAACACAAAATGTGAATAGGTTCAGTTTCCTCAAACATGAATAGGCTAAGTTTCCTTAGTGTGTTCACATTTTTGGTCCCTAAAGATAAGTCTGAAGCTTCACCACTTATAAGAAATGGTTGTAGCATAAAAAATGCATACATGTTAATAATGCACACATGTTTTTTACACTACAACCATTTCTTGTGGATAGTGAAGTTGTGGGTTCATCTTTAGGGACTAAAAATATGAATGGGTTATGGAGACTTAACCTTTTCATTTTGTTGGTCCCTAAATTTTAGTGTAATAATTTTGTGTGTGTGTGTAAGAGAGAGAGAGAGAGAGAGAATTTATGCATTTCTTCCCACATAAATAGTTATTATATTACGCTTCATTTTTCAAGTAGATTTTTTGTTCACATCTTTGAGGGAAAAATTCTTTGGGAGAACAAGTGGAATTAAGGGATACTTGACTACATTCCTTCAATATTTTATTTGTACTTTCTAGAAGACACTCAAGCTAAGATCAGGATAAAAGAAGTCATCTTACATGAACTTGAAACTATGTATTGTATTTCAAGCTAGAAACACCTAGAAAAGTCATTGAGTTGAAAGAAAGCCTGGAAATCCAATTGCTTTTGGTCCATTGGAGTATTCATAATACACTCAAACCTTAACAACCTAACTTATCATTATGCACTCATGGATAGGAAAATATTAATTTATTAAAATCAAATTTAACTTCTTTATGAAAATTCACCATTATTTTTTCAAATTTAACATTGTTATCTTCACTCATAGACAATTTTAGATGGCATGGATAGATTTCTCCTGCATGAACATATGCAAATGACATGGAAAGAGGGAGAGAGATGGGGAGAGGGAGGGTGACACACAATATGGTTGGTAAGGGAGATGGAGACTTGATCAAGTTGGCAAGTAAGAATGCCTTGTCACTTTAATGGTGCCACCGTGACATAATGAGGAATATTTTAATCCATTGTTAACAAATTTTAATGCAAATATATTTCTTAACCACTAGAGGAAGGATAATTTTAAACCTTACAAAAGCTCATGCCCACATACTTCCACAATATCGTCAGATGTATTTCCCTTAATTCTAGTTTTAGCATATTCTAATGAGGTTTTGTAAATGAAAGCTTCAATTTTATTAGTTGCATAACGTTGTTTTTGTTGGTTAGTGATTCATATGTCGATATCAAATAGAAATACATTGTAAACTTACATTTTGTTGTATGTTATTGTAGGGTGTGGTATTGGTCATTTTGTCCCAAAAGATGCATCTATTGAAAAAATTACTACCATACTAGTTAAGGATCTCACAAAAGACTATTAGACCATGTCACAAATTTTGAGGGGATATATTGGACTCATCCAAACAATCTTCCCCTCAACATCAGCTAAGGGGATTGAACCCTTGACCCCTCTTTGATACCACTTCTAGGGAGTTAAGTTGGTGTTTCTCCCAAAAGATGAATATGTTTAGGAAACCACTACCATCCCAATTAAGGATCTCATTGAAGGTTGTTAAAGTATGTCACAAATCTTGACGGCATATTTTGGACATGTTCCAACAGTTATACATGGATAAGGGAACTCATTGAGTGAAAAATTTTACAAGGGCAAAAGATGGAGAGAGGAGGGAAAGAGAGAAGGGGGGGAGGGAGAGGACAAAGAGAGGGCACAAGGAAGAAATTGAGAAACATATTTGGATATGTCCATTGCTTGGATCCAAAGGGTTGGGATGTAAAGAAAATTTGACCTTTATAGAATCTTTTTTGAATGACTCTTTCAATGAAATAGTTAAAATATAACCTTTGCAGAATAAACCCTCACTTGTTTGAAGCTTGTGCAAATAGTTGTCACTTGAAAAAAAAAAACCTTTGTTTTCTTTCCTTCTAATTATTTTTGAGCTCCAAGAGACTCCTACATTGAGAACAAAATGACTTCTAGATGAATGTGAACAAGTTGGTCCAACACCCCTTCCACCTTCTTAGGATGTAAAAGGAGAATTATAATAATATTGGGAGGCTAGAGAGAGAAAGATAGAGAGAAAGGGATACTTAGAGAGACATAGAGAGAGGGGGAATGGGAGTATTTTGAGAGAGTTCAAGGAATTAGATTTCCAATAGTAATGGGAAAGATATTTGTAAATCCTTGTTATGAATTTGAAATCTGCATCAAGGGGTTTTCATTTGGGAATATCCATTACTCCAAGTGCATTACTCATTATCCATTACTCCAAGTACATTACCCATAAAAAAATTGAGTCCACTACCATTTCTTTGATGCAAGCAGTTGATAGTGCAGCAATCCCTTTTGGAATCTATGGACTGTTCTCTATTAGTTTGTGCAATTTTCTCATAGAAGCAAACACAAGTTTGGTTTTGTACTGACGTACTATACATCCCAAATCACCAACTACAAGCATTTAATTGCACAAGATGATGAGAGAATGCAATCAAATATTCCTTCATTCTACTTGTTGTCCCATCTGATATTTTTCCTTGAGGACACCAATAGATGGAGACTAAATGATTTACTTCCCTCATTATTCATGTTATCAAATGTTATTTCCTGAGACACAGAGGTTGCATTTCACTCAAGGATTTTGATTTTAGGCATATATAGATACATAAACATAGATAATATATTTATACATACTTATATTATACATAATATACATATACACATATATCCATAAATATGCATATACATTTATATACATATCCATATATATGTATATGTATATGTTTATGTATACACACATCCATATATATTTGTATGACTATTTCAAATAAACATGTATGAGTTAAAACTTGATTGCAATTTATACGTATAAAAACCTAATTACTTTTTTGAATTAAAAACACATGTAGTTTTATGCGTATGTTTCTTTATACGTACACATTTAGGCTTGTACTTGTACTATCATAAATGTTAAGTGTCTGACATGTGTGTACCAATTTCATTATTTTTTAGCACTCACCTTAGTATGATTTCATAGTAGGACTTCATATGGAACTTAATGGACACCTAAATTCAAATATAAGTTTATCAATTCAATTTCATTTAAAATCTAGGTAAGCCCTTATTTCTAAGTGTGCTCTTTTATTATTCCTCCAATCCAATAATTTATTTCATCACCTAGGCCCTATGTTGTTATTTGTGGCCTTCGTATTCTGTCAGGACCTTGAGATCAGTTGTACCTTGTAATCTAACATCTCCTCCATAGATATATCCCCTTTCCTCTCTAAATCCTAGTTGGTGAGAAAGCCGCCCTACAATTTTATGACACTCGATAGAAGAAACATCAGTTTGGTTTAAGAATGTGAGATTTGTTGGGGATATGTGGTCTTGATTTGAGCTCTGATTATGGGTTTTGGGGAAAACAACACCCAAGGCATTGTGTTCCCCAAAGATTAGGGAAATTGGAAACAAGGCCACATCTCAGTGATTTAGTGGGGTATTTGGATTTGTGGTTGGTCCACCTAAGTTTTAACCATTGAGATTTTATGAGAGGTATACAAACACCCTATCTCTCCTCATTTTGAGATCAACAAGAAAGAATTCAAGAACCACAATCAAGATTATGAAGCATTCATTATCATCAAGTTCAAGTATTCAAGTTCAAGGTGTCAAGACAAGCATCCATGCATTCAAGATCTATACTTCTTAAGTATTCAATGTGTTCTCCATGGATCAATCTTCTTTCACTCATTGAAGGTCAAGTAAATGAGTTTTCTATAAGGAAGGAGATACAAATACATCTACATCCATCCAAGTCTTCTTTCTTCTCAATCAAGCATTGTGGTGAACTACAACATTCATTACATAAGATTAAAAGATGGCTTCCATCGCTGCTCCCGCCACTGCTCCTTTTACGGCTCCCTCCGTTGGTTTCTCTAGGGCTCCCATCGCTGGTTTCTCTAGGGCTCCCGCAACTTCTTCATCTGCAGCAATAGTTGTTGTTTGTCATTGGCTGCCTTCCCATGTTGCTTCGGGTCTTGTTGGATGTGCGGTGGATACTTCTTTGCATCCCACACTCGTTGCTCCTGCTACGCCCCCTTCCTCACATTGGTTGGGTTTTGGTGTCGTCGACAACTGGGGATGTTGGTCCCCATGGTGATCCATCAGTTAAGGTTGGGGAGCATTTTGTTGTTCCTGGAGGCTCCTCTCTGCACAAATCTCTTGTCCCTAAACAGTCTTTGGCTCCTGGATAGAGGGGTGTGGCCCCTTTCCATGTCTCTAACCCTTTGATTCTTTCTCTGGATGATGAGGTTGTGAAATACATTAAAGATGCTTCCACTATTTTTTCAAAGCATGGTCTTATTTGCAGGTTTAAGGGCTTCTGGCCGAGTCTTTCTAATTTTTATGCTTGGATTGCTCACCATTGGGAACCCATCATCTCTGAAATACTTCAAATTTTCCCTCTAGCTAGGGGTTTCTTCATTGCTAAGTTTGAAAATCCTGCTAATAGGAATCTGATTCAATGTGATAATTTTTTCAGTTGGGATGCCTGGTTCATGCTCGTGATGAAGCCTTGACATCCTGTCTTTGATACCTCTTCTGAGACTTTCTCCAAGGTTCCTACTTGGTACGGCTTCTCAACCTCCCTCTTCATTTTTGGGTAGACTCTGCTTGAGGCTGTGGGTGAGGCTCTTGGGGACTTTCTAATGGTTGATGAGGAATCTACTGATATTCTTCATTCTACTTATGCTAGGATTTTGTTTGATTTGGATTATTCCAAGGGTCTTCCAGATAAGATTATGTTGAAGCATGCTAAAGGATCCTGGATCTAATCTTTGGATTATGAAGGACTCCCCTTTAGATGCAGGAGATGTTTTAAAACTGGTCACTTAGTGAATCAGTGTGGATTGGAAAAGGTTAAAAAACTTGCTTCTTGGTGGAAGGGGGCCTCCTCCCAACATTACTCTGTTGTGAAGGGTTCATCTATCGAGAGCTTTTCTCAAGTTGTTTCCTCTTCTCAAGAGATTATTGAGGCCAATGTGCCTCTTGGGACTATTGTTGGCTCTTCCTCGGGTGGTGATTCCATCCTTGGAGCACCTCTTTGTACAGATTCAGTTGTTCAAGGCTTTGATGGTTGTGAGGCTTATGCCCCTTCTTCTGTCAATATTTCGTTGGTTCACTCTTGAATGGATGCTATTGATTCATCTCTTGAATCAGCTTCTTTGGATACTTCTCGCCCTATCCTGGATCACTCTCTTGATTCTCAGAACTTGGGTGTCTCGGGTCTTGATTCAATTTCGTGGCAAGATATGGCTAAGAAAGCGGAAGACGGGTGGACTTCTGTGAAAGGGAAAACAAATCTAAAATTATGCCCTCTTTTGATATGTCCCTTCATTCCCAGTCGGGAAAGAAATAATTTCTCTTGGGCTTTTCTTTGCAGGCAGCTGGACCTTAGTTGGATGTATTTTTCTTTGCTGTCCGCTGGAAGTCTCAAGGTTGCTGGACTTAATTGTTCTATCCTTTTATGCATCGGCTTTTCTTGTTGGGGTTCTAGATTCCTTTTTTCTGGTTCTTTTTTATGCCAGGTTGTCGGAGCCTGTTGTAAAACCCTCAATGTGGTCTTGATCTGTCCCATGTTAGTATGCTTTTTTGAATATCCTTTATGACCATTTTGTACAAGGTTTCGGGGCCCCTTCAAAACTTATTTTTCCTTAATCAAAACATTCATTACATAAGGTTTTGTCTTTCATGATTTCCTTTTGGGTTTTTTTCTTAAGTCAAAGATATTGCATCAACATATTTGATCACATTCGAAGAAATATTTGCATTGCCAATGTATGATATTGTTGCCTGACTTTCAGTCACCCATTTTTTGGCAATGTTGCAGTCATGTGGTCTTGTCAAGTCTGGTGTCTAGGTCTAGCTTTTCTAAGATAGGCTATTCTTGCCAGGGTTCCTTGCCTTCTTGCTTCAAGCCGGGTGGGTTGCCTTGAAAACCTTGTCATCATGGGTAAGTGATAGATACCTACATGGCAAGAATAACATGATTTGATTGGTAATTTTTCTCAGGTGAAATGATGATTCCAAGTCATGATCTTCAGGCACTTGCAAGGAATCAAAAGAAGGTTGATTCAATTTTCAGAAGTAAAGTTTGGACAGACATGAATTTAGATTCAATTTTTTGAGAACTTCTTGATGCAAGATGATTAAGGAGCAATTAGAAAGGCAGAGACATGGAATTGAAATGGTTCTTTTGAACTTGGGTCCCTCTTTTCCTAGCTTAGCAGAGCCGAATACACACCTTGTAATACATGATCCAATCAGTGGTAAAGTGTGGTGTTTTTATGATATAAAAGCATAGGTTGCTTCTTTGAGTCCTTATGAACTCACTGGTGAAAACGGCATAAATTTTGGTGCTAAAATGAAGAAGTTACAGGCCAGTGGGTTTTCCATTTTTTACTGCTCCAAAGGCAGATTTCGCACCTCACTGGTGCATTTTCTGCAAAGAAGAATTGGTAATGTGCGGGTTTCGCAATTGAAGGGTGTGATTTCCACAGGATTTTGTTAAAAGAGAAGTTTATTTATATTGAAGTGTTTTAAAAGACACATGCTTTAAGTTATGGGCCCGTGCACCAATGAGAGAGCGGTCGCATGATCGCATGGAATAAAATAATGTTATGCGATCATGCGAAAAGTTAAAAAAGGGCAGATTAGAGGGCCCTGTTTCTCAGCGGGACCTGAGTTATGACATAGCGAGAACTTCCACATGACAGTGGGACCCACGTACTCTGATAGCGCAAATGCGCCAATGATAAAGCGATCGCATGATCGCATGGATTAAAATATTGCTATGCGATCATGCGACAATGTAAGTCACCGAAGATGCTTAGCGACTTAGCGGGATATTGACACGTAGCCATGGGACCAAAAGAGTTGTAGATACTAAATCAACGGTAGTCGCTTAGTCGCTATGGGAAGGAAGATGCTTTGCGACTTAGCAGAATGTTGACATGTAGCCTATGGGACTTGAGTCTTAAAGGAACTGTCGGAGATGATATAATCATGGCCGTTCGTTTCAAAAGCTACCAGATCAATGGCATAAGTTCAAATCTGAGAATTTTTCAACGGATGCCAAACTCAAATATAGCGTCCTCTTAGATGTATTACCGCATATGTCCCATGATCGCAAGAATTAAAACAATATCATGCGATCATGGGACGACATAAACCGGGCAGATGAAAGAAGATAATGAACGACAAGGAGTCTGTACCAAATTATAAGGGGATTGAGGGACATTGTTGTGAAGTTATGAATGACTCATTGATGAGTTATAATGGCCAAAAAATGGATTGATTTCTATTATGATGATGAGCATATGGATGATTATTGTAAATCGAATGACATGTTTTATATACTTCAACTTAGCATGAAGACAAAGTGAAGAGAATGCAAACAGAGGAATCATCGAGCTACTGGAAGAAGTTGGCCAAGTGTCAAAATAGTTTGATACAATGAACTCAATCATATTGGTTTGATAAAGGTCCATTCAGTTCTTCTTATCGAGTAAGGTCAAATGAAGGGACAAAGTCTTACTAGTTCCTCTTTATTGTATTTTCATAAAACACTTGGCTTCAGTCTGTTCAAATTCTGGAAGTTGAAATGCTTGGCATTCTCATGAAAGCCATATAATGTAATCTCTATAAATACTGCCAAAAAAGTAAATACAGAGGTCGGCAAACTTGCAATTGTAGCAAGAGTGATTCCAGTTACTTAGCTATTTTCATGTTTGTTGTACCAGTAGTTTTCATTTGCATGTGAATAGACAGAACAATTATATATGAAGCTGTAATTGCTTGCTGGATTCCATTTCATGTTTGTAATTGCAGTGAAAGTAATTCCATTTACCTCTCATGTATGATTCTTCTCCTATTCATCCTGTTATTTAGATGCATCCGAATAGAAAGTACAATTATATATAGAACTGTAATTCTTACTTGAATTCCATTTCATGTTAATAGTTGCAGCATAAACAATTCTATTTGTTGTCTATGTATGATTCTGCTTCTATTCTCATTAGTAGGATATGCATTCTTAGAGTAGGTAGGTTTAAGTTAGAAGATAGACTTCATGATAATCTGTGATCAACATTCCATTGGGGATTATAGGTTATCCACTTTATCCTTGCCTGAATTGTTTGTGCCTACAAACAATTTGGTTAAAACTCATAAGGAATAATCTGATGATCATTAAAAAAAAACAAATTCATTGAAGATTAAACACAATCAGGGAGCTGTACCTGTTAATTCAGAGGGCAGTGATAGATGACTTACACTGACCCATTTGTTGGTGACATCCTTTTGTTCTCTCACCTTGGGTTTTTGAAGAGTCAGAGATTGCAAATCTAACGGGAGGACAAACTGTTAACCAACAGATATATTCTATTTTTCAAATCTATTCTCTGTTATATGATAAAACACTTCTTTTTTTAATTTTTATTTCATGGTTGATTCTAAACAAGGTTTGATCGAGGCAAACCCCTTCATCCAATATTCTTCCCTATTTTTGTGTGTTGGTATAGGTGGCGCAGTTGTTAGGACTAATTTGAAAAGTGTGGGATCTTTCAGACTGCCTGTGAATGTTTCAAGCAAAATCATAGGGAACACAATAAATTTTGCAAATTGTTCCAGGGAACAAAATGCCCAAGGCATTCTGTCCCTTGCAAATTTACTTTAGATTCAAACTATAAGGTAGTACAGTCTTATGGATCTTGTTTCAAGTCATTATAAGCGTGTGCCTATTTTTTGTTAGTCTGTATGTCCTGAATCTTGTAAATTTTTCTTATTTGGCCTTCTATCTTGCATCATATCATCCTAATCATTCTAATATCCTAATCAGTGAAAGATCATTGACTCACTTAGAACATGAGTCCTACTTGAGTCTATTGAGACATCTTCCTTCCAAGTGTGCATTAGGAAAAGGAGAAAAAATTATATTGCTTACCTTTTCTTAATGTACAATACTTAGACTTGGATGACAAGCCTTTGTCTTGGGAGCTTCATTTCCCTCCTTTTGGTGTCTTTTTTTGTTCCAATCTGGTTTGTAAACTTCATCATTGTCAGGTTTACAATTTATCAAGTAGGTATTTGTATAATATGTACTATAATTTCACATGTCACTTGAGATTTCTAAGCATATAATTTTTATAGATTTGAACAACATTAACTTTTTAATCTTTAATTTCTTTTAATTAAGTCTCCAGACTTCTCAAAGCCATTTGTGTACTAGATTTTTAATAACAGTTTACCTACTTGTCCAAATTTGAAATAAATTATGTATTATTATCCTACACTTCATTCTTTATAATTAAAAAAAAACAAAAAAACTTTTGATTAGTTTGGTGCAAGTTATTTAGGAAACACGAATATGTAATTAATTTTCAAGATGCATCCACTTTGAAAACTCAAAAAAATATACTCAACAAAAAATTACAAAAAAATATACAACTTCTAATACTCACATTTAACTATCATTCTACCAATGGGTTTTTGAAAATAGTAAACACAACTATATCTTTTCTGTGACATGCATCAAACACTATGTTATGTTTTGCTGAAAAAATAGGAATAGTTTTTTATATATGAAGGATTCTATTCCCTTAATTGTTATCCATTTTTTAAAAAAATTAACAGTTTAGAAACTAGAGTACTACAATTCATCTTTTATTGGTATCCTGAAATTTTGGGTGCACAAGTCTTGAAGTGCTCCTCCAAGTTTAGATTTAGCCGATTTTAGAAAAAAATGGCTACTTATACCCCCTTTTTTATTCACCATCTTTGTGCACATACTATTAGATAACTGAAAGGGGGGGGGGGGGGGGGGGGGGGTGAATCAGTTAAATCGGTTATCCTACAGTCCCAAACTCTCAAGTGTACTTTTTCAAACTTCTTCTACAAAATAATCAACTCGGTAAGATATTAACAACAATCTTTCTGTTCATTTACCGAATACCAATAATTTCCAAAACTGTGTTTATCGATTAATCAAATATGAAATATGTAAAATATGATAGTAATCTAATCATAAAAAATAACACATAACACAAAGATTCAACATGGAAACCCTGCTAAGCGAAAAACCACCTGGGACAAGTAACCCAAAATATTTCACTCTTCTGAAGTGAGCTCGGTTAGGAGCCAACACTGTGAAAGGTTACAAAACACACTGTAAGGTGTGACCTTGTTAGAGGATTTATCACTAACAGTTCTCTCTCGACCAACATTCACTATGGGGTCAATAAAAAAACAATTAACATTCTTTGAATGTCATATTGAAATACAAAAGACTGTTAAGTCCACTCGATTAAGAGATTTAGCTGTAACAATGGTTAAACTAATACAGTAGTGATTTGATTCAAATAAAACCCAATTTGCAAGTATTCAGATCTATGATAAGCTCAATATAACTCTTCTGATCAATAATCAATTCACTCCATTATATCCTCCAACTTACTTCACTCGGTGTATAATTCTCTGATGCCCGGTAATACCTGCAGTCCAACTCAATTCTATCTGTAACCAATTTGATCAGTGGTGCATGAAAAATGTCTTCACGTGAATTCTCTTGCAGTCTCAATTCATCCGGCCTCTTCAACAATGAATCTCATGTCTCTTAAATATACGTGTAAACCGTTTTCACCTCATCCATTAGATTTTGCCTCTTAATCTCCATCGTTCGTTTTGCCTCTTCAAGCTTCCTAGGTAGTTGTATCAATAACATGTTTCAATCTCTTCCCTTTGATGACCTCTGAATTTTGTCAGCCATTGATCTTATAACAAACTCTATCTCTTACCTCGAAATCATAAGCATCTGCTAGCTCATCAATTTCAGTAGGTTGTTATAAAAATTTAATGTTTTCATCCTACTCAATTAATACAAAATGCGTCGGTGATAACTAACTCGATTATTACTGCCACTCGGTATACACAAGACTGATTCGGTATATACAAAAATCTTCAATTACCGACCACATTAATTTGTTCAATTCTAATCTCATCTTCATAATAGAATAATGTAACATGCTCAAGTCAACAACATAATGCCATAGACTCATCAATAAGGTACCCAATGTATACCTTATCTATATCTGTTATATTCATCTTGTCCTTATGTAGATACCTCATTTCTTCACTATTTCTTCCTTCTACAGATGTTCAGATGTTTGTAACTATCATGATAAATATAGTCAAAACTAGTTGACATCAATGACAACATATTGACTGATTTAATCATCTTACATATTACTTTAACAACTCAGTGACCCCCCGAATCTTAATTATGCCATTATGTTTGTAAATTTCACACCAATGTAAAAGGGAAAGCAAATTTAACATGACAAAATCTAGTGATGCTAATAAATTGATGAAGTAGTCTCCTTTTTATGCCATTTGATTTTACTTGCTGAATAGAACTTAACCAATGTAAATGGCATGCAAATTTAACATGACTAAATCCAATGGTGTTAATAAATTGATGTAGTAATCCCCTTTTTATGGAATTCAATTTCACTTGTTCAATAGAATCTAACCACATTGTCATTTTTGCACTCACACGATATAAGATGCTAAGTTTTTAACAATCTAACATTCTATCACATGCATTTCACCAAACTTGAAAAAACCTTGTTTATAGATAAGATTTCAATTGTGCAATTAAGCACATCATATACCCACATTCGGAAGGCAGGTGTGAAACATGCAATATTTTGCTTTTTTTCAAAATTATTTATAGGCATTCCTAGACGTTTTTAATTTATGTAAGGTTTCTCTTTAAAAAATATATAATTTTTCTATTAGTTTATTTTTTTCTTTCAATAAACTAAATGAACTACAAAACCCACATCATATAAGAAAGCCTAACCTTCACAAAATTCAAAAGAAATCACTTTGTTCATGATAATTTTCCATGGAGTTGAGTGTCTATTGAATGAGTCTTCAAATTTTGAAGAATTGAAACCTTAACACACCTTAATACAATGCACATGTAGAAGTTGTGTTGGTCTGTCTAGATGAGACATAATTTAATAACAATTTAGTTTTGTTTTTGAAACCTGTAATAACTAGAGACTAAAAAACCTATAAGAGACGAGACAATATGATTTCGATACCACATTTACAATGTAGATAGTAATTTAAGGTTGATGGTTGAATCTCGAATTTGAAGTGTATAATACCATCTAAACTATTTTTGCGCTGGTCCATGAGAGGATCGTAATGCCTCTAAAAACAGCTTTTATTGTCAGCTAATAATATTTTTTGTTTTAATTATTTATAAATTAATAGATTTCTTCTGGCCAATACTAATCAAAAATTTACTAAATACAATTATAGAATTCTTAATTTATACCGTCAGCATTTAATCTTTATCAGTGCTTAAATTTACAAAACATTGTTTTTTAACTCTCCCCTGATAATAAACTTCTCAAAGGTTACTAAAATAGATAATTGACTTGTATGAGACAGCATTAAGATTTAGGCATATATGAGCAATACAATATGCAGAAATAAGAAAGACAAAAACACAATAACACAAATATTTAACATGGTTCATCCAATATGGGCTACATCCACCAGAGAAACAACCGTCCACTTATTTTATTATCCAGCAAAAAGAAAATTACAATCTAATGATTTCACATCGCACAACCGCTTATTCATCAAGCCTTTTTGAGTTGGTTTACAAAGTCAGGTAACAAAATTAATTTAATCTTTAAAAAAAAAATTCCGAACCCCTGCTCGGAGCACGACCTGGCCCCAAACCCGGGCAAGGTATATGACGAGTGTACAATACTTGTATATCAGTCGCCACATACAAACAACTTGATGACAAGAGCCAAAAATATAATAAACCATGCCTCTAGGAAGATAATGCTACTGTATATAGGGCGTGGAAGAGCGGTGTACACATGAGATTAAAAATAGATCTGTGGGGCTCAAAAGGTACCTTCAGTTATATAGACAACTGCTACACTAAAAATAATGGTTATCGCTGCCTTGAATTACATCTGTAAATCAACCAGTACATACAAATTTATTGTGTTGCATCTACTGGTCTTTTATATTCTGTTTCAGCACAGGAAAGAGATGCAGAAAATTGTTTTTTTCCGAGTAGTAAAACTGTATCTATAGCTAGGTTGACAATATTGCTTGCTGTTGATTATCTATCATCAACCAAACACACCCTCAATTTTAATTATGCAACCTATGACTATCAATTGAAAGTCTTGCTAGTTACTGTTAGTTAACAGCTTAACTTCCAACGGTGTGAAACAGATTTACAGTCCCTATGAAACTTACTAGCAAGTTTTAGCATACGTTGTTTGTGGCAAAATATCCAAGTTAATTTGTCAGAATTCTACACCTTGACAGTTAAGTACCTAGGATAAGTCTTTCTTGGGGGTTCATAAATGTGTTTTTCTGGCCCATGTTTTGCACCCAGTGGTTTCCTAAAGTGATGCGCCTATAAAATACTTGCACATGAACTGAGGATAAACACAGCTGAGATATATCTTATTGTCTTGTAAAAGGTTGAGTCAGTGTTGTTTTTGCTAGGTTTTGCCAGAAAGGGTTTCCCAGACTACATATATGTTACTAATGCAATTATTTTATTTCTGTTGCACTTGAGATTTCATTATTATTGCTTCTATTGAATAGTTTATCAGTTTTATTTCTCTCCAGGTACCTATGATCACGGTTAGACCTCAAAACAACTGAAGTAAAAATGCTGTCTCTTTCATCCAATAACACTATCTCACTTAATTCTAATGTAACTAGAACTAAGGTCATGAAGTCTATAAGCGCTGCCTTTATTACTGCTCGCCAAAAGTAACACTCTTACACTCTAAGGCCAACACTTCTTATCTTCTCATCAGGAATTAAAGTGCATCAATGGAACAAAAAAATTGAAACTGGCTTTACCTTAGGCCTTTGTCCACTATGGGCTTCAGGAGGCTTTTGTGGGATTCCTTTTAACAAGTAGATTGTTGTACGAACTGCTGGAGACTTCCCGTGGAAAATTGATCTAATCATTTCAATCTTTACTGCATTCCTCCTTTCAAACTCCCCACGTCTTTTGTGGTGTCTGATTGTTTTTAGCTTAAGCCCTTATACTTTGGAAGCGTGATGAAACTCTTTGTAGCTCCCCTCTCCTCAGTTACCTGTCATGAGAAATTTAATCCTTTTCCTCAACTTATTGTTTACAGCTGCTTTGTATGTCTTGAATGAACTGAAAGCTTTTGACTTCATTCAAGAAAGTAGACCCACAACTTTTCTAAATAGTCATCCACAATGAAAAGAAATAGTACCATCACGCAAAAAGTCTTCGTTGATCTGCTGGTATTAAAATGCATCAATTCCACAATTTGTTGCCTTGACACTTTTCCCATGACAGAGCACTAATTCTATGTTTTCCCCAACCAAGTAAGCTGCAGAAATCGCTTTCTCATCGTGAACCCAAGGTAAACGTTGAAATATCCTTTTTCATTACGGGAAAAAGATAACAATGCACTACACAGCCAAATAGTCAATGCCACAATGCGTTGCTGCTGGAATCAACCCATGCTACCGATACCTCTATTTCTTTCAAACTAGTACCCTGGATTATTGACCACAATGCAAATCTAAAATAATAAATACATATGTCAATAGTTCCCGGCTACATAAGATGAGTCTGTTTAACTTAGCATATACACTATAACTAACAATATCAATCCAGATAATTTGAAGTCTTCAAGAAGCACACCATATCATTATAATCATAACCTTGTAGAAGAATCAGCATAAACTTCCATTGAGTGTGTTAGTCGACCAAACTTGTGACCATTCGCAATTAGGGTAATCAAACTCTGTATTTTTGCTACATTAGGCTTGTCTCTTATTTGACTGATTGATCCAAAATCCTAAAACTACTTGCTTCTTTTTTAAAAATGTATACTATGGCCTATTTTTCCACAAAAACGAAGTCTGGGCTTATTCAACAAGTAGTAGATAGTAATGGATTAGTTGTTTTCTTTTGCATTATTTGTTTTGTTTTTGTTTTTCCCTTTGCCTCCAAACATGCTTTCTGAATCATATATTCCTACACTATTAACAAAATAAATATTAAATAATACAACACTCTTTTCACAACATCTACACAATTGATCAGACATTAGGTTCTTCAATTAATTTTTAATGCTCAAACTTCAACAATATTTCCAAAGAAAGTAAGCTACTAAAAATCAATTCCATTTTGTTAGGGATTGGCTGTGTTATTCACCTTGCATATCCGAAGTGAGAGAATTTATCATATACACAACATATCAACCCAAGACCTAATGCCTATGAGCTATAATCCCAAAATTAGGAATACAAATAAAAATACCGTATTCAATATAATGGAGCAAATTTACAAAGAATAATGTACAATATACAGGCCTCTTGGACCCATGAATCGAGGAGATCACAAGTCCAAAAGCTAAACTCCCAATCACTCCCAATTAAAAGGAGAATTTCAATTCACTCACTCTAACTAGGATAACAGATGGAGTGTAACAAAACCTAGACTAGGCAAGTGTCAGTCAAGAGCATAAAATATAAGCACTTAACTGATTGACACAACTACCTAAGTGTGCTTAAATAGAGTGAATGAATAAAATATTAATAGTAATTATTCTAGCTTAGTGTCCTAAAAATGAAACTAGCCTACTCAGAATATTTTATTACTCCCGTGTGTACAACTTAGGGAGGAAAAGAAAGAATTGTAATTCCCAGCAATTAGAGAATAAAGAAAGACTGGATAGCCTCCCAAAAATGTGGGGCCTCCATTGAGGATGGAAGGATGATACAGTAAGTTGAAGAAGATCATGTGCACCAAACAACATTCCTTATTAGAAGGAAGTAGACACATAGGTGTCTGTAGGAGGTCTCCCCAATCCATGACAGAAAAAGAGGGAAGAAAGCACAAATGAATATATTTGAATACTGTGCACTAGTCCCTAAGCCAATGATGAAAGGTGCCTACATCAAATCAGGTGTTCCGTGCCTAATTGATAAAGGTGACAACTCAACGCACTGAGGAGACTATTGAAGAAGATGGGCCAAAGATGATGGAAATGTAGTTGCACAAGCACTATCCTCAAAGAAGATAATGAAGTCCTCCATGGCGTCTTCAAGATCACAAGGATAAGACTCTGAAAACATATGTGAAATAACTCGTAAATAGATATCCCAGTGAGGTGGATCAAGAAGACTAGTATAAACCTGCTTAGAAGAATATATTTATGTCTATGGACAGGCAATGGTAAACATTATAGAAGTAATTAGAGATGCTGGAGAAATGCTAGCACAAGCCTCTAGAACCTTGGTGAGAGGACTTAAACGTTCAAGTGATCATATTGCACATCTTGAAAATTGTCCACATTAGATCCCTAAGTATGAAAATATGCCAAAGGAGTATCAAGAGAAAAATGTGAGAAGGAATATAATCTAGATTGGTCATCTACATCTCCAACTACAACAATGTTATTCCTGTGAGATCCTAAATAGCCGCATAATCAAGAGTAAACTCAACATTCTTACCTCCCACTATGTGTAATTTTATAAAAGGATAAGAGATTAGCTTACAAGTAAGTATGCAAATGACGTCATTGAAAGATCCTTCACTTGTGTCAATAGACCCTCACACTAACATTCATAGAAGTGTTGTTATGCATTATAATACAAGACAAGAGAAGTCTCAAATGAAGAAAACATTAGCTGTGATGGAACCATGTGATGTGAAGCGCTTGAGTGAAGGATCCATCTCTTTGAGCTAGAGTCTGCAATAGCAACAAGTGCCTTACCCTTATTTGTAAGGCTAATATACATAATCCTAGGAGCAATAGGATAATATTTTATATTTTGTATTTCCTGGGTACACTAGAAGTTGAGCAATCACCTAGAAGATGAACTGAATAGTCATTTTCATATTGTTAGATATGTACATTTTGATTGACTGGAATTAGTTTTTCATTGAATATTTTTTCAGTTGTCCAAGTCTTGTTCATTTCAATATTTTCTTGCGTTAAATTCCTAGGCTTGACATTGGCATCAAAGCAGCATTAAGAGCTTTGGCTGAAGGAGGTAGATGAAGAAGATAGTTACAAATGGTTCCGAAAGAAGCTCATGTAGAGTCTATGCTCCAGATTGCTGCCTTCGTAGCAACAAATGTCCACTAGTGATGTTGTGAAAGGATTGCAAAGCAGAGGGATAGAGGGTTAGAAAAGGCTCTTCTAAGGACTTAAAACTTGTTTCATGCACCTTTTATTAAATAAACCTTAGAGACACAAAAACATCATCAAATGAAGCTAACTTGATCACATACACAAGTATACATCGATCACACAAGTATAAATGCAAATTCTAGCTGAAGGAAATAACACACGTAGATATATAAGTATTAAATATGGTCAAATGAATACAAAACTCATGGAATATGAAATTTATGGCATCAAAATAAATACTAAAACTAAAATTATAAGACTATGACTCAAAGGCGGTTGCTTTACTCATCCTAACATCATGATAGTTATGTGCTGCCATCCAAGATGGGTCCTGGATAATAATGTAACCATGATATTTGCTTGTGTCTCAATGATTGGTTTGTATATTCGACTGAGAAATTTATTAACAATTTGTTTTTGAAGCCTTCAATACTGCATGTTTTGTTGCAAAGTTCATTAACAAAGAGGAGCGGTTAAGTAAAAAGATAAATGGTTATGTTCTATTTTGACTTTAGCTAGGATACTAATAGATGCGATTCTTCTATCAGTCATCTATGCAAGGCATGACTGATATATTTTGCATTATGAAAATGGCATTTCTTGCCAACTACGAATTAACTTGTATTCAGTAATACGAGGACTATAACATGCCAACTTTGCCTATGGTGGTCCTTGTATACTAAACAAGTTATCCAATATATGACACAAGATAATCTTTGATTGCAGATTTGACTATGAATATGCAGAGATTTGCAACAAGTTATTAAGTAGATTTTTATGATCATGATTCATCACTGGCCTATTACTTGCTTAAACATATAGCTTGATGGGGGTTTGGGGGCAACACTAAAGCAAGGTTGAGGGTGTTACCCCTCCTGGAGGCCTGAGAGAGAGAGATGTCTACACCTTGGGAGAGAGATAGAGGTAGAGCGAGGGGAGAGAGGAAGAGTGATAGGGAGAGAGATAGGTCTATAGTTTGGGGGATTTAAAGAAAGTGAGATAGAGAGAATACTAATAGGAGCTTGTTGATTACTAAAATTTGACTGTCTAAAAATTTATAAGATCTTCTAAAACATGGAATCTACATTATAACTCTTGTGGATCTGACTGCCAATATATCGGAATGGGAAAAACTCGACCGAATCTGAGTCCCCCAGACTCAACAAGGGTGTCTTGCCTTGAGACTCACCGAGTACTCAAGTGTCTTGGCAAGTCTTGTTACACTGATTGGAACTTCTTGTTGTTTCAACATCTTTTGATTGCTAGTTCATCTACATCTGAGAGCAACTGGAGCACATAATTCATCCACTCAATAAGTGAAATCAATTACACTCAAAAAGGGCAAGAAACTTGGTATACATGCATTTCAACTTGAGTCTCCTTTCACACAAACAACACAGCAACAAAGAAGGGGACACAAGGTTGTGGAATATGGAGTCAATGCATATTGACTTGGATGTTTCCACTTCCCTACACGCTGCATTTGATAAGCCAAATACCAAGCATGCTTTTAATGTGAGTAACAATGGCACAGCTTGTGGTTCTTCAAATGTTTCTATATCATCTAATGTTAACAATGATGACAGCATCGCTGATCTAGAAAACCCATATGATGCTGAAAAATTATTGTTGAATTCATAGTTAAAAAACTTGGAAATCACTTAAAAACAAACTCAAAATTTTTAAAAACTTGAGACCCAGAAAAAATTCCAAAAAAACTTGACAAATTTATCAACATTTGAAAATACACAATTTTAAAAAAAATTATAAGCACATATATCACTAAATTTGTAGAACATATTACTAATTTCCATCATATATAAAATCAAAATTAAAGTTTAATACATATCAAAATTACTACAGAATTCTTTTTATATTAAATCACATATTTACTATTTAATTTTGAATCACAGATATTATTTTATTTTATTTTGAAAACATAGATATTAGATTGAACCTGTAAATTTGCTGACTAAAAAAAAGAAACCACTGCAAAATATATATTTTGATCATTGTGTGAAACTGCACCTCATTTAAGTTTTCAGTCAGCATTTGTTTAGTGTAAATGAGAAGTAAACAGAAAATTTGGTAGCTATTAGCTAGATGCCTTTTTAAAGAGCTATATTGTAATTTGTAAACATGATCGTCATCAATAATTGGAAACCTGTAAAATAAAATATTTTATTTTTTGTTTGGCATTCAATCTAATATCTGTGTTTCTATGACACTAATTTCAGTCATTCTTTGGCTTGAGGATTGGATGCAACTTTAAGATTTTAAACTATGAAATTTCTGGGTTTTCTAGTCAGACTCATATGCAAATGCCAAGTAGAGAAAGGGTAAAGAAAACCTACATGTGTGTACTCTAAGTCCTTCCAATCACGTTCCCTGAGTTGTCACAATCATCCCCAATCAAATCCCAAAAATGCTAAAGTCACAATAACTTTTTTAACTTTGAGCAGAAAAAAATGATTTTATACTGATTTGGCGAGTTTATCTGAAAAAATAGTAGTTATAACGAGTTTTTGTGAAAAAAAAACACCACAAGTTCATGAAAAAACCGACAGCAAGTTTCCCAACAACTTACTTGCTGCTGTTTCTAACTTGCAAGTTTTGCAGAGCACTCTGCAAATTTTGCATCTATGGCTGAAGTTGATATTGCACTTGAAATTTGGACAGTGAATATTCTATAATATTTATCATTAAGTTTTAAATGACATTTGAATTATGAAGTTTTGTTTTTGATTTGATAAGCAGGGTTTTAAAAGGACCCTGAATCCTTTTACAGAAAGATAGGAGTGAAAATCAGAAAATGACAGCACAAAAACTACTCAAAAAACAGCAGTGAAACCACCATAAAACAGCAGAACACCCAACCAGCTACACAACTAGACAACTAACAAGACAAAAACTGCAGAAGCTACAATGCTGAAGTTAAGGAGGTTTGAAGAAGTGATTCACGGATTTTTTATTGATAATCTCCCTGTTTTCCATGTTGTCAACATTAGAATCTTCTACACATCTTTGCTTGCAGTGATGATTTTGCATATTCACAGCTTCAGGAGGAAAAATCTCTTCTATCCATCTGATCAGTCTCTCGAGGAGCAGAGGACTGCTTGAGACTGGACTCCTTGTTTTCCTTGCTCTGCTGATCCAAATCCCCCAAACATTTTTTTCTGTAATTCTTTTGAGTAATCTCAGTCGCAGCTTCAGAAGGAGGAAAATAATCCCTTCTATCCACCATTTGATCAACCTTTCTAGGAAGAGAGGACAGCAAACTAGACTGATCCTTTCTTCTCCAAATAAACTGAACAATCTTGTTTTTCATGCAGGCCTTGTGAGAATGAGCCATTTGTCTAGAATAATGGCAAACAATCGGAGAATTTTCATATTCAATTTGCCAAGCCCATTTACCCAACATAGAAGAAAGGGTAAAATGAGCGAAAGCACCACATTCTTTGTTACAAGCACACAAAATCTTGCATGCAGCAGCATTTCTTGGACTTAGTAATACGGTCAATAGAAGAAAATATTCCCAAGGGATTGGCCATAGACATGAAAACCTTTTCATGCCAAAATTCAAGAGGCGAACCCAGTAAACGAACCCACACCGGGAACAATAAATTGATTTGAGGGTTGAAACCAGCGGTCCACTTAGACAAACAAAGACTGTTCAGGCCCAGGAACCAAGGTCCCTCACTATGAATTCTTAAACAATCCTCAATATCGGAAAAGGAGAAAATAAGACAAGAAGCCATCATTGTCGCTACCTTAAATGTCCTTGTAGCTTCCAAACATGAGTGATCCATCTTCAAAAATCAACATGAGGAATACTACCACAAAACTTACCAACAAGCGAGCCACTCAACCAATCAGTTTCTAACAAAGAATCGGGACTATTTACTTCCAGCACCTGCCCAGAAGGAGAAGAATCTCTCAGAGGAGGCAAAGGAAGCACAGCCATCTTCAAACCAGGAGCTTGAAAGGAAACAGAGTTCTCATTGCTAACGACACCATCACAACAACCAACCTCAAAAACCATTGAAGGAATAGAAACATAGGCAAACTCCTTGCCAGAATCAAACAAGCCACCATGGGAAGTAGAGTCTTTAGAGGGCCTGACATCCATCTCATCTCCAGCCTCTGCACTTGTGCAGGGGCCAACGGAACCATCACCAACAGGAGCAAGGGTTTCATCCCTGGAAGGAGAGCTGGCAACTAGAGGAATATTCAGCTCATCCACAAGAGAACCAACAAGGGCATCAGGTGCCATAGTAGCAGGCACGCCTTTGCTCCCAAAAACAGCACGAGAGCGTGAAAGAAAACCCCTCCTCAACCCACTTATAGAGACAGTGGTTGAAGCAGAAGCAGCTCCATGAATAACCACAACATTCTCTGTAACAAGAGAACGCACATGGGCATCGAATGTGACAGAAGCAGACATGCCTTTGCCCCCTGAAACAACAGGGGATCCAGAGAGGAAGCCCCTCCTATTCTCAGAAATAGCTGAAACCGATAGATCTGGCCTATAACCCTCAACAAAGCCAAGCCAATCATCATCTAAGACTAGGTCCAGCTGTAACCCTCATCACAGCTAAACCCATCCTTGTCAGAGTTAGAGTTTACAACCTCCAACTGAGCTAGGGCACGAGCTCCCAACAAGATATCCAGCAGCAACTCATCATTGCCCTTATCTTCGGCATCTCCCTCATCCTCTCATCTCCCTTCACAACTTTCATTAGCAGAATGCCCACCTTGTTGGCCGTTAGGGTTTCATCAGCCCTAGCTCTCAAACATGGCAACATCTTCAGCTTATTACAACCTAATTGTGTAAAAGGTAATTATGAAGTTTTGTTGATTATGTGATGCTATGTGGTATCCTACTTTAGATATAAATATAGAAATCCATGAACCAAATCCAAGAACCTGAGCTCTCAAACATCGCAACATCTTTAGCTTTTTACAACCTAATTGTGTAAAAGGTAATTATGATTTTTTGTTGATTATGTGATGCTATGTGGTATCTTACTTAAGATATAGATATAGAGATCCATGAAACAAATCCAAGAACCCGTACCAACAACACAGGTTAGAGGCATAGTATATCACATAATTGTTGTCCTCAAAGCTAATCAATTATGGATTATTTTGCAAAACACTTCCTCTTCCTGTGTGGCACCTTCAATTAGCGAATTGTTCCACTGAATGAGTTATTCTATGATTGTACTAGTCCTGAACTTCTTTGTGTGTGTCTGGAGAAATTGTCTTAAGATCGAAGATGATTCTTCCCTCCTCATCTAGCCAGGTAACACAGGTAGAGATCTCTTCAACAAAATATGAAATATGAAAAACTAGATGTAAAATCCAGGAAGAAACTGAAATATGTTTAAATCTTATGACCTCCATGAACGACATGGGAGGATGTCACTCTCAGAATATACAGATCCATTTATGTGGAGGATGAGAAACACTTTTTCCTTGACTGGCTTACTGAAATATCCAGTCAACTATGTGTCATTTTGAATACTTACAATTGTTTTTACTTAAAAAGATCAAAGATCTGTCGACTGCCCCATATTGGACCTCTTTCATTATATTCATAAGAAAAAAGTCAGGGAGCCATATGATAGGTCGCATAAATGATAAGTGAAATCATTATCATTTTCTAAATTTTCCGAGTAGTAAAAATGCTTCTTTGCACAATGGTTATTATTTGTGTATTTAATGCAGATGAAAATAACATGTAACTTCATGTGGGTTTTGGTACTTTTGCATGCACTAAAAGGGCGAGTGAGTTGTGCACTGGAAAAAAATATCGGCAGAGAAGAACAAGTGAACAATGTTCTGGAAAGTTGTGAATTTCCATTCAATGATAAATCGGTGTCCATTGAGAAAAGTTTTGTTCATGGTCACTTCAGTTTGAATATCACTAAGGATGAATAGCTCAGACAACCAGCAAGTTGTGGCAAAATGAAACTAGTGCTTAGCCTTCCATGTGTATGACCTGCAGTAGGTAATATATTGGTTTGTAATTGAAATTTATTAATAGGCAAGCAACAACAGAATGCTTGTAAATGTTATCAGCATCCTCCTGCAAGTGAATACTGTATACATGTCAAACCATAACTAGTCAACCTGATGAGAGCAGGATAAAGAACACAATAGGAAAGATTTGCTTTAGAATAGCTTGAATTAACATTTTAAAAATGGGGTTACAAGAGAAAAGGAATATTTGCATCCAAGTATATTGTTACTTATTCAGTTCGCCTCTCTCCTGTTGTTCCTATTCTCAGAGATATTTCGACGATCAGAAAGAAACTGAAAAGAACTACGGCAGCCAATAACTTGAAAAAGAATCTGACCTTGCCTGCTAAAGCCAGAATTAGCAGTTTCTATAAATGTAGACTCTGCATTTCAGACTAAAGGTAAAGTTTCTAGCTTTGACAGAGTAAAACCATCATTATAAATGTGGTATTCTTCTGATAAAAATCTCTAAGCTTCTGATTTATTATTAGATGAAATTTTTTGAAAGTTGTACAACTATGCCAGCTATGCTTTATTCTTATTTCATCTATTTCAAGATAACAATCTCTTCTAAAATATCATACAACCAATTTTGAAGTTGACAATAAAGTGATCGGTTGCCATTCCAGATTATAAAGCGTCATTGATAACTATTCGAACATTGGCACTGCACCAGCATCTCAACTATATGTGACATATCATATAGAACAGTTAGTCTAAATGCAGACACCCAGATGGTTAACAAAGAGGATCGGGACACTGTAAAACAAATGGAAACCTAAATAGTTAAATCTAATTCAAACCTGACCCAGAAATTTGAATTGTGGGAAATCTCTCTTGGCAGATGGGTTGACTTCCCTCTTCAACAAGCTTAATCAGAGTCTTCAGAACATGAGTCTGCATGAAGCATGTCATGCAATCCCCTTCTGGAAGCACAGAACCATTTTCTCCTCCATTCCCCAACAACAACCTCGCACTGCCCCACCCACCAAAGAGCTCCAGGTTAAGAAAGCATCCTGCACAAGCCTCGGTTTCCACTGTCTGATACAGGCACAGAGTACCCAGTTGGCCTTCCCATTGCGTCCTCATAATTTCATCCCATTCATTTGCAACATGAATGACCTTGCCTTCATCTGCAGCCCTGAGATGCAATGATCTCCTTTCCAAGGGTTTCACAGTGCCAGGAGGACCGAACCCAATGACAGGAATAATATGAGAACTATCAGAAAGTGCAGCAGATACAAGTACAGCAAGGCCTGCGCCCAAGCTGTGGCCTGTTAGAAGAAGTGGGTATCCCGGATACGCATCCATTACATGTCTTGTGAAGTTGACGGCTTGAGAAAAGTAGTCCAGGGTGGAGTATGTAAAGATGGAGCATTCGGGTGGAAGGGAATTAAAGTCCAGGCCATCCCAAAGGAGCATGTCTGCACAGAGGTCTGCAAGGCCGTCTAGTGCGTCCGTGATTTGGGTGCCCCGGAATGCAATTACAATTTTATTGGATGTTTGTTGGTAGGCCAAGGCATGGACTCCGCCCTGTGATGGAGCTACCGGAGGCACCAGGGAGGAAGGGGTCCACCTTGGGATTTTTATAGTTCTGGGGTATCTGTAGGCATTGGCAGCCATTTGGATTAACGGGTAGATGGAATGCTTGAATTCGGATCCATTCATGACTTTCAAACCGGATATCCAGTCCCATCCCTCGCCCCCTGCATTTGTAGTTGTTAAACACAGCAATAGCAGCAGGCATATTCCCACCCGCTTCATTTTCCTATTGCTTCTGATTACAGATTGAAACATTGTGTATATTCATAAGATGTTGTAGGTTGGTCCTGTCAATTCAGAGACTTATCCAAGGACGGTCCGCAGGCACCCCGTTACTAACGAAATTTTGCATTCTGTCCTGGAAAATTAGGACATCAAATAATTTCTGATAGCACGTTAGAAAGCAAATTAAAAGAAACTATCATTTCTGCGAGCACTTTAGGAAGCAAATAAAAGAAACGAGAGGAAGAGTGTTGAACTTACGTTGAGAAATACTTTGGCAGAGATCTATCAAGGGATTTATGTCGGCAATATTATGCAGGGAATTATACGGAGAAAGGGAAGAGGCCAACAGTCTTGAAAAGAAAGAGAAAATAAATTTTTGCAGAAAGGGAAGAGGCCAACAGTCTTGAGAAGAAAGGGAAAATAAATTTTTAGAATGGATCTTTTAGAAAGAGCCCCTCGTGCATAATTATTGTGAATAATAATAATCCATCGTTCTACTAAATACACAATCTTTCTTCATAGATGTTTACGGACCTTTGAATTTATACTTCACCTTGAGTTTCTAATAAATAATTGCATGATGGTTTAAAGACAACCATCATAGATGTTTACGGACCTTCGAATTTATACTTCACCTTGAGTTTCTAATAAATAATTGCATGATGGTTTAAAGACAACCACCATTAATATTAAATGGAGTAGTTTTAAAGGTATTATAAAAGGGTATTTATGTTGAGTGCCTAAGGTGTCTATATATGAAATGGACAATATTATATAGTAAATTAGGGATATAGATTATTTGAGATTAATTATGAGAGGAGTGTACAATAAATAAAACAATCTTTGACTATTTGTAATTGTCAATCTACTTTACAACTAGTGACATGAGGGTGTGTACTTTTATTCTTATTTTTTAATTTTATTATTTTTACAAGTAGCGTGTATCTTAACTATAGAGTTGTAAAATTGATGAAATTGGAGCTCACATATAGTGTGGTGTATGAGTGCTTGATGTTTCACAATATTTATGTTTCCACTAAATGCCTCTCTACTAGCTCAAGGTCTTTGCATTCTAGACCCTTGCTATCTTATACCCCCAGTATTATTTGGGCTATGTTGTCCAACATAATTTTTCCACTTTGAGTGGTCAACCCAATACTTATTTTCTTGGTTGAAGGGTTTTTGGTACTGTCAATGATTTTACCCTATGCTAGAATTGTTGATACAAACCAACGATGCAATATTTATGGGGATATGATTTGTATTTAGCCATCCTTGATTCTTGGTATTGATGGTGAGGTATGGAGCAAAGGGATATAAGCTTTTTCCCATTAGAGTAATAACTAATAATGGATAGATAAAAGTATTTTGCCTTTAAAAGTTGTACATTGATGGGTCCCTCAAATTTGTTCTATGGACCTTTTTTTCCTCTATTGAGGTGCTTTGTTCCTAGTCAATAAAAAGAATACAAGCCCTTTTTTGATTGTAAAGAAAGTCGTTCCATAGATTGCGATATTGCTATCAGAATTCAACTATGTAGTTTTTGAGTCAATCTCATTGACCCATGTTTCATGAGTAGTGGTTCACAAGAACCCATATCTCATGAGAATGAATGGAACAATTGACACTCATTGCATCTAGGTGATGCTCCCAAAAGTGAATCACACGGACTTCCTGGGAGGTCACCCATCCTAGTACTACTCCAGCTCAAGCATGCTTAACCATAGAGTTTCCTCCAAGGTTAAGCCCACTTAGCTTGCAACCCCATTTACAAATCCTTCAACAAGTGTTGTGCCTTATGAGCCATTCATTACAAAGCCCCTTAAACACATCAACTAATAAGTAGGAGATATTTTCCACAATAAGTCAAATTGTGATTCTATAGATTACTCATATATTCATGAAAAGAGGAAGTCCCAAGAACTTACATGGTAGCTTACCAATCTTGAAACCTAACACATTGGCAATGTTCACTATTTGTGAATGTTTGTATTGAAAAAGAAAATATCTAATTTATTCTGGAGTTGATGCTTTTCCAAAAATGCAATAATATATGTCCAAAGGTGTTCTTATTACTCAAACCTCTCTTCTAATTACCACATTAAAGAGCATAGTGTTATCAACAAGTTATAGATGTGAAAGGGGTTCTACATGAGGTGCAACTTTGATTCCTTCCCAAAAATACCTAAAGCACTCAATCGAGATCCATCTTCCCAAAGTATGTACCATGATGATGAAGAGAGTAGTCCTAATACATGATCATCCAAGGTCAATAAGCTATCCAACATAAACCAATTTTTTTTTCATTATCTAGCTTGGTAGATTTTAGTCTTAGGTTGTTGCTAGTATTTAATAGGTGCCAAATATTTGTTAAATTATTTGGGCACCTTTTTAATGAGCTCCATATCTAATTTTCCTAGCATTTCATGGCATTTGACAATTTAAAATGTAATCGCATCTTAAACATTGGACTTTGTGGGACCACCTACCGGTTCAAGAAGAGTCCAAAAATGGGTAAGAGAGCATCTTATAATGGTTATGACATATGACATATTCATTATTGCAACTTGAGCACCAAGAAAGAGGAATCTTGCAATTTTTTTTTATCTTAGGAAGTGATTAAAAAAGCTAGAAGATACAATCAAGCTACCTAACTTTAAGAATCTTGAAAGAGGAGTTACAAAAGAATCAATTTGAGTTATTCTAGGAGGGAGAAATGGAGGGAAACTCCTCTTGATTGTGATTTCTGAAAGGGAAAGTAAAATGCAATTCCATTTGCATTTCATTTGCCAGAAATCTCATTTTAAGCTAGTTTTTCATTTCATTGGAATAATTTTTGGAGAGTTGGCTTTGGAAACTTAGCTTGGAGAAGGTTTTTTGAAGTTGTAGTAGTTGTATGTTCATGTTGTTTCAGGTCTATATCAGATTTGTATCATATTTTAATGTTTATTTTTAAATCCAATAGGCTTATTGCTTTGTATTTAGTTTATGTTCTTAGTTTCAATAGAACTCTCTCAATTTTTCTTTGCATATTGGTGTGAGATTTTAGCATTTCATTTGATGTTGCAAAAATTTTTTTGGGTCAAATCTTGAAGAATCCCTCCACTTCAGTGTTATTAAAGATATTTATCCTACACACAAATAAAAGATTGATTGAATGTGAGGTAGTTTGCATCGAGACTTTTGTGTTGTGCTTGTTACAAAAATGCCTCCAAGAAGAGGTAGAGGAATAAGTGGACATGTTAATGGAAATAAAATATGAGATTTGGAAGACAACTATAATCCTTGCAAGAAGAAATTAGAGGAGGGGGTTCCCAAAGAAGAGATCCAAAAGAAAGTGAAGATGAATCTTCTACAACTACTAGTTCAATTAGTGAGAGTGAAAATGAATTAGTGAATGATCCTTTGGTCAAAGCATTGAACAAGATTGGAAAGAAAATAAACCTAGAATAGAGATTTCAATATTTAATGGAAGTTCAAATATTGAAGAGTTGATAGATTAGATCAATGATGTGGAAGAGTTCTTTGAATTTGAAGATATTGAAGGCCTAGATAGAGTGAAGTTTGCAAATGCAAAGTTGAAAGGACATGCAAGTATTTGGTGGAGACAAATCCAATTAGAAAGAGGAAGGAGAGGAAAAGATATAATTTCAAAATGGGATAGAATGGTGAATATTTTTAAAAGAGTTTCATCCCAATAGATTATGAGCTATATTTAGTCAAGAGGATACAAAGTTTGAAACAAGGAACGAAAATAGTGAAGGAGTATACAACAAAATCTCACCAAGTTCTGATTGGAGTTAGACATGCAAAAGAAAATAAGGAGAAAGTGGTTCATTATATCAATGGACTAAATCCTAGCATAAAAGAAGAGTTATCATTAGTGAGGATGTATATGATGGAGGATGAATATTAGTTTCCATTGAAGGTGGAAGAAATATTAAACAAGAGGTTTGAAACACAATAAAAGAGGAAATGGTATATAATATAAAGAGAATTAAAAAGGTAATAATAAAAGAAAAATAAAAATGAAGTAGACCATAATAGAATAAAAAAATAGAGTTGGATGATTCTTACAACTCTAGAGAACAAAATTTCATAGGAAGAGGAAGATTGAGTGGAGGTTTTAAAAGTGGTGGATTTCATGGAACCCATTTTAAGTGTGGATAAGAGGGTCAAAGAGCTTATGAATGCCCTAATGAGGATGACATAAGAATAAGATATAAAAAACATCCTTGAGTAGAAAATGTGAATGAACAAGACACTAAGTGATCATATCAGAAGATGCAGAAAATGGAGAAACACTTGTTGGAAGAAGAGCATCGATGAATGCAAGACAAGAATCAGTTCAAAAGAAAAATTTATTTCAAACAAGATGCAAGTGAGAGGCTAAGGTATGTAATATCATTATTGATGGTGGAAGTAGAAATAAAATTGTTTCAAATAAATGATAAGAAAGTTGCAATTTGAAAGAATAAGGCACCCACGTCCATATCATATTGCTTGGTTGCAGAATGATTGAAAATTTTTGGTGAGTGAACAATGCTTAGTCAAATTTAAGATATGATATTACCATGATTAGGTCATATGTGATATATGTCAATGAATTCTTGTCATACGTTAGTAGGAAGACCATGACAATTTGATAGGAAGGTGGTGCATAATGGTTATGCAAACACATACACATTGATGAAGGACGAAGTTCAACACAAATTGAAACCCTTGAGCAAGAATGATGAAAAGGCATGGAAGAGCATTGAGTAAATTTTTTATTAATGGAGTTAAAGAGTCAGTCAAAGAGGATGAAGAATAAAATTATGATTTTCTAATGCAAGTTGCAACAATGCTGATTGCATTCTACAAGGGTAGAATGACAATTTGTGTGAAGAAGGAAAAATAGGTAAAATCTAATTTTTATGAGAAAATTGTTGAATCTAATTTGTTTAAGGATGATAATATTGGTATTAGAGAGAATGTTGCAAAAAATAATACATTGGAAGATGAATTTATAAATGAGAAAGAAGATGGACAGTTGAAGGGTGGGTTGATGGATGATCTCTTGCTTGATAAAGAGATTGTTGAAGATGAAGGTTTTGTAAATAATAGTTTATTATAAGTTAAGAAAGAATAATCCTTGGGTATTTTTTCTAACATTGATGTGAATGTAGAAGATTGTAATTTCTTTTGCAAAAAACTAGTGTTCTTTGGAAGGCATGATCAAAGAGGAACACAATGTTATTGTAAAGAGGAATGAAGGACAAGTTTTGTCAATAGTTTCAAGGGATGAGGTAATGTGAAAATTTGATTGTTTGATTGAATGGAATGACATTTAAGTTTTTGATTTTACAAAGTTTCCTAGAGCATATTTTTGGGAAATGGATCATGTAACATGAATAATAAAAATAGGAAAAATGTAGAATGTAAGAGACATCAAATTACAAGGGAAAATAGTTGAGCATATTTAGGAAGATGAGGAAAAGAAGTGGATGCTAAAAAAGTACAAGAATTATAAATGTTTATGAATTTCAATAAAGAACATTTTTTCCTACCTTGGGTGTCTAATGCAAGAGAATCTAGGGTCTTTAAGCTCTCCAACATAAACCAAAAATATTTTTCATTATCTAGCTCAATAGATTTAAGTATTGGGTTGTTGTAGTATTTAATATGTGCCAAATATTTTTTAAATTATTTGCACACCTTTTTAAATGAACTCCCAATTTAAATTTTCTAGCATTTCATGGTATTTGACAATTTTAAATTGTAAAATTTCCACCTAAGTATTGGACTTTTTGGGACCACCTACCATTTCAAGAAGACTCCAAAAATGGGCAAGAGAGAATATTGTAATGGTTATGAAATATGACATATTAATTGATCACTAAGAAAGAGGAATCTTGCAATTTCTATCTTGGGAAAGCCATGTTAGTGTAATAAAGTGTTTGCTTATTAATTAAATCATATTGATTTAATTACTAAGTCGCTTATTATCTCTTTCTACTTAAGCTAAACTTTAGGCATATAATAAATAATTATTTTATTAATTATTATCATGCAACCTAGGTTTGTTCACCCTCTTAGGGTTTTGATCTCCTTTTATAAGGATTGATCTCCTCTTGTTTTGCTAAAAGATTATTGAAAAACATTCATTTTATTGAATTGCAACTTTTATTTTTGCACATCCAGAGTGTCTCCTCTTTCATAGATCCATGCATTTAGGCCTCTCTATCTTTTTGCTTCTCTCTCTTTCTATGACAGGTGTTTGCATGCAAGTGTTCTTGGGAGCTCTGGGTTATTTGTCTCATCAACTCCAATAAGCCATATAACCCCCAAAAAATGGAAGAGAAGTTATTAAAGAGCCAATTTGAGTTGTTTTAGGTGGGAGAAATGGAGGGAAACTTCTGTTGGTCATGATATTTTGGAGGGGAAGAAATCCAATTTTATTTATAATTCATTTGGGGGAAATTTCATATTTAAGCTAGTTTTTCATTTCATTAGAACAACGTTTGGAGAGTTGGTTGTGGGAAAGTTTGGAGAAAGATTTTTGAAGTTGTAGTACATGTATATCCATGTCGTTGTAGGTCTATATCAATTTTTTATCATATTTGAACATCATTTGAAAGCCAACAGACCTATTGATTTATATTCAGTTTATGTTCTCAATTTTCAACATAAATCTCTCAATTTTCTTGCACATTATTGTAATATTTTAGCATTTCATTTGTTTTTGAAAAAATATTTTTATGTTAGTTCTTGAAGTAAAATAATCCCTTGACATCAATTTTATCCTTGGTGAATGCCATAGGTTGAAGAGAATAAGCCTAGTGTGCTTCCTAGTAGGGATTTGAAATCCATCTTTTCACCCACTACATCCTTTCTTTGAAAAAAATAGAATATTCCATGAAATCAAAAAGAAATCTAAAATCTACTTGATCATAAGATTTGTTAATGTCAAGCTTTAGGATCATCCTTTCCAATTTCTTCTTTCCTTATTGAATTGCCTCATGAGCCAAGGTAATACCTTAGTAATTATCTTGTAAATAGTGTTTCATAAGGTGTACAGTCCTAAAAAGTTAGCACTTGTAATTATATGCTTAGTTAGGCCTCATATTGTTATTTTTAAGATTTAATGTCCATTATTCTTGATCTAGCTACCTATCTCCCCTTATTCTAGAACATGTCCTACATTTACATTTATATTTACATACTTTAATTTATGAAATTTTATTTATTTTTTAAGGATGATTCCTAAATAGGGGTTTGACTAAGGAAAACCCCTTTCCATAACCTTTTCACTATTTTCCTATGTGCAGGATTATGTAGTGCAACAATTAGGACTTAAACTGGAAAGTGCATGCTCTGTTAGATTTTCAGGCAGAATCACTTCGAATAGAACACCCTAGGCTATCTGTTCTTGGGAATAGAATTCTCAAGGATATTTGTACCTTGTAAATCAGCCTCAAATTTAGATTCAAGTTGGTACAACCTTCTAATTTCTATTTCATGTCATTACAATTGTCTGTCTATTTTTTCGTGAGTCTGCATTTTTTGTAACTAGTTATATTTTCTTATGTAGCCTCCTATTTTGTATCATCATACAATTTCCCATCAAATCCAACTTCACCCAATTCATTATAGTGATGGATCATTGACTCATTCAAAGTTTAAGTCCTACTTGAGCCTATTGGGCCATCTTCCTTTCGATTGTGCATTAGGTAAAGGAGGATAACTCCTTGCATTCACATTGCTTCCATTTCTCCACTATACATTTTGATGAACCTGAGAAATGAAATTTACATTCTAATTTTGGTGTTAGATTCCCTTTATGCACATTGGATCCTCACTTTTAATTTGATATTTAGACATTCTTTTCATTATGTTTCATGTACACTTATGCTTAGTTCAATTCATGTTGCATAAACTTGATGAATGTTTGCACATTTCAAAAGTTAATATTTACATTTGTTAATCATGTCTCTCTTTCATTTTCTTATGTGTGATTGTTATAAAATTGAGTCCTACCTATAACATTTTGATTAGGAGAAGCTATAGAATTATGGGTTCCTTTGATCTTGAGTCCTCTTTGTTTCCTAAGAATCTTGATAAGGCACACATGCCTACTAATGACATTCCTACTATGGTTGAGAATCCTTCTTCCCACTCTTATCATTATGAATATGAGACCTTAATATTCCCTCCTATGCAGGTGAAAAAGATTTCCCATGACCTTGAAAAAATTGAGCAATGGTTAGATCAAGAAAACTCTAATACCAAATTTATTTCCTTAGTAGAGAATTTGAGGAAGTTGATTCACAATGATGAACATGGTGTTAAAGTCTTACAAACTATTTCCCATTTTATTGATAGTAATGCCCAACATCTGAAGGATTGTGCCCTATATCTTGGTTTAGCTCAACCACTCACTAGCGTTGAAACTTCTATTCCTATTCCTACTTTATTTACCTAGTGTTTCCACTTATGCTACACCTCTCATGACTACATCTATTTCAAACATAAATCCCATGCATGCTATTCTTGGAAACATTCCTAATCGTAGTGTTCCTCCTCCTCCTTCAAGTGTTCTATGCATTTCACAACCTTCATCCCTACCTACCTACAACAATGTTCCATTTTCATATTCCAATGTTATTTTCATTTTCATAATGGTCCAAACCTTTCACATATGTCTCATTCCAACCTTTCCACCAAATAAAATATCAATAGTCTTGCTCAAACTACTTGATCCTTACAAGAACAAATTTCCTCTATGAATCAATCCAAATTCAACATTCTTACTTGTGAAATCTCTAGCCCTTTGTCCTTGGATATCATTCATGATTTTATCCCTCAATACATGGAAATACCTCGCTTGGAGACTTAAAATGATAAATGTGATCCATTGACTCATGTAAAAATCTTTCAAACATTGTGTATTGATTTTTATCATGATCATAGATTCATGGCTAAACTATTTACAATAACATTTTGATATAAAGCCTTGCAATGGTATTGTTCTTTTCCTCCTTATTCCATTGATTCTTTTCAAAAATATTTTATTGCTTTCATCAATAGTTTCAAAATTATATTGGTCCTAAGATTTCCTTGACTGATTTGATGTGTTGTAAACAAGGTGTTAAAGAAAAAGTGACTGATTTTATTGGTATATTTAAGCATTTGCATGCTCAGATTTCTTATCACGTGCCTAATATTGATGTGCAACATATTTTTGTTGCTAATTTATAAAAATACATTAGAGATAAGAATCTTCTTTCTAAATTCTCTTTTTTAACTCAATTATTATGTGCAATGCTTTATAATTATTAGCTTCAAGTGAGTCAATTTGATAGCACCACTCTAATGGCTATGGTTGATAAGAGTGATGTTGCATCCCAAACTTTCTAAAAGTTTCAAAAACTTAAGGGCTTCATCAAGATAAAAAATTCACCAATGTTGATTTTCAAGTAGTAACAACATCCAAAGGTGTGAATCCTTTGTCATCTTATTTTAGACTTTCTCGTAAATTTACACCTCTTTCTAAATCTTTCTATAATGTGATGTTGAAGTTGATTAATTCTAATATTTTAATTCTTCCTCCTATTAAACTAATTGATCCTTCAAAACTAATTCAAAAGAATTTTGATCCCAAATCTTTTTGTCAATATCATTGCCAACCTGGTCATGATATTGAAAAGTGTTTCCATTTGTAATGTTTATCCAAGACCTCATTGATTCTAATGCTATATCTGTTGAGGGTGTTAATGATCAAGGAAATAAATTTGTTTCCCTCCCAACCAAAACTTTCAAATATATACCAACCCTTTACCATCCCATTCTACCAATACCATTGAGTCTACCCTTTATTTACCTTCTTCCACCAATGTTGTTGACCCTCGTACCATTGTAAACTATGATGCTGAGTGTACCAAGGGCCAACAATTTTGTTAACCTTATTGATCAATCTAAACGTAAAACCAAACTAAAACTTGAGATTTTCATTACATTTAATCCTAGTGAGACTGTTAGGGCACCTGATGGTCCTCTTTATATTGTTGCCAAGATTGATGGTCTTCCCTCTTATGGAGTTCTTATATATTTTACTTTCATGGTGAATATTATAACTGAAGAACATCTTTACACTCAACACCTACAATATGAGTTTTATGACAAATATGATGTGAGAATCACTAACTTTTAATGGTTTCACTTATCCTACCCATGGTTCCATTACTTTTCTCATAGAATTTGGTAAGAAAACCTTAGATATCACCTTTTTTTTATCCCAACTTTCTATCAATTCCAAGTTAGAATTTTCCTTCCTTGGATCACTTCCATGAAATTTGTAGTCTCTCCTATCTAGATGTGTTTGAAATTTCCCCATGATGGAGAAATCATCATGATTAACCACAATCTTTATCATCCTTTGGTTGGTTGTGGAAAATTTGACCTTAATTAATTTTGGCCTTCCATGCCTCACCTAGTTCAACCTCACAAAGGCAATTTATTCACATCCTATCAAAAATTCAAAATCCAAAAGATTTGTGAACTTAGCATTCCTAAGGTTTTTCGCTCTCCTTTCCCTATACTTGGACTCCTTCCTAAAACTTCCATACCTCTTATTTGTGCTTCAGTTCCACCTCCTATATCTTATAAATATTGTACATAATCTATCTCTCAACCTAGTGAGACACCTTTTGTTCTTCCGCCTAAATAAGAAAAGGACTTGATGTTGATTAATCCTAAACCACCACAAATTTTAAAAAAGAGTAAATGTAACCATCATTCTCGTGATCACCACTATAAACACCTTTCTAGAGCCTATAAGCATGCTTCTCAAAACCTTTCCTCCCTTAAGACAACCACTAATGCATTTATTCCTTTTGACCAACCCATGCATAGCCCAAGAGAGGAAGTTAATTTTAAAAATATGAAACTAAATAAACATGATTATTCTATTTGTATCTTGGATTCTATTGTGATTAATTTGGATGAAGAAGATACTCTTGATGGTGATAATTTTAATGTTTCTGATACAAATGATGTCAATGTTGATGATTTTGATGACATGTATGAACTTATTGATGTTAATCATGATTTACTTGCTAGATTTGTGAAACATTTATCTCTTTCCTCTAGTGACAGACAAAGTGGCTCATTCTTAAAGCATGGTCCTTGTTTAGAACTATCAATAGTTCCATCTATTGTACTTGATGTTTCTTTTCTTACATGTTTCCCATCTTCCCTAAATGACAATAACTGAGATGGGGGGGTAGGTGACATGTTTGACTAGCTCCTCTTGTATGGTGGATTCTTTTGTATATTTTCCTATCGTGTTATGTTTCTCCTGTGATGTGTTTCTTGTTATATGATTTTTTTAGATTTATTTAAACTAACCTTGTTTCTCTATTGGTACAAGGTGATAAAGGAGTTGACCTATTGTGGCATTCCTCCATTTGTATCTCATTTATTCTATATTTTGTATACATGTTAGGTCATAGATGTGAGATTGTTCAAATGTGCCTTTGTGGTGTTTGATTGGAGATGATGTAAAGTGGTACATACCATTAGTTTTGGTCTCCATAATGATGGCCCAAAAATACTCTTCTTTGTATCTCTTATGTGATCTTCTTCTATTGTGCTTGTAGTTCTACTACCTTTGGTGAGTGATGACATTTAATTTTGATATAATTATAATATACATAAGTTATCATATGATTATATTGACTTCAGAGTTAGCAAATCCCTTTCGTGCTCTCTTTATCATGTGTTTCATTTCCCTTGGTTTGTCCTTCCTTGGGACATCTCATAGTGGAAACATATCTTGTAGGTGCATGCATGCTCTGTTAAAGCCATTGCTCTCATTAAGACATTTTTAATCACTTTAATATGGAGGCATACACTCTGCTCCTTGTTTTATATTTTGCACACATACACAATGATTCAATACAATCTCTTACACAAATGGATAAGATGAAAATGCTTTTCTTACATCCTACATCTTGATATTACCATACCCTTTGCATTATTTAGTGGATCCTAAGATTGATCCTTCCTTCATTTGGTCCTTAGACTAACCACTTTCATTTGATCCTTAGACTGACCACTTTTCTAGACCCCTTAATTGAGATAAGCTTTCCTTAAGGATTGATCCTCTTTGTTTTGATGGGTTGAATAGCATCTCATAGCTTTCTATACTATCAATTTCATATTTTTTAGGAGTGATTTCTCTTTGTATTGTCCATAGTAAGGCAATACCTTACTAGGCTAGTCAGTTATGCCTCTCTCTCTCTCTCTCACACTCACTCATAATAGTGTTGCCTCTTTCATCTTCATTTTTGGATTTGATGAGGATCTAAGTCACTTAGGGGTTTAGTGTTTCGTTATCTCCTTAAACTTGATGAAATTGTTTCAATGTATTGATCTACTTTACCATAAGCATGAGGTTATATCATACTCCCACTAAAGTGGGGGCTAAATGTACCATCATAAAAAATAAAACCTATAATTAGATACTCTATTAGGCCCCATTTTATTAATTTTGATATTTCATGTCCATTATATGCTTGATTTATCTACCTATCTCCCTTTATTCTAGCATTTGTCTTATCTTCCCAACTCCCCATTTTAATCTTGGCTCTTTCTCCTAGGTACATAATGCCTAGGGTGTTATGGTCCTAGGAACACAATATCCAAGGCATTGTTTTCCTCCATCAAATTCAAATTGGGGCCTAGTTGTAGTGTTTTGGTGGAAAATTAGATACCATTTCAGTCTCCTTCAATTTTTGAATCCAAAATATGAGCGATAGGTATATAACTAGCCCATCTCTCCTCATCTTGGTGTCCACATCCATTATCAATAAGGCATTCATGATCAAGCTATCAAGTTCAATAATTGAAGCTAAGCATTCAATATCTAGCATTTCTTCAAGCGTCCAAGGCATTTTGAAGGAAATATTCTTTTTGTAGAAAGATTATCTCCCATGATGACCAAGTAGAGGAGTTCTTAATAAAACAAGAAGATCATTTGTCCATCCACAAGAATTCTTCCTTCATAGCAAGTGTTCATTAAGCATAACAACATTGAAGATCTAGGAGTGGCATTCATAGATCCATGCATTTGTGAAGGTATGCTTGATTCCTTTCTACATTCCATGGTTCAATAACTATAATTCAAGAAACATATAATCATTTTCATGAATATCTCCAATCTCAATATACATACATGAAGGTATATTCATTTACAAGCTCCCGTAGATCTAACATTTACCTTTACATTTACATTCTTTCCTTTATGAAATTTCATTTATTTTTTAAGGTTGATTACTAAACAAGGGTTTGACCAAGGAAAAAACCTTTCCATAACCTTTTCCACATTTTTTTGTGTGCATGATCACGTAGCACAACTGTTGGGACTTAATCTGGAAAGTGCGGGATCTTCTGGATCAACTATAATTTTTTTAGGCAAAATCACTATGAATAGAAAATCCTAGGCTATTTGTTCCTAGGAATAAAACACCCAAGGCCTTCTATACCCTACAAATTAGCCTCAAATTTAGGCTGTAGGTTGGTACAGTCTTCTGATTTCTATTTTAGGTCATTACAATTATTTGTCTATTTTCTATCAGATTGCATTTTATGTAACTGGTTATATTTTCTTATTTAGCCTCCTATTTTGCATCATTATATTATTTTCCCTCAAATCTAACTCTCCCCAAATTCATTATAGTGAAGGACCATTGACTTATTTAGTGCTTAATTCCTACTTGAGCCTATTGGGTCATCTTCCTTCTAATTGTTCATTAGGGAAAGGAGGAAAATTCCTTGCATTCAAATTGTTTCCCTTTTCCCACTATACATAAGGATATCAGATGAAGGTTTCTCATAACCTCTACCTCTTCTTTCTTTAGGATGAGAGAAATACATGTATTTTTAAGGTCCCTAAGCATAGATCCATTGGATCTTGATTCTTCTACAACTTCCAAAATATCCTCTTTTTCCATAAGCCAAAAATATTGGAAGAAACAAGTAAGAAATTAGTCTAGTCCTTATAGGGCCTTGTATGGGTCTAGTTGGAACATATTAGCCTTGACCTTGGATTCAATAATTAGGCTCATATGTTGCTCATTTATAGCATTATCGATCAGGGTAGGGATATTACCTAGTATTTCCACCTTAAATTCTCCTTCATTAGAAATTTGACTAATTAAAAGAGGTTGAAATAAATTCATTACCTCCTCCCCAATTTCTTTTTTTAATGCCAAGGTAACTCCAACACTATTTTTCATTTCACTTATTTGATTTATACATCTATTTATTACAACAAAACAATTAAATAAGTTTGTATTTATGTCTACTTCTTTAAGTCATCACTCCTTAGACTTATTGCACCAAAAGATCTCTTCTTTCCATAGTAAATCCATGGATTCTATTGTAATGGATATCTCCACCTAGAAGTCCTTATTTCCCATCCCACTTTGAATAAATTTTCTTTGAGATCAATAAGGTCATTTTGAATTATTCTTTTCTCCTTGAAAATATTTTGAAATTAATTTCTATTCCACTCTAGTTTATTTGATGTAGACCAGTTTCTTGTGAAGGAAACAAAGCCTTGTATCCTCCATGTATAAAGCATTTTCTTCAACTATCAAGCCAAATATTCATCTAGGATTTTATCTCGAATCCACATGCATTGAAATTTTAAGGAGCATCACTAAGGGTGACATCCAGTTTGAAGTCAATCAAAACTAGGTAGTGGTCTGATCCAAAAATTAAGAGAATAATCAACTCAAAAGTTAAATCAATATTATTCCAACTCTCAGTTCAAAATAATATATCCATTCTCTTTGAAATTATAGTAAAACTAGATTGTTGATTAGTCCATGTAAAGAACCCGTTCTTTAGGAGAACAAAAAAAGATGGTTATTATTGATCATTAATTACTAAACATTTTCCTATGTTAAAGTGAGGCTTGCATGCCCATTGGGATTTTACATTATTTAAGTTTTCATTCTATCAATTCAAGATAAAGATGTATTAAATCTAGAAAATCATTCATTAAATAGTTGTAAGACAGTAGGTGTACATTACACATTTTTATAAAACAATAGTGGTAAGAAGTTGAAAGGTATCATCAATTGAAGGAGTATAATCAAGCCACCTTATCATTATAGAGGGGAGAAAACAAATTGAAATTCTTGTAGTCATAGTATATATAATATGGACAAAAATTATGTTTATCCTTCTAGATACAATCAAAACATTTAGTAGAATGGATGATCCTTTTCCAGTTGATATTAATGATAGGGTCATTTCTAATTAACAAATCTTAGTATGCAATTACCATGGTGATCATCACCCTAAAACTTCTATATATTCTGCTTCTAGGTACAAATTATTTTGGCTAAGGAATCTCATAGAGTGTCATCATTGTTTTATGTAAATCCTTTAAGAATTGTAGTCTAGTGGGTTTTCCCATTCTTAGTCTATCAACAAATAAAATTGAACCTTTATCATGTTTTTTTTTTTCGTATTTAGCTCTTATACACCAAATAGTGGCATTTCATGAGTTTTTACTAATAAATATCCTTAGTTACTTGGTAGTACATACACCCTTACTTAGCTAATTTTGTTTCCTTTATTGAAGAAACTATTGTTAATTAGTTATGAAATACTTTTTATTTAATTAATGAAATGAAAACTGTTACATTGAAACTCAGATTAATCTATTCAAATTGCCCATTACATATTTGAGTTTCAATTTCTGAATCTATAACTGATATTATTTTGAAATATGATGAAGCAGATATTCAAATATATGATTTGATATTATTAGACCTAAGATCATATTACTAAGAAGGGGGGTGAATCAATAATCAACCAATTATCCAACTTTTTAACCTCTTAGACTTTACAATAGAATTCACAAGATTAACTTTAATCTAGCAACAAATGAAAATCATAACCATAAGCACATCCACATAACAATGAAACACTTGACACATATATTTATCTCATGGAAATCTAAATCAGGAAAAAACCACGGTGGGGATTAGTATTCAGTAAATGATGTACTCTTATGAAGTATGCCCTGTGAGGAGCTTAACCCTGTTAGGAGTATACAAAAACACTATTAGGTGCTACCTGGTTAATGGATTTACCTTATACCTGTTAGGACAATCACCCTATTAGAAGTATCCTTGTTAGAGGACTTTAAACACAAGCTAATGTTCCACCTTGCTAGAGGATTTACAATAGGGACCTGCTAGGATCCACCCAGTTTTGACTATTGTAACTATTAGGGAACAATGGTGAGAATGATTTGTATAATAGAACTACCTCTACTTGATTAGATCCACTGAAGTATAAAATCTCTTTACAACACACTTAACTCTACCCTGGCTTGATCGCAACTCACACTTTACACCGTACTTGCCTAATACACAATCAACAACTTTTACATTTAGCTTCATCCATTATATATTAAAATTTTAAGTCCACCACCTTAATCAAGCCCTAAAATTTAATTTCCAATATTCCACTCAAATAAAACATGACGCACAACAAAATTCAATATATGAAATAAGTTTCCATGATGACATCGACTGTCACAATGATTTACATGGAATTTTGTGTCAAGGGGTCAAACATGTTTTGACTAAACACTGGCTTCCTCTAGAATCTTCTCCACACACTGGCATCAAATAATGTGATGCCAGATCATCACCTCCAATCTTTAAGACATAACACTAGATCATGACTAAATCAACTAAATTCACTGCAACCTAAGGCTTTAAATTCTTTGAATTTTGATAGTACCTCAACTAATTCTTTAAGTTTAAGGAAGTAAATCCAAGTTTTCCTAGACTAATCATCAAAAAAATAAACATAATACAAAAATCCCCCCATTGAGGGCATTTTCATTGGTCCACATAAATTGATGTGAATGAGTTCTGGTACATTTTTGGATTTGTGTTCACTACAATGAAAAGTCCCTTTAGAGTTATTACCTAATGCACAACCCTTAGAGATTCCATCATGTTCTAATCTTAATTTAGGTAACCATGTAACCATTTTTTTTCTATGGAAGGTAGGGCACGATAGTGAAGGTGTCCTAACCTTCTATGCCATATTTCATTTTAGGTAGACACATCATGAGTTAGGGCTTCAATTTGAACATTGCATAGTTTATACAAACATCCATCATGAATTCCTATAGTATATGCATTTTTTATATTAGAGTTCTTAGGCCAAATAAGAATTTTCCCATCTAGAAATGTGATTCTATAACCTTTTTCTTCAAGATCCAAGATAGATACCCGATTTCTTTTGATGCCAAACACATTTAGTACTCCAGTCAATTGTATAGAAACTCCAAATTATACTTTAATTATGTAGGACCCAATTCCTTTCACAAGGTAGGTGGAGTTATCTCCAATTGTGACTTCTTCATTTGAATATTCTTCAAGGATATCTAATTTTTCTCTAAATATGATTATATGATGGGATGCTCTGCTGTCAATGACCCAAGTATTTTTATTGGTCATTAATTCATTGGATAAGGTTGAATATAATACCAATCTTTCTGTATCTTTAACTTCTACAAGTGAATCTTGATAATTTGGAACTTGACTCTTGAGCCTTTCAGAGCATTTAGCAACAACATCTCCATATTTGTCACATCTATAACATTGTACCTTGGACATGTCTCTCTTCTTTTTGAATGATTTTTTATTGTTGTCCTTCCCTCTCTTTTATTTGAAGTTGCATTTCTTCCCTTTCTTGTGTGAATTTACATTCAATACTTGCATCTCTTCATTAGAGTTATTTATCTTGATTCCTCTAGTGATTAACATGGTTTCTTCTTGAATGCAATCGGTCTTGAGTCAATCAAACTTAGGAAATTTGTTTTGAGCACTTATCCCTTTTATAAATGATTTCCAAGATAAGGGGAGACCATTGAGGGCTAGTATTGTTAATTCTTTATTATTAATTTCATGTCTACTTGTGGATAATTGATCCCTAATCTTAGTTATCTCATGAAATATGATGTAATGGTTTCTCCTTTGTTCATCTTCACATGATGAAGTTGTTGCTTTAGTGTGAGAGCTCAACTAGTATTGTTTATTTCATACATGTTCTTTAGGAAGGCAAACATAGCATGTGCAGTGTCCAGTTTTAATATAACAGGAACTATATGATCTTTTACAACATCAATGGTCATTTTCATGGCCTTATTGTTGTTTCTTTTCTATTGATTTTTTCCATCTTCATCATCTGGAATAGGTACGATTTTCTCAACAAAAGAGTCTACCTCTAGATCTTTTAAAGCCATCTTTAGCCTAAGTTTTCATGAGATGAAGTTGTTTGCTCCTTTGAGTCTATCTTCTAATCTGATTCCACTTACCATGGTTTTTTTAGTCTCTACTTACAGAAATTCTTGAGTTTTATAAATAAAATGTAATTATATTTGTTCTCGATATTACTTCACCAATGCTTTGATACCATGTTAAGGAATATAAATCAGAAGTAATATTTTAATTTTCTTCTCTTGAATAGTAATCCTATGATATGATGACTAACTTATTTCTTCTACTAATTTGTACAGGTAATTTGCACTATATAATATAATACATAATATGAGGCACTGCACTTAAGAGAACATTGTTGTTAATTTTTGTGTATCTTAAAGTGCGGGACCATATGATATGTATATCAGAATTTGGGGCATGTCTTGTGTAGAGACGTGTCCACATATGGACATGTCTCTACATGAGACATGTTCGATCCACATTAAACAAAGTTTAGTTTGTACTTGTTAAGATCACTAAGACAACGATACACAAATGTGACCCATATGTTGTCTCTTCACATGAGTTTACCCGATAATACTATCGGTACTGATAATCACTCAATATGTAGGATCAGTGATATCGTCTTACACATATGCAATGAGATTTTTACGTATCGATTTAAATCAATATTAAAGACAATAATATCAGTTTAAATCAATATTGTCCACTAGACTTAAGACAGATCGATATGATTAATATTTATTAAATATTATTAACATAAGAAATAATAATATATTTTTTTTGATCTATAATTGGATATTTTATTTATAATAAATATGACATTACATAATAGGAAACTAGAGTTTAGATTCATCTAGAATCATAAAAACCCCCACCCCACCAACACCCACCTATGTTGCAACATAAGGCAACCTGCACTAGAGAAATATTGTGCAATACAGATTTCAATAAAGACCCTAAAGCCCATCAAAATTCTCAACAAATTTATAGATAATAAGCCCAGTTTACATTGATATAGACAAGCAACTTCATTATAAACCCCTTACAAATAGTTGCGAAGGACACAAACCAAAATAATAGCCTAACTGAATAGGCTAACTATTACAAAATTTCCACAGTGGGTGGCTATCAACAAAAAACTAGAGCCAACAACTTCAAACACATTGTGCACGATGTTTACCTCCAGAGCGCTTCTTCCGTGGGAACATTGTTGGCACATTGGCATCCTTGTTGTCCTTCTAGGCTTCCACAATAGCCTCCATCAGATTAAGCCACGCTAACCTTCGCTCTTCCATGTAAACCTGTTTGTTTACCCTGTTTGGCCAAATAAAAAATGGGATAATGCCCACCTCTTCGCTTTCTTGTTCATCATCAAACAACTCCATATAGTCAAATGCCCATCCCGGATGAGCCCACTCCAACAAATGCTCGAGGCCCACCAAAAGATCTTTTTTGAAGAGAGCCTCCATCACCCACTTCACACGATCCTCAGCAAAACCCAGCTCCAGTCCCCATGCCATCACCATTGTTGCGATATCAACTTGAAGCTTCCATCGACAATCATTATTATGAAAAAGGGGACCTAAAGTTTCCATGACTGCATCAATCACCTTCTTCGTTGGTAGAAGCACCATTTTTTGCAATCTGAGCTTTTCCACTGGACCAAACAATCCCTTTTGTTGTCTCTTTGTTTTAAATGTAAAATTCAGCTCCATTTTTTGCAGAGCTGACCTTCCCCACTACCCAAAACTTCAACATAGGAAATAGTGCAGTATAAATGTCGATATAAGAATTCACAACCCCTTCACCTGCAAGTGTCCTCATAATTTCTTGTCACTTCCCATGAGAAGTAACCACTATCACCCATCAGCCATTGCCGCCAAATTTTATAAACAAAACACGCATGATCTTTAATGAACGAATCCTGCATGTAAAACATTAACTCCTGTCACCTTCACACCCATTTGTGACATCACCCTATACATGTCATCTATGTCTATTTGAAAAGAGGATCCACCTCACTATCCCAGTCACCATTTTTCAAATGAGGGACCTCCACATCCTCCAAAGTCATGGCCAATTTTGATAATTGATCAGCAGCACCACTACCTTCCCATTTGATATGGGATATTTTAAATTCATCAAAGAAGTTTAATTCCTCTCTTATTTCAATTAATAAATTTTCTAGGTGCCATGCATTAATATTAAGTTTTGTGATAGCCTGCACAATAAGTAAAGAGACGCCTTCAAGATGTAGTTTTAAAAACTTATTCTATCTTACCAATCTAATTGCCAACAAAGCTGCTTGTCCTTCTGCCAAATTGTTTGTTCCATCTTTTAGATGCATGGCTCCAACAACCTTTGTCTCCCCTTTTGAGTTTCTAATAATGACACCCGCTCCAGATCTACCAGGGTTACCCTGCACTGCTCCATCAAAATTATCTTTCACCCATCCCTCCTTCGGTGCCTTCCAAACCATCTTCAACTTCCTCACCTTTCTAGTTTTGACAATCAAAGAGCCCATTGGTGCTTTGAAACAAATTCCTAGCCATCTCCTTTGCATCATAGTGTCATTTTATGTAAAAGGCACCCTAAGGGCTTGTTTCCTTGTAGCTACAACCCCCATCACCTCTTCAATTGCATGATCAATCCTCATAATGCATCATTTTAAGGTTTCAATTTCTCATCTAAAAATTCTCCTATTTCTCTCCTTCCATAATTCCCATAAGATTAATGATGGGGCAATAATCCATATGCTGGGAAGTGTTGAGTTGCCACCCATCCTTGGCCAGCCATCCAAACAACCTTTCACACAATTAAGTCTAGGGCTTGCCCAGCCTAACTTCCCTTGCACATGATCCCAACAATGCTTATCAAAGCTGAATTGCACTAATAAATGATCAACACTTTCCACTTCATTTTCACACAAAGTACATCTCATCGAACTAGCCATTCCTAGTCTTTTTCTCCTTTCTACAGTTAGAATTATCCCCTTAGAAGCTAGCCATGTGAAAGCACCAGCCTTTGGAAGAATGTCCTGGTGCTAGCAGAGATCCTTTGAGGAAAAAAGACTTTCTTCAGAGCCTTCAAGAAAACCATAGCCCAGCTTAACAGAGTAATTTTTGGACTGCGATCCACACCAAAATAAAGCATCCTCTTTGCCACAAAGGTTCAATATCCTTGTCTTAAAAATAGAATGCATATATTCTTTTTGTTGAGGTGTAATGTCTTCTTGATCAACACTTCTCCATTGCCACCAAGGACCAACTCCATCCTCAAGCTGAACCAAATAATCACAAACCTTATCCCCCCATCTTACAGAAAAATAAGCCTGAAGATCCTCATAACCTTCACCCTCCATCAAGGCCTTATGACCATCCCGAGAATCAGTCTAGAACTTTGCTCTTGATCCATCCCTCAAATGCCATGAGAGATGTGAAGTAATCACCTGTCTACAAGATAAAATAAAGTTCCATATTGCAGAGCCTTTTTGTGGATTGCAAATTGTCAGAATTCTATCATCTGCCTCACTGTCCAGATATTTTACCTTCAAAATGCTAACCCAGTACTGAGAAGGATTCTTATACATACTCCAAATAAGTTTTTCTCCTAGAGCCTTATTCATATAGTGCCAATTGCGGATGCCGGCACCACCATACTTTTTTGGGTGACAAATCTTTTCCCATGCCAAGAGAGGGATTTTATCATCCCCATTTGTCCCATTCCAAAAGAATTTTCTCATTTTTTGATTCAAGAGTTTTAGAACCTTTTTCGGCAGCTCCATACACATCATAGAGTAAATTGGTATAGAAGAAATCACTATTTGCAACATGATAATCCATCCAATAGATTATAGCCATTTCCCTTTCCAACCTTCCATTTTCTTAAAACATTTATCTATAAGATCTTTGCATAAATCCGCCTTATTTCCCCCTGTGAAAAAGGGTATGCCAAGAAAGTGACTTGGCAACTTCCCTTGTTGCATATTCAAAATTTTGCATACTCTCACCTTTTGCTGAAGAGGGGTATTAAAGAAGAAAATCTCTTATTTTTTCCAATTAATATACTATCCAGAGACTCTTCCATATAGTTTAAGTGTATCTTTCATGATCCTAGCTTCCTGCTCTGAAGCTTCACCACCCAAAAAGGTGTCATCAACAAATTGTAGGTGGGTCATAGCTTCAACACCTTTAGAGATCTTGATGCCAGTCCAATCTCCTCTATCTCGAATCTTCTTAATTAACCTCCCTAAAACCTCCACTAAGATAATAAATAGGAAGGGCAAGAAAGGATCCCCCTATCTTAATCCTTTCTTTTGAGGGAAAAAACCTTATGGACTACCATTAACCAAGACATAGAATCTTGGTGTCAATGCATGCATTTATCCATTGGATCCACCGATCAAAAAATCCAAAATGTTTGAGAACCTTCAACAAAAAACCTCTATCAACTTCATCGTATGCCCTTTTGATGTCCAATTTCACCATCATCTTTTGTGCTTTAGACATTCTAATCGAATGGATAGCTTCATGTGCAACAATGACACCCTCAAATATTGATCTACCCAGAGAGAAACCACTCTGTTCTTTAGAGATGATGATATTTAAAACATTCTTAAGCCTATTTGCCATCACTTTCAAAATAACTTTATTCACTGTATTACACAGGGCTATAGGACGAAAGTCATCAAAAGTAACCTATTCACTCCTTTTAGGGACAAGAGAAATGAATGTGGAATTAAAATATTTGAGCATGAAACTTCCCATTCTTGATTCTTCTACAACCTCCCACAAATCATTTCCAAATACTGACCATAATTTTTGAAAGAAGGTAGTCGGGAAGCCATCAGGTCCAGGTGCTTTATCCCCCCCCAACCCAAAAAGAGCATTTTTCACTTCTTCCAAAGAGGTTTGGGCTAATAAGGATTTATTCATTTCATCTGAAATGAGAGAAGGAATGACCTCCAAAATAGACTCCTGCATATTCACATCAATAGCATCCTGACCAATGTCTTTTGAGAAAAATTCAACAATCTCCTTATTGATGCACCCCCTATCAGCAGTCAACTCTCTTGCACTATTCTGAATACTAAAAATGCAATTGCGAGACCTTCTAATTTTGACTGAATTATGAAAAAACTTTGTGTTTTTATCCCCAGCCTTAAGCCAAGTCTCCCTTGATTTTTGTTTCCAAAAAATTTCCTCCTTCCTGAGCCATCCATCTAATTCTTTTGTAAGCTTCTGCTCCTCCACAAAATCAATCTCATGCATGCCAAATTCAATCACTCGAAGACTTAATTGTTTTAGCTCATCTTCAAGTCTATGGATTTCACCAAAAATATTTCTAAAGTGCAATCTATTCCAAATCTTAAGTTGCTCTTTTAAAAATTGTAGTTTTTTGAAAAATATGAAATCCTTATTACCTGTTCTTTTCGGAGCTTCTTCCCACCATTTTGAAATAAGGTCACCAAAGTTGTCAGACTGGAACCACATCATTTCAAAATTGAAAGGGCACCTTTCTGGGGTTTTTTCATCTTGCAAATATAAACAAATCGGGAAATGATCTGACCCTTGAAAAGGCAAAATCTTAGCATCACAGGTCCATAGAGAATCTGCCCAATTGCCAGCTAAGAAAAACCGGTCCAGTTTCTCAGTGATATTTAGAAAGCCTTCTCTATGATTTGTCCAAGTAAAATCTCCTTTTTAAAAAGCAACGTCAATCAAGCCACCATTGTCTACAAAGTCACTAAAAGCTTGTTGACTAGTATTCTGCCACCCTTTACCACCTTTCTTATCTTCCGACTTTAAAATAGCATTAAAATCACCTCCTAAAATCACTATTTCATCTTTTAGACCTTCAATCATAGGGGATAAACTTTCCCATAGCCTGACCTTTAGAGCATAGTTATTTGGACCATAAACATTAAACAAAGAGAACTAGCATTGTAGCTATTTAGAAAAAACCTTCATCCATTGCTAGTTGAGATTTGAGTGACACATATTGACCTCCACCACCACTTCATTCAACAACACCCCCAAACCCCCAGAGGCACCTTGAGATTCCATCCAAAGGCATTTCCACTTTCCAAAATTTCTATCAAAAAATAAAATATCCTCCTTCTTAATCTTTGTTTCTTGTAAAAGGATGATATCAAGCTGTGTTTGATCAAAACATCTCTTGATCAAGCGTATCTTGTCAGAGGCATTGCAACCTCTGACATTCCACAAAAGGATTTTCATTTCTCCCAAGAAAGGGCATAGCCCTTTCCTGATCTTAGAAGCTTCATTTGATCTGAAGCATTGCTAGCTAAAGCTAACTTCACTCTATTTGATTTAGGACCTCACTTCTTCTTTTCACCAATTCTCAGCTTGAGGAGCTGTGAAGGTGTTTGTTCAATTTGTCTAATGTCATTTGTCCCAGGAAGCTCTGCAAGACCAAGGTCATTTAACCCTCCATCCACCTCCTATCCAGCAAAATCCGACTCCCAATCTTCAGATCCATAACCACTATCTTTATTACTATCAAAGGCATTATTAAGATTCCTTATTGGAGATATTTCAATATCTTTGAAGAGTAGGTTATCATCCATATGCTCCTCACTATCCTTGATAGTATAGTTCTGGGATCCTTGAAACTCCTAATCTAAGGGATTTTTCTCTGTTAACTTAGGTCTCTTTCCCTCCAGATAAGAGATATTCTCCAAAACAAACATAGTGTCTTGATCCTTTAAAGGCTTATGTAAGGCTACGACAGTCTCAACATCTTGACCCAATGGAGAAAGTGCTTGTTGATGTTGCTCAAATTGTAGCAGGGAGTCATCATGGATCCGATCAATCCTTTGTGCCTCCAATACACATAGTGGGGTCTCTTTGACTACTTGTGTTGGAAAAGTTTCAGTCTCTAAAAGGTCTTTAGAAACAATCCCTTGTATAGCATCATCCTTTGCTTTGTTATAATTTATACGCCATTGGGGAGTATTTCCCTATCCTCGGTCCAAGGTTGTCACATGATTAACTAGCAGATCAGTAGAAACCCTCCATCCTCCCATAAAAAAATATTCTATCTGATCAAGAAGTTGATCCTCAGCTTGACCTTTTTCTTTATCCATCTCTTGCGCCGCGGGGGTAGTTTGTGTGTTAGCCAATTCATCTCCTTCCCAAATTTTAATCTGTTGTTTCCAAGAGCCATGTTATGTTCCTAAAATGATGAAGTCTGGAACAAGGTCATTATTTTGAATCATGACTAAGATGCGTGGGTGAATAGATGCATCCTGTCTGTTAATCACTTCTTTAGCTGAAACAAAGACACCAATCTTATTACCCATTTATGCTAAGGTAGCTTCATCCCAATATTCCATTGGTAGATTATGTAGGTCAAGCCATACTGGGTATTCACTAATTTTCTCATTCTTAGGGTTGAAATTTTCCTCCCAATCTTTTAAGAATAGCCCTCGCCCATTAATCAAATATGGTCCATTATTAAGAATCCATAATTTTTCCTCCTTAACCGTGCAAATCCCTATGTAGAAGCCATTAGAGAGGGTTTTAAGTTTGACAGTTTTACCCCAGACACGACCACACCAATCTCTAATTACAATTACCGAAGGCCAAGGACCCAACCATTTGAAGAAAAAAGCCCTATCTTTAAGAGATTCTACTGCATCAGCCCATTGAGGGTTTGCAATTTTAAGGGTGGACATTACCTCATATTTAGTGTTGTCATCATCTCCTTTACTCGGGGGTTCCGATGTCTGCACCTTTGGGTGATAGAATTTGTGCTTGATTCTTGTGAAGTCAAAATTTCCCCCAAACTTTGTGTATAGAGGATCCCTTCTCCGCTAAACTGAAACACCATATTGGTTCCACTTCTCCCCAATCCTTCCATTCCCAGCAAAAGACCTTCTTGGATTTTGAAACTCTTTGCTCCCTCCTTTATTCCTCGGGAAGAACCTATCTTGTTGTTGATGTTGAAAATGCTGATTGAAGGGACAACTTTTGTTTCCCTGACCATTATAGAACTGATTAGGGTGCCTTCGAAATGGAAACGTTGCATGCTTGTTACATCCTCCTTCAAATGGTCAAGTTTTAGGTGACCATTGCCCTTCGGCAGCTTCCCGCTCTCTTCGCTTCCTCCACATCATTTTTGGATTAATAGAGATTTTTATAAGAAATAATAATATTATATATATAATAACTAAACATTTAGTAATTCTAGGACTGTAAAGATTCTATTGGTGAATTTGTGAGTGACTATTGGAAAAATGAAGAGTGGATAGATCTGGGGCTGAAGGATATCAGATTTAAAGAAGTGAACAAACAATTAAACAACTGGTTTATCAGAGAAAATGAGTCTGATAAACTTATCTGGGGTCTGGCTACCTCTGGAAAATTCTTGGTTTCTTTTTCTTTGAATCTTCTCCTCCCTAATGAGGCTTAGCCTTTGTGGGCGCAGGTATGGAATAAAGACCTTACCCCTAAAATTAACATGTTTTTTTTGGCTGCTTGTCCAAAACAAAATCCTCACGTAGGACAACCTCATGAGAAGAGGGTTTCAATTGCCTAATAGATGTGCACTATGTTGTCAAGAAGATGCGAATTGCAATCATCTAATGATACACTGCACTTTCACTAGAGAGGTTTGGGATACTATAATATCTTCGCTCGAGCTCAATTGGGTGAAACCTAACTCTATCTAGGAGTTTTTCCAGCAGTGGCAGAGTCCTTTCCATGACAAAAATGCTAGGGATATTTGGAAAATTGTCTTTCCCCACTTCTCTTAGAAAATTCGAAAGGAGAGGAATAACATAATCTTTAGAGAGAAAAAGGCTCCTCCTTCTATGGTTCCTAATTCTGTAACTAGAAGTATAATGGAGAACTATAAAAGTATGGGAAGAAAAGACAGTAACCATTAGGATCCTCAACCTAAGAAGGAAAATATTATTTTGTGGGAGAGACTAAAAAGTAGTCAGATCCAAAATCCCAGAGATAATGTTATGTGGATTGCTCCTCCTTTTGGATGGCTTAAAGGGAACTTTGATGGTTTAGCTAGGGGAAATCTTGGAAGGGCTGGAGGTGGCGGTCTTTTAAGAGATGTTGCTAGAAACTGTTTAGGAGCGATCGCTATCCCGCTAGGTATCCAAATGAACCATGTGGTGGAGGTTGAAGCTATGCTTTACCTGGTTATGATGGTGAAAGATATGGGCTACACGAAATTATGGCTGGAAGGTGATTCCCTAACTATAATTAATTGTATTAAAGGGAAGTCTATGAGCTCATGGACTATAGAACACATCATAAACAAAATAAAAATAATTATGAATTCTTTTGAAGAATGCCACGTCACTCACGTCTTTCATGAAGGCAACAAACTAGCGGACAGGCTGGCAAATGAAGGTACTTTGAGTGATGTCACCCAAAAGTGGAGATGGGAAGCAAATCTAAAGGCTGAGATTATGAGTCTAATCAGCTATGACATGATTAATCACTATGAAAGAAAAATCACCTAAAATGATGATGACAAGGACAAATCATTTATCAAGGAGGTTTGCATGTAAGGTGAAGTGTGGGATCATTATTCCATAGTTAATGAAGCACATACATTGGGTTAATATCGATAACCAAAAAAGAAAAGATAATCAAAGAAGAAAGGCAAAAATCACTGGTAAGGAGCTGAACCAGTATATCAAAAATAAGCATAAAATGGGAGGTGGTTTGAAGAGGGAGGAACCATCTGATTGTGATAAATGGAGACATGACAGAAAAGTCTGGAAGAAGATGAAGAAAGAGGGGGTTACGAAGTTCATGAAGAAGCTTCACGGACATGACAAACAGATCACCTCTTTGTTCACGGATGGTTGGGCTAATGGTAAAGTTCACCTATGGGGCAAGTCCTTCACTCTTACTATTTTTGTTTTAGCTGATATTACTAGTTTACCTTTGTAAGGAACCCATTTCCATAGAGGAAATCATAGGCTTGGAACTGAAGCTTTCACTATTTTCCCTAAAACTGACGATGAGAAAGCCCTCATGACCAAGGGTGATGGTGACTATGTGGACATAACCAATATTGATGAATTCTGGGCCAAAATTTTGAAGGTTATGGTTGAATATTTTACACTAGATGGGCGTTATTCCAAAATTTACAATTTCCATTTTGTTTTTGCAAACCATTTTAGGCATAATAGGAGGATTTCTTTCCCTTATTATCTTTTGAGTTCCCTAAACAATAGCATTATGAGGCACAAGAAGAAGGCTAGTAACCCTGTGCTGCATGAGGGCTTGATCCTTCTTATATCCAACTACACCAGGGACAATATTCTAGACCCTATCCCTAAAAGGATCATTGGTAAAAGAAAGAAGAAGAATGAGGGGGAGACAAAGGCTGAGACTAGTAAGAAGAGAAAGAAAAATAAGAAAAAGGCCTCTATCAGTACTGGTGGTAAAGACACGGCCATCATTGAGGAAATTGTGAAAGGCCTCACTCCCAGGGGAAGGGTAACATTGAGGAAGGTAATGAGGAGGATTCTGGTGAAGAAGAGAATAACAATGAGAAAGAGGAAGGGAACAATCAAGAAAAAGAACAGGAAGAGGAAATGAATGAATGGCTATTAGAGGAGAATGAAGAAAAGGAGGTGAGAAATCAAGAAGAAGAAGATGAAGAGGAGGAAGCAGATGAGGAAGAGGAAGAGGCCCGAAATTTTTTTACAAAAGATGACATGGAAGAAGCCCTTGATCATTATGGTGGTGCTGATAAAGAGGAAGAAGGCACTCAGGTGCTAACTATGGATGCTAAGATCACTATCTAGGATGCTCCTGTGGAAGAAGATCTGATTGATGTTAACCCAAAAACTGGGGATGGTAAGAATAGAGATGAGGATGGTAATGATGATGAGGGGCTTACAGTGGAAATTACGGCTGGCCAAGAGAATGAAGGTAAGGAGACTGGTAAAACCCCCTCTGCAAATGAAAAAGATGAAGACAACTGGAAAGTGAATAAGGAAGGTATGGACATGACGACTGTGGTGGAGAACAACAACAATAAAGAGGAAACTTTAGTCCTCTTGAGGGAAGCTACCATGCAGGAGGAGGAGAATAATGCTGAGAGTTAGGATAAGAAAATGGAATGGAAAAAGGAAATGTAGGAAATGAAAGTCCAGATCTAGGAAATGGAAAAAACCATGAAAAATATGACTACAAAGCTGGGAAAGATGGAAAATAAGGTTTTTGATAAGGTGAAAACCAAAAAAAAAAATGAGGATTGTAGTGCCAAGATGAGCAAGATAGTTAATGACAAGGTGAAAGACTTAGAAGCCGAAATTAGCAACTATGACAACATGATAAAAGGTGTTCTGAGCCATAGCAACGAGGGTTTGAAGGAGACAATTATGAACTTGGATATGTTGCATAACTATCTAGAAAGGAGCATGCTAGAAAGAACTACAATCACCATTGATGAGGATGCTGGCAATACTGGTCTAGGGATGAGAACTAGAGGGCGTATCCAGAGGAAGGTCCCTGAAAAACTGAAAGAATTGAAGGAGCTGCAAGAGACTATCCAGAAGATGGAAGACCTCTAGAAGAAGGCTAAAGAAATGATAACAGATAAATAGCTTGGTCTTGCTGGTAGTTTTTTTGTTGCTAGTTATTCTTTTAGTTTCTTTGTTTGAACTGTGCTGCTGTTTGCACCTGCTTTTGTTTTCCAGCAGGTGTTTCATTTTGAAACTTTAATGCTTTATCTTTTTGCTTTTTTGTAACTGGTTTCGGATCCATGTAAAACTTTCTTTTACCTTAATAAAAAACTAAACATTTAGTAATTATTAATCGAGGATATTTTTAATATATCAATTATATTTATTGAGCAATTTGATTGAAGCTACAACATTAACACTCCTTACTCCTTTCTAACCCAACTCCTCAAGTCAATGAGAGAAATTTAGAAACATTCCAGAACTTACAGATTAATGCACAATTTTGAAGAAGCTCTACTCTAGTCTTCATTTTAGAGTCGGTGAATTTAACACAATAGTCTCGACTTACCTTCTTCTGAAGCTCCAACTAAATTCTAAGAGTTCCTCCACTCCATTTGAATCCTTGTCTTGGAAAGGTTCTCTTGCATTATGGTACATGGGTTTTGAAGCACTCTTCCTCTAGCAGTTCCTACCACAAGTGAGTCTCCTTGTGTACATTGCCCAACAATATCCCCCTTGAATCTTCCAAGTACTTTTGGTCTCCAAACTCTCTTGATTTGCCCAATATTTGTCTCCCTCATGCTTTGTGTGTAGTGAGGAGGATAAGATTTTAAACTCCTTTGAGATTTCCTATGAGCTCCCAGTCTAGTATTCTATTTTTCCCTTACCCTAGAAGCCCATTCATTTTTGTATGAGGGGGACCTCTACCATCCCTCCAATTTTTGAAGTTCCTTCCCCTCCAAATCTCAAATGCATCTCTTTCATTATCCTAGTTTCTGTAATGTCCATACCAATTTCACACCAAACCATCTATGTTGGTTTGGGGTGGGGGGAGGGGGGGGCAAGGGGGAAAATATTTTCCCTAGATCCTAGACTCCCATGTCTATAACATTCTTTCCTCTTACTCTAGGTGAATAAAACTTATTGCCCCACACAACATTATATGGGGTACCACTCCACCAAACTTTGAAATTACTGGTTAATGTCTTTGTCTTCCCATATTTCCACTGCTCCTTCTCCCTTCTGTGGAATGACTGCTAGTGTCAATATCCCTGCAAATTTTATTCTCCCCATGGCCTTCACTTCTAAGATGACCACCTCTAATAGCCAAGCATCTCTTTCCACCTTGGTGTCATTTGCGGTCACATAGTTTTTTTCAAAATGTTGATGTTGTCAAAGGGTTGTAGTTCAATTGATGGAGCACAATTCATGAGGATGATGATATGTGATATAGAAATCATCTACTAAACTTAAAATCCTTAGAGACATCTTGAAGAAAAGATCAACTACTTGATAACAAAATGCTTAATAACATGACTAATTAGATAAAATAACTTTTGATATAGATATATACTTTTAAATTGTTGTAATCATATATAGATTTCCCTTGATTAAAGATATCAACGAGAGAAATATGTTTTTTCTCCTTGCAATGTTTGTCCCTTTAATTAATACATTTATCAAATCATCGTTGCTTCACTGCCATCATTTGCCCCCCTTTTTTTTGAGCTAATGATTTTCAAAAGACACTGAAATTTCTGCTCAAAGGGTGCAGTTATTGCTATTAATGGAATGGATAGATGTGAGCTAAAAGCCAGACATGAAATGTCCATGCAAACGTCATAAACCTAACATAGACCTAGCATGTAATGTGAATGTTGACGTGCAAGCAATATCAAATGAATTCAAACTTTTGTAGATTGGTACGAATATTGTAGTTTAGTCAATCAACTTGTATTCTTTATTGTTGAAGAAATTGATTTCTTTTGTTTCCAGTTAATCAATTTGATTGAAACTAATAGGTGACTGCTTTTTGGCCTAGTGTATGCCATTATTTTATCTCACCATAATCTTTTAAAACATGATCACAATTATAGACAAAGTAAGTTATAAGACACCACAATCTATTTCAAAAGATGAATAATTATAATATTTTTTTATGAGTTAAGTATAATAAAGTATTGTAGAAAACTAGTAAGAAGAGTAGAATACAGATTTAAGAATCAAAACATACAATCATAGCTGGATACAAACTGATATACAAACACTACTACAAAACAACATTAAACAATATTATGTCTCCTCTTTCTATCAATTAAAATGAATCCCATAAGTAAGTTAAAAAAATTAGTGTCAATAAACACACATAGGCTGCCAACATAAAGATTAACCACCTAAGAAGAGTCCCCAAGTGACTAAAAACATAGCAAAGGAATCCAGTCACACAAGTTATGCATTCTTAAGCCGATAGGCTTATTTTGGAGAAGACTACCGCTAGTTTGTTCAGACTTTTCGACAGTCTTACGTCAGAAAATAAGAAATTTGTGCCCTTGGTCTGCTTTTTTTGGTTTTGGCAGGGCTTTACCCTTGTCGGTGGGTGTTTACCATTTCCATTATTAGAGGAAATGTTTTTTACCCATAGATTGTAATTATGTTAAATGTGATACTGAACTCTCAAATATTTCCACATTTCAATAGATTTGGTGTAATTTTCTTGGAATCCTAAACAAATGATGTGAAATATATGTTGGTTGTGTGCAGGTTCTTCATGGTGTTCTTCATGGTGTGTGTAATACCCCAAAAATGGGCTATAAGTTTATTAATCTCCTATATCGATATATCGAATAGAATCGACATCGAAGTCCTAACCTAAGACACATCTGAACATCATCAAATCCTAATTGATTTTATCATAAAGTCTGCATTAGGGAATATTCCTAGTAATATTCCTAATTATCATAATTATCTTTAATTTAATGATTATTTGGCGATAAATCCTATTTATCCTAAAGTTTGATTAATTGAATATTCTCAATATTTAATTAATTAGATTTAATTCTGCCACTTAATTATTTAATTAAAGTTAATTGTATTTATTCTTAAATTGTATTATTTAATTTTGAGAATAAATCCAAAATCCTATGAATAATTGATTAAATTCTTATTTGATTAATTAAAGCAAGTTGTCAATTTTTAATAATATTGTTTTAGAATAAAGTTTGAATTATAATTGATTAACCCATAAATCAATTGTTTTATTTTTCAAAATCAGTTAAGTTGGAAATAAATCATTTTATTATTAAATTAATTCATAAATAAATCATGCACAATCAAGAAAAGCAGACAACTATCAATTATCAATTAAAGCTAAACTCTATTTTGAGTTCAACTCTGCTTTTGCATGTTTTTGTGAGTTAATTATTCTTTATAATCAGATAACTCAAAAATCAAGCTGAGTTAATATGCGTGATTTATGGCTTTTATTCATGCACCTCCAAAGCCCTAGATTTCTATAAATTAAGGCTCAACTCATCTCAAATCATCTCATAATTGTGCAAACTTATGCTGGCGAATTGGTGTCTGAAGAATCAAAGCTTCTTTTGCAAATCAAACAACTTTGTGAGATCATTCATATTTTAGCATATTATATTAGAATTTCATTTCTAGATTAGCATATCATATCAAGTTTTCATATAGAATAGTTTCATATCATTTTTTCATCATAATTGCATAGAAAATACAAAAATATAGATTAATTTGTATTCATTTCATATCTAGATTTTGCATTCAAATTCTTTATTTAGGTGTCGTCAAGGTCATTGATCTCGATAAAAATTTGAGAACATCATACTTGCACCTATTAGAAGGTAGTAAATTCACCTGGTTAGTTTAGCTTTCAATTCATTGCACGATTTTGATTTTTGCTAACCTCTAATGTTTTACTGAAGTGTTGTGTCTATAGATCAGGTACAAAATTCACACACACATTTTTGGTATCCACCGTGAGGCCCTGAAATGGGTTTCCATTCTATTCTATCAAATTTCTATCATTTTTCTCGAACCCAAGACCACAAGGTTAATTTTTGTGAGTTTTGTGATAAATTTCTGGGCTGTTTTTCCAGAAATCTGACTGATGTTTTTATTGGTACATGCACATATGATATGATAAAAATTTAAAATTTATTTTTTTGGAAATTTATTTGAGTTAGCTTTCATTTTCCATTGGTTTGGATTAATTTCATTTTGATTTGCAAAAGTTATGATCATTTTAGTGAAGACTGGTCTGAACTTGATTTTATAAAATTTGACTGATGTTTTTATTGATACATGCACATATGATATGATAAAGATCCAAAATGTATATTTTTGGAAAGGTATTTGAGTTATCTTTCATTTTCCATTGGTTTGGATTAATTTCATTTTGATTTACAAAAGTTATGATCATTTTAGTGAAGACTAGTCTGAACTTGATTTTATGAAATCCGACTGATGTTTTTATTGGTACATGCACATATGACATGATACAGATCTAAAATTTATATTTCTAGAAAGATATTTGAGTTAGCTTTCATTTTACATTAGTTTGGATTAATTTTATTTTGATTTTCAAAAGTTATTATTGATTTAGTGTAGACTGGTCAGAATCTAATTTTTTATGACAACAGGTTTTTTGATTATCAAATGACATATTATCTTTGACTAACCTGATTTTCTACCACGTGGGGTTGACAAGTTGTGTTTATTTTTTTGATGGATTTTTATAACATTGGGTTTCATGTACAAGAATAGGTAATTTTTTCATAACAGTGGGTTGCAGGTGCAGGTGCAGGTACATCTTGTGGGTACAAAAGATAGAAGACAAAAAGTGCAAAAATTGCTAAAAATAGGTAAGAATGTACTAAGCGCATTGCAAAGAATTCAGGTAATCTTCTCAGCTGATAAGACTTTGATTTTGGATCTAAAACAAACATCTCATGTGTCTAGCTTGAGTGACTTTTATTGCTTTCCTATCATAAACTTCATTTGGGCTATAAAAATGAACATAGTTTTCTTTCAACATCTTTGTTACACATAGTAATTAGGCCCCATGAACACTATTTGTGGATCTTGAGAGAGTGGGATTCCAGTGAAACTCTTCTCAATGAAGGATCCCTTGTAGGTGGGGAGGATATTGAGGGAGTCTCATGCTCCACTAGATCCGTGTGTCTTCAACTTTTGATCGAGGCATTCTCTCTCTGGAGAGGTTGATAGATCATAAGGGGTTGATGTCATAGATCTTTGTGAGATAATCTTGGTCTTAGTGTGTTTGATTAATCTGTCTACTTTGTTTGGGTTAAAAGTGAAAAGGCTAGGGGATTAAGCTCTACTTGCTTTTTGGATAGTACCAGAAACCCAAATTCTTGAATCTGGAACCAGTCTCCATGTGGTATATCTTGTGAGTCACCTTTAGAGAGGGTTAACCGTAGTGGACATTCCCTTAGTTGGGTCAACCACGTTGATGAAACCTCAAGTGGTAATAGCCATTTTCACCATGGTAGTGACAGCCGCTATATAAATGTCCTTGTGGAAGAAATCTTCATAGGTGTGGTTCATTGTTGGGTTGTCAGATCTCCCTAGCAGCTCCTGATTGATTAAATTCTTGGACTGTGTCAAAACCCTAGTGCACTAGGATTGGAGTTCACCCCTTTGGATAATAAAAGTTGCAGAGTCAAATCATTACTAAAAACCCTAGCGAGACCAAATTTTTATTTTCTAGGGTATATGTGCGTTATTGCAAAACATTTTTGGAACATACACAATTAGCACTTCTGAGGATTAGAATGAATAAATCACTTGATTGTTCATGTGCAAGGTTGCTTTTTCCCTTGTTCATTATTTTCAGACATGCTTGAAATCACTTGCTTGCTATTTTGCATGCTTCTTTATCTATCTGGTTATTGAAAATGGACAAATCTGTTACAATCCTCAAATCTGGACATTAAAATTTGCAAACAATCTGAATCTGAAAACTCAAAATTTGCAAAATCTGAAGTAAAATTCTTTTCTGGAGTCAAAATTCATCCCAGGAGGTCAAAAAGTCATACGAGTTTCTATCAAGTGTCATTTCATTACTGCCCATCTGTCGTATGGTAAGGAACCCAATGTCGTACGAGTCTTTCTGCCAGTCAAATTCAAAAAGTCAAATCTTGCTAGCAACTGTCGTGCAAGTTTTGCAACTATCGTACGAGCTTTTCAAAAATCATTTCATAGCATACCCACTATCATACAAGCTTTTCAAATGTCATTTCATAGCATACCCACTGTTGTATGAGTCTGTAGAGTGTCGTTTGGGAAAATTTTGAAAGTTGTCAGAAAATTGTCAAAATTGCCAGATACTTAACTTTTTCAGCCTATTTCCAGAATCTGTCGAACAAATCACTATGTCAGGAACATAGCAGTAGCTATTGAGAATCCAATCATTATCATAAAGTGGTCTTTTGAATCTGATCCAGCCTTCTGTTTAATCAATTTGAGTCTTTATCATCTTGTGTCAAAACCTTGTCATAACTATCAATCTTCAATCAATCATCAAAATGACTAAGTGTTGTGATATCTTGTCCACTATCTTTTGGGAATCTACCCATACATCCAGGGCATAGTATCCCTCATCTAAGTCATATCTATACTTCAATCAATCAAACCTTGACAAGGTTGCTTCATCTGATCATCTTGATTCAATTCATTCTTCAGTTGTCTTCATCTTATTCTTTTGCTTCACCCAAGGTTAATGGTGGAAGGTTATTCTGAAATTTTTTTTGGAGCTTTTCTGATATGTCGCCAACCTACAAAAAAATTTTCAGACCAAAACACCAAGCCGTTTGGGAGATATGATCAAATCTTTCAAATCTAGGGTTTTTTTGTCTCCAAACAAATCTGCACAAGGGTTAGCTCCAAAAATAATCAAAACCAGCATGTAAAAAGTGGGTTGCCCCATAGTGGGCACCAAAAATGTATGGTGAAAATGTGACCACACTTCTATGAATCCTTAAATGCAAGAAAACTCAATAATGAGCCCTCACAAATCGATCCATAGCTCTCTATGCATGGAGTTGCAAGATTTGTAAAATTGCTCTTAGCTAGAGCTATAAACTCATGACCTTGCTAGTCAACCACACAATGAGAGATTCTAAATGAATGCAATGCTATGAAAATCTATATGAGAATGCAAATTAATCTTATAAGAGTGAAGATGCAATTAAGCTTTGAAAATAGAAATGAAAGAGTTACGAACCCTCTAATTAAACTATGTGAGATTAATCTAAAACATGAAAGGAAATGATACCATGATGATGCAACTATGATGCAAGCTAGGATGTGATGTAGATGCAAGATGAATGCCAATGATGCTCCAAATCTTCAAAACTTGATGCAAGAATATCTCCAAAAGCTTCAATGACTTAGAAAACCTATAGCATAATAATTCAAGTATGTATTGTGTGTGCAAATGAGGAAGAGAGCTCTTCTTTTATAGGAAGTGAAAAATAATGGACCATGGAGATTAAGAGGCAAAAGACTTAATCAACGATGGAGAAAAAAAGAAGCTTGATCCTTGTGCACAAATATCCTCCAATAGGAAAATAGGAGTTGACTTTATGTCCATATGAGACAAAAAGTACTTTTTCTTTTTTTATAAAATAAGAATAATGCTTTATTTGTGCAACATAGGATAAGAAGAAAAGTGGAAATTTTTTATTTAAATAAAAGGGGAGGAAATTCCTTTTAATTAAAGAAAGGCTTAGGATAAAGTGGTTTTATTATTTAATTAAAAAAGATTTTTAATTAATTAAAAGGGAGCATGTTCTTTTAATTAAATAAGATTTTTATATTTTATTATTTTTTCTCTTTTAAATTAAATAAGGCTCAAACCTTAGGAAATATTGAATTGATTATGATTTGATCAAGGAAATTGATATATTTGAAAAATGTTGATTTTTGAAAATATTGATTCAGGGATTTGATAAATTGCAGAAATAGGGGCCCAAAGTCTAGGCAACCATTTTAGGGTGCATACACCTCTCACAAGAAATCTGGGGAAATATCTCATACTCTACCTTTGACTCACATAGGTCCAACTTTTGAGCAACTCTGTGATTCTAGTCTTTACGAAGATGATGGTGCTGGCAACCTTGGATTAAAAACTGGTTACATTCCTCCTTCATCAACTCACGGAGGTACCCAACAAACCCCACATCAATCTATTCCAGGGAGTCCACAAACTCCCACCATGTCTCAAGCAGGGACAAACTTTGGCTCTCAAAGAACTCAATCTCAACATGGTGCAGATCAGGAACCCACACCTGAAGAAATTGCTCAATATCAAAATGACGATAACTTCAAATGAATGATGAAGCATTTCTTGAAAGAAGATAGAGAGGCATAATTTTTACAATTAGCTCATCAAGGAGGTAAGCTTCCTCCTAATTTTAATGTCAAAGCTATCATCACACATGAGGAAGAGACTCTGATAATGGCCATGATGAAACAAATACATGCTTTACAAGTCAAACTGAATCAACTCGAAAAAGAGAAGGAACCCAAAGAGTTCTCCATGGAGGCTCTATGTCCTTTTCCATTTGACAAAGACTTGTACATGCCACCATTTCCAAAAAGAGTGGAGATGCCGAAGTATGATAAGTATGATGGACACTCAGATCCTCAAGATCATGTTCGAGAATTTTGTACACAATCAATGGAGTTCATGCACGAACCAACCTATCTGATGCATCTGTTCCCTCGATCTCTGGGAGGAGCGGCCATTCAATGGTTCTCTCAATTACCTTCCACTATCAAAACTTTTGAGGAGTTGATCAAATTGTTTTATCAGCAATACTCCTACAATATTCAACATCCAGTCACCATGATTGATATCTGTAATCTCAAGCAATATCTAGGGGAGCCATTCCTAACATTTCTCAAGAGATGGAGGAAGAAGTTCTCTCTATATGCCAGACCTATTCTAGAAATAGAAAAAATAGAAATCTTCATCAATAACCTTGTTCTAGAAATCAATTATCCTCTACAAATGCAAGATCATACATCTTTTGACAAGATGGTGGACAATGCTATCAAAATCAAAAAGTGCTTGTGAAAAAAGGAGAAATCACACTTCAAAAAGACAAGTACGAATCTGGATCTAGTTCCAAAGATAAGAACAAAAATTGGAACAAGAACAAAGGCATCATCATAGATTGTGTTTTTGACACTATCTGTGCCCCATCAAAGGCACCATCCTACAACCTAACTCTTGGTTCCCAAGCCATTAAAGCTTCAGAACAAAAGTCATTCGAACCATTTCAAAAGAAGCCAGAATACAAATCTTGGGATAAACAGCAAAGGTTCACTCCTCTTGGAGAATCTTTAGAATCATCTATGAAAACTCTACTAGCTAATAACATCATCTCTTTGCCAACGATCCGACCACCTGATCTAGACCCTAAGCCACATTGGTGGAAAGAAAATGAATTCTATGATTTCCATCGAGGTAATGGTCACAAAACTAATAACTTCTTATGGTTGAAACACACCATTCAAGATCTGATCAATAGTGGAGACATCACAGTTGACAATCCTAAGAGCAATAATGATCATACGGTGTTTACAGAACCATTTCTGCAACATGGTCAAGGAGTTTCAACTTCTCAACCTAAGATGGGGGCAAAAGTCAATTATGCCTACCTTGGAAATAATGCTGTCATCAATATGGTTGAGCCATGTCTCTCTGAAAGTTGCAATGTCATCACAATTATACAAAGAGAAAGAGATCATTCCTCAACTAATGTAGTTACTCGGTCACAAGCTCGGGCACATCTAAAAGGACAAATCCTAGATTCATCTAATGTCCCTAAGATACCCTTCAATCTTTCATCTACTTCCAAATAGAAGTCTGCTTCCAAATCTTCCAATCCAAAGGATAGGAGGCCGACATCTTATAGCATTGTCCAACAACTCCAGCACACTAATGCCAAAATCTCTATGTTTGAGTTGCTTCGAATATCTCTAGCTCATAGAGCTATCCTAGACAAAGCTTTGCTTGGTTCCAATGTTCCTGATGACCTTGATTTAGATAGGTTCCAGACTATGGTTGGACATCTTACATCTCCACAATATATCTCCTTTTCAGAGGAAGATGACAACTCCTTGAGTCACCCACATAATCAGCCTTTTCATATAGAGGTCTTGATCTAGAATCGTAGAGTCAAACATGTGTTGATAGATGGAGGCGTTGGCCTAAACATTTATTCTTACAGCTTGATCACACAATTGAGATTTTTAGAATTGGCTATTGATCCTAGAAAGAAAATAACTATCAAAGCCTATGATGAACAAGAAAGATCTTCTAAAGGCACCATTGTCTTACCTATCAGAGCAGTTATCAGAGATACCATCTGTCAAGTGCTTGATCTACCTTTGGCCTACAACATCCTCCTAGGGAGACCATGGATACATGAAATGCAAGCTATTCCTTCTACATACCATCAATGTTTGAAGTTTCCTTATGAAGGAGTAGAGGTTACTATCCTTGCAGATCTGAATACAACTTGCAATACATTGAAGGAAGGTGAAGATAAGCTTGTGCCTAATAACAGAGAATCTTCCATCGAATCAACTAAAGAGGCATCCACATCTAAAATGGAAGATCTTGCAAAAGAGGTTAATATCAAAGAAAATAGTATGGGAGAATATACTATAGAGCCAGTCTTATCTTTGACATCTCTCCCTATCTCACCTAAGTCTTATGGAAAATCTTTGAAACAGTCCAAGCCCGAACCTAGAGAACCTCTTGAAGCATATAAAAAGAATTTTGTGGTAGAACAAGTATCCAAGCAAGATTTTGAAGAGGATGAAGCTGTGCTATCATGGCTATACAAAGATGAACTTGAATCCCATAATGTTCAAACTAGCAACTCTACAGCACCACAAATCCCTTCTAAGTCTTACGGTCCAGGAAATAAATTGATAGCTAAGATGGGATATCTAGGTCAAGGACCTCTAGGAGTCAGAGGAAAAGGTCTCATGGAACCTATTCCACGTACGGGTAGGGAAAATAAGAATATTGTTGGCCTAGGCTTTAAGAAGAAACCCTATCCACCTCAAAGGTAATTGTTCTCATGTCATAGAGTAGATCACACTAGGAGAACCTCTTCTTAAGAAAGAAGAAACATAACCATCAAATAGTGATTCAGATAGCTCATAACTCATCCCTTATGAAAAATTGCCTAAAGAGATCAAAGACCTTCTTGATGATAAAGATGATCCAATCAAAAGAATTAATGTAGTAGAAACACAAGAACCTACTATCAATCAAAAAATAGTTGCAACATAAGAACCAGCTAATCTCAAAAATAATCAAGAAGAAGAAGGTGGTAGTTATTCTAAAACTGATTCCCATGAGTATGAATTCAAATCAGAAACTGAGGGTAATCCTTCTTGGGGTATTCACCTTGACTTTACTCATGTTCTAAGATTTCTTAGAGATCCTAAATTAGAAGCTAAATCAAATGACTATGAATGGGGAGCCATTCTAGAACCAGATGAAGATGAGCTTATTACAGAGAAACATGTTGATGTTATTCACCAATATGCACCTAATCCCAACGTAAGTCTAGAGAAAAATGATGAACCTATCGAGTCTAATCCACCTATGGCTGAATTGGACTCCCATGGTGACATTGAGCCTATTCACGAATTGAATGTCTTAAGTTGTAATATCACCTTTGAACTTGAGCATCAGGTTAGGACCAATGATGACAGATCCATATCCGTAAACACTATCTCCTAATCTTTCCCCACTTTGACTATCCAATATCTAGAACTTATTGATCAAACCTCCACAAATCTAAGCCATGGTGTTTACACCTTTCCCAATGACTATGCCCTTGCTTGCTACCTCAATGTAGTTGAGCCTATGAGAACTTCCATCAGTGAACCAAGTGTCAGCATGACCGAGTCGGACATCAAATATCTTAGTCAAAAGAATAAAAATAAAAAGAAAAAGAGTTTTGAGGGTGAAAACCACTTTGTGGCAATCTCAGAACCTACAAAAGTAAAAAGAAAAGACGTATCCAAAGGTGAAAACCTCTCTGAGGCACCTAAGGATGAGATATTTGATGTCCTTCCGATCATTTATAAGATAGATCTCCAGTTCTAATTGAGCCCACTCAATCTATCAACTTGGGAATAATAGAAGAGCCATAGTTGATTCATGCAGCACAATCTTTATTAGAAGAAGAGAAGCAAAAATTTACAACATTCCTAATAGAGAAGAAGATCAACTTTGCATGGAAATATTCAGATATGTCAGGATTGGATCTTGATCTTATAATGCATCATTTATCTATAGCTCCAAATGTCAAACCTGTTAAGAAAAAATTGAGAAAGATGCATCCTCATGTTGCACTCTTGGTAAAAGTTGAATTAGAGAAGCTACTAAAAGCCGGGTTCATCCATGTTATAGACTATGCTGAATGGATCTCTAATATTGTACCTATTTCTAAACTAGATGGTTCAATCAGAGTGTGCACAAACTTTAGAGATGTGAATAGAGCGTGCCCTAAGGATGATTTTCCACTACCTAACATTGATATGATAGTGGACATGACTGCGGGTTTCGAGATGTATTCCTTACTGGATGGTTTCTTTGGATATAACCAAATAAAAATTTCTCCAGAGGATCAAGAGAAAACTGCTTTCACATGTGCATGGGGTACTTTCTGTTGGAATGTCATGCCATTTGAGCTTAAAAATGCTGGTGCTACATATCAAAGAGCAATGACATCTATTTTTCATGACATGATGCATCGAACTATGGAAGATTATGTTGATGATACTTTAGAAAAATCTATGATTAGAACTGAACATCTAAAGGACTTGAGCATGATCCTAGACAGAATGGAAAAGTTTCATCTTTGACTAAATCATAAGAAGTGTACTTTTGGTGTCACTTCTGGAAAGCTCTTAGGATACATAGTTTCAAAGAAGGGCATTGAAGTTGATCTAGCTAAAGTCAAGGATATAATAGAGATGCAACCTCCCAAGAATATCAGTCAAATGAGAACCTTACAAGGGAGAGTACAATCTATCAGAAGATTCATATCACAGCTTGCTGATATATCACAACCTTTTACAAAAACATTACATAAAGGTGTGACCTTTGCATGGAATGAAGAATATGAGAACAAATTTAACCATATCAAGAAGTATCTGTCAAATCCTCCTATCTTGATGCCTCCTATTCATGGGAAGCCATTGATTTTATATGTCTCCACTACAGATACATCACTGGGGGCATTGCTAGCATAGCATGATGAGAACAAAAAGGAAAGAGCTATATACTATATCAGTAGAACATTGGTTGCATATGAGAAGAACTATTCAATGATTGAGAAAGCTTGTCTAGCTACGATCTTTGCATCATAGAAACTGAGACATTACATGTTAGTTCATACCACACAATTGGTAGCTAAGATTGATCCACTAAAGTACCTACTAAGCAAAGCTGCACTCACAGGTAGATTAGCTAAATGGGTCATGCTCTTAAGTGAATCTGACATTGAATATGTGGAAAGAAAAGCTATAAAAGGGTAGGTTATTGCTGATCAATTAGCAGATGCACCTATGATTGATAATACACCAATGCAAATGGAATTTCCTGATTCCTCTATCATGACTCTTTCTTCTAGAGAATGGCAGTTATTCTTTGATGGCTCCTATACATAGAATGGATCTGGAGCAGGCATATTGTTCATAACTCCTCAAGGATACTCAATCCCAAAAGCATTTAGATTAAAGTTCCCTTGCACAAACAATATTGTAGAATATGAAGCCCTTTTGAATGGTATGAAACTAGCAATTGAGTGGAGAGTGATAGAGCTACACATCCATGGAGACTCTCAACTTGTTATTCATCAAGTCAATGATGTGTACCAAACTAAAGATGAAAATCTCATGCCTTACAAGAGAATGGTGGATGATCTTAAGAAATATTTCATAGCTATCACATTTGAGCAAATTCCTAGAATGGAGAACAAGGCTGCCGATGCAATGGCAACACTATCTACTTTATTACAGTAGCCTAAACATGAGCTATGCTATGAGTTCCTGGTGGAAGCACTATCCTATCCTGCATACGATTCCCCCAAAACCTGCATGATCTGCACTATTTTTGGTCATGATTCATCTAGATACAAAAACCTATTTTCCTATCTCCAAGACCAAATCATTCCCGATACCTTCAACTACCATGAAAAGAGATACCTTATCCAAAATGCCTCCCAATATGTCATCATTGGTCATGATCTTTACAAATGAGGTCTAGGTGGTATGCTACTTAGATGTTTAGAATGAGAAGAGTCTCAACGTGCATTAGAGGAAGTCCATGAGGGTATTTGTGGGTCACACTCAAATGGTTTAACACTAGCTCAAAAACTTATTAGGGTTGGGTACTATTGGCCAGAAATGGAGAAAGGGGCTATCAAATTTGCTAAGAATTGTCAAAAGTGTCAAGTGCATGGAAACTTAATTCATGCTCCAGGGAGAAATCTAATTCCATTTACTACACAATGGCCTTTTCACCAATTGGCATTTGATCTTATAGGAGCTATACATCCTCATTCTTCTAATGGACATACCTATATAATCACAGCTACAGATTATTTTACAAAATGGGTAGAAGTAGTCCCTTTGACACAAGCAACTGGGAAATAGATATGTATGTTCATATTGAACTATATCATATGCAGATATGGGATACCTCATTCCATAATCATAGATAATGGTGGACAATTCAAGAACAAAGGCCTAGATGATCTATGTGCCAAATTCAAGATCACACAACATTGGTCTTTTATCTACTATCCTCAAGGGAATGGATAGGCAGAGGCTTCAAACAAGAATCTATTGAAAATCTTGCATCGAACAATTAATAAAATAAGAAGAGACTAGCATCTCATGTTCAATCCAGCTCTCTAGGCCTACAGAACAAGTATTAGAACACCTACTGGGGCTACACCTTTCACTTTAGTTTATGGGTCTGAAGTGGTACTACCTATTGAGGTTGAAATCCCATCACTAAGAATTAGAATGCATGGTCTAGTAACTGATGATGACTACAGAGTGTCTAGGTTGCAAGAACTTGAACTACTAGATGAGTGCAGATAAGCAGTGTATAATCATCTTAGAGTATATCAGAAGAGAATGTCTAGAGGTTACAACAAGAAAGTTAGACACAAAGAATTTCAGATTGGTGATCTAGTCCTGAGAGAGAATCCTAAAAATCAATCACATCGAGAATGCAAGGGGAAGTTTGAACCCAACTAGCTAGGTCCCTTTGTAATCACTGCTACTTTTGGCTCTGGTGCCTATCAACTCTCAACGACTAAAGGAGAACAGCTCCGAGAACCAATCAATGTTCTCCATCTGAAGAAATTCTATGTCTAAGGCATTTAGTGTATGGTAAAATGTCCTGAAAAAAATCTTAAAAATATGAAAAAATCCTGAAAAAATGAACATCTTGGTGAAAACCTAGCAATGGGTGCCTTGATGATTCACAAAAAAAAGTAAAAAAAAATATATCAAAAATTCAAAAAAATTGAAAAAATGAAAAATACAAAAAAATGAGAAAAAAAAAGTGCCTTGGTGAAAACTTGGAAATAGGCGCCTTGGTAGCAAAAATAGAATCTCTACCAAGATGGTGAAAACCTGGCAAATGGGTGCCACTTGTTTCAAAATGCTCCATCTATCAGCGCAATCTTGGTCTTTCCTAGCTTTTAGTCTTGCTTTCGTTTGTACATATCTCCCGGTTTGTTTCTGCATTTCTAATTTTCAATAAGTTGGTCTGTACACCAATCAGCTCCAGCATCTGTATCCTATCAATGCTTAACACTTGGGGGCAATCAATGTCAAATCCTATGGTCTCCAGTATATCTTAGATGTATCATATCCAGTCAGAGTCCTTTGAAGCTTCATGTGAGTTAGTCAGTCAGTCTTGTCTCCAGAAAGGATTTTGCATCTACAACAATGCAATCAAACATCAAATGCAAACTAAAAATAATCTGTGCTTTTTACATGCTTTTATCTCCTTGTATGCTTATTGATTCACATTGAGATTTTTGCATATTGTGTCCCTTCGAGCTCTTCGATGATGTCCTTTATAGGATTTAGAGAGTGATGATTGGGGGCATAATCTTTTCTTTGTTTTCTTCTTGTATGTGAAAATTTAATAACTTTAGAAATTTTGGATTGAAATGGTGTCTGACTATAAGAGCCTCTATCTCAAATTGGATGGCCATGCATACATCGACCATTGATACCCAGAAAATTCAAGGAATTTTGATCTAACTATTATCTTTTTGAGCGAGTTCTTTCTCCTATTGTGAAACGCGATCTTACCTAAGGATGTGAATGATAAAGGGTCACTACAGGTAATTCACATCAGATTTAGAATGATCTCTTGACTGCTTGATGTGTTTGTACCGCAAGGCATATTCAGGTCATCACGAAATTTATGTTTTGATGCTTATACAAATTGCTATATCAAAATGGACATGATATTCAGGTCATCTTGGCGTTTATGCCTTGGTGCTTATATCAAATCTGACATTCCAAAAACAAAATCATTATTCATATATCCATGGTTTCCTAATCAGTGGGTGTTGTATTGATTCATGCGCATACAAATCGATATTCATATGTCTATGGTTTCATAACTAGTGGGCATTGTATTGATTTATCTGGTTACCTAAAAGTTCAATGATGATAACAAATCTACACATGATCAGTGACTAGGTCCTAGGTCTTAGGTTGCATTTCATTCTGCATGTCTCTTTGCATTTTGCATGTTTGCATGATCTAACAATGGTTGGCTAAACTTCAATGCTTAAACAATTCTTCAAATCTAACAAGAGTTGAATCCTACTCGAAGGTCCATCCAACAAAACAACAAGTAGAATCCTTTTTCGGGATCAAAATCAAAATTTGAGATCATTCATATTATTAACTACTTGCATAATCAACCTTCAATCATCACAAAAATCTAGAATTTAACTTAACTGATGATCTTTCATCAAACTATCAAAATTTCAACTTGGTCAACTAAGGTCAACTCATGGTTTTGCCTAGTCAAACTTGGTCTTCTGGACCTCCAAACGATGCAAAATGCATTCTCGAACGTGTTTAACCACTTCTCAAATCAATTAACATGCTTCTAAACCATCTAATGCTGACTTTTCTTGTCAGATTTTAATTTTAATCCCAAAGGGGGCATGATATTGCATATCATTCAAAGTCTATGATCTAAATTTGAAATCATATCTTTCCTCAGTAATCAAGACAACAACCATGTCTAGTTGCTGATTCATCAAAAGTCCTCATTGCTCGGGGCAAATCTATCATCACTTGGGGCATATCAGATTCATCTAGATCCATATCAATCTGGTATTCTCTTAATCTTGTAAATTGTATCAGTTTTTGCAACTATCATTTCAATTGTGTTATTTCCTTGGTTCTTCGGTAACTGAAGGGTTCAGATGTGATACCTACATGATTCTTCTAAGGACAATCAAGTCTGGAATCGGTCACTCACTTCTTCGCAATCATAAGGTTTAGAATCAAGCGTTTTGACACTTTTGTTTCATTGGTTCATCGCTGTTATAGTTAACATTATCTTTGGTCATTCAGGACCTATTATCTTCATATCAAATCTTTCAATCAGCTTCTGTTTCATATCAAATTCAATTTCAAACATCAGTTTCAATATCATACACAAACTGTCTTTGAACCACTGTGCTTCGCATAGTAATTCAAAGAGGGGCAAAATGTAATACCCCAAAAATGGGCTATAAGTTCATTAATCTCCTACATCAACATATCGAACGAAATCGGCATCAAAGTCCTAACCTAAGGCACATCGGCACATCATCGAATCCTAACTGATTATCCTAAATTCTGCATTGGAGAATATTCCTAGTAATATTCCTAATCATCCTAATTATCTTTAATTTAATGATTATTTGATGATAAATCTTATTTATCCTAAAGTTTGATTAATTGAATATTCTCAATATTTAATTAATTAGATTTAATACTGCCACTTAATTATTTAATTAAAGTTAATTATATTTATTCCTAAATTATATTATTTAATTTTGACAATAAATCCAAAATCCCATGAATAATTGATTAAATTTTTATTTAATTAATTAAAGCAAGTTGTCAATTTTTAATAATATTATTTTTGAATAAAAGTTTGAAAAATAATTGATTAACCCATAAATCAATTGTTTTATTTTTTAAAATCAGTTAAGTGGAGAATAACTCACTTTATTTTTAAATTAATTCATAAATAAAACATGCACAATCAAGAAAAGCAGACAACTATCAATCATCAATTAAAGCTAAACTCTATTTTGAGTTGAACTTTGCTTTTTGCATGTTTTTGTGAGTTAAATTCCTTTATTTAAAAATAACTAAAAAATCAACCTGAGTTATTTGAGTGATTTATGGCTTTTATTCATGCACCTCCAAAGCCCCGAATTTCTATAAAATCAAGGCTTGGCTCTTTACAAATCATCTCATAATTGTGCAAACTTATGCTGGCGAATTGGTGTCTGAAGAATCAAAGCTTCTTTTGCAAATCAAACAACTTTGTGAGATCATTCATATTTTAGCATATCATATTAGAATTTCATTTCTAGATTAGCATATCATATCAAGTTTTCATATAGAATAATTTCATATCATTTTTTCATCATAATTGCATAGAAAATACAAAAATATAGATTAATTTGTATTCATTTCATATCTAGATTTTGCATTCAAATCTTTCATTTAGGTGTTGCCAAGGTCACTGATCTTGATAACAATCTAAGAACATCATACTCGCACCTATTAGAAGGAAGTAAATTACCTGGTTAGTTTAGCTTTCAATTCATTGCACGATTTCAATTTTTGCTAACCTCTAATGTTTTACTGAAGTGTTGTGTCTACGGAACAGGTACAAAATTCACACACACAGTATGCAAGTAAGGTATGTCTTCATCTCAGTGCCATTTCCCATGCTCAAACTCATATTTCACATAAATGATATATATTTTACTTTATATACTAAAAATTAATTTAAAAATTGTTTTATTTTACATCATTTTTAAAAAAAATTGAAAGTTATTTTATATATTTAATAGAATAGATATTTAAATTTAATTTTTCCTAAAACTAATTTAATTTATTTTATTTACATAAATGATATATATTTTATTTTATATACTTAAACGTAATTTTGAAATTATTTTATTTTACATCAATTTTTGTTTGATGTAGAAAGTTATTTTATATATTTAAGGGGTAAGGAAATAGATAGAGAGTGTATGTGAGTTAGAGAGAAACATATGAATATAGAAATAGAGAGAGATAAAGATCCATAAATATACCACAGTATCATTTAGAACAAAATGGTAAATCATAGGAGATTTCAGAACCATACTTTCCACACTAGTAATACAACAACATCATTATATATATAGTTGATTTAATGTGTTGAATTTCAAAATAATTAATTTGTTAATATTATTGATATATTGTTTTTTAAAATAATTTATTAAAGATGAAATTAATGAATTAGTTTTTAAGTTTTGTTTTTATTGGATGTTTAAAAGTTAAAATAAAAAAAACTATGATTTGTTAATAAATGAATAAGACAATTTCAAACAAGTGCCTGCCATTAATATTGTAATAAATAATAAATATTGAATAGTAGTTTAATTCCAGTGTTAATAATAGAACAATAGTTTGAATAAATTGATTGTTAGTCTATTAGTACAAAGTGAGAACTATAAGTTTGAATTTATATAATTTATTTAGAAATAGAAGTAGACAATGTAATTATATATAGTATATTATAATTTATTTTAATTTTGAAAAAATATATGATATTAAAATTGTGCATGTCAACTATAGAAAATATAAAAAATTTACACAATGAGAAATATACTTGGTGAAGATTGGTCCAAAAAATTCATTTAATCACTAATTAATGCTAACAATCCATAAATGATAAGAGTCATAATTCTAAGTATGATTGAATTTAATAAATTGATGAAAAAAGTTAGAGTTTACATAGATAATGTGGTAATTTATTAATCAAATAAAAATAATAAAGTTTAAAATTTAATTATTTATTATATTTTTAAAAAAATATTTTTTTAATATATATATATATATATACATATATATATATATATATATACATATACATATATATATATACATATATATATATATATATATATATATATATACATATATATATATACATATATATATATATAGATATCTATATATATATATATATATATATTATATACATATATATATATATATATAGATATCTATATATATATATATATGTATATATATATATATGTATATATATACATATATATGTATATATATATATATATGTATATATATACATATATATGTATATATATATACATATATATGTATATATATATATATATATATGTATGTATATATATATATATATATATATATATATATATATATGTATATATATATATATGTATATATATATATATATATATATGTATATATATATATGTATATGTATATATATATATATGTATATATATACATACATACATACATACATACATACATATATATATATATATATATATATATATATATATATATATATATATATATATATATATATATATATATATATATATATATATATATATATATATATATATATATATATATATAATTTTAAAGTATATTAATAGATATAAAATATATTCAAATTATTATTAATTATTTTAATTACAATTGCTTATATTTTTTCCTATTTAATCTTATAAATTAAAATTATTTTAAATATAACTTAAAATTTGTATTGGTTAGTTCACAAATCTTTATATAAAAAAATAATGTCACTTATCAAATATATGAAAATGAGTTTAAACTATTAATATCCAATTATCATCTAATAGAATGATAGATAAATTATTTTTTATATTTAAAAAAAAGAAAAATATAAATTTTAAAATAAATTGTTTCGAAAGACTTTTTCAAAAGAGAGTATTTTATGAGGATCGATGGAGCGAGAGAGTCATTGGAGAGAGTCGTTTCTAAGGCACTAGAGAAAGTCATTGGAGAATTGATGGAGAGGATGGGCAAGCTACAAAGAAACAAATGTTGTGGAAGAAGAAGACGTGCATTAGGAAGAAAAACATTAAGCACTCCAATGGAGAATTGCAACCTTCATACACCACAAGGTTCAAAAGACATGATGAGTAGGAGTAGGTTACACATAAAGGAAAGGTAGAATCACTATATTAAATTCTCAAAATCCTTATCAAAGTCCAGAATAGAGACACTTCAAAATCAGGCATTAATATGTAAGTTCTAGAAAGCTTCAATTCCCTTCTATGAATTGAGTACTTGGGTTAAGAAGAAATGGGGAGATTGTATAGAGGTTACTTGTATAGATGATTCCCAAGATTTTTTCATGGCTCTATTTATTTCACAAGAAGCTAGGGATGGGAATTTTAGAAATAAAGGCTGGTTTTTCAAAAACAATGAAATTCATATGTAGCTTTGGACCCCCAAGTTTGTCTCGAATATGAGAAACATAAAATTTATTCCCTTTTGGATACAGTTTCCTAAGCTCATGCTAGAATATAGAGATGCATCCATTCTACAATCTATAGGAAACATGTTGGGTATCTTCTTGAAGGTAGATTATTTTTCGATGATGAAAAGCCCCTCCCTATTAGGCTCTATTTACTAAATATGGAAAACTATTTGCCTATCTCTTTTCAGATCAATACAAAAATGGAATTTGGAACCAAACCATTTTTTATGAAGATAAGGAGACCACATCAATAACAAAAGAATAAATAAGGGAGTGGAGCACTTGAAAGCTTGAGAAAGTAGGAGAGCTCTGGGATTTGGAATCAAGATGTTGTAACAATATTCATATTCTTGAGTGTCTTCTTTGTTCTACAACTTCTCCTTCACCACCTATTCCCATTGAGGAGGAGTGTGGGTTTAAATTAGTTATCCATTATTTTCTTTGAAGTCTATAGTAGAGACTTTTGGTTTTTTTATGGACAAAAGAGAGGCAATCATTTGCTAATTCTATTGCATCAACCCTAGAGGGCTATGCCAAATTTTTTAGATGGCTAGAACTCTAGTATTGGAGCTCAAGAGCCTCTAACTCCAATCCCTGAAATAAATTCTAGAACTTCATATTATTAAAAAATAAAATAAAGAAAGGATCTCAATGGTTAAATCTCCCTCTCTTGAAGAGATGGTTGTATTTATTTAGAAATGCCTATTTGAAACGTAAATAAAAATCATATAGAAGAAACTAAAAACCAAGTACTATCTAAAAATGTAGAAATGAAAGATAGTGAAATCTATGGAAGAAAATATTGGATGGACCAAGTATCATTTAAAAATAAGGAAATGTAACTACACCAGAATCATACATGACTTTTAGATGATAGTAGTCTATTGGTTAATCAAATTAAAACTAGCTCAGAGGATGATTTGGTAGTCATTAACTCTTTACATATAGAAGACACCAAAGAGGAGTCTCTGGGGTTAGAAAATAGTATAGAAGAGCACTTGGGAACAAAAAATAGAACAAATTTTTATGTACCCTCATTAGTCTCAAATGAGAAATGGAAAGGTGGGCTCTTGGGCAAGGAGGTAAAATTACAAATGGAGGATATTAGAGAAGAGCGTTTGGAGATAGAGAATAAAATAGATGATTTTCTGGGGATAAAGGATAGAACACAGGTTTGTGTCTCTTCACAGGATTCAAACAAGAAAAGGAAAAGAAACCCCCTAGGAAAAAAGGGAAAAAGGAAGATGGAGGATACAAAGGACTCAAGGGATTAAAAAGATTTTGCCTCTTCATCAGTTCCAAACAAGAAAGGGGGGCTGGCTCTTAGGGAAAATGACAAATCCAATAGAAGGTAATATTGGTAAGAGGATTTCAATGAGATCCAAAGAGAAAATTATTAAATATGTGTCTAATTCCCTTGTCAATTCTAAACTTAAGGATTATGTGGTGTATCTAAAAAAAGTATAGAATGATTACATTACAACAATTAAGGACCGACATCCTTATTTTACGAATGCCAACCAAAATGAACACTACATCTCTGAAGTCAGCTCCCAAATAAGTCTTCTCCAGAACACATGCCATAGCTGATGTCATCCATCATTTCATACCTTGTGCTGACCAATGAACATTCTCCAATACCTTGTCTTTCATCCCTCAAGCTCGCATACATTGAATCCATATCTTGTGTAAGATATACCAGAGACACAGAGACTATCTCTGTCAACTTCCTTTGTCACACTCCAGTAACCAGTCTTCACCAAATCATCTGTAACTCATCCAATATGCAACATTACATGATGCAATCTTGGATATAAGATCACAACACCAACCAAAACTCTCATCTAACTTCACATGATCTTAAACATTCGTACAATGTTTGTACACTGTAATAACCAGCCTGTTCTTTTTACAAAAACATATGTTGACATCAATGACAAAACACAAATGACAACAGTATGAATAGCCATTTAGTAACATAGTGATTAAACATATAAAATGTCTCAATCACCACCCCATGCATTAGCAATATCCAACAATCTCCCCCTTTGGCATTGATGTCAACATATGGGAAAATCCATTATCCTAAAGTCATATCAATCCAAAGCTCTACAACTAAATAGTACACATAGTACACCTCCATACAATCTCCCCATACAGTAGCGATTTTCTCATAGCAACACTCCCCTTTGAAAAAAATGGAAAAGGGTTCCACAAGTAGTCAACTGTCCTTCTCAACTTTCTTCAACGATCACTCCCCCTAAGGAGTAGATCCCTACATCAAGTCCAAAATATGATAAGACTCTGAAAACCTCTAGACTAATGCATCCCTACATCATTTAATTATGACTAGGAGGGGCCTGAACCCCAAGCATACCTTTGAGATATTCAAAGGTATCTTTTGTTAATTACTTTGTAAAGATGTCAGCAATCTGTTCCTTTATGCTAACATATTCCAACTTTATTTCCTTCTCTGCCACTTCGTCTCTCAAGAAGTGATACTTGATAGAAATATGTTTAGTTTTAGAATGCATCACTGGGTTTTTTGACATATTCACTATACTAGTGTTATCACAATGGATAACCACTAGTTCTATTACAAGTAGTAGTTGTTGTTGCACCAAAAGATCAATCTATTAATGTTCGATATAACCACTAGACTTATAGAAGACACAGGAGGCAGTTAAGCCATGTCATGAATCCCAAGGGGAGTGCTAACCATTTTTCCAACAATCTCCCCCTCAACATTACCTAAGGGGATTCAAACTTGTGACCAAGATCTGATACCACTTGTTACAAGTACTAGTTTTCATTGCACCAAAAGATCAATCTATTAATGCCTGATACAACCACTAGACTTATAGAAGACACATGAGGTGGTTAAGCCATGTCACAAATCTTGAGGGGAGTGCTAACCATTTTTCCAGCAGGTTCATCAAAAGTTATTCCAATATCCTTTAGCATTTTCTTCATCTAAACAATTTGAGTGCAGTTAATCAACGACAACAACATACTTTGATTTTGTAGTAGATTGAGTTATACAATCTTGCTTCTTACTTAACCATGAAACCAACTTTTTTCCAAGGAAAAATGCACCACCACTAGTACTCTTCCTGTCATCAATATTTCCTACCCAATCAACATGAGTATAAGCATGAAGTTCCAAATTATCATTCCTATCATACCATAGGCCATATTCAATTGTCCCTTCAGATATTTGAATATCCTTTTCATAGCAGCTAGGTGTGTCTCTTTTGGTTTTGCCTAATATCTAGCCACAATTCCAACAACATTAGCAATATCTGGTCTAGTATGAGTCAGATATTGTAATCCACCAACCATTGATCTATAATTGGTTTGAAATACACACTGAGTCTCATCATTACTTGATAGATTATTACCAGTCACCATGGGTGTTCCCAATGGTTTACAGTCTTCCATTCCAAACTTCTTTAACATTTCTTTAAGATACTTAGTTTGAGAAATAAAAATGCCATTTCTGTTTTAAATTATTTATAGTCCAAGAAATAATTTCATTTCACCTATCATGAACATCTCAAATTCATTTTCCATCTCTTTAGAAAACTTCTTACACAAATCATCATTGCCTCCAAAGATAATATCATCAACGAAAACTTCAATTATCACAACTCCATCTTCACTAGTTCTTAAATATAAATTACTGTTAGCATTATCTTTTCTGAATCCAAGGCGAAGTAAGTATTTTTCTAAAATTTCATACCAATCCCTTGGAGCTTGCTTTATTCCATACAGTGCCTTCTTCAACTTGTATACCATGTTTCTATCTTCGGATAGATAAAATCCATCCAGTTGTTCTATGTATACCTCTTCTTCAAGATGCCAATTCAAGAATACAGATTTCACATCCATCTGATACACCTTGAAGTCTTTATGTGCAACATAGGCCAAGAACAATCTCATAGCCTCTATTCTAGCAACAAGAGGAAACATTTCTTCAAAATCTATGCCTTCTTGCTGTGAATAACCCTTACATACAAATCTTTCTTTATTCCTTACAACAATTCCTTCTTCATTCATGTTGTTTCTAAAAACCCATTTAGTTCCTATTACATTTTTGTTTTTAGGTCTAGGAACCAATTCCCAAGTGTTATTCTTCTTTATTTGATCTAACTCTTCCTTCATAACATTTATCCAAGATTCATCTCTACATGCTCCATCTGTAGTCTTTGGTTCAACTTGAAAAATCAAACAAATTTTTTCTCCAGCTTTTGATCCAGTCATTACTTCTTGATTAGAATTACCAATAATTTGATTTTTAGGATGATTTTTCTTTACATACTTCAAAGTTTTAGGAACCTTAGTAGCCTCATTTGTGTCAACATCACAAGTCTCATTTTTACATTCTGCCTCAACAAGTTCTCCTTCTTCTGCAGCAACAACCTCTTTGATCTCTGTAATCTAAGTACTGTCATACATTCTCTCTTGTATCTGAAACTTCTCATCTATCCTTACATTGTTACTTTCAATCATCTTTCTCAATCTCATATTGAAACATTTATAAGCCTTTCTCTTAGTAGAATAACCAAGGAAAACTCCTTCATCACTTATAGCATCAAACTTCCCTATCTCATCATCTCTCTTGATATAGCACTTACTACCAAATATTCTAAAATATTTTATAGTAGGAGTATGATCAAACCATAATTCATAAGGAGTCTTAATTGTACCTTCTCTAATTTGTATTCTATCCAATGTGTACACCTTTGTCCCAACAACCTCTCTCCAATGCATATGAGATACATTTCCTTCAAGCAACATTGTCCTAGCAACACCAAGTATAGTTCTATTTCTTCGCTTTTCTATCCCATTATATTGTGGAGTCCTAGGAGAAGATGTCTATCTTTTTATTCCATGCTCTTCGCAGTATGAATTGAATAAGTCTGAAGTAAACTCTCGACCTTTGTTTGACCTCAAACACTTTATCTTTAAACCTAATTCATTCTCTACTTTTGCTTTGAATAACTTGAATTTATCAAATGCTTCTGATTTCTCTTTCAAATAAGTAACCCACATCATCCTAGAAAATTCATCAACAAAAAGTATGAAATATCTTTCACCATAGTAAGATCTTGTCCTTTAGGTCCACACAGATCTGTATGTACTAGATCCAACTTTCCTTTTGATGTATATCCTTCACTTTTATAATTAATTTTAATTTTTTTTATCATAATACATTCTCTATTTGCAAGTGGTCTTTTGGAGCACTAGGGATCACTTGAGGGTTTTCATTCATGGTAATACTTATGCTGGAGTGATCGCATGCATACAATTTTTCTACTAGAGTCACAATCATAAAAATGACTAAGTCCAGAATTAGGGTAACAGGGTACAGTGTTATAGTTTTGGTTAGTGATGGAAATGTATGAGGTATTATGGATTAAAAAGTTATTAGAAGGTATTTTGAGATATGTATATGCTTTGGTTAAGAATGCATGAGTTTTAGTGATTAGATCAATGAGATTCTGTGATTTGAAGGTATCCATGTAAGGAAACTCAGGTGCGGAAATGACTTCCTACGCTAATCTCTATAGGAGAGTATTGTGCAAATTCTTATAAATCCTTACAATTTAAGATTCGTTAACTACTTTAACAAAGATATTGCAACCCCATACCATACATATAGAAAAATAGAGAATCACACAATGATATACCCTGGGAAAAACCTTTCGGTAAAAAACCCCAGCACTCCAAAACCTGCACAATGTATTATCTTCAACACAAAGATTACAATACACTTGCAATGCAAGTTCTTTCAGGAAATGAGAGACAAAGCCAACAAGACTTAAATTTTGTTATATATCTCCCATAGGAGCAGCATCATATATATAGACTCCTTTGGACCCAAAAATAGGCACAACCACCAAGACCCATGCACAAAGCCACATGTACATAGTTGTTACATGCAATCCCAAGAATAGGCGTCCATCCCTAAAATAGACTATGACAGCTTGTCATAGAATCTGCCAAAAATAACGGTCACAAGAGAAGTGTAAGAGAATCTATCATACCAACCTATTTTTGGCATATTCTCTTACACACACCAACCACTTCTTCTTGGGTCCCTAAATAGGCCCAAGTCATAAGATGCTCTTACACCTGTCATAACACATTCCTTAAATAGTTCTTATGCGTCATAGGAATCTGTCATGACCATTTCAGTCATGATCTCCTTACGCACAAAATGCTAACACATCAAGTGGAGTGACACATCAACATGCCAACTAGACATGTACACTCACACTTAATTACATTATTTGCAAAAAATACATTTACAAAATAAATAATAAGAATAGGAATTATCCAAGGTTGAGACACCTTATTCCTAACATTCTCCCACTTGTCGAACACCTTGTAAGAGCAACAGGAACATAACAGGAACTTTAACCGCTATAGGCCAAAAGGCCCATAGACTCTGAACACCACCTGAACTTCTTAGTGCCCACTGGTTTCGTTAATGCATCTGCAACAATCTTCACAGTATCTACCTTCTCCAAATTTACCTTTCCATCTTCCGCCATATCTCTCACAAAGTGAAATTGCACATCAATGTGCTTCGTTCTGGCATGGAAAGTTGGATTCTTTGCAAGGCAAATAGCGCTTTGACTGTCACACCAAATAGTAATTTGTTCTGCATCAACACCAACATTAGAACACAATCTTCTAAGCCAAATGGCTTCTTTACAAGCATGAGTAGCAGCCATGTACTCAGCTTCTGTAGTGGACAAAGCAACCACAGGTTGTTGCTTACTCATCCAACTGATGGCACCACCAAACATAGTGAACACATAAGCACTGGTGGATCTCCTGCTGTCTATATCACCTGCCCAATCTGAATCCACAAACCCACGAATACAAACTAAATGCGGAGATCCAGAAGAGTTACCATGATAACATATGGAGTAATTTGATGTACCCCTCAAATATTTGAATACTCGCTTAACTGCATCCCAATGTACCCGTCCAGGATTAGCCATAAACTGACTCAGGACTCCCACTGCTTGGGCAATGTCTAGTCTAGTACAAACCATAGCATACATAAGAATTCCAACTACACTAGCATAAGGTACTCTACTCATGTCCTCCACCTCACTAGGAGATTTTGGACAATCATCTACAGATAACTTTGTTCCCACAGAAATAGGAACACATAGTGGTCTACAATCTGCCATGCTGAACCTGTCCAACATAGACTTCACATACTTACTCTGACTCAACCAAAGTTTTCTGTTAGACCTGTCTCTACTGATTTCCATACCCAAGATGTACCTAGCTGCCCCAAGATCTTTCATCTCAAACTGTGCTAATAACTGAGATTTAAAATCAGAAATCATACCCTTACCCTTCCCAAACAGCAACATATCATCAACATATAATGCAACAATAAGAAGGTGATCATTTTCAACTTTGAAATAAACACAATGATCTGATTTTGATCTTACAAATCCAATTGACAACACAAAGGCATCAAACTTAAGGTACCACATCCTAGGAGATTGCTTCAAACCATATAGAGATTTCTTTAATCTGCAAACTAAGGATTCTTTACCTTTAACAATGTAGTGCTCAGGCTATGACATATAAATCTCTTCCTCCAAATCACCATGAAGGAAAGCTGTCTTCACATCCATCTGTTCTATCTCTAAATCATATGATGCAGCAAGAGATAACAAAAATCTAATGGATGTCAACTTTGCAACAGGAGAGAATATTTCACCATAATCTATTCCCTCTACCCTGAATACCCCTTTGCAACCAATCTAGCTTTATACCTTTCAACATTGCCATCTGCATAGAATTTCTTCTTGAACACCCATTTACAGCCAACAGATTTTCTCCCTTTAGGCAAAGGTACAAGGTCCCAAGTTTTGTTTTTCTCCAATGAAGCCATCTCATCATCCATAGCCTCAATCCAGGAACCTGCATCTTCCATGCCCAAAGCCTCTTTCACAGATCTAGGCTCATCAGTGTTAGTAATCAAAGCAAAGGCACAACTAGAATCTAACATAGAATAACCAAACCTTTCTGGTTGCTTTCTTTCTCTCGTGGATCTCCTCAAGGGCTGCGGTTGAGGTTGTTCTTCCTCTTCTTCTGAACTATCAGAGCTGCTAGAGCTCTCCTCATCATTAGGCCCAACATGGTCTCTCTGTTCAGTCTTCTCAGGGGTAGGAGGCAACTGAACAACATCTTTTTCCTTTTCTTTTTCATCTGGTTGTAGCACAATAGGAGAAGATGTTAGCTCTTTGAAAATAACATTTCTACTATACAACACCTTACTAGTCACAGGATCCCAAAGCTTGTATCCTTTCACACCAGCACTATATCCGATGAAAATACATTTAATAGCTTTGTTTTCCAACTTAGATCTTTTCTCCTTTGGAACATGTGCATAAGCTTCACAACCAAAAACATGAAGATGTCTAATTGAAGGCTTCTTACCAGACCACACCTCCATGGGTGTCTTACCAACAAGGGCTGATGTAGGAGATCTGTTAACCAGATAGCAAGTAGTGGCCATAACTTTGGCCCAAAACCTTTGTTCTAAACCAGCTCCACTAAGCATACTCCTAGCCTTCTCCATTAGTGTCCTGTTCATTCTCTCTGCAACTCCAGTTTGCTGTGGGGTATAAGGAGTTGTCTTATGCCTCTCGATACCTTGTTCTTTACAGAACTGTTCAAACTTTGCTGAGCAAAACTCACCACCATTGTCAGTTCTCACACACTTAATCTTCTTACTAGTCTGATTCTCTACAAGAGCTTTAAATTCCTTGAACCGACTAAAGACTTGTGTCTTACTTTTAAGGAAATAAATCCACGTCCTTCTACTATAATCATCTATGAAAGATACAAAAAATATAGACTTGGAGATTGAAGGAACTTTTACAGGACCAAATACATTAGAATGAATAATATCCAAAACATCAGAAGATTTGTGAGAACTAGAGTAAAACTAAACACAATTTTGTTTACCATAGACACAGTGTTCGCAGAAGTCAAAATCGAGATTGCAATCATTTAACCCCTCAATGAGATTTTTATTTTTCAGGGTTCTGAGACCCTTTTCACCAATGTGGCCAAATCTCATATGCCACAACATTGTCTTTTCTACAGGAAGCTTACCTTCCAAAGTGTTTGCACTACCATCGGAACCAATAGCCATAGACTTCTTCACTACTTGTTCAGATGGTGAGGATGAAGAACTATTACATAGAGGAATACATGCATCTAGCTGAAATAAGGTACCTCTCCTAGTACCCCTTGCAAGCACTATCGATCCTCTTATCATCTTGCATCCTTCTTTTGAAAAAACAACTTGCACACCTACATCATTCAGCATACTTATAGATAATAGGTTTCATGCCAAACTCAGAATGTGCATAACTCCATTGATTCCCTTTACTCGTCCATCAGGAAATTTGATAGTGACCCTTCTGCGTCCAACTATCTTTAGGTGAGAATCATCACCCAAGTACACCTTTCCACCATCGAACTCTTCATATTTTGAGAACCAATTTTGATGAGAGGTCATGTGAAAAGATGCACCCGAGTCAACCAACCACACATCATCAGATGCATGGGCTGCCAAAGCTGAAATGAATGCATCGCCATCTTCTTGAGATCTTTCTGAAGCTGAATCTGAACCTTTCTTCTTCTTCTTCGGCTCTTTGCAATCTTTATGGAAGTGCCCAGATTTATCACAGTTCCAACATTTTTCCTTGGACTTATTGGAAGTCTTTGACTTCCCACAGGATTTGGATCTACCCTTATTGTCAGACTTATTGTCATTTTTCTTCCCTCTTTCAGTGGATCTCCCATGAACAGCAAGGGCTTCTTTTTCCGAAATGGAAGCCTTTCTCTGCATCTCCTCTGATAGCAGCGAAGACACCACATCATCCATTTTGAAGGTGACTAAAGTGCTTCCGAGAGCCATCACAAGATGGTCCCATGAATCCGGTAAAGAACAAAAAAGTGTGTAGCAATGATCCTCCTCCTCTAACTTGACACCAGCTGATGTCAATTGTGTAGCCAGCAGATTAAATGCATTTAAATGATCCGTTAAGGATCCACCTTCCTCCATTCGTAGAGAGTACAACTTATTCTTCAGAAACAACTTGTTCACTAGAGATTTGGCCTGATACATGGCCGCAAGTCTTTCCCACAAACTATTTGCGGTTTTCTCATCTAGAACATTCAGAAGGACTGCATCGGTTAAACAGAGTCTTATGAGACCCTTAGCTTTACAGTCTTTGATATCCCAATCTGCTTGAGCATAGTTGCTAGTCTTGTAGCACTTGAAGTCGCTTCCCATAGGTCATGATTTTCCAACATGTCTTCCATCTTGAGTTTCCACAACTCAAAATTAGTACCATTAAATTTCTCCACCTCCATTCTTCCATATGATGAACTTGCCATCTGAATCTGCAAATAAGATTCAGAATGTTCTACAAAAAACTCCCACTCAAACTTGAGATTAGCTCAAAAAACCCTACCCAACAACTAGGATCAAAAGTTGATCAAGCTCTGATACCACTTGTAAGGAAACTCAGGTGCGGAAACAGCTTCCTACGCTAATCTCTATAGGAGAGTATTGTGCAAATTCTTATAAATCCTTACAATTTCAGATTCATTAACTACTTTAACAAAGATATTGCAACCACATACCATACATACAGAAAAATAGAGAATGACACAAAGATATACCCTGGGGAAAACCTTTCGATAAAAAACCCCAGCACTCCAAAACCTGCACAATGTATTATCTTCAACACAAAGATTACAATACACTTGCAATGCAAGTTCTTTTAGGAAATGAGAGACAAAGCCAACAAGACTTAAATTTTGTTATATATCTCCCATAGGAGCAGCATCATATATATAGACTCCTCTGGACCCAAAAATAGGCACAACCACCAAGACCCATGCACAAAGCCACATGTACACAGTTGTTACATGCAATCCCAAGAATAGGCGTCCATCCCTAGAATAGACTATGACAGCTTGTCATAGAATCTGCCAAAAATAACGGTCACAAGAGAAGTGTAAGAGAATCTGTCATACCAACCTATTTTTGGCATATTCTCTTACACACACCAACCACTTTTTCTTGGGCACCCAAATAGGTCCAAGTCATAAGATGCTCTTACACTTGTCATAGCACATTCCTTAAATAGTTCTTACGCGTCATAGGAATCCGTCATGACTGTTTTAGTCATGATCTCCTTATGCACAAGATGCCGACACATCAACATGCCAACTAGACATGTACACTCACACTTAATTACATTATTTGCAAAAAATACATTTACAAAACAAATAATAAGAATAGGAATTATCCAAGGTTGAGACACCTTATTCCTAACAATCCGAAGACATAAAATCAATATAATAGGGCATATGAGAAGTTGCGAAGATTAAGGCAAGGTTAGTGGATATGGTAACATGTTAAGTTAGGTGAATGAAGTATATTGCCAACACTTGGGTAATATAAGATCGCCGACTCCATAGTTATCATTTACATAATTAATTATTATGTTTAGTATGGTATTTGTGAAGCCGACTAGATGGCAGATTTTGTATAAGTATAGAATGATTTTGTGGAAGAAAAAATATATATGAGATGTGATGATGAAGAAAGATTGTGAATTCAAGAGCAAAGAGAAGATGCAAGATCAGTAATAGACAGATCTATAACTGGAACTATCTAAGCAAGATAAGTGCTTGTATTGTGAACACATTTTGGAGAACTCTTTGTGATAGTTTTTTATTGTAAGAGCAGTTTGGTCACCACCTTTAACCAGGTGTTTTTAATATCCCTAATAGGGTTTTGTATTCCTCTAATAGGGAAATTTACTATGTAACAATTAGCTCCTAATAGGGCTAGATCTCCTAACAGAGATATAATATTTTAGTGCATATTTATTGGTACCATCCCCACAGGGGTTTTCCCTTGGCTAGGGTTTCCTCGAGAACAAATCATGGTGTCATGAGTTGTGTTGTGTTTTAATGTTCTTTTCATTTCAACATTATTATGGTTTATTTATAATTGGTTGAAGTTTAAATCAAAGTTCAATAATATTGATTGACCCCCCCTCTTAGTATTACCTAATCCTAACAATTGGTATCAGAGCTATTGGCCCTTGGAGAGAAATCCTAACAGCTTAAGGGAGATCAGAATGGATTTGGAAAGTTTGAAAGAGAAATTTGATGCAGCACTTGAATATCTAGACAAAGAGAAGATTGAGAATGGTATATTGAAATTAAAATTGAGAAGAGCAGAAGGTTTCATTAGGAAACTAAAAGAGTAGCTTGAAACTTCAAGATGTCAAAAACAAGACCTTATGGACAAAATCACTGAAGAATCAGTCAATGATACATCAGATCAAGTGAAGAGGTTGGAGAAAGAAAAAGAGGAAATCAATATTTTGATGATAAAAGAGATTTGACATGAGAAGGATGCAATGAACAAAGTTGAAGAGTCATTGAAAGAAGCAAATGAGTAGATAGGACAAATGAAGACTGAACTTGACCATTACAAAGATAAATATCAGGAATTAGAGAAATATAATCAGATAATTAAAGGTGAACTCACTCAAGCCAAATTACACATTGAGAAGTTGCACATGAGCAGTGACAAAATTGATGAGCAAAGAGCAAGACAGAAACCTAAAGGAGACATTACTGGAGTTGGATTCAATGAAGCAGAATGTTCTAAAAATCAAGAAGAAACACTTGAAGAAAGACCTACTTTTGAAGAAAGACCTACTCATGAAGAACCTAAAGAACAGATCAGACCTTTCAGAGGTAGATACTTTGGATGAAATAAAGTTGGACATATGAAAAGAGATTGTAGAAGTAAAGGTACCTCTAAACCCTTTACCAGCTACTATTTTAAATGTTATGACTATGGACACAAGAAAGCAGATTGTAGAGAGCTAGATTAGTCTAGGTATAAGCAAGATTATGTCAGAGAAGAATCAATAACCAAGATCACATGTCAGAAATGAAACAACTTTGGACACATTGCAAGGTATTGTAAAATATAAATAAATCAGGATAGAAGGAGACCTCCTACATGTTACAAATGCAACAACCTTGGACACATTGTGAAGTTTTGTAGATACAATGGAGAGGACAACAAAAGAGGACCAAGAAGATCAAGTGAACCGAGAGGACCACCTCCTGTGGTTATAAGAAAGAATGTTGGTGATAGTGGTAAGAGTCTTAATGAGTACATGAATGAGTTTGAAAATCATTTCAAGAAATCAGAGAGCAAGGAGGATGACAAGATATGGAAGGTGAAAGTCTTAAATAAGGCATCGGTTTAGGGAGAGACAGTAGATGATACTGTGTCTTTGCATGATGAGTTCTTTGAGAAATTGACCTAGAAGGCCGCATGGACTTAAGGGGAGCATCGGATGCAGAGAACATAATATATCCAACCCCTGTATATGTGGATTAAGCTCATGTGAGCTTAGTTATGGTATCTGTAGACACTGTGGAGTCTGTGGATGAGAGCGCAACACTTGGAGATTCATTTTCCATGTTTGTGAGTTTTATGTTGAATGGACGGGATGCGGAGTAGAGCTACTTGTGTTTAATGCAGTCACTCAACTTGCGAAGGATGAAAAGGTTTGGAAGATATCATTCCTACATTGTTTGTTGATCAACGACTAACGAGAGCAGAATTGTGAAGAATTTCAAGTAATCTAGCAGAGAGATTGTGTGATCATGTCAAGAAGAGATCCAGATTTTAGCGCATTAAAGGTATTTAGACCTATACTCATTGAGAAGTTATGGATGCACCAATAGTTTATGATGTCATGGATAGACCAAGGTACAAATTTAAGAGACATCCATTTAAGTCCTGTGAGTATGATCCAGAATGAGCATTTTCACAAACCCTTGTAGGTGTATTGCATGTTGAAGACATTAGGGTATACATACATTGCAAGTATGAGATAATTGGAGATGTAAACATTTATAGTAAATTGGATAGTATGATAGAAGAAGATGGATTCTTGGTAGAAGATTTTAAACACCTACAAGACCAATCTATCATTAAACTAACCCTACTCATGAAATTCATAGAAATAGAATGGTTCAAGATTATCCTCAATAGGATACATGATTAGTTTGTTTGGATTATAGAACAACTAGTGAAAATATGTGCACAAATGATCTATGATATAATAGGTCTAGACAATTAAGGAGCCCTACCTATTGCAGAAAAGAATCTAAGGAAACAAGAAGAAACCCTAACCCATTCCAAGTGAGATAATAGGGCGATGATAGTTAATGGCATCTTCCAGAAATATGTTAGGTTGGTGGCAATGTTATTGGGGTACAAAATATTTTATAGTAGTAGACCAAACTCTATATCAGCTTGAGTCATTGTGATGGCATACAGAATGGTGAAAGAAAATAAGAAATATAACCTTTGTGAAGTTCTAGCACAATAGTTCCTAGAAAATGTAAAGTCCATAAAGATAGATAAATCTAAAGCATTTAGGTTTGGGTCATTATTAGTTCATATGTACATTCATATCGCAAGTTTCTTGGCATGTACCCTAGGGCATGGAAGGATAATGTACCCACTGGGATTCAGATTTTAGAGAGTTACAAAAGGAAAGATAAGAATTGGGTTGATGGCGAAATATTTTCTATGACCAAAATCTTATAAAGGAAAATGAAGGAAAGGTACAGAATACTTGAAAACATTATCGAGAAGTATGAGGACACTATCTATTTCATGGTTGAAACTGATTGTGTTTTTTTGAGGCTGTGGAACCAAGAATGAAATGGTGTTACCCTATGGGGTATGAAGTGAGTGCTAAAATCTTGACTATGTAGGTTGAGCATGTACTTGCAGTGGAAATAGACCCTACTCAAGAAAGATGGGGAACTTATAGGGAGAAGTCAAGGAAGATCAGAGAAGAACAAGAGAAGGTAACAAGGAAGAGAAAGATCAGTAAAATTGTGGAAGATATCATTACGAAGGTAGGAATCACTAAGGAGAAGTTGATAAACATAAGAAATAAGATGGAAGCATCTTCAAGCATGACCATTGACGCTCCTATCCCTTCAGAGGAAGAAAAGATAGTAATTAAGTCCTACTATTGATATTGTTGATTTGTCAATTACAAAATTGGAAAAAATACAAGAAATTATACCTGTGAGCATTCCTAGAAGATCTACAAGATCAACCAAGCAGGGCAGTCCAAAAGAAAAAGTGGTAGTAGTAGAAAAGAAGAAAAAGGAAGAAAAGGTAACTGAGAAAGAAGAAGAAATGATAGCACCAAAGGATCCACAAACATTGTGGAAACCAAACCTCAAATCATTACAGAAGAGTGATTATAGATGGAAACTTGAAGACAATGGGCATGTATTATGAGAGGTATGATTCCAAGAATTAGTCACTCATAGAAGATACTATCATTGAATATCTATTAATCTTTAAGAAAAATCTATTAGAGATTGAAGGAAGCATTCCAAAGGAGCTATATAGTAAGTTAGAGATCAAAAAGTAATTGGTGTAGTCAAAAGATGAAAATATAAGGAAGAAGGCTATAGAAGACATGCTACCTATTGTCACTATACAAGAAAGGGAGAAGATAATAAATGCATTGAAACCCTTGTGGAGGAAAAAGGCTAGAATAGTGAAAATAATGGCTAGAAAATATGATGAGGTAATTGAGGACACTCAAAAGGAGTTAGATCAGATCCTAATGAGTGATATAAAAAGAAGACATCACCTCCTAAGGTCACCAAGCCCACATCTTTGGGATTAGGAGAAAGTTCCAAGGAAGTAGAAGGGAGTGAACAAGCTAGCATGCAACCATATTTCTTTGTCTCTGGTGTTCCTATGACCCTTGACACTTCACATGATGTAAATGATCCATTTTTGGATAATTTGGACAATGCGATGGAAGTTAAAGACCAAGGACAGTTAGAGGAAGAGAAAATAGAGGAGAAACAAGAAGAGAAATCACAAGAAAGGAAGGAAGAAGAGACTGAAATAGAGAGGGTAGTTGAGGTCAGAATAGAGCAAAAACTAGAGCTTGACACCTCTTCTACTTTATTGTTGAAAAGCATGGCCAAACCGGTGAGTGCTAATGTAGACAACATGGATGAGAATGAGCTTACGAGGCTATCCTTCATGGCCTTTGCTAAGGCTAAAGAAAGGTCAGTACAGAAAGGGGATAAAAGAGTAAAGGTAATGGCTAGGGCTATAGAGATAGTAAATAAACTACTTCCCACACCTATTATCTTTCAAGAAAAGGATGAAGTTGAGAATCTAGGTATGCTACTGGATAGTTTTGACAGCCACTTTGGCTCACTACTAAAGACTGTAGAAGATAAGGCAGAGAAGAATTTTTTGGAGAAGAAGTTGAGAGAAGTCTGTCAGTCCATCTTATGGGACTTAGACATTCTCAAGGCTACTACTCTTAAGGATAAGAGTTGCATATCACAAGGTAGAAAGATCTACAGTTACTACACAAGTCCTTGCAGTCATATTAAGAATATTGACAATATTATAGCCAAGGATAGGGCTACTCTTGATAGGTTGATGGATAGTTGTGAATCATCTTCACTAACTGTGGGTGAAATGGACAAGGAGGCATCTAGGCTATTAGATAAAATCAGTGTTTTGGAAACAGAGAAAGGGAGAGTTGCAGACAAGTTTGGCTTATTGAAAAGCCTTTTAACCCCTAAGCTTTCAATGCTTGAGACACATCTATCAGAGATGGAAAAGGTTGGAGGATCGATGAATATGTCTACACCTACTAAGCTATTGATCAAATCATGGGCCGAGGAAGAAAAGACCTTGGAAAACTCTTTCCACAATATCTTAAAACTAGTGAGTAAGAACTAAGTCCTTTTGCACTTAGTAGTTTTTGAAATTTTGAATACACCTTTGTCGTTGATGCCAAAGGGAGAGGAAGAGAAATAGAAAAATGTAAAGAGTAAAAGGAAGAGAAGAAAAATAATAGGTAGAAATAAAAAGATGTAAATAAAAAGTAGAAAAGGGGAAAGAAAAAAAGAGAAATATGTATAGTTAGTGCTTTAACACTTAGTCATTTTTCTAAGTGTTGCCATCAATGCCAAATGGAGAGATTGTTGAAAATTTGTGTTTTGGAGCACTAGGGATCACTTGAGAGTTGTCATTCATGGTAACACTTATGCAGGAGTGATCGCATGCAAACAGTTTTGCTACTGGACTCACAATCATAAAAATGACTAAGTCCAGAATTAGGGTAATAGGGTACAATGTTACAGTTTTGGTTAGCGATGGAAATGTATGAGGTATTATGGCTTGCGAAGTTATTAGAAGATATTTTGAGATATTTATACTCTTGATTTAAGAGCACATGAGTTTTGGTGATCAGATTAGTGAGATTCAGTGATCTGAAGGTATGCAAAGACAAAGAATCAATATAATAGGGCATATGAGCAGTTGCGAAGATTAAGGGAAGTTTAGTGGATATGGTAACATGCTAAGTTAGGTGAATGAAGTATATTGTCAAAACTTGGGTAATATAAGATCACCGATTCCATACTTATCATTTACATAATTAATTATTATGTTTAGTATGGTATTTGTGAAGCTGAGTGGATGACATATTTTGTTTAAGTATAGAATGATTTTGTGGAAGTGAAAATATATATGAGATGTGATGATGAAGAAAGATTGTGAATCTGAGAGCAGAGAGTAGGTGCGAGATTAGTAATAGACATAGCTATAACTGAAACTATCTAAGCAAGATAAGTGCTTGTATTGTTCACATTTTGGAAAGCTCTTTGTGACAATTTTTGATTGTAAGAGCAGTTTGCTCACCACCTTTAACTAGGTGTTTTGTATACATCTAATAAGGTTTTGTATTCCTCTAACAGGAAAATGTACTATGTAACAATTAGATCCTAACAGGGCTAGATCTCCTAACAGAGATATAATATTTTAGTGCATAGTTGTGGGTAGCATCCCCACCGGGGTTTTCCCTTGGCTAGGGTTTCCTTGAGAACAAATCATGGTGTCATGAGTTATGTGTTGTGTTTTAATGTTCTTTCCATTTTAGCATTATTATGGTTTATTTATAATTGGTTGAAGTTTAAATCAAAGTTCAGTAATATTGATTCACCCCCCCTCTCAGTATTACCTAATCCTAACATTTTCTGCATACAGTGTTAAATAGTTTCACAATCTTTGGCAGATCTCTTACTGCATTATCCAAAATTTCCTTCACAATGTTATCAAAATTAACATGGAAAAACCTTTTGTGCTACAACCAACTGTCATCTACCTTTGCAACAAAACAAGATCCTCTAGATGTATTCAATTCAAATACATTACTTCTAGATTTAGTACCGGTTGCAATCAACTTTCCTGTCTTACTTCTGATAAAACATTTACCATCATTGAATTGTAATTGAAAATCTTTGTCCATCAACTGTCCAACACTAAACAAGTTGTGCTTAAGTCCATCAACAAGTAGTACATTATCAATATTAGTTTTTCCATCCAAAGTAATAGATCCTACACATATGATAGGTTTAGGAAGATTGTCTCCGAATCTTACAACACCACCATTATACTTTACTAATTTAACAAACTTGTTTTTATCTCCAGTCATATGATGTGAACAACCACTATCTATAATCCATTCAATTTTCTTATCAACATGAGATACTAAAGCCTTTTCCTCATATACTGGTTCATCTCTAATAGAAACAAATCCAATCTCTTCATAATCTAGATCATCATCATCAAAAATGCCTTCACTAGCATAATAACATTTGTTATCCTTTTTAGACTTGAAAAACTTAGGCTTTACTTAGGAACTCTTGTAGGAAATCTAGATGCAAAATGACCTACCTTATTGCATGAAAAACATTTCAAAGGTAATTTGTCTTCAAATTTTCCCTTACCTCTCTTTTCTCTTCTAGAAATTAGTGCAACAAGTTCATCCATCTTTCTTTCCTCTTCCATTATGCATTCCCACTCCTCAACATACTCACCAAGCTCTTCTTTTAAGTCTTCACTATAAGTGCTCGGAAGTGCAGACATCATCTTCTTGTGTGTAGATGCCTTGAATGTAGATTCAACTTTTGGTACAGATTCTCCCATCTCAACAGCTTCAAAGGTAGTTATCTTTGCAATCAACATCTCTCTGCTAAAGTTCAGAGTCAAAGGTATAGTTTCTTGAATAGATATAGCCTTAAACTTGTAAGCCGGTGTCAATGATCTAAGGATCTTTGCAACGACTTCTTCTTCATCATAAGTGCCTCCATAGTTACTGATTCCAACCATAACTTTTGTAACCATAATCCCTAATGCTTTCATCATCATTCATTTGTAGCTTCTCCATCTTTATTTTCTAGTTCTATAACTTCACTTGCTTGGTATACTTGTCTCCTTCATACAGTGCTTCCAATCTTTGCCAAATGTGGTGTGCCGAATCCAAGTCTTTGACTTTAGTAAATTCTCCTTCAGATAGTGCATTGATCAGTGCTTCCCTTGCTACCATGTATGAGAATGCCTTATTTTCATCATCAGTAACTAATGGAAAATCATTCTTAGTCTTCATAGCTACCTTATTCTTTGTAATCAACCAGTAGTCGATGCCCAAACATAGCAAATGAGTTCGCATCTTGTTCTTCCAACTGTCAAAGTTTTTAGGATCAAATTTCAGACTATCCTTCCTATAGAATGCCATCTCCAAGATCACCTCAAGCTATTAAGCTTTCTCTCTAAGGACCACAAGCTCTGATACCAATTGTTAGGAATAACAGTCCACAATACAACTGAGAGGGGGGGGAATCAATTGTATGATAGATTATTAAACTTTAAACTTTGAATAGCAACAATATCAGATTTAATGAACACAATGAATGCCAACACGACAACACAATATTTTGGTGTCGGGAAAACCTTGTTAAAGGTAAAAACTCCGGTGGGAATTAGCATCCATAAATGATGTACTAAGAGTATACTATCCTTGTTAGAATATTTATCCCTATTAGGAGCTTTGAAACATTACAGTTTACAATTCTTTTTAGAGGATAGACCCTGTTAGGAGTCAAAAAAGAAGGGTGGGCTCACTGCCTAGGCACATTGCCCAAAGAAGGTTAAATCCACCTTCAGAACTCACTATTCGTAACATAAGTGTATATGAAGAGTTACACAATCTTTGAATTATCCGACAACAATTGTGTTTGCTTGATCAGCTCCAATGAAGTACACCAGTAAACCTCTGCTCTACATCTTGCAGACACAAGCTCACAACTTTCACAATCTTCTTTACATCATATACATTCTCACCATATCTTTTCCAAAGAAAAGATCTTACATATATACCCTATTACAATTTCCATGATTAGGCTGAGCCATTAGGCTTTCCTAATTTACAAACAATTACATAGACCCTTGCTAAGATACACACGATATCTAAAACAAGTATACAATGATTACATTACAACAGTTAAGGACTGACATCCTTATTTTACAAATGCCAACCAAAATGCACCCTACATCTCTGAAGTTGGCTCCCAAATAAGTCTTCTCCAGAACACACGCCACAACTGACGTCATCCATCATTCCGTACCTTGCACTGACCAATGAACATTCTCCAGTACCTTGTCTTTCATCCCTCAAGATCACATACACTAAATCCATATCTTCTGTAAGATATACCAGAGACACAAAGACTATCTTTGTCAACTTCCTCTGTCATGGTTCAGTAACCAGTCTTGACCAAATCATCTGTAACTCATCCAATATGCAACATTACATGATGCGATCTTGGATATAAGATCACAACATCAATTAGAACTCTCATCTGACTTCGCATGATCTGAAACATTTGTACAATGTCTGTACACTGTAATAACCAACATGTTCTTTTGACATAAATATATGTTGACATCAGTGACAAAACACAAATGACAACAGTATGAATACCCATTCAGTAACGTAGTGATTAAACTTATAAAATGTCTCAATTACTATCCCATGCATTAGCAATATCCAACATGATTCTATTTTTTTTTTATAAAAAAAATAGGCCACAATGTTCCCTAGTAAAAAATGTTTTCCACATTAAGTGCGGTTGACGTTCCCATAGATAATTACTGTTCTCATATGTAATTAATAGTTGCCCTCAAATCATGACTCTTAAATGGATTATATGTATTCATGGCATGTAGCCATTGTTCTCTATCTAGTCTGCTCCTCTTTATATATTTCTTCGTAACTTATCTTCAATATATCTTCAGTGTACTCATCGCACACCAAGGTGCGATTGCTAGTAATATTATTGTTAGATGAATGTTGTTTGTGTTTAGCCTGCTTTTTTTTCTCTCTACAATTTGCCACGTTTTAGTTTATGTTTAAACATACAAATTTTCCAAATTTATCTTCTTTATTCTACACGAACCACAATTTTGATTAAATTTAATGGAAAAGTCCAATAGGATCACTTGTTCCTACTGATTATTCACGTGAAAGTTGGATGCTTTGACTATTTAAAAATACTTCGATAAGCTCCTACATTTCCCACTCTAGTAAACCACAATTCTGCCGCAGAAAGTTAGAATCCTGGTGCCCATTCACGCACCTATGAAATCATCTTTAGTGCGGCGGTTTTTGTCTTTACTAATATTTCGCCCCGGTCATTATGGAGGGCTCTGACGGTTCCAATCAATCACGGGTCCACGGAATTTAATATGATATTCCTCTGCAGCTTTTAAATACATTTACATTCAGCGAGGAAAGGAAAACCAAAGTGAACACAATGGCGAGCAAGAGCATTGTCTACTTTACTTTTGGCTCACTCACATTCATTCTCATGATTGCACAAAGGCCACCGCTCCTCTCGGCTCAGAGCAGCGGACTGATGAGTAATTACTATGCAGCCTCCTGCCCGAGAGCAGAGGAGATTGTGAAAGAGCAAGTCTATAATCTCTATCAAGAACATGGCAATACTGCTGTTTCCTGGCTCAGAGCTATTTTCCACGATTGCATGGTCGAGGTATACTTTTGAGATCTCAATCTCTTTCACTGAGGGACATGTTTTCTTTTGATAGGTAATTTGCAGATTTGAGTTTAATGGCGTTGCTCTCTGAATGCAGTCTTGTGATGCTTCGGTGCTGCTGGATACGAGTGGGAGTGTGATGTCTGAGAAGCCATCTGACAGAAACTTTGGAATGAGGAATTTCAAGTATGTCAATACAATCAAGAATGCACTTGAGAAGGAATGCCCTGGAGTTGTCTCCTGTGCTGACATCATTGCTCTTTCTGCCAGAGATGGAGCTGTCATGGTGAATGAACATTTTATCTTTGATTTGGGTTTGCCTTGCAATGGCTAATCTCTTCTAATATGTCGAAGAATTCTTTAATGGATTAAAATATAAACCATCAAGATCAATGTCTAAAATACAAATTAATGCATGTGAAAGAGGCCATTTTTCTTTCTTGGGTGAACTTTAAATGTATGTTGTATGATCAATCTGGTATTGCTAACCTGTTGATAATGCCTCACTGAGTGTCTGGAATGATAACTTTTTCTTGCAGTTAGGAGGGCCTCGTGTAGAATTGAAAACAGGGAGGAGAGACAGCAAGGAGAGCAGCGCAGCAGTGGTGGACAAGTACATTCCACTGCATAATGACAGTGTCTCAACTGTTCTATCACGATTTGGCGCCTTGGGCATCGATGCAGAAGGAGTTGTTGCTCTGTTAGGTGTGATTTCGTTTTCTCAGCTTTTATGATAATGATAGATGATTTGACGAGTTTTAAAAATCTTACCCATATAGACCGTATCCATATTTGAGCTGCGTTCCTTCAATAGGAGATTGGTCCTATCCAAATTTCATCTTCTTCAGAAACCAATTTCACTAATTCTGATTACGGCCTAATTGAATATACTTGAGTAATAAAACCTTGTTAGATTATCTCTTAAGAATGTTCTTTTAAATCGCTACTTAGTTTTACTTTGATAGGATTCTTTGTTTTTAAAGAAACTGGTTTTGCAAAACAGGGGCGCACACGGTTGGAAGAACACACTGTGGGAACCTGGTGCACAGGCTTTACCCAAAAGTGGACCCAACTCTCAATCCAGAATATGCAGTGTATTTGAAAGGTCGCTGCCCAACAACAAATCCAGACCCAGAAGCAGTCGTGTATGCACGTAATGATCGTGGAACGCTGATGAAGTTTGACAACAATTATTACAAAAATCTGATGAAGAATAAGGGGCTTCTGGTGGTGGATCAGCAGCTTCTCTTGGATCCCAGAACCTCCCCTTATGTGAAAAAGATGGCCCAAGACAACCAGTATTTCTTCTCCCAATTTTCCAGAGCACTTACCATTCTATCTGAGAACAATCCTCTCACGAGAAATAATGGGGAAATCAGAAAAGATTGCCGCTTTGTCAATGCCTAAATCACCCTTTGTCTATTGTTCTACTCTGAACAGCTATATATTGTTCAATCTTTTCTGGATTGGATACTTTTATTTTGTCATGGACGTCTCGGATCGCATCCATCGTCATATAATATATGAATTAATATAATCTATTCACATGAAATAAAATGATTCTGCGACTAGAAACAATACCAGCTATGATCCAATTTGAGGGCTTGAATATCGGATTCTTTGTCAGAATGCTCTGCTGAAAGTATTGCTATGCCATGCACAGTTTATACTGTTTGTAAATCCAGTCTATATATATAGGAATTGCACCTCTGTCTCTCTCTATATACTAACTTTGCACCTTTTGCTTAAAAACAACAAAGATTCCATCGAGAAGTTGAGAGGATGGTAGACCTCGGTTTTTTTTGCTAATTCCTTTTATCTTGGTTTCCTGTTTTGTTCGGTGTTGATTGTTTGGGGTGCTCTATGTCCCCCTTAGCTGTTTCAGTTGCTCTTAATGACTTATTTGTATCTTTAACTCTTTGGATTTCAGATCTATGTAAAATCTATTTTGCTTAATTTTTAAAATTAATTTTTAATCATTTAGATTCTCATCGTCACTTTTTACTACCATGTGTATGTGTGTATGTGTCTTGTCAAGCTAACATGTAGAAAAGTTTTTCATCATATAAAAATATAATAAATTTCTAAAAATTATATTTCTATATATATGTGTATGGCTATTTATCAACTATTATCATTTTAGACGAGTAGCATTTTAGAATAAATAAATAAAATTAGGTGCCCACAAATAGAATTTGTGAACCCAAATTTTGTATTAGTTGATCAAATCGTCCAAACCAATCAAACTGCAAATTTAAAAGGAAATTGAATTTATTAAAATCATTTAAAAAATTTAATGTCAGCACCTGGATAGTGGGTAAAAGAGTTGAAGGAGGTGATGAAAAGCAACGACTTAATGCTGGAATGAGGAGAAATAGATTAGAGTTCTTCCACATAAAATAAATCACAAGGCCAATAGCTTTTAAAAATAAATGGCTTCATTTCCATAAAGGGCACTACACTCCCATCAAATACGCTTTGAAACTATTCTCATGGAGAGAAATGGAAACAATTTACATGAAAAGAAATGGTATCTTACTCACAAACCATAACACTCTTTTATGATAGTCAATAGGAACAAAAATTTAAAACTTAAGAGTTTTTATTGACAGAGAATATCCCTCTATGTTGTGGTTGTATAGGAAGATCTCTCGGCATAACAACTATGCTTTGAAACTATTTAGATGTACCGAAATGGAGATGGTTTACATGCAAAGAAATGGTATCTTACTCACAACCCATACCACTCTTTTATGATAGTCAGTAGGAACAACAATTTAGAACTTAAGAAATTTTATTGACTCAAAATTCTCCTCTATGTTGTGGCTATATAGGAATGTCTCTCAGCATAACAACTCTTCTTTGAAACTATTTTGATGTAGAGCAATATAAATGATTTACATGCAAAGAAATGATATCTTACTCACAACCCATACAACTCTTTTATGACAGTTAGCAGCAACAACAACCTAAAACTTAAGAGGTTTTATTAACATAGAATATTCCTCTATGTTGAGGCTATATAGGAACGTCTCTCAACATTACAACTATGTTTTGAAACTATTTTCATGTAGAGAAATGAAAATGATTTACATGAAAAAAAAATGACATCTTATCCACAACCCAAACCACTCTTTTATGACAGTCAGTAGGAACAACAATTGAAAACTTAAGAGGTTTTATCGACACAAAATATTTCTCTATATGTTGTGTCTGTGCAAGAACGTCTCTCGAAATAAAAACTATTCTTTGAAACTATTTGCATGTAGAGAAATAGAAATGATTTACATGCAAAGAAATGGTCTCTTACTCACAACCCATACCACTCTTTTATGACAATCAGTAGGAACAACAATTTAAAACTTAAGATTTTTTATTGACATATAATATTCCTCTATGTTTTGACTATATATGAACATCTCTCAGCATAACAACTATGCTTTGAAACTATTTACATGTAGAAAAATGGAAATAATTTACATGCAAAAAAATGGTGTCTTACTCCCAACCCATAACACTCTCTTATGATAGTTAGTAGGAACAAGAATTTAAAACTTAAGAGGTTTTATTGACACATAATATTCCTCTAGATGTTGTGGCTATATAGGAATGCCTCTCGACATAACAACTATTCTTTGAAACTATTTTCATGTAGATAAATAAAAATGATTTACATGAAAAGAACTGGTATCTTACTCACAACCCATACCACTCTTTTATGACAGTCAATAGGAACAACAATTTAAAACTTAAGAAATTTTATTGACACACAATATTCCTCTATGTTGTGACTATATAGGAACGTCTCTCAGCATAACAACAATCATTTGAAACTATTTTCATTTAGAGAAATGGAAATGATTTACATGCAAAAAGCTGGTTTCTTACTCACAACCCATACCACTCTTTTATGATAGTCAATAGGAACAACAATTTAAAAATTAAGAGGTTTTATTTACACAAAATATTCCTCTATGTTGTGGCTATATAAGAACATCTCTTGGCATAACAACTATGCTTTGAAACTATTTGAATGCAGAGAAATGGAAATGATTTAAATACAAAGAAATGGTATCTTACTCACATCCCATACCACTCTTTTATGATAGTCAGTAGGAACAACAATTTAAAACTTAAGAGGTTTTATTGACATAGAATATTCCTCTATGTTGTGGCTATATAGGAACATCTCTTGGCATAAAAACTATGCTTTGTAAGTATATGCATGTAGAGAAATGTAAATGATTTACATGCAAAAAAATGATATCTTACCTACAACCCATACCACTCTTTTATGATAGTCAGTAGGAATAAAAACTTAAAAGTACTTAAGAGGTCTTATTGACACAAAATATTCCTCTATATTGCGGCTATATAGGAACGTCTCTTGACATAACAACTATTCTTTGAAACTATTTGCATGTAGAAAAATGAAAATGATTTACATGCAAAGAAATTATATCTTACTCACAACCCATATCATTCTTTTATGATAGTAAGTAGGAACAACAATTTAAAACTTAAAATTTTTTATTGACACAAAATATTCCTCTATGTTGTGGCTATACATGAATGTCTCTTGACATAACAACTATTCTTTGAAACTATTTTCATGTAGAGAAATGGAAATGATTTACATGAGAAAAAATGGTAGCTTACTCACAACCCATACCACTCTTTTATGATAGTCAGTAGGAACAACAATTTAAAACTTACGAGGTTTTATTGACATAGAATATTCCTCTATGTTGTGGCTATATAGGAATGTCTCTTGGCATAACAACTATGCTTTCAAACTATTTGCATATAAAGAAATGGAAATTATTTACATGCAGAGAAATGATGTCTTATGCATAAGCCATACCACTCTTTCATGACAATTAGTAGGAATAATAATATAAAACTTAAGAAATTTAATTAACATAGAATATTCCTCTATGTTGTGGCTATATAATAATTTCTCTCGGTATAACAACTATCCTTTGAAACTATTTTAATGTAGATAAATGTAAATGATTTACATGAAAAAATGGTATATTACTCACAACCCATACCAATCTTTTATGACAGTCAGTAGGAACAACAATTTAAAACTTAAGAGGTTTTATTGACATAGAATATTCCTCTATGTTTTGGCTATATAAGAACATCTATTGGCATAATAACTATGTTTAAAACTATTTACATGTAGAGAAATGAAAATTATTCACATGCAAATAAATGATATCTTACTCACAACCCATACCACTCTTTTATGACAATAAGTAGGAACAACAATTTAAAACTTAAGAGGTTTTATTGACATAAAATATTTCTCTATGTTGTGCTATATACGAACATCTCTCAAAAATAACAACTATGCTTTGAAACTATTTTCATGTAGAGAAATGGAAAGGATTTACATGCAAAGAAATGATTTCTTACTCACAACCCATACCAATCTTTTATGACAATCAGTAGGAACAATAACTTAAAAATTTAGAGGTTTTATTGACACATAATATTCCTCAATGTTGTGGCTATATAGGAATGTCTCTCGGCATAAAAACTATGATTTGAAACTATTTGCATGTAGAAAATGGAAATGATTTACATGCAAAAATATGGTACTTTACTCACAACCCATACCACTATTTTATGACAATTAGTAGGAACAACAATTTAAAACTTTAGAGGTTTTATTGACGCAAAATATTCCTCTATGTTGTGGCTATATAGGAGTTTCTCCATGTATAAAAACTATGTTTTGAAATTATTTGCATGTAGATAAATGGAAATGATTTACATGCAAAAAAATGGTATCTTACTCACAACCCATACCACTCTTTTATAACAGTCAATAGGAACAACAATTTAAAATTGAAGAGGTTTTATTGACACATAATATTCCTCTATGTTGTGGCTATATAAGAACATCTCTCGACATAACAACTATTCTTTGAAACTATTTGCATGTAGAGAAATGGAAATGATTTACATTCAAAGAAATGGTATCTTACTCACAACACATACTACTCTTTTATGACTTTCAATAGGAACAAAAATTTAAAACTTCAGATGTTTTATTGACACAAAATATTTCTCTATGTTGTAGCTATATATGTGAAGGAATCAGAAATCAGAGATAGAAGTTATACATTCAATGATCTTTTCATATTCCATATACACTTATATGAAGTATATAACGCAGGTAAACAGTTAACCAATAACTGTTAACTGCATACGAGAATGGGGATGTGCAGTTGACCTAACTGCAATGTATTATGTGTATTATGCCAACATTCCCCCCCTTAATTCATTGATCATAAAAACACATCAAAAACACTTTGCCCTAGGGATCCCCCCTTAAGGCTTACATAACAAAACATGTTGATTACATAATATGAATACATATATTGAGAAAATCTTCTTTTTGAAGTTGCAAATTCTAAATCATGCAGGGCTCCATCAAGCTATCTTGTGACCCTCAGAAAGATGTAGCTTTGAGTTGTGTTCTTAAGCTCTCAGTTCTGAACTCTCGAATCATAGTCTTGAATTATTCAACGATGATCCCTAAGAGATGCAATAGATCTCTATCATTGTCTGGTGACCGCGAAAGGGTATAATTCTTGATCATATACTCTGAAGCTCGCTTGACAAAAATCCATATTGAGCGCACTACCAATGTTAATATAATTTAGAACAATAGAGAGGGGGGTGAATCAGTTTTTCTCAGGTCCTGATGTATAAAACAATCTCAAAAACTTTTCCTTAAATCAGATCCAATAACCAAAACAAACTCGGTCATCACTGATTCAATAATAGAAATATATAACAATGCAGTCCACTACCCATCTATAACTTAACTTGTAAAACATAGAAATGTTCAAACCAAAACATTCACACAAGTATTAACACCAGGATTTATAGTGGAAACCCAATTTGGGAAAAACCACTTTGTAACATGCTACTATTATTTTCACTCTTTTAAAGTGAGCTTGGTAAAAAGCCAACCCTGTCAAAGGTTACAATACACACTATCAAATGTGACCCGGTTAAAGAATTTCAATCACCCTGTTAAAAGTGAGCCTAGTAATAGGACTTACATACACTCCATTAGAATGCAACCTTGTTCAAAGAATTTATCATATGACTGTTAGGTCAACCTCTGTTAAAAGGATTTTGACTGTTACAATGGTTAGAAAGTAGTAGCAATATTTATCTGAAAAATATACAACTCACTTTGCAAATATCAGATCCAATTCCATACACTAATGCTGGTTTACTAACTTTAAAAATTTGCCATCTCCATCCCTGATTTGCTCGGAACTTTTCTTCAAACAACCACCGCAATTCTCCTTCAGCCTTTTCTGCTTATTCAGTCAAACTTACTAATCTTCCAGCATTCTCTATTCACCCATGCACTTGCATATCCAAAATGCTTAGGTTCCCTTTATGCTTTCCTCAATTAGGTTAACTCATCTTATGCCACTCAATCTCATTCATAGATCTTAGGGTTAGGTCAGATTCATTGAATCTACCCACTTCATGTTCTTCGGCTCCTTTTCTAGAATCATCTCAAATCTCTTAAAGATTTACAATAAAATGTTTTAAAGTGCATTTAATGCTTTCAAACAATCAATAAATAAAGTCAACACATTTTACATAATCCAAGAATTCAAAAATGTCGGCTCCAAAACTAAATTCTCTTCAAATATAAAATTGCTGATGCTCAGTCAATACTGTGATCAACTACTTGGTCTTCACGTAGAAAGCTTAGTCATTACCAAAAATGTTTCCTCAACTTACACTGTCTTCCTAGGCAATTAACTATTGTTCGGTCGACACTAGAATTTTTCTTGGCATACACTAACTCGGTCGACACTAATATTACTTGGCTTAAACATGATTTCTCCATTCTTTGCTCGGTCAAGCCTACTAGTTTAGTCTTCAGTCTTACTAAGATAAACAATACATTATCTCATCATTGTGCAACATAGTCAAGTATACTTTGTAATATCAAGATAACTCAACCTTTCCTTAGGTGATATTGTTACCAACCTTGGCTAGCCCCTTAGCAACACTCAAATAGATATAGTACTTTCTTGAGTAGCAATAGTCTTACCAGTTAAGGTTTGACATCAATGACAATACAACAATTGTTTCAATTGAAGTTTCCAACAATCTCCCTCTTTGGCATTGATGGCAACACCATATGATATCACCTGAATAACACATGGATTACCAACCAATCCAAAAACTTATCTATTCATTAGAGAATTATTTATAATATCCTTAGCTTCATTCTGATTCAGAATCCTATAAGCCTCACTTCTATGACCGTCAGAAGTATTCAGATCTCCCTCTATCTTGATTCTTCATTTTAGTTCATCATCCTTAGCTTCAGTGTCATGTGTTATCATATCAGTTCATCTCCCTCTTTGACAAAAATGCCAAAGCAACAACTAAAACATACATCCATCAGATGTAGTTAATATCTATGCAGCTCAGTGTTTCTCCCTCTGTCATCTTGCTTATGACTGATTCCTTGTCTTTGCTTCTTTTCACAACTCTAGGCCAACCCTAAAGTGTGACAATCTTCTACATCAATTTGTCAAATATTTTGCTGTAGCACATTTGATGCAGTGCTCCTAGCTTGTCTAGGCAGCTTCAGTTATGGGAAGGACCCCTAATTGACTTCTCAAATACTCATGAGCTTCTCTGGGTAAAGCTTTAGTGAATATGTCTACTAATTGTTCTTTTGTATTCACATATTCCGTTCAGACTTCTTTATTTTGTACTAATTCTCTCAAGTAGTGATACTTGATTGCTATGTGCTTGGTCTTAGTGTGCATCACTGGATTCTTAGAAATATTGATAGCACTTGTGTTGTCACAGAAAATAACAACAGGTTCAATAATTTCTTCTTTCATGCCTATCAACAATTGTTTTATCCATACTAGATTTGAACAGTTTACTACAACATCAACATACTCGGCCTCGATAGTATACTGGGAAATGAAATTTTATTTCTTCTTCATCTAGGAGACTAATCTCTATCTAAGAAAGAAAGCTCCATCACTAGTACTCTTTTTGTCATCTACATTTCCTACCCAATCAACATCAGTATAAACTTTGAGTTCAAATTTGTGATCCTTCGTATAATATAGACCGTAGTCAGCAGTTCCATTCAGGTATCTCATAATTATTTTCACAGCCATCATGTGTGTTTCCTTAGGATTGGTAGAGAATCTTGCCACAATCCCAACAGCTAGTGCAATATCTGGTCTACTATGTACAACATACTGTAATTTTCCAATCATGGATCTGTACAAAGTCTGATTCACTTCTGCAGCATCATCATTCTTAGATAACTTTTGTCTAGTAACCATAGGAGTTTCCACTGGTTTAGCATCTTCCATCCCAAAAGTTTTTAGTATTTCATTAACATACTTAGACTGTGTAATGAAAATTCCATTCTTCCTTTGATATACTTGTAAACCAACAAAGAATTTGATCTCACCAAACATACTCATTTCAAATTTAGTTTGCATTTCATTTGAAAATTTTTACACAATGCATCTTGTCCACCAAAACTAATGTCATCCACAAAATTTTTTGCCAATAGGATACCTTTACCTTCTTCATCTTTCATGTACAGATTGCTTGTGTCATTTGTTCTTGAAAATCCAATCTGTATCAAGTAGTTGTGCAACCTCTCATACCATGCTTTGAGAGCTTGTTTCAATCCATATAGTGCTTTGTTCAGTTTGCACACCATGTGTCTTCTATTTCGATCAATAAAACCTTCTGGCTATTCTATGTATACTTCTTCTTCTAGTATACCATTCAAAAATGCAAACTTGACATCCATTTGATATACCTTGAAATATTTATAAGCAGCATATGCAAGTAGAGTTCTTACTCCTTCCAATCTAGCTACATGAGAAAATGTCTCCCCATAATCTATTCCTTCTTCTTGTGCATAGCCTTTGCATACCAACCTAGCTTTGTTCCTAGTTATTTCACCATTTTCATTCATCTTATTCCGAAACACCCACTTTGTTCCTATAACATTTTTGTTTTCAGGTCTTGGCACCAAAGTCCAAGTATCATTCTTTTCAATTTGGTCAATCTCTTCATTCATTGCCTGTATCCAGTCTTCATTCTCCAATGCCTCTCTAGTTGACTTGGGTTCAAATTCACACAGTAGGCATGTTGGATCCTTAGTCTTACTTCTGGTCTGAATTCCAGTATTCTTGTCTCCAATTATCTGTTCAAGCTTGTGATGTCTTCTTACAAATTTTTCCAAAATAGGTTCAACTCCTCTCTCCTCTATTTCATCATGTTCCTCAACAAGATTGTCAGGTTCAACTTTTGAATGCTCGGCAACCTCTTCCTAATACTCAACAACATTTTCTTGTAGCTCAACATGTTCTTGTTCTCTTTTGGCACTATTTTCCTGATGCTCGACAACATCTATCTATTGCTCAGCATTGCTTACCTGAGACTCGGCATCGGGTTCAAGTCTGTTACTTGCCTCTTCTTCTTCCTCAACATGTACACAAAAGATCTATAATCTTCTGGTTCTCTTTTGCTGTTAACTTTATTTCTTTCTACATACTCATCAATTTTGACATTCACACTTTCCACAATTTTGTTAGTGTTAGAGTTCAAACACTTATAAGCTTTACTTTTTGTGGAGTATCCTAGGAATATACCTTCATCACTCTTAGCATCAAACTTTTCATTCCTAGTGTCTTTTAATATATAGCACTTACTTCCAAAGATTCTAAAGTATTTAACACTCGGTGTATGCCCATGCCATAATTCATAGGGTGTCAGATTTGTACCTTTCTTGATCTGTACCTGGTTAAGAGTGTAGACAATAGTGCTTATAGCTTCTTTCCAGTATTTCTATGCCACATTCTTTTCAATCAACAATGTCCTTGCAAAATCCAAGATAGATCTGTTTCTCCTTTCTGCTATACCATTATGTGGAGGTGTTCTAGGTGCAAACATCTATCTTTTAATTCCTCTATCATTGCAAAATAGATTAAATTCATTTGATGTAAATTCTCCACCTCAGTCAGATCTAAGACATTTCAGGTTCGTACCTGTTTCCTTCTCAACCTTAGCCAAATACCACTTAAAGAATTGAAAAGCTTCAGATTTTTCTTTTAGAAACATTACATGCATCATCCTAATATGATCATCAACAAATAAGATAAAGTATCTAGCACCACAGTAACTTTGTACACCCATAGGTCCAAAAAGGTTAGTATGAACCAAATCTAAAATGTTTTTAGAAGTAAAGGATTTGCTCTTAAAACTTGACTTTATCATTTTTCCTAACTGGCATTCCTTGCACATCACATTCTCAAGTTTCTTCAATCTAGGTAGACCTCTTACCTTTTTCTTCTTACTTATCTCTACCAGATTGTCAAAGTTAACATGACATAGCCTTTTATGCCATAACCAAATATCATCAAGTTGTGCAATTAAACATGTTTCTTTAGATAGGTCAAGATAGAACAAATTACCTCTAGTCTGATCTCCACTTCCAATTAGTTCTCCAGTAGCATCAAATATTTTAGCTTGCTTGTGATGAAATTCCACTCGATAACTAGTTTTGTTAAGCTAAGCAAAACTTAACAAATTATAATTAAGACCTTCAACCCAATATGCATTTTCACAAGATATCTTATCAGTCAGTTTAATCAAACCTTTTCCTCTAATAGGACATGGTGCATCATTACCAAATTTTACACTTTTACCTCTGTAATGATGTAAGGTCTCAAACTTATTTTTGTCACCAATCATGTGATGTGAACAACCACTGTCAATAATCCATTTATCATTCTTGTTCACATAGGATATCAATGCAGTTTTCTCATCCTCATCAGATTCATCTTTCATTGCAACATAGACTACCTCAATTTCAAAATCAATACTATCAGTGTCAGTTTCTTTTTCAGCAATGTAACAAGATTTCTTACCTTTTCCTTTGTAGTCTTTGTTCCATCGGTAGCTTCTGTCATCTCTTCTATCTTTGTGTTTTCTTTTTCTTTCATCATCTTTATCCTTCTTGTCAAGACATCTAGCAGCTCTATGACCAACTTTATTACATGTAAAACATATAATAGGGAGTTTACCTTTATACTTTCCTTTTCCCCTTCTCAGTCTTCTAGCCATAAGAGCTTCTAGATCTTCCAGTTCTTCATTAGAAGTGTCACTGCCACTTTAAATTTCACTATCACTTTCACTTTCACTGATGCATCTTTCTTTTTCTTTCTTTGGCTTGTTCAGAACTAGTTGTGACTTGAAAGCAGATTCAACATTACCAATGCTTCCAATAGTGAAATTATCATAGTTAGAGAGTTCAAAAGTAGTCAGCTTACCAACCAAACTTTCCAAAGTAAGCACATTAGCAAAGTTGCATCTAGATTCCTGAATAGCTAAGATCTTAATAGCATATATAGGACACAGGGTTCTTAGTACTTTCCCAATTATAGTTTCATCATCAATAGCTCCATTTTCTCGTCTAATAGCATTTACAATTTCTTTTATTCTACCACAATATTGTGCAATGTTTTCACCTTCTTGTATTCTCATTTCATCAAACTTACCTCTAAGGCTCTCGACCTTTTCTTTTAGTACATTTAAGTCACCACCATAGATTCTTGCAAGGGTGTCCCACATATCCTTAGCAGTTGTGCAATCCTTGATGTCCTCAAATTCTGGATAGCTTAGGGCAGATGCAATTTTCAGCATTGCCTGATTATGTTCTTGCTTAGCTCTCATTTATTCAGCAGTCAAAGGTGTAATAGGTGAGACATAGCTATTCTCAATGTAGTATTTTGCAAAGTGACCAATACCAGCTAGATGTAGCTTCATCAAGCTTTGCCATGCAGAGAAGTTTTCCTTATTTAGCTTTGGTACCTCCTTCTTATACATCCCGATCATTTTCTTCAAGCCCCTTTAAACTTTATTTCTGTCAACACTAATAATAAGCAATAAAGCTCTGATACCAATTGTTAATATAATTTAGAACAATAGAGAGGGGGGGTGAATTAGTTGTTCTCAGGTCCTGATGTATAAAAAAATCTCAAAAACTTTTCCTTAAATCAGATCCAATAACCAAAACAAACTCGATCATCACTGATTCAATAATAGAAACATATAACAATGCAGTCCACTACCCAGCTGTAACTTAACTTGTAAAATATAGAAATGCTCAAACCAAAACATTCACACAAGTATTAATACCAAGATTTATAGTGGGAACCCAATTTGGGAAAAACCACTTTGTAACATGCTACTATTATTTTCACTCTTCTGAAGTGAGCTTGGTAGAAAGCCAACCCTGTCAAAGGTTACAATACACACTGTCAGGTGTGACCCGATTAAAGGATTTCAATCACCCTATTAAAAGTGAGCCTAGTCATAGGACTTACATACACTCCATTATAATGCAACCTTGTTCAAAGGATTTATCATATGATTGTTAGGTCAACCTCTGTTAAAAGGATTTTGACTGTTACAATGGTTAGAAAGTAGTAGCAATATTTATCTGAAAAATATACAACTCACTTTGCAAATATCAGACCTGATTCCGTACACTAATGCTAGTTTATTGACTTTAAAACTTTTCCATCTCCATCTCTGATCTGCTTGGAACTTTTCTTCAAGCAACCACCACAATTCTCCTTTAGCCTTTTCTGCTTATTCAATCAATAAAACTTTACTGATCTTCCAACATTCTCTGTTCACCCATGCACTTGCATATCCAAAATGCTTAGGTTCCCTTTATACTTTCCTCAATTAGGTTAACTCATCTTATGCCACTCAATCTCATTCACAGATCTTAGGGTTAGGTTAGATTCATTGAATCTACCCACTTCATGTTCTTCGGCTCCTTTTCTAGAATCATCTCAAATCACTTAAAGATTTACAATAAAACATTTTATAGTGCATTTAATGCTTTCAAACAATCAATAAATAAAGTCAACACATTTTACATAATCCAAGAATTCAACAATGTCGGCTCCAAAACTAAATTATCTTCAAATATAAAATTGCTGATGCTCAGTCAATACTATGATCAACTACTCGGTCTTCATGTAGAAAGCTCGGTCATTACCAAAAATGTTTCCTCGGCTTACACTGTCTTCCTCAGCAATTAACTATTGTTTGGTCGACACTAGAATTTTTCTCAACATACACTAACTCGGTCAACACTAACATTACTTGGCTTAAACATGATTTCTCCATTCTTTGCTTGGTCAAGCCTACTAGTTTAGTCTTCAGTCTTACTAAGATAAACAATACATTATCTCATCATTGTGCAACATAGTCAAGTACACTTTGTAATATCAAGATAACTCAACCTTTCCTTAGGTGCTATTGTTACCAACCTTTCCTAGCCACTTAGCAACACTCAAATAGATATAGTACTTTCCTAAGTAGCAACAGTCTTGCCAGTTAAGGTTTGACATCAATGACAATAGAACCATTGTTTCAATTGTAGTTTCCAACCACCAAATCTTGAACCTATCTCCAAAATGAATCTTCACAAGACATACATTCTTTAAATTTGTCAGCATTAGAAAGAAAAACAAAAAATGAAAACCAAAACATGCCAAAAATGCTTCTCATGCAAAACACCATCTCAAAGCAAGAAGATGACTTGAGATGATGAAAATTCCTCCATCCTCTGATGCCACCAACCTCCAAAATGTGAAGGTTCAAAGCACAAGATTGGGATTAATAGGATTCTGGAAATCATTAATGACTTCTCTATCGTCTGATGTGTCCTCATTTTCAATGCAGGCAACATTTCCTTCTTTAGATTGTTCTTTGATTTTTCCTTTAAGAATCACTAGCTCTAGTTCTACAAATCCATGCTATGTGCCCCTTTTTCTTACAATAAAAACATCTATTGTCTCTTCTATTGTTATTTGACCATTTTTTAGTACTTTGTGAGTATAATGCCTGATCTATTTGATGAGCTTCTTCTATGACTTCCTTTGTCCTATTTTCTTCTGGTAGAAGGGCTGAAATCATATCCTCGAGAGTCTAGGAAGTGAGTTAACTTAGCGTAAAGACAACATTACTATATTTGGAAGATAAGCTATTTAACAAGATGGCCTTAGCATCATCGTCATCAAAAGGAGCCTTAACTTCTGCAAGTTGTCTAATGAGAGACCTTAAATTACTTATATGATTAGACATTGTGATCCCATTTTCCATTTTGAATCTAAACAATTGAATTTTGAGAGAAAACTTTGCATTGACAGCTTTTTCTCCAAATGGCTTGTTTAAATTATCCCAAATCTCAACAGAAGTGTTATCTAGATCTACGTGATGAAGCTCAGAATCTAAAAGAGCAAGACCAATAATAGCCTTGGCTTTATCATTTCTACCGTTCCACTCCAACAATTTATTTGCATCTGTGGGTGGTTTTTCTATTCCGCTTATGATGCCCCATAGGTTTTATTCATCAATTGCATTTGGATTTTTATTCTCCATGTATGAAAATTGAAACCAGAGTATTTATCTAATGGAAACTCCATGGCAAACCAATACAATCCAAATCAACAATTTCTAATCAAACTCTCTACACCTCACTCTAATCAAACTCACCAGTATTAACTTAATATTACGTTCACTGATGGTTTTTTTTTTCATACCTTCATCGAGGTGTAGACTAAACTCCATTACCATGCAGTCTTCAGCCCATCCAAATGCAAGAACTCTAATTTAGCAACTCCCATCATTCGAGTTTCTTTAGAGATGAGATGAGTGTGTCACTCTCAGTTTTCACCTTTCCATTCATTACTTGTCCTATTCAACACTCTTTCCAAATCCAATGACTCGGCCATTTTCCACATAATCTCAGAATAACTCCACTTCTCTCCAACTTCTTAACACAACATATAAAGATCAAACTAATTCAAAGACTCTTAACGCAAAACTGTTATGCAAGATCACGAATGACACAAAATGAAAAAATTCATTGCATAATAGTTTCAAAACCTGCAGATGATAACAACAGTTTCAAAACCTACAGACGATAAAAATGGTTCTTTGATACATTGATATGCATGCTTCATTCACGAATTAACTCAACTTTGTGCACACATTAGTTCAAGAAATGGTTTCAAAAGTTCTTTGATCAAAGAAATGGTTCAACTCTGCGCATATTCTCCTCAACTCTGTGCACTCTGATCACACTCTCGGACATACCAACAACTCTGTGCAGGCATCAATGACATTCTCCTCTACGTGGGTAGATATTCAATCCATAGATGCTTTGATACCATATGAAGGAATCGAAAATCAGAGATAGAAGTTATACATTCAATGATCTTTTCATATTTTGTATACAATTATATGAAGTATATAATGCAGGTAAACAGTTAACCAATAACTGTTAACTACATACGGGAATGGGGATGTGTAGTTGACCTAACTACAATGTATTATGCGTATTATGCCAACAATATGAATGTCTCTTGGCATAACAAATGTGCTTTGAAACTATTGATATGTGGAGAAATGAAAATAATTTACATGCTAAAAAATGGCATCTTACTCACAATCCATACCACTCTTTTATGATAGCTAACATGAACATCAATTTAAAACTTGAGCTTTTATTGACATAGAATATTCCTCCCTAAGGTAGCTATAATGGAGTGCCTCTCGTCATAATTATTCAAAATTATTGACACACACACACACATTGAGAGGGAGTTCTCATTTTTGAATAAATTTCTTTTATAGAAATATAATAAATATTTAAGAGAATATTTCTCAACATGTATAGACACACATACATACATATGCATCCATCCATCCAAACATGTATATTTGTGTGTGAAAATTATCACACACACACACACACACAAACACAAGTAATATCGAATAATTCCTAATCAATGTGTAAAATAGAAATCTATGTGAAAGAGACGATGTTAATTTCTTGGGTGAACTTTAAATGCATGTTGTATGATCAACTTGGTATCTCTAACCTATTGGTAATGCTTTACTCAATGATTTTACCCCACCTAAAGTGATAATGTTTTCTTGTGCAATAAGGAGGGCCTCATGTAGAATTGCAAGCATGGAGGAGAGACAACACGAAGAGCCACACAATAGTGGTGGACAAATACATTCCACTACATATCGACAACGTCTCAACTATTCTATCACGACTTGGTGCCATGAGCATCGATGTAGAAGGAGTTGTTGGTCTTTTAGGTATAAGTTCACTCTTTCAAGTTTTATGGAATATGATCGATGATTTCCTAAATTTTAACAACCTGACCAAATGGATCATATCCTTTGACTTGTGTTCTTTTTCCAAGAGATTGATTCTATCCAAATTTCAAGCTCTTTAGAAAGCCAAGTCACTAACTTGTGTTAAAGTAGTAGAAGTCATTTAAAATTGTTATATTTTTTTCTTCTCAACAAAGGTTTTTTGTAAACTGGATCTATTTTTAACATGATGGGTTGTTCTATTCTTAAAGGAAAGTGTTTTTTTTTTTTTTTCTAAAACAAGGGCACACATAGTTGGAAGAACACACTATGGGAACTTGGTACACAGGTTGTACCCAAAAGTGGATTCAACTCTGAATCTTGAATATGTTGTGTATTTGAAAGGTCCGTTCCCAACAACAAATTGAGACCTAGAAGAAGTCGTCTATGCATGTAATGATCGTGGAATGCATAGACACCTAAAAATGGACATGCTTGTGAGTTAACATTAATTCAACTAATTATTTTTCTATTAATTAATCATCTATATTCCTCTAAATTCTAATCTTTTAATCACTTAATCACTTCCCTAATATTATTTAATTAATTATATTTAATTAATTGATCTTTATCAGTTAATTGAATTCAATTTCCTATTTCCCATAATTTGAGTTTAATTATCCAAATTATCTAATTATTCCTCCAAATTAAATTAGTTGATCAAATTAATTTAATTCAGATCAATTCTAATTAATTTCCATTTAATTTCATTCTAATCCAATCTTTCTCTTTAATTGAATTTTTAATTCAATTGAAATCTTCCAAAAAGTAGAAAAATAAAAAATATGAGGCAATTATAATTTCTAAAAATTTCAAAATCCTCATAAATTGAGAAAAATAATTTTCTAAAAATCCAAATAATTTTAAATCGGAAAATAATTATTTTCTTAAATTTCAATTTTGGAAACTCTTATCTTTCAAAAATCCAAAAAATCTTCTCATCTTTTTTTTTGATCGGTAAAAAATATTCTCGTCTTTATCTTCTTCTTTATTTCCTAAATAACTCTCCACTTTTTGCGTTATATTGGAATTAAATCTTTTATTCTGGAAAGTTACCCAAATATTTTCAGTTCTTAATTATCTCATCCATTCAATCTATTTTTTCTCATATCAATCTTGATCATCCATTCAAATCATAATTTCTATATAAGAAATCCTCATATATTATATATTTTCATCTTTGAGTTTTGCATTGAACTTATGTCAATTTTTTATCAGAGTATCATAATTCCTCGGATCTTTGAGACAATGTGCTGCCAAAATCACAACTGAGTGCCACACCTCAACAAGGAGAACATAAGCAATGAAAGCTTCAAAGTATTGAATGGTGTTATTTGAAATTGTTTATTTATATTGGATCATTTAGACTTATTATTCTGTTATTCGTAGGGCTTTTATGTGCTTAGTAGTTGATTATTTACAATTTTTAGATAATTTTGTGCTACTAATCCTCATGCTTTAGTCTTGCATATTTTCCCCTACAATAGAATGCCCATGAAGTTTGATAAAAATTATTATTAAAATCTAACAAAGAATAAGGGGCTTCTGGTGGTGGATCAACAAATGCTCTTGGACCCTAGAACTTCCCCTTATGTGAAAAAAATGGCCAAAGAAAACTAATACTTCTTTTCTCAATTCTCCAGAGCACTTACCATTGTCTCTGAGAAAAATCCACTAATGGGAAATAATAGAGAAATAAAAAAAGACTTTAATTTCATCAATGCCTAAAAAACCTTGTTGCTAGTGCTTTGAACATATACATAATGTATGGATAATGGATGCACGTGTGCAATAAAATAATTTTGTGACTTGAAAGATAATGGATACCGCAAGCTATTATCAAATTCTATATATTGTAATATATGTATGCCACTATTAATTAACATTTATCAACCATAATCAATCAGTAAGATTAATTTCTATGATAATATATCTGGATGATGAGGTTTTGGTCCCTTATTTATGTGACACATGAATCTTATAAGTTGAAACGTGTTTCAATTAAATAACATAACAACATGAAAAATAGAGTAGAAAAAAAAAGCAATGAATAACTCTCTTCCAATCTATTATTAACATCATAAAAAATGCGTATTTATACATGAACTATATATAAATACTCTCATAAATAACTGGTAAGAAACTCAACATTTGGCTGTAACTAATTGACAAAAAACTTAGCCTTATTGATAGAAAACTAGAACTGTGAACATATCAACCAGTTCTTTACAGACTTCTATTCTAACACAAACTCACATTTAGTTGTTATTTATACTAACACGCCCCCTTAAAGAACAATTTAATTATGATGCACTCCTAACATATCTCTGCATATTAAAAACTTTATTTTTCCCAATGGCTTAGTGAATACATTAGCCATGTTCTCATTTGTGTTAAAATATTGGAGCTCTATTTATTGAGACTGAATCTTCTCTCTTACAAAATGATGTTGAGTTTCAATGTGCTTTGATCTTGCATGATAAACTTGATTGTTTGCTAGCTTGATTGTACTTTGATTATCACACTTGATTGGAGTAGGTCCCTCTTGCTATTGTCCCATATATATTCAAGAACCCTCTTTAGCCAAATAGATTCATAGGTAGAACTACACAATGCTTTGTACTCAGCTTCAGTAGATGACAAAGAAATAATAGAATGCTTCTTGTTGCTTCAAGAAACAACACTAGATCCAATGTTGGATGCATAACCAGTTGTTAATTTATGATCATCTAGATTACCTGCCCAATAAAAATATGAATAACTTGTTAGCTCAACATTCAAATGGTTAGTATATATAATACCAAAATCTATGGTACCATGTAGGTATCGTAGAACTCTCTTTGTAACTTTCCATTGGGACTCAAGAGGTTGAGCCACAAATTAACTAAGTATGATGATTGAATATGCAATATTTGGCCTTGTAGTGGACAAGTAGTTCAAACTTCCACCATCTATCTATACAAAGTCCCATTGAATTTTGTAGCATCACTGTCACTAGAAAGCTTAACATTTTGTTCTAATGGAGTAGAATTTGTCTTACAATATTGCATATTAAACATTTGAAGGATTGTCTTTGCATACTTACCTTAAGTAATCAAATTCTTACCATCATGCCTCCATACTTCAATTCCCAAAAATTATTGCATTTTACCAAGGTCCTTCATTTCAAATCCTTGAGATAAATCTATTTTGATTTCATCAATCAATTCTATAGAACTTCTTGTTATGGTTAAATCATCCACATACAATGAAACCAAAACAATATTTCCACATTCATCTTCCTTTATGTACAAATTTGGATCATTCATACTCTTAATATACCCTTTCTAAAATAAGAATTTATCAATCTTCTCATATTATGACCTTGGTGCTTGTTTGAGACCATACAATGCTTTCTTTAACCTGCATACCAAATGTTCTTTTCTCTTTTTAACAAATCCTTCAGGCTAAACAAGATAGATTACTTCTTTTCAATCGCCATTTAAAAATGCTGACTTAACATCCATTTGATGTAACTCCCAATTGAACTTAGTAGCAAGTACAATCGTGACCCTAATAGTATTCATTTTAGCAATGGAGAAAAAAGTATCTTCATAATCTATTCCTTCTTTTTGTAAATATCATTTTGCAACTAATCTAGCTTTGAATTTATCAATAGTACTATCAACTTCAAAATTATTCCTAAACAACCATCTAGAGCCTATAGGAATATTATTTGCAGGTAATTCAGTTAATTACCAAGTACCATTATCCATAATTGAATTATATTCTTCTTTTATAGCATTCATCTATTCATTATGATCCTTATCTTCTTCATTATTATATGGTTCACCTATACTCATTACTTGAGCCATAAGAGCATAGTCATTATACTTTATTGGTACCTTGATTTCTCTTGTTAACCTTCTTAATATTTCATTTCTGGATGGAGTGATTTCACCTTTCCTTGTTTGATGCCTTGTTTTCTCTTGTTGACCTTCTTAATGTTTTAGATATGAGAAATATAGGTGTAGACATGAGATCCAGGAAAGTCTCATCAATTTTGGCACTACTGGGAACAAGTTGAAGCTTGAATTTTCCCTTAGAACAAGACTAAACCTGATTTTTCCCTACATGTTTTGGCTGAAAATTGATGAGCAAAAAGTCACAGGTCTTAGTTTTCCAGATCTGGAGTTACAACTGATTTTGGAATTTTGACAACATTCAAATTTAGACTCAAAGATCCAAATCCTTTCATCATGTTTCAAGGGTACACTAATTCACTTTCCTTGCACTTACTTTCATAGATCAAATTTTCTATGATTTACTTTATCAAATCAAATATCTATTAAGTAATATACAAATCCCATTAAGCATAAACCTTGCATTGGCACCTATCTTCCTTTCGGCCAAAAACCACACAAAGAAAATCTTATTAGTGATTTGAGTTATAAATTCATCAAGAGAAGGCACTTTGTATGCACTACCAAGAGCATCCATAGTAGAATAGAATGTAGAAAAGAAAATTGAATATTTAAGGCCTAGCTTGGAAAGAATAGATAAAATCAATTGTTCACCCTCTTTAGTAATCCTACTATTAGAAAGAACCAATTTAATTATTTTGAACTTAGAGAAATAGTCTTGAATATTGTAAAAAGCACTAGGATTTATACTTATTATCTCATTCTCCAACTTGAATTTTCTCATTCTATCTATCTTACAAAAGAGTCCCTCCATAGTGGTCCAAACATGATGAGGATGTGTGCAAGATACAATTTAATATCTCAAATAAGGAGAAATAGAAAATCTAAGAGTACCAAGAGCTTTATCCCTTCATTCAAACCTTTTTCTCTTTTTTGCAATACCTATGGTAGGTTTTAGATCCTAACCAAAAGTGATTGTATGCAATGCCACATATAACAAAAAATCCTCCATATCTTTTTTCCATTCACGACAATTATATGGAGTCAAGAGTGAAACTTAAAAAAATCCATAATACAACCAAAGAGTTCAATAGAACAACAAAATATCCCTTCAAATCACTGATGCAAAATAGAAAAGTGAGATCCAAGTATAAGAAGTGCAAAAATGGCCCAAAAAGGATCAAATGCTTAAAGTGATATGTCCACTCACAATTGCTACAATCTGATAGAAAATCTTGAAAGTAGACAAAAAATATGTTCTTTAAAAAAAGGCACCTAAAAATGTTACTGTGTTCTCAAATGAAGACCCAAAAGTTGTGAAAAGTAGGATTAGATAGGTATAATTATGAAAAAATAAAATTTATGATCAATTTGGTCACCAAAATCAGAAAATCATACAACCATTAGAAGGTTCAAGAATTATTATCCCAAATTAAAAAAATGCTCGAGAAAAAGACTTAAATTGAGAAAGATATGAGCCTCTAAAGTTGAATTGCAAGATAAAAAAACTCAAATGGTGAAGGGACAGAAAAGTCAACTAGGTGCTAACATTAGAAAATTATGATCTTAAAATTGACAGTCATATAATCATCAAAGAAAAGCCAATTTGGCCTATTTTGATGGCTAATCGACCCTCAAATCTAGAATAGTAAAAAATGACATGTTAGAAAAAGGCCTCTCATACGGATAAGATGACTATGTTGCTAACTGGGTATCGTTGTATGGATGCTCGCATGGTGGATTGTGCTACATGTTGATGGAAGATTGGGTTTCCTTTGGGAAATGTCGATGGATCTTAGGTGGTAGAATGTTGCAAAGGCACCACTATTGGGAGGAGGTGCTTGTCATGGAACTAGGTGGTTTGTTGCTTTTGTAGTGTACTGGTGGCATGCTTCTCAATGAAATTATCCAATATTCATTTGGGGAGGTGACCTTTTATGCTTTATAGATCATTCACATCCATTGTTAAATAAATCTCGTTGCAATGTATGTGTGCTATGATAATCTTTAGGTGATTGCTATACCGTGTGATCCTCTTTAAGAGGCTACTATGTGGTTCCAACTAGTTGTTGTCACGATATCGTTGATTTTTCGAGCTTGTATGGATTGCACAAAAAGTCTATGAGAATATTGCCAAGACATTTTTTTGGAAAAATATGAGCAAAAATCAAAGAAAAAAATCACAGAATAAAAAATAATTTATTTTAATATGATCATACCAGGTTGTGCAAGGGGTCATACAACTTCTTGTGCAAAAATGTTTCCGCCTCAGATTTGACTTTCTCCCAATATAGGCAAATTTATAGTTAGTTTTCACCAAAATAGCTTCCTGGATGCAATGGTGATGCCCAAATAGCCTTGTTCTGCATCTATAATTGAATCAAGCCAAATTTTCTATTCTTGAGAAGGATTTTTCACACCTTGATAGCTCTGATACCATGTTAGAGTTTTAGGTGACTCTATAATTCCCCTAGGATCAAATAAAAGACTAAGATAACTTCCGCAAGAGAATGAAAAGAAAATTGCATTCATATGCAAGAATGATAATATTGATAATAGACATAGTAAAATGTACATAATAGGTCTTCTTATATAGACAAGGAAATAAGAGACAATGATAAGGAGTAGATAAGTTATTGTATACACCTAAAAATGGTCATCTAGACTATTAGCCTCTTTTGCTTAATCAGCAATTGCTTATTCTTGATCAAATCCTAGCTTTATCATTTATTTGATTATTTTCTATGGGCTAACCATCTTATCCTAAGTTTTTATTTATTTAAAAGGAATATTTCCTCCCCTTTTAAATAAATAAAATCCTCCACTTTTCCTCTTATCCTAAGTTGCACAAATAAAGCATTATTCTTATTTATAAAAAGAGAAAAAACACTTTTTGTCTCATATGGACACAAAAGTCAACTCCTATTTTCTCATTGGAGGATACTTGTGCACATGGATTGCTCCTCTTTTAAGCTCCACCATTGATTAAATCTTTTGCCTCTTAATCTCCACGGTCCATTCCTCCTCATTTCCTTTAAAAGGAGAGCTCTTTTCTTCATTCTAGATCCCCAACTTTTTATGCTAACTTTATGCTGCAGGACTTCTAGGTCACTTTGGAGCTTTTGAAGATTTGGAGCATTCTTAGCATCTACATCTCATTCTTGCATTCTACATCTCATTCTTGCATTCTTAGCTTAGCTTCATATTTATGCTTTCTTAGATTAGCTTCATTTCTATGCTCTAGATTAGCTCACATAGATTAATTAGCTTGGGTTGTAACACTTGCATATTTCCTTTCATAGCTTAGCTTGCATTTCCATTTCTAGCATAGCATTGCATTGTATTTTCATTCTTGATTCTTGAGGATATTGGCATTCTTTCCCTTGTCTTCATTGAATCTCCCATTGCATGGTTTACTAGCAAGGTTATAGGCTAAATAGCTCTAGCTGAGAGCATTCTTAAAAACCCTTGCACTCCATGCCTAGGGAGCTATGGATCGATTTGTGAGGGCTCATTCTTGAGTTTCCTTGCATGTAATGATCCATAGAAGTGTGACACATTTATAGCACACATTTTTGGCGCCCACCGTGGGACAGAGTAGACTAGCTTTGTCCCTTCTTTTTCTTCATTTCCGTCATTTTTCGTCAATTTTTCGGCAAGTTTTCAGCTTAATTTTTCGTCTTTATTTTTTTGTCTCAGATTGTCATGCGATACTTTCTAGAAGTATCGTGTGATATACCTCTATATGCACGTGCGATACTTCACCTATCAGAACTATCGCCTGGCTATAGTAGAGAATATCACCTGGTCTCGGGTGAAGTATTGCCTGGTGTCTGGCAAAATATCACGCGGACTGATAAGTATCACCCCAGTATAATGTGAAGTATCGTGCGATACTATGTCTGTACCTGGTAGTGACCTATTTTTGAGTTATTTTATCCATCTTGCAAGTTTCAGGTTCTTAGCTATCTTTTTGAAATTTTCTGAAATTTCTAGTGTTTTCAAATCTGTGCTACTCTAGAAAACGGGTGCCCATTTTTTTTGAAATTTTGCAAATGGTATCAAAAGTTTAAGTGTGATATATCATTGGAAAGGTCTTTTTGAGCCTAATCCAACCATGATGGTTTCATTTTCAGATTTTATCATTTGACCAGTTATTTTTGTAGATTATCTAATTTTTTTCATGTACTAATCATTGTTAGATTTTGGATTTTGATTCTCCTAACTCTTGTTGGTCTAACAAGTTGTGGTTGTAGGTGCTTCTTTCTTGAAATTTGCTAAAATTTCATGTCAAAGAGGGCTACTAATGGTTTTTGCAGGGCTGCCCTAAGCATAAAAACCAAATCAAGTGCTTGTTTAATTGCTTTCTTTATTAAGTGCGGCATATACTAGTTGTTTCCTTTCATAGGCACTTAATACCTTGTTGTAGAAATTTTGAGGTGGTAGGAGAGTATGCTCTTCACCCTTGTGGTGAAATAGAAATCTTGACCCATCTTGGGATTTTGAAAGCAAGGGGGTAATTGAATCTTTGCTTGGTGTGTTTGGGAGAGATTCTTGAGATAGGGGAGTATGCTCTTCACCCTTGTGGTGAACCAAAAATCTTGAACCTCAAGAATTAATGCACTCTTTGTTTAGCTTAGGATCCTTTAGTGGGCCTGCTCTTGAGCAATCAAGAGGAACAACCCAAGTGGGGACAACCTTGTCATCATTTTTCTTGGTGGCAAGTGATTCCAACTCACTATAATCTCAAGGCTATTGAGGACACAAAACCTTGGTAGACATAACACTTGTCTTCGCTTGATGTTAGTAGCTCATGGGATTGTGACCATGGGGAAAGCATTGAGAAAGAATGCTTAAGGTACTCTTGAGGCCGTGAGGTCCTAGTCCTTTATGAGGAGCAAGAGGGGTGTTATGAATGGAAATCCTTACTACGAACCATTGGTTAGAGGCCACCTTATTTTAGCCGCTTAGCTTCTTGGTGCAAGGATTGATCCAAGTGGACTTACTCGGATCACCCCAAGACACTCACCATATGTGTTCCTTTGGTTGTGTTTTTGACACTTCCATGACAATGCCAATATCTCTTGTGGGCAACCACTTGGGGTGAGGCAAGGGAGCATCAAGTTGTGGGCCACGTTGCTAAGTAATGAGCCTTGTCCTTCTAGGTAGTAATTGCTTGAATTGTCTTTGATTGTGCTATGCCCGTGTAAATGTTTTCAACATTCAAACACACAGTAGCGTTCATAAGGTTTTCTATTTTGATATCACAAGTGCTTGTCTTGGAAAGGTTGCTTTTGCCCTTGTTTCAAGTGTTCTATGACATGTTTGATCACCTACTGTTTGCAAACCTATCTTTTATCTACTATTACTGCTTGTCAAATTGAGAAATTGCACTATCCAACCTTTGAACTTGATCAAAATGCTTTAAAATTGAGAATTTTATGTTCACTGGTCAAAAAGTCATATGAATCTGCAATAGTATCGCACGCCTTACTGAGAAATATCGCGCGATAGTTTGCGCCCTGCTATTTTATCGCACGCTTTGCTGAGGTATATCACGCGATAGTTCATGCCTTCTGGACTATCACCCCGCTAGCCTGGAGTCTATCACCCAACCATACTGCAGTCTATCACCTGGCTTAAGGCGAAGTATCACCCGAACTGAGAAGTATCACCCTGTCTACCTGGAAAGTATCACCCAGAATCTTTTTGCTGTCTTGTCATTGCTGCAATTTGGAGTGGCTAAAATTGCACTTTAACCTGTCGTAGAGTGTCTTTTTCTGTTCTTACCTGAAATTGGTTTGTTACCTACATGCTTAGATTTGTTCTAGACTGAAACAAATGAGCTAAAACTATTGGGTTTGAGTTTAACGAATGCTACTCTTGATCACTTGTTGCATCATGGTTACCTCTCTAGCTACTTGCTTATTGAGCTTCTTGCTCGTTGCTCGGCTTTAGTCAATTGATTGATGTAAGTGCTTGAGCACTTTTGACGAGCCATCTCTCTATTGTTCTACTTTGACAAGTGATCTTTATTAGCTTTTTTTATCTCAAATCTAAGAAACTTTGTCTCATTCTATTAGTCAACCAACATCTCTTTTCATGCTGGTTACAACTCGGTCTCAATTTGAGCAGGAGAGTCATCCTCCGTTCAATTATACATAGTTACCTTCTCCAACTAGATGTTCAAAAGCACCCATTAGCAACAACAGTTCTAGTTCTGACCAATCTAAGAATTCTAAGGCTACACCGTGGTATAAAGGAGGTTTCCTCTTTTCCGCATTCAAGACCCCCAAAAACACAGACAGTGTCTCACTCACTTTGACTGAACAAGAAAAGTTTCAACTCTTGCAAGAACACTTTGAGCATAAGGATAATCAAGCGCGCTTAGACAAAGAACACAATCAACAAAGGATGGATGCTACTAGGTGCATGGCTTATAGAGGGACATTTCATGAGCAACCCGAGACTAGTAATCATGAGCATAGACCTCTTTTTAACAATGGCAACAATGACAACAACACGCCACCAAGATCTCCTCCAAGGCCAACTTTTGCTATGCCTTCTTCACCACCTAGACCTCCTCCCTCTCAACATGAGGCAGAGGCTAATGATGAGATTTCTAGTGAGGATCTTATGAGATGTGAACAAGATGTGGATTTCCAACGAATGATGCATAAGGTTTTAGAGCGTAATGGCGATCAATATTTTCAATATATGACTTCTAGAGGATACAAGCTCCCTCCCAGCTATGATGTTAGACAAATTGTCCAACAAAGAGTACCAACTAAATTGGAAGTCCTTCAAGAAGAATTACGTCGGACAAATCAACGCCTTACCCAAATGGCATTAGAAAGAGAGCCTCCAAAGGTCTCTTTTGTAGAATCAATTTGTGCTCTTCCTTTTGATAAAGATCTATACATGGTCCCGTTTCCTAAGGATATTGAGGTTCCTAAATATGACAAGTATGATGGAAATGGTGACCCTCATGACCATGTGCATCATTTTTATGCTCTTAGTATGGACCTTCTTCATGAAGACACATATCTCCTACACTTATTCCCTCGAAGCTTAAGAGGCCAAGCTTTGGAATGGTTTGCGAAATTGACACCACCGCTTAAGACTTTTGATGAGTTAGCTCAGCGATTTACCCAGCAATACTCTTACAACATCCAACAACCTGTCACTGTGATAGATCACGGTAATCTAAGACAACATCAAGGTGAGTCATTTGCAACTTACTTACAATGTTGGAGGTCATTGTATTCTAGATATCCTCGTCCGCTACCTGAAAGAGAAAAGACTGACATTTTTGTCAACACACTTGTGCCTGAGCTATTTTATGATCTAAGGAAGCAACTGTTCTCCTCTTTCAATGACATGGTTGAAAGTGCATATCGAATTGAGGATGTAGCTATAAGAAAAGGGGATATTGTTATTAATAAAGATGCTAAAGGCAATGGCAAAGACAAGAACAAACCTTGGAATAAGAACAAGTATGTTGTTAATGATGGGGTTGTTGATGCTCCTAAAGTTAAAGAGCCCGCTTTCAATCTCTCCAACGCTATCTATGCAGAAAAACAACAAGAAGCTAGCAACACTCACAATGCTCCTAAACCTCAATATGTAGATAAGCCTAAGAAGTCATTTCAAAAGTGAGTCTATACCAAGTTGGCAGAACCTTACGATGTGATCCTTAAGACTTTGGTTGACAATGGATATCTTACGCTTCCTGATAAACCTGGTAACTGGGATCCACCAAATAAGCCTGATTGGTGGAGAGAGGATCATTACTACCATTATCACAGAAACAAGGGACATCCAACAGACAATTGTTTTAGGCTTAAGGATGATATTCAGGATCTTATTGAGAATGACACAATCTCCACTGATGGCTTAACTAAAAATTCTGATCACACAGCTTTCAAAGATCCTCTACCGAAGCATGATAAGGGGGAAACCTCTCAAAAACATAAGAAGAATCATGATGCAAAGATCAATTACACGTATCCTTCTAATACGCTTGTGATTAACATGGTAGAGCCCGTTGAGAGTGTTCTAATGATGAGGTCTCAAGATGATAATAAAGCCAATTATGGTAAGCCAAAGTTGGTCTTGCAAACACGTGATAGTTCATCTTCCTGAAGTGAGATATTGAATGCTGTTACTAGGGGGCAAGCCAAGGTTGTCCTTAAAACTGCGCAAGATCCCAAACAAGCTTTGCCTTCCAAACATGCAGCTCCTTCAGCCACCCCTAGCTATGATCTTGTCCAACATTTGCAAAAGACACCAGCTCAGATATCTATCCTTGAGTTGCTTCGGTTATCCCCTTCGCATAGAGAGATTCTTGATGAGGCTTTACGTACAACATGTGTTCCCAATGACATTGATCTAGATCAATTTGAGGCTATGGTCAACCACATTTCATCTCCACTATCTCTCTCCTTTTCTACAGAAGATGACATATCTATTGCTCACCCACATAATCTAGCTTTACACATTGAAGTTCTAGTCTACAATACCCGAGTCCGCCGAGTCCTGATAGACAATGGTGCAGGGTTAAATATTGTTTCTTTCAATGTCATACAACAATTGCGTTTGTCAGAATTTGCTATGGATTCTAAAAAGAAGATTACTATAAAAGCTTATGATGAAGTGGAAAGATCTTCCAAAGGTCTTGTCACATTGCCTGTCCGAGTGGGCCCTATCATGAAAGATATTAGCTTCCAAGTATTGGACATCCCACTCGCATATAACATTATTTTGGGTCATCCTTGGATCCATGACATGTAGGCTGTTCCTTCCACTTATCATCAGTGCGTCAAATTTCCGTACAATGGCACTGAAGTTGTGATTCCTGGAGACCATACTATTGCTATTAATGCTCTTGCTGCTACTAAAAAATTTGTTCCTCATAATGAACCTTTTGTTGATCCTAGTACGTCTCTAGCTGCTACTGAGAAATCACTTAAGATGATGAGCCTTGGTATGGGTGAATATACACTGGGTTCCTTTGCTTCTATACCTATTTCTCCTAGGTCATATGGGAGACCTTCTGATCAGATGAAGCCTTCCACTTTTGCTATGGTAATCTTTGATACTTTTGTTCCTTCATCCATTCCTTTAGAAGTAGAAAGAGAAGAACAAGCTATTCAAGAGTGGATCTATAGAGAGGATTCTAGAAATACTCCCATGCTCAGTAATTCAGACATAGATACAGATGAGTCACCGCTACACACTATGGCTCAAATGGGAGATGATCTTCCTTCTACTTCACTCCTTTGGGGAGAAGAATGTATATCTATTGATGATATGGCTGAGGCCTCTATGTCTAAAACCTATGTGCCTAAAGAATCATTGCACTATGATAGACAACGTCGCAACATTGCACGACTGCTACAAAGAGGTGATCTCTCACATAATGACATGAGTATCTCTACTTCTCGACATCTTAAGCCTCTTCCAGAAGATCCTCCCATGATAGATATGGATGTTGATGTGGTTCATACCTCTCGTAACCCACCTGACGTGGTTGATGGGTCTTGTGTGGGGTCTGATGAGTTTGTTCCTCGTATTGCCTTAGTGGACCACACTGGTTCTTCTATGACAAGTCTAGATCTAGCTACTTTTGGAGCTTACCCTATAGGCTCAACCTCTCATGTCACCAGAGATGACATCCTTCACATAAATACTATTGAACCAGTCACTTCATTTCATCTCGCATCAACACCTGTTACTTCTTCCACCCGCGAACTAGCAACAAAAAAGATCGAATCAGCAATCAAGCATCACAGTCATCAAGTCAAAAGAAAAGAGCAATGGTCGGATGGTGAAAACCACATTGTGGCACTGTCCGAACCTAAGAAAAGTAAAAATAAAAATCTGCTCCAAAATAATGATTATGAAATAAAAGATGACAAGCTGATTCTCTACAAAAAAATGGTGCACTACTTCAAGCATGATCTCATATCTGTTACACTTCAGCATATTCCTAAAGCTGAGAACAAAGTTGCTACTACCTTGGTTACTTTGGCATCCATCTTACAAATGAAAAAGCATAAATCTTGCTTCAAGTTCCTGGTGGATGAATTACACTATCCTACTCACAAATCCTACAACCCTACCATCTTTTCATATCTTCCACCTCATATTCTTCTTGACGATCCACCACGCCATTCTTCCCACCATCTCTTACACTTTGCCTTTGTCTTTGGTGACTTGTATAGGAAGGGTCTAGATGGAACTCTCCTTAAGTGTCTAGAAATAGAGGAGTCAGAAAAAGTGCTAGCTGAAATCCACGATGGCATATGTGGATCACATTCTAATGATCCTCTGCTAGCTCAGACATTGCTTAGGGCTGGTTATTATTGGTCGAACTAGTTGAGACCTCCTATCATCATAGCTGCAGCATTTGGGCCTGGGGCCTATCAGTTCTCTACATCAGAGGAAGAAGATTCTTGATGCCCATTTCTGTCTGGGGCATTCTTTGTACATACTTTATTGATCCTGAAAAAATTCCAAAAAAATTCATATATGATGCTAAAAAAATCCTAAAAAGCATAAAAAGTCTTTAAAAAAATTCAAAAAATTCAATAAAAAAATTAAAAAAAATTGAAAAAGTGCCTTGGTGAAAACCTAGAAATAGGCGCCTTGGTAGCAAAAATACAAAAAAAATTATAAAAAGTCTTGAAAAAATTGCAATAAATCTATCAAGTGGTGAAAATCTAGAAATAGGCACTGCTTGAGACCCTCTGCACCTATGTCTATCAGTCTTGTGTGGCGCTCATTCACTCCACTTCTTGCTTTGTCTCTCCTAGCCTAGAATTGACTCTTATCTTAGTCTAGGGGGCATCTGTTGTTTTGAGCTTATCTTGGGTCTCTTTGTGCATCTGAGTTTCTTAGGCACCTCACAAATGGTGTTTTTCAACACCACCCCAACTGTGTTTTTCAACACTACCCTAGTGTCGAGTGTTTCTTAACACTTATCAGATATCCTACCCATAGTCTAGATGATGCAATATTTCTCATTGGCAGATGCGATACTCAAAGTTTGACTCTATGACCTACACACACACATTTGACTCACTGAGACTTGCTCGACTTTATTTCTTTGCGTGCTGTCTATGATGATTTCTTTGCTGAGTGTTCTCCCCCTATGATCATTTTTGATGATGCATAGCTAGAAGATTGAGGGAATGAGAACATGTTTTATTGCTTTTTCTGCTTGTGGATATATTTTGTTGGTCCTACTTGTCATTAGCATTTATGCTTGTTCCACTTGACATTGGGATCTACAAGGTATTATCCTTGACTATTTTGCAAGTGCATGCTTATAGTCATCTTGACTTTCTTGTGTCTCGATGCGAGCATAATCTTGCTATATCAAACTTAGGTAATCTCATTGCACTAGTCATCTTGACCTACATGTCTTTGATGCCTAGGTGAGATTTCCACATTTCTATCTGATATAGATCATATTCAGATCCACATAGTTATGCTAGTGTGTATTGTATGATCTTGCAACGCTACCAATAATGCTCAATGATGAATATTAGATGTCTATTGGCTTTGTGACCTTGCAAGTAAACCACTTTTCATGTAGCTTGCATTCTTAGGTTCATGTTAGTTTAGTTTTGCATCTTGCATATGGAGAGAGCTCTCCTTTCATCTTTCATATCACATCATTTTCCTTTCATTTCAGGATCGAAACTAAAATCTGCGTTCCCCTTGATTATTCCTATCGCCTTTTTCCGCATAGTTGGCTAACCTATTGAGGCCTGATCCTTTGATCTTCACTGGGGCATTCTTCACCTCTTCATCTCCATCTCTTTCAAACTTCCAGTCTTTCATTCACTTTCACATCCCAAGTTCGAATCCCCCTCTGTGGTGTTTACGGGTTGAGGGACTGATAGGTTCATGCCCCATGTCCCATGTGTGGGGCATATCTTCACTACTTGATGGTTATTCTATTCTCTTTCTTCGATTATGATTTCTAGTGATTTGATCATGCTGCTCTTGCTTCTGCTTTCCCTCTACTTGGATTTTGCTTTCAATCCCGAGGGGGCAGACATATCATATATTATTGGCTATCTCTTTCCTAAGTGTTCAGTACTGTTGCTATCAAGCTGACCATGCAGGATTTACTATTTTTCTACACTTCATTCTTTGGAGTCAGAACGCTATTACTTGCCTTCTTGGTTATCTCTTGCTTTCTTGGCTGATCTGAGTTGCTTTGTGATCCCAAATCGATCTCACATTTCAACTTCATTCTTTGACTGCATGTGTTCCCAAATCAATCACACATTAGTCAAAGAGGGGCAAATGTATACACCTAAAAATGGTCATCTAGACTATTAGCCCCTTTTGCTTAATCAGCAATTGCTTATTCTTGATCAAATCCTAGCTCTATCATTTATTTGATTATTTTCTATGGGCTAACCATCTTATCCTAAGTTTTTATTTATTTAAAAGGAATATTTCCTCCCCTTTTAAATAAATAAAAGCCCCCACTTTTCCTCTTATCCTAAGTTGCACAAATAAAGCATTATTCTTATTTATAAAAAGAGAAAAAACACTTTTATCTCATATGGACACAAAAGTCAACTCCTATTTTCTCATTGGAGGATACTTTTGCACATGGATTGCTCCTCTTTTAAGCTCCACCATTGATTAAATCTTTTTCCTCTTAATCTCCATGGTCCATTCCTCCTCATTTCCTTTAAAAGGAGAGCTCTTTTCTTCATTCTAGATCCCCAACTTTTTATGCTAACTTTATGCTACAGGACTTCTAGGTCACTTTGGAGCTTTTGAAGATTTGGAGCATTCTTAGCATCTACATCTCATTCTTGCATTCTACTTCTCATTCTTGCATTCTTAGCTTAGCTTCATATTTATGCTTTCTTAGATTAGCTTCATTTCTATGCTCTAGATTAGCTCACATAGATTAATTAGCTTGGGTTGTAACACTTGCATATTTCCTTTCATAGCTTAGCTTGCATTTCCATTTCTAGCATAGCATTGCATTGTATTTTCATTCTTGATTCTTGAGGATATTGGCATTCTTTCCCTTGTCTTCATTGAATCTCCCATTGCATGGTTTACTAGCAAGGTTATAGGCTAAATAGCTCTAGCTGAGAGCATTCTTAAAAACCCTTGCACTCCATGCCTAGGGAGCTATGGATTGATTTGTGAGGGCTCATTCTTGAGTTTCCTTGCATGTAATGATCCATAGAAGTGTGACACATTTATAGCACACAGTTATCACCCACACAAGCTGGAATCACATGTCCACTAAAGGTTGATCATCTTCCATTATGCAATGAAGTATGTGCAATATGTGGAGGATGAAAATGTGATAAGTGAACTAAAGGTTGATCTAACACATAAAGTAGAATATGATAAAAAATATCACCACCTAAAATAGAATTTCTCCTACAACATGTACAAATAAGGTGCAAACTCCTAGGTGTCTTGTATGAAAACTACTATGCAATGCATTATCCTAAGTAAGCTTAAGTAAAGTGTAACTAGTAAATATTTAATTAAACCAAAAACATCAACCTATCTTCCATTTGGTTCCAAGAGTACACAGGTTCTTCATTATTTCCATTAATACTTCATTTATAGTTCAAAAAATTCATTTCTTCTTGTACTTAGTCATTTACATAATAACATTATCGCTCCTATTCAATTCTAAGAAATAAAGAAATATCTAAACCCCAAGAGAATAGGTATTGTATTGGATCCCTTCCATCAAGGTGACTATCAATCATACTCAACTTGAGGTGGGTTTGTATTCTTATGTACCTTAGGATTGGGGGATTAGGCTCCTACTTGATCCCCTTTTCCTATTGCACATAGGTGAATACAAATTATGATTCATTTTTATAGTTTGAGTGTTGTTTTTAAGCACAGTATCTTTTCCTTCATTTTGTGCTATGCTTTTGAGATTTTGAGTTGGTAGATAGAGGGGAAGGGAGTCCTTCTACATCAAATAGTATTAGAGCCAGTAGTATTGAGTGTATGGAAATATTTCCAAATGTGAGGCACTAGAATCCATGTCCCAAGGGTGAAGAGTGGATTTGCACATAAGAAAAGCATAGAACATGATGCAACTCATGCTAGGAGTTGTAGGTTAAGAGCGATGTTGTTTGAATAGATCACTAACCATGAGGTAATTTGAACTTGAGAGTTTTAAATGGTTGTGAAGGGATCAAAAGGATTATTGAAAACATAAGAGGTCCTAATTGGTTGAGAGCTTAAAGAAGTGAAGAAGAGAGTGAATGTGCAAGAAATATTATAATAGATGTAATGATGAGTCTGAAGAAGAGGATGAGGTGGGTCATGACTTAGAGGCCTATATTGATGTTTTTTATGGAGAAATAATGGAAAGAAAGTTATGGGATGTGGAGAATCATATTGAAGAAGGACATTTTTAGGTGAAAGAAGAAAGAAGAAAGAGAAGCCCACATGTGTGGAGAGAATATTGAAGAGAGAAGGGAAAAGTAAAAAATCATCGTGGATTGTTAGTTGGTGAATGCAAAGTGATAGAGGTGAAATAAAATTGTAGGTTGAGGTGGTGGATGAGGAGGTAGATCATAAAGAATAGGTTAATGATGGCCTAATATTTTATCAAGGATCATAAGAGGCTGATAAGTTGCTTGGAGAGGAGATTGAGAAAATAGAAGAGTTTTTTAGTATAGTTGTAGAGAGATTTGTGGTAAAGGATGTTGAAGAGGATGCTAGAGAAACAAAAGAGAAGAATCTAAAATATAAAAAAACTGAGTTTAGTTGACATTTTTTACAAGGTTTAAAATATATTGTGGATTTTCATATGGGTGTTGAGAATTTTCATGTAGAGCATTTTGTGGATTTTGTAGGATATTGGAAGAGGTGGTTGGTTTGAAATGGACATGATTCCCAAAATGAGGAGAGGATGGTGAAGAGTATTTAGTGGAGAAGAAGAGAGAACCTTTGGTGGAGGAGAATGGTCTATAATGGACAAGACTCCACAGGAAGGAAGATGTGTTCAGAGAGAGTCATCGGCAGAGGAATTAAAGGTTTAATGGGAATAAAACCATGAGAGGGAAGAGGAGAAGAAGATATAAAAAGTGTCTCAGATAAGTGCTAGAAGGGGAAAAGGAACAAAAATTCTCATGTACTTAGAGAAGTAATGGGGTATGTTGTAGGTTGTCTACAATCTAAAAGAGTAGTTTGACTACCTAACCCCATTTTGTGAGCCAATGCTCGCAATTTCTTATCTTGTGTGTTTGATGCAAGAGCATCCTAGGTGAACTGACAATTGGAATCAACCAAAAGTAGTTTACATGTTGTTTGTCTCATTTTTAATGTTATAATTATGACTTCCCTGGATGACATGTTTACAAAATGTGGAAGAAAATATAATCTTGTAGCCTGTGGAAGAAAAGATAATTTTGCTGTAGCCTATGTAAGAATGCGTATCATAGAGATACATGAAAATTGATTTATTTGGACTTAGTTAAATTCAAGTAACTAAAATTGACAGATGTATAGCCAAAATTTGTAACCTTTGTCAGAATCATCAAGGTTCTTTCTTTGGTAGACATGATTAGAGGAAGCAATGCATAGAGTAGTTACGCTAGGGTGAGGAGGGGTCACTATCTTGAGACATAAATTCTACTTTCATTTAAAAAGTGAACATAATGCGATGCAAGAAAATAAAAAGATAGTAGCTTGGGCAAGTGAGAGACCATGAAAGGAGAGTTGAGATACCCTAATATTATTTCTCTATGCATTATAGCACAGTAAAGTAGTGAAGAGATAGGGAGGGAGTGAGGATTAGGGTGAAAATGAGGAGTTGAGGTGACCTGAATAGATTTAAAGGAGAGATTAATAAAATCAACCACATAATGAAAAATAAGAAAACCATGTTAGTAAAGTAAGGATGCAACACGAATAAGGAAGAGTGTCTGCAAATAAGGAAGGAGGGAAGAAAATAGTTGGTAGAGAATATAAATTCAATGAATTACAGAAGAAGAAAATCATACATAGAATGTGAAAATATGAAAACATATGAATCAACTAAGGAAGAGGAAAATAGAGTGTGTAAAAATAAAACCATTTTTTCCAATGGAATATTATAATATGAAGGGGGAGGTTGCACAATGAGTAGGCATCAGGCAAGTAGTAGAGAATTTGGGGGGTTGATTAGAGAGAAGAGTAGGTGTGTGGGTTTCTTTCAAGAGGGTAATAAGTAAGAAACAGGCCAAGGACCATCTAGTGAAGAGGGGGATTTGTAGATGGATCTAGAGGAAACTTATGTAAAGTTAAGGTAATATGAAAAGAGAGGGAGAGACCAATTAATAGGCCATGACTATAATAGTGTGTTAGTAGATTTGATGTGAATAAAAATAATGATTCATTGTTGTAGTATGGGTATTTTTTTGAAGTGTGTGGTGTCTCTACCTTTGTTTTGTGTTGTATTTTTGATATTTTGAGTTGGTATGAATAGGATAAGGCATCCTTCTACATTAGAGATCTAGGAATTTAGTGCTTGAATAGATAATCACAAGTGGTTGACTCTTCCAACAAGAATCAAATTCTGAAAATAGCAAATGGAATCCAACACTTGCATGCTAAACACAACCTCCAAAATAGAGGTGGTACATAGGAGGCATTTTGTAGTATAAGAAGATGGTCTCTTAGGGGGTTTATGAAGGAGATTGGTATAAGATTTTTTAAGTAGGGAGTGGTGTATTTTTCACATAAGAGATTTTAATAGGTTTCTATGAGGGAGAAGATACTAAGTTTGAAATGTCCATCACTAAATTGTAGATGAGAGATCCATTAGCCAAGGGGTCCTTGAAAGAGGAGTCATTTCTCTAAGTCTCCAAGGGTGTGAGACATGATTTTTAATTTTTGGAACAAGTGGGCGAATTAGAGGCCTTCACGAGAGGTTTTTTCAAATAATATTTGTTAGCATGTTAGTGTTGTAGGTTTTGTCCTTCTTACCATAGTTGTGATGCAAGTTATTTTTTTAAACTTATACATGTTATAGGTCCTTATTTTTTTTGATATGCAGTTTTAGAGATCATTATGTGGGGGGAATGACAACTTTAAAAAAAAGCTATTGCATATAATTTTATGTATTAAATAATTAATATTTTCCTCATTTTATTTTATACTTTGACAAGACTAAGTTATTAGTTGTTATCTCAATGGGGACATAATATAATAATAAAAATGGAACACCCCACATTTTTTTCATTATAAATGTACTTATTTTAATGTTCAACTATGGTATATATTTTTATGATTCATTTAGTCCATTTTTAACCTTTGTCCCAATTTAGGTATATATTTTTTTTATCTCTTTTTGTGCAATTAGGTCTTTGTCATATATTTAAATATGCCCTTTAAATTAATTTTATTTTGTAATTTTTAAAAATATTCTAATGGATTGTCCTTTCAATGAAACCATAACTATATATACATCTACATATTACTATCCCATTATAATAAAATCATACAAATTATAATTTATGACTAGTTCAGTGATATTATAACTCTACTTCTTTTGTAATGCCTAAATTTCCAAGTCTATGTGGTAAAAACTAATGTTCTCTTAGTTACTTTTGGTAAGTTTGGGCATGAGATATGGACAAAATCTTTCTTTGTCCTTTCAACCTGTTTTGGATTTTATTATATATTTTGAATAGAATTTTATTGAACAATAATTTATGCCAATTTTATTCCAATGGACTTAAATTTGATCTATAGATTTTTGATATCACACCAATCTTTTGAGATCAATTTATCATGGGAGAGAAGCTTGCTACAATGGAGACAATTTCTTTCATGGATGCTTGAAATATTGCTTGAGAATGCTTAGATGTGAAATTATAGGATAGAAATTGGAATATTAATTGCTTCATGTATAAATGAGGAGAAGTATGTTTCTTTTATACCTCTCACAACATTAAAAGGCTCAAAACATGAAGGAAGTTGACAATAATATTGAAATCCCACTAAGCTAATGAATCAAGCCCCTAATTTGAATTTTGGGAAAGACACCAGGGAATAGGACAGTTTAGGTGACCTCTTCTTGAGAATAGGTTGCCATGGGTGACCTATTCCCCCCAAAAGTGGTGAATTATTTTTTGGCAGTTAGAAATGTAAAGAGAAAGCAATAGATGTAGGCGGTGTAGGGATGGATGAAGCATATCAGACATGAAACCTTGAGAACACTAAAATGGGGCCTAATTGAGCATCTAGTCACATGTGCTTATAATTTAGGACATGGTACACTATTAAAATCATTTTGTTTATATATCAAAGATTATCCAAAGTGTACATTTTGTATCATGACCTTACCATCTTCAACCATTACATGAGAAAAGTAATGTAATAAATATATATCCTTAATATGGTCATTCTACATGGGGATCTTTTCCAAAAGACTATCATTTTGATTAAAATAAGTAATCCCCACAAATTTGCAATAAAATCACTACTTGTGGATTGTTGGTTAACAGTTTGTCCTCTCTTAAGATTTTCAATCTTTGACTCTCTATACACCCAAGGTGAGAGAACAAAATGATGTCCACCAACAAATGGGTCAGTGTAAGTCTTCTATCACTACCCTCTGAATTGATAGGTACAGCTCCCTGATTGTGTATGATATGCAATGAATATGTTTTTATCTTGACCACTAGGTTGTCTCTTATGAGTTTTTAATCAAATTTCTTGTAGACACAAACAACTTAGGCAAGGATATATGAAGATAATCTACAACCCCCAGTAGAATGTTGACCATAGATCATCACATGATTTTGACATCTAACTAATTCTATTCTACCCTTTTATGAAATGCAGATTCTACTTGATGAATAGAAGCAGACCTATACAATGAAAGGTAAATGGAATCACCAATACTGCAACCACTTAGCATGAAATAGAATTCAAGAAGAAATTACAGTCTCAGAATATAAGTGTACTTTCCATTCAAAGATGCAACTGAAATAAAGAGTGAACAAAGGAAGAATTAAAAATGAAAGATCAACTGGAATTGATCACACCATAATTTTTGACATGAAATGGCATTCAATAAGAAAAATCAGTTTCACTTATAACTGTTCTTTCCATTCATCATGCAAATAAACTATGAAAATGGAACAAAAAATAGGAATTCAGCTTTGTAAATAGAATCACACTACTTCATTGACAAGTTTTCCGACCCTTACATTGATTTCCTTTATAGTATTTATAGATTTTACAATGTACAACTTTTATGGGAATAGGAAGTGATTCAGCTTCTAAAAAATTTGAAAAGACTAGAGACCACTTTTGAAACCACAAATAGAAAAGCCAAAAGACCATGACTTTTCATCTTCCTTAACCGCGCATGTCCTAACGACATAAATTTCTTTGAACTACCTCACCGCTCACGGTCTGCAAATCAAAACTAGCAAAAAAACCTTGCAGAAATGTTCAAATTCGGGCCCCAACGGTTACCAGCTCTTCATTTAAAAAATGGCCATTGATCACATCCTTCCTGGAAAATCAGACAATTTGGATCATCCCCAAAATAGTTGCAAGCCCCTATGAAAGGTCAAAGTCCACATCGCCAATCAAGAGCCAATCGGAAGCGAGCATACCAACATGTCAGCACATTCTGACCCACCTCAAGCCTTACTGCAAACTTAAATCTAAGTTAACACCAGGTTCATCTCCTCTTAGTCGCCGAGTCGCATGATCCTTTCCTTAACCCTAATTTTATCCAGCAACTATGCGAAATCTCTTAACCGCGCAATCGCGCATCCACTTTACCAACCCCAGGCCCACCTTGACTGAGATTCAGATCTAACGGCGGGCATAAGATCTCATGGGGTCGAAAGATCCCATGAGATCTCATGACCACTGTAGATCTCCTAACCACCACCACCTCACTGAAAGTTCAGGCCCCACTGCCAATGTATTACCCCGCCGGCCAACCGGACAAGTCACCGCCCAAGGACCCACCACCGGAGCTGAAAGCCTTTGCTTGACCGTTTGACATATGATCACATGCAGCCAGAAAGGCCTATGTGATCATGCAACCAACCATGAAGTGTTAACTACCACCACAAACCATTTAGAACTTTCTTAACTATGACCATTGATGGTTTGTTGCATGGTTGCATGGGCTCGGAAGAGCCCATGCGATCATGCGACCAACCGTAAGATATTAACCACTGACCGCTGGTGGCTTGTTGTTTGCTTGACTGCTGACTGGCCCCGTGGTGACGTTAGAAACTGGGACCCACCTAGTCAGAGTTGCGCACTTGAAGGTTGAAAACACAGAGGGTTTTTAAACCGAAGGTCAAAAACACAGAGAATTTTTGGACCGAAAGTCAAAAACATCCTGAACCTTTAGAGAGAAGGTTGAAAACACACTGGGTTTTCAGGCCAAAAGGCAGAAAACACACTGGACTTTGACACTTGAGCATTTCTTGGAACAAATAGGATGCGGCCAAAAAGGGAATGATAGGGAAATTTTGGGGAACAACTACACATTGTCCCTTGATTCCATTATAATTCAACATAGACTCATTGCCATTTTCTTTGATTGAAATTAAGATGCAATATTTTGAAGTAATTTGATATTCTAAACCTATGGATCTTGATACCAGGTGAAATATAACAATGCAATCTCCTTTTCATTCTACAAACTTCCAGGAACACTTCTTGATATCTCCTTAGCCTGCAGATTTGAATATAGATCAAAGTCTTCAACTGCAATCCCTGCTCATGCACTTATTAAGAATAAGAGGAGCTTCTTCACTTGAAGTTTACACACTGCTATATAGAGTAAAATCTAAATGATTCAATGATGGCTCTGTCATTGCATCCCTCACATGAAGAATCTTCTCATGGTTCTTTTGAATGCCTGAAACTTATGACTCCCAAACATCATTCCATCTGTTGAAAAAGATCATCAATAGGAGCACCAAGTCTTTGCTAGGTTAGGATCTACAACCTACCCATAATGAAGAGATTTTAACACAACCCATCCATCTTGAAGCAAGGAGCAATTGCAGGGATACCCGACAAAGACCTCCTATCCTAGAGAGAAGCTAGACCTAGACACTAACAAAACATACCTGACTTGACTTTGACATTGTCAAAAAAATGGGTGACTAAAAGTCAGGCAACAGCTGGCTCTGTCTGGGGATCATGTACTACTAGGTGCATGATGAATTCAGCTTCTCTAGTTAGACAAGTGTTTTATCCATTGGGTTGCGGAGTCTAGACCAAAGAAAACTAAAGAGCAGTGGCAGACAGGGAGGGCGGAGGGGAGCAGGGCAAACTGAACACACCAAAGTAGGAAAACAACTAAGTATGAAAGTAAGGGAAAACTATACTAAGCAAAACTTAAACATGAATAGGAAAGCAAACCTAACCTACAACACGGGTGAGGGGACCTCACCCAAAAGAACACAGAGCAAGAAAGGAATCATACATGACCATTTATAGGGATAGAAAAATATGATCCTTTCCGAAAAAGAGGAAGATGCTTCACCAGTTTGAAACAACATCGATAACCTCTGGTAACTCCTTCACTGCTGAACTTGAGTCCAAAAGCTATTTGCAACATGGTAACCCACATGACCTTTCTGAATAGCCATGCCTCATCATAGATCTCTGGTTCTTCTGTACTTTTCCGCACACCACCTTTCACATGTTCAAACATCTTCTATGAAGGAGAAAGACATTCACCAGATTTTATATATATTGCTGGAAAATACTCACATCTGTTTATTTCATTGTCAACAATATCACCTTTAGCAGAGATATCAACATCTGAATCAGGATTGAGAACATCAGAAAGTTCAAGAGATTCTGGAAATGAAATGCCATCATATTGGTTGCAAGCATTGTCATTAACAACTTTAGGTTCCAAACCAAGACTAAAACAAGATGATTCTTCATTGTGCATAGGTTCCACCAAAATCGAAACATCTTCTTCATTTATTATAATTGTTAATCCTTCAAGATGTTCATCTGGTTTTAGAATTCCAATATCTGAATTGACTATAGAAGAGGATTTACATGTGGCTGGCACCATGAATTGATCAAATTTCATTTCAAAAATAGGAAAATCTTCATCTAATTCTTTGTCTTCTACACAATGCTGCAGTAATTCATTAATATCTGAAACCTCTTGTTCAAAATCTATTGCTGCACTAATTTCTTCATCAACATCTTTAGTAGGATAATTGTCAGAACATATTTCAGCCTTTTCATCTATACATATTTGATCAGCAACACTCAATATTATATCTTTTCCAAAATAGAGTGGTTTTGGTACTGGATCCTTATCAACTTTAATGAATGGAAAATCACCCCCACCAAATTCTTCAATAACCTCAGGAGTTTCATGTTCTAGCAGCACATCAGTCTTAGGATAATTTTCAGAAGAAAAATCATTCAAAGCTTGATCTTCATTCTTTTCTCCTATTCTACAACTTTTATTAACAGAAGGAAAGGAAAACATAGATACATCTTTTTCAATTTGGTTTACCTTTCCTTCCTGATCTTCAAGAATCTCCCTGCTCACCAAATTTTGTCTTGTAGAAATCCAGGGCTTTTCTTGTTCTTCTAGAATTGGGCAGCTTGTAGATGCAGACATTCTATTTGTCAGATTCTCTTCAGGTACCACCAAGGGACCATATTTCTTTTTCTTCTGAGCTTGAACCTCAAAATGTTTCTAATGCACATGCTTTAGAAATAGAGCAGACTAATGATCTTCAGAGACACTCAATCCTTTCTTCATTCCCTTAGTTAAAGTTATCTTATATGCCTCCCAAAGGAATTGGAGACTTGGATCTTCTTCAACATTTATCTCCTCAATTGTGGGTCTTTTTCTGATTTGTTTTCTTGGTTTGACTTTTTTTTCACTCAAGCCTAAAAAATTTAATGAAATGTGATCTTGAGGGGCCTCTGACACCTCACCATCATCCACATTGAGTTCTCTCTTCAACTTCTACAACAACTTTTCTTTTTCTTCCACCTCTTTCAGTAGGTGATATCTTGCACAGATGCTTCTCTATAACAACACAGTTGCATGATCCTCTTTAATCCTTAAGTTCATCTCTACTCCATGACTGATGCTTTCTCTATAAGCTTCAAACATATCATGCAACACAGGATCAGTAGTGTGATGGATTTCCATAAGGGAAGGATCTGGCCTCCTTCCTTTCACCATTTTAGAAGGCATGGGCCTTTTACAACAGAGTCACCAATCTCCTGCAAGTTAGAGATAATACAATTTTGAAAATGTAAAACACTGGACTCTTCAACCAAAGTTATGAGGACCAGAGCAGAGTCGCCAATCTCTGGGAAGCAGAGATAACTATAAAACTGAGGAAACCAATATCAACATCAATCCTCTCTTCTTCCTCAGTTGGGTGATTTCCAGGCTTCAACTTTAAGCTAGTTCTTCCTTCAGCATGTAGGACTGGAAACCTGATTCCTGTGGCAAACACCTTATTTCCACAAGAACAAATATGTGAGGGGAAACCAAAAATATGTCAATTGAAAGTTCTCCCTAGCACAGTCACCAAAAACTGTTGGTTAACAGTTTGTCCTCTCTTAAGATTTTCAATCTTTGACTCTCTATACACCCAAGGTGAGAGAACAAAAGGATGTCCACCAACAAATGGGTTAGTGTAAGTCTTCTATCACTGCCCTCTGAATTGACAGGTACAGCTCCCTGATTGTGTATGATATGCAATGAATATGTTTTTATCTTGACCACCAAGTTGTCTCTTATGAGTTTTTAATCAAATTGCTTGTAGACACAAACAACTCAGGCAAGGATATATGAAGATAATCTACAACCCCCAGTAGAATGTTGACCATAGATCATCACATGATTTTGACATCTAACTAATTCTATTCTACCCTTTTATGAAATGCAGATTCTACTTGATGAATAGAAGCAGACCTATACAATGAAAGGTAAATGGAATCACCAATACTACAACCACTTAGCATGAAATAGAATTCAAGAAGAAATTACAGTCTCAGAATATAAGTGTACTTTCCATTCAAAGATGCAACTAAAATAAAGAGTGAACAGAGGAAGAATTACAAATGAAAGACCAACTGGAATTGATCACACCACAATTTTTGACATGAAATGGCATTCAATAAGAAAAATCAGTTTCACTTATAACTGTTCTTTCCATTCATCATGCAAATAAACTATGAAAATGGAACAACAAACAGGAATTCAGCTTTGTAAATAGAATCACACTGCTTCATTGACAAGTTTTCCAACCCTTACATTGATTTCCTTTATAGTATTTATAGATTTTACAATGTACAACTTTTATGGGAATAGGAAGTGATTCAGCTTCTAAAAAATCTAAAAAGACTAGAGACCACTTTCGAAACCACAAATAGAAAAGCCAAAAGACCATGACTTTTCATCTTCCTTAACCGCGCATCTCCTAAGGACATAAATTTCCTTGAACTACCTCGCCGCTCACGGTCTGCAAATCACAACTGGCAAAAAAACCTTGCAGAAATGTTCAAATTCGGGCCCCAACGGTTACCAGCTCTTTGTTTAAAACATGGCTGTTGATCACATCCTTCCTGGCAAATCAGACGATCTGGATCATCCCCAAAACAGTTGCAAGCCCCTATGAAAGGTCAAAGTCCACATCGCCAGTCAAGAGCCAATTGGAATTGAGCATACCAACATGTCAGCACATTCGGACCCACCTCGAGCCTTACTGCAAACTTAACTCTAAGTTAACCTGGGGTTCATCTCCTCTTAGTCACCAAGTTGCATGATCCTTTCCTTAACCCCAGTTTTATCCAGCGACTATGCGAAATCTCTTAACCGCGCAACCGCGCATCCACTTTACCAACCCCAGGCCCACCTTGATTGAGATTCAGATCTAACGGCCGGAGCAAGATCTCATGGGGTCGAAAGATCCCATGAGATCTCATGACCACTGTAGATCTCCTAACCACTGCCACCTCATTGAAAGTTCAGGCCCCACTACCAATGTATTACCCTGTCGGCCAACCGGACAAGTCACCGCCCAAGGACCCACCACCAGAGTTGAAAGTCTCTACTTGACCATTTTTCGTATGATCACATGCGGCCAAAAAGGCCTATGCGATCATGGGACCAACCGTGAAGTGTTAACAACCACCGCAAACCATTTAGAACTTTCTTAACTATGACCGCTGACGGTTTTTCGCATGGTCGCATGGGCTCAAAAATGTGATCATGCGGCCAACTGTAAGATATTAACTGCCATTGCAAACCATTTAGAACTTTCTCAACTGTGACCGCTGATGATTTGTCGCATGGTCGCATGGGCTTGGAAGAGCCCATGCGATCATGTGACCAACCGTAAGATATTAACCACTGACCGCTGGCAGCTTGTTGTTTGCTTGACTACTGACTGGCCCCGCGGTGACGTTAGAAACTGGGACCCACCTAGTCGGAGTTGTGCACTTGAAGGTCAAAAACATAGAGGGTTTTCAAACTAGAGGTCTAAAACACAGAGAATTTTTGGACCAAAAGTCAAAAACATCCTGAACCTTTAGAGAGAAGGTCGAAAACACACTGGGTTTTCAGGCCAAAAGGCAGAAAACACACTGGACTTTGACACTTGAGCATTTCTTGGAACAAACAGGATGCGGCCAAAAAGGGAATGATAGGGAAATTTTGGGGAACAACTACACACTGTCCCTCGATTCAATTATAATTCAACATAGACTCATTGCCATTTTCTTCGATTGCAATTAAGATGCAATATTTTGAAGTAATTTGATATTCTGAACCTGTGGATCTTGATACCAGGTGAAATATAACAATGCAATCTCCTTTTCATTCTACAAACTTCCAGGAACACTTCTTGATATCTCCTTAGCCTGCGGATTTGAATATAGATCAAAGTCTTCAACTGCAATCCCTACTCATGCACTTATTAAGAATAAGAGGAGCTTCTTCACTTGAAGTGCACACACTGCTATATAGAGTAAAATCTGAATGATTCAATGCTGGCTCTGTCATTGCATCCCTCACATGAAGAATCTTCTCATGGTTCTTTTGAATGCCTGAAACTTATGACTCCCAAACATCATTCCATCTGCTGAAAAAGATCATCAATAGGAGCACCAAGTCTTTGCCAGGTTAGAATCTACAACCTACCCAGAATGAAGAGATTTTAACACAACCCACCCATCTTGAAGCAAGGAGCAATTGCAAGGATACCCGACAAAGACCTCCTATCCTAGAGAGAAGCTAGACCTAGACACTAACAAAACATACCTGGCTTGACTCTGACATTATCAAAAAAATGGGTGACTCAAAGTCAGGCAACATGGATCTCCCGCTATCTAAATCGATTGCTAAATTTGAGTCAAAACATCCCCATATATCTAACATCTTGTCTACATCATTAGTCTTTTGATAACATATATATAGTAATCATAAGTTGTTGGAGAATATGTAGACACTTTTTTAACATAATTATAATGCTCTCCCCTAGTTTTAAACATAGACATGCTAAAACATTTCATTGCATGGGCCATATCTAATATAGTAAATACCAAAATACATACATTAGGATACCTATGATACTATCATAATAAATATTATATATATCCTAGAATCGTCATATAAATTAGGGCCCTAATCTAGAGATATCTTAGCACCTTAGTGGTAAATATTCACTATCCCATATTCCTACATAGAAAATTACTGCAAAATAGTCACACATTCTTCCTCAAATTAAATGAATTTTTTTTGTCACTATGGTCTATTAATTTCCATGTCTAAATTGTATCTCATACAATATTTTATGATAAACGAGTCTTGATCTCCCTAATCATCCTCTTGGTGGTCCTAATAAACAACATGTTATCAATAGATAAGACAATAATTAGTAGTTAATCAAATAATTAGTTTAAACTAAATACTATGATACATTTTTCTTTTGATTACTCAAGATTAGAAATAGTTAGAAATCTATAGAAATCGCATCTTTAGAATGTACTATATGTTATATTAGAATATCAAATGTTTGTATAATTTATAACTCCATTTTAGGTGGCACATATGAAACAGTTTTCTAAAACATAATACTTACACTTAGTACTTCCATTTCTACATAGATTATCAATTTCCTAATGAAATATTTACTTTTATTATTAAATCTCAATACCTCAATTTTACTATCTAATTACAATAGTTACATCTATTACAATAATTCAGAATTATAAAAACAAGTATAGATATTGCATATTATTCATTGTATCACAAAATTGATAGAAGTACCAAATTAATCTAAAAGTTTACTATTTATCATCTTCCACATTCTAATATATGCTAAAGTCTATTTATTCTCCTAAGCATCATTGTCCATAATATTAGCAACATGTAGATTTATGAAGAAATTAGACAATAGATTCAAGGCTACTTCCCCTAAGTATTATGAAAGCTTGAAACTACAAATTTGAGAATTGAGATTATATGTGCAAGGTTTACTTATTTGTCCTAAGTTTGTATTAATGAGTTTTAAGTGACTGGAATTTGTGTTCAAAGGGTCCAATTATTTCTAATAGTGAATGAATAGAGGTGAATTAAAAGTTAGACATGGATACGCCAACACATACCTAACATGGGATGTGAATGCTGACATGCAAGATATATCAAATGAATTCCAACTTTTCAGCAAGATATATCAAATGAATTCCAACTTTTGTTGATTGTAACACATGTTATAGTGTTGTGTCATAGATCTATTTCAATAGTTTGAAATATATCCGTACTTATCTTTGTGACCAACGTGCAGACTTGAAATCATGCCATTGTGTATCTCAACATAGTCTTTAAAAACACGTTAACTATCTAGTATTGACAAAATAAATTTATAAGATAAGACACCCTGAGGCAAGCGATTTCAAAAGATGAATGATTATATTACTTTTTATAGAATCATTTATGATAAACAATCAAAATATACAATACTAGCTGGATATAAATTAATATACAAACACCGTTGCAAAACAGCATAAATGCAGTATTATGTATAAGAAAAAGTAATGTGATGCAAAAGCTGCTGACACAAAGATTAACAAGCCATCAATCACTAAAAACCAGCAAAAAATTGTAGTCAAGCAAAAGAAATAGAACAGGAAAACAACATTTACCAATGAACAAGACAATTGTAAAGTTCAAGCTCATCAACAATGGAGAAATATCTACTTTTTCTCACTTGTAAAGTGCTACTAATGCTGCTTTTTAAGTTGGATTAATATTCTGTTAATTCTCTTAGTTAGCTTCTTAATGTTCCACGGGCCGGCACCCTTTTGCTGCTACTTTTTTCAAAAACAATAGAGAAAGATCATACTTTCGTGCTAAGTTTATCTCTTCACATGACATCATCAGTTTTCTTTCTCAATAAGTTTTATCTCTTCACTTAGCGTCATCAACCCTTGTCCTCGGTAAGATTCTTACATTCCCACAGAGACAAATTCATTTGCTTTGATTGTTGTCTAATTGAATGTTTAGATTTTTTTAGAAATTTTTTTGTCTACTTTTTGGTGAATAGAAAAAAAGAAAAGATGAAATATTTAATTTATGATTGGGTGTGCTTAATTTCTCTACTTTATCAAGCTATTTGTTTTGTAAAAATATTTGAAAATGCTAGTGAATTGAAACGAGTGCAAGGTAATATCAAATTTATAGTAAGAGTTTTTTTTTTCTTTGGCTATGTAAGGCACACATTCATGTATTTTGTTGTATTTAGATGTGGCATTTTAAAAATAATTCACGTATTTTATTTACGCTTCTATATATTGCATACATGTTCAATAAGGTGATCTTGTAAAGATAAAAAATAGATAATATTAGAGCCTTGGATATATGGAAGGAGAGTGATAGAGAAAATAATATTAAAACAAGCACAAATTCTTTATTGTTTCCTCTCATACCATTGACACATCATTCTCACCTTGTACATTTTGGATGCTCAATGAAAGGTCTCTTGTCCAACAATAAAGATTCATAGAATTATCCTGTGAAGGTCACTATTCAATGTCTTGTTAAGGTCATGGCTTCTTCACAATCTTGTGATGATGACAATAAAAGTGATTTGTGTTTCTATTATAATTCTTATGGTAGCTCTCAATTAGAAGGAATATATGATCTCCCTTTTGTATGGTAAAGTTAAGCTCTCTCCCTTTTTTTTTTTCATCAATTTTATTTGTTTGTTTCCATTCCATCGTTGATTGAGGTTCTCTTTTAAGTTTAGCACAATATATTTTTTTATTTGAGCCTAAATTTACTTAGGCTATAGGAGATAATTTTGTATTTAAGAGACAATAAATACACCTAAGTGCCTCTAAGGTATGAGTTTTACATACTCTATCTTTTCCTATTGGAACATTACGAGTGAAGGGGGGGGGGGTGGGGGGTTATAAAGAATTTTACTAAATCCTTGAGATTTTTTTTTTTTTGGCAAAAATTCAAACTTTTTCTTCTACCTAATGTTGCACTCTTCTTGATCACCAATTGTTGTGGCATGCAAAGAGATTTTGAGCCAAATCCAAAGATATGGGTGCAAGGAGGATGTGAGTCCTAGATAAAGGAGAAGCAATGTCTTGTTCAAACGATCAATAGTTGACTTGGTGGATTCAATGACTAATTTAAGAAGAGAAATACTTGCATGGGGGTAAAAGTACAAACCTGTGTCACACGTTTATAAAGGAAAATGATGACAACATGAAAATTTTTCAACTTTAACGACATAAAAGGGTAAAAGTACAAAGCCATGTCACACTTTTATAAAGGAAAAGGTCAACAACACAAACTTTTTAACTTTAATGACATAAAAATGGCATTTATGTTTAGAATTTGAAGATGATGTAAACTAATGAAATATGTAAAAGTCAACGAAGTTTATGCCTATAATTTTTTTGAATATTTTTTGAGCAATAATTCACATAGTTTTTTAATTTTTGAAGTCCATTTTTTACTTGCTGAAAAATGCTGAAAATGAGGGTCTTGTTCCCACCAAAAAAGTATATGCAAATAATCCTTTTTTCCTTTGATTTCCAAATATGGTATAGATGAAATGTATAGCTAGTGGAAAAAAGAATAAAAATTAGTTTTCAATGTATATTTTCTCTGTTATAACTACTCAAAGTCGAATATATTTGAAATTGACAGTTTTCATCTGCCACCAAATTTTCCCTATCAAATCTACACCATTCAAAAAATAAATTACATATTCTTGAAGATAACTCTCTCCTCTCGTGTTAAATATAAAATTTTAATTTTTTTGATAAGCTTTACTATTTTTTTCTATTTTTGAAGCAGCTTGTTCTAGAATGTTAAAATACCTTCTTGTAGTATTTTGAAATTATAATATATTAGATCTAATTAAAATACTATAAAAATTACATGATGATAATCTTGACTCTGTGCTCTAAAAAAGAGTATTTTTATATTTGTAAAAAAATATCATTAAAAAGAGTAGGAGTTATTGAAACATCATTTTTCTGAAATAATTTTATTTCTTTAGTAATTGGTATAAAACATCCATTTAATAGATATTTCCAATTGGAAAAGTTGAAGCACCTATCTAACTTAGCTAAAATGAATCTAGCTAGACCATATGTTTGACAAAAAATAATTTTAGTTAGAAATACTCAAATTCAGCCGTGCTGATAAGTTGTCCTGAAACATGACACACCTTTGTGCTTTTACCTAAAAGTGGCATTTGTGTTTAGAATTTGAAGATAATGTAAACTAATGAAATGTGTAAAATTTGATGAAGTTTATGCTTATAATTTTATAAAAAAAATTTGAATAAAATTTGACATAGTTTTTTAATTTTTGAAGTCCATTTTTTTATTGTTGAAATATGCTAAAAATCTAGCGTCTAGCTCCCACAAAAAAATTATATGCAAATAATCTTTTTTTCCTATGATTTCAAAATATGTTTTAGATGACATGTATAGCTAGTGCATAAAAAAAGAAATATTAGATTTCGGTATATGTTTTGTTTGTTATAACTATCCAAAGTCGGTGTTACCCAAAATCGATAATTTTTTGTTCCCACCAAATTTTCCCTCTCAAATCTACACCATTTTAAAAAAAATTACATATTCTTGAAGATGACTCTCTCGTCTAGTGTTAAATATAAGTTTTAAATTTTTCTGACATGATTTGTTATTTTTTTATTTTTTTTCGATCGAGCATGTTCTTAAATGTTAAAATACCTACTTGAAGTATTTTCAACTTATAATATATTATATGAAATCAAAACATAATAAAAATTACATGACCATAATCTTGACTCCGAGCTCTATAAAAGGGTAATTTTAGATTTTATAGAAAGTTAAATTTTGACAAAGAATTCAGATCCAAAAGTGAGAACTTCTAAGAATCACCTTTTTTTGCTTATTTGGCTGCCACATGGGATGCCACTTAGATAGGTTTAGCTGAAACTGTGGGAGACCAAACACAGTCCCATGCATGAGCCACCCAACCCATTTTTGGGGTTTATATAGTTTTTCATGGAATGGTTTCGGTCATAACCCTTTCGGATGAAACTATTTTGGCCAGAATTCTCCCACCACATCGACACCACATGGCACCTCATGTGCGCCATGTATGTCTGGTCGAAACCGGTCTAGCTAGACCTGTTCTGACTGGAACCATTAAAAATGTCCTCTAGTGTGACACAACTATGTACTTTTACCCATGGAAGAAAATTTACTTTTCTTTAACTTAAATAAATTATTTGTTTGTCAAAAATTAATTCACAACAAATATTGAAAATAAACACAACTGCAACTTCACAAATAAAAAATATGCAACACAAGGAACATGATATTTTTGGACAAACTGCCCCTAGAAAAACCACAAAGGGAAAACTGGTACTGCAAATAAGGAATTAAATTAAACTTTAGAAAATTAAGAGATACATAAACTACTTGCCTCTTACTAGAAGAGCTCTAACAATATTTCCATCCAAAAAATCTACTCCCAATTTTTCCTACTAAGATTCCACTACCTCTATCTCCAACACTATCATCGCGCCCTTTCTATCACTACAAAAGTATTTTCTAACACTACAAACTCATTTTTAATCACTACAAATGCTTCTCAAGTCTGTGTTCTCCAAATGCCCAATGACTCCTTTTATATTACTCTCATTGGAAACCAACAACTGAGATTTAATCTCAATCAACAGATGAGATAAATTAGACTCCAACAAACCCTAACTAATTAGTTTTTAGGTGTCTCCAAAAGAGTCACTTAATTAATTAAATAACTATTTGCATACTTACAAAAATAATAATTATGTACTAATTATTTGGAGTGGAAGGACAACTGTACGAGCTACCATAACTAACACTCCCTCTTAGTGAGGAAGCTATTCTGCATCACACCTAAATTATCTTTGAAGAAGATAAATGTTTCCTTCCCCAATGCCTTTGTCAAATTCCTACCTATTATTTTGTAGGTATATACTATAGCTAAACAATCCCTCGCTATATACATAATCTCTGATGAAGTAATACCTGATGTCTATATGCTTAGACATATCATGACACACTAGATTCTCAAATAACCGAATACAACTCTGATTGTTGTAGTGTATCACTATAGTCTCAACCGTCATACCAAACAAGGATACTAGAAAATTATGAAGCCATATAGCTTTAAACATCTCCATACTAGCTGTTATGTATTTTTCTTCTATAGAACTTAGAGCCACAAACTTCTGCTTCCTGCTGAACCAAGAGACAACTCCTAATCCAAAATTGAAACAACACCCTGAAGTTATTTTCTTGTCCAATGCACTACCTCCCCAATCTATGTTAGTATATCCTATCAACTTGATTCTTTCACCTCGAGTATATTTAATCCCACTTAATTGTACCATGTAAATAATGCAGCACATGCTTTTCCACTACCCAATGCACTCTCTTTTTCTCAACCATGAACTAACTAAGAGAGTTTATTACACAAGCTATATTTGGCCTAATGTTGACTAAATAAATGGGAGAACCAATCAACTACCTATATAAGGTCCCTCTTGTACTCTTTAATGAGCCCTAGTGAACATGCTAAAATTAAGTCATCCACATATAGTAAAAAAATGAGAACCCCACCCCCAACCACCAAATATTAGAATTTAACATTTGCCTCACTTTTTATGAACCCCATTCCTTTCAAGTATGTATCAATGCACTCATACCATGCTCTAGGAGCTTGCTTGAGCCTATGAAAAGCTCTCTTCAATATGCACATGTGGGTCCATTTGTTATGTGCTACAAAGCCTTATGGTTGTTCTATGTATACCTCTTATTTCAACTCACCATTAAGGAATGTTGTCTTGACATCCATTTGATAGATCTACCATCCCATCTGTGTTGTAAATGAGATCATAGCTTGTATAGAAGTATACCTAGACATTGGAGAAAATATGTCCTCATTATCTATTCCCTCCTCCTAAGAGAACCCCTTTTCCATGAAAATTTCCTTGTATTTATCGATGCTACCATTTGCACCATGCTTGTTCTTATAGATCCATCTTGATCCAACTACAAAACTATTTGTTCTAGACATAACCTCCCACACATTATTGTACATTATTAGGGTATATTCCTTAACCATCACATCTTGCCACACCTAATGGTGTGCGACCTCTTGATAGATGGAAGGATCACTATCTACCAACTAACTAATTAATGCCACATAGTGATTAAACTTGGTTGAAGCTTGTCTCCTTTGTCTAGTACTCATCCTAGGAGCTCCCACTAGCTCCCGAGTATCCCTATGTGCCTTGTGAGCCTTGTGATTCCTACTACCAACTATAGAGGATGAAATATAAACCTCTATATCTTCTTGATGCATATCTTGGACTTGATACACCTATTTCTCCATTGATGCAGGAGCATCCTGGGTGTAGGAGCAATCTTGCATCACCCAAAAATATTTATGTTTTTGTATTAAATAAGGGCTATCTTGTGTAGAGTTGCTATTTATGGAAACTTTCTATTTTTAGTAAGTTGGTCATAAATCTCAGAATGTTCTGATTTTACATGTGGAGGTTCATCTCAGTCATATCAGCCTGCCAGTAAAGTTTCATGGCTGGATCAGGTCTAGTTTTGAAGATATTGAAGATTTTTGGTATTGGCAGCAGGGTATAGAAACTTTGAACTCAGTTTTGAAGGCTTTAGAGGCCCTGGATGAGGTCAAAAATTTGGGTGATGAGCGCTTGCACTGGTCAAGCCTGTAGAGTGCTTTGTGGCCTTTCTGAAATGGGGTTATAATAGTCCATCAGGTCAATTGGTGATGACTTATGGTCTCCGAAAGTCGAGTCACCTGAAATGGCAAAAAATAATTTTCCTTCAAAATTTTTGTTTGGGTTTCAAAAGCTATTTTGAGCTGACTTTGATGTAATAAATTGAAAAATAAAATAATTCTAAATTTGGTCGGCCCTTAGGGTTAAATTTCTGGAACCTTCTTGGGTGGTGGAAATTGCCTATATAAAGAAGGCCTGTAGTGTTGTCTAGGGCAGTTCTGGGTAGTAGATCTGGGTATTGATTTGAGGCTTTGTCCTATAGAATATTGTAAGGGAATGCCCATGAGGCTTTGCATATTGTAATTCTGAAAGTTTGTAATTCCACATTTATGGAGATAATAAGAAGCCAATTTTGTGTTCTTGCATATTATTGTTGTTTCTCTATTTCTATTATGTGTTTGTGGTATTAAGGGGAGCACCCTTCATCAAGTGGTATTAGAGCAGGAGTTCCTGATTGTGTAAACAAATCACCGACTGTGAGGTAGTTTGCACCAGGACTGTGGGTTAGGGTTTCTGTGTAAATAGATTGCCGATTGTGAGGCAGTTTGCACCAGGACCGTGGTTAGGGTTTTAGTGAGAAGCACAAAAATGCCTCCACGAAGGGACCGTGGTGGAAGAGCTGGTGTTGTAACACCTATGGTTAGAGCACTCTAGAGACAAGTGCGAGCATTGTAAGAAGAGATTCATAGAGGAATGAATCTTAATGTTAGAGACGAAAGCGAGGATGAAGCCGAAGAAGAAGATCAAGAAGGAGAAGTCGAAGTTGTGAACCAGGAGGAAGAAAGACTTTTTCAGGCCATTTCCAAGATCGGAAAAAGACCTAAGATTGAGGTTCTTGCATTTTCAAAAAATCTTAACCCAGAGGAGTTGATCGACTGGATCAATGAATGTGAAGAATATTTTGAGTATGAAGATATTGAGGATCCTGATAGGGTCAAATTCGCGAAGGCCAGACTGAAAGGTCATGCGAAGATCTAGTGGCAAGAGATTTAATTGGAGTGAAATAGAAGAGGGAAAGATAAAATCACAAGATGGGATCGAATGGTGGATAAATTGAAGTGACAGTTCATTCTTGTTGATTATGAGCTTGACCTTCTGAAGAAGATGCAAAGTTTGAAGCAAGCAGGAAAATCTATTCAGGAGTATATAGAGGAGTTCTATCGAATCCTAATCAGAATAGGCCATGCAGAAGCGGATAAGGAGAAAGTTGCCCATTACCTTAATGGGTTGAGGCCGAGCATTCAGGAAGAGCTAAATCTGGTTCGTATGAACAGTATTGAAGAGGCATACCAGTTTTCCCTAAAAGTGGAGGAAAAGCTGAACAAGAAGTTTGAGAGCAGATAAAATGGAAGAGGTCATGGTGGATGATCTGGTGGATAGTCATATGGAGGCTGAAATGAAGATCCAAAAAACAAGGATGAGGCCAGTAGCAGTCTAAATCAGAGAAGAAACAATTCCAATCGTTTCCAAGATCAGAACAATAGAGATCAGAGAGGAAGAGGAAGAGTACAAGGTTCAGGAAGAGGAGGCTTCCGTGGAACATGTTTTCACTATGGAGAAGAAGGTCATAGGGCATCTAAATGTCCTCAATGCCAAGGAAGGACAGATAGGAGCAATGAAGGCCAGGCCAGAGTTGCACATGTAGATGAAAATGTCAGATCATCAAATTATGAAGATGCTGAAAGATGAGAAATGCTAATTAACAGAAGAGTCTTGTTGAGTGGTGAGAATGAACCTAAACAAAGGAGGAGCCTATTTCGCACTAGATGCAAGTGTGAGGGTAAATGCTATGATGTGATTATTGATAGTGGAAGCACTGACAATTTGGTGTCAGAAGAGATGGTGACAAAGTTGAAGCTCAAGAGAAAGAAACACCCACATCCATATCAGATTGCCTGGGTGCAAGATGACCACAAGGTCATGGTCAGTGAACAGTGCCTAGTAAAGTTCAAGATCAGCGGGTACCAAGATAAGGTACTATGTGATATCATATCTATGAATGCATGTCATATGTTGTTGGGTAGACCGTGGCAGTTTGACAGATGTGTTGTACACAATGGTCGTGTGAATACCTATTCCCCGACAAAGGATGGAGTGCGACATAAGCTAAAGCCATTGAATGAGACTGAATAAAAGGTATGTGGTAATGCAAGAATAAAATTTTTTTATGGAAGAAAATTCCTAGATGGTATGAGGCATGAGCATGTGTGCTTTGCTTTAATTCCAAAAGCTGGTAAAGAGGAAGTAGAGAATGTACCTATAGAGGTTGCAGACTTGTTGAATGAGTTTCAGGATATTGTATCTGATAATGTACTTGATGGATTACCACTGGTAAGGAAGATTAGTCATTAGATGGATTTGATTCCAGGAGCCAGTTTTCCAAACAAGGCAGCACACAGAATGGCACCAACAGAAAGTGAAGAGTTGAATAGACAAGTACATGAGTTGTTACAGAAGGGATTGATTTGGGAGAGCCTGAGTCCATGTGCTATACTAGCAGTATTAGAACCAAAGAAGAATGGAGAATGGAGGATGTGTATAGATTCCAAAGCAATAAACAAGATCACAATCAAGTATAGGTTTCCATTGCCACAAATGGATGATATTATGGATTGTTTGAGTGGAGATGTGTATTTCTCAAAGATAGATCTGAAGAGTGGATATCACCAGATTTGGATCAGAGAAGGAGATGAATGGAAGACTACCTTCAAGACAAAGGAAGGACTGTATGAGTGGTTAGTCATGCCTTTTGGGCTAGCCAATGCACCGAGCACTTTCATGTGGCTCATGAACGAGGTTCTGAAAGAGTTTCTGGGTAAGTTTGTCATTGTTTACCTAGATGATATTTTGATCTTTAGCAAGACATTGGAAGAGCATCTAATACATATTCATATGGTGTTTGAGAAGTTGAGAAATGAGAAATTATTGATTAATTTGAAGAAGTGCAGTTTTGTGAAGAAAGAGTTAGTGTATTTGGGATTTGTAGTTTCAGGAGAAGGTTTAAAAATGGACCTAGAGAAGGTATAGGCTATCCTTGAATGGCCTACTCCAAGGAGTGCTCCTGAGGTAAGATGTTTTCATGGTTTGGCTAGCTTTTACAGAAAGTTTATCAGAAATTTTAGCAGTATTTGTGGACCCTTGACTGAAACAATGAGAGGGGATAGAAAAGAGTTCAAGTGGACTAATGAGATAGATAAGAGTTTTAAATTGTTGAAATAGAAAGTTACAGAACAACCTATTTTAGCACTTCTAAATTTTAATAAGGTGTTTCAAGTAGATTGTGATGCTAGTGGTATTGCAATAGGAGTTGTTATGAGCCAAGAAGGTAAACCTATTGCTCATTTTAGTGAGAAGTTAAATGATGCCAAGAGAAAATATTCTATTTATGATTAGAAATTTTATGCTATAGTTTAGGCATTGAAGAAGTGGAGACACTATCTGCTTCCTAAAGAGTTTGTTTTGTATACTGATCATCAAGCTTTGCAATATCTGAATAGTCAAGGAAAGTTGAATCAAAGACATTTGAAATGGGTTGAGTTTTTGCAGAGTTATACATTTGTTTTGAAACACAAAAGTGGAAAGTCTAACAAGGTTGCAGATGCACTTAGCAGAAGGAAACTATTGCTGATAGAGATGCAGATTGAGGTGGCTGGGTTTAAAGAACTCAAAAATTTGTATCTAGAGGATCTTGATTTTGGTGAAGCTTGGAAAGCTTGTAAAGAACCTGTTACTCTAGATAGAACAAAGTGGCTGGATTTCATCATTCAGGATGATATGCTATTCAGAGGGAGTGAGTTGTGCATTCCAAGAAGTTCTATGAGGGAGAATCTCATCAAGGAGAAGCATAGCAGAGGATTGGTTGGACATTTTGGTCATGATAAAACCCTTGCTTTGGTTAGTGAGAATTATTATTGGCCACAGTTGCAGCAAGATGTCAAGAAGTTTTTACAGAGTTGCAGAGTATGTCAAATGGTGAAAGGAGTGAAGTAGAATACAGGGTTGTATCAGCCATTACTTGTACCAGAGAAACCTTGGGAGGATATCAGTATGGACTTTGTTCTTGGTTTACCAAGGATGCAGCGGGGATATGATTCAATTTTTGTGGTAGTTGATAGATTTTTGAAGATGGCACATTTTATTCCCTGCAAGAAGACTAATGATGTTGTTCATGTAGCAGAATTGTTTTTCAGAGAAGTAGTGCGACTACATGGTTTGCCAAAGACCATAGTTTCAGATCGAGACACTAAGTTCATTGGATATTTCTGGCATACATTGTGGAAGAAGTTGAAGATAGATTTGAAGTTTAGTTCATCACATCATCCACAGACTGATGGACAGATAGAGGTGGTGAATAGGAGTTTGGGAAATTTGCTGAGATGTTTGGTTGGGGATAAGCCAACAGGATGGGATTTGATTTTACCACAGGTAGAATTTGCATATAATAATTCTGTCAACATGAGCACTGTTAAATCACCATTCCAAATTGTATATGGGAGTAGTCCAAGAAATGCATCTGAGTTGAGAAAGATAGATAAAGGAGAAATAAGTAGTGCTGAAGGTGAGGATTTTGCAAAACATTTGAAGAACATCCATGAGAAGGTGAGGAAGCATATTACCAAGATGAATGCTTAGTATAAGGCTAAGGCAGATGAGAAAAGGAGGCATAAGGAATTTAAAGTTGGAGATGAAGTCATGGTTCATTTGCGGAAGGAGCGATTTCTGATTGGTACATATAAAAAGTTGAAAATGAAGAAGTTTGGGCCATCTAAGATACTGAAGAAGCATGATTCAGGAAATGCATATGAGGTAGACTTGCCTACCGAGCTGAATATTTCACCAGTGTTTAATATTTTAGATTTGACAGAGTATCATGATGGAGCTGTTGAAGATGAGGTTACAGCAGCACAGTGGAGTATTCCAACAACCAGTTTAGATATCAAGGAGATTGAAGACATACTAGATAGTCATGTTGGTAGAAGCAAAAGGAACATGACATATGAAGAGTATTTGGTCAAATGAAAAGGATGACCTGTTGAAGATTCATCATGACTAACAAAGGAGGAGGTTAACCGTCTTGGTTTTCCTCTACACACCTGAGTCATGACAGGGTCACTTCTCAAATTACCCCGGGTGTCTGATGCAGGATCATCTTGGGTGTAGGAGCAATCTTGTATCACCCAAAAGTATTTATGTTTTTGTATTAAATAAGGGCTATCTTGTGTAGAGCTGCTATTTATGGAAACTTTCTATTTTTAGTAAGTTGGTCATAAATCTTAGAATGTTCTGATTTTACATGTGGAGGTTCATCTCAGTCATATCAGCCTACCAGTAAAGTTTCATGGCTGGATCAGGTCTAGTTTTGAAGATATTGAAGATTTTCAGTATTGGCAGCACGGTACATAAACTTTGAACTCAGTTTTGAAGGCTTTAGAGGCCCTAGATGAGGTCAAAAATTTGGGTGACAGGCACTTGCGCTAGTCAAGCCTGTAGAGCGCTTCGTGGCCTTTCCGAAATGGGGTTATAATAGTCCATTAGGTTAACTGGTGATGACTCATGGTCTCCAGAAGTCAGGTCACCTAAAATGGTGGAAAATAATTTTCCTTCAAAATTTCTGTTTGGGTTTCAAAAGTTATTTTGAGCTGACTTTGATGTAATAAATTGAAAAATTAAAAAATTCTAAGTTTGGTCGGCCCTTAGGGCTAAATTTCTAGAACCTTCTCGGGCGGTGGAAATTGCCTATATAAAGAAGGCCCGTAGTGTTGTCTAGGGCAGTTCTGGGTAGTAGATCTAGGTATTGATTCTAGGCTTTGTCCTACAAGATATTGTAAGTGAATGCCCATGAGGCTTTGCATATTTTAATTCTGAAAGTTTGTAATTCCACATTTGTGGAGATAATAAGAAGCCAATTTTCTATTCTTGCATATTGTTGTTGTTTCTCTATTTCTGTTATGTGTTTGTGGTATTAAGGGGAGCACCCTTCATCATACATATTCTATGAACTCTCAACACTTGATCTTGTACTTGTACTGGTAACCATACTTGAGCTTTGTTGACCTTTACTCGGTTGAACTAACCTTGGAGCTTCTTTTGGATTCTCACACTAATCATTTGCTGCAAAATCTCTAGACCTCCTGAATGCCTTGTCCTCCATGAATTTGACATCATGTCTGACTATAATCCTTTTGGTCCCTAGAATAAATATCTGACATGCCTTTGAGGTCTCACTATACCCTACATAGTATCCCCTCTCTGTTGTATGATATAACTTGGTACATGTATCCGTTGGAATGTGACAATATGCCAAGCTTCCAAATGTCCTAAAGTGACTTTTATCTGGCTTCTTTCCTATAAAATATTCCTCTAATGTCATCTTCCCTAGTACCTTATGTGGAACTCTATTATATATGTATATTGTTGTACTACGTGCTTCTTTGAATAAATAGTGTGGCATGTCCTAGTCATGTAGCATAGTCCTTTCTTCCTTTGATATAGAATGATTCTTCCTCTCATCAACACCATTCTATTGTAGGTTGTAAGGAATAGTCCATCCTCTCTTGATTCCTTCCCTAGTGCAGAACTCCTAGAACTCTTTCCCTTTGTACTTGCCTCCATTGTCTGACCTAAGAACCTTTATCATCCTTCCTGTCAAATTCTCCACAAGATCTTTTAACTCTTGGAAGCGATTGAAAACCACTTCCTTAGTCTTCAAGAAGTATATCCAGGTCTTCCTAGAGAAATCATCAATAAAAGTAACAAAGTACTCATATCCACTGAGAGACTTCATCGATATTGGTCTAGATATATATAAATGTACTAGATCAAGCACACCCTTGGATCTGATGTGAGTCCTTAGAAAGGTTTCTTTCACAAACTTCCCCAATGCACATCCCTTACATACATCAACATTCTATATACTCACCTCTAGAATACATGTCACTATCTCACGAAGAAATTTAAGTCCTCCATAATGTATATAATCCATCCTCCTATACCTCCTTGATCTCTAAGATTACTACTTCTCATGGGTGCCTTAGAAGTATCAAACTACAACCTATAATCTCACCACTCCTAACTCCAATAGCTATGGGTGATTTTCAATCCTTATGCTTAATCAACACATGAACCCCTTTAAGGAGTACATTGCACCCTTTGTCTTGAAGGAAATATATAGAAATAAAATTCATCCCTAAGCTTGGCACATGGAACACATCATGAAGGGGAATCATCTTGCCATTCTCTATCTGAAACTGAATAGTCCATTTCCCAACTAAGTTGAATTTGGACAAGTTCCCTATAGAAATATGGATTTTAGTTTCCTCCTCCTTACAAATGGAGACGTACTCTCTAAGTCCTATCATATGAAATGACACCCCACTATCTATATTTTATACACTCTATGAGGTTGAGCTAACCATAAAATATATGAGTGCAAAATCATCCTCTATTCTACTAGAGAGCTCATCCACACTAGCTGAAGCTATCACCTACTTCTTGCCTTTCTTTTTATTCTTCTTCATTTGTGAGAAATCACTGACATAGAGGCCAAACTCGTGACATCCATGGAATTTGATCTTATACATGTCCTTATTATTCTCACTTTGTGAATTTGATTATTTCCTAGATGTCTTCTTCACTTTGCCTTTTCCTGCTATGGCAATATTTTCTTGTTCCACCTTACTTTTCTAACTCTTATTTTTGGTTCCATTGACAAGACTTGGTCTAAGATCCTCCTGAGTGAAATCACTCCATAGTCAATCCCCACTCCGTAAGGTGTCTCATCCATTAATAACTTGAACAAAGACATCCCACTGCTAAGTAAACCTATTCAAGGCTATTCTAACTAGCTCGTCATCATCTAGTTCATCTCAAACATCTACTAACTCATCCTTGACAAGCCTAAGACTAGTGAGGTAACTTGAAACATCTTCTCCCTTGTTCATCTGGGTAATCCTCATATTTTTCTTGAGAATCATCTTCTTATTAGTGGTAGCATTTTGGTACAGATTCAAAATGACATCCCACATCTTCGTTGTATCTAACTTAGTGATATGAAGAACTATATGGTCCTTGACACCATCAAGGATTAGCATCCTCACCTTGGCATCACCCATCTTTTATTCTAAGAGTTGTGTTGGATCTGTAGGTACAACTACAAAACTAGTCACATATTCCTTGATACCATTCTCTTCTAGTAATAAATAAATTATGGTTTTCCAAACACCAAAATTTGAGGCTCCATCCAATCTGTCTTAATCTACTAAGCCTACTGAGGAAATCTCAAGAGATAAAAGAAATAATAATTCTAAAGAGGTTGAAGTAGGTTTTATAAACCCTTGATTTTCTTTCCTATGCTTCTTTCCTATGCCTATGGTAAAACTTTTTACCTTTATATTAGCTCTGACACCATGTGAAAATTCTATTTCAGCTACTGATTAATAATCTCCTAACTTATACATATTTTACGACTGTCAAAAATAAATTCACAACAAATATTGAAAAATAACACAATTGCAAATTTACAAATAAAAAATATGCTACATAAGGAACACAATATTTTTGGACAAATTGTCCCTGGAAAAACCTTGAAGGCAAAACTAGTACTATAGATGAGGTATTTTTTTAAACATTATAAATTTAAGAGATACATAAACTAATTTCCTCTCACTGTTAGAATAATCAGGCCCTAAGATTACTGAGAAGGTGGGGGGGTGTGAATTAGTAATCTACTAATAAAACAAATCTAATCTGATAAAAGCTTATCCTTCAAATCCTCACCACATACATGCAATAAGTAACCTTTCCTTGTAGTAAAGCATACATAAAAAAAAGGAATCCACACAAATTCAACACATAACAACAATATTTTTATTGTGGAAACCCAACTCAGGAATAAAAATGGTGGGGATGGCACCCACTAGGGAAACTTTACTCTTCTGGAGCATGCACGATTAAAAGCTTAGCCTTATTAAAAGCTTACAATAGCCTCGGTTAAGAGTATACTCTATTAAGAGTCACTTGGTCAAGGGATTTACCTCTAGCTCTATTAGGTACTTTAACCTTTTAGGAGTAGCCTTGTGAGAGGACTCTAGGCACTAGCTAAAGTGCCACCCTATTAAAGGATTTTACAAAAAAATATCTATTAGGATCTACTCGATTAAGGGATTTTGACCATCTGCAACTATTAGGGAATACCAAGAAGATTGATTTGGAAAGTAGCACTAATTATTTTCTTGTATAGATCCAATTTGGCTCACTCTTCTTCCTCTCTTGTAGATTAATCTCTCCTCTAAATCACACCTCTTGATTCACTATCTATTTCTGTCATAGGTCTCTACTTCTTATTTTTTCCACTATCTCTTTGAAAATACATTGCAAAATGATATTAATACATTTACAATAATTAATTCATACAACCACCTAAATATTTCATCTAAAATTCAAATTTCCCTCCATAGAAGTCCACCAAACAAGTTGGAAACATTTTATAGCTTGCACCGACATCTAGATCCAATCACACTAAGATTTGATACCAAAAAGTCAAATGTATTACACTTGCCTAGGCTCATGCACCTCTTCACGAATTACTTATCAAATTAACAAATAAGAAATATACGTAACATTCCATGTCATCTTAGAAACATCATCACCTATTCTGGAATTCTCAACCATCTTCACAAACTGATTTGTCTTCACTGATCAAGTATTTAATCGATTGTTTTTCAATGTTCTTACCTTCTTCACTATATGAAATTTAGAATCCTATAACTCTATCCACCAATCACCAATCTTGATATGATTGCAATAGAAATCTAATAATATCATCAAGATCACATCTAATCCTTGATACCATTCCTATGTGACATACTAATCAAATCTTTTTCTCTATGTTCCTTTACTGCTAAACCAATTCTCTTTCTTTACAACATTGTTTGTAACTTGCATAGAAATCATCATAAACATATGTGATGATAGATATAGAATTATAAACACTTCTAGAGGCTATTTTCTAGATTGCACACCACAATTCGTAGCATAATTATCAATTGATCTTCTATACCATAACTTTCTACACCAAGAACATAGTCATCAACATAAGTTGATATCTTGACATCAATGACAACAACATAAATGAAAAAACACATCATCAAGTCATCAACATACTCACTCATCTGATTTGCATTAGTTATGCCAACAATCTCCCCCTTTGGCATTGATGGAAACACATTAGGCAATACCAAACATATCCCTATACCTCAACACTTTGTCTTCATCTTTATTTGAATGAAACACACCAATAGATAGGAACACCATCAATCTTTGAAAACTCATTAGATTCTCTCCCCTTGTTTATCTACTCTCGATAGTTCATCTCCCCTTTTTCTATTATGGTATTCTCCCCTTTTGACAACATTTCCAAATACGCTATAGTGCTCAAACCTTCATCTATTTGACTTCTCCCCCTAAGGAGTAGTCTACTTTGCATCAATCCACTATTAAAAAGTAAAATAGTAATAATCACTAGATTGATGCTATATTTGCATCTTAGTTTTTATTAGGTAGGGGCATGAACCCTAGCTTTCCTCCAAGGTACTCAAAAGTATCCTCAGGAAGTAGTTTAGTAGAGATATCTTTAGTTTTCTCTTTAGTTGGAATGTAGTCCAACCTTACCACTTTCTCCTATACTTGTTCTCTTAAGAAATGATACTTAATGAAAATTTGTGTTGTCTTTGAGTGCATAATCAGGTTCTTGGAAATGTTTATAGCACTAGTATTATCATAATAAATGTTCACTAGCTCTATTACCTTTGCCTTCATTCCTTCTAGAATTTACTTCATTCAAGCTACCTGTGTGCAATTGATAGCTTCTACCACATATTATGCTTCATCTGTAGATTGAGATATGTAATTCTATTTCTTTCTTGTCTAGGACATAAGCCTGCCACCTAGAAAGAATGCACACCACCACTTGTGCTCTTTCAGTCATCTACATTACCAACCCAATTAGCATCAGTAAAAACACTTAACAAAAAATAACATTAATGGGTATACCATAATCCATAATCTCCAGTTCCTTTCAGATATCTAAAAATTCTCTTTCTTGCAACAATATGTGACTCCTTTAGGTTTGAGTGAAATCTTACAACTATGCCAACTACTTCTACAATATTAGGTTTTCTATGTACAACATAGTGTTAGATAACTGAGAGGGGGGGGGGGGGGGGGGTGAATCAGTTAAGTCTAGCTATCCTATAGTCCCAAACACTCTTAGATGTATAAAATAATTCCAACATAAACTTTAAATAGATCAGTAAAAACTTGTCTATGCCTTTCTATTCATTAATCAATTGACAGTAAAATTAACTAGTATATATACTGATTGAACCTGTAATTATAATGTGTAAAGTAAAATAACATATCATCACATCCATACACATATAAAACTTAATTTTTAATGTGGAAACCATGTTAGGGTAAAAACCACGTGGGATTGGTACCCTTAATAATTTCACTCTTCTAAATTGAGGTCGGTTAAGAGCCAACCTTGTTAAAGGTTAAGAAACACACTATAAGGTGTGACCTTGTTAGAGGATTTATCACTAATAGTTATTTGTGAGCATACATTCACTTGGGGTCAAATATAAAACAATCAACATTCAATGAATGTCATAATGAAATAAATAAAGACTGTTAAGTCCAACTCAGTTAAGAGATTTATCTGTAGAACTGGTTAGAATGCAATAGTAAATGATTTGATTCAAATACAACTTCCTTTTAAGGTTTTCATATCTATATGCTAAGATCAAAATACCTTGGCCATCATAATCTCTTTAATTTCCTTTTATATCATGTAACTCTGTTCTGCTTAGTTATCTCCTTTCTCTGACACTCGGTGTAGTTTGCAGAATTGTTTGGTTCTCACTTCAACCTGTCTGACCATCTTCACATGAATGCAATCTTCTTATTACACACATTATTCATTATGAATCTCTTGTCTCCTTAAATAGACATGATAAACCATTTTCTTCTCAGCCATAGATTTTGCCTCTTAATATTCATCATTGATTTTGATGCTTTAATCTTCCTTGGAACTTGTAGCTTCGACATGTTTCAATCTTCATCATCCGATCTTCCTTGAATTTTTTCAATTGTAGATCTTCATAAAAAACTTTATATTTAACCTCAGAATCATCCATATTTTTCCATCTCATCATCTTAAGTCGACAATCACATGTTCCATTTATTTCCTTCACTTGGTCAATACTGTGATGTGTCAGTGACTTCTAACTTGGTTAATACTGTACTTGGTATACATTACACTTGCTAAGTGTACATTGTTTCAACTCGATGTATACTAAGTTCTTCATTTACCGACCACATAAACTTGTTCATTCTTGATCTTCAATTCTTAATAGAATCATGTAATACAATAAAATCACTAACATAATGGCATAGTATCATAAACAAGTTGCCCAATGAATACCATATTCATAACTTACTCATACATCTATTCTTCATGTTAATATGTCATTCCTTCACCATTATTACCTTCTGTAGATGTTTGTAACTATCATGATAAGTACTAAAAAACTAGTTGACATCAATGACAATATAATAATTGATTTAATGTCTCACATATACCTTTGTAGCTCAATCATCATTTTCACATTTTGTTCTCCAAGTACTTAACAAGTTGTAGTATAACAATCTCTCCCTTTGGCATTGATGGAAATACAAACACAATATGAAATATTCCATAGAATACCAAAAATCTGAAGTGTTTAAAACTCTGTATATATGCCATGAATTGGTAATGCATTTATATGTTTAATCACTACACAACATCAATTGAATAGACTCTCCCTTTCGGTTAGCTTCACTTCTAACTGATATGTCATGATCATCTCTCCATATTATCATGTAACCATCTCTCTCTTTTCTAAATATTTCATGATCATTCTCTCCCTTTGACATAAATACCAAAATTAATCATCTCTTTAGTAGCCAAATCAATATCTCTATTGTTTAGTTCAGATACTTCTACCTTGCATGTACATATATGCAATTTCAGTTTGTCTTCCATCTTCTTCTTCTTCTTCTTCTTCTTCTTCTTCTTCACAACCTTAGGAATCCCAAAGTGTTAGTTCATCATGCATCAAAATCATTAGGTCTTCTGATAAAGTACATGTTGATGCAACCCCATATCACCTTAGTGACTATTAGAAAGGGGATGTACCCCTAGTCTACTTCTCAAATATTCAAATGTATCCTTCGCTAAGGGTTTTGTGAATATATCAGTAAGTTTCTCTTGTGACTTCACATATTCCAATGTGACTTTTTTTTCTTGAATTTTCTCCCTCAAGTAGTGATACTTAATAGACATGTTCTTTGTCTTTGCATGCATCAATATATTCTTTGAAGTATTAATAGCACTTGTATTGTCATAATAGATTATCACTGGATCAGTGATCTCCTCATTCATACCTTCCAATCATTGCTTTATCCATGCAATATTTGAACAATTAGAAATAACAACTACATATTCTGCTTCAAGAGTGGAATGAGAAATGCATCCTTATTTCTTACTTATCCATGTTACTAATCTTTCTCCTAAGAAAAATACTCCACCAGTAGTGCTTTTTCTATCATCAATGTTTCCAGCCCAATCATCATCAATGAAAACTTTCAGTTCAAAATTTCCTTCTTTCTTATACCACAATCCATAATTTTCAGTGTTCTTCAAGTATCTCAAGATTATTTTCACAATAGTCATGTGTGACTCTTTAGGATTAGCGGAAAATATAGCCACAATTCCAACAACATGTGAAATATCTAGTCTACTATGCACAATATACATCAACTTGCCAATCATAGAGCTATATAAGGTTTGATTTACCTCTGTTGACTTATCATCCTTGGTCAACTTGCATCTGGTTACCATGATAGGTGTACCAACTAGTTTTGAATCTTCCATAACGAATGTCTTCAAGACATATAGATTCTTTCCTTCAGTTGTTGTATTTGCAGAGCAAGCAAGAATTTGATCTCTCCAAACATCAATATTTCAAACTCTTTCCTCATTCCATTAGCAAAAGACTTACATAAAATATCATGACCTCCAAATATTACATCATCAACAAAAATTTTGTCAAGAAGAATCTTATCATTAGTTTCACATTTCAAATATAAATTGTTGTTGTCTCTTATTCTAACAAATCCAATTCTTATGAGATAAGAATGCAGTCTTTCATACCATGATCTCGGTGCTTGATTTAGTCCATATAATTCCTTGTGCAACTTACATACCATATTATTCTGATTCAGATCAATAAAACCTTTAGGTTATTCAATATATAACTCTTCTCCAAGTATCCCATTCAGAAATGCAGATTTCACATCCATTTGATATACCTTAAATCCTTTATAAGAAACATATACTAGTAGTAATGTTACTCCTTCAAGTATAGAAACATGTGCAAAGTTTTTCTATAGTCAATTCCATCTTTTTGTTCATAAGCTTTGCAAACTAGTCTTTCTTTTTTTCTTGTTACATCTCCATTCTCATTCAATTTGTTTCTGAATATCCATTTAGTGCCAATCATATTTTTGTCTTTTGGTCTTGGTACCAATGTCCATGTCTTATTTTTCTATATTTTCTCAATTTATTCTTTCATTTCCTTAATCCATTCATTATTTGCCAATGCATCTCTAATAGTTTTATGCTCAAATTCACAAACTAAACATTTTGTATTCCTTAACTTACTTCTAGTCATTATCCCTTCTCCTTTGTCTCCAATTATCTGATCTTGTGGATGGTGGCTTCTCACATAATTTGCAAGTATAGGTTCAGATATATGTTCTTCAATGTGTTCTCCACTCAGTGCATGATCATCATTTCCATCAGTAACTATTTGATGTTGGTTGGGTTGTAAAGATTTTTTCTTAGTAGAATTATTTTGTTGCTTGGTGACTCTAGATTGTCAAGGTCAGGTAGAGTTTCAGGTTCTTCAATATAAACAAATCTACCATAATCTTCTGGTTCTTTCTTACTTTCTTCATCATTCTTTTCTACAAACTCATCAACTCTCACATTTGCACTTTCAATCATCTTGTTAGTAGCCTTGTTAAAACATTTGTAGGCATTACTTTCAGTAGAATAACCTAGAAATATGCCCTCATCACCTTTTGAATCAAATTTTCCATTTCTATCATCTTTCAGAATGTAACATCTACTTCCAAGTATTCTAAAATAACTTACATTAGGTGTATAGCCATACCACAGCTCATAAGGTGTCTTGTTTGATTCTTTCTTTAGTTGAACTCAGTTCAGTGTGTAAACAATAGTACTAATAGCTTCTCTCCAATAAATTTGTATGCCTTTTTCAATCATCAGTGTTCTAGCACAATCAACAATAGATCTATTCCTCCTTTCAGCAATCCCATTTTGTTGGGATATCCTTGGTGCAGATACCCATCTCTTTAATATTCCATGCTCATTATAGAAATTAGTAAACTCATCAGAAATGAATTCAACACCTCTATCTAACCTCAATCATTTCAGTTGCTTACCACATTATTTTTCCACTTTTTCTTTGTACAATTTAAACATTTTGAAAGTTTCTGATTTTTCTTTTAAGAACATGATAGTCATCATCCTAGAGAAATCATCAACAAATAAGATAAAATATCTATCTCCATAATAAATTTGAGTTGTCATTGGACAACATAAGTCAGTATGAACTAACTCCAAAATAGCATTAGATGAGTAATGTTTGGTATTGAAACTAGACTTTGACATCTTACCCATTTGACATTGTTTGCACATTACATGGTCAGGTTTAGATATGCCCGGTATGTTAGGAATGGGAATACTGAGAGGGGGGGTGAATCAGTGTTCACTATATTAAATCTCTTCTTTTTCTCTTTAAACTTAACTTGAATGCTTAAGTACTGAAATGAACATTAACATAAACAAGATAGATGATCACAAAAAATTACACCAATATGGTTACAGGGAAACCCAAATAGGTAAAAACCCCCATGGGAATTAACACCCACTAATAATCTGTACTAGTGTTTTATGATCCTTGTTAGAAGATCCTTAACCCTGTTACAAGTTGCTTTACAATGTATTTAGTACAGTGACCTGGTCAAGGGTTGGACCATGTTAGGAGTCTTTTACAATAACCCTGTTAGGGGTGTGGACACACTATCCTAGAGCTCACTACTCAAGTGGTGAAGGCTACAACCTTCTAATCTCAGATACACACTATATCTACTGGATGAACTGGCACTGTGACACTGCTTGTCTGATCAGTTCCTTTGATGTGGTGATGCTTTGACCTCTTGCAAATCTCTAATACATCTTATCAACTCTTCGCACACTTCTGCTCTACTTTTTTCAACTCTTTATCAACTCACATATCTAATTACAATGGCATATCTAATATTTATATGCGCATACAAAATAATTAACTAGGTCGGCCCTTTAACCGATTACATACAACACTTCCAATTCAATTGGATCAAGCGTGTTTACAAACAAACACAATTATATCTCTAAAACCTAATTAAAATAGGTGCATAGCCCTTACACAACAATATTATAGTCTCTAATCAATTTACCATCAGTCGACTGCATACACTATTTTGTTCTGGCATTCACTGGCTGTGTAACTTCAACTGTCTTTAACTTCATCATACTTTCATATCAGATCATGTGCTCATAGACTAAGCATGAATACACTCTTACCAACTTATCTTCTAGGGCGCATACCATAACTATGTCATACGCATGTGCGCTGATGTTGTGAACTATTGGTGCTCTGCTAACTATCCAGTCTTCTACACTTAGCCAATTTTTGATCTTCTCATCAAGTGTGCTGACTCCAAAACACTATATGACTTTATTGCCATAATGAAAACACTATATTAAGTCATATACACCAGTATAGTCAACTTTCCAACAATATCCCCCTTTTTCATTGATGACAACAAAAGAATATGGCAAAGTTACTATTTGTCCCTTAATACAAAAAACACTTAATCATACTTTATCTTATATCTCCCTTATATCTTCTTACTATACATTTTCTTTACATAGCTATAGCTCCATATTCTATACATACTCCCCCTTTTACATTAATGACAAAGGTGTTACAAAACTGAATCTGTACAAGTACCTACACTGAAAGTACATCCGAGTATGCAATCTATAAATTGTGGATCTCTTGTTTCCAAAATGCAATGAATGCATTGATTGTTTGGAGATGGACACATACTGCATAATTCAACTTCCCCCATCTTCTCCAAATATGAGCTAGGACCTTGATCATATGTCACCATGGTGGCATCGATCTCCTTGATATTCTGATTCAACACATCTAGGGAGGGCACAAGAGCATTTCTAAGCTGAGTTTGCCTAGCCCTTATCTTTGACATCTCCTTTTTTGCCTTCTCAATTTTTTCAATCTGTCCCTGATATACATTGTTACACATGTTAATATTAGTAGAGGGATCTTCTATTGACTTCCTCACATTTTCAATCATGGCCTCTGCTTCTTGAATCTTCTTGTAGTGATCGGCTGTCAACTTATTTTGATTCATACAGTCAGCAATAATTTTCCTTCCTTTTGCTGCAAACTCTTTCAAAGTTTCTTGTCCAACATTGAGTGAACTAAGGTCTAGTGAGAAGTTACTGACCAACTCATTTAGTCTTTTCTCCATATACTTCTCCTTTGCAATTGATGATGCTGATTCTTCCAAGTTAGAGAAATTACTCTTCAACTATGAAAGAATTACACTTACATCATCAACAAAGTGTACCTTGGACACTTTCTTATCTACTGGTAACAAGTTGTTCAGGATATTTACTGATTCTACAAAGAGGGGATTCCTCATTACCTATTTCTCCTTGGCCTTCTCCATAGCCAAGACACTGATCTTGATCAGGTCTTCTTCTCCCCATGAATCCAAACTAGTTGTGTCAGGTGTCAAACTTGACAACAATGATGCTGAGGGAGTGATAGGAGTGCTATCCATCACTTCTTGCTTTACTTTGCTTAGAATTTCAATAGATGGCTTATCTGTTGTTTCATTTCCTTTTTCCTCTTCTTCTCCTTTCTCCTCTTCCATCTTTTCTTCCTCTTTTTCTTGCTCTTCTTTTTATGATTCCTTCTCTTCTTCTTTTTCATCGGTTATATCTTCAATGTGTACTTCTTCTTATGGCTTGGGTGAATTGTTACCGCAAAGGATTTTAGCTTCTTGTGTGCTCACAAAAGCTTCCTCAAACTTATCTAGGTCTCTATCTGTGGCCACCATGGCTATTTCTACATTGTCAATGATGATAGTGTTATCTTTTAGTGACTCTATCATGGGCGCAGACTTTTCTACCTCTTTAAGTGTTTCCACTATAGGCGCTGAATCTTGAGGACCTATCATTGATACCTTTGTGGTCTCTGGCCCCTTGGCTTCCTTAGGAGGCACTTGAGTTGTGTGCACAGTAGATGGATACATGTTTCTATTCAAGAATACCTTCTTGAAGGCTTTCTCTATCTCTTTAGCTACTAACTCATAATTTTTATCCATGATATGTAGTGTTCTTGTCTTAGTCCAGACGTGTGGTTTCACCAATTATAACAATAGAGCTTTCTCTTCAAGAGAACATACTAGGAGACTTTCATCTAGAATTTTCTCTCTTATTCTCAGATCTTCCTCATTTGCCTATTTCTTCAAGAATTCCAAAATGTTCCATACATTGTCTAGAATCACTATTTTTAGTTCTAGGACTATCTTTTTAAATTTCAACATATATTTGACAATCATTCCATGAATCTCTGATTTGTCAATCTCACTTTATTTCTCATAGAACTTTTCTACTTGATCAATTCTACCTTCATCAACAATCCTTGTACTTAACACACTAAGACTAGGTTTAAAACCTACTCATGGAGGTGCTTGAGTGTTTCTCTTGCTTCTTGTTGCTCACGAGGATGGATGACTATTGCTAATCTCTTTCTTCCTCTTAGGCATTACCTTATACTAAGGAGGATCTATAAGATCAATAGTTTCCTTGGGCACAAGAGAGGTAACATCAGTTTTACCCTTCCGATCATCTGATTTCTCAATTTTAACCTTCTTCATCTTTGGATCATTAGATTTTGTCTTTTTTGTAGCTGCGCTCTCTATTTCCAAAGAAATCTTCTCTTGCCTTGCTTTGTCTAGGTCCTCTTGAGATACTCCATGAATTTTCAAAATCTCTGGAGTAAGCTTGGTAACTTTTCTTTTTGTTGCTACGCTATTCAATACAACGTCTACTTCTCTTGTTTTCTCTTCATAAGTCCCCCATCTAGGTTCATTAAGGTCCTTAGGTGCTGACAATAGAACTTGAGCATAAGCCTCTAGAATAGGCTCTTCAACTTCATATCCCAGTGGATGAATCCACTTTGTTCTTGGTTCAACAACCTCCATGCATGTTGTATCAGTCTCTACCATGAAACAAATACTATCCTTGTATTTTTCAACTATCTTTTTAGGTATCCTATACCTCATCTACATTCTCACTCTGAATGTTTTCAACTCTAATTCCATGTAATCCTTAAGGGTACTATCTGTGGATGCCTTAAAGGATATCTATTGCATAGTGGGAATAGATTTGTGTAGATACAAATTAGACACCTTTCCAAGAATATGGAAGTACATATAAATTATTGAAGATCAAAACCTGAATATCTTGGTCTTGTCATGCTTGATGGCTCTTATGTTGTCTATTAGCTATGCGCGCAAGATCTCACACAGATTAAACTCTCCATTCTCCCTTGGGTATGTGCAGGATCATGGTATGCCAAAAAGTGGTGATGTGAAAAAAACTTATTTTCACTTGTCCAAAAGCACACAAATAGATTTGTTGACTTTTTGGTAGGCCTGGGTGTTAGTACACCTGGCCAAACCAAAAGCCAAACCTGAAGGCATTATTGGATATCCGATATTTTCCAATGAATATAAGTCACTGTACCCAGCCATGTTCAACATTTTTTCATTGCAAAAATGTTGAATGCAACTAGGTTTTGGATATCCGGTCCCATATCCCCTATCTGATTTTTCCCAAATTGCCCGGGTAAGTTTAGCTTCTATTTTTTATTGTTTTAATTGTTTTTTGTTATTTTTAAATATAAATACATAGTTTTTTATATAAAAATTAGGGTTGCAATGAGTTTTTGTATTATTTTTTAAAATTCATTGTAATTATCTATTTTTTTTCATTTCTATCAGACATGGAATCAGAAAACCCTCCTAATTATCCCGCAAATAATCTAGACCCACCTCCTAATAATCCCCCACCTCGAGAAGATGTACTTGTCACAAACCCTCATTATTTAGAAGATCTAATAGGAGGTAATCTAAATGAACTTAGAGGATTGGAAACCACATATGCCAATATCCCCACATTACACCCCATATTTATGGCATTGAACATAATAATTGAAAACATGGAGAAATTGACAAAGCAACATAATGCTGCACTTCTTTGGCGTGATTCCATGCATGCCCAGTTTGACGATGGGCTTGATTATGATGAAGTCATGAACCTAAATATAAAAAAACATGACATAGCTAATCTTTTTGTGGATCCTAAAACCGGTCTAAAAGTAGACCCTAAAAAAACCAAGTTGTCAATTAAATGGTGCACAAATAGTGCAATACATGACAACTTTTGGGACCGTTGGTGGATGGTTTTTGATAGACCACCTCACAACAATTTGGATGTCCCATTTTATTTTCTTAGAAAATTTTATGCTGAATTTGTGCTCGGTCACAAGGTGGATTATTGGAGTATGAGACAGAACTGGGGTGTAGGTTTAGGTGCTCCACAAGACAGGCCATCGTCACAACGGGTGAAATCCCGCACATATGTCCCCCCTCTCGAGATTTCACCACCTCCCACAGTGCAACATCTAGACATTATTGTTGAGGCTGACTCATAGACTATTTGAGCCATTCATGAGTTGAGTGATCTGCTGGTTACACAGAGCACAACATTGTTGCCTCCTCATCCTGATGCTTCTAGTGCTTCCACGAGCTCACATGTTTGTGTGGCCCACACTTGCGTTATATGCAAGAATATTTGTCTTGGTCCCCTGACTGATAGTGATACATATAGTTTCAGCTTCGATGGGGATGACTCTACATAGCACACTACAAGCACTAAAGCAGCTCATGGAGAAGTGCATCAGGAGCCTACAGTGCCATGGACTCCCACTATTATGGTAAGTGTAAACCGTTCACTTTTTACATTATTTTTAAATTTTATTGTTCATATTTTTAGTAGAATTTCCTTATAATAATTTCCCACTTATGTCTTTTTATGTGTTACATTTATGTTTTGTTGATGATAGAAGAGGAGATGGCACAGGTGGAGGGGTCCACACTTTCAGCCATATCATTTGGTCTTGACTCTTCCATGATACATATGTTTTAATGTACTCATTGGTTTCCTTTTAAATTATGATAATAGTATATGTACATTGTTTTCTAATTTTTATGATCATCTTTTATATACTAATGCAGGTGTCACTAGTTGCCACCGGGGGGCAATGTGAGGGGGTGCAGGTCTCAGCTGTTGATAAAGGAAAGGTAATTAAGTAATGTAGTTTGTTTATGCATGCATGTATACTTGTCAATTGTGCGTACTCATTTTTAATTTACATGGTTTATTTGACAGAGAGTGGCATGTGATGATGTCGTGAGACCCTATCATCATGATAGAATCACAGACATATCCATTCAAAGTGATAGCCCCATGGTACGTACATTTCTAAAGTTATTTGTGTACATTTTTGTATCAAGTATATATAATATGGTCAAGTTATGATAATATGAAGTATCTGTTTGACTTTTTTAGGTCACTCCTAGTTTGAGGGAGCCAGAACAGCAAGGGTTTGTATTGCTGATGACTCAGCCAACAATCCTTGAAAAAAGGTCAATAGAGGTAAGTTTTAATGTTAATTCAGTTATTTTGTAAACATATATTTTGTACCAAATTTTTAACTTTAAATAGTATAACTTGTAGATCAATCTCATGTTCGTAAACATATACAGGTGGGAGTCATCATTGGTGGCACTATACCTATGCTACCTATAAGGACATATATTAGGTCTCCTGCCCATGGGAGGAGATAGAGAGGTGAGGTATATGAGAGTTCAATTTTAGTTTAAATTTTATTTATTATTGTTGACTATGATTCTAAATTTTAATCTAACTTGGGGTTTCACTTTTGTGTTTGAATGCAGGATCCATTAGAGCCAAAGAGTACTTTAAAGAGGCTCAATTTTGATGATCCACTAGTAGAATAGGATGTCCTAGAAATATTTGTAGTTGAACTTCTTATTTTGAGATGTCATATGACATATTTTGAGATGGCGTATGCCACATTGTATCTAGATATGTCGACATATAATCATGAGGACATAATTATTGTTCATTTTGATATATATATGAAACTTGATATTCGATCCAATTTTTTAATTGTGTGTTCATTTATTCATTGTTAGTATGTAAATATGTTTGTGTGTATGTACTCTTGTATACAATTTATGCCTTAAGTATATTCATGTATATTCAAGTACAATATTCATAACCTAAATTCACGTGTATGGGCTATGTGCATGACTTAAGTGAATTAATGTTGTATGCTTTATAATTATGTGCTACATGTATGCTTCATGACTTAAGAAAATTTATGTGTATGCTTTATATGCTACATGTGTTCACACGTGTAATTCATCATTTGAGGTATATAAGGATATCTATTCAAGTGGTTTCAAGGTTTGTAGACTTACCTTTTACTCCCAATGGCTAAAAGACTTCAAACTCACCTAATTACATAATCAAACACCCTTTTGGTAATAATCAAACACCCTTTTGGCCATATCAAAACATATTGGTCTTTTGGACAAAATATCAGTACTTTGTCTGTACCCTTGAAAATACACTAGGAACGCCTAAGAAACATGGTGTTGTAGCATCACCAATACCTCTTATGAGGTTTGATTTATGAGGCTTGATAGTTTTCTGAACAATCATGCTTAGTGCAACTTTCAACTGACCCTCACTGCAAGTTTTGGCATCGACCGAGACTAGTGTTCCAAATTCAAAAAAAATTGAATCTCCCAGAATGGAGAGAGGTTATTGTAGGCCTCAAAAATGCCATCTTGTAGCATCTCACAAATCTTTGATACCTCTCACAGGGTCTGAGTTATGAGCCTCAAAAGTTTTCTGCCCAATCGTGCTTAGTGCACCTTGGGGACACTTTGGTCCGGTGTGGTCTGGAACGTTCTATTGACTCAGTGGTCAAAATGGGGTTGTGCCTAGCATTTAATCACCCAACTAGAGCTAATGGCATAGTCCATTTGGTGCTAGGATGAATGGTTTGGAAGTAATCCATTGGTACAACTTTCAACTGACCCTCACTGCAAGTTTTTGCATCAAGCGAGAATGGCATGCAAAATTCAAACAAATTTGAATCTCCTAGAATGGAGAGAGGTTATTGTAGGCCTCAAAAATTCCATCCTATAGAATCTCATTGATCTCTATACCTCTCACAGAGTTTGAGTTACGAGCCTCAAAATTTCTCTGCCCAATCATGCTTAGTGCACCTTGGGGACACTTTGGTCCGGCGTGGTCTGGAACGTTCTGCTGACTCAGTGGTCAAAATAGGGTTGTTCCTAACATTTTACCACCCAACTAGAGCTAATGTCATAGTCCATTTGGTTCTAGAACAAATGGTTTGGAAGTAATCCATTGATGCAACTTTCAACTGACCCTCACTGCAAGTTTTGGCATCGAGCGAGACTCGCGTGCCAAATTCAAAAAAAATTTGATCTCCCAGAATGGAGAGAGGTTATTGTAGGCCTTGGAAATATCATCATGTAGCATCTCATAGATCTTTGATACCTCTCACAGGGTCTGAGTTACGAGGCTTGAAAGTTCACTACCTAATCGTGCTTAGTGCACCTTGGGGACACTTTGGTCTGGCATGGTCCGGAACGTTCTGCTAACTCAATGGTTGAAACAGGGTTGTTCCTAGAATTTACCCACCCAACCAAAGCTAATTGTGTAGTCCATTCAGTGCCAAGATGAATGGTTTGGAAGTAATCCATTGGTGCAACTTTCAACTGACCCTCATTGCAAGTTTTGGCATCGAGAGAGACTTGCGTGCCAAATTCAAACAAATTTGAATCTCCCAGAATAGAGAGAGGTTATTGTAGGCCTCTAAAATGTTGTCTTGTAGCATCTCATAGATCTTTGATGCCTCTCACAGTGTCTAAGTTATGAGGCTCAAAAGTTCTCTACCCAATCGTGCTTAGTGCACCTTGGGGACACTTTGGTTCGGCGTGGTCTAGAATGTTCTATTGACTCAGTGGTCAAAATGTGGTTGTGCCTAGATTTTACCCTCCCAAGAAGAGATAATGGCGTAGTCCATTTGGTGTTGGGATGAATGGTTTGGAAGTAATTCATTGGTGCAACTTTCAACTGAACCTCACTGCAAGTTTTGGCATCGAGCGAGACAGGTGTGCCAAATTAAAAAAAAATTGAATCTCCCAAAATGGAGAGAGGTTATTGTAGGCCTCAAAAATTCCATCCTATAGCATCTCACAAATCTCTAATAACTCTCATGGGGTTCGAGTTATGAGGCTCATAATTTTGCTACCCAATCATGCTTAGTGCACCTTGGGGACACTTTGGTCCGGCATGGTCTGGAATGTTCTACTAACTCAATGGTCAAAACAAGGTTGTGCCTAGTGTTTACCCACCCAACTAGAGCTAATGGCATAGTCCATTCAGTGCTAGGATGAACGGTTTAGAAGTAATCCATTGGTGCAACTTTCAACTGACCCTCATCGCAAGTTTTGGCATCGAGTGAGATAGGCGTGCCAAATTCAAAAAAAATTGAATCTTCCAGAATGGAGATAGGTTATTGTAGGCCTTAGAAACACCATCCTATAGCATCTCATGGATCTCTGATACCTCTCACTGGGTCTGAGTTACGAGGCTCAAAAGTTCACTGCCCAATCATGTTTAGTGCACCTTGGGGACACTTTGGTCTGACGTGGTCTGAAACGTTCTACTGACTCAATGGTTGAAAAGGGGTTGTGCCTAGCATTTGTCCACCCAACTAGAGCTAATGGAATAGTCCATTCAGTGCTAGGACAAATGTTTTGGAAGTAATATATTGGTGCAACTTTCAACTGACCCTCACTGTAAGTTTTGGCATCGAGGGAGACTCGCATGCCAAATTCAAAAAAAATTTAATCTCCCAAAATGGACAGAGGTTATTGTAGTCCTCAAAAATGTCACCCTATAGCATCTCATGAATCTTTGATACCTCTCACGGGGTTTGAGTTATGAGGCTCGAAAGTTCACTGCCCAATCATGTTTAGTGTACCTTGGGGACACTTTGGTCCGGTGTGGTCCAGAATGTTCTACCGACTCAGTGGTCGAAATAGGTTTGTGCCTAGTGTTTACCCACCCAAGAGGAGCTAATGGCATAGTCCATTTGGTGTTGGGATGAATGGTTTGGAAGTAATCCATTGGTGCAACTTTCAACTAACCCTCACTGTAAGTTTTGGCATCGAGCGAGACTTGCGTGCCAAATTCAAAAAAAATTGAATGTCCTAGAATAGAGAGAGGTTATTGTAGGACTCAAAAATGTCATCATGTAGCATCTCATGAATCTTTGATACCTCTCATAGGGTTCAAGTTACGAGCCTCAAAAGTCTGCTACCCAATCGTGCTTAGTGCACCTTGGGGACACTTTAGTCCGGCGTGGTCCGGAATGTTCTGCTGACTCAATGGTCAAAATGGGGTTGTGCCTAGCATTTACCCACTTAACTAGAGCTAATGGCATAGTCCATTTGGTGCCAAGATGCAATCCTTGAACACTATGCCTTCACCAGGGAATCATCATTTTACTTTGGACACATTTGACCAATTTTGACTCAATGACTCAAACTATTACATCATTTGACGATACAAATGTAATGGAATTAAGACAATAGAAATGTAGGGATAAAAAATTAAGATGATACAAATTATATAAAGATACAACATTCATAGTAATGAAACACATTTTTTGCACTTTACATGGCATTAAGACGATACAAATGTGAGCTTTTAATATTTGCAAATCAACCTCATAGGCTCTTTTATATTTCCAATTTTGCATCTAATTTTTTATATACAAAATTTGGCATCTAAATATGCACATTACATTTGATTATTGTTTTTATATACAAAATTTGGCATCTAAATATGCACATTACATTTGATTGTTGTTTTTATATACAAAATTTGGCATCTAACTATGCACATTACATTCGAGTGTTGGTTTTATATAGAAAATTTGACATCTAAATATGAAAATTACACAAATATATATAAAAAATAAGTGTCCTTTCCGCTCCAATCCATGCATTCGGAAGGTAGAAGAAAACATAATAGAGAATATAAGAAGTTCCCTTTTGGCATCTAAATATGCAAATTATAGAACTATATTTTAACTTGAGTTGAACTTACCTATTGAAGTGTGCCAGAAGGGTCATCTGTTTGCTTGAGAGTATTCAATATTGCTTCATGATCAACAGTACTAATATTCCAAAGTTCCTTTGTCTTTGGTTTTCCTTGATGTTTCAACAACTTAACATTGGCTACTATAACAAGGTGTGAATACATGAGAATGGTTTTGTGCTTCTCATAGTCTTCAAATGTAGGAATGCCATTATTTCTAATCATATATGTGCACAAAAATTTTCCCACAACAACATGTGATCTTGTTGGATATGTGAACATATCATCATATGCAATCGATTGTGCAAGTTTCTACTTTCCTTGTACATAACGTGCTAACCAGTAATCGGATCTCTCATCATTCCCCTCTAGTGCAACCAATGCAAAAACATGTCCTAGCTATAGAAGATCTGAAAGATGGTCATAGTCAAGTGAACAATCCATGTCATCATTTATTATAGAGACTATGAAAGATAAAGGAGTAAGATAATGTGGAACCCATGTATCAACCCACTCACTTGACTCACACTGATCCCAATCACACTGAAGACAACTCAGACAATAACAAGCCAACTCTTGGGTCCAAATTGTCCATGTACCAGCATCTGAGTTTCAAAATGAATGCATTTTTGAAGAGTCTTTCACAGTTTGACAATCCAACCTATCTCCTATTGTGCCCAACTCAACCAGCCAAAAGAATCTGTGCACCACTGAATCAAGAGTCCCCCCTTGTGACAATGCTAAAGTACACCAATCAACAATAGAATGAGCATCAATGAGTTCTGCACTTAAAATCCTTAGTTTCTACTTAACTAGAGCTCTTTTTATGCATGCACCTACTCCATCATGCTCCCCTTTTCCATGACCAGCCTTAAAAAACTCCAAATATGAGGTACACCTCTCTCTACATGCATTCTACATAACCAATAAAACATATGAGCATTTTTTAATTGACCTGTGCAATTATCTAACCAAATGAGATGTCTATCCATAGCAATATTATTTTCCCACACCCACTCAAAATAATTCTCAAAGCAATTTTGGACAAACTCAGATGAGTGTGATCTATCATTGCTCATATAAAAATGGTACTCTTTGATTATCTTTCGATCATCTTCTGTACTATCAGGGGAATGTCTATATGTTATGTGCACAAAAATAGAAACCTAAATAGAATTGTAATATTGAGCTTGCAACTCATTTTGGGGCTGCTATGTATAGTTCTCTACAAAGTCAACAACTGATATGATAGTGCCAATTGGGAAAGTGTCCTTACACATCCTAAATTGTTGATCCAACCACTGAGACCTGTGACTATGCCTTGCATACTTGTAAAAAAGATTCTTCCTGAAATCTAAAATAAAATCAGCTACCTTGCATTCTTTAGTAACTAACTCACATCTAGAGCCTTCACCTCCACTTTTTAATGAATATTTAATGGTTTCATATACCTTTTTGTGGACAATTGTCTTTCCAAAATCGTGTTCGCAGCCCTCATGAAAACATTCAACAAACTTCACTAGCCCACCACACTCTGAGCACTTGTCATTTAAGCAATCTTTTCTATAAAAGAAACATCCATGATCATCTCTAGGACATAAAAAATGATCTAGCAAGTCTCTTGATGATTTTGGAAGAACACTTGTACCACACTCCTCCAACATTTCTCTACTATGAAAAGTAGAATGAATGGATCGTAACAATTCATGGTACATTCAAAACTCCACATGATATTTGCAACAAGTATTTTGAATCTTAAGAGGCACACAAAAAAAAGGTTGTAGGGCTTCAAAATCTCTTTGTGATATTTTCAATGTTGGATGTCTCTCACAAATTTTTTTGAACAACATTGTTTGACTCACCTCCAAATAATGTTTGGTATGTGGGGTGTGGTCTCGAATGTCAATTCTAAACTTCAAGACATCCTTCACATTTGGTGACACTCTTGAAATAGATTGTCAAAATAGCTAAATTTGATCCTTCACAGCATCAGTAAGCTTCTTATCACAATGTGAAAATTCCCCACCATAAGCCCATGTATCATTTTGAAGAGGATCATCAAGTCTTTCTCTTCTTGCAAGTGCTCTATCCAAAGTTTTACGATTTAGATTCAAGTCAACACAAGTTTGTCACATCAAACGAGCCTTTCTCAAATGATGACTTACCAAAGAGGTTTTAATAACCCTCCTAGTGGCTCTCTTATCTTTTTCCTTGGTAGTCTTCCCAATGGAATTGAGAACAACTAAAAGATTTCTCAAAATAATAGCATTCCGCTCCTTTTTCTTGTTCACACTAATCTTCAATTTGACTAGTATACGTCTCATCTTCTGCATCTTTAACAATTGCACAAACATTTGACATTGCTCAACCAACATCTTGTGCCTAAAAAAATGATCAAAATTTTTTGAAACCCACAACTGAATGGTTCTTTCTGATCTCTTGCCATCGAAATTGCTCATTATGTTCTCATCAATTTCAAGTAACCATTTAGTTCTTCTTGAAGGTAACAATTTTGAAGTTTGTCTTTCTTCCTCCTAAGGGACTTCATTTCTCATATAATTTGGAGATGTGTAACATTGATTTGGTTCTTCTACCCCATTATCATTGCCAATTCCTTCATATTCAATCAGTGGGTTATCATTGGTAATGTCCACACTTCCATTGGCCACATCTACATGTTCATTTTCAAAACCTACATTTTCATCTTCGAAACCTAAATTCTCATTTTGAAAACCTACATTTTCATCTTCAAATTCATGTTCATCACTTGAAACCACACTCAAAGGTGGGTCTATGTCGACATATTCATTCATATTTAACATTCCTTGTCTCTTATTCCAATGGGAAACCCTATCCACTTCGCTATACACTTCAACATCTTCATTTGTGAGTCTCCTCTTCCGTTTATGCTTTCGATGACTACCACTCCCCATAGTTAGACCAAAAAGTAGATGCAAATACCTTTGGTAATAGAGAAAATCTCCACCAAAAAAGATGAAATACCTTTGCTAATATAGAAAATCAGCCCAAACAAAGATGAAATACCCTTGGTAATCGAGAAAATCAACCCCAAAACAGATGAAATACCTTTGGAAATAGAGAAAATCACCCCAAAAAGTGGTTTTTTGCCTTCTCGCTACAACTCGAATCCCATAATTCAGGAAAAACACACAACTCTCTGGAGGGACCCAAAGAATCTTGTTTTTTTTTAAAAATAGTGAAAAGAATCAGATATCCGATATCTTACTCTTTCTCTTTCTCACTCTCACTCTCCTCTCTCCTCTCTTTCTCTCCTTTCTCTTCTCTCTCTCTATCACCTAGAGAGAGAGACACAAAGAGAGACAGAGAGAGATCACACTCACCTTTCTCTCTCCTCTCTTTATCTCTCTCACCTAGAGAGAGAGAGGAGAGAGAGAGGAGAGAGAGAGAGAGGATAAAAAGAGAGAAAGAGAGAGAGAGAGGAGAAAAAGAGATGAGAGAGAGGAGAGAGAGAGAGAGGAGAGGAGAGAAAGAGATAGAGAGAGAGAGACATGAGAGAAAGAGATGACAAAGAATAGACAGAGAGGAAAGAGAGAGGAGAGAGGACTTCCTAAGAAGTCCTCATGACCCCTTAGGACACACTTGAGCATTCTAATGTGTTGAAAGGGGTCACGAGGACTTCCTAGGGGTCCTAACACATGATAAGGTGTACTAGGAACCCTAGGAAGTCCTCATGACCCCTTTCAACACATTTGAATGCTCAAGTGTGTCAAAAGGGGTCATGAGGACATCCTAGGGGTCCTAATGCATGATAAGGCATACTAGGACCCCTAGGAAGTCCTCATGACCCCTTTCAACATATTTGAATGCTCAAGTGTGTCCTAAGGGGTAGTAGGACCCCTTAGGACACACATGAGCGTTCTAATGTGTCGAATGGAGTCATGGGGACTTCCTAGGGGTCCTAACACATGATAAGGCATAATGGGACCCCTAGGAAGTCCTCATGACCCATTTCAACACATTTCAATGCTCAAGTGTGTCCTAAGGGGTTGTAGGACACCTCCGGACACACTTGAGCATTCTAATGTGTCGAATGGGGTCATGGCGACTTCCTAGGGGTCGTAATGTGTGACAAGGCATACTAGGACCCCTAGGAGGTCTTCATGACCCCTTTCGACATATTGGAATGCTCAAGTGTGTCCTAAGGGGTCGTAGGATCCCTTAGGACACACTTGAGCATTCTAATGTGTTGAAAGGGGTCATGGGGACTTCCTAGGGGTCCTAATGCATGATAAGGCATACTAGGACCCCTAAGAAGTCCCCATGACCCCTCTTGACACATTAGAATGCTCAAGTGTGTCCTAAGGAGTCCTACGACCCCTTAGGATACACTTGAGTATTCTAATGTGTCAAAACGGGTCATGGCGGCTTCCTAGGGGTCCTAACACGTGATAAGGAATACTAGGACCCCTAGGAAGTCCTCATGACCCCTTTCAACACATTGGAATACTCAAGTGTATCCTAAGGGGCCATAGGACCCCTTAGGACACACTTGAGGGTTCTAATATGTTGAAAGGTGTCATGGCGACTTCCTAGGATTCCTAATGCATGATAAGGCATACTAGGACCCCTAAGAAGTCCTCATGACCCCTTTCGACACATTGAAATTCTCAAGTCTATCCTAAGGGGTCGTAGGACCCCTTAGGAAACACTTGAGGGTTCTAATGTGTCGAAAGGGGTCATGGGGACTTCATAGGGGTCCTAATGTGTGATAAGGCATACTAGGACCCCTAGGAAGTCCTCATGACCCCTTTCGACACATTGGAATGCTCAAGTGTGTCCTAAGGGGTTGTAGGACACCTTAGGACACACTTGAGGGTTCTAATGTGTCGAAAGGGGTCATGGGGACATCCTCGGGGTCCTAATGCATGATAAGGCATACTAGGACCCCTAGGAAGTCCTCATGACCCCTTTCGACACATTGGAATTCTCAAGTGTGTCATAGGACCCCTTAGGAAACACTTGAGGGTTCTAATGTGTCGAAAGGGGTCGTGGGGACTTCCTAGGGGTCCTAACATGTGATAAGGCAAACTAGGACCCCTAGAAAGTCATCATGACTACTTTCAACACATTGGAATGCTCAAGTGTGTCCTAAGGGGTCATAGGACCTCTTAGGACACACTTGAGGGTTCTAATGTGTCGAAAGGGGTCATGGGGACTTGCTAGGGGTCCTAACATGTGATAAAGTGTACTAGGACCCCTAGGAAGTCCTCATGAGCCCTTTCGACACATTGGAATGCTCAAGTGTGTAGTAAAGGGTCGTAAGACCCCTTAGGACACACTTTAGGGTTCTAATGTGTCAAAAGGGGTCATGGGGACTTCCTAGGGATCCTAACGAGTGATAAAGCATACTAGGACACCTAGGAAGTCCTTATGTCCCCTTTCGACACATTGGAATACTCAAGTGTGTTCTAATGGGTCGTAGAACCCCTTAGGACACACTTGAGTGTTCTAATGTGTTGAAAGGGGTCATGGGGACTTCCTAGGGGTCCTAACACATGATAAGGCATACTAGGACCCCTAGGAAGTCCTCATGACCCCTTTTGACACATTAGAATGCTCAAGTGTGTCCTAAGGGGTCGTAGGACCCCTTAGGACACACTTGAGGGTTCTAATGTGTCAAAAGGGGTCATGGGGACTTCATAGGGGTCCTAACGCGTGATAAGGCATACTAGGACCCCTAGGAAGTCCTCATGACCCCTTTTGACACATTGGAATGCTCAGGTGTGTCCTAAGGGGTCATAGGACCCCTTAGGACATACTTGAGCATTCCAATGTGTCGAAAGGGGTCATGGGGACTTCCTGGGGGTCTTAATGCGTGATAAGGTGTACTAGGACCCCTAGGAAGTCCTCATGACCCCTTTCGACACATTGGAATGCTCATGTGTGTCCTAAGGGGTCGTAGGACCCCTTAGGACACACGTGAGCATTCCAATGTGTCGAAAGGGGTCATGGGGACTTTTGAGGGCTCCTGAAGTGTGATAAGGCATACTAGGACCCCTAGGAAGTCCTCATGATCCCTTTTGACACATTAGAATGCTCAAGTGTGTCCTAAGGGGTCATATGACCTCTTAGGACACACTTGAGGGTTCCAATGTGTCAAAAGCGGTCATGGGAACTTCCTAGGGGTCCTAACGCGTGATAAGACCTATTGGGACCCTTAGGAAGTCCTCATGACCTCTTTCAACACATTGGAATGCTCAAGTTTGTCTTAAGGGGTCCTAGGATAAAGGGTCGTAGGACAACTTAGGAAACACTTGAAGGTTCTAATGTGTTGAAAGGGGTCATGGTGACTAATTAGGGGTCCTAACGCATGATAAGGCATACTAGCACCCCTAGGAAGTCCTCATGACCCCTTTCAACACATTAGAATGCTCAAGTGTGTCTTAAGGGGTCATAGGATAAGGCGTACTAGGACCCTTAGGAAGGCCCCATGACCCCTTTCGACACATTGGAACCCTCAAGTGTGTCCTAACAGGTCCTACGACCTATTAGGACACACTTGAGGGTTCTAATGTGTTAAAAGGGGTCATGGAGCCTTCCTAGGGGTCCTAATGCATGATAAGGCATACTAGGACACCTAGGAAGTCCTCATGACCCCTTTCTAAAAATTTGGAATACTCAAGTGTGTCCTAAGGTGTCGTAGGACCCATTAGGACACACTTGAGGTTTCTAATGTGTCGAAAGGGGTCATGGGGACTTGATAGGGGTCCTAACATGTGATAAGGTGTAGTAGGACCCCTAGGAAGTCCGCATGACCCCTTTCAACATAGTGGAATGCTCAAGTGTGTCCTAAGGGCTCCTACGACCCCTTAAGACACACATGAGGTTTCTAATGTGTTGAAAGGGGTCATGGGGACTTGCTAGGAGTCCTAACGTGTGATAAGGCATACTAGGACTTCTAGGAAGTTGTCATGACCCCTTTCGACACACTGGAATGCTCAAGTGTATCCTAAGGGGTCGTAAGACCCTTTAGGACACACTTGAGGTTTCTAACATGTTGAAAGGGGTCATGGGGACTTGCTAAAGGTCCTAATATATGATAATGCATACTACAACCCCTAGGAAGTCCTCATGACCCCTTTCAAGACATTAGAATGCTCAAGTGGGTCCTAAGGTGTCGTAGGACCCCTTAGGAAACACTTGAGGTTTGTAATGTGTTGAAAGGGGTCATGGAGAATTACTAAGGGTCCTAACACGTGATAAGGCATACTAGGACCCCTAGGAATTCCTCATGACCCCTTTCTAAAAATTTGGAATGCTCAAGTGTGTCCTAAGGGGTCGTAGGACCCCTTAGGACACACTTGAGGTTTCTAATGTGTCGAAAGGGGTCATGGGAATTTGGTAGGGGTCCTAACACATGATAAGGCGTACTAGGACCCCCAAGAAGTCTACATGACCCCTTTCGACACATTGGAATGCTCAAGTGTGTCCTAGGGGCTCCTACGACCCCTTAGTACATACTTGAGGTTTCTAGTGTGTCGAAAGGGGTCATGGGGACTTGCTAGGAGTCCTAATGTGCGAGAAGGCATACTAGGACCCCTAGGAAGTCCTCATGACCCCTTTCGACAAATTGGAATTCTCAAGTGTGTCCTAAGGGGTCGTAGGACCCCTTAGGACACACTTGAGATTTCTAATGTGTCGAAAGGGGTCATGGGGACTTGCTACGGGTCCTAACATGTGATAATGCATAGTAGGATCCCTAGGAAGTCCTCATGACCCCTTACGACACATTGGAATGCTCAAGTGTGTCCTAACGGGTTGTAGGACCCCTTAGGAAATACTGGAGGTTTCTAATGTGTCGAAGTGGGTCATGGGGACTTGCTAGGGGTCCTAACACATGATAAGGTGTACTAGGACCCCTAGGAAGTCCTCATGACCCCTTTCAACACATTGGAATGCTCAGGTGTGTCCTAATTGGTCGTACCCCTTTCGACACATTTGAATGCTCAAGTGTGTCCTAAGGGGTCATAGGACTCCTTAGGAAACACTTGATGTTTCTAATGTGTCGAAAGGGGTCATGGGGACTTGCTAGGGGTCCTAACATGTGATAATGTTTACTAGGACCCTTAGGAAGTCCTCATGACCCCTTTCGACACATTAGAATGCTCAAGTGTGTCTTAAAGGGTCATAGGACCCCTTAGGACACACTTGAGGTTTCTAGTGTGTCAAAAGGTTTCATGGGGACTTGCTAGGGGTCCTAATGCGCGATAAGGCATACTAAGACCCCTAAGAAGTCCTCATGACCCCTTTCAACACATTGGAATGCTGAAGTGTGTCCTAAGGGGTTGTAGGACCCCTTAGGGCACACTTGAGGGTTCTAATGTGTCGAAAGGGGTCATGAGGACTTCCTAGGGGTCCTAACATGCGATATGGCATACTAGTACCCCTAGGAAGTCCTCATGACCCCTTTCGACACATTTGAATTCTTAAGTGTGTCCTAAGGGGTTGTAGGACCCCTTAGGACACACTTGAGCATTCTGATGTGTTGAATGGGGTCATGAGGACTTCCTAGTAGTCCTAACACATGATAAGGCATACTAGTACCCCTAAGAAGTCCTCATGACCCCTTTTAACACATTTCAATACTCAAGTGTGTCCTAAGGGGTCGTAGGACCCCTTAGGACACACTTGAGCATTTTGATGTGTTGAATGGGGTCATGAGGACTTCCTAAGGGTCCTAACATGGTATAAGGCATACTACTACCCCTAAGAAGTCCTCATGACCCCTTTCAACACATTGGAATGTTCAAGTGTTTCCTAAGGGGTCATAGGATAGCTTAGGAAACACTTGAGCATTCTGATGTGTCAAATGGGGTGATGGGGAATCTCTAGGGGTCCTAATGCGTGATAAGGCATACTAGGACCCCTAGGAAGTTTGCATGACCCCTTTCAACACATTGGAATGCTCAAGTGTTTCCTAAGGGCTCCTATGATCCCTTAGGACACACTTGAGGTTTCTAATGTGTTGTAAGGGGTCATGGGGACTTGCTAGGAGTCCTAACGTGCGATAAGGTGTACTAGGACTCCTAGGAAGTTGTCATGACCCCTCTCGACACATTGGAATGCTCAAGTGTGTCCTAAGGGGTCATAGGACCCCTTAGGACACACTTGAGGTTTCTAATGTGTCAAAAGGGGTCATGGGAACTTGCTACAGGTCCTAACACATGATAATGCATACTAGGACCCCTAGGAAGTCCTCATGACCCCTTTTGAGACATTGGAATGCTCAAGTGTGTCCTAAGGTGTCATAGGACCCCTTAGGAAACACTTGAGGTTTGTAATGTGTCGAAAGGGGTCATGGAGACTTGCTAAGGGTCCTAACATGTGATAAGGTGTACTAGGACCCCTAGGAATTCCTCATGACCCCTTTCTAAAAATTTGGAATGCTCAAGTGTGTCCTAAGGGGTCATAGGACCCCTTAGGACACACTTGAGTTTTCTAATGTGTTGAAAGGGGTCATGGGGACTTGATAGGGGTCCTAACGTGTGATAAGGTGTACTAGGACCCCTAGGAAGTCTGCATGACCCCTTTCGACACATTGAAATGCTCAAGTGTGTCCTAGGGGCTCCTACGAACCCTTAGTACATACTTGAGGTTTCTAATGTGTCGAAAGGGGTCATGGGGACTTGCTAGGAGTCCTAATTCCTAAGAAGGAATACTAGGACCCCTAGGAAGTCCTCATGATGCCTTTCCACACATTGGAATGCTCAAGTGTGTCCTAAGGGGTCGTAGGACCCCTTAGGACACACTTGAGATTTCTAATGTGTCGAAAGGGGTCATGGGGACTTGCTACGGGTCCTAACATGTGATAATGTGTACTAGGACCCCTAGAAAGTCCTCATGACCCCTTTCGACACATTGGAATGCTCAAGTGTGTCCTAAGGGGTCGTAGGACCCCTTAGGAAACACTTGAGGTTTCTAATGTGTCGAAGTGGGTCATGGGGACTTGCTAGGGGTCCTAACACATGATAAGGTGTACTAGGACCCCTAGGAAGTCCTCATGACCCCTTTCGACACATTGGAATGCTCAGGTGTGTCCTAATTGGTCGTACCCCTTTTGACACATTTGAATGCTCAAGTGTGTCCTAAGGGGTTGTAGGACTCCTTAGGAAACACTTAAGGTTTCTAATGTGTCGAAAGGGGTCATGGGGACTTGCTAGGGGTCCTAACATGTGATAAGGTGTACTAGGACCCCTAGGAAGTCCTCATGACCCGTTTCAATAGATTGGAATGCTCAAGTGTGTCCTAAGGGGTCGTAGGACCCCTTAGGACACACTTGAGATTTCTAGTGTGTCAAAAGGGGTCATGGGGACTTGCTAGGGGTCCTAATGCACGATAAGGCACACTAGGACCCCTAAGAAGTCCTCATGACCCCTTTCAACACATTAGAATGCTCAAGTGTGTCCTAAGGGGTTGTAGAACCCCTTAGGGCACACTTGAGGGTTCTAATGTGTCGAAAGGGGTCATGAGGACTTCCTAGGGGTCCTAACATGCGATAAGGCATACTAGTACCCGTAGGAATTCCTCATGACCCTTTTCGACACATTTGAATTGTTAAGTCTGTCCTAAGGGGTGGTAGGACCCCTTAGGACACACTTGAGCATTCTGATGTGTCGAATGGGGTCATGAGGACTTCCTAGGGGTCCTAACACATGATAAAGCATACTAGTACCCCTAAGAAGTCCTCATGACCAATTTCGACACATTTGAATTCTCAAGTGTGTCCTAAGGGGTCGTAGGACCCCTTAGGACACACTTGAGTGTTCTGATGTGTCAAATGGGGTCATGAGGACTTCCTAGGGGTCCTAACGTGCTATAAGACATACTTGTACCCCTAGGAAGTCCTCATGACCCCTTTCAACACATTGGAATGCTCAAGTGTTTCCTAAGGGGTGAAAGGACAACTTAGGAAACACTTGAGCATTCTGATGTGTCGAATGGGGTCATGGGGACTTTCTAGGGGTCCTTATGCATGATAAGGCATACTAGGACCCCTAGGAAGTCCTCATGACCCCTTTCAACACATTGGAATGCTCAAGTGTATCCTAAGGGGTAGTAGGACCCCTTAGGAGACACTTGAGCATTCTAATGTGTCTAATGGGGTCATGGGAATTCCTAGGGGTCCTAACACATGATGAGGCGTACTAGGACCCCTAGGAAGTCCCCATGACCCCTTTCAACACATTTAAATGCTCAAGTGTGTCCTAAGGGGTTGTAGGACCCCTTACGACACACTTGAGCATTCTAATGTGTTGAAAGGGGTCATGGGGACTTCCTAGGGGTCCTAACACATGATAAGGCATACTATGACCCCTAGGAAGTCCTCATGCCCCTTTCGACACATTTGAATGCTCAAGTGTGTCCTAAGGGGTCATAATACCCCTTAGGACACACTTGAGCATTCTAATGTGTTGAAAGGGGTCATGGTGACTTCCTAGGGGTCTTAATGCGTGATAAGGCCTATTAGGACCCCTAGGAATTCCTCATGACCCCTTTCAACACATTTGAATGCTCAAGTGTTTCCTAAGGGTTTATAGGACCCTTTAGGACACACTTGAGTATTATAATGTGTCGAAAGGGGTCATGGGGACTTCCTAGGGGTCCTAACATGTGATAAGGCATACTAGGACCCCTAGGAATTCCTCATGACCCCTTTTGACACATTTGAATGCTCAAGTGTGTCCTACGGGGTCGTAGGATCCCTTAGGATGCACTTGAGCATTGTAATGTGTCGAAAGGGGTCATGGGGACTTCCTAGGGGTCCTAACACATGATAAGGCATACTAGGACCTCTAGGAAGTCCTCATGAACCCTTTCAACACATTTGAATGCTCAAGTGTGTCCTAAGGGGTCGTAGCACCCCTTAGATCACACTTGATGGTTGTAATGTGTTGAGAGGGGTCATGAGGACTTCCTAGGGGTCCTAACACATGATAAGGCATACTAGGGCCCCTAGGAAGTCATCATGACCCCTTTTGACACATTGGAATGCTCAAGTGTGTCCTAAAGAGTTGTAGGACCCTTAAGGATACACTTGAACAATGAAATGTGTCGAAATGGGTCATGGGGACTTCCTAGGTATCTTAGTACCCCTTATTACGTGTTAGGACCCTTAGGAAGTCCTCATGACCTCTCTCTCTCTCTCACATAGACACAAACACACACATCTAGAGCCTTCACCTCCACTTTTTAATGTATATTTAAAGGTTTCATATACCTTTTTGTGGACAATGTACCGTAAATGTTCTTACATCAATTTTTATGCCACTGTTAGTTTCTAGAACAGATTATGAGCATACAGTTTTTCTTCAACTGTGTTGAATTTCTTTTCTAGAGTTAAAAAATTAATTGTTCGTATTCAATCGAGGGGAATTCCATTGACATCTACTTATTCAGTATAGTCAGACCGCCGAAATTACAAGGAGTCTGTAGAAAAATCCCATGCTGGATATTTTCAAGAGGATTTGGGCTAAAACTGTCTGTCCTCAAATAAACTGCGTAGGTATTTTTTCAAAATCATTTTGTATATCAAATAATATAATACATACTAATATAAATATTTATATTATAATATTTATGCTATGCTATTATTATGTAAAATGAAATTAATATTAACATAACAAAAATATAATTTAATATGAAACTTGAATTAATATTAATATAAAAATAATACAACTTAATTTATAACACAATTAAGATTACTATTAAAAAATAACATTTATTATGAAACTTAAATTTGGGAAAAGCTGAGTATTTGAAATTTCAAAATAGGAAGGCTTTATCAGATATTTGATATTATCAGATATCTGATTAGGCTTGGTATTTGCTTCGGCATTACCCAATGTGGGTGGTCAACCCTTTAGGCATGTTTTAGGAGATAGTTCTTGATACCAAGACTTTGACCATGTAGCTAACGACTATTTTTTCACCTGAAATTGATGAAAGGAAAAGGGTTTCTTAAAGACATTATCGGCTTTCCATCGATATAATTGCTATCAAATTTTGAGTTTTGTAAGTAATTATTACTTATTTTTCAATTGAGTTATCTTTAAAGTCGTAACTGACATATTGATTGAAAAACAACTATAACTTTCAAACCATTTAACCTTTTTGAAATCCAAAACATGCATCACATTCTATGCTTCGACTACTATAAGAAAAAAAAAGTTTTGAATTTGGTAAAATTTTGAATTAGTTAAGGTGGTCAGACATGAGAGTTTTTTTATTCTGAAAAAGTTGTAGCAGAAAATTCATAATTAATTATTTATTTCACCAAAAATTACAAAAAAAAATGCATTACATCCGGGCACAAGTCTACTACTTATATCTAGAATCTTGGGAAAATATATCATCATTTGATTGTGATTAAGGTGGACAGACATACACGTACTTTTTATCTTTTCCCTAAAATTTTTGTAGTACTACATTGAAATCTAAAATTTTGAACAATTAGACAAAAAAAATTTCAAACAAGGGCTAGTAGTTTAGAAACTACATTCAATTTCCTACAGATTCTATTCTTACAACTTTTTCACATAAGGTTCATAAGATGTTCAACCTTTTACGTCAAGTTGACTAACCCTGATTTTTTGATTTTTCATTGCCACTTAAGGCCATAGTTTGGTATACCATGATCCTGCACATACCCCCTTACCAACCTTATTGCTACTAGAATGGTGGCCGCTAACACACTGTTTACTATGATGGTGTGCTAGAACCTGTATCCCAGTATCATGGACATCAATTTGATGTCTTTCTCCTTTATAGGCTCTATTGTCATTCCGCGCCTATCACTTCTTGATTTGCAAGCTTGTTCTACAAGTTTTCTAACATCCTTTCCCGCTGGAAGAATGACGCCTATACTTGAGAGTCATGTCATCTCATGAATTACATCTCCTGTTATCCTAACCGATACTTCACCTATCCAAAATAGGTCATCATGGATCCTGCTGAGTAGGATCTCGATCCATTCCGACTCATAGAAATCATATGTCATAGCATATTCCACTATAGGATAATTTTCCAACTACACATACTCATTCATGAAGGTTTTATCAGGTTTCATCATTTTTTCCATGTGTGCTCTTATTCTATCCAGACCTACTAGTTCCTTCTTGCAATATATGTATGCCCTGATATCTTCCACATGCATAACACCCATGGGAGTGCGAGAGAATGCACCTTTTAGGTTGTCTAGTGTGGACTTGAACGAACGCCTCTTAAACACATATCTCTTCTTCTCTGCCACATCAAATATAATGGAAGTAGCCATTACTTACTTGTATATCACTTTCCAAATGATCTCAAAGACTTCTGAATCAGTGCGATGGATTAGGGCTTCTGAAACCAATCAAATGCACTGCTAATCACTGGTGAATTAATCTGCAATCCTTCACAATCAAATTCTAGGGCTCCTATTCTCTCCAATCATTTTGAACTCAAATGCAAATAGTGATCTAAAATATTATGTGTACTTTAAAGTAAAAATTTTTCCATTAATGCTTGCCGTGTAAACTAGATTTTCATTGAAAATCTCCAACTTTCATTTTGTTATCAACCAGCTAGTGCACTCTTGCACATAGGTTCTACTAGTCTCCAAAAGGTTAAGTCCAAAGGTGCATACTTTGAGGGTGAGTATATCGGCCGCGCAAGGGTTTAGAGTAAAATTAGCTCCCCCTATGACCCTGAGGGCCATTCATCCAAATGTAGAGGGTACGTCCACTGTGGATGCATCCAATACATTCTCATCTACCTTATCCTTCTTTGCCTCTAACCAAATCAAGCTCACATCTTCTGAAGCTTTCACAAAGATGACTTCTCCTTTGGTATCCAGTATTGATTCTTTTGGCTTTTTAGGGATTTCCTATCTTTACGTTCTTGATCTACAAAACTTTGAGATGTGTCCAGCCTTGTTACATGAATGACAAATAATTGAAGGCCTTATATTCCTTGGCACATTAACATGGGTTACCATTTTACATTGTCTAGCTGAGTGACCATGATAGTTACATATCTAACATGTAACATTCTGAGAACTTCTTACATTTGGTTGATTCTGATTTCTCTAATTATGCCGAGTCTTGTTTTTCTGACTTGTCTTACAATTCATAGCTCTATGACCAAATTTATTGCATGAATAATAGTAACCATTGAAAGGTATTACCTTTGTACACTTCCTTGCTATATGTCCATGCTTGTTACATGCATAACAAGTTTGATCTACTGGCTTGCACTCACTCTTGGATGGTTCAACATGATCTTTAGTCTGACTTCCAGTCTCCTTAGCATCTGTGGTGTCTTCTGGTGCTTTCATTCTTGCTCACATGTTGTCAATCTGATTTTGTGCTTCATTGAATCCAATACCACTAATATCTCCTTCAAGCCTCTGAGCATATAATTGAGATTCATTCAGATCCTTTCTTGTGTGTAATTTATCAATGTGATTCTTAGCCTCTTTCAATTCAGATTCCAAGCTTTCTTTGTTGTTTCTTAGCTCCAAGATTTCCATGTTTTCTTGCCTCAATTCTTCATTTAGTTGAAGGTTCTCTTTGATCTGTTCATCATAGACTTCCTGATTGTTAGTTAGCTTGTCATCCAATTCTTCAATCTGGTCTTTCAGAGACGTGTTCTCTTCATTTAGCTTTTTGACCATGATCCCTAAATCACTGGTAGAATTCTTTCAAATCTTTTCTGAGTCTTTTAATGACTGTTTGAGCATCACTGACTTTTTCTTTTAATTCTTCAATTTCCTTTTCAGATCTGTCCAGGTCTTCAAGAGCAGCTTCAAGATTTCTTTTCAAATGTTTCATTTCTATTTTTTCCATGATCTCCTCAAGTGGTTAAACTTCTTTGTTGAGGACTAGAGCTCTGATACCAATTGTTAGGAATGGGAACACTAAGAGGTCAGGTGGGGGTGAATCAGTGTTCACTATATTAAATATTTTCTTTGATCTTTAACGTTAACTTGAATGCTTAAGTACTAAAATGAACATTAACATAAACAAGATAGATGATCACAACACATAACACAAATATGGTTACGAGGAAACCCAAAAAGGTAGAAACCCCATTGGGAATTGACACCCACTAATAATTTGTACTAGTGTTTTATGATCCTTGTTAGGAGCTCCTTAACCCTGTTAAGAGTTTCTTTACAATGTATTTAGTACAGTGACCTGGTCAAGGGTCAGACCATGTTAGGAGTCTTTTAAAATAACCCTATTAGGGGTGTGGACACACTATCCTAGATCTCACTACTCAAGTGGTGAAGGCTAAAACCTTCTGATCTCAGATACACACTATATCTGCTAGATGAACTGGCACTATGACATTGCTTGTCTGATCAGTTCCTTTGATGGCTGATGCTTTAACCTCTTGCAAAGCTCTAATACATATTATCAACTCTTCTCACACTTCCTCTCTACTTTTTTCAACTCTCTATCAACTCACATATATAATTACAATGGAACATCTAATATTTATATGCGCATACAAAATAATTAACTAGGTCGTCCCTTTAACCGATTACATACAACACTTCCAATTCAATTGGATCACACATGTTTACAAAAAAACATAATTATATGTCTATAATCTAATTACAATATGTTCATAGCCCTTACACAACAATATTATAGTCGCTAATCAATTTACCATCAATGGGTTGCATACACTGTTTTGTTTTGGCATTCACTGGCTGTGTCACTTCAATTGTCTGTAACTTCGTCATACTTTCATATCGGATCATGCACTCATATACTAAGCACAAATACACTCTTACCAACTTATCTTCTAGGGTACATACCATAACTCTATCATACACATGTGCGCTGATGCTATAAACTATTGGTGCTTTGCTAACAATCCCATCTTCTACACTTAGCCAATTTATGATCTTCTCATCAAGTGTCCTGAGTCCAAAACACTATATGAATTTTTTTCCATAATGACAACACTATATTAAGTCATATACACTAGTATAGTCAACTTTCCAACACGGTAAACCTCTAACTTTCCTTTTCTTACTAATCTTAACCATGTTGTCAAATTTCACATGACACAAAATCTTGTTGCATAACTAGACATCTTCAGTTTTAGCCAACAAACAAGAAGTTTCAACATTGTCCAAATAGACTAAATTACCTTTTGATTTTTCACAAGTGCCAATCAATTTTCCAGCCGCATCATAGGTTTTCACCTTTCTTTTACTCAAATGCAACTCGGTGAACAGTGTTATTAAGTTGTGTTACACTCAACAGATTATAGTTAAGTCCTGTCACCCAATATGCATTTTCATATTTGATATTATTATTCAGTAGTATAGTTCCTTTACCTTTTACTTGACAAGGTGTATCATTTCCCATTTTTACATCTATCCTCCATTATAGTGTTCAAGATATTCAAATTTTTCTTCATCACGAGTCATATGATGTGTGTAGCCGCTATCAATAATGCAAGTATCATTCTTTCTAACCTTAGAAATAAGTTCTTTTTCAACATACCTTTATTCTTCTTCAGAATATTCCTTCAATACAAAAAATACCATTTCTATGTCTTCATTAGTTTCGGTCTTGGTTTCATCATCTTCATCTTCAACTAGGTAGCATGACTTCTTAACTTTATCCCCGTAGTCTTGGTTGTCTATGTTACCTCTCTGTCGCTTAATTTTGTAATCTCAGCTATCTCTTCTATCATTCTTCCTTTCATTTGACCTTTCACTTTTTATTTCATCATCTTTCGTATTAGGACATCTTACAGCAATATGTTGACTGACCTATTTATATTTATAACACACCAAGGGTAGATTCCCCTTATATCTTCCTTTTCCTTTCGATAACCTTCTAGCCATTAATGCTTCAAGTTCATCATGTTCATCTTCCTCAGCTTCACTATCAATTTCATTTCTTAGCTTATGTCTACTACTTGATCTTCCAATATTCATAGATGACATAAATGAAGATTCTACCGTAGGTAAAATACTGTTATCATAGCTGTTAAGCTCAAATACAACCAATCTTCCAATTAGACTATTAAGAGAAATATTAGTACCAATAGATTCTCTCAATTCATGTATTGTTGATACTCTAATAGCATAGGTAGTCTATAGTGTTATTAGAATTTTACTTACCACAATGTCTTCTTCAATAGTTCCACCTGCTTCTCAGATAACATTCACCATTTCCTTGATTTAGTTGTTGTACTGAGTGATGTTCTCACCTTCTTTCATCTTCATATTATCAAAATTTCCTCTTAAGATTTTAGATTTTTCTTTGAGCACATTCACATCTCCTCCATGAACTAGTGTAATCTTGTCCAACATCTATTTTGCAATTGTACAAGTCTTAATGTCTTCAAATTCAACATTTGATAGAGAAGAAGTAATCTCGACCATCATAGCATTATGTTCTTTTCTTTCTTTCATCTGTGTGATAGTCAAAGGACCAGTGGGAGTTATAAACTCATTTTCCAAGTAGTAAAGTGTTTAATCTCCAATGCCTGATAGATATAACTTCATCATTCTTTTCCATGTTGAGAAATTATCTTTGTTCATCTTTGACACCTCTCTCTTATACATCTTGTGATCTTTAACTTAAGTCCTTCAAACTTCTTCCTTCAAGCACTCTAGCTTTGATACCAATTGTTAGATAACTAAGAGGGGGGGTGAAACAGTTAATTCTAGTTATCCTACATCCCCAAACACTCTCAGATGTATAAAAAAAATCCAACATAAGCTTTAAATAGCTTGGTAAAAACTTGTTTGTGCCTTTTTGTTCATTAACTGATTGATAGTAAAATTAACTAGTATATATACTGATCAAACTAGTAATTGTAATGTGTAAAGTAAAATAACATATCATCACATCCATACACATATAACACTTGATTTTTAACGTGTAAACCTTGTTACGGGAAAAGCCACTTTGGACCGGTACCTGAAATAATTTCACTCTTCTGAAGTGAGCTCGATTAAGAGCCAACCCTATTAAAGGTTACACAATACACTATAAGGTGTGACCATTTTAGAGGATTTATCACTAACAGTTCTCTGCGACCATACATTCAATGGGGGTCAGCAAGAAAACAATCAACATTCATTGAATGACATAATGAAAAAAATGAAGACTATTAAGTCGCACTCAATTAAGAGATTTATCTGTAGAAATGGTTACAATGCAATAATAAATGACCTAATATAAAAATTCCTTTGCATATTTTTAGATCTATGCTAAGTTCAAAATACCTCTGGCCATCATAATCTCTTCAATTCATTTTATATCCTCCAACTCTGTTATGCTTGGTTATCTCCTTTCTCTGACACTCGGTGTAGTCTGCAGAATTGCTTGGTTTTGACTTCAACCTATCTGACCAGCTTCACATGAATGCAATCTTCTTATCACACACATTATTCATTATGAATCTCTTGTCTCCTTAGATAGACACGATAAATTATTTTCTTCTCAGCCATATATTTTTCCTCTTAATCTCCATCATTGATTTTACCTCTTTAACCTTCCTTGAAATGTGTACCTTCGACATATTTCAATCTTCATCATCCGATCTTCCTTGAATTTTTTTAGCCATAGATCTTCATAAAAAAATTTATCTTTAAACCTCAGAATCATCTATATTTGTCCGTCTCATCATCTTAATTCGACAATCACATGTTCCATTTATTTCCTTCACTCAGTCAATACCATGATGTGTCGATGACTTCTAACTCAGTTAATACTGTACTTTGTATACACTACACTTTCTCAGTGTACACAACTCAGTGTATACTAAGTTCTTCATTTACCGACCACATAAACCTGTTCATTCTTGATCTTCAATTCTTAATAGAATCATGTAATACAATCAAATCGCTAACATAATGTCATCGACTCATCAATAAGTTTCCCAATGAATACCATATTCATAACTTACTCATACATCTTATCTTCATGTTAATATCTCATTCCTTCACAATTATTACCTTTAGATGTTTGCAACTATCATGATAAGTACAGTCAAAACTAGTTGACATCAATTACAATATAATAACTGATTCAATGTCTCACATATACCTTTGTAGCTTGGTGATCATCTTCACTTTATGTTCTCCAAGTAGTTTATCAGTTGTAGTATAACACATAGTGGAGCTTGCTGATCATGGACCTATATAAAGTAGCCTCAACAGACTCAGATTCATCATCCTTGGATACTTCACAACCTGTAATCATGTGGGTACCAACTGGTTTAGATTCTTCTCTGCCAAAAGTCTTGAACACCTCTTTCACATATTATATTGACTTATGTATATTCCATTGTCCAACTTTGATACCTATTGTCCTAAGAAGAATTTTATTTCCCCTATTAACATTTAAAATTCTTTCTTCATCTCATCAGCAACAAACATACTCATCTTATCATCACCACCAAAAATTATGTCATCAACAAAGACTTCAGAAATTAATGTCTTTTCACCTTCAACCTTTAAGTAAACATTACTATCATCAGAAGTCCTATTCAAACTAATCCTAGTGAGATTAGAATATAATCTTTCATACCATGTTCTAGGGGCTTTCTTTAGACCATACAATGTTTTTTGAAGTTTTCATACCATGTTTTTGTCCTTAGTCAATGCAAATCCATCTGGCTTCTCAATGTAGACCTCTTCTTCTAGAATTCCATTCAAGAACGTTGATTTCACATCTTTTTGATAGACTTTGAATTTGTTAAATGTAGCATAAGAAAGAAATCTCCCGACACCTTACAATATTGCTATAGGATAAAATGTCTCACCATAATCCAAACCTTCTTCTTGTGCATAACCCTTACACACAAGTCTTGCTTTATTTTTTATTGCTTCACCATTCTATTTTAATTTGTTCTTGAAAACCCATTTTCTTTCTATCACATTTTTATCTTTGGGCCTTGGCACAAGAGTCAAAATTTCATTATTTTCAATCTGATCTGATTCTTCATGCATTTCTTTCAACCAATCATCATTCTTAATTGCTTCTTTTATTTCTTTGGTCTCAAATTGTGATATTAGACATGTTCTTTCTCTAATCTTACATCTTGTCAACACACCTGCTTTCTTATCACCTATTATTTGATTAGAAGAATGATTCATTTTCATATACCTTGGGATTACTAGTTTAGTCCTAGAAACTTCTTCTCCTGCCAGTTGCACTATTGCTTTCTCATTGTTATGCTCTATTGGTCTAGGCTCTTCTGATCCAATAAAATCTATTCCTCGATCATATTTGGTCTCCTCTTGCTTGTTTCCTGAGATTTCTTACGAAATTCATCAATCTTCACAATAACACTTTCAATAATTTTGTTAGTCCTTTTGTTAACACATTTGTAATCCTAGCTCTTAGTTGAATAACCCAAAAATATGCCCTCGCCACTTTTGGGATCAAATTTTCCAGAAAAGTCATCTCTTTTTATCTAACATTTACTTCCGATTTTTTAAAATTATTTACACTTGGAGAATTGCCATACCATAATTGATATTGTGCTTTGTTGGTTCCCTTCTTCACCTGAACCCAATTTAGAGTATAAACTATAGTACTGATTTCTTCTCTCTAGTATTTCATCGGTACATCTCCGAGTAAGTGCACAAAGATGGGGGACCAAAAAGGGGGTATAAGATGCCACTTTTTTCTTGAAATCAGCAAACTCTGAACTTCAACAAGAGATTGAAGATAGTTAGACTCAAAATTTTAAGATGTGACAAAAATAAGAGTTGTAATACTCTGAATCTAGTTCCTAAAATACTAACTTATTTTGAAAATGGTGTAGATTAAGGCCCTCAAAAAGGGGGAGCACAAAAAAGTGGTCCTATTTTTTGTGAAAAAACATAACATAGTGTCTGGTGTGCTCCCTCTAAATTGTTAACTTTTTTTTTGAATTTTTTTAATCGCTCCAATGAGAAGTTAGCTAACACCATGTAGTTTATCCCAAATTTTTTTGATGAATGTATAATTTTTGATGAATTTACGAAGTGCACACATCCTGAAAACATGAAATTTTTGTGTGCTCCCCCTAGAAATCATTTAAAACTAATCAAAAATCAAATTTTGTTTTTTTAAAAGTGTGTAGAATGGAGTCTAGTTTCTAAAAATGTAACTTGTTGCAAAATTTGATGAGCGAGCCAAAATCTATACCAAAAATACTACATGTTGGTTTTTAACAAAAAATGGACATACACAAAAAAGAAATTAGAGATGAAAAACTTAACATAATCAGAATTTAAAATAAATTATATGCTTAGATAGCTTACACAGAGATCTGTACTATCACGTCATTGATTTTTACATTCTTGAGCCATGAGTAAACCTGACGAGGAGCACACAAAAAAAGATGTCATTTTTTTGTATGTCTGTTGGAAAACACATCTCAGGCCTATTTGAACCGTCCAAGCCTTTGGGTTGGATCTCCAAGGTAAATCCAAGCCTTAACATTGGTAAATTCCAATGCCTTACAAAGTGTGCGTGCCCTATAGCCTGTGCACCCTATAGGGCGAGCACACTCCATAGCACATGCACCCTATAGAAGTCATAGATTTCAATATTGCGCTTGCCCTGTAGGGCGAGTGCACTATTGAAATCTATGACTTCCATAGGGAGTGCGCCCTATTTAAGTCATAGATTTAAATAGTGATGAGAAATAGTCAGAGTGAGAGGATGAGAGCTCTCTCTCTCTCTCTCTCTCCCCTTTATCACTCTCTCCCTCTCTCTCTCTCTCTCTCTCTCTCCCACCCTTATCACCCTCTTTCTCTTTCTAGTTTTGCATAGGGCGTACGCGCTATGTAAGAATATGGATTAGACTTTTGTGGTTTTGCATAGGGCGCATGGGGGGTGGAACTTTTGTGGTTTTACAAAGTGCGTGTTCCAAGAACCCCCAGATCCATATAAAATTTGTCCAATTTGGACAAAGTTGGAATCTGTGGCAAATTTTGTTTTGCAACTAGCCTTGGCATAGATCCCGAGGTGCTTTGGCCCCAGATGGACCTCTCCATTGAGCTCGTAGTGCGCAAAAACCCCTAGATGATATAAGGTATGCCCAATTTGGACAACTTTACATTTTGGGGTTCATTTTTGGGTATCAAACTGCTTGGCACACTTCCTGAGGTAAAATTTGTACGGACTGACACATTTCTCCAGGCAAAATTCTACCTATCTGACACATAAATTGAGACAAAAATTTTATTGCCCAGCACATAAATTGATGCAAAAAAAATCTGACATGCAAATTGAGGCAAAAATCTATACGACCTACATAGATCCCAAAGCACACATGTGATTTTGCAATTTTTTTTTGATGGTGACCGCCATTTGGCCGTCAAATTTAAGCCCGTCATTTGATGATGTTAGCATGTATCATCATCATTTGCACCATTTTTTGGCCCTCCAGTGCAACAGTTGGTATTTTGCTCATAACTTGAGCATACAGTGTTGAAATTGGGCAAACAAGATATCGTCAGAAAGCTCGTTCCAAGATCTATCTAGATTTGGAGGTTTTAATTTTTGATTTTTCTCTTTTGATGGTTTATTTTACTATCAAATCCAGATGTTCAGTTTTGCACTCCGGGAGCTCTATCTTGGGCATCTAGACTCCATTTTCAGAAAATGATATATTGTTGGAAAGCTTGTTTTGAGATCTTTTTAGTTCTGTAAGTCATTTTTCCACATTCTTCTCTAGGTACATTTTATTCAATTTTTTTAATTTTTGCAATCTGGTAGATATCTTGGATGTTTCAAGTCCCGGGATCTCTTCCCTTTGAGGGATGACTCATCTTAGGCTATTCTTTTGTTTTAGAAGCCTTCTCTCTTCCTTGAGTAGTGTATACTTCAATTTTGTAGCATTCTTTTATGCACACGCATTGAGATAAAGTGCCATTTTATTACATGTATGAGATTTTGCACATGTTTGTGCTCTATGTACTCGTACTCTATTATAAAGTGCCAATGGGGGTTCGATGTTTGTCTTTGTTTTCCATCTACTTTTGTCATGTGAGCATTCCTCTAATGACATTAGCCTCATGTATCTCTATATGTGTTTGTACTCTCTCTACAGTTCATATTGGATGATCTTTTCAATGTACCCATCATTACTCCCTTGTTAACATTATGGGGAGGTTTCTACTGTTGGTTCTACTACTTCCTTGGTTCAATAGTGTGAGCTATGTATTCAGTATTTAATTCTATGTACTAGGTGGATGCAGTGGCTGGGTACCTATGCATTCTGGTGAGACAAATCATTTACCATATGGACACTCTTTCTTTCCTATTTTTTGGATGCACTCTTCCAACTTTGATTGATTAGCCCTTCATACTTTTGGTATTTTTATGCCATTTGTATTTTCAAGTTCACGTGTTTGCCTTTGTTTGCCTCTTGATTTGAGTAGTTTCATTTGAGGGCACTCGTACAGATTAGAGTATTTTGTATCTTTGACTTCAGGTGTTTTCCTTTGTTTGCCTCCTGATTCGAGTAGTGTCATTTGAGGGCACTCATGTAGATTACAGTCTTCTCTACCTAGTCATATTTCAATGGAGGATCTTCAAATTATCAGTTACTTCTTAACAGAGTTTGTAGCTTCTTGCTTCAGTGATGTTGTACATGTTCATCCTTGTTCCTATTTTTTGGAACATTCCTAGTTTTGGAGGCTTCTTCAGTCCTTCAGACTAGTCTTTGTCTCTTTTTGGAGTAGAGTTTTTCCCATGTGGTTTTCTTTATTTCTCCTCTTTATAGAGACTCTCTTTTGTACTTGGGTACCTGATCAAGCCTTTTGTTGCCGGTACCCATTTTCTTTTAGTAGTTCTTTCTAAGTTTTTAGCTTCTCCCAAAGTTCATCTTAAGGGGGGGGGTGTTAGAGTATTAAAGTGTTTGCTTATTAATTAAATCATGTTTGATTTAATTACTAAGTCACTTATTATCTCTTTCTACTTAAGCTAAACTTTAGGCATATAATAATTAATTACTTTATTAATTATTATTGTGCAACCTAGGTTTTACCTTTTTTAAGTTTTCAGATCTCCTTTTATAAGGATTGATCTCCTTTGTTTTTGTAACAAATTATTCATTATTGAATTGCAACTTTTGTTTTTGCACATTAAGGATTTCTCTTCTCTCGTGGATCCATACGTTCAGGTCTCCATAGCTATTTGTTTCTCTCTCTTTCTGTGACAGGTGTTTGCGTGCAGACGTTCTTGGGAGATGTGGGTTGTTTTTTCATCAACTCTAATAAATAGAAGAGAATTTAAAAAAAAAATCCTAAAATAGAAAATACATAAATCTTGGTTTGAGATTTAGTATATAATGACTAGTTATGGTTGGAAACATAAATCCAAAACATTGATAATAAAATTGTACACAATTGAATTCAAAATAAAATAGATAACATAAATCCAATTTAAAGAATTTTGAATTTAAAAATTTAAAGTTTAGATTCATATACATAAAAGTAATAAATTAATTCTACCCTAACATATTTAAACTAAGACAAATAATCAATTTTTAAATTAGCTTAAAATAAGATTAAAGAATAATAAAATAAAAGAAAATTATTTATAATTTGTGCACAAAATCAATCAACTTATATAATATCAAATTTAAATCTTCTAGAACACAAAAAAGAATACATATAGTGACCAACACATAGAAACAACCGAATCCTTAAATTAAACCTAAATATACAAACCTTACCCTTACCTAAAATGTCCTTTGTTTTCTTCTCTCTTATAGTTTCTTAAATGATAAAATAATACGAAACCAAACCAATGACGTGATGCATTTTAATTGGTACCAATTATTTATAACTATTAAAACATATTTTGAAAGTGCTTTGGTCATGCTGCCCAATCTTATGACTTTATTTGGTCAATTCTTCTTATCCTACTTTGATGAATAATCACGTGGAGTTCAGTCCAGCCAATGAATTCTTTTTGCTATAATATCTGATTTTTAATATTGTACTTTAAAATACTTCTTTCTCAACATTGTAAATAAATTATATCTCTTTGGCATAATTATATATAAAAAAATTAACCATCTAAATTATAGAATTAGATTTTCAAATATTTAAATAAAAATATTGTTATAGAACATATATTATTGTATAGAAAAATAAAATAAAATTATATTTTCAAATATTCAAATAAAATATTGTTAAAGTTAAAAATAACGTGTTTTTATTTATCTAGCTTAAAATCAACTTGATAAAAAATTCAAGTTGATGGACAGAAATAGTTGATATTGCCTGCACCTGACCATTCACATTACTTCTTGTGACCTTTATATTTGAGACTTAAGAGCAAGGGCCTACATAATGTTTGCCATGATCTATTTTTCACTATTTAAATCTATCAATAATGCATCCTTTTAACTAGTTAGTACAAATTATGGTACCGTAAAAGTTAGATTATTTAAAGTAGACTTGAATTAAACAGTATACTTTTATATAAATGAAGAATATAATTTTTTTAAAAATAATTTTTTAGTGTAATTTATATATATAATTTATTAGTTATTTCAATAAGTTAATATTTTTAATTAATTATGATAAATATAATAATTTTTCTAATATTTTATTTAAAAAATAATTTGAAAATAAAAATTAGAGTAAGATCTTGATATTTTATTGGATTGAGGTTAGTTTGATTAGTGAGAGTTTTCTATGATAAGGACATAAGGTCTAGTCTCTCCCCAATTCATTTTAGATATTAACTTTTAAATAAACCATCTCCAAACTAATCATCATTGTCTAAACAAAAGAATTGTTACACTTAAAATAAAAAATTGAAATTATATATGATTATGTGAAACTACTAAGATAATTGCCTCTTAATACCTCTGTTGAAGTCTTGTATACTCATTCTTTATTATCCTTACTGTATTGTCTTTATGCCATCATAATGTGTTTCTTTTGATACTTTTAATATATTTATTTTATTTTTTATGATCATAAATGACAGCCTAACACTCCACACTCCACACTCCACAAACTCAAACCCTTGAGCTCAATAAGCTTCACCAAGAAAGTATTTCAATTGCCGCTCTAAATAAATCACTTTTGTTTTAATATATTTATTAATAGTATAATTATTTTCCTGTATATTATTGCAGCCTATTTTATTAAACACTATTTTCTAATATATATTCAACTTTGATCAAGATAATTGAAAAAATATCATTGCTATCTTCAGCTGATGGTACTTATTCCAGCTATGACTAATACTGTTGTTTAATATCTTTTATTCTTTATTTGATTTCCTTTTATGCAATTTTCTTTGGACTGCTATTTTTTCTTTGATTCCACTTTGATTAAAAAGTAAATAAAAAAATCATTAATTAAAAAAACAATATAAAAAACTGCATTAAAAAAATACAATTTAGAAGCCTTAATAATTGCAATATCTAATCAGAGATAATGGAGCTTGTACTGTGATTTTGAGAGTTGTGGGTGCATTTACGCAACCATGGAATATCTTTGGTACGGCGGCTTTGTGTCCTTACCCATTTGTCGAGCCGGTCAATATCGAGGGCTCGGCCCGTCCTAATCGCTTGCGTGTACACTTACTTCAATATCCTACTCCACTGCTTTTAAATACACAGCAATCTCCAAGGTAAGGAAAACCAACCAAAGTGGGGGAAAAGACAATGGCGAGCAAGAGCAGTGTCTGTTTTACAGTTGGATCACTCGCAGTCATTGTGATTGCAGTGTGGGCACAGCCTTCATGGGCTCAGAGCAGCGGACTGAAGAGCAACTACTATGCAGCCTCCTGCCCGAGAGCAGAGGATATTGTGAAAGAGCAAGTGTATAATCTCTATCAAGAACATGGCAATACTGCTGTTTCCTGGCTCAGAGCTATTTTCCATGATTGCATGGTCGAGGTATATTCCTTTTAAGATCTCAATCTCTTTCACTGAGGGCTATGTTCTGTTTTAATGGGTAAGTTGCAGATTTTGAGATTAATGGCGTGTTGCTCTGAATGCAGTCTTGTGATGCTTCGGTGCTGTTGGATACGAGTGGGAGTGTGATGTCTGAGAAGCCATCTGACAGAAGCTTTGGAATGAGGAATTTCAAGTATGTCAATACAATCAAGAACGCACTTGAGAAGGAATGCCCTGGAGTTGTCTCCTGTGCTGACATTGTTGCTCTTTCTGCCAGAGATGGAGCTGTCATGGTGAATGAACATTTTATCTTTGATTTGGGTTTGCCTTGCAATGGCTAATCTCTTCTAATAGGTCGAAGAATTCTTCAATGGATTAAAATATAAACAACCAAGATCAATATCTAAAATACACATTAATGTGAAAGATGCCGTTTTTCTTTTTGGGTGAACTTTAAATGTATGGTGTATGATCAATCTGGTATTGCTAACCCGTTGATAATGCCTCACTAAATGTCTGGAATGATAACTTTTTCTTGCAGTTAGGAGGGCCTCGTGCAGAATTGAAAACAGGGAGAAGAGACAGCAAGAAGAGCAGCGCAGCAGTGGTGGACAAATACATTCCATTGCATAATGACAGTGTCTCAACTGTTCTATCACGATTTGGCGCCATGGGCATCGACGCAGAAGGAGTTGTTGCTCTTTTAGGTGTGATTTCATTGTTTCAACTTTTATCATAATGATAGATGATTTGACGAATTTTAACAATCTTACCTATATAGACCTTATCCATTGACCCGCGTTCCTTCAATAGGAGATTGGTCCTATCCAAATTTCATCTTCTTAAGAAACCAAATTCACTAATTCTGATTACGGCCTAATTATATATACAAGTAATTAAACCTTGCTAGATTATCTCTTAAGAATGTTCTTTTAGGTACAAGTTCTCTTTCTCCACTTTTATGATCATATCCTTTGACTTTTGTTTATTGTCCAGGAGATCGATTCTATCCAAATTTCATGCTCTTTAAAAAGCCTAGTCACTAACTTGTGTTAAAATAGTAGACGTCATTTAACCTTGTTATAATTTTTTTTTCCTCAATTTTCTCTAAATCAGATCTTAGTTTTATCATGATGGGTTGTTCAGTTCTTAAAGGGAAATGCCTTTTTTTTTTTTCCTTGAACAGGGGCTCACACGGTTGGAAGAACACACTGTGGGAACCTGGTGCACAGGCTGTACCCAAAAGTGGACCCAACTCTGAATCCAGAATACGCTGTGTATTTGAAAGACCGCTGCCCAACAACGAATCCAGACCCAGAAGCAGTCGTCTACGCACGTAATGATCGTGGAACGCCCATGAAGTTTGATAACAATTACTACAAAAATCTGATGAAGAATAAGGGCCTTCTGGTGGTCGATCAGCAGCTGCTTTTGGATCCCAGAACTTCCCCTTATGTGAAAAAAATGGCCCAAGACAACCAGTACTTCTTTTCTCAGTTCTCCAGAGCACTTACCATTCTTTCTGAGAACAATCCTCTCACGGGAAACAATGGCGAAATCAGAAAAGACTGCCGTTTCGTGAATGCGTAAAATACCTCACGGTTGCTTAGTACTCTAAACAGATATATAGTGTATGGATAATGGATCCGGCATGTGCAAGAAAATAATTGTGTGAACTGAAGATAATGGATACCTTAGACTATTATCAAATTCTACTGTATTGTAATATGTATGTCTACTATTGATTAACGTGTGTCAACCAATAACCAATCGATAAGATAAATTTCTGTCATAAATAATCTGGATCACGAGGTTTTGGTCCCATATTTATGTGACATGTGAAGCTTATAAGTTGAAATATGTTTCACCCTCGATTAAATTGACATGGTTTAAAAATCGAGCTCGAGAAACAAAGATATTTCTTAGGCAAATAATTTTTATTTTGGTAAAAATAAAATAATGCAATTGCTCGTTTGGATGTTATTGTTGAATATTTTCATTGGGATGAGATTTTTATTTGTGAGATGTTATTGTTGAATGTTTATATTGTTGATAAGGTTTTTCTTTATGATCTCATTAGAAATAGCTCGGTTCCAAAAGCATTTACCCTTTTAGAGAAATTTTCTTCAATAAATGAAATGTAATAGATAAAGATATTTATCTTTATGAATAATAATAGTGAATTAATGTAATTTTATGTGGAGCTTAGTCTTCATGGTATGCAAAATCAATATTGATGATGTAATAAATTTTTAATCTCAATGTAATTGTGATATTGCTATCAAAATTTAACTATGTAGTGTTTGTTTCGAACTTATTGACCAATGTTTCATGAGTAATGATTTACAAGAAGTCAACTCTCATGGGAATGAATGGAATATTTAACACTCATTGCATCCATGTGATACTCACAGAGGTGAAGCATTGGGCCTTCTTTTAATGTCAAAAAAAGTTGAGGCTTAAATTTAAGTCCCCAAGGATCAACTCAAGCTCAATGAGATTGACTTGACATGCAAGAATGAACTATGACTCACAAAAATGATCTAACATAAATAATAGTAGCTATATCTTTACATGTTCCTTCATAGTATATGAAAATTTCAAGATGGTACTACGAAACACCTAAGACTAGATTGATAGGTCATTATGGTCAAAGTATTCTAGGTTGGTTGCATGTTTCTACTCACTCAATAGTTCTATGTGAATTAGCATATAAATCTACACAACTATATAGATGGTCTATACTATTATTAGGATGATACCTTAATTTTAAGATCTCAATCTAAATATTCCTACAATGAATACTTTAAATTCCACCAACATGAAAATAAGAACTTGTTAAATATTTTTAATACTAAGATATAGTAATATGATTTGCACAAACATGTGTCAAGGATAACTCATTAAAAATATTTGTAAAGGGTGCTCGAGTCTCAGAAACTAAATTTATGAAATGTTAATTTGTGGAAGCCACCTATGACCGATCTTGAGGTACTTGGGATTGACACAAGACACCAAGAGTTACTTTTGAGGCAATAAATGGATGTGAAGACATGGGTCCAAAAATAGGATAACAAATGAATTATAACTAAAATTTATATGGGAATGCACATACATAGAATAGGATAGTTTCACTATTTGGAAAGATATGTGAATTAATGTCAAATTCATAATGATAAGCATTGAGTCATGGTCCAAACTTAGCATAGGAGTGCGCCAAAATATTATTGACATGTCATTGGAATAAGAAAAGTAGGCCCGAAGCTAAAATGAGAATCATTAGGAGTGTGTAAATTTTATCATTATTTCTTGTTGTCACTTTGATGTGCATGTGGATTTAGAATAGGCATATATTTCAAAGCTTACGAACATTCTCAACCAACACAAAAAGTAAATATTCCAACATGTCAAAAGAATATTTTGTGCATGCAAAGTGATGTAACATTTTTGGATTCTTCTTGAATTTTTCTCCTTCTCATGAATGATCCAAAATAACCTACAAAAGAGAAAAATATATTATCCAATAGTATTTTTTGTAACATAAGTAAAATAGGAAAAAGAAACAAGTTCTTAGTCTACTATTTATGAAAATGAAGTAGAAGGAAAGAGAAGGGTTATAATTTCATGTTTGTGAAATATGATTAAAATATAATCTAATCAATTATAATAATGTGATATGGTGTTTTTGATATGACCATTCAACTTTTCTTTATGAAAGGGTAAATTTGATAATTTATTTAATACTATTTCACTCAATGTGGAAAATGTGATAGAGCTTCTATCAGTCATGGGAATTTAGTTTGGTCAATATTTATCTAGAGGTATGATTAAGTCATTATATGGAGTAAATCACTATTTAAAATATCAATAATAAGAGTCTTAGCTATATTTTTATACAACCACTTCAATTGGTTGTACTTAGTAGACACATATAATTGAAGGATATTATTTATAAATATATAATACAATAATATATTTAGATCTAATATAAGAATGCGAGTATATACAAAATCATGTATAATGTAAAAAATATAGCAATTCTCAAAGGTAACATCATGAAGTGTTTGATGATTAAATGGAATTCATGTCCTTTTAACCATCTAATTATTAGAAACCCGTGGATGCAAAGTGCCCCAATGTTGACCAAGAATATTTGGAAGAAATACAATAATAAGGTTTTTAGAGACCAATCAAAGAATAGTTTTGCACTTTCTCAGATCATAAAACAACAAATCAAGGAGAATTTGAATGTTCCTTCATTTGGAAAAGGGAAGGTTATCCCTAACCTACAAGAAACTAGAATAAAGAAGGATGTGCTAAAGAGAACCCTAGTATCTCTGCCACTGGGGGTGGGGCGGTGATAAGAGATTTGAAAGGGACATTCATAGAAGGATACTATAGGAATTTAGGAATTGGATGAAATAACAAAGTCAACGACTTGGTTGTTTGATAGGGAATTAAGCTTAAAAAATTGTCATTAAATGAGACTCAAAACTTATTATTGATCACCTAAAGGGAGAAGTAGGCTGCCCATGGGACTTGAAAAGTATTATGGAAGAGTGAAAAATAATTTTGACAAATTGTAGTATGTATGAAGTCTTCCATACTCTTAGAGAAGGAAATAAAATTGTAGATTTTATGGCTAATATGGGTTTGGATTCCCAAAACTAGTGCTTCATGTTACCTTCAACCAATGCCCTCAAGGGCTAAAGGAGATTCTAGAAAATGAAAGGAAATATAATTTTTCTAATGAGTCCAAATCATAATAAATTTATGGGGAAGAGCATGGTGATAAGTAAGAAGGCCAATGACACTTTGAACAAGAAAAGAAATTGGAGAAGATTGGGAGGTAGAGTTATGTCAGGATTAGTTTTTTAGTCCAAGAATGACAAAGAGGGGAAAGGTTTTACCTTTTTCAAATTCAAAAAAAAGGTGCTAGGTGAAGAACAATATAAAAAAAGGAAAATTTTCATTTTTAATACTAACCCTTTTGTTAGTATCAAAATGAAAATACCTCATAAAAGTTTAAATCTTGGTTTGATTAATCATTAGAACATTAATAATGATCACTATTGTAAGAATGGAGGAGAAAGATATTACACCTTTGAAAAACAAATATTTGGCATCATATGCAAAGTATTTTATCACAAGGATTAAATCTGAATAAGGATGAGATTAATTGTTTGACTAACAATGGCATGAATGGTGATGACATCACCATGTCCAAGTTGTATGTAAAATGTACCTTCAATAATGTAGCAGATCAATTTAACATCATAATTGCAAAGAATAACAATCTAAACATTCCAAAAATTGATGGAGCGGGATAGATGTTAATGTAGTGCATTTGTAAAATCTTTTTAAGTAAGGTTCAAGATATTTATTGGGAAAAGTGAGAAAGGGATTTTTTGAATTATAGTGCCAATGTGTGTTGTGGGCCTTTCTAGATGAATGCATGTAATATTTAGTTTACCAACCTGATAGCGATGGGTAGCCCTCTGAAAAAAAATATGAACCAAAAGATTGAAAGGAGCTTATGTAGAATGAATCTATATGTGGAATTTGTTTACGATTGCGGAGCTCACTCCTTACTTCTAGGTCATGAGGGGTTAAATTACATAATGTTATCAACAAAATTTTGCAACTCTTGGTAGAAGGGTTTTGTCATGATTGGTAGCATAAAGTTTTAAGTCATGTTAAAGCTGATTGCTGAGCCAATAGGGATGAGATGTGAAGGGGAGAAATTTGAGAAATGGAGCTCAAGAGATTATAGGAATTACATGAAGAAATTATTCAAGAAAGGTGAAGATTTTGTGGCTGCCTCAAATGAAAATGAGTATGAAAGATCTCTTCTCCCTCCTCCTCACCCTCTTGTTTTCTATCATGTTATGAAGTATTTTACCTTATAAGGTAGATATACTACCTTCAACGACTACCATTTCCAAATCTTGAACCAAATTAGGAATGGTCAGAAGATTAATATGTCATTTTTCTTTTATTCATCTCTGAGTAGTAATATTACTAAAGGGGATTCCCCCCTCTACACCACTTGGGATAATATATGTCATATACCAATATTAATTTGCTAAATCCCCTTTTATGAGCTATTTTATCTCCCACCCTCTCGTTGAAGCTGACCCACAAAGTGATCCCCCGCATAGCTCTATCTATATAGAACTCATTGAAATAAATCCTTTACCTCAAAAACTCTAACCCTAAGAATACTGGTAAATCCACTAAGACCCCTATCTGAAAGTCCCTTAACACTAAGCTCTTAGAAACTACTCTTGAAAAGAATAAATGCCATATGACCAAGTTGAGCTTGGCTAATATATGGAAAATGGTGAAGGGTACTAAAGCTAGTAATCCTTTTATTGATATTAAGGATGTTGAAGAACATAATAATGAAATGGAGACCTAGGCGAATACCAAACAAGATATGAGCTCTGGAGAAATAAGGCTGGATTGATTGGTAAAAAAGGAACTAAAAGGGAATAAAATCAAAGAGGAAGTTGTCCCTGAAATGGGTTTTGAATATGAGCCTCAGGAGGAGGAGTCTTTGGATAACTCTGATAATGAAGATTATAAGGGGGGAGGAAGATTCCATGGAGGAAAGTAAAGATAAATCCATACATATTATAGTTAATTTGGTTGACTACGAGGAGGTAATTAGTAGTGCTTACACCTTTCCTATCGACAATATGGAAATTATTGATGAGGAGGCTCCCCTATCATCTAATGTCTCAAAAGAAAAATATATTCCTGCTAGCCTCAATGAAAAAATTGAGAATTTGCAACATAGAGTGATGAATTGGAAGATAATGTTGATTCTTAAAAAAATACTAACATGTTATTTGATTAGGTTGTTTTCACTCTTTTTAGGAATATAGATGGTATCATGAAAAAATAGTTTTTTAGTGGCTTTTGGTCAGAGTAGAATTAAGAGGAATAATAAGAGTAAGATGAAAGTGTGAGGCAATACAAACAAGGAGGAGCACGGGGAGAATGTGAATAATGAAGGATGGATAAAGAACCTAAATAATCTTTCAAAGAATTGGGAGATTAATTCTAGAAAGGATGATACTAAAGATACCAGTAGTTAAGGCCACTGGCCTTTGGTCCATGATTTTCAGCCTGTTAACTTTTAGGATGTTTATGTTTTCTGATATTAAGAATCGTTTACCTTTATTTTTCGATACTGATGGCCCGTGGGCTAAGAAAATATCATTAGACAAGTGGATGGTTAAAAAATATCATAGTTATATGGGTTTTGATGATGTTAAAAACTCTAAAGGGTGCAGTGATAGCAATTGGTATGTGAATATACTATTTCTTTTTTCGTGTTTTGGTTTTTCGGTTGTTTTTATCTTTTGTAGGGTTCTTAGGCTTCAAGCTGTAATGAGATAAGAATTTTTGTAATGTGCTAAATTGTATCTTCTAGAATCATAGAAATCACACGAGTGTAAACTAAAAAAGTGAATAGATAATTTGATAATCAATAAAAGTGTAAACTAAACCAATAGAACCACTGAATAAAAGTGAATAAAAGTGTAAACTAAACCAATAGAACCACTGAAGATCATATATTGATAATGGTCTCTAAGAATATAGTTTCTAATAGTATAGATAAATAATTAGAGAATACTAGTCATGATGAATATATAATGATAATGTATGAACTCTATGCAATTGGATTGAAAAATAAGAAGGTAAGCATGAACGAGTAATATATATTTAGATGACGACTCAAAGTTCTCTAGGGATTTGATGCCTCCTTCTCCTACTACTTCAACAATATCAACATATCTTGCTACTACTATTTCCCCAATAACTATGGACTTGAGTTTCTATCCTATTCCTTTAGTGATGCTTAATTAATTATCTCCAAATTAAAAGTCCCCCAGAACAAAGCACTCTTCTATGGGAACTTGTCTACCTATCTGAAAGACGCCTCATTAATTTCTACAAAATAATATACAAGTAATGTTGATGTTTCATGGAGTATTGTTCAGTGCAAAAAAAAGCTAATCCCTTACTATTCATAATAAAAAAATTGTCTCATTGGGACCTAATTTGGGTCTCAAATCTGATATTCATTGGTAGTTTATCATGGTAGTTTTTCATATGAGAGATTTTTTGTCCTTTTGATTTGATTTTTGTTATTCTTTTTCTTATTTTGTTGTTTATCCATTTGGTAGCTATGTTTTTTATAATAGGGTTTGGGCCTGACCAAAATTCACTTATTTGAATAAAAAGCATTTTCATATTTTTTTTGCTAACTAAAAATGTCAACTAATATATTCAAGTCCACAATTATCTCTTGTCATGCTATTATTCAATGATTACTCTTACAAAGACCTTATAGGTGTAATAGTAGTATTTAGAAACTTCAGTGATACAATGTGACCCTTGCTAATTGCTACGTTTGAAACTACAAGTGATGCATACAACTAATCCAATTAAGACACCAAAATATGTGTCTAATAAATAGATACATATAATATAATAAAATACATTTAAAAATATAGTTACAAAACATGACACCTATCCCATGATGTGGAACTAATCCCAAATCTAAATTACAAAATTCAATTTGTTGAGTTTCACACTTAACCTTTAGCCATATAGAATTGGCTTGGAACATGTTTGTGCACGATTTGTTATTACATGTAAAGCTATTTATAGATATTCAATTTTGTATAATTTAACAACATTTGTAATACATTGAGCATATTAAAAAATCATAAGAATTAAAGGGAGAATTATTGTAAGAATATTTTTATTTTGAAATCTAAAATGAACCATAATTTATATTAGAATTATTTGGTATGTATGCCTTTGTCTTTTTATTTTTTTAATGTTTGATGTTTGATGTTTATTCATTAGTATGGGGTGAAATATTCAACCTTTGTTTCACTCTAGGACAACTATGTCATTTTTCTTGAAATAATTTTGTCAGAAACATTCTAGGAATAATAGAACTTCACCTACCACCTATGTGGCCATTATAGTTTTGGGGAAACATTTCCAATCCAAACTAGCCTTTTTCTCAAAATATTACGACATAAGCTTTAAACTTACACTTAAAAAAACATAGTGGTTTTTTCCCAAATAAATTGAGCAAGAGAATTGTCTCCCTATAAGTATATTATTTTAGTATAATTGGTACAACCTTTAGTCAAATTAAATGTATCTTTTAAGAAAATCTAAAAATCAACTTTGTGGATCATTGTTCTTAGATTTTGAATATACATATTTGTATACTATAATTATTTTTTCCTTTCATTTTTTTGAAAAATCACTATAATATACCATTTGAGTAAAATATATTATTGATTAATTTTTTTAAAAGTTCCATACTATTTATTAGTGGAGAAAATCCTTTTTGAAAGAGTATACTTTATATTTAGTAATGATAAATAACTAAAACATAAAATAAAGATTAATTGAAGTTTTTCATTAAAGGACATAAGCTTTAAACTTACACTTAAAAAAACATAGTGGTTTTTTCCCAAATAAATTGAGCAAGAGAATTGTCTCCCTATAAGTATATTATTTTAGTATAATTGGTACAACCTTTAGTCAAATTAAATGTATCTTTTAGGAAAATCTAAAAATCAACTTTGTGGATCATTGTTCTTAGATTTTGAATATACATATTTGTATACTATAATTATTTTTTCCTTTCATTTTTTTGAAAAATCACTATAATATACCATTTGAGTAAAATATATTATTGATTAATTTTTTTAAAAGTTCCATACTATTTATTAGTGGAGAAAATCCTTTTTGAAAGAGTATACTTTATATTTAGTAATGATAAATAACTAAAACATAAAATAAAGATTAATTGAAGTTTTTCATTAAAGGACTAAAACTTCAATTTAACTAAATAAAAATAATAAAATATAATATTAAAATTTTAAGGTCTATTAATTTCATTTTCTAATTTTTTTAGCAGTGAAATTTTTAGTGTCAATTTTTATAAAAAAAATCAAACCCATTTTTAAAGAAAAATTCAATCATAAACTACAATAGAAATTCTAAATTTCTTTTGAAAATTTATTATATATGTTGAATTTTATGTGGTCCAATTTAAAATTTGGACTTGCATTGTCTATTTTATTTATAAAAATTGATACAACGTTATACTTTTACCATACAAAGGTAGAAAGGTAGAGGCTAATCATGCTTCTTTCCATCATCAAAGTTGATATTGAAGATTTTCTAACATCAAGATATTTCTCTAGTGTACAGGGATTCATTTGTGTAAGATTATGTTACTATTATAGTTTTTAGAGAATAAAGACTACGAATATTTATTTTGTAAACTAAAATTGTGATATTGTGCCAATAATTATTATTCTTCATTATAATTCTTTGGTTTACTTGTACTTTAATTTCTCATTTATTTTTTAAGCATTTATTATATTTATATCCTAAATTAGTTATTCCTAAATTAGTTATTTAGGTTAATTATGTTCAAATTAAGGTAATCAAGAATTTTGAAAGGGGGATTACCCTTGTACAATAGAGAGAGATAAGCATTAAAAATTAGAAGATAACAAAGGAAAACTAAGGAAATGGTAAAAAGCCAAAATTAAAAACCACCAACCCAAAATTAGTGTGGTTTGAAATCAAAATGTTCCAACAATTTTTGCCTAAGCATTGAGCAAGGATCCATCTATCCTAAATTATTCTTTTGGAACAATACTTAAGACCACTATCAAATCCATCATCCCAAACTAGCTCCTTGAGAGACAAATCCATGACTATACTTTCAACAAAATATTTTCCATCAAAATATTCCTTCAATGTAACATCCATACACATATCTAACAACCACAACCATTTTGTCCTTTTTTCTCCACAAGGACTATTTTGTAAATTATCACTTGGACAACTAGTAGAACTATGCGTACTTTCTAGCAATGAACAACAATTAAATTAAAGAGTCTTCAAACATTATATGTTGAACCCTCTCACCAAGTTTTGAAGATAAGGTAATACTAGTAGAGTTCTCCTTGTATTTCTTGATAAGCATACAAAATATATCAAATAGTAGATGCTTTATAAATTTATACACTAAATCAGTAGCAAAGTACTAACCAAAGGAATTAGGAGTAATCATAAAAATCTTCATCCTAGTGTTCCAAAGGAAAATCCATCCAAATAGGGAACTTAATGATGTATTTCCATGGATCAAAGCCTAGATACCATTTTTCAGACAAAGGCTATTTCCCCCCATAAACCAATGACCTTTTAAAAGAGTCCAAAAGGAATCAATTGAGTTTGTAAACAAAAAAATAAGAAAACAAATATTCAAATAATGGTTACATGAACTTGACTACTTAACTTCCATTTTTGAAAGGGACCATCTTTTGATATGATCTTTGTTGCAAGGATTACTACAAAATATCCCTACCAACACTTTCTTAAGTTGAGAACAATTTGTTCAAAATTCATAAAAATCTAAGAAATAGTCACCTCATGAGGAGAAACCACAAGATGTGAGACCAAAAAGGGAGGGGAGGCCATAGTTGGAGAGAGGAGGAATCTCTTATGCAATCCCTAAATGGAAGCACCATTAATAGCATTAGTCCTCCTGATATCCTCATACCTACACATCTTTTGACAAGCCTCAAGTACAATATCAAGGCTTAGCTCACACTGATCTTCCTCATCAAGCCATTATTTTCCCCACTTGTCTTTAGTTTCTCTAGAACCATTATCACCTTCATCTTTTGATCCAGGTGGATCTTGAAGACCTCAAAAATTCAACCCACTCATAATTTCCCAGAACTATCATTAATGCATAGAGGATGATGACATGTTCCTAACATAACTTGAATCACATAAAAAATAATATGTTTTCTCGAGATATGCTCGGTCAAAGTTCAACAAGGGCTAGAGATGCCAAATGGTTGACAAAAAATTTAACTGTTACCAAATCAAATGAAAGCGGTCTCAAATAGGAGAACTCACGAAGATGAACCTGACCCAACTTGTTCTGTGTAAAATAGAGTTCATATGTGTGAGTTATGCTAAGGAAAAGTTTTGGTCAAATAGGTGAATAATTGGGCCAGGAAAAAGGTGAAAAATTGATTGTCTTGAACCTAAGAAAAAATGATGCCAAGTCATAGTGCTCATCACGTGGATTTTGGAACTATATTTAGTTTTAAAAACAAACTTTGTATGTGAAAGTTATGGCCAGTCAAAGTTCTGTGGTCAAAGGTTGATCAAATGGACCAATACTAATGTCAACAACCCAATCAAAAAAGTCAACCAATCAAGTGGTGACACATGGAAAAACCATACTCATGATGTGGCAACATGTCTGGCATAGTGATGTGGCAACTGACTCAACATTGGCAGTGACATGGACCAATACCGAGCTGACATGTGTCATTAACGTGAACAAACAGAATAACACCAAGTGGCACCCAGGGGCAGTCTTATTTGAAATGGATTTTTTGTCTAAAAAAAATGTCATTTCAAGGTTTGAAATTTGGAGTTTCCATTCCCTTATTTACCTCCTCACAAGTAAACCACACAGAATTCATGGAATCATTGGTGACAATGTTTGATTTGCCACATGAGGATGAATAATACTATAAAAGGGCATCGAGTGGTTCGAACACCTGACCTCTGAGTTTACAAAATCATTCCTTGACCGTTGAGACACCCATTTTATCCAGAAGTTATTTTTATTAGGTTATTGTGGTGACCTGTATACATAAGCAACCCGAGCAATATCCTCCTAACCATGGAAAACAAACCAACATTTATATTAAGCCCAAAATATTGTTTAGTTCGGATCAAAATTATATGAGCCCATAATTTTAAGGGGTAATTTTCAAAATAGTAGACATGGGGATATTATGAACTATAAACTAGGATGTTAAAGTTTACCAACTCCAAATTACATATATTTAAATCCTTGATCTTGGTAGTAACTACGTGGCTATGTATTTAACCATTGAAATTACAAGAAAGAGTTATGATTTAACACTTTTATCAACTACATGATGAATAACATAGAAGAGAGAACATAAAATTGAAAGAAATGAGAGAACAAGGAAGGAATAGAAGAGACACAAACAATTTGATAACAGAGTTCACTTGATTTTAGCAACATCTTCGGATCCACAAACATGCGTGATCAATACCATTATTATGATGCAACTCCTCTTACACCATGATGGTCTTTCACCGAGTTACAATCTATTTCTAAGGAATATTCTTACACATCAGGCTCTTCCCGCTTCCACACCATCTTGACAAGAACTTTCTAGCATCAACACTGCCTAGTCCTTCTATCACCTTTACAATGATAAGAAATGATACTGCAACTCTCTCTCTCTCTCCCTCTCTCTCTCTCTCTCTCTCTCTCTCTCTCTCTCTCTCTCAACAAGAGTACATAGGCATAAACCCTTACAATCAACTTTGGAAATTTATACAAAATATCTCAAAGGATTCACTAAGTTTATATCTCTCCATTTTTCTCACAAGAGGCCACTTAGCTCCCAAGGAGAACTACCACTCAAACACTCTTCTCCTTTTACAAGAATTCCTCTAGGAAAAGACTATTCCATCTCACAAATTCTCACCTCTTTATACAAAAAAATTTTCCCAACTTGGTTTGTAACCAAATGATATTCATAATATCACCATATCTACTATTTTAAAAATTTTGGGCTCATATAATTTTGATCCTAACTAAACAACATCATCACAAAGAGCTCACTGACACAGTCTTGTAAACTAGGATGTTAAAGTTCTTGTCAAGACAATGTGGAGATGGAAAGAGACTGATGTGTACCAATCTTCCTTGGAAACAGATTGTAACTCAATGTAAGACCATCATGGTGTAAGAGAAGTTACATCATAATAATGTTATTGATCATGCATGTTTGTGGATCTGGAGATGTAGCTCAAATTGAGCGAACTACATTAACAAATTGTTTACATCTCTTCTATTCCTTTCTTGTTCTCTCATTTATTTCAATTTTACATTCTCTCTTTTATGTTATTCATCACATAGTTGATTAAAAGTGTTAAAGCATAACTCTTTCTTATAATTTCAACAATTAAATACATAGTCACACAATTACTACCAAGATCAGGGATTTAAATATCTGTAATTTGGATTTGGTAAATTATGGGCTCATATCATTTCGATCCTAACTAAACATCACCATCATGAAGAGCTCGTTGACACAATCCTGATGCAGCTTGAATGGGGTCAAAAGGAGCTCATATGCAAAATTTATACTCAGTCAAAGGTTTAGTCAAATAGATGAATCAGAGATTCAAGAAGGTGAAAATGTTTCAAATCCAAGAAAAAATGATGCCAATTCGTAGTGTGCCCATCGCACTAATTTTGTAACTATATTCAATTTTAAAATAAGAGTTTGTATGTGAAAGTTACGACCAGTCAAAGTTTTGTGGTCAAAGGTTGACCAGGTCAAATGATGACACCAACATGTTGATGTGGCATCACTTGGGCTTGACATGTGGCATCAATGGCAAGTATATGTGGTAGGGTGATGTGGCAAGATGAGATGATATGGTAGTGTGTACGCTTTGTCTAATCTCATGTAGATACATGTCTTTTCATAGTTCAATGACTTGATGCCACATGGCACCAAGGTTGAATCGGTCTTCAACAAAATGGATAGGATTGAGAGTTAAACCATTGACCTCCCTTATACTACAAAATCCACTACCCTTTGCACTTGGAATATGTGGGCACATTATTTAATTTAAAGTATAACCGATGCCTATTTAAGGTTAAAAGGTGGGGACTGACGGTTTGAACTATCGACCCCCAATCTCCCGCCTATGATTTTTGGGTTTGAAAGGGGAAAGATTTTATTCGACCTACTTGTTTCCCCATATTTTCAAAGTATTTTTTTAAACGAACAAAACCATCTCAAAATAAATATACCCTTTTAAAAATTTTTGCGATCAAAGCAAATGCCAACATAGACCCTCGATTCATAAAGGAAATTGTGTTAGGGGGATTTTTTTTATTTAAGAAATGCCATTTGTATTTATTTCTTTTGAAGACTAAATGGTTAAAGACCATTTATAACTTCAAATTTGTGTATAAAAATGGGATGTGGTCTTTGTAAAGGGGTTAGTGTATTATGTTTTCTTGACAAGAATTTTGTAAACGGAGGTATTTTTGTCAAGAAGGATAATCATAATAATAATGATGTCAGAGTAGTTGCATCATAATAATGGAAACGATCATGCATGTTTGCGAATTCAGAGACATAGTCACAATTTGGTGAACTCCATTATCAAATCTCTTGTCTCTCTTTTCTTGATGCATAATTTTGTCAACTTATTTTTTTTTTTTGCATATTATGTCATTATTTTCTCAATTCACAAGAAACATCAATTTTGATGTTAAGTTAAATCTATATCCTAGTGAATCTAATTGTTGTTAAGTGATTCATAGTAAGGAGTTTACAAATAAAGTTTGGTATCAGAGCTAGTTTGACAAGTTGCAGGTTGTGGGATACTTGGAGAAAACTCAAGAAAAGTGAGGCATGATGTCTTCACATAAGGAAAACTAGTTTGATTTTGTCTTTGATGCAGAATTTTATAAGACCTTCATGGCGATGAAAGACAAGGCTGATGAGATGTATGAGGAATGAAAGTTTAAAAAAGAAGGCTTGTTGAAGAAAGCCAAAGATGCAGACTCAGTAAAAGATCCTCATTCTTCTCATTCTCTTCTTTGTTCTCTTCGTGATTCTCAGAAACAATCTCAAAATATTGTATTGAGGTTGTTAACCAAGATGGGCTATAAAGGAAAGGGCCTTGGAAGTCATGGAAATGATATGATTGAACTTGTAAAGGTGGAAACTAGACCTCACTATGTAGGATTGGGGTATGGTCAAGGAGAATGCACCAAGGTAGCATGAATGCAAAGAATTCTCTATAAGAAGAAACATCACAAGAACAATTTGAGAGAGGAAAAGGAACATCACCTTCAAGTAGTGGTGACACATGCAAAATGTCCAAGAGAAGAAAAAACATAGATTCTTCTTGGCATGCATGCACCAAGGGTGACTATCAAAGGTATAACAAGCCTAACTATTCCAATATTTCTTTTGATTTTAATAAGATTGGCAATGTAAAAATTTTATGGTATAGGAAACCATGCACATTGTGTGGGTTGAATAACCATAGTGTTTTCAAGTATTGAGAAAGAATGTCTTTGTAGTGGAAGGTAGAGTCAACTAGGGAAATGACACTGCATAATGACCCATCTCCAATTTGGAAGAAAGAGAAGGGAAAGAAAGATTTGATGTTGAAAATGCCTTGTGCTTATTCCAATAAAGGTGGATATCAAGAAGCTAATTGTTGAAAGCTTCATCCAGAGCTTCTCCCAAAGAAAGACAAGAAGAATATTGCACTTGGATCGCTGCTGGTAAACATAGGGAAAATTAAGAGGCTCATGTATTCGAGAAAAAACCTCTTTGTCCATGTTTGCAAAGGTGGGAAAATAAGGTGATATGAAGCATGGAAATAAAGTAGTTGTTGGTAAGCCTAACTATCATGTGTTTCAGGGATCATCAACGTCACAACATGAGGGTTTATTGTAGAAATCTATCAAGAGAATTGAGAGTATTGTTAAATCATTGTCATTATCATTCTTGTATTTGTTAATGTTTCTAATGTGTTGCACATGGATAGTATTTGCCTGATAATGAATGTAGAAGGATGTGGGAAAATGTAAATGGGTAAAAATGTCATTGTAGTTTTCATAATTGTTGTAAAAATCTCACTTAGTTTACGATTAAGAACATTTTGGAGGTTCAAAAGTTCCATAGTAAGGAGGAATGATCCAGGGGAATCTTGAAGAGTTAAAAAATTTAAGTGGCTCAGAATTTCCCAGAACTTGCATTGATGCACAGAGAATGAAAAAATGTTCCTGACGCAACTTGAAGCGCATAAAAAAGAATCCATTTTCTTGAGATAGGCTTGGTTAAAGTTCAACAAGGGCTGAGGATGCCAAATGGTTGACCAAAAAGTTGACCGTTGCCAAGTCCAATGAAAGTGGTCTCAAATAGGAGAGCTTGTGAAGATGAGCTTGATGCAACTTGTTCCATGTAAAATAGAGTTCATATGTGTGAGTTATACGAAGTCAAATTTTTGGTCAAACTTGCGAATCAAGGGGCTAGGAAAAAGGTAAAAAATTGATCGTCTCAAACCCAAGAAAAAATGATGGTAAGTCATAGTACTCATTGTGCTGATTCAAGAACTATATTCAGTTTTAAAAATGGACTCCATATTTTAAAGTTATGACTAGTCAAAGTTCTATGGTCAAAGGTTAACTAGGTGGACCAATACTAACGTTAGTAGCCCACTAGGAAGACCCAGTCAGAAAATTTAGACAATCAAGTGGTGACACATGGAAAAACCATATTGATGATTTGGCAACATGTGTGGCATAGTGATTTGGTAGTTGACTCAACATTGGCAGTGAGATGGACCAATATAGAGATGACATGTATCATTAATGTGGACAAACATTAAAATAACACCAAGTGGCACCCAAGGCCAGTCTTATCCAAAATGGTTTTGTTTGTCTAAGAAAAATGTCATTTCGAGGTTCGAACTTTGAACCTTGCACCTCCTAATTTTCCTACTCACCATTAAACCACATAGAAACCATGGAATCATTGGTGACATTGTTTTATTTGGCACATGAGCACATATAAGACTATAAAATGGTGTCCTTTGGTTCATACCCCTGACCTCCAATTTTCCAAAATCGTTGCTCGACCATTGAGCCACCCATTTAATTTAGAAGCTATTTTTATTATTTTATTATCGTGAGCCATATACATAAGGGGTCCAAGCCCTATCCTTAACACCTTGGAAAACAAACCAAAATTTATATTAAGCCCAAAATATTGTTTAGCTAGGATTGAAATTATATGAGCCCATAATTTTAAGGGGTAATTTTCAAAATAGTAGATATGGGGATATTATGAAAATCATTTGGTTACAAACCAAATTGGAAATTTTTTTTATATAAATGGGTGAGAATTTGTGAGAGGGAGTAGTCTTTTCCTGGAGGAATTCTTGTAAAAGGAGAAGAGTGTTTAATTGGCAATTCTCCTTGGGAGCTAAGTGGTATCTTGTGAGAAAAATAGAGAGATAAAAACTTAGTGAATCATATGAGAAATTTTGTACAACTTTTCAAAGTCGATTGTAAGGCTTCATGCCTATGTACTCTTGTTGAGAGAGAGAGAGAGGGTTGTAGTTTCATTGCTTAGCATTGTAAAGGTGATAGAAGGACTGGGAAGTGTGGAAGTAGGAAGAACCTGATGTGTAACAATATTCCTTAGAAATAGATTGCAACTCAGTGAAAGACCATCGTGGTGTAAGAAGTTGGATCATAATAATGACATCAACCATGCATGTTTGTGGATTTGGAGATGTAGCCACAATTTGGTGAACTCCATTATCAAATCTCTTGTCTCTCTTTTCTTGATGGATAATTTTTTTCAGTTTTTTTTCTTTTTTTTTGTGCATAATATGTGATTATTTGCTCAATTCACAAGCAACGTCAATTTTGATCTTAGGTTAAAATGGTCTCTTGGTGAATCTAAGAGTTGTTACGTGATTCATAGTTAGGAATTTATAGATCATCTTCATCTAAAACCCCTCACCATTAGCAACAAATGAAGAACATGTAACTAGGATTTGTGTCCCTTCTGCTACCTCCATGGCCTTCACATTTACCTCTCTTGTTATCATTTGAACTCTTCAAGGATGCCTACGCGTTTCCCACTCTTGTCAATATTTTCTCTAGTTTAGGTTAATTATGTTTTAACTTTTTGATGAAGCTATGTAGTTTTACAATCCTCAAAATTTGATCTCAGGATTATTTCCTCAAGTATCTTAACATGCTTTCAAATTTGTAATTTAGGATTTCTTTATCATTTTTAGAGCCTTTTAATATTTTTAATCCATGTTAATGCTACTTTATTTCTAAAAATCTAACTTTAGAGCTGCTCTTTTTCATTTGACATTACTTCAACCTACCCACCCACCCTTGATTTAACACTTAGGATTTCATTTTGAGGCTTAGTTTTTATGATGCACTTTATTTGATATTCACCTAGAGCTTTTGATTCATTGTCTTATCATGGTTATCTTCTTCCCATTTGTTGTCAAGCTCACTTTAAATCCATGTACTCTTTATGATAACATTTCTTTATATTACATCTTTTGAGTGCTTGGGATTGGATCACGTTCATCGTATAGTTTATGTAGTACAATTTTTTTGAAGTGGTAGGTCTTGCATATTGATATATTGATGTTCAATACCTATGATTTTCTTTCCTTGGCGATTTATGTAATAAGAAAATAGAGTCCTACTAAAGAACACTATTGAGAGCTTTCTATGTAGTTTATATTTTCATGTCATACACAGTTTCTTTGATAAATTTTACTCTTTAGCAATATTCATCAGAACTTTTCAAACAATTGTATACACATTGTAATCCAAAGTGAAAGTTGCTTTCTAATTATCTTGCAATAAGAAAAGCCACAATATAGAATGTACTATAATACTCAAAAGTTTAAGTATAAATAATTCAAATTTCATATATCAAAAACTTAATTGAAATTTTTAATAGATAAATACATTATAAAATAAATTAAACAATAGAATATAAATAAAAACGTTCACATAAAAATAACTTAAAACATAAAGCTTTAAAACAAAACCAAGAAAGTGCAGTAATTTCATGTTATTCATAAGCTTTTTCATTATCTTTTAATTCTTTAACAATATTTCTCATTATCGTTTAAAAAAATGCAGAACCTAAAGTGATTGTCATACCAAACAATATCCACACATTTCAATATTGCAAAAAGTGAGCTCAAATATAGAATGTAGTACTCCAAAAACAATTCTATTGTAAAAAAAAACAGGTTGTTCATATACAAAACTTAATTTTTTTACAAAGGAATGTGAATTATTCATTATAAAATAATAATATTATCGAAAATCACAGTTGTGGAACCCACAATATATTAAAATTCAGAATATTAAAAACAAATACAATGTCGCTTCCAAGATTTGTAATTTAGACAATTGATTTCTTGAAAGATATGCATTAACATTATAGTGACACATCAAATTCATTATCACTATTATTGAGAAGATGAGCGTCGACACAGCACAAGGATGGTGGCTCCCATCCCTAACTGTTCATGGGCAATTTTGAAATACACAACAAAATGATGAACAGAGGAAACAAAAATTATTCTTTAGTCGATCGACTTTTATGTCGTTAGTAACGTTTTTGTTAATTTGTTTCCATTGCTCAGCTGGCCTCAATCCATTACGTGTCCACAGAACTCAATCTGAGTTTCCACTGATTTTGAAAACAAGAGTAGTTGCCAGACTATGAAAAACTAAAGTGGAGGTAAAGACAATGACAAGTAAGAAAAATAATTGAGGGGCCTTAGTGTAGGTAATAGTGATTTATATCATATTCATATCAAAGAGTGGCAAATAATTTTTATTTTTATTTTTTATATTGATATTTAAGATAGTCTAGAGCATTGCAATCAAGATTAATTCAAGATTGTATAAGAGAATGTTGCAAGTAAATGGAAAATAGTAGTAGAGAATGCTATTGAAGTTAAGGAGAGGTAGAATATAATTTTGAAGTATATGTAAAGTTAAATAGGATATATTTATAATTTTCAATATATATTGAAGATGCTAAATCTCTTTATGATGAGTATTAGGTCTCATGACAACATCAATACAGAATAAAAATTTAGTAATAGTATAAATATATTGATTGTGATAGGATAAGAGTAAAAAGTATTATAAGGGATCTTAGACTTGAATATATGAACTAAGGAATATCAATATCAAAGTGATTCATATTAAACAAATTTGTAGGTCCTAACTAATCCTCATCAATGCTAGTCATTGAATCAAACAAATTAGTGCCACTTTTTCCCAAAGAAAATTACTATTATGATAATTATTTTTCCTTAGATATGAATCATGATCCATACAATTATAATGTTTTAAATACATTTAAAAAAATTTCCACACTTTTCTTCATGTCATCTTTTTTTCTCCTCTTTGAATTAGTTATTAATAATGATAGTGGATTTCCACAATCCATGACAATGTTACAAGATTGTTTCTGGATAAGATTGTGTAAGAAGTTTTTTTACCATCAACATTTAAGATCATACTCCATGATCTATCATCGGGATGTAAGTAGTTTTAGCATCTTTGAATTCTCACATCCCAATGATGGATCGTGGAGTATGATCTGAAATGTTGATGGTAAAAAATTGCTTGCAAAATCTTATTCAAAAGTATTCTTGCAACATTAATTCTTATTAAATTTAGGATTACCCATGTAACAATATTAATCACTCTCAATAGGAGGAAATATAGAATTCAAGTACACTATAAAGACCAAAAATGCACCAAGCTTCACATGATTGACAAGTCGTAACATGTAGAAAAATCCATGACCCCACCTAATAGAAAGATACAAAAATAAGTTTTACCACCCACCTAGAGAAAGACACAGTTATGAATTAGATGTTAAAGATAATGACGACTATACAACTCAAAGGATATTTCATTACTAGTGTGCATTCTATAGTTTGACAAGGTAATTTATCCCACATATGAAATGATGAATAATTGTGTACTTTATTCATGAAAAATGTTGTAGATGTGATCACTTGAACATGTCTATAATCAAGACATGTTACAAGTAGTTGTGTGTATCCCTATTTGAAAATACATTTGTGGATTGTTAATATGGCTCAATTCACAAGAGATTTGTGACTAGCATGTGTGCTATCCTTATTTCATTTGGATACATTCAATATACTTTTATATTTTTTTAAAAAGGGTATATCTAAGTAAGAGGAGGAGGTTGGCATCAAATATGTATTGAATAGAAAAAATAACCTTTGACTCCTTTTGTTTGTGTTCTTAACTAAGTTTTCCCGACATTGTTTGCTACAACACAAGTTTTTGATTGTGGTAAAAGAAGGTTTTGAAGGGACATGAAATCCTTTAACAAAAAAAGAGTACAAATATATCAATATGCTCCATCAAACTAAACAAGGCACCATATGCCACAAAAAATAGGCTACCTTAAAGATAAATAGAGAAAATGAAAGAAATAGCCAACCAACAAACAACCTAAAGTAAACACAACAAAAAAACTAGGAGAAAAGGGAACAGACTAAGCTAACTTCTTGAGAAATTTTGAGACCTCCACCTCAAGTTGAGTCATGTCTAGTGCTACCTTTTTAAGGTCCTTCAAATATGAAGGAGAATTCTCGATCTTTCTTTTGAGATTAACCTTGGTCCTCTTACTGGGTCCAAAAAATTATTGTCCCTTGTCTTTGTTTGCATCCAACTCAATAATTAGCTTCTCTTGGTGAACTTTTTCTAGAGTATCCACTAGCTTGTTCATACTTTTCATTGTGTTCTTTATACTCATGTGGCTCTGATTCATGATAGTCTAGAGAATGTCCTTCATACTTTTAACCTTCTCCTCAACCTAAGAGGAGTTTTTCTCATGCTCCTTTTCTAAAATTTATATTTCTTCCAAGGTCTTACTGAGGCAATCAATAATTTATTTCTTCTCCTCTTCCATCAATAGATTCTAGATGGGGTAATGCCTATATGAAAAGTATACCTGATAGTAGTTCCTTGTGTTTTACCATCACAAATTGGACTCCATTACATCCAATTCTCTTCCCAATTCTCTTTTCTTAATCTGCATTTCCTTTATTTCATGGAAACCATTTAAACAGAGAGAATAAATTAATATTGTTATCTCTCTCCATACCCAAGATATCACAATAATCATCATGATCTATCTTAAAGTGGTGGGAATCAACCTTAAGCTCCATAGGAGACATAAAACCATCATAACTGTGTGATGCAGTACCACTTGAAATAGGGAATGGAGAAATTTAAAGTTCCACTACTAATTCCTTACCCTTCCCTTTTCTGATCTTAATATTTTTTCCTTTAGAAAATGTACTGTCACCAGCGAGGGAAGATAGCTCAGAATCACCTCTATGCATAGATTTAGCAGTGGAAGAGACAAAAAAAAATAGTATGATTTTTCTTCCCCTTACCTATCCCCCTATCCCTAGTTTTGGTTTTAGGGGCTTTCTTAATCTCAGTAGAGGGGACATAATCTTCTCCCAAGTCCATATCCTTTCCCTTCCCTTACCCGCAGTCCTAGTTTTAGATTTACGAGTTTTCTTAATCTCAGTAGAGGGTACATAATCTTATTATCCATACTTCATATCCCATTCCTCTTCAGTATCATCTTCAAATCCCCCAACACCAGTTTCATCATCCTTAGAAAACATAATAGGGTTTGAAGGGGAAGGAAGGCTTTGTAGTGATCATAAATCAAAACCAAAAAAACTTCATATAGAATAGGGTTTTTTGCTGGATCCTTTCTATGTTCCTTAATACTAGCTTTAAGAGAAGACCATAAATAAAAATGAACCAAAACCCTAACATGATGACAAAAGTGATTGAGTAGAACAAAATGATTCCCAAAGGTCCTGGTAAATCAACCATCAAGGGTGATATATAGTCCATAATTACCTTGAGCACTTGTCTCCATATTAGTTTGATCTTTTATGGGTCGTAGCTACTCTTCATTTCTGGCTCCTCAAGCTCCTCTCATTCCTTATCTATATTGGGAAATTTGTAGATTGCAAGATTAGAGTGTTTTCTGTCCCTATAAAATTTTATCCCTTCCATCAGCAAGCCTATGACTTCAGCATCTAATTTTTTATCAATATATAGCTTTTCTACCAAACAAAACAATGTTGTCATCATGTGAGCCCTTAGATAATTATCTATAATATTAAGGTCCCATCCATGGAGTCCATCCAAGTAAGGAGAAAGCCCACCCCGTTTTAAAATACTCCACACCTTTGGCTTTCTCTTGAGCCATTCATAGTCTATTGGCTCTACCCTTCTCCTATATCCCCCAATTTCTATATTAGTATAGATTTGAGGCATAACCAAAACACAAAACAATTTCAGGGAGAAACTCAAAAATAGCCAAAATCTATGTGAGGATTTATTGCTATAATCAGCTTGTAGGCTACTCACATGAGCAATATTATTACAAATAACACCCTTCCTTTTATTCAAAATGCCACACCACTTAATAATTTTAAAATCCATCATTAAACATAAAGTTGTAAGTACTCCCTCTATTCAATCTATTGAATTACAATAACGTATTGATGTTAGTGTCCATCCCGTCCTACCTATGGAATACATTTCTCTCATTTCCCAACACACCTTTATTGAAAAAATAATTATCCACAAGGTTATCTTCCCAGTAAGTATAAGACACAAATAAATTATCAAATAAGGAAATAACTTTCTTAGATTTATTAATCCAATTTTCAATAGTCCAGGAGGGATTATGGTTGCCTTTAAGATGGTTTATAATTTTTTTTGAATTCCCTTCCACCCAGATATTTTAACAATTGAGGTGAAGGGCCAGAACGAGACCATGGTAGGCGCTAATGCCTTCAACTAGGTGGTTTGTGTGGCTTCTGACAAGGAGTTCCACTACCAAAATAAATTTACCATTTTCATCCTTGATCATTCCCCCACACCCAATCGACCCAGGGTTACCCTTGTCCACACCATCGAAGTTAATTTTCACCCAACCAAGAGATGGAAGATTCCAAACATAACCATCTCTTGATCTCTTCAAAGGTTTTAGAGCCATAGAGATGTCCAACTAAAATTTCTATTTAGTAGCCATCCAATAATCATAAAGGTTTTAGTTTCTTCCCCTTCACTTTAATAGTCTCATTTAGAGTGTTAAAGTTTTCAGTGTTTCTATAAAATAATTTTTGAAGAGAGATAACTTTCTCTAAAAATTTTGTTATCTCGCTCCTTCCATATTACCCATGCAACATGGAGAAAAATATAAGACCAAAGAAGCTTCAAAACATGGTTGCAAGTCAAAGGTTTCCACTAAGAATGAAACTTCTTCATAGACCTAGGAAAAACCTAAGTGAGATTCTACAATTGTAAAACGAGATTGTAGAGGTTTAGAAGAAAAGGGAACTAAAGGACTAGATGAAGAGAAGATTAAATCTCAGCTAAGAAAAGGTAACACCTATTGGGAATGCATAAAACCCTCTTACACAAGTTATCAATCATAAGGAATTTGTTTTGAAGTAGGATCTAGACAAATATGTTCACTTTGGGGGTTAGATTATTAATCCAAGATTTAGCCCAAAATGGGGGAGGAAGAGAAGAATGATAGAGCATAGCAACAAAAAAAAGGTTAAAAAAATAACTAGAAGGAGAGCCCTTCCAAACCAAAGTATCTTCACCCTTATTTTGGTCCATCAAGAAGGAGTTGAGGAAGCACTGGAGGGGAAAGAGTTGGGGACTTATAAGAGTCAAGTATACCCATCCATCCTCCACCAAGTAGTCTCCAACAAAATGACCAATATGGCTTTGAAAGCATCAATGAATTTATCAAACCCACTTATACTACATAGAGGTTCCTTTCCAAACCAACAATCTTTCCAAAATAGGGTTTTTCTTCCCGTTCCCACCTTCCATTGAACTCCCTTGGAAACAATCTCTCTAGCTTTAATAACATTATTTGATAAAGAGGACCAACTGAAATATTGCAAGAAATAGGGAACTCCTTAAAAGAGCTTGTACTATATAAATATTTAATGTTCCAAATGGCATTCCATTCACTTTTGTTGTCATAAGATCTCCAAACTTGTTTAGCAAGGAGAATCTTGTTAAAAGTTATGATATTCCTCCAGCCTATTCCCCCTAGTCTCTTAGGTTTATAGATAGTCTCCTAGAAGAAATCAAAGGAATTCTCTTCCTTTCTTCCACCCTTGACCACAAAAATGTTTTCTAATTTTTTTCAATAACATCTACAAACTTTGAGGGAATCTTAAATAATCTCAAAGCATAGACAAACGAGTTTTGGAGAGAAGACTTAAGCAGTTATATCTTACCAAACTGGTTGAATAGGGACCCCTTTCGACCAACAAGTTTTCTATTGAATCTATTAATAAGAAACGTCTAAAAAGAATATGGAGGTTATGCACAAAGTAAAAGTCCAAGATAAGTAGAGGGGAGAGTACCGATCACACACCCAAGGATGTCATCAATATTTCTCCTTCTAGCTTCAGGAGTATTAAATTAAAAAGAGATCTCTTATCTCTATTCACCAATTGACTAACAACATTCATGTACAACTTTAAAATATTCACGATGGATTAAATTCCCCAATAATAGAGCTCCCCATAAAATAGTATTGTCTACAAATTGTTGATGAGAAAAAATATGGTTAGTAGATAATGGTTTAGTGCCTTTTATTGTTTCATTAAGCACTTTCTTTTCCATAAATCTACCTATACTTTCATCCATAATTATAAAAAGGATAATTGAAATAGGATCATCTTCCTTTAGACCCATCGAGACTTTGAAAAATGGGAAGTAGACCCACTAACAATTACTGCAATGCTTGAGGTAGAAATAAGATGTCATATAAGTTTGAGGAGTTTGTCATAAAAGATAAAAGCCCTTAAGACTTTTAGAAGAAAACCCCAATCCACTCTATCATAAGCTTTTCAAAGATCAAGTTTCAACAAACAACCCTAGTTCTTGGATGCCTCCAATGAATGAATGTTCTCATTTTTATCTCATTCCATATTTTAGTCAAAAAATAACTCCCTTAGCTATGTCATGGATATTATCATTCTGATGATAAAATATTGTGGTGGAATTTACAAATTATTTTACATTAAAATATAATATTTAGTTCTTTTAAAGAATTAAATATTGTTTTTGGTGAAAAATAATTTACCTTATCTTACATCCTAAATAAATTTATTCTTTTCAAGAATTAATTTTAAAATCTTATAAAGGGAGATATAAGTGTCAGTGAAAATAATTACATAGTTTTATCTCCGAAGTGAATTAATTCTCTAAGAATTAATCACTACAATGTGCAAAACATATTTGTACACAACTGTGTAAGATGCTTGTGAAAGAGAGTTATACGTGGGGAAATTAAATTAGGAGAAAAACTATTGAAAAGAGGTGTAAATGAGTTGGGTAAGAGGGAGTTACAGGTAGTTACCCAACTACTTGGGTTTCAATTATTTAAAAGGGGAAAATTTTATTGTAAAGGGGCTTCCCTCCTCTACGGAAAATTTGTAACCAAAATTCCAAGATTTTCATTTACAGTAAAGAGTTGGTGAAATAGATAGTTTTGAAAAACAATTCCTTCTCCTAAATTGATTTCAGTATGTTAGTCCATGTGCTATTGGAATGCAAGTGATATGCACATCACCATTTTAGAGGTATATTGGTGGTCTCTGTGTCATCAATATTTTTGGAATTATTTATTTATACATTTGAAGGGTATTGTTAGTCTTTGTGCTTTCAATATTTCTTATTTATGTACAGACTTGGAATAATATACATAGGCTATGTGCTAAATATACTCTTACTCTTTTATTTGCAAGAATCTATTTCACTATTCTATTATTTCTCCTAAAATTATTAAAAGACCATCTTCTATTAGTAATCAATAATACCTTACCTTGGTTGCAAATAATTATTTAATGGAGGGTTATAATTATCTAAAATATTAAAAATATAACATTTGAGGGAGTCACCTCTTTTTAAGCAGAGGAAAATAATTCTTTCCATAATGATTTATTCAAATGTTGCAATGATTTGTCACTATCCATTGGGAAGATTTGTGAAGAAGGCATTGTGACCAATTCATTTGCTGAAATTTTTAGTGACTCTACTAGGGATTGAATTGCCTTATGCATTCAATTTCCAAAAATTTAGAGGTACCTCCCCTAGGATGGAGGTTGGCGGCTTTGTTGAAGATGCATACCAGAATGCCTGAGAGATATCCATAATTATTAAAAGATTGGATTCCTATAAGTGATGAGGATAAAAAGGATATATATCTATCTCTTTGTCCCATCATTTAGAGAGAATCCAATCATGGAGGTTGTAGCAGATGTAATAAAAGAGGTACAATTCTTGAAGTCTTTCTACGACGTTGTTCCCATTCAGAAGGGATCTCCTGTGAAAGAGGTAGAAAAAGAAGAATAAGTATGTAAAAAGGAGGTTGGTGAAATCAAGAATGAATGTGGAAATGATCTTGAAGCAATGTCAAACAAAAACTAGCAAAGAGGAGAAAAAGGGCCTGGTAATATTCAATCTTCTTAAGTTTTTGTGTCAAGTGAACTCCTGAAAAAATCGATGCAAAAATTCATACATAAAGAACCATATGAGAGGCCACAAGATCAAGATATTCAAGGTACATTGACACTTTGGTTATCTTGGTGAAGATAATATGGATACAAATAATATTGAAGAAGATGTATTTCTCATGCATTTTGTTGAAGAAAGAAATGACATATACATATGTCTTTCTCATGAGAATATTTTTGAGTCTGTATTTATGTTTCCTTACATGCATACCTCTTCCTTAGATGAGATAAACATTATACTGGTCTTGTTTCTTACCCTTTTACAAAATCTATCTCCATTTTTCCAAATATTGGTGCAAAAAGGGTCATACTCTTTTCAGCCAGTAAATGGTCACATTTAGCCTTTTTTGGTCTTCCCTATTTTATTGTAAATAAAAAATTCCATTTTTCAATTTTGGCTTATCTCTATTCTTGTTTTTTTTTCACTAAGGTTACAATAACCTCCCGGTTTTTTTTTTTCTTTAATATGAATTAGTCCCCAACTCAAAAAATCACGCAAATGTAATATTTCAAGCACTTCTTTTTAAACTCCCACAAAGTTGTTCAAAGAATAAGACACTTCACTGACCTATTGCTTCTCTTTGTCAATTTCTCTATATGTCAGGATGTTTTCCCTCAAATCTACCTTAGATATTCATCACAACTCTCAGCCATTGTCAGATCGTGCACTCCTAATGAAGTAACATCCTTTTTTTAATTCAGGAAATCATGCAGAGTGACACATAGAGTGCAGGTGATCAAAATGATTTACTTTCTCTATAAATTAGGTGGTGCATACTTGGGTAAAGTTAGAAATATTTTGGCCTTTATATTGTTGTCAAACTATAAGAATATTATGCATCAGATTACTTAATGAAGAGTACCCTATTATGGGATGGAGACACTGTTTGAGATTCAAGAATTATATATGCTGGTGTGCGTAGAAGGAAAATCAAACAAAATGAGCTGATGAAATCTCTACATAAGACATTATAATGCAAATTCTCAAAGACTACAATAAATATGTTACATGTAGACTTGCTCGTGGATGCTCAAGGAAGGATTTGGGAATAAGCTATGTAAAGGAGAAACAATCGAGAGTCAACATGGGCACAACTAAGTTGTGATACAAAGTCAAGAAATAGTAAGAGCCAATCATGGAAGGAAGGTTCTGGGAGATATAGGAAATTTGGTAGGAGACATATGGAATTCATTTTACATTCAAAATTATGTATGCTATCCCATAATTTAGCTAGTACAACATTGAGAGTTTTGGGATAGGGTATTTACGTCCATCAAATTTTCCCTTGACAAAGCAGCTTGTCAATATCATGGCTCACAAATTCTTATTTTTGTAAAACATAATGAATTGCAGGATATATACAAAACAAATTTGCTGCAAAAGATTGCAGAAGTCTTGAGAAATGGTACTTATTTGGCGTAATTCTAGATTCCTCAATGTTTGCCTACACCCTTTAATTATTCCCTAAAATTAGGTTATGAAGCCCAACGGTTGATGTGTGGCCTTAGAGTGCCCTTAATTTATATAAAATTGTCAGACATAGATCAACACATTAGTTTCTTGGTGAAGCATATGGAACTTTTTGGGCTTTTTTGGAGCTGGTTTTGATTTAATATGTTTCTACACTCAAAGGATCATGCAGGGCCCATATTCATAGCGATAGCCTTACATGTAATGAGTGCTAGTGGGAATATTCAAAATAGCTCTATGTGAACCCTTTTACAGTGTCATTTCTGCCCCTTCTTTGGAAATGTGAGATTGGGTAGGACCATAGTGAGTGAAATCCATAAATGCAAAATGTGGCATTATAGGTGCAAAGATTCAATCCCAAAATCCTTGCTGTTGGATTACGGAGAGGGGGGGCGTGAATCAGTAATCCCTGATTCCAAATACCCAAAAATATTTTCTTTGATTAACTCGCTGAAAATAGTAAATAAGCTTTAACAAATAGTAAATCATTCATCACATGTTACACCAGTATTTAATGTGGAAACCTAGCCTTGGAAAAAACCATGGTGGGAATAGTCACCCACTAAGAAAATACTCTTCTAAAGTACACCCGATTAAGAACCAATCCTGTTAAATATTACAATACACACTATTATATATGATCTGGTCAATGGAGTTACCTCAGATCTATTATAATCTTCACCCTGTTAGGAGTGGCCTAGTTAGAAGGCTTCAAACACTCTTTTGGAATGTTACCTTTTTCAAGGATTTTATAATAAGACTGTTAAGTCCACTCTATTAAGAGATTTCTCTGTTACAAATACTAATAAGAAATAATAAATATATTGACCTATAAATTTGTAACTAGCTTATATAACCAGATCCTTTTTGCTCTCTTTTATCTTAACTATCCACTGGCTTCAACACTTCATCCAATCCTTCTTTTCCACTCTGAATCTCTCTGTTCCTTCTTCATTGCTTCAGTCGGTGACTCTTCAATTCTTCAATTTTCCACCCATTTGTTCATACAAATACATCCTTTATATAGACAATTTTTGCCTCTTAATCTCCTCTATTATGTTTTTCTTTGATCAATCTCAACCATCCAATTCATTATACCTTGAATCTAGATCTTGGTAACACATTTTCTTTTCACCTAGAAACTTAAACTTTCTTGAAACTTGTTCCATCTTCTTTAACTATTTAAATCTAAGTCGTAGATCTTAGCTTCAAATTTTCCTATCTGTAGATCTCTCTAACTAACTTTTCTTGTCATCATAACCATCCAACTCATCATAGATAATCATTAAATATCATTCCATTCCTTGTATTTAATATCTATTCCTTGCTCGGTAGATAACTCTCAATTTTGGTTAACTTTGGTTAGTACCTAAACCTTTCTCTTCTATTCGGTGCCTTTGGTTCTTTTTCCTTTACTAAGTGACATTTCCTTTTACCTTTTACCTTTACCAAGTGACATTTCCTATTCGGTAGCTAAAACTCTTTTGCTTATCGACTAGAGAAATGTTCAATACCATATTCTACTGACTTGATGTAATCATATGTTAGGTAGAAAAAAATTATATCAACATAATCTAATAATTGTCTAATTCGTATCTATTTCCCATTTAAGTTCTTCATTTTCACAATATCTTATTTCTTCTTCTTCTTAACTCATTCAACTTATATCATATATCAAATGATATGGAAACATAATATAAACTAGAAATTGATTGCTTGACATAAATGACTAGACAATAACTGATCTAACTTTTATACTATCATGTATTCCTCTGATCTTGGGTGGTCTTCATCATCATCACAATCATATAATCAATTTCAACATTACTATCAGTTATGGTAATAATCTCCCTCTTTGGCATTGATGGAAACACTAAAAATATTCGGTGTTCTATTGATGATGGTACAATTCATTGTCATTCATGTACTGCCTCTAAGTTGTAACTTCTCTTTGCAATTCATATTTTGTTCTTCAATTAATAGATCTTCTTTACTATCCCTCTTGACAACATCTTTTTCTGATCTTCATTTTTCATCTCCCTCTACAATATTCATCAATAGTATTCTCCAGGTTACTAATCAATTTCATCTCCCTATTTGACAATACTGCCAAAGACATACAAAATCAAACCATACCTCAAATGCATTGATCTCTCATTGCACTCATAAACTTCTTTTTCAAAATTTTAGGCTTCACCTAAAGAGTGAACACTAGCATCAACTCACAAAATAGATATTCTAACGAATACATGAATTGATGTAGCATGCATCATGCCTTAGTAAATATTGGATAGGGGAAGAACCCCTAACTTAACTTGAAGATACTCAAAAGGATCCTTCGATAGTGTTTTTGTAAATATATCAGCTATCTGTTCTTTATAATTCACATACTCCAATGTCACATGCTTATCTTTTAGTTGGTCTGTCAAGTAGTGATACTTAATAGATATATGCTTTGTCTTTGAATGCATCACCAAATTCTTTGATATGTTAATAACACTAGTATTATCACAACAAATTGTAACTGGATCTATAATCTCTTCTTACATACCTTCAAGTAATTGTTTGATCCACACAATGTTAGAACAATTCATAGTTGCAACAACATACTCATCTTCGATAGTAGATTGTGAACTACAACTTTGTTTCTTTCTTAACCATGTTACTAACCTTTCTCCTAAAAATAAATCTTTTCCACTTGTTTTTTTTCTATCATCAATATTTCTAGTCCAATTAGCATCAATATACACCTTGAGATCAAAATCTCATGCTTTTGTATATAGAAAACCAAAATCTTCAGTCCCTTTTAGATATCTAAATATCCTTTTCACTACAGACATGTGTCTCCTCTAGTTTTGCATAAAACCTTGCAACAATACCTATTGAATGTGAAATATCTTGTTGGTTGTGGACAACATATTGTAGTATATCAATCATGGATCAATAAAGTGTCTGATTTACATCCTTTGTGTCATCTTCCTTTGACAATTTACAACCAGTATCCATCAGTGTTCTAATTGGTTTAGATTCTTCCATATTGAATGTCTTTAGGATCTCCTTGATATACTTTGATTGTGTTATGTAGATCCCATCCCTAACTTGTTGAATTTGAACTCCAATAAAGAATTCAATCTCTCCAATCATAGACATCTCAAATTCCTTTCTCATTTCCTTAGAAAATGATTTAGATATTATCTCATTTCCTCCAAATATAATGTAAACACCAATTATCTTAGCAATTAGAATCTTATTATTACTATCACATTTCAAGTATAAATTGTTGTTGTGACTTGTCCTTTAAAATACAATCTTAACTAAATAAGAGTGTAGCCTTTCATACCATGCTTAGGGTACTTACTTCAATCCATAGAGTGCTTTATGTATCTTGCAGACCATATCCTTATCCAAATTCTTAAAAAATCCTTAAGGTTGTTCAATAGACACTTCTTTTTCAAGAGTTCCATTCAGAAATGCAGAGTTAACATCCATCTGATAAACTTTGAGTCCTTTATAATAAGCATATGTAAGTAATATCCTTACACCTTCTAATCTAGCAATAGGGGAAAAAGTTTCACCAGAGACAATACATTCTTCTTTTGCATACCCTTTGCAGACTGATCTTGCTTTATTTATGATCACATCTCCTTTCTCATTGATTTTATTTTTGAAAATCCACTTTGTTCCAATCACATTCTTATCCTTAGGTCTTGGTACTAGTGACCAAGTATTTCTCTTTTCAATCTGATCGATTTCCTCTTTCATAGAATTCATCCAGTCTTCATTTCCTAGTGCATCCTTCACTAATCTTGGCTCCAATTCAGAAATCAAACATGTGTTATCCTTCAACTTACTTCTAGTCATGAATCCTTCATTCTTGTCTCTAATAATTCTTCTTGGTGAGTGGTTTCTTATCACATATTTTGCTAATACAGGCTCAATAGATTTTTTATCAATGTTTGCATCTCTCGGTGGAGGCTCATCTTGCTCAACAGTTCCTTCTTTTTTTAGCTTAGTTGTATCAACTGAATTACCTTCCTTTACATAAAAAAATATTTTGTAATCCTTAGGTTCCTTTTTTCTAGATCCTCTTCATTTCTTTCTAAAAATTCATCAATCCTTATATTTTCACTTTCAGCAATTTTGTTAGTAACCCTGATCAAACATTTATATGCTTTTTTCTTTGATGAGTAGCCTAGGAATATACCTTCATCTCCTTTAGAGTCAAAATTTATATTTCTAGCATCTTTTGGTTATGTGCAAGATCATGGTATGCCAAAAAGTGGTGATGTGAAAAATAAGTCTTGATTAATAGACTCTTTGAAAAACAACTATAACTTTCAAACAATATAACATTTTTCAAATATGAAATATTCATCACATTCTATGCTTCACCTAATACAATAATAATAAACACCTAGGAGCTTGTAGGGTTTGACACCTAGGAATGCTCAGGGTTGGATTCCCTGTCCTTTTTATCTTTCGAAAAAGGGGTCTTAGGGTTTTTCTAATACCAATCCCCAAATTAGATATGCAAGAGTTCAAACCAGATCTGGTGGAAGGAAGTCTATTCCTACTTCTTTTCACCAGCCTCACCCCCTGCCAGCTATTGATATTTGCACAGGTCCTTTGTTTCCAACTCCCATTTTTGATGGAAATGGAGATCACATTGGAAATTTTAACCCTAATGTTCCCTCTTTTGTGTCCTAGCCTAACTCCTTGGTAATTCATTCCCTAGCTTTTATATCCCCTCCAAATAATACCCCTATTCGCCTGTGCCAAAATCCTTAGAAACATCCACCGCATCCTCATCACCCTAAACCTAGTCTTTGGGACTCTTCCATTTCACGGTCGTTGCAGGTTCATTCACATCAGAACCCTCCTCGTCTCCCTAATCCAAGGGTTCCTGATTTTCCCAAATTGTAGCCACAACAAACTCATCAAGGTGATGGCCCTTATCGCCCACTTTCACGATCTCATCCTAATTCTTCAGTAAGTGGCTCTGATCCTGTGCTTGTTTTGGAGGAGGGTTTACTATCACCACATATTTCACATAAGCAAGAGCTGGATCTTATTGGTAGGCTTTACTCTTTCTTACCTATTTCAGATCTTCATTCTTGGGCTTTCATGAATTGGGTTGGTCTCTCTGACCTTTTTTATCTTGACCATTGATAAAAAAAAATTATTTCAATTTTTGATTCTTCGGGTAATTGTAATAATGTTTTGCATAATAAGTACTAGTTTTGTAATGGATCTGGAGTTTCTTTATTGCCTTGGGTTCCTAATTTTAAACTAAATGATTCTGCATGTGCCCTGATTCCTTTTTGGCTTGAGCTGCCATGTTTGCCCCTAGAATACAGAGAGCTAAATATTATTGAAGCTATTGCAAATAAACTTGGGATCTTTATTTGACATGATCTTATCCCTCTCAAAGAAACTCATCATTCTATCCAGGTTTTCTTGTTATTGGACTCTCTCAAACCATTACCCAAAGCCATTATCTTAGATTCAAGTGGGGACTCTGGCATCAGGTTATCAATGTTTAGGATGCACAAACTATCTCCTCACATGCTAACTTGCTAGGGAACTTTACAAATTAGTGTAAAGACCCCAATTGTTCAACCTTAATTGTCTGCAAAGACCGTACTACCTTTCCCTCCAAATGCTCCATAGCTCAGAAAACTAAGGATGCCTCACCAATTGTTGAAATGATTTTATCTCCATCTAAAAATTCCTCAATTCCTCTGGATAAGGATATATTCCTCCACCGAAAGTAGATTTGTAGATTTCTAAAGAAATGCACTCTCCTAATATGTCAAATAATGTGCAATTACCATTGAATGCATTGCAGATCTGTTGTGTAAGCCAATTTCCCCTTCCAAACATTGTTTCTCTCTTTTTGTACTCTTTTGTTAGCATTCTATGATTGTATTTTCCCGTTATCATTTTCCTATTTAAAGATCTTGATTTTTCTCAGGTAGTGATTCAAAAAGCTCCAATCTCTGCTCCTTATTCAGATCTTAAGCCTCTGGATTTTCCACTAATGGATTCTATTGTCAACAAACTTATGTTTTCTCATGATCCTCTTAAGTTTCACAAGTTGACTTTTGAACATGTTGATCTCATGGCTACTGAAGTCGTATAGGTTGTTAATTCCCCGTTTCATACTAAATTTTAATAATTCAAAGATCTAAATGATTTAGTGTCTCCTCCCCCTTTCCTAGATTGTCAAGTTGATCCTTCCTCCAAATTACCAACTGAAGGCCTTCTCAAGGATAAAAGTGTCTCTTGCCAGGAAGCTAATTACTCCATTTTCCCAAATGACCCCCTTGGTAGTGTGATGGACACTTCCTCTTCTCTGAATAAAGATTCTGATCAGCACTCTAAGTTCTCCCTTCTTGATGATCAAAAGACATTCAAGTAAAGCAGGTGCCCAAATTATCTATTGTGCAAAATCCTTTGTGTTCTAAATCAAATATAGTTATGCCTAAAATGAGAGGTAGGAAATCTAAGGTTACTAAGGCTTTGGAGGAAATTGAGGCTGGTGTTCAGTCAACTTTGGATAGAAGTTTTTCTACTTCAAGGAGAAGTTTGACAAGGAGAACTAAGGTTTCTCCTTGTCCACAATGAAGATTCTCTCTTGGAATGTCAAAGGCATTAATGCCTCTAGCAAGAGACATAGAATCAAGCAGAGGCTTTATTCTTCTCAGTGTGATGTTATCCTTGTGCAAGAAACTAAAATTTCTGATGATAATTTTAATGCTTCTATGGGAAAATGGTCTGCATGACAAAGTAATTATGTTCCATCAAATGGTGCATTAGGTGGTTTGGCCACTCTATGGGATGATAAGAAGATATCAATTTTTCCACTTCAAGCTGGGTCCAACTGGCAATTAGTTAGTGTTAAGAACTTTAATATCTCCTTCTTTATAATCAACATATATGGTCCCACTTCATCGACGACTAAGCTACACCTTTGGAAGTCTCTAACTGACACTATCCAATAGTTCCCTAATTGAAAATTTCTTTTAGCAGGAGACTTTAATGCCACTTTGGGTCCAAACGATAAAAAAGGGGGAATTGCTCCCCCAGTTTGTATAGTTCTGGATTTCAACAATTTTGTTCAGGACAATGACCTTTTTGATATCATACCCATGAACGGTTCTTATACATGGACTAATCGTAGATCGGGTTTTCTGCAAATTGTGGTCAGATTGGATATATTTCTCACATCACAACTTTGGAAGTTGGAGAATTTCTCTTTGTCCCTTGATATTTTGCCTTTTTCTGATTCAGATCATTTTCCAATTCATCTTTTGGTTGAATCCTCTATTGTGAATGTCCCTACTTCTGTTAAATCCTCTTTTAAATTTGAATCTGTTTGGTTTAGACACCCCTTATTTGACTCTCTACTTAAGTAATGGTGGTTATCTTCCCCTCAAGTGGAGGGTTATATGATGTTTCAATTCTTCAAAAAGATGCAATATGTCAAGAATTTGATTAAATCTTGGAACGTTAATGTATTTAAAAACATCTTTGATCAAAAATCTAAATTGGAAAAAGATTTGGCTGAAATTAATCAGCATATTATAGATAATGGGTTAGATCCTCAAACCTTTGAGAAACAAAAACTCCTTTAGGATGAGTGGGCTGAGTTGTGTCTTAGGGAAGAAGAGTAATGGAGACAAAAGTCCCGTGAAATTTGGTTATAGTTAGGAGATCATAACAGTAAATTTTTTCATGCTTCAGCCAAGCATAAGAAGGCATCCAAGTCAATATTTTCTATTAAAGATGATTCTGGTAATGCTTTTTCTAATATTGACGATATCTAGCAAGAAGGAGTTAGGTTTTTTTCAAACCTTCTCTCCCCACCCCCATCTTCCCATCTTGATGATAGTAGGTTAAATGAGTTGCTTAGCACAATCCATCACTCCGTTACAATCCATGATAAACCTTCTATTAATGGCCCCATTTACTTTATCAGAAGTCAGATCAATTGTTTTTTCATTATCTCCTAACAAAGCCCCTGGTCCAGATAGTTTTATTTGCCTCTTTTTTCAAAAAGCTTGGGCTGTCATTTGTTTTGATCTTCTGGCCATGTTGGAAGAATCCAGAAAGAATTCAATTATGTTAAAATGTTTTAATACTACTAATCTTGTCCTCATCCCCAAGAGTAATCACCCCCAGAATTTTGCTTATTTTCACCCAATCTCTCTTTGCAATACCATTTATAAAATCATCACTAAGGCTATTTATTTATGTTTGCATTAGATTATCCCTAGGATTGTTTCACATGAACAAGGTGGATTTGTTCCTGGTAGGGAGACTATAGATAGGGCCATTCTTGCACATAAAACTCTACATTCTACTAATCATCACTCCATTCCATTATTTGCCATTAAATTGGACATGATGAAGGCCTATGATAGGCTTAATTGGGCATTTATTTTTCATGTTCTACTTAAATTTGGTTTTTCAAAGAAATGGTGCAAATGGGCTAAGGCTTGTATTTCTGGAGCTTATTTTTCCATTTTAATTAATGGTGCAATGGTTGGTTTTTTTCCATCATCTCAAGGTTTTAGGCAAGGTGATCCCTTGTCCCCCTTTCTTTTTATCATTATGGTGGAAGCTTTGAGTTGTTCCATTAGTGTTGCTCATACCTCTAGGTTATGGCTTGGTGTACCCATTATTGGCACTTCCATCTCAGTCACACATTCGTTGTTTGTTGATGACATACTTCTGTGGGAAATCTTCTGTATAGGAAGCTAAATAGGTAAAAAAGGTTTTGGATCTTTACACTTCTATTTCTGGTAAAAAAATCAACATCCACAAATCTAAGGTTTATATCTTCAATATAGATCCAAAGATTCTTGATAAAATTGTTAATGTGTTAGAATTTCCTCTGGATGACCTCCCATCCACTTACCTAGGAATTTTTTTTTTAATAGGATCAAATAAGCCAAATTATTAGCATTTGGTAGTAAGCCATATTAAATCCAGAGTTCTAGCTTGGAAAGCTAGGTGGTTCTCACTCTCTAGTAGAATTTTATTAATCAAAACTATTCTGTCAACAATCCCTAATTATTACTTTTCATTCCTCCAAGCCCCTAAATCAGTTATCAACCAAATTGAAAAGCTAATTTGGGAATTCCTTTGGACAGCCAACACAAATGGAGAAAATAAAATAACCCTTGGATCATTATCAGATATGTCTTCTTCTTTATCCACAGGTGGTGTGGGATTACATAACTTGTCTTCTCAAAATCTGGCCTTTGGTGGTAAACTGATTTGGAAGCTATATACCCAGCCCAACATCAAGTGGTGTAAACTAAAGCAAGAAAAATATCTAGATAATCTAGATCCTTCTAGAATTATATCTATACTTGATCCTCCGAAAGGATCAGCTATTTGGGACTTCATGATTAAATCTAGGCATATTATCACTTCTTTTGTGTCTTGGGAAGTCCATAACAGGGAGTTAGTTAATTTTTGGCTTGATTAATGGAATGCTTTGCCTCCCTTGAATACCACTCAGCCTTTTCTAGATGTCTGGGAAGTTTCTTCCTCGCATTGGGGTCACAAGTTAATTAACTATGTGTCTACAATACATATCCATATGGGATTAGTTGTATGGAAGGATTTTATCTCTCTTCCTATTAGTCCTCAAGCTGCCAAATCTACTAATCAGTTTCTTTCTGATCAACTTATTGTCCTTTCTAGAGCCCCTGATCACCTCTTTTGGGCTCCATCTCCAGATGGAAACTTCTCAGTTAAGCTGGGTTATGAGGTGGCTCAGTCTTGTCAAAATAATAAGGAGAAAAATAGAGCTTATCTTTTTTGTTGGCATAACTCAATACTTCCTAAAGCAGGCTATTTTTCCTAGCTCATTCTTAGAAACATGTTCTTACTAGTGAAAGGTTGTCTAGGCTCAATATTGCCAATGTTTTTAGTGTGTCCTATGTGGTCAGGTTCACGAGTCAACTAATCATCTTTTCCTAAATTGCCCCTTTGCTCAAAATTGTTAGTTGTTTGTTATGGACAAGTTGGACCTTTCCATGCCTCTCCCCTTCACCATTTGGGACTTGTTTCAATCCTGGCCAACATTATTTTCCAAGTCTATGTTTTCTTGCATTTGGATCTGTTCTCCCTCTCTGATTTTGTGGTCCATTTGGTGGGAGAGGAATAAATGAATTTTTCATAACTGTGCCTCATCCTTGGATGTTATTTTAAATAGGCTACATCAATCTATTTTTGAAGTCACTAATTCTTATACCTCTAAGTTTAGGGGTAATCTGGGCTTATCTTCTTGGGATGGGGCTATTATAAAGAAATGGAAGGGATTAGTCTTCCCTTCTCTTCCTTTCCCCCTTTGTCCTAAAGATAGGTTACAAACTAGAGCGTCAATTAAATGGTCCCCCCCTCAAGATGGTTGTATCAAATTGAACTTTGATGGCTCTTCGAAAGGTAACCCAGGGAAGTTTGGAATTGGTTTTGTTCTTTGGGATTGTCATGGCTCTCCCCTCCTTTTTGAGGCTCACCCTATTCCACTAGGGACTAATAATATGATGAATCTTATGCGTTATTGCATGGTCTTATTGCTACAAAGCAATTGAATATGAAGTCCCTTCACATTGAAGGTGATCCCTTGGTAATCATAAATGCTTGCATGAAAAGGCTCTCTTTTGCAAGACATATTGATTATGTTTTGTCCCAAATTTGGTCTCTCCTTGACTCGTTATTAGAGTGCTATTTAACCCACATTTTTAGAGAGGGTAATATTAATTAGCAGATATGCTTGCTAGTGAAGGTGATGATGGTCTTCACTTCTCTTATCCCTCTAGTTTAGTTTCCTTGGCCTCATTCCCTAATATTTTTAATTTGATCTCTCTTGAGTCAGTTTAATTTTTCCTCCATTCTTTCCTTCTCCTCTTCTATCAGCCAATGTGAAGTCCCTCTCAATCATTATCTTTGGTATTAGAAGGCTCAGGTGTTAGTATTTATTCTTTTTTTCTTCCTTTCAAATTAAGTTATTTCATTAGGTTGTGCATACTTCATTAATGAAGGAATCCCCCATTCGCATGTGTCTTCTAGATTGGGTTTAATTCCTTTCTCCTCTTTCTTGATTTCAATTCGTACTAATCCTTGTGCTAATCATTAATGAGCAGGGTACCTTTTCGGCTACATCACTTAATGAGTATTCTTTTCTCTAACTTGTACATATGATAGATCAAATCCTTTGTAGCTCATCAATTCTTTGTATGCTCTAATCTTTGTATTGATTATTAGTGTGCAGGGTACCTCTTCAGTTGTGTCACCAAATGAGTTTTTGGATTGTAATTTGTGTGTATGAAAGATCATATCTTTCACAACTTATTAATTCTATGTACAGGTCTAGCTAAAAGGATGTTGCCTTCATTCATTTCATTAAAAGATCATTTTCTGTTATGATGATTTTATTTTCTATATATGCTTTTCTCGGCCCATACCTGTTCTTTACCTTTCAAATTTGTAAACATGGCTGCTAATAGACGTTTTGATGAATTCACTCCATTCAACCTGGGAGTTTGTTTTACATTCCTTGAGTTTGAAATTCCCTTTGAAGGTACCATAAATGATGATTTCTTGGCTTCCATCTTTATTATTCACTATCCAAGATGTTGCAGGTGCATTCGGAGGTTAATTGGTGAGTTGGTCCTGTTCCCATAGTTTAAAAGGATCATCTTCCCTTCTCAATTACTTTCCATTTTCTGCTCTAACCTACTTGATATCTTCCAATCATGGACTTTGTTGCTTAAGATTTTGAATGTGGTCATTTTGCCCCTTTTTCTTCAAAACAATAGCTTACTTTCAGCAGTGCAAGGATATAACTTTTGGCATGGTGATGCTCATATTGGTGGAATTTTTCCATGACATTTACTCTTTAACTCTGATAAGTTTATCATGTTGTTAGCTATGATCAAAGACTGTATTTCATCCTCTGCTATCTTGCCACTTGATCATGTCCATAATAGGATTCCTTTCAAGGTGGATTATAGAGGTAAGGCATTTGCTAAAACATATTCCGTATTAGGCTTGATGTCTCATTCTCATGCTTTGGTTTCATTAGTGGGATCATCTTCTATGGGAGGTAACTTATCTTCCCATAATGATGGCCCCATTTCTCTGGGTATCCCTGTTCCAGTTTTGGACCCATTTGGTGGTGAATCTCCTTCTTCTACCAATTTCTCACTAAATGCCTCAGGCTCGGATACTCTCTTGCATCATGAAGCCAACAGATTTTGGAGCTCCTTGTTCTTTTCCCCTTCTTCACAGTTTGGTAGTGGAGGTGTTTCATGATTTCTAGTCTGCCTTCTTTATGGTGTTTTGGACTAACAATCTCCTGCAGCCACTTCATATTAGGTATAGACTATCTAAATCCCATACATTTTGGACTGTTCTTGGTCTTGCACGCTCTTGATATCATATATATCTCATTTTGGAATTATCTCTCTTTGCTGGTGATTTGATGTTGGATTATATATGCCCTCTGCTTCTCTCCGGCTATCGACATACTATGTCCGGATTTCAATACGACGTGACATTTTTTGCTAGGCTTCCTTCTCTCATCTCAGTTGATATATGATGGTGGAGTTTTCATGACATATGCTTCTCTGTGTTCAATGATTTATTCCTTGTATCAGGGCTGAACCATAATGTAATTGGGCCTCAATTAGGCTGTGGGTTTTGGGTCGTTTAGGTTCTCTAGTATATATCAACATGTAAAATTTGTTGTTGGGCATCTTCACTATACTTTGTTTGGTATTTTTATATAAACTTGTAATCGGGTTCCTTAATGCCCTTGGGGTTGGGCTCCATTTTGTATTTGGATGCTATTATGCAAGCTGTAATCGGGTCTTTTTATGGCCTTGGGGCTTTGGGGAGTCTAGGTACTTTTCACATGATCTAAACTCCATTTTTGTATTATGATGGGTCATGAACAGAGTTTTCTTTCCTGGTTCTTTCTCTGGGAGCCCTTTTTGAACTAGTTGATTAATATTAATATAAATATAAATATAAATTTTTGCCAAAAAAATAAAATAATAAATAATTCTTTCAATTTGACAAAGTTTAGACTAAGTTAAGGTGGTCACACATGAGAGGTTTTATATTCAGGAAAATTTATAGTAGAAAAATCATAATTGATTATTTAAGTTTGGAAAAAAGTACAAAAAAATATACATCACATCTAGACATGAGTCTACTACTTTTATCTAGAATCTTATAAAAAAATATTATCATTTGATTTTGTTTAATGTGGTCAGACATACACCTACTTGTTATCTTTCTAGTCCTGATTGATAAACTTATTGAGACATAGCTATAACTTTCAAAGTGTATAACATTTTTGAAATCCAAAACATGTGTCACATTCTATGATTTTCCTACTACAAGAATTTTTTATTTTTTTCAATTTGATAAAGTTTAGACTAAGTTAACGTGGTCAAACATGAGAGTTTTTGTATTCTAAAAAATTTGTAGAAGAAAAATCATAATTAATTATTTACATGGAAATAAATTACAAAAAAATATGTGTCACATCCGGACATGATTCTACTACTTATATCTAGAATCTTGTAAAAAAATATTATCATTTGATTGTGTTTAAGGTGGTAAGACATACATCTACTTCGTATTTTTTCCTATAATTTTCATACTACTACATTGAAATTTCAAATTTTCAACATATAGAGTAATTGTAAATTTAAATAAAATCCTAGTATCTTAGAAACTAAATTCAACTTTCTACAGATTCTCTTCTTACATATTTTTGATATAATATTTATAACTTGTTCAATTTTTTATGTCAACTAGCCTAAACCTGATTTTCTGAATTTTCATTGCCACTTAAGGGCCTAGTTTGGCATACCATGATCTTGCACATAACCTTTTAGTATATAACACCTACTTCCAAAAAATCTAAAGTAACTTACATTTTGCGTATGTCCATACTCGAGTTCATAGGGACTCTTGTTGGTTCATTTCTTCAACTGTACTCAGTTGAGTGTGTAGACAACAATACTTATGGCTTCTCTCCAGAATGTTTGTGTAACCTTTTTGTCAATCAACAAAGTACTAGCATAGTCATATACAGATCTATTCCTTCTCTCAGGTATACCATTTTGTTGTGGAGTCCCCGGTGCAAATAATTGTCTTTTGATTCAATTTTCATTGTAGAAGATGGCAAATTCATCAGAGATAAATTCACCTCCTCTATCTGATCTTAAACATTTCAGTTGCTTACCTATTTTCTTTTCAAATCTAGCTTTATATCCTTTTGAACATTTGGAATGCATCAGAATTTTCTTTTAGAAACATAACATACATCATTCTTGAATAGTCATCAAAAAATAAAATGAAATACCGATCTCCATAGTAGCTTTGAATTATCATATGACCAAAAAGGTCGGTGTGAACTAATTCCAATATACTATTAGTAGAGTAAGACTTTCTTGAGAAGCTTGACTTAGTCATCTTACCAATATGACATTCCTTGCACATTACTTTATCAGGTTTGCATAATTTTGGTAGACCTCTGACTCTATTCTTTTTTTACACCTTAATCAGGTTATCAAAATTTACATGACAGAGTCTCTTATGCCATAGCCATACATCTTCAAATTTAACAAATAAGAAGCTCTTTATAGTAGTATCAAGATAAAATAAATTATCTTTTGATTGTTCATAGTTCCAATCAGATCTCCATCATTACCATAAATCTTCACCTTTCTATTTTGAAATTCCAGTCAGTGGCTAGTATTGTTAAGTTGTGAAATGATCAATAGATTATAGTTTAGTCCTTTAACCCAATATACATCATTAAATTTCATCTTTTCATTCAGTATAATTGATCCTTCACCTTTCACAGGACATGGAGCATCATTGCCAAATCTAACAAATCCTCCATCATACTCTTCTAGCTTCTCAAACTTATCAATATCAACAGTCATATGATGTGAAAATCCACTATCAATAATCCATGGGTCAGATTTACATACATGCAAAATAAGTTCTTTTTGATCTTCATATTTTTCTTCATCTGATTCTTCCTTTACAACAACATAGAAAACTTCATATCCTTCTTTTGTATCATCAGAGTCATCATCAATTACACCTTCCTCAGCTAGGTAGTAAGACTTCTTACATTTGTCCTTGTAATCTCTAAATCTTTGGTGTCATTTGTCTCTTTTTTCATTCTTATCATTCCTATTATTTTTAGGACATCTAGATGCAATATGACCAATCTTATTACAATTGAAACATTTTAGGGGTAATTTTCCTTTACCTCTCGATAGTCTCTTAGCCAACAATGCTTCCAACTCTTCTTGTTCTTTTTCCTTGGTTAGGATTCTATCATATTCATTTTCATATGAATTAATGTGATTCTCTCTTTCTCTTCTTGAAGGTCCAATACTCAAATTATTTGAAGGTAGTTTCAATGGTCGATAGACTATTATCATAATTACTTATCTCTTGAATGTAGTCATCTTACCGAATAGGGATGCAAGAGTAACAACATTGATTGGTATAGATCTCAATTCCTGAATAGAAGATACTATAATAGCATACTTATAAGAAAGAGTTCTCAAAATTTTTCTTCCCACTTCTTCATTAGTCAAAGTTCCACCAGTACCTGTGATGGCACTAACAACTTCCTTGATTCTGCTACTATATTGAGTAATGTCCTCTTCATCCTTCATTCTTATTTTATCATACTTTCCTCTGAGACTATCAACCTTCCCTTTTTGTACATGCTAATATCCTCCATATATTTAAGTGTAATTGTATCCCACATCTCTCTTGAATTAACATAGTCATTAACATCATTGAATTCAACATCAGTTAGGGAAGAAGCAATCTCTATCATAACCAAGTTGTGTTCCTTATTTTCTCCCATTTGATCAATTGTCATAGGTTTGGGAGGCAGTGGAGTGTAGTCATTTAAAAAAATATTCGGTGCAGATTCTACAACCCTAGATAGATACTATCTCATCCTTCTTTTCCATGTAGAGAAACTTTCCTTATTCAACTTAGGTACTTATCTCCTATATATTTTCAGAACTTTTACTCAAGTCTTTCAAACTTATCTCTTAAGAGTAGTGAGATCTGATACCAATTGTTGGATTACAGAGCAAGGGGGGGGTTGAATAAGTAATCCCTGATTTGAAATACCTAAAAATGTTTTCTTTGTTTAACTCAGTGACAACTTGGTTAAACACACTTTACTATTTATCATCAATAATAAATAAACTTTAACAAATAGTAAATCATTCACATAAATCATTCATCACATGTACCACCAGTATTTAATGTGGAAACCCAACGTTGGGAAAAACCACTGTGGAAATTGTCACCTACTAAGAAAATACTCTTCTAAAGTACACCCGGTTAAGAGCCAATCCCATTAAAGATTACAATACACACTATTAGGTGTCACCCGATCAAGGGATTTTCCTCTGATCTGTTAGGATCTTTACCCTGTTAGGAGTGGCTTAGTTAGAGGGCTTCAAACACTCTTTTATAATGTTACCTTTTTCAAGGATTTTATAATAAGGATATTGACTCCACTCTGTTAAGAGATTTATCTATTACAAATGCTAATAAGCAATATTAAATATATTGACCTATAAATTTGAAAATATTTTTACATAACTAGATCCTTTGTACACTCTTCTATCTTCACATCAATTCTTCACTATCCACTAGCTTCAACACTTCATCAGATCCTACTTTTCCACTCAAAATCTTTCTATTCCTTCTTCACTGCATTAGTTGGCGACTCTTCAACTCTTTAATTTTCTAGCCATTTTTCATACAAATCCATCCTTTATATAGATAATGTTTTCCTCTTAATCTCCTCTATTACATTTTTCTTTGATCAATCTGAACCGTCCAATTCATTATACCTTGAATCTGGATCTTGGTATCATGTTTTCTTTTCACCCAGGAACTTGAACTTTCTAGAAACTTGTTCCTTCTGCTTTAACCATTTAGATCTAAGCCGTAGATATTCACCTTGAATTTCCCTATATGTAGATCTCTCTAACTAAATTTCCTTGTCATCATAACCATCGAGCTCATCATAGATAATCATTAAATGTCATTCCAATCCTTGTATTTAATATTTGTTCCTTGCTCGGTAGATAACTCAAAATTTTTGCTAACTTTGCTTGGTGCCTAAACCTTTCTCTTGTATTCGGTGCCTTTGGTTCTTTTTCCTTTACGACATGACATTTCCTTTTACCTTTTACCTTTACTGAGTGACATTTCCTACTTAGTAGAAAAAATTATTTTGCTTACCGACTTGACAAAGCTTCAATGACATATTTTATTGACTTGATATAATCATATGCTAGGTGTATGGTGTAAAAGTGACCACACTTCTATGAACCATTACATGCAAGGTTTCTCAACAATGAGGCCTCACAAAGTGGCTCATAGCTCTCTATGCATGGAGTTGCAAGGGACTATGATAAAATTGCTCTCAGCTAGAGCTACAAACTTGTGACCTTGCCAATCAACCATACAATGAGAGATTCAAATCCAAAGACAAGGGCAAGAATGCCAATATCCCCAAATTGAATCAAAGTATGCAAATGCAATGCAAAATAATATGAATATGCAAGATTAATCTACCAAAATGAAAGTACAATGCAACTATGAAAGGAAATAGCAATGGATTACAAATCCCCTAATTAAGCTATGTGAAGCTAATCTATTGCATAAAAGGAAACTAAGCTAATATGCCATGATTATGCAACTAAACAAAGGAAATATGAAACTAAATGAGATGCAACAATGAAAAGCAAGTCTTCAAAGTTTGATGTAGAATGTCTTCAATAAGCTCCAAATAACCTAGAAAACCTGCAGCATAACATTAGCATAAAAGAGATGGATCCAAATGAAGGGGAGAGCTCTCCTTTTATAAGAAGTGAGGTGAAATGGACCATTGAGATTAAGAGGCAAAAGACTTAATCAACGGTGGAGAAAGATGGAAGCTTGATCCTTGTGTACAAATATCCTCCAATAGAAAAATATGAGTTGACTTTTGTGTCCATATGAGACAAAAAGTGCTTTTCTCTTTTTATAAAATAAGAATAATACTTTATTTGTGCAACTTAGGATAAGAAGAAAAGGTGGGGCTTTTTATTTAATAAAAGGAGATGAAATGTTCCTTTTGAATAAATAAAAAATTAGGATAAAATGGTTAGCCCATAGGATAAAAATCCAATATATGATCAAAATTAAGATTTGATTAAGAAATTGATAATGTTGAAAATATTGATTATTGATAAAACTGATTCATGGTTGATAAATCAAATAAATGGGGCCCAAAGTCTAGGTGACCATTTTTGGGTGCATACATTTTCCCCTCTTTGACTAATGTGTGATCAATTTGGGAACACATGTAGTCAAAGAATGAAGTTGAAATGTGAGATCGATCTGGGATCACAAAACAATTTAGATGTGAGGTCGATTCGGGATCACATCCGGGAAAAGCATAAACAAAGGCCTTTGAACATGCGGTCGATTTGGGATCACATCCAAAGTAAGAGATAAGAATCTCAAATTTGAGAAAAAGCTTACAAAAGATGTCTGAATCAGGAAAATCAAGGAATTGGGGATGAGAATCCCATAGATACTGCCCCCTCGGAATCGAAATTGAAATCAGGTAGAGGAGAGATAGAAAATCGATGAAAGATGATCAAATTGAAATGAAATCATAATCAAAGATAAATGATAATAGGATAACCATTAGGTCATGAAAACATGCCCTAGTGAGAAGACTAGAAATAGGCGAATGAAAGACTAGACAATTTGAGAGGCATGGAAGGAAGAAAGTCCATCGAAAATCAAATTATGCCTCAAAAGTCAGTCAACTGCGCAGAAGAGGGAGAAGGTTTGAAACATGACTTTGACTAGCAAGATGACCTCAGATTTTGATTTCAAGTCCGAAAATGGATCCAGGACGTCGAAATTAGCTAGGGGTGCAATTTTTGCGCAATTCTGAGGTGTTTTGAAAATTGGTCAAAATGTTAAAATGCTATATAAGGGGTGAAATTGTCATTTTCAAAATCATTTGACTTTTAACTATTTGAGAATCGAGAGCTCTGAGAGATAGCGATGGCTCAACTAGCAGGAGTTCTTATCCACAGACACTAATTTGAGTGCTCCCAGTTGCACAACCGGCCTCCACATTATGGTGCCCCGGTATGTATCCGAAAACTAGCTGTTGTTTGAGTCATTCATAGCATTTAATGAAAATTTAGCACGTTTTGAAATTTTGAAATTTTCAAAATTTCTACTTTTAGGTGAAATATTGCATGATACTTTAGAAGTATCACGCCCTTTAGGAAGAAACATCGCGCGATACTTCACGGGTCCCCAAAGTATCGCGCGCATATAAACACTAGTATTGCACGATAGCTGGCGAAATATCACATGATACTAGGTGAAGTATCGCATGGCCAAAGGTGTATCACACTGATATAGAGAGAAGTATCGCACGATACTTCTCTGTAAAACTTAAAATTTGGATCATTTTGAGCAAAGTAAGATATGGGTCTAGACAATAGTTGTGCTTTAAGTGTCTTGTACTGATTTTCATCATAGTATGCACTGACATATGGCTTGGTTGAATGATTTGTAGGAGGTCTTTCTGGCATTGATCATCATAGTGCCGAAGGTGGTGGGATTGAGATGTGTCTGGAACCTAGATGATCCAGGTGAGGATGACATCAGAGCGATGGGATTCCGATACATGCTGAGGTTCCCCTGCATCAGAGCTGATCACGGGCTACTGACAACCTTGGTAGAGTGATGGCATAGTGAGCATAACACATTTCACTTGCCGACAAGAGAGGCATCCATCACATTAGAGGATGTCTACAAGATCTTGCGGGTACCATGCCATGGCGAGCCTGTAAGTAAAATCATGTTTTGAGATATAATTGTGTAAGTGTAAAGTTTTCATATGATGAAAACTAACATGATTTGTGTGTTGGCACAAGTGTATTATGATCAGGATGCCACTAAGGGGTGACGATTGATATAGGAGATGTTCCAGGATGTCACCATTTTGTATAGGCATGTCAGCTAGGAGAGGCTGATAGACGATTTTGGTAGAGACTTCCCGGTGCCATGCATTGTGGCATCATTTAGCTCATAGATCCTGATGACTGATCACAGTTAGAAGGGATTTCCTCTCGGCTAGGCCAGGTTACTAGTGGACTCGGTAGGGAGACCGCAACGTATGGCATAGGGTCCTGCCATACTGGTAGAGATATATCATGAGCTGCATGAGGTCATCTATAGGGACAGTCAGACATGGGCGTGCGGGGCCATCCTGGCACAGGTGTGGGCATGGGAGCACATTGCTGTGATGCACCCTAGGGTTCATCCAAGAGAGAGGAGATACCCATATATTTATAGATATGTAGGTTTCATATCACATGCTCATACAGGGGATGTGACACATTACAGGTGGATTCTGGATGAGATGACCTCATTCACATTGAGGCCATACAAAGATGTTGAGGCATGGGGTGATGCAGAGGATGAGATGAGCTACATGCTATGTACCTGGCCACTGGTAGGTTGACACTCAGAGATTGTTGAGAGGTTCTACATCACTTGGGTATGGTGATAGTTTGGGAGGTAGCAATGAGTCTCTACAGAGACCACTACATATGCGAGGGCTAGAGATGAGGAGCGACATGGGTGGCTACCCATGTTAGACTATCAACAGGCTATTGAGGAGACAACTGGGATTAGGAGGGATCCCTGGGAGTATCTCCGAGACATGGCTAATGTAGGAGCTGATGTAGCATATAGGGTAGAGTGGTGGAGGGCACCATTCCCTTGATTTATTGTACCAGATGCAGCACAGGTTGCCCTGGGAGGAGGAGACGAAGGAGATGATGAGGGTAGAGGAGGAGGCCAGGTCAGAGAGGTGGGAGAGGGATCTAGAGTTGGTGGTTGGAAATGGCCATGAGGTCAGGGCTCGAGGAGTGAGGAGGTACAGAGACCTTCTCAGGAGAAGGTACATGGATAGGTGTAGGTGGATCCAGCTGCAGGGGATGATTTGAGAGCTCGCATTTAGACTCTCAAGGTAGAGATCTAGTAGCTGAGGATGACTATAGCAGTACAAGATTAGTAGATAGAAGATCTGAGATCAGAGAGAGATCAACAGATGAGAGATCTTAGGGTAGAGATAGTACACCGCGAGATGGTAGTACAGGAAACTACACTAGAGACCCGACGGGAGACAGCCAGAGCTGCATATTATCATGGACTCTATCTCCAGATAGTGCCAGAGGGGTAGAGAGAACTGTCCTACTCTCAGAGGGTAGGGGCATTAGACATGGTACTAGATAGGGCAGAAACACCACCTCCACCACCACCATGTGATGGGGAGAGTCAGACCTAGGGTTAGGGCTTAGGTTTAGATTTATGTCAGATGATGCTATTGAGACTTTTGATCTAGGTGGGATCTCATTTGTATGGTTTATATCAGTGATGACATTGTACCATGGCTTTTCTTTTATATATGAGATATACTTGGATGTTTGATGTATCATATTTGATTATCTCACTTGGATGTGTATCAGTGTTCATATGTATTGTCTTTTCTTACTTCGCTCAAAATGTTTATGTATGTGCTTATGTATGTTATCTCTCATAGATGGATGTTTGATTCTCATATATATGATATAGACTCATGTTTCTGGAAATGAAATTTTTTTGAAAGATAGACATGATGATATGATTAACCCCTTTTGATGACAAGAGCAGGTTCGAGATGAAAAAGACAAGGAGTGGAAGATGTGATCAAGAAGAAGAAAAGATGAGCACAGTCGACTGACAGGTCCATGTGAGATGAGAAGGAGAGCTCTCTCCATATGCAAAGTGCAAAACTAGACTAATATGAACCTAAAAATGCAAGATACATGAAAAGTGGTTGACTTGCAAGGTCACAATGCTTATAGACATCTAATTATCATCATCGAGTGTTAGGTAGTACCGTAAGATCATACAATGCACACTAGTATAACTGTGTGGATATGAAGATGATCTTTATCAGATAGAAATGTGGAAATCCCACCTAGGCATCAAAGACATGGAGGTTAAGATGACTAGTGTAGTGATATCACCTAAGTTTGATATGGAAAGATTATGCTTGTATCAAGACTCATGAAAGTCAGGATAACTAGAAGCACGCACTCACAAAATAGTCAAGGATAATACCTTGTCAATCCATAGTGTCAAGTAAGACCAGCATAAATGCTCATGATAGTTAGGATCAACGAAATATACCCACAAGCAGATAAAGAAATAAAACATGTTCTCATACCCTTAGTCTTCTAGCTATGCATCATTGAAAACTTCTCAGGGAGAGACCACTCATCAAAGAAATCCTCATAGACAACACACAAAGAAAAATAAAGTCAACATATCTCAAGCAAGTTGATTGTTTAAGTGCGTGTGTGTTGGTCATAGAGTCAAATTTTGAGCATCAAATTTGCTTAGTGAGAAATATCACATCATACTTAGACTGTTGGGTAAGACATCTGATAAGTGTTAAGAAACACTCGATGCAAGGGTAGTGTTGAAAAACACTGTCTGGGGTGGTGTTGAAAAACACCTATTGTGAAATGCCCTAAGAGACAAATGCACCTAAAGGACCTATGCTAACAGGTATGCCCCCTAGACAAAGACAAAGACCAATTCTAGACCAAGTCAAATAAGGTCAAGGCATGATGGAGAAAGGCTCAGTGTCGAGGATGCATGCTAACAAATAGGAGTGCAAAGGCCTCAAGTAGTGCCTATTTCCAGGCTTTCACCACTTGGATTTATTGAAATTTTTCTCTTTTTTTCATTTTTTTGTATTTTTGCTACCAAGGCGCCTGTTTCCAGGTTTTCACCAAGGCACTTTTTCTATTTTTTTTTGAATTTTTTGCATTTTTTGATTTTTTTGTATTTTTTCAAGACTTTATATGCTTTTTAGGATTTTTTTCAGCATCATATATGGATTTTTTTGGTATTTTTTCAGGATCATAAAATATGTACAAAGGATGACCCCAGACAAAAATGGGTATCAAGGATAGAACTTCTTTAGGTGCAAAATGTTGATGGGCTTAGGGAGCTGTTCTCCATCTTCATTCGATAGTAGATATGCACCTGTACCAAAAGCTGCTATAATAATGTATGGTCCAAGCCAATTAGGTTCAAACTTGCCCTTTTGTTCTCTGTTCTATTGATTCTTAGGGTTTTCCCTCAAAACAAGATCACCTATTTGAAATTCCCTAGGGTGAACCTTCTTGTTGAATGCTTTGGACATACGCTTCTGATATACTCTCATGTGATCAAAGGAAGCCTTACGCTTCTCATCTAGAAGTTCTAGTTCTTGTAACCTCATGGTGCAGTAATCCTCATCTGTAATCAAACCTTTGAGAGAGATTCTAAGTGAAGGTATCTCTACTTCTAAAGGCAATACTACTTCAGAACCATAGGTGAGTGCAAAAGGAGTAGTTCCTGTAGGTGTGTGGATGCTGGTTTTGTAAGCCCATAGTGCTGGATTAATTTGCAAGTGCCAATCTCTACCATTCTTGTGTACTGTCCTATGAAGGATTTTAAGAATGGTTTTATTAGAGGCTTCTGGCTGTTCATTTCCCTATGGAAAATAGATGGAGGACCAATGTTGTTTGATTTTAAACTTTTTGCATAAATGCTTTAGGTCCTTGTTCTTGAATTAACCTCCATTATAAGTAATAATCTTAGAAGGCACTCCAAACCGGAAAATGATATGATTCAGGATAAATAGTGAGACAGTCTTGCCCGAGGCAATAGAAAGAGGGACTGCCTCCACCCATTTCATGAAATAATCAGTAGTTGTGATGATAAACTTATGTCCACCTGATGAGTTGGGGTGTATTTTCCCAACAAGGTCAAAGGCCCAGTGTTGAAATGGCCAATGAGAAATAGAAGGAATTAGCTCCCTTCCTGGAGCATGAATCAGGTTTCCATGTTTTTGACATTTCTCACAAGATTTAGAGAAAGTTACTGCATTAGTTTGCATTGTGGGCTAGTAATACCCCACCCTAAGCAACCTTCAAGCCATGGCAAGACCATTGGAATGTCCACCATAAATGCCCTCATGGATGTCTGCTAACGCTTGGTTGGATTCCTCTTTTTCCAAGCACCTAAGAAGTGTCCCATCTAAACCCCTCCTATACAAATCACCAGAGATAAGGGTGTGGTGAGAGGCATTACAGATGAGGTTTCGATGTTTAGAATGGTTGAAAGTGTTAGGGATGATGCCATCGCGTAGATATGAATAGATAGCACCATAGCCAGAAGACTCATGTGTGACAAGGCTATAAATGACATGGCTTTCAGATGAGTTAAATATGGGATGGTGTAGCTCTTCCACCAGGAATTCAAACCTTGATTCATGTTGTTCCAACTGAAGGAGTGAAGCTAATGTGGCCATAGCATCTGTAGCTTTTTTCTCTGTCCTAGGGATCTGTTGAAATGTCACAAATGTAAAGTAACATCTCAATGATTCAACCATCTTTTTGTAAGGTACCAATTTATCATCCTTGGTTTGGTACTCCTCATTGACTTGGTTGATAATTAACTGTGAATCTCCAAAGACATGTGGCTCTGTTATGTTCCATTCTATAGCCATTTTCAATCCATTGGTCAAAGCTTCATATTCAGCAATATTATTTGTGCATGGGAATAAAAGTTTGTAAGATTTTGGAATGGTGTACCCATGTGGAGAGACAAATAATACTCCAGCACCTAATCCATTTTGCATGTGGGAACCATCAAAGAACATCTTCTAAGTGCGGGTAGTCATATACAGTATGTGTTCATCTGGGAATTCTACCTAAATAGGCATACTATCCTTAACTGGGAAGTCAGCTAACTGGTTAGCAATAGCTTGCCTTTTTATGGCCTTTCTCTCAATGTAATCTATATCAAACTCAGATAAAACCATCATCCACTTAGCAAGTCTACCTGTGAGGGAAGCCTTACTAAGCAAGTACTTAAGAGGATCAATTTTTGCAACCAAATGTATAGTATGAGCAAGCATATAGTGCCACAACTTTTGGGAAGCAAACATTACTGCAAGACAAGACTTCTCAATGTTATTATAATTGATCTCATAAGATACTAGAGTATGAATAATGTAGTAAATGGCCCTTTCTTTCCCAGTATCATCTAATTGAGCCAACAATACCCCCAAGGAAGAATCTATTGCTGAAATGTATAAAATCAATGGTTTCCTAGGAATAGGCAGCATTAAAATCGAAGGGTTGGCCAAATACTATTTTATTTGATCAAGGCTCTTTTGGCAATCCTCATTCCAAGCACATGTGTCTCCCTTATGCAATGTTTTAATGAATGGTTGTGCTCTATCTACAAGCTGTGAAATAAACCTCCTTATGGATTGGAGTCATCCCTGAAGACTTCTCATCTGACTAACATTTCTTGGCAGGGGCATATCTAAGATAGCTTGGACCTTTTTAGGATCAACCTCTATTCCTTTTGCTAAAATTATGAATCCTAGGAGTTTACCTGAGGCAACTCCAAATGCACATTTTTTTAGATTCAATCTAAGCTGAAACCGTGCCATGCGATCTAGAATTACTTCCAGATCGTCGAGGTGTGTATCCCATTTTCTAGATTTAGCCAAGGTATCATCCACATAATCTTCCATGTTCTTGTGCATCATATCATGAAAAATTGTGGTCATAGCTCATTGGTATGTTGCTCCTGCATTCTTTAGGACAAATGGCATGACGTTCCAACAATAGGTTCCCCATGCACATGTGAAAGCTATTTTCTCTTGATCTTCAGGAGCTATTTTGATTTGGTTATAACCGGAAAAGCCATCCATTAAAGAGTATATCTCATAGCCCGCAGTCATATCCACTATCATGTCTATGTTAGGGAGTGGAAAGTCATCCTTTGGGAATGCTTTGTTAAGGTCTCTAAAGTTTGTGCATACATGAATAGATCCATCATGCTTTGAAACTGGAACAATGTTTGAGATCCACTCGGCATAATTGATAGCTCTAATAAATCCTGCACTGACGAGTTTTTCTAATTTAGCTTTAACAAGGAGAGCTATGTGAGGATGCATTTTCCTCAACTTTTGTTTAACCGGTTTTATTCTTGGAGTTATAGATAGATGATGCATAATAAGATTAGTTTCAAGCCCTGGCATATCTGAATATGTCCAAGAAAAATTGATTTTCTTCTTTTGCAAGAACTTAGTATATGCTTCTTTTTCTTCAACTGATAGAGACTGAGCTAGGTGCACTATTTGGGGAACATCTTTTGTATTCACATTCACTAGTTGCATAGGCTCAATAAGAACTGATGACCTATCTTGGAAGTAACTTGGCAAGTTATTAAGTACCCCATCCTTAGGCACCTCAAAGAGGTTTTCACCCTCAGATACACCTTTTCTTTTTACTATTTTTGGTTCTGACACCGCCACAAAGTGGTTTTCACCATCAGACCTATTTTTCTTTTTTTCATTTTCTTTTATTTTTAGACTGAGATACTTAATATCAGGCTCCATCATACTTGTTGTTGGTTCACTAGTGGAAGAGACTACAGGTTCAAGAGCATTCAGGTAGCAGGCAATTTCATAGTCATTTTGAAAGTTTAAGAGTTGAGGCTCTTGGTGACATTGAGACCAATCAATTAGGTGGAAATGAACAAGGGGTAGGTCAATGATTGGTTCAACATTGTTTATGTGGAAGGTGTTATCTTTGGTGACCATACAATTGGGATTCATCAAGTCCCCTCCTAAGATACCCGAGTCAGGATTTGTCCTACCAAACGAAGCGTCATCCACTAAGGCAATTCGAGGAGTCCAATCCTCTAGTCCTACACTAGGCTCGTTGGTCACATCAGGTTGAGTACTATAAGTATGGACAACATCCATGTCCAAATCAACTATTGCATCTAAAAGTGAGTCCTATTCGAACTCATGTGAGTCTATTTCTGAATCATTATTTGGGCCTTGTGATGTAGAAGCCTCAAGATTGGGAAGAGTTTTCCCTTCTCTAACACTAGCATTGTTACTATCCATCGCAGCTAGGATAGGAGTACTGTCGGTTGTTAAATCTTTTGAATGTCCCCAAAGGAGATTTGTTGAAGGCACCCAATCATCAAATATGTCTTGTTGATTAGAAAGATTAGGTGTGTAGTTTGAGTCATTGTCACTGTCCATCGCAGTTGAGACAGGGACACTTTTTTGTTTCTTATTTTCAAAACCTAAGCCAACTATTGACTTATTCCTTCATCCAAAAAGGGTATGGTTAAGAGGTTCAGCGTTAGCATCCAACCTATGACTAAGGGGACCATGTCCTGGATAACCCATATTCTTGACCAATGTATACCCTCTCCCATAAGCTCTAGGGGAAGGTGAAAAATTCTCATTATGTAGGTATTTCTCTTCTTAGTAAATATAGTCCCTAAGGGCAACGTCTTCTTTTTCCTCTTGAATCAGAACTAAGGATTCTACAAATTTATCGAACAATGTCATGGCTGAAGATGAGGGCTTCATTTCTTAAGAAGGTTTTCCATAAGACCTAGGGGAGATTGGCAATTTTGTGAATGAATCCATTTTGTAATCCCCCATACCAAGATCTATGGTCTTGAATTTATTCTTGCATTGTTCAAATGTAGTATCAAAAGTGTTAGCCTCCCTATTCAAAGGAATGTGAGACCCTACTGAAATTGTGTTGACTGACAGTGTGTTGTCCCTAGGTATGCAGACTTCTATACCATTGTAAGGGAACTTTACACACTGATGATAAGTAGATGGGACCACTTGCATCTCATGTATCCATGGTCTACCTAACAAAATATTGTAAGCCAAAGGACTGGCATCAACAATTTGAAACAAAATATCTTTCTCTACAGGACCAATTCAGATAGGAAGAACAACCAATCCTTTAGAACTATGTTCTGCTTCATCATAAGCCTTGATAGTTATCTTCTTCCTTGTATCAATGACTTCTTCTAAATAACCTAAGGCCTTCAATAAGCTCAAAGAAAAAATATTAAGCCCAGGACCCCCATCTATCAACATGCGCCTCGCACAGGTCTTGTGGATCATAACCTCTATATGAAGGGCCAAATTGTGTGGGTGGCTTAATGACTTGTCATCTTCTTCTGAGAATGTAAGGTAGTGAGGGCTAGCCAAGTGGTTGACCATATTCTAGAATTGATCTACATTTATATCATTAGGGACATTAGCCACTTGCAAGGCATCCTCAAGGACATGCTTATGCCTGGGGGATAATTCCAAAAGCTCAAAAATAGATATTTGTGCTGGTGTGCATTGTAATTGATCAATAAGGTTATAGTTCGAATCAGGACGAAAGGCAAATTTAGGGAGAGCACCTTTTGACATGGGCTACTTAGATTTACTCGAGCTAGGACCTCTAATAACAATGGGAGCTTGAGACTGACTCCTCATGACAGCATTGAGGGGTTGAGACATCCTTTGTGAGTGAGGACCTCTTAGGACAATAATGGGTCTTTCACCAGGCATAGGAGTCGAATCCACATCATATCCATAAGGGTCTTTCCCTCTCATCATGTTGGTGTCATCATCAGCAACTTCAAGCATGTTAATAACATTCTCTGCATTTGTTTAGGTGTAATTAATAGCAGCCTTGCCATTCTTATTGCTAGAATTCTCCCCTTTCTCATATTTGGGCAAGGGTTCTTTAAAAGCTTTATGATCCGCATTAGTGGTTAAACCATCAACTTGTAATCGTCCACTTTCAATAAGATCTTGGACAAGATGCTTAAGTTTAAAACAATTTTCTATATCATGTCCAATTCCATTGTGAAAGACACAAAAAACCTTCTCATCCCACCAATGAGGCTTAGGATCTGGTATGTGGTGCTTTGCAGGATCTTGGGGATGTGCCAAATTATGAGCAATTAACATTTTGAAAATGTCTACATAGGAGTCCCCAAGTTTGGTAAATTGCCTCTTTTCTATTTTAGGTCTTGCTTGATACTTGGGTTTATTCTCTTGTTGTGCTAAAGATGTTTGCAGCTTCATGGCTTGGACTGCACTGGAGAGATTAAGAACTCCTTCATTCTTAGGTTGAGATGAGTCAACAACTCCATCATTGACCACTTGCTTATTCTTGTTCCAATAAGGGTTATTTTTGTCCTTATTACCATTATTGTTGTTGTTTTGGCCATTGTTGTTATTAGTTGGTTTAGCCAAAATTCCTTGTTCTTTTAGGACATCCTCTATGCAACATGCGACTTCTACCATGGTATCAAAACAATTAAATGGGATCTTCCTGACCTCATACCTTAGCTCTGGTATTAAATTTCTCACAATGATGTCTATTCTTTCTTCCTCAAGAATTGTCCTAGGATACTTTGAGCATAACCGTCTCCATCTTTGCAAGAAGGTGACAAAAGGTCCTCCTTGATTTTGTTTGAGTTTGCACAAATCAAGCATTGTGACTGAACTAGATAGATTGTAAGCAAAATTTTGGACAAATCTTTGGACAAGTTCTTGAAATGTCTTCACTGGAGGAGTAAGGTTGGTGAACCACTCCATAGCTTGACCTTTTAGACTCCTTGGGAATAATCTCATTAAATAGGAGTCTTCATGATGAAAAGAAAAGGTCATTATATAAAACTATCTAACATGGTCATGAGGATCACCAATGCCATCATATTTGTCATAAGTTGGGAACTCAACCTTCTTAGGAAATTCAATCATCACCACACTTTTGTCTATAGGGTTGGGACATATAGAGTCCAAATTAAATGTGCTCTTAGGAGCCCTCATCATTTCTATATCCTTTTGCATTTGCATGATCACATCATTGGTTGAAGGATTTTATTTCTTAATCTTTTGGTGGACATCAAAATTATATGGGACCTTAGCACCTTTGTTGATGAGACTTTCTAGGAATTGGTCTTTGTTTTGTTCCACATATCTTTCCACATATGCTTGAAAAGATGGTTCTTGTTGCATAGTCATAAAATCCATTTTATCAAAGTTGGCATAACTTCCTCCATGTTGTGAACCATGATGTTCTCATTGGGAGGGTTGTTTTGAAAGTCTATGAGGTGACCATCTCCTATGGTGATCATATCTTGAAGTCTTTATTCCTCTAGGACTTGGGGACCTTGAGGGCATCCTTGACCTTCTTCTAGGACTTGGTGAAGGGGTAGATGGGGGTGAGTTGGTCCCACTATTGGTACCCCTCCCATTAAATTGATTTCGGAGTTGTTGTGCATAGAGCCTATCTTCTTCTTCTTGGGTGACTCTTTTTCTTATGTCTAATAATGCATGTTCCTCTTCCTCTAGTTGTCTAAATTTCTCCTTTTTGACAGCTTGTTCATCTAGATAGGCTTGCTTCTCCCTTTCAATGCTTTTCAATCTCATATTTGCATATTGAGAGGTATCTTTAAGTGGAGAAGATTGTCTTGAATGCCTTATTGCATTGGCTGCGTTGATGTGGTGGTCACTAGAATCATTGTTCTGGTCCTCGTGTTGTGACCCTGAATCTGAGTGAGTTTTCCTATAATGTCTCTCAGCTCGTTGATGAGCATCAAAATACCTTGTGTTGTTGGGGGATGACCCAGGTGGACTAGCATGAGAAGAACCACCATACACTTTGGTACTCCTATGCCGTTGGAAAATATCCTCAAGAGTTTGATTCATGGCTTCTCTTTGTTGTCGAGTGAAAGTGTAACTCATGTCCATACTTGATGAAAGTGGTGCTAAAGAGGTTCTCACTTCACTAGGATTACCTTTAAAACAAACCTTAGATTCACTTTTAGGAGATTGATCGAAAATGGGTTCTTTTCCCTTGTGTTGTTGATGAGTCTTAATTGGTGGTAACTGGCTAAAGACAATAGGGGGTCACTTCCCTTGATTGACTTGGTACCTTGTTGTAACTAACATGAAAGAAAGAGATTCTTAATGATGGGTCGATCTCTCAAAGTGTCAATTCCAACCTAGGATAATTGAGATTCTCTATTGTCCAAGAGAAGATGAAAAGATAGAAAAATAAATGGCGTCACCAACACTGTCAAAGAGGTGCTTCAAATCAAAGGGTGAATACCCTTGCACTTTTGAATCAGGAGGTTGGACTTAGCCAAAACTCAAGTCAAAATTGAGATATATGAAAAATGATTTGGATAATAGTAGGATCATAATTCTCCAAGGGTGTAATCAACAATCTTAAAGATAAACTTTTCACTAATAATAGCTTTCTAACTTGGCAAATTATGTTTAAGGTAACCTTATAAATCAATTGAAATGATCCCTAGAAGGCTAAAATCAAAAATTTGTAGTCAAAATAGGTCTCTAACAGCAAGGTCAGATAACCCACTCAAAGGCCAAGTTGTACTAAAAGCAACTCAATGATTGAAACTAAGAATGCTGCTGAAAATATCCAGGCGACAGACTCCAGGCAAACCAGGTGATATACCTAAGACCGGGTGATACTTCGCACGATGCCAGGTGATAGACCTCAAAACTGATAGGTGATAGATCTAATAACTATTAGGTGATACAGTTCTAGGTGAACTATCGCGTGATATTTCTCTCTTAAGCAGGTGATGCTGATGTAGTTTTTGACCAATTTGTGCAAAATTTCAAGTTTTTAAGGTCTGATTTCAAATGTCTAGATCTGAGGGTGAAAATGTCTGATTTCAATCACAAATTTAATAGCATTTGGATAGGTTTGCAAACATTAGGGGATCAAACATGTCTTCAAACACTTGAAACAAGGGCAAAAGCAACCTTGCCAAGACAAACACTTGTGATATTCAAAAGTAAAATTGCACCCTATGAATGATACCGATTGTTTGTATGTTGAGAACGTTTACACTGGTATCACACAATCAAAGACAATTCAAACAATATCTACCTACAAGACAAGGCTCAATACTTACCAACTTAGCCCACAACTTGATGCCCCCTTGCCTCACACCAAGTGGTTGCCCACAAGAGATATTGGCTTTGTCATGGAAGTGTCAAACAACACAACCAAAGGGACACATATGGTGAGTATCTTGGGGTGATCCAGGTTAGTCCACTTGGATCAATCCTTGCACTAAGAAGATAAGAGGCTAAAATAGGTGGCCTCTAACCTATGGTTCTTAGTAAGGGCTTCCATTCATAACACCCCTCTTGCTCCTCATAGAGGACTCAGACCTCACGGCCTCAAGAGTACCTTAAGCATTCTTGCTCAATGCTTTCCCCATGGTCGCAATCCCATGAGCTACTCACATCAAGCAAAGACAAGTGTTATGTCTACCAAGGTTTTGTGTCCTCGATAGCCTTGAGATTATAGTGAGTCGGAATAGCTGGCAAAAGGCTTGTCCCCACTTGGGTCATTCCTCTTGATTGCTCAATAAAGAATGGATGATTTTTGAGGTTCAAGGTTTTTGGTTCACCACAAGGGTGAAGAGCATACTCCCCTATCTCAAAAAATTCTCCCAAACACACCAAGCAAAGTCAATTACCCCCTTGCTTCCAATACCTTAAGATGGGTCAAGATTTTCTAGTTCACCTAAAGGTGAAGAGCATACTTCTCCTACCACCTCAAAATCTCTTCCACAAGGTATTAAGATTCCTAAAACAATTAGTAGATGCCACACTTGAAAGGAAATAAATCACAAACACTTGAAATTTTTTATTTTTTTTTATTTTTTTATTATGCTTTGGGCAGCCCTGCAAAAACCATTAGTAGCCCTTTAGTATGCAATTTATGGCAATCTCCTTCAAGAAAATCCCCTACAACCACAACTTGTTAGACAATTATGGTTAGGGAAATCCAAAATCTAAATGGAAATGATGCAAAAAACCTGACTAATCTAGGCTAAGAAATACAAGCTAGATCTATCTAAATGCAATAAAGTAAACCAACAAACTAAATATGATCAGATTCGGATAACAAAACTCAAATTGCAACTCTTTGTCAGATCAGGTGATATACCTCAGACTTCACCAGAATCGCACGATACAGTTTCCTGTACTTGGGCGATATACCTCAGTCTGGGTGATACACTTCAGAACATGTGGGTGATACTTCACGCGATGCCAGGCAACAAACCTTAATACTGGCAGGTGATTCTTCCTTTGTGTGAAGTGTCACACTTGTATTATAAGGTCTATTGCATGATATACTTGAGAAGTGTCACATGATACTCTGAGATAGAAAAATAGAGAACGCAAAATATCTGAAAATTAATCTGAAAAATGACAAAAATGCAAGAAACTAAAGGACAAAGTCTATCTACTCTGCCCCATGGTGGGTGCTAGAAATGTATGGTGTAAAAGTGACCACACTTCTATGAACCATTACATGCAAGGTTGCTCAAAAATGAGGCCTCACAAAGTGGCTCATAGCTCTCTATGCATGGAGTTGCAAGGGACTATGATAAAATTGCTCTCAGCTAGAGCTACAAACTTGTGACCTTGCTAGTCAACCATACAATGAGAGATTCAAATCCAAAGACAAGGGCAAGAATGCCAATATCCCCAAATTGAATCAAAGTATGCAAATGCAATGCAAACTAATATGAATATGCAAGATTAATCTACCAAAATGAAAGTACAATGCAACTATGAAAGGAAATAGCAATGGATTGCAAATCCTCTAATTAAGCTATGTGAAGCTAATCTATTGCATAAAAGGAAACTAAGCTAATATGCCATGATTATGCAACTAAACAAAGGAAATATGCAACTAAATGAGATGCAACAATGAAAATCAAGTCTTCAAAGCTTGATGTAGAATGTCTTCAATAAGCTCCAAATAACCTAGAAAACCTGCAGCATAACATTAGCATAAAAGAGATGGATCCAAATGAAGGGGAGAGCTCTCCTTTTATAAGAAGTGAGGTGAAATGGACCATTGAGATTAAGAGGCAAAAGACTTAATCAATGGTGGAGAAAGATGGAAGCTTGATCCTTATGCACAAATATCCTTCAATAGGAAAATAGGAGTTGACTTTTGTGTCCATATGAGACAAAAAGTGCTTTTCTCTTTTTATAAAATAAGAATAATACTTTACTTGTGCAACTTAGGATAAGAAGAAAAGGTGGGGCTTTTTATTTAATAAAAGGAGATGAAATATTCCTTTTGAATAAATAAAAACTTAGGATAAAATGGTTAGCCCATAGGATAAAAATCCAATATATGATCGAAATTAAGATTTGATTAAGAAATTGATAATGTTGAAAATATTGATTATTGATAAAACTGATTCATGGTTGATAAATCAAATAAATGGGGTCCAAAGTCTAGGTGACCATTTTTGGGTGCATACACTAGGTAGAAAAAATTTATATCAACATAATCTAATCATTTTTTGATCTGTATCAGTTGCCCAATTAAGTTCTTCATCCTCACAACATCTCATTTATTCTTCTTTGAATTAACTCATTCAACTTATATCATATATCGAATGATATGGTGACATGATATAAATGAGAAATCAATTACTTGACATTAATAACAAGACAATAACTGATCTAACCTTTCTACTATCATGTATTCCTCTGATCCTGGTCAGTAGTCATCATCATCATCATCATCAGATAATAAATCTTCAATATTACTCTCAGTTATGGTAACACTTTCATCGTCTTCTCTTCCCACGCCAAAATAGAAATTAGAAATGATGTTTGGAGGTTGAGTCAACTGTTGTCTCAAGTAGAGAGAGAATTTTTTAGAAACAGGTGAAGATATCATGTGAAATAGTGGATAGGTTCCTTCCAAATGGAATGCAAGTGAGATAATGGTTGTAAATGAATACTTAATATTTAAGTGATGCATTCCACAACATTCATTTCCTTGCACTTCTTCGCCAAGTTAGCTAAGCAGAAGCTTTATGGTCAAAGCGTTGCCTATAGAAATGCATGGAATCCATCAACAAATAATGGACAGAGTTCTATGCCAACTGCAATTGATCTAGAGGACATGTATTCATTTAAATATGGGGATGCTTTCACAAGAGATATTGGTGAATGAAATTATAATTGAGATATTTTATCAAGTGAGATATAAAAAAAGTGTAACAATTTCGTAAAATGTGTTCACTCAAAGGTGAAAATATTATTACAAAGAGGTTATCAGGTAAAATACAAATAAATTAAAATAAGAAATAAAATTGAAATGAGAGGTATATATTTCCATCTCAAACAGGAAAAACTCAATGAAAAGCATAGGCTATAAAGATGGAGATTATTATAAAATTTATATTGGTAGCATGTGTTTTTTTTACAAACATATGGTTGGAAAGAAATAGCAAAAGTAGATAATGTGGCAAATATACTAGGTGCACATAGGTAGGAACTTGAAGTGATCACTCAAATAAATAATCTTTGAAATATCAGTGATTAAAAATGATCTTTGTCATGGTGTTGGTCCTTTAGCTTGTTGTTGCTACAAAGAAGCTGACATAGAAGAGTTGGAAGATGGTTTGGTAAGTGACAAGAAAAATTTAGTTTGAGCATATATAGGGAAGTTTTCTGCTAAGATACTTGAGAAAAAGATTGATGTCACAAGAAGATTTAGAATGAGAGCATAGGGTCCTAAACTATATGGGATCAAGTTGTTTTTATTCATGGTTAGCATGGATGCATTATAAACTATGGAGTTCTCAATTCCTTAAAAGTAGTTAGAGTTTGATTAATTATTTAAAGAAACGGGGATTGACATGGAAAGTACAAGTGCAAAGTAGATACGTTGTGAAGAGGGATCTTGAATCATCTGCATAGTGTTTCCAAAAAATTACTTAGAAGAGACATAAGAGAAAAGTTGGTGCTACTCTTGGATGTGGAGTCAAAGGGATTTATCTTTTGCTGCATTCAAAAAAAAAAAATGTATTCAGTGATGACTCTATGGCCCAATGAAAAAGGCACTAAAGTTCACTAGATATTTTGGAGTTCTCTGCATCCTGGTACGCAATGCACACCCCACATAGAGCCAATGTTATCTTATGCCATATTTTGGTCAAAACCTTACTCCCTTAGCTATGTCATGCATATTATCATTCCTTTGATAAAATAATATGGTAAAATTTATAAATTATTTTACATTAAAATATAATATTTAATTCTTTTAAAGAATTAAATATTATTTTTGGTGAAAAATAATTTACCTTATCTTACATTGTAAATAAATTTATTCTTTTCAAGAATTAATTTTAAAATGTTATAAAGGGAGATAAAAGTGCTGGTGAAAATAAATTACATAGTTTATCTACGAGGTTAATTAATTCTTTTAAGAATTAATCACTACAATGTGCAAAACATATTTGTACATAACTATGTAAGATGCTCATGAAAGGGAGTTATAAGTGGGGAAATTAATTTGGGAGAAAAACTATTGAAAAGAGGTGTAAATGAGCTGGGTAAGAGGGAGTTATGGGTAGTTACATAACTACTTGGGTATGAATTCTTTAAAAGAGGAAAATTTTATTGTAAAGGGGTTTACCTCCTCTATGAGAAAATTTGTAACCAAAATTTCAATATTTTCATTTACAATAAAGAGTTGGTGAAATAAATAGTTTTGAAAAACATTTCCTTCTCCTCAATTTATTTCATTATGTTAGTCTATGTGATATTGGAATGAAAGTGATTTGTGTCTCACTATTTTAGAGGGATATTGGTGGTCTGTGTGTCACCAATATTTTTTGAACTATTTATTTGTAGGTTTTAAGGGTATTATCAGTCCTCATGCTTTCAATATTTCTTATCTATCTACACACTTGGAAGAATACACATAGCTTGCGTACTAAATATACTCTTACTCTTTTATTTGCAAGAATCTATTTCACTATTCTATTATTTCTTCTAAAACTATTAATAGACTGTATTATATTAGTAATGAATAATACCTTACCTTGGTTGCAAATAATTATTTAATGAAGGGGAAGAATTATCCCAAATATTAAAAATATAATATTTGAGGGAGTTGCCCCATTTTAAGAAGAGGAAAATCATTCTTTCCATAATGATTTATCCAAATGTTGCAAGGATTTGTCACTGTCCTTTTGGAAAATTTATGAAGAAAGAATAGTGACCAATTCATTTGCTAACATTTTTGGCAACTCCACTGGAGATCAAAGTGCCTTGTGTGTTTGATTTCTAGAAATTTAGAGGCACCTCCCCTAAGATGGAGGTTGGTGGCTCTATTGAAGATACATACCACAAAGCCTTTGAGAGATATCTAGAATTATTAAAAGATTGGATTCATCCAAGAGATGAGGATAAAATGGATATCTCTCTCTTTGTGTTGTCATTTAGAGTGACTCCAATCATGAAAGTTTTAGAAGATATAATAAAAAAGGTACAACTCTTGAAGCATTTCTATGGTGTTGGTCCCATTTGAAAGGGATCTCCTATGAAAGAGGTAGAAAAAAGAGAACAAGTATGTAAAAAGGAGGTTGGTGAAATCAAGAATGAATGTGAAAATGAGATTCAAGAAATGTCAAACATCAATCAACAAAGAGGAGAAAAAGAGCCTTGTAATATTCAAGCTTGTGAAGTTTTTATGTCAAGTGAACTCCTCAAAAAATCGATGCAGAAATTCATAATTAAAGAACCATATGACCGTCACAAGATCAAGATATTTAAGGTACAAAAAATATCATTGAAACTTTGGTTATCTCGATGAAAGATAAGATGGATACAAATAATATTGAGGAGGATGTATTTATCATGCATTTTGTTGAAGAAAGAAATGACATATATATATGTGTTGCTCATGAGAATTTTTTTTGAGTCCGTATTTATTTTTCCTTACATGCATACCTCTTCCACATATGAGATAAACATTATACTAGTCTTGTTGCTTACCATTTTGCCAAAGGTTGGTGCGAAAAGGGTCAGAATTTTTTTCAACTAGTAAACGGTCACATCTAGCCTTTTCTGGTCTTCCCTGTTTCATTGTAAATAACACGTTCCATTTTTCATTGTTGGGTTTTCTTTGTTCTTGTTTTGTTTTCAATAAGGTTATAAAGACTTCCCAATTCTTTTCCACTTTAATCTGAATTACTCCCCAACTCAAAATAGCCCACGAAGAATGTTTCTTTCTTCATGGTTGATACTGGTATTTCATGGAGAGAGCTTATGCTCCATATTATATATTCTCCATATTTGAACATTAGTTTGATTTCTAGATGTTAGATTCTGTATACTTTCTTTCTACATAATACAAAAACTTGGCTTCGGCCTTTACTGATAAAAAAAAAATAGCCCACGAAGAATGTTTCAAGCACTTCTTTTGAAACTCCCACAAAATTTCTCAATGAATAAGAAACTTCAATGACCCATTGCTGCTCTTTTTTAATTCTGATATACGTTAGGATGTTTTCCCTCAAATCCGCGTTAGATATTCATCACAACTCTCAACCATTGTCAGAACACACTTCTAATTAAGGAAAATCCTTTTTTTTATTGAAGTAATCATGCAGAGTGACACACAGAGTGCAGGTGATCAAAATGATTTACTGTCTCAATAACTTAGGTAGTGCATACTTGGGGAAAGTTAGGTATATTTTGGACATTATATTATTGTCAAACTACAAGAATATTATGCATCAGATTGCTTCACCAAGAGAACACTATTATGGGATGGAGATACTATCTAACATTCAAGGATTATATATGCTCCAGTGTGCTTGAAAGGAAAATCAAACAAAATGAGCTAATGGAATGTCTACATACAATATCATAATAAAAATTATCAAAGAGTACAATGAATATGTTCTATGTAATCTTTCTGATGGATACTCAATGAAGGATTTGGGAATAATCTATGTCAAGGAGAATTAATCGATAGTCAACATGGGTACAACTAATGTGTGACAGAAAGTCAAGAAATAGTAAGAGCGAATGGAAGGAAGGTTCTGGGAGATATAGGAAATTTTGTAGGAGACGTATGGAATTCATTTTACATATGAAATTATGTATGCTAGACAAAAATTTATCTAGTACGACATTGAGAGTTTTCGGATAGGGTATTTACATCCATCAAAGTTTCACTTTATAAAGCATCTCGTCAATACCATTGCTCACAGATTCATGTTTCTATCAAACACAACGAATTGCAAGATATATACAAAACATATTTTTAAACATTTCTGCACTCGAAGGGTCGTGCAGGGCCCATATTCACAGTGACATCCTTACTTGTAATGAGTGCTGGTGGAAATATTAAAATCATCTCTACGTGAATCCTTTTCCAGTGTCCTTTCTACCCCTTCTTTGGAAATGGGAGATTGGGTAGGACAATGGTGACTGACTTCCACAAATGGAAAATGTGGCATTATAGGTGCAAAGATTCACTCCCAAAATCCTTGCATCATCTTCTCTTCGCATGCCAAATTGGAAGTTACAAATGAATTTTGGAGGCTGAGTCAATTGACTCAAGAAGAGAGAGAATTTTCAAGAAAAGGGTGAAGATAGTACCTAAAACCGTGGACATGCTCCTTCTAAATGTAATACAAGTGAGATAATGGTTGTAAACAATTACATAATATTTAAGTGGTCCATTCCACAACATTCATTTCCTTGCACTTCTTCGCCAATTCGGATGAGCGGAAGATTTAGGGCCAAAGCAAAAACTACAAAATGTTTGGAATCCATCAATGAATAATGGAAAGAGTTCTATGCAAACTGCAATCGATCTGGAGGACATGTATTCATTTCAATATGGGGATGATTTCATAACAGATATTGGTGAATGAAATTCTAATTGAGATATTTTATCAAGTGAGATAAAAACAAGAGAAATAATTTCGCAAAATGTTTTCACTCAAAGGTGAAAATATTGTTACAAAGAGGTTGTCTGGTAAAATACAAATAAATCAAAATGAGGATTAAAAATGAAATGAGAAGTATATCTTTCTAGATCAAACAAGAAAATATTAGTGAAAAACATTAGCTATAAAGAAGACGATTATTATAACATTTATAGTGGTAGCCTATGTTTCTTATACCAATGTATATGTTTGGAAAGAAATAGAAAAAATGGATAATGTGGAAAATATATCAGTTGCACATAGGTAGTAACATGAAGTGCTCACCCAAAGAAAAATTCTTTGAATTACTAGTGATAAAAAATGAGCTTTGTCATGGTGTTGGTCCTTTACCTATTGCTGCTACAAACAAGTTGACATAGAAGAGTTGGAAGATGGTTTGGTAAGTGACAAGAAAAATTCAATTCAAGCATATATAGAGAAATTTTCTGCTAAGTTAATTTAGGAAAATACTGAGGTCACAGACAGATTTAGAATGAGAGCATAAGATCCTAAACTATATGACATTAATGTGTTTTTATTTGTGGTTAGCATGACTACATTTTGAATTATGGGGTTCTCGGTGCCTTCAAAGAAGTTAGAGTTTGATTTCTCATTTTAAAAAAGGGGGGTTGACATGTGAAATACAAGTGCATAGTAAATACTTTGTGAAGAGGGATCTTGAATCATCTGAATGGTGTTTCTAGAATACTACTCAGAAGAGGCATAAGAGACAAGTTGGCACTACTCTTGCATGTGGAGTCAAAGGAATTTATCTATTGCCGCATTCAAAAATAAAATAAAAGATGTATTCGGTGATGACTCTATGGCCCAACGGATAAAGTTCCATGTTCTCCAAATATCTTGGAGTTCTCTGCATCTTGGTATAGAATGCAGTCCCCACGTAGAGCCAATGTTATCACATGCCATATTTTTGTCAAAACCTAGCTCCGTTAGCTATGCCATGCATATTGTCATTCCTTTGATAAAATATTGTAGTGGAATTTACAAATTATTTTATATTAAAATATAATAATTAGTTCTTTTAAAGAATTAAATTATTTTGTTACTTCAGCTTCTTTTTCTGTTCTTGTGAATGGTGTTCCTTCAGAGCCCTTTGGTTCCTCTAGAGGACTTCACCAAGGGGACCCTATTTCGCCTTACCTCTTTATCATTCTGGTTGAGGGTTTGGGCTGCTTTCTTAAGCTTCATGCTCACCAGGGTTTGATTCATGGGTGGAAATGGGGTCCTGGCTTGCCTCCTCTTTCACATCTTCAATTTGTGGATGATACTTCATTTATGGGACATGCCTGTCTTCAGGAAGCTACTTCTTTTAGGCATGCTTTGGATGTGTATCTTGCAGCTTCGGGTCAAAAAGTTAATGAGAAAAAATCCTCTATTTTTTTCTTCAATACTCCCTAGGCTATTTAGAGGCATATTGCTACTATTTTGAGGTTTCAGATTGGGTTTCTTCCCTTTGTTTATTTGGGTATTCCTCTTACTGTTGGTAGACATCCTAGATCTTCCTGGCAAGTTTTTCTTGATAAACTACGACAAAAGGTTAACCATTGGACTCATTGATGGCTATCAACTACTTCTTGCCCGACTCTATTAAAGTCAGTTATTCAAGCCCTTCCTATTTACAAGTGTTTTGTTCAGGCTGCTCCTATTTATTTTCTTTAAGAATTTGATGCTTTGTCCCATCAATTCCTTTGGAGTGGGAACCTTTCAATTTCTAAATGGAGTCTAGTTAAATGGGAAACAATGTGTAGACCTCAAAAGGAGGGTGGCCTTGGCTTACAATTAGCTATTTTAAATGGACAAGTTCTCACTATAAAGCTTTATTGGCATTGGTGTACTAACCAACATCAACTTTGGGCTTGTATTCTCACCCATAAGTATTTTCCAGATATTGATGTGGTTGAAGTTCACCACTTTCCTCTGTAAGGGAGAGGATCCATGATTTGGAGTACATTAAATTTTGGAGCTTAGTTGGTTAAAGATGGTCTCTTTTGGATTTGTCATTCGGGATCACAAGCTTTATTTTGGCTTGACTCTTGGGATGGGCACCCTCCTATCCTTTCCACTCATCCTCAACTTCATGCCCTCTATCAAAATTTTAGTGCTGCTAGTTGGGACATAGTTGATTTTTATAAGATAGGGTGTGTTAGAGGTTTGGCTCCTTCCTTTCCTTGGAAAAACCCTTCTGAATGGCCTCCAGGAGGATCTGAGGAAGATAGGAAGGAGCTGTTTCAAATTTTGCAGTCTCGTGAGTGTACTACTTTGGTTGGTAATGATGTTCTTGCTTGGGACAATGAGGATTTGTTTGGGAAATTTTTAATGTCTGCAAGATATGTTGAGCTTCTCCCGTAGACATTAGGGGACATTCAGGTGCCTTGGTGGAAGCAAGTCTGGTACAAATTTTCCTTGCCCAAATGAAATTTCTTTATGTGGTTGGTGGTCCATAGCTGGTGCCTTACATGGGATAATTTATGCAAGCATGGCTTCCAAGGACCCTCAATGTGTTTTCTATGCCGGACTAGTGAAGAAAATGTCTCTCATCTCTTTTTCCAATACTCTTTCACTAGACATATTTGGCACTCTTGGTGGAATGTGTGGAACCAATCCTATTGGCATGTTTCCTCATAGGCAGAATTCTTTTCTCGCTGAGGTAAGGCTCCTGTCAGGACTTCATTTCTTCAAGTTGCCTAGACTCTTGGATGCTCCTTTATTATTTGGCATATTTGGTTGGAGAGGAACTGTCGTATCTTTAAGGATGAGTTTTTGGAGGTTCCTCACTTATGGTGGAAAATTATCCATTCTTTAGGGGAAACTATTTCTGCAAAATGTGACACTTTTGAGGCCATGGAACTAGGGGAGGATATTTTCAATAATTGCCTGAATATCCCCCGCTCACATGGAAAATTGCTAAGAAAGATGTGTAGACATCCCTTGCTAAAGATAAATACGGTGGGGAAGTGGAGTGCCCCTCCATATGATATTCTTAAAATCAACATGGATGGGTCTTCCAAGGGCAATCCAGGCCCTGCTGGCATTGGTGGTGTTGGCAGAGATAGTAAGGGGGATGTTCAGTTTGTGTTTTCAATTTATAAAGGTCATCACACTAACAACCTGATGGAGGCCATAGCTATTTTGTATGCTGTGAAGAATGCTTGTGACCTTGGTTGGAGAAGGCTTATTTGTGAATCTGACTCACAAGTGGTGATATGTCTATTAAATTAGAAACATTCTGAAGTTGTTAGTTGGAAGTTAGCTTTGATTGTGGACCAAATTCATAATTTGTGTACTTCTTTGGAGTCTATTACTTTCACTCATATTCCCAGGGAATGGAATACTGTTGCTGATTGTTTGGCGAAGTGGGCTTCTGACCATATGTGTAATTAGAACATTGTTGATAAGACTCAACTTCCGATGGGCTTGTCCCATCAATTTGATCACTTGGTTGATCTTGATAGGGCTGTTTGATGCCATTTCTCTATTTTTTCTTGTTTCTTTTTCAATTTGAATAAATTTTCACCCCTCCTTTATTACTGTAAATATATTTTGTTGAAAAATAATTTACCTTATCTTACATCCTAAATAAATTAATTATTTTCAAGAATTAATTTAACAATCGTATAAAGGATTACAGAGGATCGCAATGGATTTGGGGTAGATTTTAGTGATGTCTTTTGAATTTTACAATGTTGTTCTGATGTGTTGAGCCCAATGGCATCTCTGGCAGTGATTTATGAGGCAAAGGGTAATTACAACCCTAATTATGGTGCCCATGATGACAAGACCTTAAGACTAAGCTACAAATATCACTTCATCCTTTTTGGCAACTACCTTGCCTTCATACTGTACTCTGGTTCTCTTTTTGGTGGTTCTATGGGTGACTACTCTGGTTTTGGTTTTAGTGGTTTTGTGGGTACATAAAATTGTTGGGCTACGCACAACTCCTTCTCAGCTAAATTTTGGGTGTGGGTTATTTTGTTGGTCTAGGAGAAAATGGGTGGTGACTGACATAGGATTGAACCAGATAAAATTGAGGAAGAGTTTTCCTTTGACCCCATGGTCATGTACTTCTATAAAGAGGGAGGGATTCTTCCCTTCATGGAAAACCTTATGGGCCACTATGAAGTGATTTCACAATAGTTTTTGAAGACCTAGAATGAAAGGATGAGCACCATCAATGAGATTACATTTGAGATCAATGAGAAGGTCATTGGAAAAGCTACTGGAATGCCCACTTCAGGCAGAAAATGGAAAAAAACCTCTAAAACCCAGGCCAAAATTGACTTTGTTTAGTTTTTTAAGAAATTAGGAGAGCCTGGTATCTAAGAATGGGGGTCACAACATATCTAACTTGCCTAAATTGTGGCAAAAAATGTGCAAATTGATCATCAAGTACTTCACGCTAGAGGGTCATTATGGTACTTTCTATAACTACCATCTTCCCTTCTTAAACCATTTTAGGCATAAATTGTTGATTTCTTTGTTGTTTTACCTGCTACACTCACTAGAGTCTAATGTTACTGATGTAAATGAGGGTATCTTGTTGGGGAAAAAACCTGTTTACTTTTACTAGGGGTTAATCCTTAGATTCTATAACTTTCATTGCGCCCTCTTCCCTCCTCCCACTGTGGAAGTCACCCAAACTGCCCAACAGCCTCTGTCGCCCTCAATTTCCCTCAATTAGGGCTTTCCCACACCCTCAGGTTCAATGGGATGCTCCACCCCTACCGCTAGCTATAAATCCTCAGAGACCCACCCTACTCCTAGCTCGCGGGCTGGCTCCAAGCATGACCTAACCCCTGAAGATTCATCTCAGCCAGCCCCAAAGAAGTGTAAAAAGATCTTTATTAACCTAGAATGCCCGAAGGCTACCGACCCTCAACCTAACTGTACTCACTAAAGAAAAATGAAAAAGAGTTATGCAAGAGTTTTTGGATCAAGAGGATGCCTTAGTGGGATCTCCCAACAGGGAAGATGCTAAGAATTGCTCTCACAATGATGAGGGTAAAGATAACAATCAAACTACTTCAGTTGAGAAGGGTAAGGAGAACAAGGACACCAATGCTGGAAAAGACACCATGAATGAAATTACCAAAATTGTTATGGGATGCCACTTTGTGGGAAGAATCAAGTACTAGATTGCCTACTTGGAGAATACAGTGGCCAAACTTAGTCGTGACCTGGACAACACCAACAGGAGACTGGTTGATGTTATCAAATTTTCCCTCAAGGTTATGCATGCTTCATAATTTTTTTTTTTTTCTGGTAAACGAGATGGCCTCAGATGGGAAGGATTCTATGGATATAAATTGTGAGCTCTTCAAACTCTTGAATGAAGAGTTGGCTGACATGTTTCTTTCCAAGCGCTTATGGGATGGCACATGACTCTGCTGCTAGACCGGAGTGGTGCTATGAATGGTGGTGTTGTTGACACCAAACCCAATTGTTGGGCTAGTTTTTTTGGTTACAGTTTTAAGTTTTAAACTTTAATTATATAGTTATTATCTCTATGTGGCATAGTTTACTTTTTATGCTAATTAAACTTGATACTATCTCATGGGTTTTTGAAACTGAGCAGTTGTGCTGGTTTAGTTTTTTCATTTTAGTTTTTGATAGAGGTAGATGGTTTATGTTCTTTTCTTATTCTTTCTAGGTTGAATTAATCTGTTAATAATTCTTTAGTTAGTTGTTTATTGTACCTTAGGCTGACACCCTCTTGCTGTTGCTTAATTCAAAAACAATCTTATAAAGGGATATATAAATGTCGGTGAAAATAAATTACATAGTTTTATCTCCAAGGTAAATTAATCAATTTTAAGAATTAATCACTACAATGTGCAAAGCATATTTGTACATAACTATTTAAGATGATTGTGAAAGGGATTTATAAGAGGGGAGATTAAATTAGGAGAAAAACTATTGGAAAGAGGTGTAAATGAGTTGAGTAAGAGGTAATTATAGGTAGTTCCCCAGCTACTTGGCTATGAATTATTTAAAAGGGGAAAATTTTATTGTAAAGGGGCTTCCCTCCTCTACGAGAAAATTTGTAACCAAAATCCTAAGATTTTCATTTACAGTAAAGAGTTGGTGAAAAAAATAGTTTTGAAAAACATTTCCTTCTCTTGAATTTATTTCATTATGTTAGTTTGTGTGTTATTTGAATGAAAGTGGTCTCTATGTCACTATTTTAGAGGGATATTGGTGGTCTATGTGTCATCAATATTTTTGGAATTATTTATTTGTAGATTTTAAGGGTATTGTTAGTCTTTGTGCTTTCAATATTTCTTATCTATCTACAAACTTGGAAGAATATACATAGCCCGTGTGCTAAATATACTCTTACTCGTTTACTTGCAAGAATATTTTTTAGTAATCTATTATTTATGCTAAAATTATTAATAGACTATGTTCTATTAGTAATCAATAATACCTTACCTTGGTTGAAAATAATTGTTTAATGGAGGGGAATAATTATCTCAAATATTAAAAATATAACATTTGAGGGAGTTGCCCCTTTTTAAGAAGAGGAAAATCATTCTTTCCATAACGAGTTATCCAAATGTTGCAAGGATTTGTCAGTGTCCATTGGGAGAATTTGTGAAGAAAGCACAATGACAAATTCTTTTTCTAAAATTTTTGGAAACTCCTCTAGGGATTGAAGTGCCTTGTGTGTTCGATTTACATAAATTTAGAGGTATCTCCCCTAGGGTTGAGGTTGTAGCTCTATTGAAGATGCATACCAAAAATCATTTGAGAGATATCTATAATTATTAAAAGATTGGATTCTTTCAATTGATTAGGATAAAATGGATCTCTCTCTCTCTCTCTCTCTCTAGAGAGAATAGATCCAATCATGGAGGTTGTAGAATGTGTAATAAAAGAGGTACAATTATTGAAGTATTTCTACATTGTGTTAGATATTGCTAATGCAATGGGGATAATTTTTTGATACATTTAATATGTTTAATCACTACGTTGAGTGATGTTGGAATTGCTACTATTGTCATTCGTGTTTTATCATTGATGTCAACATATGTTTCTGTGAAGATAATAGTCTAGTTACTACAGTGTACAGATACTGTACAGATGTTTCAAATCATGTGAAGTTAGTTGTGTGTACTAGAAGGTGTTGTGATCTTATATCTAAGATCGCATGATGCAATATTACATATTGGTTGAGTTACAAAAGATTTGGTGAAGACTGGTTACTGGACAGTGACAGTGGAAGTTGATAGAGTAAGTCTCTGAGTTTTGGGAATGTCTTATAGGTGATGAAGATTCAGTGTATGTGAGCTTAAGAGATGACAAATAGGTGACTAAATAATGTTTGATGGTCTACAAAAGGTATGGAAAGAAGAATGACGTCAGGAGTGGCATGTGTTTTGGAGAAGAACTATTTGGAAGCCAACTTCAGAGTTGTAGCATGTATTATGGATGGTGAAATTGAATTAAGGATGTTGGTCCTTAATTTTTGTAATGTAATTGTTGTATACTTATTTTAGATACTGTGTGTATCTTAGAAAGAAGTTATGTAATTTTTTCTATATTAGGAAAGCCTAATTGGCCAACATGATAATGTAGAATGTAATAGGGTATATATGTAAGATCTTTTCTTTTGGAAAGATATGGAGAGAATGTATGTGATGTAAAAGAGAATTGTGGAAGCTGTGAGCTTGTGTCTACTGGATGTAAAGTAGAGGATAACTTGATTACTTCATTGGAAATGATCAAGAATAGACAGTTGCTATTGGATAGTTCAAAGATTGTGTCTTTCTTCACATACACTTGTGTTGTGAACAATTAGTTCTAAAGGTGGATATAACCTTCTTTGGGTAGTGATCCCACCTCTTTTTCTTAAATCCTAATAGGGTCTATCCTCTAACAAGAACTATGTACTATAATGTTTTCATCAACTCCTAAAAGGGCTAGATCTTCTAAAAAGGATACTATACTCTTAGTACATTATTAGTGGGTGTTAATTCTCATCAGGGTTTTACCTTTAATAGGATTTCCTTGACAAAAAAATATTGTGTTATTGTGTTAGCATTTAATTGTGTTCATTGGATTTGATATTGTTGCTATTCAAAGTTTAAACTTTAATAATCTGGCATACAACTGATTTTCCCCCTCTCTCAATTTTATTGGTGGATTGTTATTCCTAACAATTAGTATTAGAGCTACTGGTCCTTAAAGAGAAAGATTAATAGCTTGAGGTGATCTTGGAGATGGTATTCTATAGGAAGGATAGTCCAAAATTTGATCCTGAAAACTTTGACAGTTGGAAGAACAAGATTCAAACTCATTTTCTATGTTTGGGCATTTACTACTCGATAATTATAAAGAATCAGGTGGCGATGAAAGATGAGGATGAATTGGAAAAAGATACTAATGATGAGATGAATATATTTTCATATAACATGGTTGCAAGGGAAGCACTGATCAGTGCACTCTCTAAAGGATAATTTAATGAGGTAAAAGATCTAGATTATGCATAGAAGATTTGGACAAGATTAGAAGCATTATATGAAGGAGACAAGTTTACCAAGCGAGAAAAGTTACATAAATGGAAAAAAAGGATGGAGAAGCTACAAATGAAGGATGATGAAAGTGTTAGTGCTTATGTACAAAGAGTTACAGAGGTTATGATTGGAATCAAAAATTGTGGAGGCACTTTTGAAGATGAAGAAGTCATTTCAAAGATTCTTAGATCATTGGCACCTATTTGCAAGACCAAAATTTAGGCTATAGAAGAGATTATACCTTTGACTCCTAACTTTAGAAAATAAATCTTGATTGTAAAGCTAACTACCTTTGAAGCTATAGAAATGGGAGATTCTGTACCTAAAGTTGAAACAACATTTAAAGCATCTACACATAAGAAGATAATGGCTGCACTTCCGAGCACCAGTAGTGAGAACATAAAATAAGAGCTTAATGAATATGCTAATGAATGGGAATAGATACAAGAAGAAGAAAGAAAGTTAGATGATCTTGTTACATTAATCACTAGATGAAAAAAGAGAGGCAAGGGTAAATTTGAAGGAAAGTTACCTTTGAAATGTTTTTCATGTAATAGGATAGGTCACTTTGCATCTAGATGTCCTACAAGAGTTCGTAAGTACAAACCTAAGTTTTTCAAGCCTAAGTATTCAAAGGATAAGGAATGTTATTATGCTAGTGAATGTATTTCTAATGATGATGATCTGGATTATGAGGAGATTGGATTTATTGCTATTAAAGATGAAAAAATAGTGCATGAGAAAAAAGCTTTAGTATCACATGTTGACAAGAAATCTGAATGGATTATAGACAGTGGTTTCTCACATCATATGACTGGAGACAAAAATAAGTTTGTTAAATTAATGAAGTTTGATGGTGGTGTTGTAAGATTCGAAGACAATGTTCCTAAATCTATCATAGGAGTACCTAGGATCTATTACTTTGGATGGTAATACTAATATTGACAATGTATTACTTATTGATGGACTTAAGCATAACTTGTTGATTGTTGGATAATTGATGGATAAGGGATTTCAATTAAATTTCTTTGATGGGAAATTTTTTATCAAAGGTAAGATAGGAAACTTGATTGCAATCGGTACTAAATCTAGAGGTAATATGTTTGAGTTAAATATATTTGGAGCTTCTTGTTTTGTTGCAAAGGTAGATGATATTTGGTTATGGCAAAAAAGATTTTGTCAAGTTAATTTTGATAATATTGTGAAGGAAAGTTTGACTAATGCAGTAAGAGATCTATCGAAGATTGTGAAACCATCTAACATTGTATACAAAGAATGTTTTATGGGAAAAGAGACTAGAAGTAGTTATAAAATAAAATTATATACAAAAAAAGGAAAGTTGGATCTGGTACATACAGACCTATAGATAAAATTCAAGATATTCAAAGAAAAGACAATTTCTATCAGACAGTTCAAAGATTGTGTATTTCTTCATATACACTTGTGTTGTGAATAGTGAGTTCTGAAGGTGGATATAACCTTCTTTGGGTAGTGAGCCCACCTCTTTTTTTGACTCCTAACAGGGTCTATCCTCTAACAAGGACTGTGTACTATAATGTTTTAATCAGCTTCTAATAGGGCTAGATCTTCTAACAAGGATACAATACCCTCAATACATCATTAGTGGGTGTTAATTCCCACTAGGGTTTTACCTTTAACGATGTTTCCTCGACAAAAAAATATTGTGTTATTGTTTTGGCATTTCATTGTGTTCATTGGATTTGATATTGTTGCTATTCAAAGTTTAAAGTTTAATAATCTGTCATACAACTGATTCAGCCCCCCCCCTCTTAGTTGTATTGGTGGACTATTATTCCTAACACATTGTTGTTCCCATTTGGAAGAGATATCATGTGAAAGAGGTAGAAAAATAAGAACAAGTATGTAACAAGGTGATAGGTGAAATCAAGAATGAATTTGGAAATTATTTTAAGCAATGTAAAACAACAATCAACAAAGCGGTGAAAAAGAGACTGGTAATATTCAAGCTTCTCATGTTTTCGTGTCAAGTGAACTCCTAGAAAAATTGATACAACAATCCATACTCAAAGAACCATATGAGAAGCCACAAGATCAAGATATTCAAGGTATGGAAAATATCATTGACACTTTGGCTATCTCTATGAAAGATAATATGGATACAAATAATATTTAGGAAGATGTATTTTTCATGCATTTTGATGAAGAAAGAAATGACATATACATATTTCCTTCTCATGAGAATATTTTTGAGTCCATATTTATTTTTCCTTACATGCATACCTCTTCCTCACATGAGATAAACATTATAAGTTAGTTTTTAGTGAATGACTTTTCCTTTTTAAAATTAACTTGGAGGATTCTCACAAATATGGAAAAACAATTACAACACTAAAAATTGAGTTTCTATGACATCAAACTCTCTGTAGTTTTTCAAGGTCCAGCTACCTTGCTAGAAGTTATTCAATCCAATTTTATTGAAAAGGAATGTAATTCAAGGGTATTTTTAACCAGAAAATACAAAGGCATAACACTCAATTCATCACTATGAATAGAATGTGCAATCTTAAAAACCATTCAAATCTTGTGACAATAATAAACCTCATGAATGTAACTCAGATCACTCAATGACTTCTCTCTATTGCTTCACATATAAAAGAAACACATATGATAAAATAAAGGACCTTCACATATAATCTACTTCTGTAGGAAAATAAACTGTATGCATTAATGAACAATAGTATCTACCACTCAGATAGACTTTTATATAAAACCATGGGATTCTATATATATTTCATCATATAAGTTCATCAAAACAAAAGCATAGATATCAAAAATTATTTTTTGGTATCATAGAGAGCTGACCTTAAATTGGTTTCAGGTTTAAAAATATATAGCTACACAGGGCTAGAATTGACCATATTCAAAATTACTCCACTAGGAGTAGACAGTTTATCAGTTACCATAACTAACTAAACTACTCAAAGAATAAGATAAAATGAAACTAAAATATGGCACCCGATGCCCACTAAGAACTTCCAGGTGTCTACGACCCCTAATATTTCTCTAATAGGATAGAGATCAACCAAGCATAATTCCAATTTTCATAGGTAGAGGTAAATGTGGAGATAATCTTCTAATGTGGCAACCCAAGGTACATGATCCTTTGTTTCCATACATCTTTGTCTTTAAGAATCTACGTGACCATTTCATCATGCATCTCCAAGTGTTTCTAATTAAGTATCAACATAGACTCCAGGTGGGAAATCTTGGAGAAGTCTTGTACAACCAGTGTTTTTGCCTCCTTCAACTCATCAAATTTATCTTGCAAGTCTTTAATGATTTCTTCACCCAACCTATCTGGCTTTTCTTCTATTTTGGAAAATTTATTATCAATCTAGTTCATGTCCCATTGAATGACATCCTTTATGATTTTGAACCCTTTGAGTAAATCTTTGATCTCAAAAACCCCTTGATCAATAACCTTGTTTCTCCATTCAATGCATTCTTTTAATACCTAGAGAATTTTGTCATCAAACCTCGGGACTGGTCGTTCCATAAGAAAAAAATTTAATCCATATTTGTACACTTCTTCCATCCACAAGACCTCTTTGGTCTAGTTGCCTTTCTCATTTTCCCAAGACTATATGTTTAATTCAAGATTCTTGGTTACATTAATGGATTCTTTATAAGCTTCATTGAAACATTTGATGTGTTTGACTTCCTCGATCTTTACATTCTCCACCCATTCTTCAAATAATTTTTTGATTTATCTATTCCTCTGCACCTGGTCTAGGAAGTTTTAATTGACTAGTGATTCTATGTCAATTGATGCGGGCATTTCATTTAGGGGAAAAGGTTTGGGATGTTGGATGACATAGCTATATTGAGCCATATTCTTCATAATCTCCTTCATCTCTTGCTTGTCTTTAGCATCCTTCCATACTTGGCTAGAAATATTCCTGTTTGATACCTCAAATATTTTCATGTCAACTTCCATGTTGTCTTTTGCCAGGTCCACTTTTGATATCTGGTAATCCTATGTAGTGACATCATTACCATCTTTAACATTGACCAGCTTGGAAATTTTTGCTAACCAATACCCGGTGTCTTTATCAAATTCAAGCCTAGATTCAGTCTTGGTATTTTTACCCTTGGGCATTTTCCCCAAATATTTACTCACTACATCTTCAATGGGTAATGATAGAGGCACAACACTATGCTTTTTGTCTCTGGAGGTCTCCAGCCATTTTGGAGCTATTGGAGTCTTTTCTTGTGCTTCGTGGTCACTGATAAAAGAAAGAGAATTCATTGAAGTATTGTCTTCACTACCTTGGACTTGTTGATTATTGCCCATTTTTGGAAAACTGGAGTCATGGAACCGTTCTTCTTCTTTCTCTGCCTCTAAAGGGTCCAAGTCCACTGAGACTTTATGAATTACTATAGGCTTGTTCTCTTTCTTCCCTTTCTTTCTACTTGAGTAGGTTACTTGTACACTAGGATCTACTTTGTGCTGAATTTTAACTTTTGGTGAGCCTGGTTCAACCTTAGGTTTAAAATTACCTGTAGTAGAATCATTAATAACATGCTTAATAGAAATAGAGAGTTTTCTTGAAGATCTCTTTTTCTTTCCTTTCACATATTGTCCTGGTGTTTGAACAACTGTCTTGAGATATTTCTTCCCCTATAACCACCTCTATGTTATTTTAATCTATGGGGACCTACCCCAACCCATCTTAGCTCGACTGATATTTTTACACATGGACTATCTAGATGATACATTGTTTTGAGATATTAGACCTATTTTGATTATGACTTCTTATCACTAGACATTATGTGATGATTTTACTTGATTATATGGATGATGCTGTTAGACACACCTTTACATGCTTATGTTAGATTCATCCTAACTTTATGATATAGAAAGATATTTGAATTCTGCATTTTGCATTTGGTTTATGTTATCATATGGAATAGGACATTGAGATAGTTGTGATGTTGGTTTCCTAGTGTAAGGGTTCTGCATTTGACTTAGGGTTACTTGTTTAAGTGAAATTGAACTTACATGTGAGGCTTATAGAAATAGGATACAATATGGTTTATGTTTACGATGAAATCATGAAATGCAGTTTCTCAATGTATTCATATTTGAATGTTATTATAGATCCTATTTCTATTTTAATATATTTATATATCTGATGATTTCATGTGGTACTGATGTCTGAATCAAGTGTGCAAGATTATGACCATGGTTTTAAATGTGGGGAAACAAGGATGGATCAATGTGAAAATAGTATAAGGCCAAGGTCGACTCTAGGAAGAGAATGACCTCATTGTTATGTGTTTTTAATTCATAAATGTGATGCATGAGCGAATGTTATTTGTAAATTTTTTAAGTGCATAATTGGATGTAAATTAAATATTTAAATGTAAATGTGATTATCCATTAGGCATGCCATGTGTGTAATTTGGTGGTGTGATATGCACCTTTTTGTTGTGTGACTTGATACTAGTGCTTATGTGTTGGCATGCCTAAGTGGAATGTTTAACCTTACCTCACCCTTAGGTCACCTTGTGAGTCCCTAGGTGTAGTTAGTGGGTTAGGGAACCAAGGCATGAGTCACATCACTTCCCATTTTCGTGATTTAACTTCACATGGGTTTTTGAGGGGTTAAGTTGAGCCCTAGGGAGTGGTTAGGGTTATTTTTAGATACCCAAAGGCATATACATAGGTTTGAGGGTCAATTTTCACCTTTTTCATCACCCAAAGCTTCCAAATAGCCTCTCAAAGAGAGTCTTCTTTGAGAGTGATGAAATTGGGTATGCTTTCAAGGTTAGTTCATTCCCCCATTTATTGATTATCCTTCCATTCCTTAGTTAGGTGCATGTGGAAAGAAAACAAGAACCAAGATATCTACTTCACCTTGGGATGAGGGTAGGAAAGAATAAACTTTTTACTAATAGAAAATGAGACTAGAGAGAGAAAGACTTCTACTACTTGGATTTTGGTTTTGAGGAGAATTTCATCTTGGTCGATATAGAGGCTTAGAGAAGAAGAAGGAAAAGGCTAGGAAAGAGAAAATTGAGATCTTTATCAAAATTCACATTTCCATATTCTTGAAGGCAGGTAGGTGCATCTATCATGAAAGACTTGTTATGTAAATGTATAGTTTGTTGAATTATATTGTGAGAATGTTGTGTTGTGCTTTGAAATTGGTTTCATGTAGTCTTTTGTCTTTCTTTATTTTGTTTATGTATGTTTTGGGAGTGAAAGGATACACTCATCCTTGGGAGGATTTGAGAGTCTTGGGGTGAAGGGATTAGTTGGGAAAATCTTTTGTGTAGAGCATGGATGTATGGGCATCCATGTAGCCTACTTGTGTTGCAAATTTGGGGGCCATAAGGGGAGTTGAATTGTGTTCTATGAGATGAGCTAGCTTGTTTGGGTTGATCCTTGTGAAGGCATGTTTTACTTGAGAAAAATAGACTTTTTGTTGTTTGAGTATGGCCTCTCCAAATATTTTTTCCACCTTCAACCATTGTTGGATCAAATATGATGCTTTGTGCAAACCTTGGGAATGGGAGTTTGATTGTAAAAATTCATGTTGTACAAGCTTTGTTTGTGTGTTAAGTGTGGTTGTTCCTATTCTACCTTGTTTCCCCTAGCTCGGGGGTGGCCATGTAATGGCCTTGGCTGGGAGGTGAGCTCCATGGTCAATTTCAATGTCTTCTATTACAGGTTCATGTGTGTAGACAATGGAAGAAGGTTGGACATTTTAAATTCATTATGTGCATAAGAAAGCTATGAGATTCTTGGATGAAGAAGTGAAATATATGGATTTGATTTATCATTATAAGACCCAGTGGAAAAATATGTATCAAATGCTTAGAGCTTGCTTTAGAAGGAAAATATGGTCAATGCATTTCTATGTCTTAATGTATTAAGTTGAGTAGAATTTTATTTTTGAAAGCATAAATGTTGCTAGATGAAATTACAAAAAGAAGAGTAAACAAATTTACCTTACAAAGAAAATTAATTTGGGAATGATGATGTTCATTGTAAATTGAAGTAAATGAATTGAGTTAATTGTCATAGAAGTGCATTATGTTGTTGGCTAATTTCTTTTACTTTTCTAAAAATATATTTATAACAGTCCTTTTAAATTAAATGTCTTGTTTAGTGATGAAATAAAGTATTCTTTATTCCTTGAGAGGATTTTCAATTCTGTAATTTTTTTAATTTTCCTCTAGTAAACAATTCCAAAAGAATAATAAGTGGGTTATTATGGAAATCTTAAATGGATTCATTCTTAAGAAAACATAAAAATTTAGTGTTTTTTCTTCTAAATATATTCCCTTGAGTATAAACCTATGAGTATACTACACTTTATGATAAATTACATATTTGGTAAACCTATAATCTATCAACATATTTTTATTAGCAAAAAATATACATATTTTTTGGTACATCATAGAAAAGTATTTCATTTTACTCATAAATTTTACTTTGAGTCAACCTGTTTCTTTAAAAAAAAAGAAAAATTTCAATTATAAAATATATATATGTATATGTCTACTTACATATTTACTTCTATATTCATATATATTGAAAATAAGGCATGAATAATTTACCATACAATATTGTTAAGAGTATATATTATCTATATGTACTAATATGAATTTGATTTATATATATATATATATATATATATATATATATATATATATATAATATCATACAAAAAAAAATCAAAATCAATTTGCAAAGAACGATACTAAAAGAAATAAACTTTATTTTATAAAAAAAGTAATTATTAAAAAGAGAAGGGTTCGACTGTGAGCTGAGACCCCCCTTCTCCCTTCCTTCCCCTATGTAGTGGCCGACCATTGGCGTGCGACCGCACCCACACAGTAGTCGTAGCCAGTGTGTGTGGTCGTGATTGCACACAGTGACCGTAGCCACTGTGTGCGGCCACGACCGTACCAATGGCTAAGGCCATTGTGTTTAGTCGGGACCCCACATAGTGGTTACAACCACTGTGTGGGGGTAGGTTGAGGGCTATTGGTTCAGTTCCTCAAAAAATAAAATACAATGATTTTATTTTGTTTTGTTGATGCTTTTCAAAAGAAAAAAAATGAAACCCTATTTCATATTAAAATAAAAACATTAAGGATTTTTAAACAAAACGAATGCATGCCGAGAGTTGGGGTAATCTACAGACCCCAAAATAATTTTAATTTAAAACTAAATCAAACTCGGTTTTACTTAAAACATTGCAGACATGGAGTTTATTTTAAAAGAAAAGTACCCCGAGAGAGATTAGTCCTTTGAGGGCTTAGAGGAGTAGATCTACACACAAAAAATATACCTTGATGGGTTTTGATGAAACCCTAAGTAGGTCTTGAATACTTGCACAAATCTTATGAAGACATATTCTCACAAATGTATGTGTGTGTATATACACACATGTGCACTTGTGTGTATACTAAAAAAAATATCCTCTATCATTCACACAAGCCTCTGGCCCTTCCCTGCACACACAAATGGCTAGATTAGGGTTTCTCCAGCCTTTTAAAATGGGGCCTAACCCTAAATTCAAATTAGAGTTAGGGATGCCCACTTGGGATTGCCATTTTCATTTATTTATTTTATTTTCATTTTAATAGAACTTTATATTATGTCTCAATTTTGACTTTTTATTTAGCTAAGTGATTTGTTTTTGTTTGTCACTTTTAATTTTTAATTAATGTAATGTTATTTTATTTTAAATTGTTTTTAGGGGATTTTAGTTTGAAACTATTATTTGAATTTAATTTATCAAGTGTGTCTCACTTGATTTAATTAATATTAAAAACAAACTATGTTAGGGTAATTGAAGTTAATAAGGTTGTAAACCTTGCCTATTAAATCTTATTATTATTTAAATATTGAATTAATTTTTATGGACAAATTTAGGTTATATATTTATTCCCTTTTTTAAGTTTGGGAGAATTTAATTTGAAATTATTAAATTTAGTTTTTATTTATTTATTAATTGACCTTATTCCTCCATTATACAATTAGCATATGGTGGCAAATTAGTCAACTCATTAAAAATCCTAGTAGGGGCCTAGGTGGAGAATTGGAAATTTATAATAATAATTATTTAAAATTCTATAGTGGGAACATTAATATTGTTAAATGAATCCTTAAATGAAGTCAAAGTTTATTCTCGAGGTACATTCCTTGTAATTTTAAAACCCTACATTTATTAACGACTTTACACTGTTAACAATTTCATATCCTAGTTTTGAATATAGGAGGCTATCATAATTACTTTGATTAGGGATTGAACTATGTTTTAACCTTTTAGAATAATTATGTCAAACCTAGTTAGGGTCTTTCTACTGTCTAATGTCGACTGGCGAATAAGGGATGTTGGCATGCTAGTGCATGCCATGATTCCCCTTGTGAGCCATTTTGTGTTAGACAATATGTCTTGAGTTTTGTATCAAGTGAACCTTGTGTGAAACCTATATTGTCATTTAGTGTTATTTTAAAAAAAAAATTGTTGTGTTTTGTCCTAGTATTTTGGGCATTACATAATCACACTAGTTATTCTAGATTGTAAGTTGTCTTCTTACCTCTTGCTCCAATCTATTTATGGAATGAGGAGGCCTTCAATCTATTCTACATATTGAGGCTCTAATGCATCTTCATTCTCATCTTCTTCTACGTCATCTACGTTCAAACCTAGCCTAAAGGATACTATCTATTTTAGGGTCATTCTGGACCATAGCCTTCTCTTGACTTCAAAATCATCTGAACAGTTATCCCAATAATATTCTAGCTTTGGTATATGCATGAATGTGGTTGAGACATTGAGATTAGCTTTAGAAAACCCTCTATAATCAAATTTATTCCTTGAGGTGTAAGGTTTCAAGTTCATATTCTAAAGACCACCTTTCATTTCTATAACATCCTGCAAACTTCTACATCTATAATGACCAAGCTCTATGGGAAATAAGATTTCATATGATTTCTTAGAGCCTCTGAATTTTAGTTCAATGGAAACTAAGTGCCTACATATCTCCATTAGAAAACAATTATCTAAACAATATCATGGTCACTTTATAGGCTCCCCTTCAAATTCCTCAACTCTAATGTAGGTAAATTTTAGAAATTGAATAAAATAACAAACATAAATATTAATTACTGGAATAGACTCTTTAGTAAGCCTACTAATTTCTTTACCTTTAACCTCAAAGACTAACCTTCCTAGGAACACGTCAATGCCCCTCTTGAATTATTTGACAAACCTTTCACTTTGCAAGTGTCTATAGTATTCGTAAATTCTCATATTTTCAGTCCAACGGTCATGGGGTAATCCCTCCCAATCCTTGCAGTTAGATAAGATGTAGAAAAGATAGGTCATGTAGAAAGGTCTTAGATGGGTCAAACTCAAAAGTTTCCCATGAAAGTTTTAGCTATCAGCTCGACCCAATCAATAAATTTCTCACCTCTAATTATTTTCTAGATAAAATAGTACATTCAATTCTCCCAATGAAAGGCATGCTCATTTCCCTTTACTCTATTCAAGAGAAAAACTATATCTTCTATTTCTTTCATGAAATTTTCAATGGTTAAGGGCTTCAGTAGCCATGAACCTCCTCTTTTTGGCTTCAAAAACCAAATCTTTTTAATGAGGGAGTTGTATTTATTCCTTTTCTCATCATATCTGCGGATTGCTTCTTCAAAGGTCCAGGGTTCATAGGGTTCCTTATGAGGAATTTTTTTCAGGGCTTCTATGATTGTCTCCCTACTAACATTTACCAGAATTTCTCCTCAAACATTTCTGATGCACTTATTTCTGGCATCGTATCTATTAGTACATTATTACACTAATTCAAGGCATGCCAGGATAGGCGAAAAAGATGTAGTCTCCAATAATCAACTATTGACTAAATTCTTAGAAAATGACCCATCTAGAACATTTCTGACACTTTTATTCAATTTCATCAAGCTTACATTCCCTAGTGAGGTATCAAAAATTTTAGGAAGGGAGCTAAGAAAATAGGTTCCCTTTTCAACTTTGGGAAACTTAGGCCAAAATAGAGACATTTCAAGAAAAAAAAAGAAAAGAAAACCCGAAACATGTAGTAAAAAAACTTCCTTTAGAGAAACCACAAACTAAAAGTCATAAGAGAAAAGTGTAAACTCACCGATTTATTATGCATAACACTCCTACAATCCCTTACCAAATTCTTGCTACTTTCTCTCTCTAGAACAAGTGATGAAAATTTGATAATGAAAAGACTACTATTTATGATCAAAGTTGGTGAAAGATTACGAGGATATTTGGGTAGAATGAAATAATGAATTCACTTGTGTGAGCAAGCTTCTTATATGACATATTACAGTCTTTCTATTAATTCCCCTATCAAATCAACACATTCTTTTGGCTTTCAATGACCTCATCTAATTATCACACATTTTATCATGATGACCCATATAGTACTATGAGGTGCCACATGTCCCTAATCATGTCATGGTATTGGTTTGTTGTCCCATCAAATGTTGTAGCTTTGGACTTTAGATAAACTCCTCTGAGAACTTGGGTTTGATAACTTTGAAAGAATTTGTGTACATGGAGTCAGTTATCTGAATAGAATATTCAATCAATCAGACCTTCAATCTTAAACTTGAACTTGAAGTTTGTAAGGTTCAAAGTTCAAGTTTGACTTTCACATATTACTGACTAAAAGATTGATGACTTAAAGACCATGACCTTTTATAATTCTCGACAACAGTTGAACTTGAACTTCAACTGGCTTAAGGAAAAAGTTTTAAGTTCAATTTCGACTAAGACCTTTACCTGGACAAAAAAACTCTACATGAGAGAAAAAAATACAAGTGTAACAATTGGCACTGACTAGGGACTGAGACTATACAGGATTGAGGATGAACCTAGAATCACTAGTTTTGTAGAATTTACCCAAACTGAGTTAAACAAAGGATGACTCAAACACAACAAGACCTTCTACCACCTAAAAGATACAAACAAAAACTTTATGCACAAGGGAGGAACAAACAACTTAGAGCTTGTATAATTTTAGATCTCATCCATTATAGGAGAGAGGAAATTCATCTCCATTGATATACCTTAACTTGAAAGCAGTAGATCTCAGAGCCTGAGAAACTTCAAAAGGCCCTTTCCAAAGAGATTCAAATTTTCTATGTGCTCCTCGTGGCTCATGATGCTGATCCTAAAACAAGACTTTATCCCCCTCTATGAACTTGAGTGGCCTGGCACGATGATCAAATATTTGTTTTACTCTAAGTTGACGGTTGGTTATGTGATCAACTAGGTCTACCCGTTCTTCCTCAATCTTGGAAAGATAAAAAATCCTCTTTTCCAATGAAATTTGAATAATATTGTTCTTGTATCATCTTAAAATGGAAGCACTTCCATGATAAGAGCATTTAGCCCTCTGAGTAAGTGGTTTTGGGTCATGTTAAGTGCCTTGATCAGGTCTTTGCAAGTATTTGGCTTTCTCCCCACTTTCCACTTCTTCCTTGCACTTGATTTCTTCATTCTAGGTGAAATTAGAGTTAGGATCTTGAGGATTCTCCTTAATTTCCCTCTTCCATGGCTCTATTTTCTAGGTAGGATCCAGAAATAGGTCCTCCTATCTTTCATCATAGTCATCATAGGATTTTATGTCTATCCCTGGCATTATGTCCCTATCTGATATCATTTCTAGGTTTCTGGGCATCCCCGAGACCTCCTAACCTTGCTCTGACTGAATCTGGGCCCAGGGTCAAATTTGAGGTTGATCCTGACTAGGTCAAGATCAAGCTCAAACCTGACTAGGTTAGGATTGAGGTCGAACCTGACTAGGTCAAGTCCAACCTTGATTTTGCCACCCTCATTCAAATCTCCAAGATCCTGAATTTGTGGGCATCGGGCTTTCGGGATATTTATTTTCCCGCCTCTAGGTTAATCATTTTGGGTTTCAGGATGGTAAATCCTTTAATTTAACTTAATCTAGGTATATTTTCTAAAGGTTAGGACCTAATTGGGATTTAATTCTCCAAGGTGGCCCCTCTAGAGGATTGTGCCCTAGTTCACTATAAATGGAGGCCTTCCTCTCTCATTTTCATCAAGTTTTGTGAGAACATCCATAATCAAGTTTTGGCAATCAAGTTTCCATGTGCAAGATCTCAAGGTGATCAAGAAAACATCCATTCAAGAATTCAAGTCCTCTTCTCCATCCAAGTTCTCCATTGAAGATGAAGGATTCAAGCATTCAAGCCATTAAAGGGATTTGGTTCAAGCATTCAAGATTCATCATGCAAACCCTAGATCTAGCCATCATGATGGTGTGATATTCCTTCAAGATCCTTTTGTTCATCTTCAAGATCCATTTCATTCTCTTATCAAGGTAGATTCTAAGCATACAATCATGGAGGTTTGATTTACATTTATTCTTTTGTTCAAGCTTTCATATCAATATACTTGTTTACATTCAAAATACAATTACATATCTATTGAATTGCATAGCTTCATTGTTAGATCCTTTTCTACTACTTGCTAGCATTCCTAATTCAATTTCAATATTAAGGTTGATTCCAAACTAGGTTTGAGCAAGGAAAACCCCTCAAAAAAATAACAAAAACCCCCATTTTCTTGTAGGTATAGGTGCAAAATTTTGGATCTGAGAGCGAATTTGGATACCCTTTTCGGCAAACTTCCGAGATCTGCGAATAGAATTCAAATCAGAGTTTAAATAAAGAATGTAGTATTTGACCTTTTATGAGGGTCAAACCTAACCTAAGCTCATCTTGGAGAAATATTTCTGGGTTTTCTCTGTCTCGGCATTTCCAGTCCAAAATAGGTTTCAAAATTGCCTAAAAGTACACACAAACATCAAAATTTGACATTTTCCAGATCTTACCTAATTTGAGGTTAGTATTTGTATTTCAATTAGATTTCATATTCCAAGCACAATTTCATTCATAGGGAAATATTGGATTTACTCTCTCTCTTCCATATTCTCCATAAATTGATTCAATTGTCTATTAACCTCTTGGTTGATCAAATTGGATCTCTTCTTTGGAAATTTGGGTTTGAGAATAGATCTCATATCTTCCCCCTTCCCTTTTACATCTGAATAGAGTTGAATCCATTTTACCTCTATTCATTTTGGTGAACTTGACATACTTACTCTCCTTTATTTTATAGAATTAGATGTGTTATTGTGTTATATTTTAGATCCTTTCTTGCATTTAGAATAGATCTAGTTTATGCTCTTGCATTTTACACTAAAAAATCCAAAAATATTTCTTGCATTTCATTCATTATGGCAATTGTTAAGATGCTTTGGTGTGTAGTTATGTTCTTTATTACTCTTCTTTTAGCATCTCTTTATCACACCTATGGTGTTTATGAAAGTATCATTCACTTCATTATGTTGATGACCCTTCACTTTGCTCTTGCTTATGCTTTTGTGAAGTTGATCGACACTAGTCTGCCTACATTTAAGACTTTTGTTAGAGATTTATGTGGTAGCCTTATTCATCTTTTGGATTATGTGAAGAATTGGGTAGATGAAACACCATCTCCTAATCATCCTAATCTTAATCCTATCAATCCTAATCTTAATCCTATTAATCCTAATCCTAATCTTCCTAATCCTATTCTGATACCTAATTCTCCATCTGTTAATCCTCGCTCTTCCCATACTTATGATGGGATTCAAGCTATCCTTTAGGATACGAATGTGCAAGATTTCTTTGATTTACCTTCTCCTCTGATTCATGATGATATTAAAGGAAAGGGTAAAGAAACTTCTTCAAAACCTATTATCCCACCTTATGTAGCCTTTACTCATGAGCATGATAAACAATCACCTCCTGTAGAAGCTTTACATAATTTGTATACTACTGGATATAATATGGTGACTAAACAAGGTTATAAAGGTTTAGGGCTTGGCGTTAATGAACATGGTATTAGATTTCTAGTTCATATACCCCCTAAACTGAGTATGTATGGTGTTGGGTGTTCAAAATCTCAAGTTAAGGTAGGTGATGCTAAACATCATCCTCCTCTCCCCACACCTATCTTAGATAACCCTAATACTCGACAAGAAATTGCGAAGAAGGTATATGTTGAGCTAATAAATTCCAAGAAAGAAATCTTTAGACCTATGCCGATAGATGCTCTATACAAATATAAATGTCCTTTTCATTATAGTAACAAACACTTACTTGTTGATTGTACACATTTCAAGTCATATGTTAGAGAAAGAGCTTCTTTAGGAATTATATCTCACTCTCATGCAGTTTTACAATTCCTTCATAATTTTGATATAGGGGATTCCCCTCCTTTAGATATAATATAGATGTTCTTTTCCTCTTGTCTCATGACTAGGGGGTGAGAGGTGTATCTTCATCCAGTCTCCTAGGATCCATTAGGTCTTTTTTGGCTTAATTGGTATTCTTTCTCTCCTATTTTTCTATGGCTTTGCATTATGTTTTTAATCATCCATAGAATGTATCCTTTCTTTTCAAGATATCTTTTCTAAGACATTTTTTTTGCAAAGGTATCCCTTGTCTCTATCTCTGGGGGGCAAGGTACCTCTTTCTTTCTCTTTGTCTAGGGAGAAACTTTCCTTAGCTTAGTGGTATTTGTTTATATTGTAATATTATTTCATCATATTGACAGATGTGTTGACTATAGATAACCTTCTTACATGAGAAGTTATTATCCTAGGTCGTCACTTCTTCTCTATGTTGCAAATTATGTTCTTTATAAACTTTCACCCTTACTTTGGTATTAGAGTTGCTTCCCTCAATCCAAATATTCCTCTTCCTCTTCTTTGCAGGAGGCTTGATGATTGATTCTTTGTTCTTGCCTTTGAAAGATGATATTTTATCTAAAGCACTCCTCTTTGGTGGGGGTCTTGTAGATAAGATCTCTTTCATTTGAGGATCCTTTTTTTTCTCATGAGTGACATATCCTTTTCATGATTATCTATACTCTTGGATGTAGGGGTCAATATCCCTCGCTAAGGATATAGTATACATTATTGTAAATAGGATATCTCCTTACTTTGTGAGTAGGTATCCTCTTCCATCTTTGTTCCTACACTTGCGGGGCAAGGATGCCATCTCCTTCTTTTCTGTCTTTTTGGGATTCACCTCTTTCCTTGGTTAAGAAGTATTTATCTATTATGTGACATCCAATCATACATGAAAATTTTGGTTTGCATTGAGGACCTATGTCCTTGATACCAACCTATTTTGTTGTTTGACATTGGGTTTCCATGGTTGATATATCTCTCACCTTGAAAAATGAGCAGTGTGCTATCCCTCATAAGGGTTACTTTCTTTTCAGTTCTTGCATGATATCTCTTTACATTTGTCCCTTCCATGGCCTCATAGGAGCTGTGATCTTTTTGTCTTGGACTGGGTGTTGATTGAGGATATTGTCTTGATGCTAAAGAAGGCTTTATCCTTGTTCTTTTCTTTCCTTAACATGTCAAAATAGTATGTTTTTTCCATATTAAGGAGGGGGGGAATATATAGGGCCTCCCTTTTACTATAGTTTTTTAATTTTTACATGCTAAATCTTGGAAGGTAATGCACATAAGTTACTAAATCCTAAGGAGACATGCATTTTTCAAGTTTTTCAATATGCTAAATCCTCTAAAGGTAATGCACATAAGTTGCTAAATCTTGAAGGGACACACATTTCTAGTTTCAAATATGCTAAATCTTGGAAGGTAATGCACATAAGTTGCCAAATCCTGAAAAGACATGCACCTATATGCTAAATCTTCCAAAGGTAACGCACATAAGTTGCTAAATCCTGAGGAGACACATTTTATATTCATAGTGATACAAGAAAGTGGATCTATGGATATTCTGGAAGCTGTCAGAAGATGCATTACATTTGCAAGCATATTTTATGGGTGAACCAGTTGGGCTCTCCCTCCAAGGTGATTCACAGTAAGGTGGGCATCTTACTGGGTGAGGTAATCACTTTCTCTTTTCTCTTTTTTTGCTTTCATGCTAATAGGATGGGATCATGAAGCTATGTTATTTATAGTGTTGTTCTTGTCTTTCTTATGTAAACATTTATGCTTTTATGATAGCTTTCCAAATATGATATTAGTATGAGAAATATTTCTTAGCGAGGTTTCTTATGCTAATTGATTTGGGTTATTTAGTACTAACCCTTATTCTTTTGACACCCTCCTACATGTATGTTGAGTTAGAATTCTTAGTCTAGGGGCTTGTGTCCTAAGCTAAGTGTTATTTTATCTCATTGTGAATCCACTAGGATCTTCTCTTTCTTCTCCTTTACCAAGAGTTTGCATCGAGTCCATACTCTTGCTAAAGTGGGGGCTTAATGTATCGTCTTAAAATGGAAGCACTTCCATCATAAGAGAATTTAGCCCTCCGAGTAAGTGGTTTGGGGTCATGTTAAGCACCTTGATCAGGTCTTTGCATGTATTTGGATTTCTCCCCGCTTTCCACTTCTTCCTTGCACTTGATTTCTTCATTCTAGGTGAAATTAGGGTTAGGATCTTGAGGATTCTCCTTAATTTCCCTCTTCCATGGCTCTATTTTCTAGGTAGGATCTAGAAATAGGTCCTCCAGGATTTCATCATAGTTTTCATAGGATTTGATGTCTATCCTTGACATTATGTCCATGTCTGATATCATTTCTAGGTTTCTGGGCATCCTCGGGACCTCCTGACCTAGCTCTGACTGAATTTGGGCCTAGGGTCAAATTCGAGGTTGATCCTGACTAGGTTAGGATCGAGGTCAAACCTGACTAGGTCAGGTCCAACCTTGATTTTTCCCCCCTCATTCAAATTTCCAAGCTCCTAAATTTTTGGGCATTAGGCTTTCGGGATATTTATTTTTCCACCTCCGGGTTAATCATTTCGGGTTTTGGGATGGTAAATCCTTTAATTGCATTTAATCTAGGTATATTTTCTAAAGGTTAGGACCTAATTGGGATTTAATTCTCCAAGGTGGCCCCTCTAGAGGATTGTGCCCTAGTTCACTATAAAAGGAGGCCTTCCTCTCTCATTTTCATCATCAAGTTTTGGCAATCAAGTTTTCATGTGTAAGCTCTCAAGGTGATCAAGAAAAAATCCATTCAAGCATTCAAGTCCTCTTCTCCATCCAAGTTCTCCATTGAAGATGAAGGATTCAAGCATTCAAGCCATTGAAGGGATTTGGTTCAAGCATTCAAGATTCATCATGAAAACCCTAGATCTAGCCATCATGATGGTGTGATCTTCCTTCAAGATCCTTTTGTTCATCTTCAAGATCCATTTCATTCTCTTATCAAGGTTGCTTCTAAGCATACAATCAAGGAGGTTTGATTTACATTTATTCTTTTGTTCAAGCTTTCATATCAATATACTTGTTTACATTCAAAATACAATTACATATCTATTGAATTGCATAGCTTCATTGTTAGATCCTTTTCTACTACTTGCTAGCATTCCTATTTCAATTTCAATATTAAGGTTGATTCCAAACCAGGGTTTGACTAAGGCAAACCCCTCAAACAAACAACAAAAACCCCCATTTTCTTGTTGGTATACGTGCAGAATTTTGGATCTGAGAGCAAATTTTGATACCCTTTTCGGAAAACTTCTGAGATCTACGAACAGAATTCAAATCGGACTTCAAATAAAGAATGTAGTATTTGACCTTTTATGAGGGTCAAACCTGACTTGAGCTCATCTTGGAGAAATATTTCTGGGTTTTCTCTGTCTCAGCATTTCCAGTGCAAAATAGGTTTTAGAATTGCATGAAAGTACACACAGACATCAGAATTTGACATTTCCCAGATCTGCCCTAATTTGAGGTTAGTATTTGTATTTCAATTAGATTTCATATTCCAAGCACAATTTCATTCATAGGGAAATATTGGATTTACTCTCTCTCTCTCTCTCTCTCTCTCTCTCTCTCTCTCTCTCTCTCTCTCTCTCTCTCTCTCTCTCTCTCTCTCTCTCTCTCTCTCTTCATATTCTCCATAAATTGATTCAATTGTGTATTAACCTCTTGGTTGATCAAATTGGATCTCTTCTTTGGAAATTTGGGTTTGAGAATAGATCTCATATCTTCCCCCTTCCCTTTTACATCTGAATAGAGTTGAATCCATTTTACCTCTATTCAATTCTCAATAACCCTTTGTAGTTTAGCAAAATCCAACTCTAATGGAAGTGATAATTGTGCCTCTACCCCATACACCAAATCAAATGGAGAAATTTTGATGGCTCTTTGGGTGAAGTCCTATCTGCCCACAAAGCTTCATAAAGATTTTTATGCCAATCTTTTCCTCTCTCTTCTATTAACTTCTTCATTATATTAATCAAATTTTTATTTGTACACTCAGCTTGTCCATTTCCATGAGGGAAATAATCCAAGGAATGTGAAAAATTTATCTCCTGATCATAGCTCAATAATTGAATCTCACTGACCTTGAAATTTTTTGTGCATTATCAGTTACTATTTTGAGTGGAACTCTGATCCTTGTTACCTTTATTGGCACAACTTCCACCCATTTGGTAAAACAATCTGTAGCTGTAAGAATATGAGTATGCCCTCCATTGGAAGCTGGGTTAATAGGGCCAATTAAATAAAGACCTCATTGCTGAAAGGGTTCTTCAATGACTATGGGTTTTAAAGGTAGGGAAGCCAATTGAGGTTTACCTTAAACCAATTTTCACTTTTCACAACTAGCCACCCATTTGTAGGTGTCCTTAAACATATTTGGCCAGTAGTAACAATTCCTTAATATTTTGATGGCCGTTATGATTGATGAGTAGTGCCCACCGCAAGCTTCATTGTGAAATATTCGCAACAACTTATGTTGTTGATCTATATCAATGCACCGAAGGAACATCCCATCTACCCCCTTTTTGTACAAGATATCTTCCATGATAACATATTTTGCTGCTTTGAGTCACAGGTTCCTTTTTTCTTTACTTTTCAAGTGATTGGGATAATCTTCGTAAGCCAAGAAATATGCAATGTATGAAAACCATGCATCCTTCATACTAATGAATAGATAGTTAGGAAGTGTCTTTTCTTCTCTATTCTCAGCCATCAATTTACACAAACCTTACCCCTTGACTAATTTGGTAGGGTTTATTTTGAGGTCAAATTCTTGAACTTTTTCTACCCAAGTAGCTCTATTGTTTAGGACCACTTCTTGTTGAGTAAGAATGATTTTCACAGTAGGACTTGGGACATACACTATGGAATGAGAATGAAGGATATAATATCAGAAAATCTTTACAACTTTTACCATGACGAAGGTCTACTTCTTAGCTAGAGAGTAACACAGTGTATGCACACTAAAATGGTTGCCTAGACTTTGGGTTCCCATTCAACAATTTATCAAATCTCTGAATCAAGATTTTCAAAAAAATCAGCATTTTATCAATTATATCAATTTCCTTGATCAAATCCTGGTTTTATCATTTTCAATTATTTGCCTTGGGCTAACCATTTTATCCTAAAGTCTTTATTTATTTAAAAGAATTTTCCTCCCCTTTTATTAAATAAAAAGCCTCCACTTTTCCTCTTATCCTAAGTTGCACAAATAAAGCATTATTCTTATTTTATAAAAAGAAGAAAAGCACTTTTTGTCTCATATAGACACAAAATTCAACTCTTATTTTCCCATTGGAAGATATTTGTGCACATGGATTGCTCCTCTTTCAAGCTCCACCCTTGATTAAATGTTTTGCCTCTTAATCTCCATGGTCCATTTCTTTTCAATTCCTTTAAAAGGAGAGCTGTTTTCTCATTCTTAGATCCCCATCTTTTTGAATACTAACCTTATGCTGCAGGATCTTTTGTAGACTTTGGAGCTTTTGGAGATCACTTCTTACATTCTAGTTTCATTTCTTGCATCATAGCTTTCATGGCATCTAGCTTAGTTTCTTTCATGCTCTAGTTTAGTTCACATAGCTTAATTAGAAAGGATTTTTAACACTCCTATCTTTCATTTATAGCATAGCTTGCATTGCATTACATTCTCATTGATTCTTGAGGATATTGGCATTCTTGCCCTTGTCTCTTTGAATCTCCCATTGTGTGGTTTACTAGCAAGGTTGCATGCTTCAATAGCTCTAGCTGAGAGCACCATCAACATCCTTGTGACTCCATGCCTAGGGAGCTCTAGGTCACTTTCTCAAGGTTTCCCATTCATGGATTCTCTTGGAAGTAATGACTTAGAGAAGTGCACTATTTAGTGTGTACATTTTTGGTTCCCACCAACAGTTCATGTTTTTTAAAAGTATGCTAAAAAAGGATATGGGAACTTATTCATTCTTCTCATTTTTCTGTAACAACACTTCAAACATGGTATGCTCTGAAGCATAACAATATATTATGAAGCCATTTTTAAAATCTGGATGAATTAGGCTTGGGGCTTGGGCTATTTCTTCTTTTACATTCTCAAATGATTTTATGTATGCTTCATCCCATTTGAAATTGTGATTTTCACTCAAAATTTTGACCATAGGTTTTGTTGTTTCAAAAAATTCAAGAACAAACTTTCTCAAAAAGTTAACTTGAGGGTATCTGTAAGATCATGAGGGGCCAAAAAGTGGTGATGTGAAAAATATTCACTTTTAACTTGTCCAAAAGTGCATGAAAATGCTTGTTGACTTTTGATTAGGCCTGGGTGTCAGTACACCTGGGCAAAGCTGACACCAAAGCACAAGCCTAATTGGGTACTTGATATGATATCGGGTACCCAAAACCTGTGGCATAAATCAAAACCCACGAGCTGTCTTCCTCATTTCTCCTCACGTTTTGGGTTTGGAAAACGGCTTGAAATATCATATACATGATATTTTTAGGTATCTGATTTTTGAAATAACAAATTCAATCTCCGCACTATACGATAAGTACATTCTTTGTAGATTTTGATTGTTTTATTTCATTTTGATGCTAAATGTAGTTTTTTTGGTTGAAATAGGGTTTTGTATTTATTTTTGTAATAATATATGAAATCAAATTGAAATTTAGATTTTTTATTTATTTAATCAGACATAGCTGACAACAATGAAGAAAATAACCCTCCCGCACCAAATAACAATCCCCAAAACAATCCCCCATTTCAAAACCCTCCATTTTTACAAGATAATTTGAACACAATACAGGCTTTCCAAAACACATATCAGAATATACCTACATTAGGTCCCATGATTGCCACATTAAATACTATTGTTCAAAATATTGACACACTCACGTAACAACATAATGTTGCTCTTCATTGGCGTGATGATATTGACACCCAATTTGATGATGGGCTTGACCATGATGGGTTTGCAGCCCTTAATATAAGTAAGGAAGATATAGCCTCTCTTTTTGTAAATCCTAAAACTAGAATACTAGTTCACCCCCAAAAGCTCAAATTATCAATAAAATGGTGCACAAATGAAGCAATGCGCACACACTTTTGGGATCGCTGGTGGATGGTTTTTGATAAACCACCCCATAGCGATTTGGAGCTCCCTTTCTATTTCATAAAAAAATTGTATGCTGAGTTTGTGCTTGGTCACAATGTTAATTATTGGAGTATGAGGCCCAACATGGGTGTAGGTGGAGGAGCTCTTCAGATTAGGCCATTTTCCTAGAGCAAAAAGGCCACTACCTTTGTCCCCCCCACTGATGTCTCACCCCATCCTTGAGTGCAGCATCCCGATATCATTGCAGAGGCTGCCTCATAGACTATTAGGGCCATTCATTTGTTGAGTGATCAGTTGATCATGCAGACCAGGTCAGTGTTCCCTCCTGATGTGGATGATGCTAGCACATTGACATCTCGCCAGAGTTCACATGTCTGTGAGCCCCATATTTGCATTATATGCAAGAATATGTGCCTCAGACCGCTTATTGATGTTGATACATATTAGTATGTTATTGATGAGGAGGATGTAGGAGACACAATTGCAGAGGCTGCAACACCTCATGGAGCATCTACATCTCATGAGAGTGCTCAGGAGGTGTATGCAGAGCCATGGACTCTTGTTGATACGGTAAGAGTAAACATTATAAATAAATTTGTCACATGACTTATTTAATTAATTAATTTAGATTAGTTTTAATGATTACATGCACTTATGTATATATATTTTTTCCATTTATGTTCAGTTGATGACAAAGGAGGAGTTGAGACAGGTGGATGAGTCCACAGCTTCGGCCATTTCATTTGGCCTTGATGCCTATACAGTATATTATAAATTATGTACCCATTAAATTTTTTTATATTATTTGGTGTACATGCTTAAATCGCTATCAATTAGAGAAATAAAATTCATACATTTACTAATATATTGTCATCTTATTGTACTCTTGCAGGCTACAACTGATGTCAGTGGGGGGTACGAGGGGGTTCCTTCATTAGGTGTCGACAAAGGAAAGGTAATTAATTATTTAAGATTAATTATGCATGCATATGTATGCGACTTGTGTGTAGTAATAAATATTTTACTAAAATTTATTGTATAGGGTGTGGCTATCGATAATTTTCTGACACAGGTTTGGGAGGCTAGGCTGACAAGCATCTCGATTCGGAGTGATAGCCCGATTGTACGTAGACTTTTACATATTGTTATTTGTATTTTGTAACCAGGGTTGTTATGATGAAGTACATTTATATATAATTGACAATCTTTTTACTCTCATAGGTTACTCCTAGTGTGAGGGAGGGCCCACAAGAATCTTTCATATCTTTGTTGACCCAGCCTACTATTCCAGAGGAGCGATCACCAGATGTACGTTTTAATTTTATTTCAAATCATGTCCTATTTTGTATATTTATTACTCTATGTTGCACCACTCTACTAATCTCATTATTGCAAATATATATTTATAGGTCAGAGTTGGTATTGTTGGCATGGTCCCTTCGTTACCAAGGACCTATGCTAGGACACCTGATCGTGGTAGGTGACCGAGAGGCCAGGTACAAATATATGTATTCAGTTATAATTTTAATTAAATTAGTGTTTGAATTATGAATTATATATATATATATATATATATATATATATATATATATTCATTTGGCCTTGATGCCTATACAGTATATTATAAATTATGTACCCATTAGTTTTTTTTATATTATTTGGTGTACATGCTTAAATCTCTATCAATTAGAGAAATAAAATTCATACATTTACTAATATATTGTCATCTTCTTGTACTCTTGTAGGCTACAACCGATGTCAATGGGGGGCACGAGGGGGTTCCTTCATTAGGTGTTGACAAAGGAAAGGTAATTAATTATTTAAGATTAATTATGCATGCATATGTATGAGACTTGTGTGTAGTAATAAATATTTTACTAAAATTTATTGTATAGGGTGTGGCTATCGATAATTTTCTGACACAGGTTTGGGAGGCTAGGCTGACAGGCATCTCGATTCGGAGTGATAGCCCAATTATACGTAGACTTTTACATATTGTTATTTGTATTTTGTAACCAGGGTTGTTATGATGAAGTACATTTATATATAATTGACAATATTTTTACTCTCATAGGTTACTCCTAGTGTGAGGGAGGGCCCATGAGAATCTTTCATATCTTTGTTGACCTTGCCTACTATTCCAGAGGAGGGATTGCCAGATGTAAGTTTTAATTTTAGTTCAAATCATGTCCTATTTTGTATATTTATTACTCTATGTTGCACTACTCTACTAATCTCATTATTGCAAATATATATTTATAGGTTAGAGTTGGTATTGTTGGCATGGTCCCTTCTCTATCAAGGACCTATGCTAGGACACTTGATCGTGGTAGGTGACCGAGAGGCCAGGTACAAATATTTGTATTCAATTATAATTTTAATTAAATTAGTGTTTGAATTATGAATTATATATATATATATATATATATATATATATATATATATATATATATATCATATAACGTAAGAAATCTAACTTGGGTTTGAACTCATTTTTTATGCAGGATCAATCAGAGCCTAACTCTTCTTCAAAGAGGATACATTTTGATCATCCCCCTATGACATAAGATGTAGTTTTAGTTTTGTGGTCATTTAGAGATGCCACTTGGCACATTTTGAGATGGCATATATGCCACATTGTACACCTTGAAACATTGATTTTGTAGATATTTTGAAATGGCATGTGCCATAGTTGTATATGGAAATTCTTTTGATACATTTGATACTTTTTATATATAGAACATGTTCATTTTTATGTTATATTTGCCTCATCTTTTGTATACATATTTATTATTAATGTTTATGGAATTGAATGGTGAAGTTATATCTTGACTATGATTATCATTATGATTTAAATTATATCTTGTTGAAGTTACAATTGTTTTTCTTTACTCTGGAATACCCTATTCATGGAGCTTATTATGTTTGAGGTTTAACTTCTATAGATTTTCTATGTTCTTATGTTTCATATAATTATATATACTCACTTGAGCCACTTAGTACTAGATTGTTTCAATAATATGTATATACTCACTATGTATATAACTCATCATATTAGGGTTTACTAAATGCACAGAGAAATGTAGCACTTGTGTTGTTAAGTCACCTGGGCCGAGTGTGGTCATGAGCATTCCAGTTACTTTGTGGGCGGAACAGGGTTGTCACTGACATTTACCCGGCCAACTGGAGCCAATGGAGCATACGGTTTGATGCAATGTCAGATGGTTTGAAAGATACACCGCTGAGCCGCTTTCAACTAACCCTTAATGGAAGTTTTGGCGTCGACTGAGATGATCTTGCAAAATGCAAACGGAGTCGAATTGCCCAAAATTGAGAGAGGTTATTGTAGACCTCAGAAACATGATCTTGTAGCCCCTAACAATTTGTTGATACCTCTCATGAGTTCTGATGTGTCAAAAGGGGTCACGGGGACTTCCTAGGGGTCCTAACATGCGATAAGGCCTATTAGGATCCCTAGGAAGTCCCCATGACCTCTTTTGACACATTTGAATACTCAAGTGTGTCCGAAGGGGCCATAGGACCCCTTAGAACACACTTGAGCATTCCTATGTGTCAAAAAGGGTCACGGGGACTTCCTAGGGGTCCTAACACATGATAAGGCCTACTAAGACCCCTAGGGAGTCCTCATGACCCCTTTTGACACATTTGGATGCTCAAGTGTGTCCGAAGGCATCGTAGGACCCCTTAGGACACACTTCAGTGTTCTAATGTGTCAAAAGGGGTCACAGGGACTTCGTAAGGGTCCTAACGCATGATAAGGCCTATTAGGACCCCTAGGAAGTCCCCATGACCCCTTTTGACACATTTAAATGCTCAAGTGTGTTTAAAGGGGCCGTAGGACCCCATATGACACACTTGAGCATTCCAATGTGTCAAAAGGGGTCACAGGAACTTCCTAGGGGTCCTAACATGTGAGAAAGCCTATTAGGACCCCTAGGAAGTCCTCATGACCCCTTTTGACACATTCTAATGCTCAAGTGTGTTCAAAGGGGCCGTAGGACCCCTTAGGACATACTTGAGAATTCCAATGTGTCAAAAGGGGTCACGAGGACTTCCTAGGGATCCTAACACATGATAAGGCATACTAGGACCCCTAGGAAGTCCTCATGACCCCTTAAGACACATTTGAATGCTCAAGTGTGTCTGAAGGCATCGTAGGACCCCTTAGGACACACTTGAGCATTCCAATGTGTCAAAAGGAGTCACGGGGACTTCCTATGGGTCCTAACGTGTGATAAAGCCTATTAGGACCCCTAGGAAGTCCCCATGACCACTTTTGACATATTTGAATGCTCAAGTGTGTTCAAAGGGGCTGTAGGACACCTTATGGAACACTTGAGCATTTCAATGTGTCCATAGGGGTCATGGGGGCTTCCTAGGCATCCTAACATGTGATAAGGTGTACTAGGACCCCTAGGAAGTCCTCATGACCCCTTTTGACACATTTGAACACTCAAGTGTGTCTGAAGGCATTGTAGGACCCCTTAGGACACACTTGAGCATTCCAATGTGTCAAAAGGGGTCATAGGGACTTCCTAGGGGTCCTAACACGTGATAAGGCCTATTAGGACCCCTAGGAAGTCACCATGACCCCTTTTGACACATTTGAATGCTCAAGTGTGTTTGAAGGGGCTGTAGGACCCCTTAGGACACACTTGAACATTCCAATATGTCAAAAGGGGTCATGGGGAGTTCCTAGGGGTCCTAATGCATGATAATGCCTATTAGGACCCCCAGGAAGTCCCCATCACCCCTTTTGACACATTTGAATACACAAGTGTGTCTGAAGAGGCTGTAGAACACCTTATGACACACTAGAGAATTCCAATGTGTCCATAGGGGTAACAGCTAGGGGTCCTAACGTGTGATAAGGCATACTAGGACACCTAGGAAGTCCTCATGACCCCTTTTGACACATTCGAATGCTCAAGTGTGGTTGAAGGCGTCATAGGACCCCTTAGGACACACTTGAGCATTCCCATGTGTCAAAAGGGGTAACGAAGACTTCCTAGAGGTCCTAACATGTGATAAGGCCTATTAGGACCCCAAGGAAGTCCCCATGACCCCTTTTGACACATTTGAATGCTCAAGTGTATCTGAAGGGGCCTTAGGACCCCATAGGACACACTTGAGAATTCCAATGTGTCAAAAGGGGTCACGAGGACTTCCTAGGGGTCCTAACATGTGATAAGGCCTATTACAACCCCTAGGAAGTCCTGATGACCCCTTTTAACACATTTGAGTGCTCAAGTGTGTCTGTAGGCATTATAGGACCCCTTAAGACACACTTGAGTGTTCCAATGTGTCAAAAGGGGTCATGGGGACTTCCTAGGAGTCCTAACGTGTGATAAGGCCTATAAGGACCCCTAGGAAGTGCCCATAACCCCTTTCAAAACATTTGAATGCTCAAGTGTGTCTAAAGGGGCCATAGGACCCCTTAGGACACACTTGAGCATTCCAATGTGTCAAAAGGGGTCACGGGGACTTCCTAGGGGTTGTAACACGTGATAAGGCCTATTAGGACCCTTAAGAAGCCCCCATGACCCCTTTTCACACATTTGAATGCTCAAGTGTGTCTGAAAGGGCCGTAGGACCCCTTATGACACACTTGAGCATTCCAATGTGTCCATAGGGGTCACAGGGACTTCCTAGGGGTCCTAACACATGATAAAGCATATGAGGACCGCTAGGAAGTCCTCATGACCCATTTTGACACATTTAAATGCTCGAGTGTGTTTGAATGCATCGTAGGACCACTTAGGACACACTTGAGCATTCCAATGTGTCAAAAGGGGTCATGCAGACTTCCTAGGGGTCGTAACATGCGATAAGGCCTATTAGGACACCTAGGAAGTCCCCATGACCCCTTTTGACACATTTGAATGCTCAAGTGTGTCCAAAGTGGTCGTAGGACCCCTTAGGACACACTTGAGCATTCCAATGTGTCAAAAGGGGTCACGGGGAATTCCTAGGGGTCCTAACACATGATAAGGCCTATTAGGACCCCTAGGAAGTCCGCATGACCTCATTTGATTGATTTGAATGCTCAAGTGTGTTTGAATGGGCCGTAGGACCCCTTATGACACACTTGAGCATTCCAAGGTGTCCATAGGGGTCACGAGGACTTCCTAGGTGTCCTAACGTGTGATAATTCATACTAGGACCCCTAGGAAGTCCTCATGACCCTTTTTGACACATTTGAATGCTTAAGTATGTTCAAAGGTGTTGAAGGACCCCTTAGGACACACTTGAGCATTCCAATGTGTCAAAAGGGGTCATGGGAACTTCCTAAGGGTCCTAAAATGTGATAAGGCCTATTAGGACCCCTAGGAAGTCCCCATGACCCCTTTTGACACATTTGAATGCTCAACTATGTCCAAAGTGGTCGTAGGACCGCATAGGACATACTTGGGCATTCCAATGTGTCCATATGGGTCACGGGGATTTCTTAGGGGTCCTAATGCATGATAAGGCATACTAGGACCCCTAGAAAGTCCTCATATCCCCTTTTGACACATTTGAATGCTCAAGTGTGTCCAAAGGTGTCGTAGGACCCATTAGGACACACTTGAGCATTCCTATGTGTCAAAATGGGTTACGGTGACTTCCTAGGGGTCCTAACATGCGATAAGGCCTATTAGGACCCCTAGGAAGGCCCGATGATCCCTTTTGACACATTTGAATGCTCAAGTGTGTCTGAAAGGGTCGTAGGAACCATTAGGAAACAATGGAGCATTCCAATGTGTCAAAAGGGGTCACGGGGAGTTCCTAGGGGTCCTAACATGTGATAAGGTCTATTAGGACCCCTAGGAATTCCCCGTGACCCCTTTTGAGACATTTGAATGCTCAAGTGTGTTGGAAGGCATCATAGGACCCCTTAGGACACATTGGATCATTCCAATCTATCAAAAGGGGTCATGGGGACTTCCTAGGGGTCCTAACATGTGATAAGGCCTATTAGGACCCCTAGGAAGTCCCCATGACCCCTTTTAACACATTTGAATTCTCAAGTGGGTCCGAAGGGGCCATAGGACCCCTTAGGACACACTTGAGCATCCCAATGTGTCAAAAGGGGTCATTAGGACTTCCTAGGGGTCCTAACATGCAATAAAGCCTATTAGGACCCCTAGGAAGTCCCCGTGACCCTTTTTGACACATTTGAATGCTCAAGTGTGTCCAAAGGGGTCATAAGACCCCTTATGACACACTTGAGCATTCCAATGTATCTGTAGGGGTCGTAGGGACTTCCTAGGGGTCATAACACATAATAAGGCATACTAGGACCCCGAGGAAGACCTTATAATCCCTTTTGAGACATTTGAATGGTCAAGTGTGTCCAAAGGTGTCGTAGGACCCCTTAGGATACACTTGAGCATTCCAATGTGTCAAATGGGGTCATGAAGACTTCCTAGGGGTCCTAACGCATGATAAGGCCTATTAGGATTCCTAGGAAGTCCCCATGACCCCGTTTCACACATTTGAATGCTCAAGTGTGTCCAAAAGGGCCGTAGGACCCATTAGCACACACTTGAGCATTCCAATGTGTCAAAAGGGGTCACAAGTACTTCCTGGGGGTCCTAATGCATGATAAGGTATATTAGGACCCCTAGGAAGTCTCCATGACCCCTTTTGAAACATTTGAATGCTCAAGTGTCTCCAAAGGGGTTGTAGGATCCCTTATGATGCACTTGAGCATTCCAATGTGTCCATAGGGGTCACAGGGACTTCCAAGGGGTCCTAATGCATGATAAAGCATACTAGGACCCCTAGGAAATCCTCATGACCACTTTTGACACATTTGAATGCTCAAGTGTGTCTGAAAGTGTCATAGGACACCTTAGGACACACTTGAGGGTTCCAATGTGTCAAAAGGGGTCACAGGGACTTCCTAGGGTTCCTAACGCGTGATAAGGCCTATTAGGACCCCTAGGAAGTCCCCATGACCTCTTTTGACACATTTGAATGCTCAAGTGTGTCTGAAGGGGCCGTAGGACCCCTTATGACACACTTGAGCATTCCAATGTGTCCATAGGGGTCATGGGCACTTTCTAGGGGTCTTAACGCATGATAAGGCATACTAGGACCTGTAGGAGGTCCTCATGACCCCTTTTGACATATTTGAATGCTCAAGGGTATCTGAAGGCATCATAGGACCCCTTAGGATACACTTGAGTGTTCCAATGTGTCAAAAGGGGTCACAAGGACTTCCTAGGGGTCGTAACATGTGATAAGGCCTATTAGGACCCCTAGGAAGTCCCCATGACCCCTTTTGACACATTTGAATGCTCAAGTGTGTTCGAAGTGGTCATAGGACCCCTTAGGACACACTTGAGCATTCCAATGTGTCCACAAGGGTTGTGGGGACTTCCTAGAGGTCCTAACATGTGATAAGTTGTACTAGGACCCCTAGGAAGTCCTCATGACCCCTTTTGACACATTTGAATGATCAAGTGTGTTCGAAGGCATCGTAGGACCCCTTAGGACACACTTGAGCATTTTTATGTGTCAAAAGGGGTCACAGAGACTTCCTACAGGTCCTAATGCGCGATAAGGCCTATTAGGACCCCTAGAAATTCCCCATGATGCCTTTTGACACATTTGAATGCTCAAGTGTTTTTGAAGGGGCTGTATGACCCCTTAGGACACACTTGAGCATTCCAATGTGTCAAAAAGGGTCATGGGGACTTCCTAGGTGTCCTTACATGTGATAAGGCCTATTAAGACCCCTAAGAAGTCTCCATGACCCCTTTTGACACATTTGAATGCTCAAGTGTGTCTGAAGTGGCCGTAGGACCCCTTATGACACACTTGAGCATTCCAATGTGTCCATAGGGGTCTCAAGGACTTCCTAGGGGCCCTAACATGTGATAAGGCATACTAGGACCCCTAGGAAGTCCTCATGACCCCTTTTGATACATTTGAATGCTCAAGTGTGTCTGAAGGTGTCGTAGGACCCCTTAGGACACACTTGAGTGTTCCAATGTGTCAAAAGGGGTCACAGGGACTTCCTAGGGGTCCTAACACGTGATAAGGCCTATTAGGACCCCTAGGAAGTCCCCGTGATCCCTTTTGACACATTTGAATGCTCAAGTGTGTCCAAAGGGGCCATAGGACCCCTTAGGAAACACTTAAGCATTCCAATGTGTCAAAATGGGTCATGGGGACTTCCTAAGGGTCGTAACGCGTGATAAGGCGTACTAGGACCCCTAGGAAGTCATATTATTTTTATGCATTACTTCATTAATGTCTGCTCTGGGAGGAAGATTATAATTTCCATATTTCCACAAGCCTTGAAATATTTTCATCTCTATCAGTCTCCATCTCTGCTCTCTTAATTTAGTTCTCTCCCTCTCCACTGCACTCAGCTTAGCCATCCTTACCTACTCTTTAACAAAGATTCTCCAAGTTTTGTATACAAAGGCATCCTATAGGTAAAACATGAAAAGTTTCCCAAAGAATATCCACAATTCGTATACAAAAGCATCATACAGGAAAAATGGCAAAAAATTAATACCTAAAAGGTAAAATTTATCATGAACACTGGCAGTACCAAGGTCATACCCATTGTCAAGGCCTGGCCTATGATGTGCAAAATGAGCAAAGCAAGTGAAATGAAAGGGAAGTATGGATCAAATAGCGAAAGTGCATCAAATCGGATCAATATCATAATATATGTAGAAAATACAGTTACGGACAAAAATATTTGTATAAATTAATGGGAAAGAGTGGGAAGAGCTTCTTGGACCCATGATAGAAAATATTAAGGAATTGCATGATATATTACTCAACGGTGCAAGGAATATTATTGATGAACATGGGATTGCAGCTACATCTATTCAATATAGATAGGAAGATATAGAAAATATTCTTGATAGAGAGATTAATGTGAGAGAAAAGGACATTTCAAAAGAAAATGGTTATCTTGGTGCCATCCAAGGTATGCCAATTACTCAGGATGAAGAGAAAAAGTCCATAGTTAATGGGAAAGAATGGGAAGAGCTTCTTGGACCCATGATAGAAGTTACAGATAAGGAGGAAGATCTAGGAAGGGGAAAATGACATAGGAAAGAAGTAAGATATGCACATGTGAGCCTATGTCAGATGATGATAATGAGTTCTCACCATCTGCTAGTAGCTCAAGTAACAAGTGTTGTGGAATTATCCACAAAGCAATGTGAAATGAAGCCTCAAATTGGTTTAGCAGGAAAAGAATTTGGTCATGCACTTCATTCTAGCACCACAAATATTTCTATTAGAAATTCCTATTCGTCAATGACCTTGCATTTACGGGACTTGGGAAACCAGGTTACTCATGTTGGGAATTATCCCTCAAATGTAAGTTCATTGCCACCTTTGGCAAGGCAGTTTCACTCCTCATTTTACAACAAAGGGCAGCCATCTATGGTCCAAGGTTTTAATTCAGCTAACAAGTGGAGAGCTTCTCAAGGTACTGATCTCTTTTGTAGAGAAGTTCCTGATTCATCTCAAGGTTCTCATTTAGGTGACCAACACCTTGGAGGTCCAAAAATAGACCTATTGATTTCCCAAATTGGTAAAAGGGTAGATGCAATTTTGGAAAGAGTATCCCAATTGAAGAGAAATGGAAATTCCAGTGAGAATAAAGTTATTGCAGATCCAATGGGTGCATCTCCTCCATTGACAAATATAATTGCTTCTAGATACTTGAGTTTAAATGGAGACTGTCTGTTCCCAAACATGCCCCAATCGAGCAGATGAACTAGATGTTGATTGAGTAAAGAAGATAGTGGTTTATTAAAGCATCTTCATTATCTGAAGTCAAGCCTCAAATTAGTTTAGCAGGAAAAGAATTTGGTCATGCACTTCATTCTAGCACCACAAATATTTCTATTAGAAATGCCTATTCATCAATGGCCTTGCATTTACAGGAGTTGGGAAACCAGGTTACTCATGTTGGGAATTATCCCTCAAATGTAAGTTCATTGCCACCTTTGGCAAGGTAGTCTCACTCCTCATTTTACAACAAAGGGCAGCCATCTATGGTCCAAGGTTTTAATTCAGCTGACAAGTGGAGAGCTTCTCTAGGTACTGATCTCTTTTGTAGAGAAGTTCCTGATTCATCTCAAGGTTCTCATTTAGGTGACCAACACCTTGGAGGTCCACAAATAGACCCATTGATTTCAAAAATTTGTAAAAGGGTAGATGCAATTTTGGAAAGAGTATCCCAATTGAAGAGAAATGGAAATTCCAGTGAGCATAAAGTTATTGTAGATCCAATGGGTGTATCTCCTCCGCTGACAAATATAACTGCTTCCAAAGACTTGAGTTTAAATGGAAATTGTCTATTCCCAAACATGCCCCAGTCTAGTAGATGAACCAGATGTTGCTTGAGTGAAGAGGATAGTGGTTTATTAAAGCATCTTCATTATCCCACTTGATATCAGTTACTACTTTTTGAGCGGCTTGCCAACTACTTCTGTGGAAGATTTTTGTAATATATAATGTCCTCATGCAAGTACATGACAATTTTTGTAAACATTTTCTGTTGTAAAGGGTTAGTGAGCAATATCAAAGAAAAGGTTCTTGCATGTATTATTTAGACACATATCAATTAGGAAACCATTTTTCTCCCATTACATGGCAGAAATGCCTAGATTCACTTTGTGGGTATCAATAGGCAGCAAGATGAGGGAAGAAATATTTGAGAAGAGGAAGTACAAATGTTACTGTCCAAAACCATTTGGAGAGTAATATTCTTCTCTTGATTGTACTAAGAAAATCAAAATGTAGAAGACAAAAAATATCAGGGGCATTTATTTCCTATGACCTATGTCAATTTCAGTTCAATTCCTATTGATGATATTCTCAATGTGTAAAAATAAACTGATGTGTTATTTTAAAATGGTGTTGACTGAAATTTATGAACATATGTCAAATATCTATTTTTTCCAGAATTTGAAATAGAACCAGTGGTAATATAATCAAATTTGTGAATTTCACATCCAATCATTGGATGTTAATCAAAAGTACAACACAATAATATTTTTGAACCGATAAACAATCTTATTCTTACTTCAAACCTACTACCATGTATGTGGGTTCTTGGAGGTATCTACTGAGCAATGTGTGGATTTGTAATGTCCCTATCTAGGACCTTACTCACTTTGCTTAAAACTCCTACTTAGAATTTGGATTTCTAATGTCTGCTGTGATATTATTTAAGTTTTCCTTCCTCCTTACTGATTAATATTGAAATGAATTGGTTATCCTTCCCCTTCTCTCTCTCTCTCTCCCCTTCCCCTTCTCTCTCTCTCCTACTCTCTCCCCTTCCCCTTCTCTCTCTCCTACTATCTCCCCTTCCCCTACTCTCTATCTCTCCTACTCTCTCCCCTTCCCCTTCTCTCTCTACTACTCTCTCCCCATCCCCTCTCTCTCTCTCTCACATCACCCTCTCTCTCTCTCTATCCTTCTCACCTTGTCACTCTCTCTCTTCCTCAATGGCCACTGATGAATTTTTTAAATGGTCGATTGATTTCCTTTGCTTCTTTCAATGGCCATCCATGATTTTTCTGTAATCTTCCAACCTTTTGTACATAGTTGTAAAATACATATTAATATATATTATATACATATAAAATAATATGTAATATATGATATATAATGTAACGTTTAATATTAATATATATTAAATAATAATATTTAATATAAAATGTATATTATATAATATTTAATATATATAATATATAATCTAATATATATCTAATATATAGTTTTTGATATATAATATATAATCTAATCTAATATAGGATGGAGAAATGGGAGGGAGAAAGGGGAGGGAAAAGTGAAAAATCAAAATTTTGCCGGCCTTTTCGAGTACCTGGAAATATCAGGTACCTGATTAGGCTTAGTATTGCTTTGTGCACCAAACCTACATGGTCAACTATTGAAATGTCTCAAAAACATGTTTTTCCCCTGTTTCTTTGAGTTCCAAACTTCGACCATGTAGCTGATGACTTTTTTTTCACTCAAATTTGATGAAACGAAAAGGGTATTTTAAGGAGATTATCAGCTTTCTATCGATATAATTGCTGTCAAATTTTGAATTCAGTAAGTAATTATTAGTTATTTTCTAATGGAGTTACCTCTAAAGTGCTGATTTATATACTGATTAAAAAATGGCTATAAATTTCAGATGGTATAACATTTTTTAAATCCAAAAAATGCGTCACATTCTATGCTTCGCCTACTATAAGGAAAAAAACTAAAATTTAAATTTTGTAAAGTTTTGAATGAGTTAAGGTGGTTAGACACGAGAGTTTTTTAATTCTGAAAATGTTGTAGCAAAAATTTCATAATTAATTATTTTTTGGAATAAAATTACAAAAAAATATGCGTCACATCCAGGCATGAGTCTACTACTTATATATAAAATTTTATAATAAAATATTATCATTTGATTATGATTAAGGTGGTCAGACATACACCTACTTCTTATTTTTTTCCAGAAATTTTTGTACTGCTGCATTGAAATCTATACTTTTCACCAATCATACTAACTTTTTTCCAAAAAAGGCCTAGTATTTTAGAAACTACATTCAATTTTCTACAGATTCTATTCTTACAACTTTTTGATAGTAGGTTGATAGCTAGTTGAAATTTTCACGTCAAGTTGACTAACCCCGATTTGCTGATTTTTCATTGCCACTTAAAGGCATAGTTTGGCCCCTCATGATCTTGCACATACCCTTGACCAAAACAAGTTCTTATACCTTTTCTATTTATAAGGAGACATAATTTCTAGATAGCTTTAACTCTTTCAAGATCAATCTTAATACCTTCTTTTGAAACCAAATGGGCGAGCAATTTTCCCTTTATTATGCAGAAAATGGATTTCTTCAGAATCAAGGAAACTCCATGCTCTTGACATCTTTGCAAAACTTCCATCAAGTCCTTCAGATTCTTTTTACATCTTCTAGAAAATATTGTCATATCATCTAAATAAATGGTGATGGTTTTGTTCAATAAGTGACCAAAAGTAGAATTCATAGCCTGTTGAAAAGTGGCTCTAGTGTTGATCATTCCAAAAGGCATTATTTGGTAAGTGAACGTACCCTAGGGAGTACTAAAAGATGTCTTATGTTGACCTTCCTCTTCAACACTAATATGATTATAGCCTAAAAATCTGTCGAGAAAAGAAATCATCTCTGATCGAACTACTATCTGGAGGATTTGATCCATCATGGGTAAACAAAAGTTTTCTTTCAAACTAGCTTGGTTGAGATTCCTGAAATCTAGACATATCCTAATTTATCCATTTCTCTTATGCATACATACAATATTAGCCACCCAATTTGAGTGATATTTTGAAATATTAAGCATGCCTTAAGCATTTTATCAACCTCTATGAAAGTAGAACTAGCCACCTTCTGATTATAAGTCCTTAACTTTTGCCGGATGGGGGATGTCTCAAGCTTCAGAGGAATATGATGTTGGAAATGTCCTTCTCAAAAATTATTTAGATCATCATGGACCAGGCGAAGACATCTTTATGATCTTTCAACAACTTCATGAAGCAGCCTCTTTCATCAACATCATAACATACGCCTAAGTATACTAATTTAGGGTTTTTTCCCATCTCCAATGTTCACTTTTCATATTCATTAGAAGGGATATCATTTGATTTTTCTACTTGGTTTATGAAACACTCTCTTCTATAGAAAATATTCTTGAGGTCTACCAATCCTTTATATATAGAATTACCTTTGAGTTGAAGGACTCCTTTTGACCATCTAGTCTCTTTATCTCGGCAAAATTCATGACATTCAAACTTCGAGTCTTCATAGTAGTTAGTGGAAAACTTATCCAACCACTACAAAAACTCATTTATGGGTGCATCAACCCTAATAATTTGCAAGAGTGATAATTTTTAGGAACATTAGGCCTGTGTATTATCTCAATAATATAACAATCCTTGATGAAATCTGGATGTGGGATCAATAGAGAAGTTGATCCTACGAGGGCATTGACTCTCGAGTTGTATTCTCTTAGGATAGATTCAATTGAAAATGTGTCAAACCATTCTATGTCATCCCATATATGGTTCCTATTGTGTTTCAACCTTTCATTCTTGACAATAAATATGCTTCTAACATGCTTTACAATTAGTTCCACATCTCTGTACGCTTTGAGTATCTTAATGCCTTTCTTTTTCACTTCCTCAAGAACCAACAACAAAGCTTCATATTTCGCTATATTGTTTGTATTCTCAAATTCAAGTTTGAAAGAGGAAGGGAATTTATTTCCAGAAGGAGAAATAAGTACCACACCTTCTCGTAAACTTGTTGTAGAGAAGATGCCATCAAATTCTAGAACCCAAGAGATGTCTTCATCTATAGAGTCAGGACCTACAACATCACTTTCAGGCATACCAATATAGTTAGCAAAATTTGTCTCCTGGTATAAGATTGACGCAGTCAAGGATGGAGAATCTAATTAAGTACTGTCCAAACTTGCAGCCAAACCACAAAACAACAGAATTACACAACAATAACACTAGATCTGGAAGAAAACAAGTATCTTTATTTATCAACAACTGATTACATTTAACGTGCCGGGCTGTAAGGCCTTCCCAGTTACAATCAATTATAAAGCAAGAAATAGTTCTACAATATCATGTAGGATCCAATACACCTCTCAGCTAGTCCAGGTTTGTAACACAACATGACACTGGTAGGCACTCCAAGAGAGATCTAAACTGGTGCACACAGGCCACCAAGTAATCTTCTTGTGCCTAAGCTCGCAAGCTACTAACTTTGCTACCTTCTATCTAGATCCAATCTCATTCTAGATCTCTACTCTTCCTTACTTAAACAACTACCCAAACATCCTCTTAAATACTAATTCCCAGCCATAAGTCAGCTTTACAAACAATTAAATCCCAAAACCTAGTTGGCTTCCAAAGTATACAAATATTAAATGCAATACATGGTTGGCTCTCAGATAGCCTTACAATAAATAAAATTAACATGTCGGCCTCTAGATCCACACAGGAGGATACAACATGCCAGATCTAGGTCCCCACACACCCAATGGTCAATCCATAAGTTGAGGAATGCAACCCAAATGAAATGCACCAGTCGGCCAAGCTGATTCATCCAAACAATCAAGTCGGTCTGCAAGAACACCAAGCACTAGTAAGCAACACTGAGATCCCGTTGGTAATCAAACACCAAGTAGCAGAGAAATAATTGAGCACTAGTGAACCAACCACACCAAGCACCACCGAGCAAAAAAGTTATCACCGAGTGCCAGGAGTAACTGATGACTTTAGTTACCGAGTGTTCTTCAGAGACCGAGCACCTCGGTAAACACTATAACCAAGAAACCATACTCCAAGATAGAGAAAATACTTCACTAACTAAGATCCAAAACTACCAATCTACCTTATTAAACAAACATATTTTTGGTTGATACAAGATTGTGAAGAATCCTAGGATGCTCCTGTATCAAAGATTTGGGATATGAGATCTTCTGAGGGAAAAATAGTGTAATTGGATTTGGCTTCAGGAAGTAGAGTGAATTTCTTGTTGCATATAGGGACAATGGCTTGAGACTAATCCAATTTTATTTCACCACCCAAATCCTTACAAAAGGTTCAACTCAATAGCATTCCATAACTGGCTAGGATATCTGCAACTAATGTAGTGAGCTTCAATCTCTTCTTAGGAAAAGCTACCAGTGAGACTTGTGCATCCTTGACCTAACCTATGATTGGGACTTGTTTTGAATCCATGGAGTAGCATTTAATAAATGTGGTTGTCATAGGGAGATCTAAGGCTTTAGCTATAAAAGGCGTGATATTTTTGGAAGCCCCAGAATCAATGATACAATTATTCAATTTGAAACCGTGAATAAACAAAGATACAAAAAATGGTTCTGGTTTCAACTTAGAAGGGGTAATAGAGGTTAGGTTTTCTACATGCCCCTACTCTATTTTTTCTTATTCATTTTTAGGATTTTATTTTAAACACACATTATTAGTTTATTGAGAATTATATGCAACAGAGGGACCTCTAACATAATTAACAAGCTTATCCAACTCATGAGGATTTATTTTCAAGTAATCAGTAGGAGAGATCTAAATTGTAGAAGATTTACAAAAATTGACTATATTAAAAGGGAGTTTAGGTTTAGACCTCTTCAAAACTTGAACTTTTGGGGATACCACCTTTTGCACTTTAGGAGCTTCATTGGTGCAGCTTCCAACATCTTTTTCTTGTGATGTAATTATGGGCATAGTTTCTCGACCATTTTCCTTTCCTCTGTGTTGACTTCTAGTCAAAACTGAGCAAGAAGGATCCTCTAAAGCCACCAATATGTCACCACCTCTTTTGGAGCTAGATTCAAACTCCAAATAGTAACTTACAGATTGGCTAGGTGTTTCAGAGGATATATCTTTAATGATCAACTTTGCTGCAACATCCTTTTTGACTTTTAGTTGATCATGTTGTACATTTTCAGGACATGTGGCTCCCTCATGCTCATCTATGAGATGGAAAATACACATATTTATTTTATTGGTCGAGGATTCAATTTGAAACCTTTGCTGCACATGAGGCAACTTGAATTATTTTCCAGCATTTGGGGTCCCTTGACTTAGATATTTGTGTGGAATATCTTGATAAGGAGTTATGGTTCTAGGAAACTATCATTTTATTATTATCAATTCATTCATCAACCTCTATATCAGTGGGTCTAACGATGATGAATTAGAGGCCCAAGAAATTGGTGTTTGGACATCTCTCCTCCATTTTCTAGTTGTGATTAAAGTGTCCTCAACTCAATGGAAAGTGTTTGAGAGGCTTCAAGATTTTTTGGCTAAGCTCTTTTCAAAGGGAAAGCAACATATGACGGCATCACATTAAAAAAGAAATCCTTTTGGTTTTCCTCATTAGGTTTTCTTGCAAATGGATTCTTTTGAAGGGCCTTATTGAATCTTGCTATGAATTCTCACATGGGCACTTGTATTTCCTTCTTCATTTGACTTAATTGTATCAAGAGTGAATTAACATCATCAACTAATTTGACTTCATTTTTATAGTATTCCAATCACTGATTGAGGCTTGAGGTAAGTGATGGAACTAGTCTACAACTGCATTTGTTAGGGTCTGAACAAATAACCTCACCACCACATCTTCGACAGATACGGCCACAACTCCTCAAGCTGTGTAGAAAGAATTTAAACATTCTTCAGGGGATTTCTTCCCATCCTCGTTGAACTTGAGAATAATATCTTGACCCTTAGGTAAGTTTCCCAAATTTGGCCCTAGACTCAAAGGGCCTACAACAACACCCAAAGGCTGATTTTGGGCCATGGTAGGTAATATAATCTTTAGGTGTTGTAAATTTATATAAGAGGGAATCATAATTCCTGGTGAAACCAAGGAATAGAAAGAAATATGCATAGGAGTTATCTTGGTGGGAGAAGAAGGTCTGCTAATTTTTTTATATCACCTTTCTCTAGAGGGAGTTAAGGGTTTAAAATCAAGTCTCACCAAATCTTCAAAACTTGTGTCTATTAAAATTTTTACCCAATCTCCTCTAGTGTATCTTTTGTCGGCCAGTTTTAAAATGAACTATGATTTAGTTGTCCCTAACAATTCTATTTATGGAAATATATTTTTGGGTGATAGGTATTCCCCTTATTCTTTCACTAATTTCTTCCACTCTTTCAAGAACTTGTCGAGCTTGAAGGTATTATTGATTATCTATTCTATTTTCCCAAGAACATTCATTAAGGTCTGAAATGAGGTCTTCTTGTGTGTCTTCGAAACCCAAATTTGGTTGTAACAAAGGTTTCTCATTCAAGATAGGAAAAACCATTTTACCATAGTATATAAATATTTGAATCCCCAATAGTGTCACCAAAAATTGTTAGTGAATAGTTTTTTCTTTTTAAAATTAACTTTGCCAATTCTCACAAATATGGAAAAACAATTACAACACTAACAATTTAGTTTCTATAACAGAAAAGTCTCTGTAATTTTTCAAGGTTCAACTAACTTGATAGAAGTTATTCAATCCAATTTTATTACAAAAGAATGTAATTCAAAGTTATTTTTAACCAGAAAATAGAAAGGCATAACACTCAATTCATCACTATGAATAGAATGTGCAATATTAAAAACCATTCAAGTCTTATGACAATAATCAACCACATGATTGTACCTAATATCATTCAATGACTTCTCTTTGTTTCTTTAGATATAAAAGAAATACATATGATAAAATAAATCACCTTAACATATAATCTAATTCCATAGGAAATTGAACTATATGCATTAATGAACAATAGTATCGACCACTCAGATAGCCTTGTAAATAAAACCACATGATTCTATATATAATTCATCATATAAGTTCATCAAAACAAAAACATAGATATCAAAAATTAGGTTTTGGTATCATAGAGAGCTGACCTTAAAATCAGTTTCAAGTTTAAACATATATAGCCATGCAAGGCTAGAATTAACTAGAGTCAAAATTAGTCCACCAGGAGTAGATAGTTTATTAGTTATCATGACTAACTAAAATACTCAAAGCATAACAAAAAAATGAAACTAAACTATGGCACTTGGCACCTACTAAGCTCTTCCAGGTTTGCACGACCCCTAAGATTTCTTTGATGGGATAGAGATCAGCCGAGAAACCTTCCAATTTTCATAGGCGTAGGTAAATGGGTGGTCCCACAATAGTGTGTCCCACTTTTTAGACATGCTGATTTTTGCTGAAATAACACATTTTTAATAAAATAAGATGATTTAAGCCTTGAGAGGTTCCATTTGAAGGAATTAATTACAAATGGTTAGCTCAAAGCCTCTTGGATTAAAAAAATATTGATATAACATCTATACTCCTCATTCATACCTACAATAGAGTCTCCTTCGCACCTATTAAAATGCTGACAAAAAATCACTTCAACTTTATGTTTTGGAAGATCAAATGAATCGATTTGAAAAACCTATCTATGTAGTATGATGCTATTTTGAATAAGCTTTCTAATGAATATAATTTTAACACATATTGAGTTCATTATCACTTTTAAATATTACTTTAACTAAACATAGGTTGTGTGGTCATTCACCAACCTGTCTCTTTAAGACTTCGGGAGAAATAGTAAATTAAAAAAAAATTTGTTTATGAAAAATATGTAGGAAAAGAGTATTTGTGTTACCTTTCTATAAAAAATAAAAAAGAATTTTGATATACATAGATCAAGTTAGAGTGATCCAAGTGACCGTATGTCTAAATTATAGTTACTATCACTTTAGAACTTAATAAATTATGAAATATTGACCCAAAATGAATGAATCCAATTGCATCCTTTAGATATTGAAGTTACAAATATAATCTCAAAAGAATTACATCATTATCATTTAAAAAAAATAAATTATGTTGATCCAAGTGTCAGTAACTCCTTAAAAACATAGTTTTTCACACAAACAACTTTTTGAAGGAGAATTTAAAAGAATTTTCATTTAAAAAAAAATATATTTAGATACCAGAAAGAAAATTCTAAAAGACTCTAGTTTACATCATCTTCAAATTCCTAATATTTTTGCAGCAACATGTGTTCAAAAGTAAATTTTTTTCTCAGAATGCTGATCTCTGTGTCAAAGTTAGCCAAAAAGTGGGACACACTATTGTGGGACCACCCAAATACTAAGATAATCTACTAAAGTAGAAACCCAAGGTACACGATCCTTTGTTTCCATACTTCTTTGTCTTAATGAATCTGCATGACCTTTTCATCATGCATCTCCAAGTGTTTCTAATTAATTATCAACATAGACTCCATGCAGGTAATATTGGAGAAGTCTTGTACAACCAATATTTTTTCCTCCTTTAGCTCGTCGAATTTCTCCTGCAAGTCTTTAACAATTTATTTTCCCAACATGACTAGCTCTTCTTATGTTTTGGCACATTTATTATCAATCCACTTCATACATCCCCTTGAATGATATCCTTTATGATTTCTAACCCTTTGAGTAAATCTTTGATCTTATAAACCCCTTGAGAAATAACCTCATTTCTCCATTCAATGCATTATTTTAATACATAGAGAATTTTTTCATCCAACCCCGAGATAGGTCATTCTGTAAGAAACTTCTGCAAGCCATATTACTGCACTTCTTCCATCCACAATACCTCTTTGGTCCAGTTGCCTTTATCATTTTCCCAAGATTCTATATTTGATTCAAGATTCTTGGTTACATTAATGACTTCTTTATAAGCTTCATTAGAATAGTTGATGTGTTTGACTACCTTGATCTTGACATGCTCCACCTATTCTTCATATGATTTGGCGATTTCTCTATTCCTCTACACCTAGTCCAAGAAATTTTGATTGACTGAGGATTTTATGTCAATTGAGGTGGGAATTTAATTTAGGGGAAAAGGTTCAGGATGTTGGATGGCATAGATATACTAAGCCATATTCTTCAAAGTCTCCTTCATTTATTTCTTGTCTTTATCATCCTTCCATACTCAACTAGAAATATTTATGTTTGATACCTAAAAGATTTTTATGTCAACTACCCTTTTGTCTTCCCTTGGGTCCACTTTAGATATCTGGTAATCCTGTGTAGTGACATCATTACCATCTTTATCATTAACCGTCTTGGAAATTTATGTCATCCAATGCCCAGTGTCTTCATCAAATTCAAGCCTAGATTTTGTCTTGGGATTTTTACCCTTCGGCATTTTATTCAAATATTTACTCAATACATCTTCAATGGGTAACGAAAGAGGCACAACACTACGCTTTTTGGATATGGAGGTATCCAGCCATTTTGGACCTATTGGAGTCTTTTCTTGTGCTTTGTGGCCACTAAGAAAAGTAAGAGAATCCATTGAAGTATTGGCTTCACCACCTTGGACTTGTTGATTATCACCCATGTCAGGAAGACTGGAGTCAGGAACCCATTCTGCTTCTTGCTCTTCCTCTGGAGGGTCCAAGTCTACCAAGACTTTACGACTTACTATAGGTTTGTTCTATTTATTCCCTTTCCTACTACTTGAGTGGGTTACCTGTACACTAGGATATACTTTTTGATGAATTTGAACTTTTGGTGAGCCCGGTTTAGCCTTAGGTTCATAATTACCTGCAGCAAAATCATTAACATGGTTAGTGGAAATATAGACTTTTCTTGAAGATCTCTTTTTCTTTGCTTTCACATGTTGTCTTAGTGTTGAAAAAATGTCTTGAGAGCTTTCTTCCCCTGTAACCACCTCTTTGATGTTTTAATCACATTGGTTATTCTATATTGTAAGTTGTCTTCTTCCATTTTTCTCTAATCTATTCTAGATACTGAGGGTCTAACACATATTCTTTCTCATCTATGTTCAAACTTACCCTAAAGGTTACTATTTGTTTTAGGGTCATTCTAGACCATAGCATTCTCCTGACTTCAAAATCATCTGAATAGTTAGCCCAATAATCTTATAGCTCTGGTATATGCATGAATGTCGATGAGACATTGAAACCTTCTAGAATCAAATTTATTCCTTGAGGTGTAAGGTTTCAAGTTCAAATTCTGAAGCTCACCTTCCATTGCTATAGCATCCTGCAAACTTCTACATCTGTAATGAACAAGGTCTATCAAAAATAAGACTCTAGATGACTTCTTAGAGCCTCTCAATATCTATTCAATGGAAACTAACTACCTACGTATCTCCATTAGAACAAAATTATCTAAAAAATATCATGGTAACTTTAGAGGTTCCCCTTCAAATGCCTCAACTCTAATGTAGGTGAATTTTGGAAATTGAATAAAATAATAGCCATAGATATTAATTACTTGAATAGCCTCTTCAATAAGCCTACTACTTTCTTTACCATTAAGCTCAAAGACTAACCTTCCCAGGAACACGTCATTGACCCTTCTGAATTCTTCGAAAAACCTTTCATTTTACAAGGGTCTATAGTATTTGTAAATTCTCATATCTTCAGTCCAGGGCTCATGGGGTAATCTCTTCCAATCCTTGCGATAGGCTAAGATTTAGAAAAGATAGGAGGTCATGTAGAAAGGGGTTAGATTGGTCAAAATCAATAGTTCCCCGTGCAATTTTTTAGCTATCATCTCAGCCCAATCAATAAATTTCTCACCTCCCACTATTTTCTAGATAAAATGGTACATCCAATCATCCCAATGAAAGGCATGCTCATTTTTCTTTACCCTGTTTAGAAGAAAAACTATATCTTCTATTTATTTCATGAAATGTTCAATGGTTAAGGTCTTCGATAATCGTGAACCTCCTATTTTTGGCTTTAGCAACCAACTCTGTGCAATGAGGGAGTTGTATTTCTTCCTTTTCTCCTCATATTTGCGGGTTGGTTCTTCAAAGATCCAGGGTTCATAGGGTTCCTTATGAAGAATATTCAGGGTTACTATGATTGTCTCCCTACTAAGCTTTAGCAAAATTTCTCCTGAAATATTTTTGATGCACCTATTTTTGGCATCGTATCTATTAGCACATTCTAACACTAATTCAGGGCATGCTAGGACATGTGAAAAAGATGAACCCTCCAACAATCTACCATTGACTAACTTCTTACAAAATGACCCATCTAAAGCATTTCTGACTCTTTCATTCAATTCTGTCAAGCTTACATTCACTAGTGAGGTATCACAAATTTTAGGAAGGGAGCTAAGAAAATGAGTTCCCTTTTCAACTTTGGGGAGCTTAGGCCGAAATAGAGACATTTCAACAAAAACAAAAGAAAACCCACAACATGTAGTAAGCAAACTTCCTTTAGCGAAACCAAAAACTAAAAGTCGTAAAAGAAAAGTGTAAACTCACTGATTCCCTATGCATAACACTCCTGCGATCCCTTATCAAATTCTCACTACTTTCGCTCTCCAGAACAATTGATGAACAATTGATAATGAAAAGACTACTATTTATGATCAAAGTTGGCGAAAGATTACGAGCATATTTGAGTAGAATGAAATATTGAATTCACTTGTGTGAGAGGGCTTCTATATGACATATTACGGTCTTTATAGTAACTCCCCTATCAAATCGACACATTCTTCTAGCTTTCAATGACCTCATCTGATTATCACACTTTTTATAATGATGACCCATATAGTATTGTGAGCTACCAGTTGTCATTCATCACGTAGTAGTATTATTGCATTGTCCCATCAAATGTGACAACTTTGGACTTTAGATTAACTCCTCCGAGAACTCAGGTTTGATAACTTTAAAAGAAATTTCCTGCAAGGAGTCAGTTATTCGAACAAAATATTCCATCAATCAGACCTTCAAACTTGAACTTGAACTTTGGAAGGTTCAAGGTTCAAGTTTAACTTTCACATATTATTGACTGAAAGATCAATGACATAAAGACTACGACCTTTTAAAATTCCTGACAATAGTTGAACCTAAACTTGAACTGACTTAAGGAAAAAGGTTTAAGTTCAACTTCGACTAAGACATTTACCTGGACAAAACAACTGACCATGAGAGAAAAGAAAAATACAAATGTAACACTAATCTTGTTTCTTACCCTTTTACAAAATAAACCTCCATTTTTCCAAAGGTTGGTGCAAAAAGGGTTATACTTTTTTCAGCTAGTAAATAGTCACATTTATCCTTTTTGGCCTTCCTTGTTTCATTGTAAATAACCAATTCCATTTTGTAGTTTTGGCTTGTCTATGTTCTTGTTTTGTTTTCAATAACGTTACAAAGGCTTCCCATTTTTTTTCCATTTAATCAGACTTAATCCCAAACTCAAAATAGCCCACAAAGAATGTTTCAAACACTTCTTTTCAAACTCCCACAAAGTTGTTCAATGAATAAGAAACTTAAATGACCCATTTCTTCTCTTTGTGAATTCCTATATATGTGAGGATGTTTACCCTTAAATATGCCTCAGATATTCATCACAACTCTCATCCATTGTCAAACCACACTTCTAATGAAGTAACATCCATTTTTTATTCAAGAAAATCATGCAGAGTGACACACAAAGTGCAAGTGATCAAAATGATTTACTGTCTCAAGAACGTAGGTGGTGCATACTTGGGGAAAGTTAGGTAAATTTTGGCCCTTATATTGTTGTCAAACTGTAAGAATATCACACATTATATTAGTTCACTGAGAGCACACTATTATGGGCTTGAGATACTATTTGACATTCAAGAATTATATATGTTGGTATGCGCGAAAGGAAAATCAAACAAAATAAGATGATGAAATCTCTACATATGATATCATAATGCAAATGCTCAAAGACTACAATTAATATGTTATATGTAATCTTTCTCATGGATACTCAAGGAAGGATTTGGGAATAAGCTATGTCAAGGAGAAACAATCAAGAGTCAACATGGGTACAACTAAGTTGTGACAGAAAGTCAAGAAATAGTAAGAACGAATGGCAGGAAGGTTATGGGAGATATAGGAGATTTTGTAGGAGACGTATGACATTTATTTTACATACAAAATTATGTATCTAGCCAAGAATTTAGACAACACGACATTCAAAGTTTTGGGATAGGGTATTTACATCCATCAAATTTTCCATTTACAAAGAAGCTCGCCAATACCATGGCTCATAGATTTGTGTTTCCATCAAACACAATGAATTGCAGGATATATACAAAATATATTTTTTATCAAAATCTTTCAGAACTCTTGAGAAAAGGTACATAGCTTGCGTAATTCTAGATTCCTCAATGTTTTCTAACACCCTTTAACTGTTCCCTAAAATAAGGTTATGAAGCACAAAGGTTAATGTGCGGCCTTAGAGTGCCCTTAATTTATATAAAATTATCAGACAGATATCAACACATTAGTTTCTTGGTGGAGCGTATGGAACTTTCTGGGCAATTTTAGAGCTGGTTTTGGTTCTGAAACATTTTTGACTCGAAGGGTTGTGTGGGGCCCATATCCTTACTTGTAATGAGTTCCGATGGGAATATTCAAAAAATCTCTACATGAACCCTTTTCTAGCGTCCTTTCTACCCCTTCTTTGGAAATGTGAGATTGGGTAGGAAAATAGTGACTGAATTCCATAAATGCAAAATGTGGCATTATAGGTGCAAAGATTCAATACCAAAATCCTTGCATTATCTTCTCTTCCCTTGCCAAAATAGAAGTTACAAATGAAGTTTGGAGGCTTCAAGCCAATTGTTGATTCAAGAAGAGATAATTTTTAGAAAAAGGGTGAAGATAGGACCTGGAACAGTGGACAAGCTCCTTCCAAATGGAATTCAAGTGAGACAATGTTTGTAAATGATCACTTAATATTTACGTGGTGTATTCCATAAAATTCATTTCCTTACACTTCTTTGCCAAGTCAGATGAACAAAAGCTTTAGGGCCAAATCACCATCTACATAAATGCATGGAATCCATCAATGAATAATGGACAGAGTTCTATGCCAACAAAGATCAATCTAGAGGACGTGTATTCATTTGAATATGGGGATGCTTTCACAAGAGATATTAGTAAATGGAATTCTAACTGAGATATTTTATCAAGTGAGATAAAAAAAAGTGCAACAATTTGGCAAAATGTGCTCACTCAAAGGTGAAAATATTATTACAAATGGCTGTCAGGTAAAATAAAAATAAATGAAAATGAGAAATAGAATTGAAGTGAGAAGTATATCTTTCTAGGTCAAATAGGAAAATCTCAGTGAAAGACATAGGGTATAAAGATGGAGATTGTCATAACATTTATAGTGGTAGCATGTAATTTTTTTACCAACATATGTTTGGAAAGAAATAGAAAATATGGATAATGTGGAAAATATATCAAGTAGGTGTTGGCATTAAGCAGAATTGCCACTAGTGACAACACTTATTTGCATTCTAGATACAAACCGAGCAGACAGTGCAAACCGAGCAGACAGTGCAAACTGAGTAGACAGTGCAAACCGAGCAGACAGTGCAAACCAAGCAGACAGTGCAAACCGAGCAGACAGTGCAAACCGAGCAAGTTAGTACAAACCGATCAGGACAATGTAAACCGAGTAACATCATGTCTACCGAGTCACCAGTACTTACCGAGTTCAATACTTACCGAGTGATCAGTATGAACCGTGCCTTCACTTCTACCGAGTGCATGACGATGCCGAGTAATGCAGTGGACGCCGAGTATCAGAAAGTCACCGAGTCAGTTTGAAGGAATCGTGTAACCATACTTGGGCTGACTTAGTAGCACTTATGTTTATTTGTCAAGCCGAGTGTGTAATTGTAATTGTAATTAATTGTTTAATACTTGTATATAAGCAATGTTGTAAAAACAAAAAGATAAAATGAAATGTATGAAGTAGAATATATGTGAAAGAGAAAGAAAGGCAGAAATAAGCGAATTACAGAAGGCTTCAGAAGTATAAGGTACAGCAAAGAAAAATTCATCACAGAAGGTGATCAGCACATCAGCGAATCTCAATCAGCAATCCAGTTGCAAAGAAGAGATCTACTGTTTCATTCTAACAGGTGAATCAGTACTAAATCCTTTAACAGGGTAGACTTAACAGTCTTTGTAAAAATCTCTTTACCAAGTGCATACTTCATTGTATGTTTGTAAATCCTTTAACAGGGTGGATTTAGCAATCCTTATCGCTCCTAACAGGGCAGATCATCAGAAGTGATCAAATTGTAAGCCTTAACCGGCCAACTTTATTCTGCAGTATTAAAGCTTTGTGGGTTTCATCCCCACCCCAGTTTTACTTTCTTTTGGAAGGTTTCTGGGTAACCAAATCTATGTGTCATTATTGTGAATGCTTTTAAGTTTCATGCTTTCTGTATGCAAAGGTTAAGAAGTAAATTTCATGTTAAAATTGTAAGAAAATTTGGAGCTACTGATTCACCCCTCCCCTCTCAGTAACTCGGTTAATTCTTGAATATTTCCAACAATTGGTATCAGAGCTGCATTGGTTCTCAAGACAAAGCTTAACTAGCTTGAGCAAAGATCCAGGACAATGGAGGTATTCAAACTGAATAAGGTGATTGAAAATGAAAAGCTAGATCTGGAAATGGCCATAGCTAAAATCAAAGAAGCAAAAGAACATCTTTCCCAATCCCTAAGAAGAAGGAAGGAACTTGCAAATCAGATGAATGATCAGAATTACATTGAAGAAAAGATTGAAGATCTTCTTCCCTCAAATAACTCAGATGAAGCAAACAATGCTATCAAAGAACTCCTAGAAAAGAATGGGTCTCTACAGGAAGAAGTGAGAAAATTGAAAAGAGAACAAGAACTACACTCTACAAGATTCTGTGAGATCTTGGAATAGAGAAACAAGTTGAAAGATGAATTAGATGGAAGAAACATTGGAGTCCAAAACAAAACCCTTCAACTAGAAAATCTAATTGATCAGATCTCTCATACAAATGAAGAAATTCTAAATCTAAGATCAGAAATAGAAAACACAAGAGAAGAACTAAGATCTGAAAAGGAAATCAATCTAAGATTCATGGATGACCTAAACGCTGAAAAACAAATCAATGAAGGAATGCTGAAAAGTCAAGAAGACTTGAATCAGCTGTATGAACGAAATCTTCATAGGCAAAAAGGAAAAGCAGGACTTGGATACAAAGAAGAAGGCGAATCCTCTAAGCAAGGTACTCAAAGAAATCAAAAACCTACTTGTAATCATTGTGGTAAAATAGGACATACTTCAAATAAATGTTGGAACAATGAAAAAGCAGAATTCAATGGAAAATGTTATAGCTACAATCAACCTGGTCACAAAGAAAATGAATGCAGGGAAAAACCTAGATTCAGAGGTAATTGTCACAAGTGCAACAAACAAGGTCACAAGGCATCCGAGTGCAAATCCAAGACATTTAATCCAGCAGAACAAATTGTGAAAGCAATGTTTGGATGGGACTACAAGACCTGGTGTAGATGTCATTACTGTGGATAATATGGACACATTGGCATGAATTGCATAAAACATCATCTAAGGAAAAGAGATACTACCGTAAGATGTTTCAAATGCACTAAACTCGGTCACATAGCCAGAAACTGCATGAATGCTAGTGAAATTGAAGAAGGAAAGAAGAATGAAGCAACTACGGTCAGGAAACAGGTGAGACAAAAATGGATTCCTAAAGCTACCGAGCAATCCAGTCCAAGTAATGGAATGGATGGCTCTACCGACTCAAACTAAATTTTCAAGAAAGCACTGGAACTGTATTCTAATAGACCAATCTCAAGCAGTTCCAGAACCGAAATTAAAAGAAAAGTCTAAATCAGCATGCAAGATGCAGTGAGATCACAGCAAGGTTGGTATAGTCTTCACCGAGCAAGGTCGGTATAGTCTTCACCGAGCAAGGTCGGTATAGTCTTTACCGAGCAAGGTCGGTATAGTCTTCACCGAGCAAGGTCGGTACCTGTCTTTACCGAGCGAGGTCAGAGCATTATGAATTCTCGAGTTCACCGAGTTGCGAAGTCTTTTCCGAGCAATTAATTCTTAGTGGGTGACAGTCTATCAGAATTCCTACCCTAATTTGAAATGAGCATTGATGACAGTATTGTAAACAAAAAGCAAGTAATCGAACTCATTCTTCACCGCGAATCTTTAGCACTTTGAGAGCAGAAAATTTCAAGGGCAACCCGGTGATTCAATACTTTTGTGAAAGGAATTTTCTGTGAGCTACCATGGCATCATCCAGCACTTCAGCGAAGAAAGGATCTGATATGTTAGTTCAAGGAGAGTGGAAAGCACCAGATTTTAAGATCGTGCCCGCAATTGCAGCAGCCCTAGATCCGAACGGAGCTCAATCTCAGATTCCTCCTAAGCTACTGCTTATTAACGATATCCACAATCATTTTAACTGTTCAATTCATGAAATGGGAAACCTAGAACTAGACACTGTGCATGAGGAACTATGTGTGGATGGTATTTTGAAAACCCGAACACAAACATCTGGAAGATAAGGGTTTAGTTCACATTGCACATCTTCCTCAAAACTTTCGAGATAAATGGGTTAGGTACATTCTCAGCCGAGTACATGATGGCAAGATTTGGCTTGAGCAACCTATTGAGATCACAAAGAAAATGATTCAACAAGTCACCGGTCTTCCCATGTTGAACAAAGCTAAAACTACCAAAACCCTAGGTCGGACGGAACTAGAGAAGAAAACCCTAGCCGAGTGGGATGGTAGAGGCATGAAAGTTAGCAGCATTACCGATGCTGAACTGAAGTTTGGTACACATATCATTGCCCACAAGATTTACAGTTCTAGTCGACAGAATAGTGTCTCCTATGAAGCTATTGACCTAGCATACAAAGTGGTCAAAAACAACTTGACATTTGACCTAGCAGACTTATTGTTGAAATAGTTTAACAAGAACATGGAAAGCATCAAAACTTCCAAAAACAATCCATGTAAGTTTGGATCCTTGTTGGTCTGTTTATTCTTCTATGTTCAGAAATTCTTCCCTTCAAAAGGAAAAGTTGTATGGAGAAAAGATGTGCCAGTACTCTATGAAATAATTGAATACATCGCAGAAATGGGTGAAAACTTTGAAAGCATCATGGATAATTATTTTGAGTCTTTCAAAGAGAAAATGAATGACAGATTCCGGATTCCACAGAAGTTGGTGGAAGATTACAAAGATGACATCTGTTTTATGGTAGATTGTGATAATGTGTATATTCAAGCAGTTAAACCGAGAACTGTATATGTAAAACCTCTTCCTTATGAGGTAAATATTGATGAAACCAAGAATATCATTGAAGCTCTTCTAAATCAGCCTGTCAATCCCAAAGCTCCATATTTTGGAACATATGATGAAGCTAAGGTGAGAATTGAACTAAGCATAAAGCTTCCACAGGCGGTAAACAAAGGAAAGAAGAGGATAGCCAAAATGCAAATGATAACCGAGGAAAAAGAAGAAATAGATGAAAAAGAAGAGGAAAAGGATGAGAAAACAGAGGAACCAGAACCTGCAAAGAAGAAAGGAAAAGTTTTCATCACTAAGGCACCTGTGCCTCCCACTGCTGTGTTTACAAGGAGAAATACAAGAGGCAAGGCAGACAAGGCAGAAAAGGCAGATAAAGACATAGTATTCAAAAGGCCTCCTCTAAGCCTTCAAGAAAAGCTCAAACTCTTTAGAGATGGATCAGGATCTGGAGCAAGTAACATAAAATCCTTGAGATATGAAACCAGATCAGAAGCAGAACAGAAGGAAATAGAAGATGCTGTTGTTGAGAAGATGGGACAGTGGAAATACTCTCCTGAAGAAATTACCCCACAGGTTCCAGCAGTTCTATTGAATCCAATAAAAATGAGATGGAGCAATGCAAGGCAAACTGTGATAGACATATTTGATCAAAACTTGAGACAGTTGATGCCGAGCCTGAAAAATGATGAAGTAAAGAAGGCATTAAAAGAAAATGAAAATAAGATGACATTGAAGTTCAATACTTGTTTGATTTTGATCAACAATATTGAATCGGTTGTGAAGGCTGCAAAAGCCACATGGAAGAACATATACCACCTTCACCAATCGAGCATTGAAACTATAATAATAAAAGATATTGAAGATGACAGCGATGAACAAGAAGAAGACACTGAGGTAGATGATACTGTAAGGATAGCAGCAGAAGTCATTGCATCCCTTCCTACCTCTCCAGTGAAAGTCTCTACATCCAGCCCAGAGACACCTTCAAGCATGGTTGTGACAACTTCCACATTTGTCCAATCATCCCTAGCAACATCAGAGGTAGCTACCATTTCTTCTACCGAGCTGCAGTCTCCTGCACCATCAAGTTTTCTAGCAGTAAGTTTTCCAGCTTTTGAATCTTCAAGTGTAAATATTTTAAGTTCTCCAGTAGAAAGTATGCCAGTATCTATAGCCAGCCCTACTTTATCTACTGTCACTACTACCAAAGCATTAAGTACAGATAAGCCTAAAGCTCTACCGAGTATAAAATTTTTGGGTAAAAATGTAGTTGAGGATATAGACCTAGATGAAGAGATAGAAATTCCTACATTAGATTTTGCAAATCTCTCAGCAGACCAGATGCAAAATATAGGTGAGATCCTCCAAAGGAAAGCAAAACAAAAGAAGCTTAAAGAGGAGAGAGACAAAGAGTATCAAATCATCAAGGATGCTAAGGACATTTTGTCTGATGCATTAGGCATTAAAGTAGACTCCTCCCAGCATGTTTTGTTACAATTAGCAGAAGCAGTTGAGAAATACAATGAGGACTCATCCGGGACAGAAAAGTTAGTTGAAAGAGCCGAGAAGAGATTCAACAATAAAGTGCTTGAGCACATTGCTCAGCACATAGCTATTAACCAAGTGGAATTGTCTTCAGTTTTGTCTAACATAGAATCTATCTATTCGAATGCTACCTCTCTTTTGGCCAAACTATGCAATATTGCCGAGTTCACAAAGGATGTCAAAGACAAAATGAATAAAATGGATGAGGATATGAAGATTAGCATATAGAAGCTGCAACTTGAACCAAGTTCAAGCTCTGCTCATCACATGAAAATTTCACACCTATCTAATATGCAGTTTGATCTACTGAAAGAAGACTCAAGGATCCGGTCCACACTGCTAGACATCCAACACATGATCCTTCCCATCATGAATACAATGTATAAGCACATTGAACATTCCAGAACATTGATTCATGACAATCAGTTCTCTATAGCAGATCACATGATTGAACTCTCTGCAGAAGTCCAAATTGCTATACAAACATGTAAGATTCTGCAAGAAAGTTGGGACAGAACCCTGGCACTAATAATGAAGGTACATTCTGATTTCTTATCAAATTTTGGATTCTCTCTGTAAATAACTTGTATATGCACCTTTGGCATTATCGTCAAAAAGGGGGAGATATGTATAGAAGGAGAGATATGTATACAGTTATAGATTTGTATAAGAAACAGTTAGCACATTGAAAGGGGGAGACAATGTATAAAGCCCTATAACAAAGACAAATTTTGAAAAATCAAAATAAAACTCAGCATGATTCGTGTATATAAATTTTGGCCAATAAGTGTTTTTGTCACTAATGCCAAAGGGGAGATGTTGGCATTAAGCAGAATTGCCACTAGTGACAACACTTATTTGCATTCTGGATACAAACTGAGCAGACAGTGCAAACCGAGCAGACAGTGCAAACCGAGCAGACAGTGCAAACCGAGTAGACAGTGCAAACCGAGCAGACAGTGCAAACCGAGCAGACAGCGCAAACCGAGCAGACAGTGGAAATCGAGCAAGTTAGTACAAACCGATCAGGACAATGTAAACCGAGTAACATCATGTCTACCGAGTCACCAGTACTTACTGAGTTCAATACCTACCGAGTGATCAGTATGAACCGTGCCTTCACTTCTACCGAGTGCATGACGATGCCGAGTAATTGCAGTGGACGCCGAGTATCAGAAAGTCACCGAGGTCAGTTTGAAGGAACCGTGTAACCATACTTGGGCTGACTTAGTAGCACTTATGTTTATTTGTCAAGCCGACTGTGTAATTGTAATTGTAATTAATTGTTTAATACTTGTATATAAGCAATGTTGTAAAAACAAAAAGATAAAATGAAATTGTATGAAGTAGAATATATGTGAAAGAGAAAGAAAGCAGAAATAAGCGAATTACAGAAGGCTTCAGAAGTATAAGGTACAACAAAGACAAATTCATCACAGAAGGTGATCAGCACATCAGCGGAATCTCAATCAGCAATCCAGTTGCAAAGAAGAGATCTACTATTTCATTCTAACAGGTGAATCAGTACTAAATCCTTTAACAGGGTAGACTTAACAGTCTTTGATAAAAATCTCTTTACCGAGTGCATACTTCATTGTATGTTTGTAAATCCTTTAACAGGGTGGATTTAGCAATCCTTATCGCTCCTAACAGGGCAGATCATCAGAAGTGATCAAATTGTAAGCCTTAACCGACCAACTTTATTCTGCAGTATTAAAGCTTTGTGGGTTTCATCCCCACCCCAGTTTTACTTTCTTATGGAAGGTTTCTGGGTAACCAAATCTATGTGTCATTATTGTGAATGCTTTTAAGTTTCATGCTTTCTGTATGCAAAGGTTAAGAAGTAAATTTCATGTTAAAATTGTAAGAAAATTTGGAGCTACTGATTCACCCCTCCCCTCTCAGTAACTCAGTTAATTCTTGAATATTTCCAACAGTAGGAACTTGAAGTGCTCACCTCAAAGAATAATTCTTTGAAATACCAATGATTAAAAAATGAGCTTTGTCATGTGGTGTTGGTCCTTTGCATGTTTCTGCTACAAAGGAGGTGACATAGAAGGTGCTACACAGAAAATTTCAATTCAAGCATATACAGGGAAGTGTTGTGCTAAGTTAGCTAAGGAAAAGACCGAGGTCACAAATAGATTTATAACGAGAGCATAGGATTCTAAAACTATATGTGATCAAGGTGTTTTATTCGTGGTTATCATTGCTGAATTTTGAATTATGGAATTCTTAGTTCCTTAAAAGAAGTTAGAGTTTGATTGCTCATTTTAAAAAAGGGGTGGTTGAAATGGAAAATACAAGTGCATGGTAGATAATTTGTGAGAGGATCTTGAATCATCTGCATGGTGTTTCCAGAAAACTACTTAGAGAGACATAAGAGACAAGTTAGTGCTACTCTTGCATGTGAAGTCAAAGGGATTTCTCTTTTGCTGCATTCAAAAAACAAATAAAATATGTAATCAGTGAGAAATCTATCGCCCAATGGATTAAAGCATTAAATTTCCTCAGAGATATTGGGATTCTCTTCATCCTGGTACATAATGCAGTCCCCATGTAGAGCCCAATGTTATCTCATATCATATTTTTGTCAAAACCTAACTCCCTTAGCTATGTCATCCATATTATCATTCCTTTCATAAAAAAAATGTGGTTGAATTTACAATTATTTTAAATTAAATTCTAATATTTAATTCTTTTAAAGAATTAAATATTATTTTTGGTGAAAAATAATTTACCTTATCTTACATCTAAATAAATTAATTATTTTTAACAATTATTTAAAATCTTATAAATGGAGATATAAGTATCGGTTATAATAAATTACATAGTTTTATCACCAAGGTGAATTAATTCTTTTAAGAATTAATCACTACAATGTGCAAAACATATTTGTACATAATTATGTAAGATGCTTGTGAAAGGGGGTTATAAGTCCAGGGTAATTAAATTGGAGAAAAACTATTGAAAAGAGTTGTACTTGAGTTGGATAAGAGGAAGTTATGGATAGTTACCCAACTACTTGGGTATGAGTTCTTTAAAAGGGGAAACTTTAATTGTAAAGGGGAATCCCTCCTCTATGGGAAAATTTGTGACCAAAATTCCAAGATTTTCATTTAGAGTAAAGAGTTGTGAAATAGATAGTTTTGAAAAACATTTCCTTCTCTTGAATTTATTTCATTCTTTTACTCTGTGTGCTATTGGAATGAAAGTGATCTGTGTATCACTATTTTAGAGGGATATTAGTGTCCGTGTGTCATCAATATTTTTGCAATTATTTATTTATAGGTTTCAAGGGTATTGTTAGCCTTTGTTCTTTCAATATTTCTTATCTATCTACAGGATTTGGAAGAATATATATAGCCTATGTGCTAAATATACTCTTACTCTTTTATTTGCAAGAATTTGTTTCACTATTCTATTATTTCTGCTAAAATTATTAATAGAGTGTATTCTATTAGTAATCAATAATACGTTACACCTTGGTTGCAAATAATTATTTAATGGAGGGGAAGAATATCTCAAATATAAAAAATATAACATTTGAGGGAGTTGCCCCTTTTAAGAAGATGAAAAACATTCTTTCCATAATGATATATTCAAATGTTACACAGATTTGTCACTATCCATTGGGAAAAATTTGTGAAGAAAGAATAGTGACCAATTCATTTGCTAACATTTTGGTGACTCCGCTAGGGATCAAAGTGCCTTGTGCATTTGATTTCCAAAATTTAGAGGTACCTCCCCTAAGACGGAGGTTGGTGGCTTTGTTGAAGATTCTCTCAATAGGGAGGAGTTGTGAGAACAATCCACTCAACATTGAAGAACCATCAATGCTAGTAGTCCTTTTGATATCCTCAGACCCACACACCTTTAAAAATCCTCAACTAAGATATCAACTCATACCTCATACTTATCTTCCTCTCAAATCATTCTTTTCCCCACTTACCTATAGTGTCTTGAAAACTACCATCACCTTAATCTTCATTTGAACCCCCCTCACCATTAGCAACATAGGAAGAACATGTACCTAGGATTTGTGTCCCCTTCATAGCCTCCATCACCTTCACTTTACTGCTCTTGTTGTCATTTGAACTCTTTAAGGATGCATATACATTTACCACTCTTGTTGACATTTTTCTAATTTAGGTTAATTATGTGTTTTTCTAATAACATTTGAATAATTGAACTAGATGGTACAATAAGAAAAAAAAATTATATTCATTTTATCATTTTTCACAAAGCTATCTAGTTTAACAATCCTCAAAATTTGACCTTAGGATTATATCCTCTTATCTTAACATGTTTCAAATTTGTATTTTAGGATATTTCTTTATCATTTTTTAGTGTATTTTAATATTTATAATTGGTAAATTTAAGATCTAGATTTATAAGGCTTTAAATTATCTTTTAAAAATTCACTTTGTATATAATCTCTCAATGTATATTTAAAACAAGATATATATATTACTGATATAGTAAAGAATATATACAAATATATCAATAATTAATATTTATATTAACCAAATTAGATGTGATTTAATATTAGATTAATATCCTTATTAAACAACCTGATGCCTAATGTTCTTGAAGACTACAATGTTGTATTTGTTTGTGTTGAACTTCGGCTCAGATTACATATGTATACTGGAGTTAGTCAGTTGTTGAGTTACATCCAGGATGGTTCACATAACTCTCCATAGAGTCAGCTCATTGTGGAGTCACATCCACGATGGTATGTGACTCTACATAGAGTCACATACTATCATGGACATGACTACACGATAATACTTTTGCCTTCCTCAAGTTAGCTAACTTAATAGTCGATGATAGAATTTGCATAGTTGGTTTAAATATGTTTCTAGTTGGTTCAAGAGTTCATAAAGATATCATCTCATGATATTGAGAGCATTGGTATGCAGGAATATCAAGTCTCATGATACTTCACCAAGTGCCTCAAAGTAATGGCCTACAGAATATCATGTTGGTAGTAGGCGAGCGCTCTCTGCAGGGTTCGTGACATGGCTTAACCACCTCATGTGTCTTCTAAAAGTCTAGTGCTTGTATTAGGCATTAATAGGTCAAGCTTTTGGTGTAACCGATAACCACTACTTGTAACAATTGGTATTAGAGCTTGGTCACAGGTTCGAATCCATGTAGGCCACAGTGAGTGATACTGGGAGGGGAATTGTTGGTAGTCGGTCCAGTGTCTCTTGCGGGGTTTGCGACATGGCTTAACTACCTCCTATATCTTCTATAGTCTAGTGGTTGTATTAGGCATTAACATGTTGATCTTTTGGTGCAATGACAACCACTACTTGTAACATATCAAGTCTCATGATATCCACACAAGTACTGAACAATGTTCATAGGTAATGTGCACTTACCATAAGAACATTCACATCATCTATTATGTTGAGTTTCAGGCATCACAAGATGTCATATCACAATAGAAGATACCATCTATCATGATCCATTTCAGCCATAAGAAGATGTCTATCACAATAGAAGATGCCATCTATCATGATCTGTTTCAACCATCACAAGATGTCTATCATAATAGAAGATGAAGTTATTGCAAGATCATTAACTTTCAATAACTTTAACAAATACAAGTGATAATCATTTGGAAGTCGTCTCTTCCTTATGATTTACATAGGGACCCATATAGTTATAAAATAACATTTAGTATAATAGTCAATATTCCTATCAAGTTTACCTCATAATTTTTCTGTCTTTATCAGTGAAATCCCTCTCAATCATAAGGTATTTTGAATTTATTTTAGAATACATATTTTTCTAAATACACATTTCAATTACTGACTTCAGCAAGGGAAGCTTACAGTTTAAGTTTTTCAGGACACTTTCTTGTAGTTTGACCATATTTGTTGCATCTAAAAACATTGTATTGTAGAGAGATCTCT